>CM033030.1:18484163-19814033 GCA_019207045.1 Branchiostoma floridae x Branchiostoma belcheri
GAACCGAATAACCGTGACCATTTTGTTTCCCCTCCCAACATCAGTTGAAGCTACACCATGAAAATGTTTGTCTGCATGATGCTGGTGACGATGGTTGTCATGGCAACGCTGATCGACGACTCCGAGGGATGGAGGCGTCGGCGCAGGCGCAGAAGGGGTCGTTTGGATGTGGATGCAGATGGTACGTTTGATGATCACAAATATTCAGAAGGACACCTTGGTTCGCCTAGACGTTGTCCTTTTAATTTAGCCAAGTAGATACTATTCCTACGTAGCTAACAGAAAGCGAAAAGTGCTTTATTTTAGTACTGAGGCATTCTGTAATACAAACTGTGCTCTTTCAGTGTGAACAATGTTCTTCTAAAGAATGAATTTCTGTACTACATTTCGGCGCCGTACACTAAGTCGATGTACTATAGTTATTTGTCACAACTGTCTCATGATAATTGTCTTTCCTCTACCCGTGCAGCTGACTCAGAGTTGAGAGAGGTTGTGGAAGAGGCGAGGTCGCTCCTGGAGGAACTTGATGAGGCCAGTGAAGACTTGGATACACAAGGACTAAAGAACGAGGAAGTGGAGAACATACTCGCGGATCAGGAAGAAAGTCGAAAGAGAAGGACTCTCGAGCAAGGAATTTAGTAAAGATGAAACTGGCATGGTTTAGAACAGAAGGACGACTGGTCGTTAAGTTTATTTTTCTTCGATAGAATATATTTTGTCTCGTGTTATTCCTTTCGCACAACATGCAATGTTATTCCCCCAAAGAAAATGTCAATTTGAGGTGGTAAGAATTGTGTTTACAAATGGATTCAATCTGTTGACTCAAAAATCAGCCACGTGTTAGCCAATATGTATCAATGCTAATAATTATACTATGCACAATGTTCATAATGTACGACATATTCAGCTCTTGACTCTTGCTGATTGATTAAAGTTTATTGAAAGCAAACTGAATCAGTTTTTTTTTCCTATTTACAAAAATGAGCGGGAACTCTACCAAAGTAAGTAAGTAAATGTATACACACACTTGTAGCCTTTTACCTTCTATATTTAATAGTGGTAAGAAAGGAATATGAACTCGGGAACAAATATATAGAAAATATTAGCTTTTGTTGGTTTGGTGACACCTCTATACTTTACATTGCTCATTGATACAAACACGTTAGATACTAGTAGTCCTTGAATCAAAAGCGCCCCGTTTTAGTACTGCAGCAACCGCTTCGTCTGTGAAGAAGCAGTACTGCAACCGATAAATAGAGGTCGCTTTTGATCCATGCGTGCGCCAGTAGCCCAGGCTCCGCGGAGCACCGGTCAAATAGCAGAAATTGGACAAATAGAGTCAATATTACGGTAACTACTATTTAACCAGCGATCCGTGGAGCCAGGCAGAGGCTACTATTAGCCAGCCCTACACGTAAAGAAGATGAAGATGAACATCATTTCGCGTCCAACTAAAGATGAAGAAAGAACTAGATTAATGCAGAAGATAAAATGTGTAACATTCCCCATTGAAGACAAGCTGAGAACTTTCCTTGACTTAGACTATATATATGTCATGCCCCGATTCAGTTTCTATATATCTAGGCCAATACATACATACATGTAAATGAATGCAAAACGAAATCTCAGAACATCCGATGATGAAGCTAAGAATTGACGCAGTAGACAATAGCTCCCGATTCAGCGGCGATTTATTTCGATATCCAACAGAGAATATAACCGGCTTTAAGTATTTTTTTCCATTTTACTAAATTAGATGAAGTAGAACATACACGTACAGTCACGTATGATAGTTTAAACTGGTTTAAACTGGTATGGTTTAGAACGAAAGGACGATTGGTCGTTGAGTTTATTTTTCTTCGACTGAATATATTTTGTTATTCTTTTTACGCTACGTGCAATGTCATTCAACCCAAAGTAAAGTAATTTGAGGTGGTAAAATTTGTGTCTAATAATGGATTCAATCTGTTGACTAAGAAAATCATCCACATCTCAGATTGATATGTGATATGCTTTGTGCATAATGTACATAATGAATGACGTATTCTGCACTTGATTCTTGACTAAAGGTTATTGAAAGCAAACTGAATCAGTTTTTTTTTTCTATTTACATAAATGAGCGGGGGGTACGGTCGACCAAAGTAAGTAAACGTATACACACTGTTGTATCATTTTACTAATAGTGGAAAGAAAGGAATTCGACAGAAAACGCCCGTGATGCGTATTTGGAAAAACGGAAACTTTTATCTGTCCAAACTCATGATATTTTTTAGATATACGTAAGTATCGAAATGTCGATAGTTCAGAAATGAAGCAGATCATACTGAATTCGTGCAAAGTCCTTATTTGCCAAAATATTCATTTTACCTTTGATATGTCGAAAATGTGAGACATATCACGTATTAGGAAGTAGAAACATTAATGACGAATGATACGTGTCATGAAATACAGGAAATTAAGTCTTATACCTGAACATGTACATTTAACTCCTTTTACCCGAAAATCAAGACACGGTTCTCAACACAGGGCGGGAGTCGCAAAACGCCATATAATACTTTATTTGCAGACGAAAATATAGTCATTGACAAACAAACATGCAGAATATATCATACATCCTGACAACATTAGGACTGGATAGAAGTAAGTGTAACAAAACATTCATATTCAAGTTTCAACTCAAGTAACGAACGGTACATGGTTGAGTATCTTACAACATATGTGCGTGCAGTTGAAAAGACAAGAATACCGGACTTGACAAGACTTAAGAGTAAAAGTTTCAAAACAGTTTCCACTTTTTACTGAATGTCAAGTGGCGGTGTTAAAAGTTGGCGATGAAATTTGATACACGCGTACACAGAAGTGGTCTCAATGGCTGTGCATGAATAGAAATGCAATACAATTTTAGTATTTCGTAGCAAAAAAAAACAACCTAATATACATTGTATATTACTTCAAAGTGTGACAGCTACGAAGTATTTCTTTTCTTTCCATTTAATATAGTTAAGGATCACAATGGTAACATGTTCTTTACATGTTGGTTCTGATGTCTATTATATATGTTACCAATATCTGAAATGTTTTCAAAAATAGTAAAATTTGAACGAATCACATTTATGATTAAGGATACAAAACCGATCGTGATAGACCGGTCCGGATCGGAAAAACCGGACCTGAAAAAACTTTTTGGATTTTGGAAGGATTATACCGGTAATATGGTGGTTGGCGTTAACGTGTTTTGGGGCTTATTGGCCCAAGAAAACAGTAACACGAGCGAAGTAGAGGAGAGTTGATAATCATTTTTACCAAGTTTCTTCACTCAAAATTAAACAAAGGCAGTTATCAATGTTTACGTGAAGATAGGATACTCCACCAAACAGTACACTTGTTAAATTTTGAGTCCGTGACGATCGCAAATTCACAATTAGATGCAGGTTCAGGTCTTGATCCTCTGGACCTGAACCGGACCTGTACCTGAATTTTGTCCACCGGTACCCACCCCTATTCATGATACTTAATGGACATTGTTAGCTTTAATCTTTATTTTGCCAATTCAACGTGTTCCCTATAATAATCATACATTTTATCAGATAGTGAAAAACATTTTACTACTGTCTCTGTACACACCTGTCTCTGCTGTCGTGACACTCTAGAACCAGTAAATACCACAAAAGTTAATAGAACATGATGCTTGAATCAATTTTGCTTCAAAGAGCAATCTGTCATAGTTATCTAGTCTAACTGCAACTGTAAGTGTAATTTATTATAGTACTTTTATTCAAAAAGAAAAATTTGGCTACCAATCCTTACAAACATTGAGAAACATAAGACACGTGGAAGACAGGAAATTAATAACTGACAACATGACTAAAAATGTTTCTAGCAAAGTTGTTGGGTGCGAATTTGAGCCACAATTATTTATTGCACAATGTGATTCATCAAGAGGTGTGAATTTAGCATTAGCAATGATAATGAGATAAACATTTTGTAAACTTTACAATGTCCAATTTTGTAAGATACATCTTCTTTAAGATAAACGTGTCAGCCGTGTCCTCCAATACCCGAGATTGTGCGCTTCTTTCTGATCTTCATGACTAAAACTTAATCTGTCAATTCTACCTTAAGAAACATATTTAAGTCTTTCTCCAAACTGTTTAAACAAAAGAGATGAGGTGAAAGTCTCCGAGGTCTGGGTCCATCACAGGCTGTAAGACAAAGGAAGTCATTGTTTTCAAAGGAACAGTGGTGGAATCCCAAAAATCTCTCGAATTACATTTTGCCAACTTCACAGATAAAAGAAAAGTAGCTGCTGATGTTCAGCTTAGGTGTTCTCACATGGTTAAAATTTCCTATGATCATATTTTCAATTCTCTAAGACTTTTATTTTACAAGTAGTTTTGTCAACGATAGTAACATGTGCAGTTGGTAGGCAAACAGGCAAAGTCTTGTGTGTATTGATACAAAAGATCTAGAAAGTTAACAGTATTTTGATATGTGAAACATACACCGAGCTGTCAACCAAAAGTCTTAAAAGCAGCAAAACAGAGAGATCTTTTCAAATATGTACAAGCCACACATTGATATATCATATATATTAAAAGATACATTGATACGTAATATGATATCACCACAGTGAAAATTATTCAAATTTTTTTTCATGCTTTTGCCACTATTGCAGCATTTCCACAATCTGTTGTCAAATGCAAAGAAGCCTGCGCATATCACTTATTACAAGTGTCCCTTACCGTTTATATAATTCATATTCAGGCTCCCATTAATATACACAAGATATGGATTATTATACCTCAAGTAATGAAATATTAATAGCAAAGAGTCCTGCTCTTTTCCCATTCATGGCTTTCAAAAGTTATTTTCAACAGTCAGTTACTTAGTTTTGTATTCAATTTCCGATTATTCACTAAGTTATTAGCTTGCATGGAACCATATAAACCACAAACCACATTCTCATATCAGACAAACACCACCTGTCTATGATTATCCTGGTTACTAAATAGATTTGTAGGTGATAAAATGATATATACTATCAGATACACAATCATTGAAAAAATGTAGATATGTTTCTGTGCACTTTCCTCCAGGAAGGAAGTGCATTCTCAATGTTGCATGTTCAGGCACATTAAACTAAGTGCACAGAGACTCATGCCAATGTGTGCCTTAACTACTGAAACCTGTCCTATGTCTATCTGCGTTATGCTAAATGTAGTAAAACAGTAAAACATGTCTATCATCCGTTCCCATCATCATATGAAAACTACAGTACAGTTATAGAACAGCTTCCTTCTTTATAGAGATTTATCATAAGTGATACTTAGCTATGAAGTGTACACCATACATGCTCATACAAGCTCATACTAATATCATCAGTTAGCAAAATGTTGAGTACAAAATCCAACAGGTTTCTTCAGTGCAACTTTTTAAACGATCCGCATACATATCATAGACCTGCTGACAACCATGCATGTTGAAGTGCTTATCTTGCTGGCGTCAAATTTTTTCTGACCTATTCACTCAATAATCATTCAGTTTACAAAGTGCAGTCCAATGCAGGTGTAGCAAACAATGCTTAATTTGAATCATTCTTCAACTATGTCCATCAAAGTCTTCTGGGTAGCAACAAGGCAACACTAGTGTCCACAAGGCATCATCATGCCCCTGTTGTGTGCTCATGAGTTCTGTCCTTCGTGCGTACGTGGGGAAGATGAGACATGTCAATCATTGTTTAGCTGACTGGTCAGCTCTTCATACTTGTGTCTCTTCTTCAATCTTGACCGATGTTTCCTCTGTGTTACTCTGTGGAACATATAGGCATGTAGTTACATGCAACATACATATTTTGTATGGTACTCATCAATGTAGGAATCCCTACATTGTGACAAAAATTTGTTTTCTCTTAACTGTGCCTCTAATCTTAAAAGCTTTCTTGATAGTCTCGATTACCCTGGAGTTAGTAAATGTTATCTGTTAATCAAAGCATCCATTTCTTTCACTATAAGTTGATATTAACTGCTATTATTGAAATTCATTTTAAAAATCTTGAGATTTTGTGGTAAATCTTGAGATTTTTCATGAGAATCTTGAGATCTTTGTATCATGAGAATCTTGAGATCCTTGTATCAAATCTCAACATTCTATTTAAAAAATCTCAAGATTTTTTTCAGACCCTTTTAAAACATCTTAAGGTAAATACAATGACAGGACCTGTATCGTGTATTTACCTGTGGCTTGCGGTTCTCTGGAGATCTGTTGCGAGGAGCTGGCCTGATACTGCCGTCCTCCTGCAAGGAGATCTCGTCAGGGTCGGTCGGGGTGGAGGCACAGGGGACAGACGCATCTGGCCGCAAGAGATAACTACACAAATGACAAGAGGATGTAAGGAAAGATGCAAGCTGGCGTCGGGTGACTAAGTATTTTATGGCCCCATCGGTTGCTGTTTGAGACGGTAATGTAATGTCTTTCAGCTGTCCAGGTGTTCAACAAAAAAATAGGCAGGATGTGTCCACGGCCGTTTCTGACGGCATGTGACGGATTCAGATGGTGTGGGACAGTGGGATATCTACACAAACAACAAGAGGATATATGGAAAGACGCAAGCTGGCTGCCAGTATTTTATGGCCCCATCGGTTGCCGTTTCAGACGGAATTAAATGGAATGTCCTTCAGCTGTCCGGGCATTCAACAACAAAAAATGGATAGGACGGTTTAGGCACGCACAATGTGTTCGTGGCCGTTTCTGACTGGATGAGACGGGTCCAGACAGTGTGAGACAGTCTCAGACACTCTTAGATGGCATCCAAGCAATTTCAGATGCCTTCATTTTCACAGAGGAAGGGTACACTTCTTGCATATTGCTTCTATATCCCAGATTATGATTTGAGGCTGATCGAGGTATGAGTGTGAGAATATGAACAAGAGGCATCTAACAACTTGGCACCTGGCTGCAAAGGATACATGTATCTACACATTCAAACAACAATAGGATTAGGGTACACTTATTGCACATTGCTTCTATATCCCAGATAAAAAGATATTACTTGAAGATGATTGACGAATGACATCTGTGTGTGTAATAGAATATCTAACAACTTGGCAGCACTCTCTTGTAACAATCTGAGATAGCTTTCATGCTTTCATGACTTATTAAATGTTGTATGAAAGAACTAAATTGTTTCAAGGCATGGCTGGAATAGATACTTAGAATACTTAGATTTGAATATTACATAATGGAAAAGGAAGTGCGTCAGTGAGAAGACTTACATGACATCATCGAGCTCTAGCCTTGTGTCATCAGATGGGTTGATGAGAACGTATGATAGACTGCTTCGTCTGTTATGCAGGTCGTCTGGAAACAATAAGAGAAGGAACAGAAGTTATAGCCTGGGTACCATCCGATTTCTACCGGGGCGTCTTATACTCGCTACCCTAAAAAGACAGGGTATACGTATCGAGTATATTGAGCCCCGGTAGAAATCGGATGGTACCCAGGCTACAGAAGTTATTCACGGCTGAAAGGAAAAAATACTGAATCTGATATTTGCATGTCTCAATGGTATAATGGGATATATCTATGTCTGCTAGCTAGGTAATAGATACTGCTTTCTACATGTAAGAAAATAGTGATGATTTATGAATAATGATAATTTTGAAACTGTTTCTTTGAATGACTAAATGACTACAGACAATGCTCTATTACCCACTCACAATCGAATTTGGATAATGAGGCTGAACTGAACTTGACATTTGAGTTGTTGGGCATTCTGAAGTAGAAACTGAATTGACTTGGTTGACATTCTCATTTCAGAATGAATATCTAACCTGACTAAAGAATGTCTGTTTAACTTGAAGTTCATATTTTCAATAAAAAATGAGCAAATTTGAGGTACTTGGTAGATTGTCAGCATTACATGAAGTCTGCTGTAATTATCCGTTGTAATAATACTTATATAATAATTGATGAATGACTTGTAGCAACTTGCATGTGTTATGAAGTTATCATAATTATAGTGCTAGTAGAGCATTAAATATATTACGAAATTTGATGGGAGAGGTTGAAAGTAATGCATGTAACCAGAAGATGATAATTCTCACCAAACCCATGTAAAAATGGAAAGAGCAGGGCTGAAAGATAGCTGAAGTAAAACCTAAATCAAAACTTTGTCATCAGGCCACACCGATTTTATTTGTTGCTTCTCGGATTTGCCTGTTCTTTTTTTTCATTTAAAATAAAAGAACAAAATAATTCCCCCCCCCCCCCCCCCAAAAAAATACAGGTTTTGCTATCACAAACCTGTAAATATTGCCATTCAGAGCCACATACACATAATTCTAGTCTAAAAACAATGCCTTTCATTCATTCAGAATAGTAGTAAGTAACAAATCAAAGGAAAGGATTCGTTGCATAAAATGTGCCATTAAACTTTTATTTTTCTGGTGCTATTCGAGCCTTATATCTTCACCCCAGACCTTTTGAACAAATTTATTTTTATTTTTTGTCGACCTGTCGGCCAATTTTTTTCTGTAAAAATCCGAGAAGAAACACATAAATTTGGTGTGGTGTTGTGTGTGTTGCCAAAGAAAATGAAGACAGTAGCATGTGCTAATACAAACTTATGATCCAAACTCACCATCTAAGTGATTACCTAATTTGGAAAAAAAGATACATAGCTCTTATTAGTGAGGTTAGTTGACAAATGACTAAATACAACTAAATGAATATGTCATAAAGCTTGTGCAGTAATTGCAGAATGAAACAAAAATGGTTATTAAGGAAGCCATCGGGGGACTTGTTGAAACATAAGGTATTGAAATAAAGACATATCTGCTCAACGACATATAATATCAGCACATCATGTTTTAGAAACAAGCTATTACATTACGTATTTTTCATAATTATGTACAACACAGAATAAAAATTAGATGACAAAATCACTCTAACAATATATCTATTTTTAAAATGTATACATCATGCACCCTTTTGTATCTATTTCTCTGTTAAATCTACAAGTTATCTGAATGACAATTTTGTATCATGTACCCACCATAATGCTCCTCTGGTAGACCTAAGTCCTTCACTCTGCTTTTCACTAACTCTCTCAACTGCTCTCGCTCGGAATTCTGCGATCTGGTCTCCTCATCAAAGTAATCCTGCAATGAAAAAAAAGATCAAAAGTCTCTAATTATTTATAAGCATGACAGTACTGTTGCTAGATCAAATGTACATTACCCTCTACGCATAGCGTGCATAGTCCAGTGGTTTGATTCTGCCTGTGTCACTCAACCGACATGCACGCTACCGGAAAGGATTGCAGTTCTCAGGCCAGGGAATTAAGCCATGGTCCACTGTTTATTGTGCTTGTCGAAAAGAGTTTGGGGAATTTCCCCAGTACAATGAACCTGTAACTACTACACCTAGTGTCAGACTTTGTCGTCCACGTCATGACCAGTGGAAGACTAGCTCTTCAGTGAGCTAAAACTGGATCGAGATAAATTTTCTTTGATGAAGACTAAAGCTAACTTGGGGTCACTGGGTACCAAGCTATAACAGATGTTGATATGGAAGACAAAGAGTCCTCAAATCCCATGCTGAAATCAGATCAAAGTGTGCACACTTTTTCTTTTACCTTCCTTCTTCGTTGTGTCTTACGTCGTTGAAATGGTCTTACTGTTGCCTGAAAGAAGTTTAGTTATGAATGATTTTAACAATACCCTATGCAACAGTGATGAAGCAATGTTTATATCCTTGTGGGGTAAACTAGTGAAGCTGGCAATCAAGTGTACTCATATGAGCAAGCCAGTCTTCTGATGCTGTGAACAGGTATTTCATTACAAGCAGCTCCAGACCTACAGCTGCCTATGTTCATCCTGTGTTCTTCCATAAAAGAAGTGTATCATTTTACAACAGCAAACTTTTGGAGTTTGCAAAAGACTTGTCAGGATACTAAGATCAAATTTCTAGGTTTAAGACTTGGCCACGAGTGTCAATATAGGACTGAGATTTTGAAAATCTGGTCTTCCCAAGAACTGTTGCATGACAGAACTCTTTATTATCAAGTATAGTACTGTAGAAGCCAGAAGTCTTCAAGAGATAATTGTGAATACCTCCATTCCCACGAGAGGTTTCCTCTCTGTGCGGTAGATGCCGATGGGGATCTCACAGCTGGAGGAGCACTGCTTCTGGTACAGACGACCGTAGGTACGGATCCACAGGTCGCTCTCTGTAACCCTCATCTGGCATGGACAAGGGGCAAGTTGTAACATGATCGTTACATTTGTAAGTCTCAAAATGGATGACATCATATGGATGGGTCTAGCCAGCGTCCGTTTTTCCGTCAATTGACGGAAATTTGCTGCGTCTGACGGAAAAATTTTAAAACCAATCCGTCAACCTTGACGGACAAAAATCCTTGGTGGAAGCTACAGGCGGCTTGGGGACGCCGTCCATGGCCGTAAAAGCCACGCACTGTTTGTTTTGCTATTGTTATGATTGTTGACAATGTGTGTCGGCGCTCTTTCGCATACGATAATCTCATTAAAACCCGTTTTTCAAGGTCTCAGTTCAGTCCTTCTAATTAATTTTCGAGGTTTTCGCGACGATTGTAATTGGCTGACGGAAAAAGATTTCGAGCTGGCTAAAGCCACGGTCTGATTGTAAAAAAAAAATCTTGAAATTGTTGAGAAAAATCTTTACATTGTTTCAAATTTTCATATCAAATTTTCATGAAGTCTTGAGATCTCAATATTTTGCCAAAAAATCTCAAGATTTTCAATTATGACAACCCACTGGGGTCATCATTTATCCACACAGTAACATGGGAACTTTTTCCAAAATACCAGTTACATGTATGTAAGTATAATCTGTAAAAGCTTAAAGATTTTGTAAAAAGTGTTTTCTTTCTTCTAAAATTAATTTGTTTGCTGCATTGATCTGCTCCTTGAAAGTTACTCTTTTCAGGCCTTTCCTACATGACATCTGATACAGGTGTCAAACATCATATGATGAGTTTCAACACCTTTATGAAAGTATTAAAATCCTTAATACTAAATTCTCACCGATCGAAGATGCCCAGAACCAGGGGTGTGGCCAAGTCCCAGCAGTAGTCTCACCAGCGTGATCATGTACTCCTTCACAAATGACTGGAACAACAAGGGCATTCAGTAACTTAAATCATTTTACATGCTTTTAATCATGATGAAGTGTATCATATGACTTGTTACTAACCTTTAGCATGCTATCGGTAACTTATATCTCAAACAATGTACCAACTCAGGGATGGTTTAGCACACAACAACTTCAGCACCAGGGACAAGAACATAACATGCAAAGTTTTTAATGCTAAGTGGGTTAAAGACAGAGGCTCAAAACAATTCCGCAAATAGAAAGTATACACTCCCTCCAAGTGATATGTTTGTGATATTCTTTGATTTGATATTAAATTGAATCTACAGCTGTTTTGATGCAAAAGGCTTGTAAAACAACACATTACATACATTTAGTATACATATACAAACCTGGTACAGCAGTGTGTCCAACATGCTTGCACTGAAGACCCTCCCTGCAGCAAATGGCAGTCTGAACATGTACGCAAGGTTGGAGCCCTTTTCCTTCTCTTTCTGCAAATGTTGATACAATGGTGAATTAAAACAAGAAGAAAACAACATCTCTTTTAAGAGAGAAGAGTGAGAATTCGAAAAAGCTTGGACCACAGCAATTGTAAAGTTCAGAGACAGCCAAAGCTTGCTGGGCTTATGTATGGACACTGTTGAATATAAGGTGGCTCTGTGAAAAGAAAAAATGTAGTCACATTCATCTGTCATGCTTGATATATACCCTTTCTCTGCCTCTCATTGATTATTTACTTATTGGAAAGAGTGACTCACACATGTATACTATTGTTGTGTTTTCATTCCTTCAAGTGGGTTTGAAGCTAATTTATCGGTCGATTTTCAAGGAAAGAAAAGGATGTTGGCATAAGATGATTCTTCCTTCATGATAAAACTTAAGGACATTTTCTATTTCATTCTTCAATAGTAGAGAGACAGAGAAAGGGAATTTTGATTTATATAAGTGTCAGACAAGTAAAATGTGATTATGAGAAGCTAAAATAAAAGTGAGATGATCAGTCAAGCATTATTAGACAATCAGTGTTGTATTCAATTCAACTTCTGCCAACTGGTAGTGCTGTGTTGATGAAAAAGAAATGTATAGCGTTATTAAAAGTATGATATGAAGATAAAAATATTGATATAGTCTGCTGTAGCCTCCAGACCATTGACAAGCTGGCCCGCATATATTTCCGGTGCTGTATAGTACAACCTACATGTAATGTTTCCTCTGATGTACCTTTCGTTTTTGTCTCTGTGAAGAGAAATGACAAAAAAGGAACACAAAATTGGAGACAATGGTCAGTATCATGATGAAGATACACACATTTGTTGTAAAACAAACAAACAAAAACAAACAGAAAGTAAGAGTTTAAACAGTACAAAATGTATATATAAAACTTTACTATCCAAATCACTCTAAAAGTAAAAGTTCATAGACAATAACAGATGATTTTACGTGTAATAGATATTATGCTAGAAAAGTCAAAAGTGAAATGTGGACAAGTAGCTGACTGACAGTCTTACCTTTTCCAGTTTGGCAACATTGAGGGCTTGGCAGTCCTTGGCGCGAAACTGCATGAACCTCATGTTGGCCGGATGTGTCAACTCTGTTATGATGCTGGTGCTGGGGAATAACCTGAGAAAAGAGTTGAAAACGTTTACCCCATTACCTTATCAAGACTATGACTGGATGGGCGTTGCAGGGGTGGTTGCCCTTCCATGACACGTAGAAAGTCGTATGAGGGGTGGATGAGCTTTGCTCTGTCGTGCTGGACAGGACTTTGTGGTGTCACCCATCAGAGGATGAACTGAACTAATTGAATAAACATTAGGCAGTCTGATAAGTGGCCTAATGCCTATCATTCTACTATCATGGCCAATTGTGTCAGCCTTTCCAATACACGTACCTGATATTTGAGCAACATTATCATGACACATGAAGAGTTAGTGTTGACGTTCAGACCTGTATCACTTCAAGATATTCACAGATAAAGATCCTCAATTTTCTTCAAATCTATTTTACTTTAAGAAAAAGATTTTGCATTTTTATTTGCTTTTTGTTGCATTTTGCTCACCAGACACAATTCCAGCACCCGGGACAGGAACATAACAATCATCTAGTTTTCACTTTAACATGAAGAATGTGAAAAGGAAAAAGATAAGGACTCAAAACAATTCTTCAGGTAGAAAAAATACACCATGTGATATTCTTTGAGTTGAGATTGATTCTGATGCTGTTTTTATACAAATCCCTCAAGGCTTGTAAAACAACACATTACTGTAAATGCATTTAAGTTTGCGGGGATTTAATTTCACTATAAAAGTCTATAGTGGGAAAAAGGACTTTTCACGGTGGTCTTAAGTTTGCGGGAGCACCACGCTCTGTTGTTCTCTTACTGCCATGGATAAATGTTCACGGTGGTTTCAAGTTTGGGTTGAAGCGGCCCCCCTGAAAACCGCGAACATAAACCATCATGAAAGTTTCTGCATTTACAGTATCTACAAATACAATAGACAATACATACAATTAGTAGTAGAATATTTGGTAGAATATTTGGTGTTATCAAAAGAGAGAAGTTGTTGTCACCTGAACATTGTTTGCACATTGACGATGGTGCCTGAGTCGGCCATGTAGTCCTCTGCTGCAGCTTTCGAGCTCTCCTTGTCGACAACAACAACATTGTTGGCGTGGATGATGCCGGCCCGCAGCAAATCATCCAAACTGTAGGACAAATTGCAGAAAGGTTGGATAGCTAGCATCATATCATACCCGGTCTATATTAACGTTTGATATCATTGTTCTGACCAGTCCGTATTTTACAGTATGGTCCGGGGCTCCATAGTTTGATTGGAACAATCCCAACTTGCTTGAGTGCACCACTATAAAAAACTGTTTTGTTCCTTTGCCCAGTTCTTTTGTTTGAATTGATTGAGGTTTAAGCGATGGGCAGTTGATATCATGTCTTTTGCTCTTATTTCTTTTTTAATGAGTTTTCTCGACATAATATACATAAAAAACAAACTGGGTACTCCGTATCGCCCTTGCTCCCTGCCCTCCCCGTAGGTCCGATCAAATTTTTGACAGTGGCACAATCAAGCAAGTTTGGATTGTTTGAATCAAACTTTGGAGCCCTGGACTGTAAAATAAGGACTGGTCAGAACACTGATATTGAACACATCTAGAGATTTATTATTTATGTCTAAGTGGATAATGGGAACTTTTGGCTGCGTACTTACTTATTGATAGATCCAACCATGTAGTATACCATTGGAAAGCAACAAATAGCCTCAAGGAATCTCTCATCTGGCCTGCAAAATAAAAGAGACAAAGAAAATTGTCATGGCTTCTGCATATGTTTTAAGCTAGAGGAATGCTACAGAAAAAGGAAATCTCTATTCTCATCAGAGATTACTGTAAATGCATTTAATTTCGCGGGGATTTAATTTCGCGGTAGCGGCAAAATGGACATTTCGCGGTGGATTTAATTTCGCGGTAGCGCCATCCCGCGAAATTCAATGCATTTTCAGCACTGCACTGTAGTCACGAACTGCCGTGTAAAACCCGGCGCCTCTACAAACCGCCAGTCGGAAAACACTTGCTGGTTAACCGGTAAGGGTCCTATACAGACGGATAGAACAGTTTCCATGCTTTTGACTTGTTCTTGCGTGAGCCACGGTTACTGATCTAATCGTATCTACCCTCTCAATACGTAATAGTATACAGTAGTACGACCTTTGTATCATGGTGAACATACTGTACAGTACTGTAATACAGTTGGTCGTATGAAAAAATTACATGTGTGTCTTCACCGTAGTAAGTATGTCAAACATTTCATTATACAGTGTCAAAGACAGTAGTAGTATGTACATGGAGCGGAAAAGGGGCACCTTAGGCGGCGCCAGCAGACGAAATATTCGCGGTGGATTTAATTTCGCGGTGAAGCGGCCGCCGCGAAAACCGCGAATATTAATCCACCGCGAATATTTCTGCATTTACAGTAATTGATACACGGGTACTCACAAATTTTCCAGGAGAAAAACAACAGGGTTGAGTTCCCTCTTGGGTCTACACTGGGACCGCAGGGGGACGATGAAGTTGTAGAGACCAGGGGTGGCGTACTCCGCTGCCACTATTATGGACTTGTTGGGCCACTTGTAGTGATGTGCATATTCAAAGTTGTTGTGCTGACAGGGCTGTATACGATGCAGAAACGGGCATTGAAGAATGAAAAAAAATCAAATATTTTGCAACGAATACTTCATCATCATCAACATCACTCAACGTGCATGCACAACATGGTAACACTGCCCCTTGCAAGTGGCATACATGTACCCTTTTGCTGGCTATTACAAGACGGGGATGCGCCAGGTCTCCCGTCAATGGATGCTTGGTTATGCTTATCAACTATAAACTTTAACAAGGAAAGCCAATAGGCGGCCATAAATCTAATCATTACCAGTTTTTCTCACACCCTACCAACACACCAATGAATCCAATTCATTCAGCCATTATTGAGTTAGCTTGTTGACAGACAGATAGACTAGTAGAAATATGACATACTTCATGTAGGTAATATGACATACTTCATGGAGGTAACAAGGTTATTTCATTTTTAGCAATCATGTTCATTGTGATAAGATTGAAGATGGTCCTGTAACAAGAGATTTCAAAGAAAGATATTATAATTCTATCTACTTAAAATTCATTTATTTTTGCAGTGATTTTTTTTCATCATTTGAGTGAAATGAAGGTTTTTATGGTGTTCTAGATTCATGGTTGAAACTATTCTGTAGCACAGTAGTCAAACAAAGGAGATGCATTTGTGTAGTCACAAAATTTAGATGAAGATGTCACTGCAAAACCCCAGAAAAAAAAAACCATTGTAAAAGATCCAAGACATACAGTATTTTGTAATTTTAATAAAATGATATCTGGACTGACAACAGGAGTAGCAGCTTTCTTAGTTTGTCTTCAGTAGATAGATTTAGCACGAATTTTGCATGGGAGTTTTTTCTATATGATACACATTGGTCACATTGCTAGGGGTAACTTTCCACTGTAAGGAAGGGTATCAGATTACCCGAGCTCCCATGTTTTCTACATATTTATGGTGGAAACCTGTGGATGACCGCAGGTGACCTAAGATAGAAGTGTGGGAATTTTGGGGCCAAATTTTACCAACGTGATATGGACTACAGCTTTACACCATCAGATGTCTGTCAAAAAGACAGAGGAATTTGTGTGCAGCACCTACATTGTTCAGCTGCAGGCAGCAGAATGGCACCTTCTCCTTCATCAGGTGGCAGACCATGGAGGTGTAGCCAATGTATGGTTGGACTGGTGGGTAGTCCTGGACGTAGCTGTAGGGAAAGAGGATAGCACACTCAGGTGACAACAACACACAGATGGCTAGTCCTGTATGTGCATGTTTGAAGCAAAAGATTGTTAAGATTAAGAAGCACCTATATTTCAGCAACATGGACAGTTTGACTTTCAACACAATTCAAGTCTTTCTTCTTTTATGGCAAAGTTTGAATAGAAAGATTGCATTCACTTCACTATTGCTTTTACATGAAAAGATATCAGACTTCAGACAGGGTTTAACAAGTTTCTAAAATTCACTTGTCCTATCGGGCAAGTACATAAAAATTTACTTGCTCGAACTAACTTTTCACTTGCCCGAAATTTGAGTAACATTTTTCGCTCTGTATTTTCACGTCCAGCAGTGGAATTTTTCATCATATTCATCTGTACTTTTCTGTGTTGACCAATGATTGGTGTCATGAATGTGATAAACAACAAATATATCAAAATCTCACTCAGGGAAAAATCTTACTTGCCCAAACGGACAAGTAGGGTAGGACAAGCACTTGCCCGATGGGCACTTTCACTTGCTTGGGACAATTAGACTGGTGGACTTGTTCAACCCTGTTAGATAGCACTATAGAAAGTGCCTCAGCCAAGACTAAACAAGAGCTCACTCTAGTACAGCGACATCTCCCCTCCCGTCGTGTTGGTCAGCCTCATCCTCGGAGGGCTCGTCTAACGGTATCGGGACATACTCTGGTTCAAAGGTTTCCATGACGTCCGCAATACTAGGGCGCTTGTCTGAGTTATGCGGTGGAGACAACAGGGCATGGTTGCTGGCGTTGGATGGGCGGGAACGTTGGAGTTCTAGTGCAACCGTACCTGTTGGGAGGAGTTGAAAGATTATAGTTTTGACCATTTTTATTATGAACCTAAGTCTTCCTGATGGCATGCTGTATAAGCAATTAAGGTCAGTGGTGCATGGATGGTTCTGGGCCATGGAGAGGGGTAAACGGATGTTAGCAAATAGGGCTGTGAAATTTAACATTAGTAAGTAAGGGGCAGTGAACTAACATTTCCTAGTGTGCCATCATTCATTTCAATCAGCATTGGTGTCTACATTTCCTTCCATTCATTTGTAAAAGGTCCTTAGTGATGTGTCTGTATGATTTGAATTTTAGCATTCCTATACTTCAAGACAATCGCAGAATGCTTAGATTCTGTTTTTTACATGCTGGCAAATCTATTAAAGGGTAAGTTAGAGGAAATTGTAGTACACTATTTTTACCACTGTGTGACAGTGACTCTGTTTTGGGTTCAGTTTTAGAGGCAGACTCTTGCAAGGCAGTAGCGATGTCATGCAAGGAGTGAAGTCATTACCCATGCCAGGCACAAGTACTTGAAGTCTTCAGTACTCACTTGTTTTATTAATAAACGGAACCCTCAGACGGAACATGGCATAAAACATACAGAATAGACATTGTAGGACTGTATTTGACTGTATATTGTTTGAAACCATGTAAAATTAGCCCGTAAATAGTTTCATTGGGTTGGTAGATTAATTCAATAAAGTCTTCTTCGTTACACAACCTCATGTTTGGGACCTCATCCTTGCTGCTATGCCACAAAGGATGATTAATGTATCACATTCAAGAACATTCCATAGTTATTACGTCACAATACAATAGGTTAATTTTGGATCACACTGTCAAGTTCATATTGCACCAATAGATTACTGATGAAGGCAATAGATGGTCGTCAAAATCTTTATGGAAGAATTAATGAAAGGTTGTGTAACGAAGAAGACTTTGTTGAGTTGGCATGTAAAATAAATTTGCAAAACGATATTCAGTATTGATGAAATATAGCAAGACACAAATAACAAACTTCTACGTGTTGAAAGTATTGCTCTTTGGCAAATTTGCACCACAACAATCAAATAAAACCCTGACCTGCGCCAGCTATGATGCTGTGAGTTCTGGTGCTTCTCGGCTGTGTGCTGAACTTGGATTTCTCCTTCTCGTGTTGTTTCTTGGCCAGGATGAAGGCAGAGTTCTCCTCCTTAGTGATGGCCATGTAGAAGCACATGTCTCCTTTCCTCATGATGTGCTTCGGGCCTGGGTTCAGTTTGATCCCCGTCACTTCATCCTTTCCTATGGCAACCAAGGCTACACCATATCTAGAAGAAATTGATGTGCATTGGCATAAGATATATGTGTAAGGTTATTCATATTTCCATAAACTACAGCAGAATGTGAAAACATACAGTCAAAGTATGCTCTTTATATACAGAAAGCACAACACAGAAAGAGTACATGGGGAGCTGCCCAACATAAACTTGTAAACTTTTTGGAAGGGAAGTTTGAAAATTTGCTAGAAAGCAGTTACTCAAGCAACTGGATATGGTTTTGGAAGTAATCAAACAACAATGTTTCAAACAACATCCATTGTGTTTTGTCAGTGACACTGGAGAAATCTTGTTGGAGAGGGTTTTCATACCGCTGTCACTGACGGAAGACAATGAATGTTGTTTAAAACATTTGACTGTTTGCGAAATCATATCCAGTTGCTAAAGTAACTGCTTTTTGGCATATCTTACAATGTATTACCTGGATGTCTAACCTTCATCTACAAAGTTTGAAAATTGTTTGTAATGTGAGACCATTAAGTTAATATCAAGTTGCTCTTCTTTAATAAACTTTTAAACACATTAATTTCAGGTTGACCAGAGGAGACTACAGACAATGTATCCAATCAATTTAGCAACTTAATGTAGTATCATGTGACTTACTTTTTATGTGCATGGAAGGAAGCATAGGTGAAACTTTTCCCTTCGTATTCCCCAAAGAACTTGCTATCAGCCAGCCTGATGTGGTAAACCTCATTCCCAGAACAGCGCCCGTATATTCTCTGCCACTCCTCTGACGATTCCTGGCCTTCCCTGGAAAAGTAGCAAATTTGCAAGGATTTTTTAATGAATGCATGACACATTCTGTACAATGTCATATTTATTACATTGAGTAGATCCTTAGATCACCTCAAGTTAATGGTGATTTTTCTCCTTTTTTTGTAACAAGGTATCGACCACCAAAGACTTTTATTAAAGAATTCAGCATTCTGACATATAGATTTCACAACTAAAACTACTCACTGTAAATGTTGAAATATTTGTATTGGTTTAATGTTCACCATTTTTAATGGCGCTTCTTCTGTGCAAACTTAAAAACACTGCAAAAAGCTGAATGATATTTCATCTTTTGTCTACTACCCCCTTGTTTCAATTATGAACTTAAAATCCACTACAAGCACTTCATTTTCTTGCTACTGCAAAATCAAATCTCCAATAACTAAAGAATTTACAGTGGTATGTTTGTAATCTCCAAGCAGATATTGGGATGAAAGACCGCAGTTGTATACAAAAATAGAGCAGTTACATTGTATACAACAACACAATTTTTCCTCCTCAAATCATCTTAGAGGCTAGTTGACCCTTTGTGTACGAGGGGCATTCAATAAGTAATAACTCATTTCCCATAGCAGGAGATTAATGAAAGTTGGCACAGTTATTAGTCTTTCTCTTCATAGGAACCACCCAGAGTTATGCATTTCTCCCATCGTTTGATGCAGCTCTGGACACCGTTTTTGTAGGACACCCAGGTTGGTCCTCCAACAGATGCCTCATCAATGGCAGAAGAGGAACGACCACGTCTGGGAGCTGTTTCCATAGACTTCCGGCCATGTTTGAATTCAGGATGCCAGCATTTTACAAGGTCATATGATGGGGCATCATCACCATAAGTTTCTTTCATTTCATCAAAAGTCTCCTTTGGTGTGCACCCTTTCAAATACAAAAACCGGATCACTGCGCGACACTAAACTGGCTCCATTTCACACCTGGTCCATTTCACACCTAACTCAGTTCAAACACCAGTAAATCAGAAACCACAATTAGTTCAGAGCTTTTTTGCAACATAAACTATAAGGATATGAATCATTACACATGCCAAATTTCATTTAGATCAGGCAACTGAAAGTGGGTCAGAGTTATTACTTATTGAATGCCCCTTGTACTTACTGTCCCCTGGATGTGTGCAGAAGGAGAGTGATGAAGGTGGACATGGCAGGACACAGGCAGTTGTTGGCCAACAGGGCAAACTTGAACTCATCCTCACACACCACATGTTCTAGGAAAAGGAAGAAATCAGATCATCAGCACAACATTAAGAAACAACCGCAGCCATGAAAGACAACTTTTTGCAATCAATTTTTGATGAGAATCACAATATTATTAACTACTTACTAGAAAAAGATAGCTAGCACATATTAAAGGTACACAAGACTAAAATTGGTAAGAGTCTTCTAAAAAAATGAAAAAGAGCAATTTTGTGATAGAAAACGCTTTAAAACTCTCAAGTGAACTGAGGCCTGATGATTTGTGTATGACACTGGGAGAATTATTGATCAACAACCGTGGCTAGTGAATGGTACAAATCTTTCTGACGAGACGTCTACTGCCTCACATTTTTCATAAATTGATTTCAAAGCCACAGATTACGCCACAGAATAATTGTGAACTGTACCGGTCAATAGGTTGAATCTTACCTGCAAACTTGACGTGAAACTTGTTCTCAGGCTTGAGGATCTGGACGTAGAGCGGACAGTTGGGGGCAAAGTCCTTCACAGCCCAGGCTCTCAGGATGGTGTGTTCATCCTGGGTGGGGGGGACCAGGACAGTTGGAACATCAAACGCTCAAAATAACAAGCTTGAATTTGGCAATAGTTATTTTGCATGGTTATGGATGTCTCTCAATTAAAAAAAAAATTCATTCAATTTGATTAAAATTTTTCAATATCATAATATCTTTCCTTCAATAAAAACAGAGGTTTTGTCAATGTAGGTTAGACATCCAGGAAATAAGATAGACCAAAAAGCACTGTTACTCAAGCAACTGGATATGGTTTTGGAAATGGTCAGACATTTCAACTAGTATACACTAGTTTTCGTCAGGATATAAAAATTCTCTCCAACTAGATCTCTTCAGTGTCACTGACAAAAACTGACGGAGGCTTAAAACATCTGTTTCCAAACCCATATCCAGTTGCTTGTCAAGAGTATTACTGCTTTTTGGAAAACAGAAGTTAATAGATATGAATTTCTTGCCAGCTATACTTGATAAAAAACCTGCATATTCAACTTTCTGAGAATGGTAACTTAATATGCTGATTTGAGCTTTAACATGTTTCAAGGTGAACATTTGTGTCATTGCATTATGGTTGAAAGCCAAACAGTGGGACCAAAAATGACACTGTCTCATCTTTTTAAAATTAGAAGACTCTAACACACAAGCATGGAATCAAAGAAAGTAAGAATGACATAGAGACGTAAACTGTTAGGTAATGATTTCACATCACAACATACAGTATCCTCAAAACAAGAAAACTGAACAAAACTTATTGTACAACTTGGGACTAAAATACTGTACCTCACAACAATATATTCCTTAATTTTCCATTTATAATCCATCACAAGTAAGCAACACGTACAACAGAACAAAATTAATTCAAATTAATGTCATCTGATTTTAACTTCACATCCTTTTTTCTCCATACATAACGCTGGTTCACCTTTATCTGCGGGGTGACCTATATCCGTTGTATTCAACATAATAGTATCTAGGGATATTAAGTCGATGGACGGTGGTTTCAAATTGAAATGTATTAGAAATATTGCAGTTTGAACCAAAGTCTGTCGGCTTCAAATCCCTCAATAATTTATTTTTAAATACAACGGATATAGTAGGTTACCCTGCAAATAAAGATGAACCAGCGTTATAGCTCTTAGCACAACTCTTTTAAAATTTCATCATTCTAACCAGAAAGAGTTGTGGCAAATGACTTCTAGGTTTTGGGGAAAGAAAGAGCTTAGAGTTGAAAAACCCACCTTGAAGCAATTTTGACAGTAAATTCAAATCTGCAGTTTCTATAACTATAAAACATAATATCACAAATTGTGTTTTATATATTATTGTTCCTCATAATTGCAATAACAGCAAAGAAAACATACATAAGGCATGTTTTGTGGAAAATAATGGAAGAGGGCCTGGGTAAGGATTGTGAGGAGGGCTTTTAGAATCATGGTGGATGTCAAGAGAAAATTGTAATTGGAGATCTATTTGAAAGAGCTCGGAAGACATTTCCTGGCACTTTCTTCCAAGAAAAGGGTGGGGGGTTCTTGTGCAGATCAAGCCATGTTAAAAAGTGGGAATATGACAAAAACAAACATGACAGACACAAAGTCATTCAGAAAGTTGGAAGTTGCTAAAGTCTATAAAAATACCTTAGTTTTTACATATTTTATCTGTTGTCAAGCTGTTTTCAAGATGTCTGACCATCATCAATCAAACAAGACCTTAATAACTTTATAGGAAAGGGTAAAAGTTTAGTAGAACTTCCAAGATTCTGACTATTTGTGTGGAATAAGCTTTTACCTCTGCAGATTTAGTCCCAGCATGATAGGCACCAACCTGGGTTAATAAAGGGTGAGTGAGGGTAAAACTGCATGTGTGGGGAAAACTGCTGTGTTGCCTGTCATGGTTGTGCACCAAATAGACCCTCCACAGGAACACCAGGTGATTTGAACATCACGTACTACTAATTTCAGTCTTTTTTCTTTCAAGTACTTGCCAAACTTTAAAATATTGGAGTTGCTTTCGGGTAGAATTCTCAGACTTGGTCCAATGACAGCAAACGTTGTCGTTTGTTTGTTTTGTTTTGTTTGATTTTTCATGTGTATTGTGAACGGCCATTGAATGGAAAGAAATAAAAGCAGGCCAAACAAAAGAAGATGATTGTTTCCCATCATGTATGAATCATCAATCTTATTTTTCAAATGCGTGAATTTGATCACCTCAAGTCTGCGTCCAGCACAACGCTCTTGAGGGACGGTCAAGCTGAGAGTATGGCTAAAATCTGGGCTGACCGGACAAAGGCTGTGCCTGACCGAGGCTTGCTGTAGAAGATACAATTAACCGTCAGCTGCCCTCATCTTACAATATGAGTAATTCAGCGTTGTAACGTCTGAAGAAAATTTGACAAACTCACAAGAACGAAGCAAACATAAAATCCTTTCGTTGGAAGTGAAACAGATTTTTGCTGAATTGAAACTGCTGCAATAACAGACAAATTCAAACAATTGGTGGCAAATATGAATTCAAATTAATGTTTAACCCAGAGGGCAAAATGAAAAAAAAAAAATCAAAATTTGTATTTTTGAAAATTATGCATTGAACGTTTGTATGATGAGAAACAATTAACTTAAAGTTGTTTGGTGAGGCTCAGAAGGATAGGTTTTCATGTAGAGGATGTTAGTAAGTATACAAGGTAAATACAGGTATTAGGAGTGCATGTGTACAGTGTTGTCACTGTCTACACTAGCACACAAAAGCAAAGAGGTACACACACCAATACTGCTTTACATAATGGTGATAGATTTGCATTTATCAATTAATTATACATTTTCAGAAATATCTGTTGTCTGAGATGTTTTCTATAAACTTCATAGTGGTTGAAACCAAATCAAACTAACACTCTGTTTCCTTACACAATCATATCACCATTAATTGACAGTGTAAAAATGTTGCACACAGCTAGAAAAAATGGCAAAAATGATCATTTGAATATTGCAAAACATCTTTCTAAAGGAGAACCATGGATGACTAATGCAAAATTTCATAAACCTTTTCCTGATAGTTCAGTCTTCAAACGCTGCATCAGACAACTAAAACAGTTTACTCCGATCCCAAAAACCTCTAGGAGGAAACTTTCAATGAATAGTAGCACAGTGATTTTATAGATGGGTTGCATAGCCTGCTATCCATTTCTACATGTATTTTGTGTCTATTCATCTACATTTCCCAAAGGATACTCAGGGCTCGAAATACCACCTGCATTTGCCAGGTTAGTGCAGGTAAAATTGGAGCTGTGCAGGCATTTTTGATGTCTACCTGCGCCTAACCTGCACTGGTCCATGAACTGGGTTTTATACATAAATGCCCTATGATGTACATGTAGCTGTATATGGATTGTTATGAGTGGCACTAACTGTTACAACCTATGAAGTAGAAAAGAAAAAATAGAAATGGTTCCTGAACAATTTTAGTTTGATCCAGAGATCTAGATTTAAAGTGGTGCAGGTAAAGTTTGTCTGGTGCAGGTAATATTCAATGTTACCTGCACCAGTGCAGGTATGCAGAAAAAAGTATTTCAAGCCCTGATACTGGATAGGGCTATCATACAGAGATACAACAGGAATGGATACCAGGGTGAGAATTGTGTGAAGTTTGACTGTAAAGAAATGATTATAGCTCTGTTTTTCTGATGTAGGAATGAGCAGACTTACTACTGCAGCTGGGTTGGCCTCATTCCTGGAAGCAAGAATGAAGCAGCCTTCAGCGTCATCCACTCTGGGTGGCAGCAGGGACGGGGCAGAGAATCACCAAGGTTAGCAGAAGGTCACATGTAACTGTTAGTAAGTCAAACCACCAAGAACATTCAGCAAAAACCACACCACAACAGAACAGAGCACATGAAGAGTCAGAGAGTAGATAGTTCAACTGGTGCAGTACACAGCTTCAGGAGATGATCATTAAAAGACAAGAGAAGATAGAAACACTGCAAGCAAGTCATATTTCTCTTTACAATGAGGCTTCACAAAGAAAGACAAGATGCTGTATTGTACATAAACAGTCACTTTGTGGATGTAAGCAATAAGAATATGTTTACAAATCTCAACGCCACGCTGCACTTATCAACACAGTTGCTAGGAGGCACTGCTGCATTACTCACTTTGCCCTGACCAGGTCCTGGTCCTTGAGAGCTGACCCTTGGATGTACATGACTCTCTGGGCCCAGAGAGGAACAGACAGGATTCTTCTCAGGTTGTTGTCAAGCTCTGATGGGGCCAGCAAGACCACGAAGTAGTCCTGAGATGGTAACAAGTGGTATTTTTGTTTAAAAGTGGCCTGTGTGAGAGAACTTTTCTGTCATCAAAGAAACTAACAATGATACGAGAGACATTTTTACGGTTTTACAATTTTACCTCTTGATCTAAATTTGGATCTTTTTAAAACCTGCATCTACAACAGTCTCTTCCAAATTTTCATAACTTTGTCCTTTTGTCTCTGCTCTCACAAATGAAATCATAAAAATAGAACTGAATGAAACATGTATCTTTCAAATACGTAGTAGCAAAGGCCTTTTCGATCCAAATCAATAGATCATATAAAAACGTCTTCAAAATAAATTCCCCAGGGAATACTCAAGTGATTCTAGTAAGCATGTGCAAAAAATTCCAGACATACCTAATATACAATTTTGGGAATTCTTGACAAACAGATGCAAACTATACTATTAGGCTAGCCCCTGAGGCATCGCCAAAAATCCAACGTAACTTTGAAATCTTGCTCTTAGATAAAACAATACCTTTACAAAGATAACAGGGACAGGCAATACACACCTGTAGTTTTGGATGTGCGTAGAACTCGTTGAGAAAATCCATGATGACGTCGGTCTGCAGCTGGGTGGCGCACACCACCACGTGATTCTCGCTCTCGGCTCGCTGGCGGGAGTAACTGCCACCCTGTTTGGTACGCTCCATCCACAGGAATGCCATCTGTTCAAACTGTCAATCAGGAGGAGACATACATAATCAGATTGTCTGAAATGCATTCCACACTTTAAGCCTTGAAAACATCATTTACAATTGATTCTAACGTTACATAATCCACACAAATGTTATTGCCTCATTCATATCAGGCTATGGCCTTACAGAGAATGGATACCATGGAAAGGATGTATGAAGGCTTTAATTAAGTTTCAGAAAATACTGGACAATCAGATCGTCTGAAATAATTACAACTTGTATTCGTGTGCTCAAAACAATATTCTTAGCTTTAAAGCATATCTATACGAGGGTGAGTCAGAAAGTAATGCAAGTGGTTTCATAACAGAGTCGTTCTTTGATCGAATGAGTTGAAATTTGGCACAAAGCTTAATACATATCTCCTCTTGAGATTGAAATATCTAAATTTGTTGCTCATTATTTTATGAGTGACTGAGCTGCTTTCAAGGTGACCACACCCTTGGTATCCCGTCAGAAGAAAAGTGAGGTCCAATTAACGTGCAATTAAGAATTTCCCTAAACCAGGTTTTGCTATAGTAGGAGACTAAGCCTGCACATGTAATAAGCTGCATTGCTCTATAAGCCACATGCTTAATTTCAACTCTGAAATCCGAACAGTTTTTCTTTTTTCGTTGCTGGTGTAGAGTGAGGTATACGCGGTCTTCAGGGTCATGAGATTTGTGGTTTTATGATCTAAACTTTCTGTAGCCTTCTCTCCCATTAACAAAGAGAAATGAAACTTAGCAAACGTTTTGTCCTTTAAACAGTTAATAACTGTGTAAAGTTTAGTTTCATTTGGTTAAATTGGCATGCAACCTATAGGGACATTTGGTATCATACATGTATAATTTCAACCTCCTACAGTGATTTTTAGTGGGTCAGATTTAGAGCAATTGATAGTCTGACAAGCTACCAAGGGTGTGTTCATCTTAAAAATCAACTCAGTCGCTCATAAAATGATAAAGACCAAACTTAAAACATTCAATCTCAAGAGGACATATACCTCTACTTTTGTGCCAAATTTCAACTCAATTGATTAAAAAACGAGTCTATTCTGAAACCACTTGCATTACTTTCTGACTCACCCTCGTATGTTTTCTATGTTATCCATTCAATGTTAGCAATATCCTGAATGGGGGAAAACTTTGACAAAATCCTTGGATGAGTTGCTTCCAAATCATTTTACAAGAAGGCAATAAAAAGCTGTTTCCACAAATGAATGTAAAGTAGACCATTTTGAGTGTATGCATTCCTGAAGAATTATTTCACTTCAAGAATACGATTCTAAAATAATCTACCATTTTGTAGTAGGACGGCCATAGTGTACCACTGCCAGCCATATCGGAGCAGTGTAACATGCTTGCGCTTCAAACCAGAGAAGACTTAGGACTGAAAACGTCTTAGAGAGAGGGTCAGTTCTTGTTGAAGTTGTGAGAAAAGTTGGCAGTGAAGTCACACAGGGTCCAAACTGCATGCCAGGATTTGTGCTCACTAGGGGTGGGTACCTGTACAAGGTACCAGTACAAAACCGTTATTTCTAATTGGACCTGTCCCGAAAAAAAACAGAATTGAAAAAATTAGGTGGACCTATCTGAAAATTAACAGATTGCTTGATCAGGCATTCATACGTTTTGACGCTTGCAGGTCAAATAAATTACAGCGAAGCAAAGTAGAGTTTATAAGTCATCTCTACCAAGTTTTACAGTCAATTGTACAGAGGCAGTTAGCGTTGTAGGATTTTAAAACGCCAGAGTGAGTATAATACTCTACCAAACAAATTTCTTTGTAATGAAATAGACCATTGTTGTGAGTATCGCCCATTTACATGTTTTCACATACTGAATTAGGTACAGGTTCAGGTCCAAACCTGGACCTGATCCTCTGGACCTGAACCGGACCTGGATTTTCTGTACCGGTACCCACCCCTAGTGCTCACTGTTCTCACCAATCTGAAGCCACCCATATGCCAGGCCTGTCTGCCTGTGTTAGTATTTGTCACCTACTCCAGCCATAAGGTTTGCATCAATTCAACATGATAACATGGAAACAACAGAAAAATTAGCAAAAAAAAAGAACATCTGCCAGCAAATTAAACATGTTTCCTCCTTTCTCGGCCCCAGGCCTAAGCGGTAAAAAAGAAGAAGATGGCATCCTTTTTTTGCATCAATACCGGTAGACCTATGATATGCTGAATCCAAGAATTGATGGAGAGTTTAATGAAATTCTACAGCATTGGTCTTCACAACCTTCACTCGAAAGTTGCACTACATTATTTCTTGCGGGTTCTATCGCAACTATTCACTCAATTTGTCCTCTGGTTGTCTTATTGAATGTAACACGTTTCGTTTTTGTTATTTATGTAGTGGGCCCCCTTGGAAATCAACTTCAAACAAGTTGAAAGGGCTACCTACATGTTTTGAGATGAATAAATAAAAAAAATAAATAAAATTTAAGTTTGAAGGCAAGAATAATTGGTTCATTTAGATTCAAATCTGTCTTTCAGCTGGAGTCAATCAGTTGTAAAATGTCTTGTCAGCATAGGGTTATTAATAGGTAAAAGGGGAATCAAATATCTAACTGGCTCTTTAACTAACCTACCAGCTTGCGGTATTTGGGGCGACTCAGCTGAGATGTAAAAGTGTAGTGATGGAAACTTAATCTTTGGACAGAAGAAGGAGAGAAAGAAAAAAAACAAGAACACACAACAGGAACTCCAACTAGAACACACAGAAACACTAACAGGAACACACAGAAACTCCAACAAGAACACACATATGGGTACACCATCAAGAACACATGGAAACTCTAACAAGAGTGCACAAAGTATCAAAACAGCACAATATTGCCACCACCGAAAGCTCAGGGCAACAAAAATAAGCACAGACAACAACAGAGGAAGCTGAGGTCACCCAAGCTTAGCAACTTCTAATATGAAGAGTAAAATATTTTATCTCTAACAATGTGTGTTGTTGAATCAAATTAGTAAGTTTTGTTATGATATCAGATTATGATAATGATTATGATTAGCAAAACTAATGTCATTTTAGCTTTTTGCTATCCAATCAAATGTGCAGATTGTTTTGGAACAATACCATGCAAAGACTGTGCATCAAAGGGCCAATACAAAAGCAATACGTCATATACTTTAAATCTTACTACAATGAGTTAGTGATAGCAAGCTTGGATGGTAAGATCTAGGCTGCCTTCAAGACCCATCCTTATATAATGGGACAGAAATTTGCTTTTTTGTTTGTTTGTGGCTTACATCTGATCTCTTTGACATGACATTGATGAAGATTTTAGTTTTAGATTTAGATTTAGATTTAGCAACGAAAGCTAACAATACAAGACAGGGAAAAATTTCAAGTTAGAGACAGCCCTAGGAAATATGCATGATTAAAACATAGAATTGAAATGGGTTTGTAGAAAACATTGACATTAACGCCCCTGGTTACCTGGATGGGCAGGATGATGAGTGCCACACAGATCATGATGATGACCATGGCTTTGGACACCCAGAGTTCAGGGGTGATGTCACCGTAGCCTACTGTGCTGAAGGTCACGATCACAAACCAGAAGGAGTCAAACATGTTGATGTTCTTCCCTGCCCTCTCAAAGTGCTGTATTCCACATATGCTGTAGAGGGGAATGAATAATAACAAAATATTTTTTGCACATAAGACAGAATGTTACTGTTTTTCACTGGAAAAGAAAACTTTCCTTCCTACTGTAATTTTTAATGAATTTTCTAGCATAACAATAGCAGAAACAAAGAATAGTACTTTTTTTAAGGGTTCAATCCTTGCTAATGCCAGAAATTATTGAAAATTTTGTGAAAGCATGAAATAAATTGGATATTTGATTCTTGAGAATATGCCAGGACTTTACTAGCTTAAAAGGGTTTGTAGTAAAGACATGGATTCTGGTTATGACACAAACCATACACACCATATATGATTTAAAATTTCATGAAAGTATGAAGTAGTAAACTAAGGATTGAACTTACAATTACTAGTATATATAAAATAAATTTCAGTACTTCCCAAGCATAAAAGAGTTACTGTGGAAGACCTTGGTATTATGTTTGACACAAATCTGTCCATATTGTACTAAGTACTGACCTTGTGAAGACTAAACACAACAGGGTGGCTATGAGTATGATGACCTGCTGTGCTAGGGCAGACTGACTTCTCTGCATGGCTCTGTTCAAGTCATTCTGGAACAAAGTATTGGTACTTCTGAACAAAGTAACATCCTCCAATGTTGAAATATGTATGAACTTTATATGCATGATCTATGGACATAAAATTTTAGAGCCGGCCTGAAAGGAAGTCCTTCAGATGAAAAACAATGTTGAAATCACAGCATTTAATTCAGCACTACGGACAGCATGTGTTAGGACTCCTGAACAAAAAGCTTCTCCAATGTTTTAACATGAACTTTTTAGCATGATCCCTGCATATACAACTTTAGAGCCTCCTAAAGGATGTCCTTCAGATGAAGAACAATGTTTTAATCACAGCCTTTAATTCAGCACCATGGACAGCACTATTGTGTCAAAAAACTTATAAACAAAACCTTTATAGAACGGTCATCAAAGGTGAACGAACAGCCACGGTTACTCTAATAGATCAGTATAAGGAGCCAATTTTTCGTTTATCAAAACATTGTATTCATTTCATAAAAAGTGTAAAAAATTCGTAACACTGTCAAAAAGTCTAGATAACATCTGGTAGTGAAAACACCAGCCTTTCATTCAGGACAACAAAATTATTGTCTGTATCATCTCCAAATCAGTTAACTTCAGGGTGAATTCTTTCCTATTGCTGACATTGTATTGTACATGTACCACTTACTTAGCAACTTATCCAAGTAGTTTTGTCCAACTTACCAGCATGTTGGTGAGGGCTGACTTTGCTAACCAGCAGTTGAGAAAGACTGGCACAAAAAGGTTCCTTAGGGGTGCCCAAAATATCTGTGTGAGGAATGGAAAAAAACATGAGTTTTTTTTTTTTTTTTTTTACTCAATGGTCACCACGTAACAAGGCCTGAAGGCCACATCAAGGTTACGGGTTACATGATTGGAACTGTAACAGCAACTCTTCGCCCTAGGTCAGAAACATCATGATTGAGACCAGCCCAATTGCTCACTATGAGTGAGGACTATCTGACCCAATAGGCGAAGCAGGGGTTACGAGGGCTGCTCGGGAGATTCCCTACCCCTATTTTGGCCGGAATGGTTTGATCCGCTCGGGTGGATGTTCGCACATGTGGCGGGTTCTTTAACGTGCATAGGGTATGGCTCTCCCCATACACGGGACCTCCATTTGACGTCCTATCCGAGGGACGACTCATTTTTCACTTGAGTAAAGTGAGGAAAGTCGTGTAAAGTGCCTTTCCCAAGGGCACAAGACCGGCAACACGGCAGGCGGATTCGAACCGGCGACCTCTCGGTCACGGGCCGAATACACTACCACTGTGCTACGCGGCCCCACTAAAGTTGATTAACTTATCACATGTGTTTTCTCTTATTGTTAGCCCTTGATAATAGTTACCTACTAGTTGGGTAACACTAGCTGTTCATGTATGTACATATATGTGTACCAGCCAAGAACCAATAAACATTGTTCATCACACATGGACATCCAGTTTTTGTGCATATCGATGCACCCATAATATAAACCAAACGATTTCCAGAAGTTCAATGGAACATTGTAAACTGGAATGTGAATAAACTTTTCTCATCAAATTTCTATCTTTTCAACAGTTAAGCTGAGATGTATAGGACCAGTAACTTGGCTACATGTCTTGCATTACCTATGACATTATCAAGGAATCAGCAGCTCTCTTTACAACTACACTGAGAATAATTACTCCACCAATGAAAAAAGTTCTTCGTTGATTCGATCAAAGGCGTTCCATTCCATTTAATGAACTATTCAAGACAAAGTCTCCGGACATGTGGAACACTTTGCTCCAAATCCCAGCTCAATAAGAATCAAATGTGAAGCCGTAATGCATTTGGCACGTTGTACTCCCTATCAGATAGCCTCCAATATACGTGATGAGAATTTACTCCTCTAGTATCATTATCGAGGTTAGTTGCTAAATATGACAAAAGCAGCTGAATATTACTCCACCCTAGACAGAATTGAAATGAATCATTTTGTTTTGGAGCATTATACAGTGTTGACATCTGATAAGATGATGAACTCGACTGAACTTAACTTAACTGATTATTGATACTCAGTTGTTGAGGATTCGTTCTTTGATTCAAAATCAAAGCGTACTGAAAGCATCTAACAGTGAAAATCTAACAGGCAACAAATCAAAGAAGCCTTTGTATGGTGGTATCTCATGCAAGAAACATCACAAACCTTGTGCAAACTTTAAAGCCATTTGGCCATGTGCCACCCATTTTCGATTGGTTATAGGGATATGCAGCAGAGAGATAAAGAACTCAAAGCCTAATCTACGTAGAGCTTCTAAAATTCAAATCAAAGTCTACTGGACTTTTTACAGTTTGAATTCAAGGCACTATTATCGTAAGCCTGACAGACACTGGTTATCAATTCTCTGTTGGTTTGGGGATTTGGTAGCAGGGTGAAATCTTAAATCACAGACAAATCTTGTCAGAACTTCTGACATTCAAATCAAAGCCCACTTGACTTTTTCCAATTAGAATTCAAGGAACGTGAACACTAAGCTTGAAAGACACCAGTTATCAATGCTCTTGGTTTTTGGTTTGGCTGCAGGGAAAAGGTAATGAAGTCGAAGACAAGTCTCGTCAGAACTTCTGACATTCAAATCGAAGCCTACTGGACTATTTCCAATTAAACCTCAAGGAACATGTAATACTCAGCTTGAAAGACACTGATTGTCAATTCTCTATTGGTTTGGGGGTTGGCTGCAGGGAGTTGTAAAACTAATGAAGTCAGAAAGGAGTCTTGCCAGAACTTCTGACATTCAAATCAAAGCCTACTGGACTTTTTCCAATAAGAATTCAAAGAACATTTGTGTTCAGCTTGACAGACCCTGATTATCAGTTATCTTTTGGTTTTGGGGTTTGGCTGCAGGGAAAAAGCTAATGAAGTCAAAGACAAGTCTTGTCAGAACTTCTGACATTCAAATCAAAACCTACAGGACTTTTTCCACTAAGTAGTCAAGGAACATTTGCTTAAAAGACACTGGTTATCAAAGACACTGGTTATCAATTCTCTATTGTTTTTTTGAGGGGGTTTGCCTTCAAGGAAAAAGCTAATAAAGTCAAAGAAGAGTCTCGTCAGAACTTCTGACATTCAAATTGAAACCATGGTCCCCATAAGAATTCAGAAAACGTTGATGCAGAGCTTGACAAACCCCAGTGCAGGAGATTGCTACATTTGTATGCTGGTCAGATGAGATCTGAGCCCTCCACACCTTTGTAATCACATTCTCCATCTGGCGTTAACATCAAGCCTTGAGAGATTTCATTACTTTCCATCGACTGTGGAACGTCTGTAGGGTATCACTTTACAGCCATTATATCACATCACGTCTAGAAGGACATTTTTCATCACTTCACTGCCTGTAGTATGAGATGAAATAGAATAGAGATCTATGATGTTGCACTTTGCGAGCCTATGAAATATGTAACTAATTTTCTGTACTCTAGAACCCAAAGTTTATAGCATGCTAGAGTGCCAAGGAAATTTCATGACAGTACTTTACACCATGCAGTAAAAATCTATGGAAATAAGGCTTGACATAGCTTTTTGCTTGAAATGTTTGCTTTTGTGAACATATTCCCATGAATTTTTGTATGATTTCAATTTTACTTAAGACAATAAAAACTAATGAAAGCAGAATTACAGAAGAGGAATAATGTTGCACAAACAACTAACAAAGAAAATTAGTTATTTTACATTTACACACATGAACACACAATTTCTATGATCCTTTGAATTGTTCTTATCCCTCCTGTTAGGACATTTTCAGTTTGAAATATATTAGCCTGGCAAAATTGCACCTGGAAAAGCTATCTTACAACGATCTTATCTACAGTAGGCCATTACAAAAATGGGATTGTCAGTGTCACATCCAATTCTACCCTGCATCGTATAATCTGTAATGAGTTCTGTCAATGCCGCTGCAGGCTATAAGCTCTGCTGATGTACGTAAATGGAAGCAAAGTCAATGCCAGAAAGGCAAAGTCAAGCCAGTACAAGGGTTGCTCTTTAGATATATAATAGGGAAGATTGCTTTGGTTATAAAACAGTTCTTGTTACAAAAACTGCTTAAAACTGAAAGTGTCATATTATAAGCCAATCTGATTGGCCAAAAGTCTGTTTTTGAAATGCTGACTGTTACAGACATGCACCTGTTGGTACCCCAAAATATGCAAATCTACCTGACATTGTATTGTAACCGCTGTGAAATTGGGAGACTGGAAGTAATTCTTCCACTTATTTCCCATTATGTGGATACTTCACAAAAGGTCTGGTATAATTCAACCTTGGCAGTCTCCCATTTAAAACATCCCATGTGACTCAGTATGTTTTTTAAAGATAGCCCCCCTCCCTCAAAGAGAATGAATTCTGATATTCTTATCTAGTATTTTATTCCAAAAGTAATTCTGCTGCAAAGTTGTAGTTTAGTAGGCCACACGAAATTTATTGGGGTCTGGGGTGAAGATATATGGCTTAAATAACACAAAAAACAACAACAACAGCCTGAGGAGTTAAGTGGCATGTTTTACGCAATGAATCCCTTCCTTTGATTTGTTACTAACATTCTGAATAAAGGGCATTGTTTTTAGACTGAAAGAATGTATATGTGGCTCTGAATGGCAATATTTACAGGTTTGTGATAGCAAAACCTGTATTACTTTTTCTTGAAAATGAGTGACTTCTTTTTTTTTTAAATGACAAAAAAAATGGACAGAAAATCCAAGAAGCAACAAATAAAATTGGTGTGGCCTAAAGTTTGAAACAATGTTGCAAAAAAGATGACAACTCTAATATCCGGCAGTGCCCCAGTAGTCCTCTGAGAATTCCCAATGATAAGCTGAGTTAACATTTTGCGGTATGGTTCACCTGCTACGCATACATGAAAATTACCTGGTGGTTACGGCTCATGTCCTTTGTAGTTTTCTTCTTTTTACAACGTATATTGTGTAATAAACTATACCAAGAATACATCCCACTTGATGGATATGACAGAGATTGTGAAATTGGGATTATATGAGATTCGTGCTTAGAATATTATTACATAGACTGAAAAACTACCACATGTATCAGTTGCACGAATTACAACTCAGGCGTTGTCTTCACAAACCGGTATAACACATGTAAGCTATTGCTTTTCTAAATTGTTTATGACATATGTTTTAAGGTCTATGGCAAACCATGGCATAAAGTTATTAATTCCTTTGGGAGAAGATTCAAAGTGTACTTACTGTGATGATGAATGGGACTGTGTTGATCATTTCTAACAGGAACCTGATGTTGAACACTGACTGAACAAGGCTGCCCTGAGATTATAAAAGAAAGGAAAAGACTTGCTTTGTTTATCACATAATCATCATAACGCTAGTTCACCTTTATCCGCGGGGTAACCTATATCCGTTGTTTTTCAAAACAGGGTATTTAGGCACATAAAGTCCACAGGTGGTAGTTTTAAACTGCAATGTACAGAAAATATTGCAATTTTAAACCAACGTCCGTCAACGTGATATCCCCAAATACCCCATTTTTCAAAGCAACGGATATAGGTTACCCAATGGATAAAGGTGAGATAGCGTTACATTGTCTTTTATCATTATCTAGTGAATAGATAGTATGTCACAAGTCCTACACTGCTACTCGTTTTTAAAACCGTGCATTACATAAAACTTACAGAATTGTAAGGAATGTTAATTCATCAATTGAATTGATTGGTTGATTGTAGATTACCTATCACATATTCTGATAAAATTCTAAGGTCTGGAAAGAGAACAATATGTTATAAGGACACATGTGAGAAAATTACAGCAAGACATACCTTATAGCTAAGGTATGTGATGAGGATGGTCTCCAAAAAACTTATGATTGCCACAACAACCTGTAAAACAACAGGGATTATTATTGGTATCAATTCCATCATTTGTATCATACATTCTAAACAGTTATGAAGCTTCTTGTATGGCTCTTTTTACAACTTACCAATTTTTAAACCCAAAACCAAGAAGCAAGCAAATGCTACTAATAACAGGTACAGTATGTTGTAAGATTGTTTTTCCTTTGAGGATCCAAATAAAGTCAAAGTCAAAGTCCTTTGCTCTTCAGCATATCAAATGTTATTGTAGCCTTTTCTTGCAAAAGCGAGGCACTTGCAGCATATAAAGTGTGGCATTTGAACTGTACATATATCAACAGGATACAGATCTCCCTTTCATCTATGGTACATGTAATTGCTTTTGAATCATAACGTTAACTTTTTGCATGCTCTAGGCAACTTTCCAAAATGTCTGTTCAGGCAAAGAATAAGGCATCATGAGTTAAGTTTAAAATGTCATATGATTCCACCTGCATTTTATGTCATTAACATAATGTGTGATATGCATAGTAGTACTGCACATTGCCCCACCTGTATGCCCCATATAGGGCGGGTGATAGGGGAGGACCTGTTGACCCACACCAGGGGGGCCCAGTTGATCTCCATCCACGTGTAGTTGGGGGTGATCGTACAGTCATGGCTGCAAGTATGTAATAAGTACATTACAGATATCCAAGAAGATGCAGCATTTAGATTATATTGAACACCCTCCTGATTAATTTTCACAAAGCTGATTCTGGAGAATTCTGGCTCAGGTTCTCAGAATACTCCAGAATTTGCTTTGTTCCTGGAGACGTACAATTTCAATCTACATATGAATTACCTTTCAAATTCAATATACCATATTTCTAAAATGTTATTTCATTTGGTTAATCCATTTTCAAATGATTAAGGTTTGTCCGGAATTAATATGGAAGTCCAAAATTAACCTGGAGGGTGTTGGTATTAAAAGAAACTTTATTAAGTTATCATATGTCTTAATTCTGTGACGATGCAGTCCAGTAACACTTGGTCTCACCAAAGGCTGAAGGAACTGGTAAAAGGTAAACAGGATATAAACAAGAGGATCTATTTACAATTGACAAGACTGTTTCAATCATAGTTTTATGACTGAAGGTGGTTGGCTGTTGGCCGGCCAGGTTCTGATAATAATATTGAATGCTCTGTTCCTGAACCAACATTTCAAGACACATTGAATAATTTGTATTGATCAGTTCTTACCTTGTGAGAATCACTACGGTAACCATATACCAGTATCTTGCTTTATATTTCTATTGTACCAAGTTTTATCAGTCTGAGAGTAAATCATAAAAACAGAATTGATGGATTATGATTCAACATCATGGAGATTTTTGGCAACAAGCCTCCAAATTTTCCTACAGATGGGGTCCTCTACTGTCAACTGAGCTAATGTGACAAGGCTTGCTTTTGGTGCAAAGTAGTTAATCTCATTTTCACGTCTTCTGCCTGAGAAATTATCTGGTAATCCCTTCTTGATGGCTGCACTGATTGCCAAAGCAGCCTTCAAAGGCATTTTGCTGATGGATTTTGTAACACTTTTAAATCATGGAGTTTGATAGATGTGCAAAGTTACAAGCAATATATATGCCTGACAAGTCGTGAGTCAGGGTCTTCCATCTGAAAAGATTACATCCATATATGAAAAATTGTTTTTAAAACAACAGATATAGGTTACCCCACGGATAAAGGTGACATCGCAGTATATCTCTGGCTGAAAACTTTTCATCCTCCTGTCATTAACCAACCAAATATGTGTCACTCTTTCTTAAGCTAAGGGCACAATCTGCCGTATGTGCAACTGCGTGGGGTCTACATGCCAAAACGTGGGCAATCTTTTGGGATCTATAAGTGGTAAGTACCGCCTCCATACAAACTTATAGGGAATCTGATGGATTTTGGAGCATGCAGATATGCCATAGAACTTTATGTGCAGGCAAAACTTTGCATGCCATCAGGCTGCTGATTCACCCCCCGTACGTGCCAGTACGGGCGACACGCTTGCCCTGTACAGCCTGAACGTTTTCAGAAATATGTGGTGGACGTGGCCTCCCAAAAAAACATGCGGACAAATTGCACGTACAGCGGGTTGTGCCCTTAGCTGCACCACAACTTACCACTTTGCTTTCGATGGGTCCACATCTAGACAGGCTCTGGTGACGTACAGCACACAAGACAGAAGCTTAATCACCAGGTTGAACAGGCGGATACGGAGACCTGAGAAAAAACAAAGGATCATTCAACCTTACTATGATGGATAAACTAGGATAATCAGCATAGTCAGTGGCAACAAACACGCCATACTTTTGCATAATAAGATCAGCAAAAAATTCATGCCATCTTAGGACGGGCACCATCTTAGGGCACTTCCCATTACCTCAAACAAACCATATAGCTGACAATCTAACTGACAGATTAGTAGTTAAGTTACATGCAATAATGGCATAAACTGTCTCAAAGTGAGTTTTAAAGTGTTTTTCATCCTCCTGAAGTTTATGACCTCTGTTCCAATATGAGCGAGTGTACTGATCTCATGAACAATCTTACAATCTATCTTTCCAATTTGTATGCTTTTACAGATGTTTTTAGAATCAAAGCTACATGTAATTAAGATAAGAAATTATCTCTCCATAAATTGTCTCTCAGGAGTGTTCAAGCCCTAAGTTGCTTTGATAATTACACTCTAAATTGTAAACTGCAATAAGTGGAATATAAAGGATTACTTGAGGGAAGACTTTTGGCGGATACTGCATGCAGACTGGCGCACATTAAGTATGATATTTTTACTTTGAACATTAAATTTGCTTTTCCTTGGGCTAAAATGTACTTCAAACAAAGATAACGGTACAGCGCTTATGTCATGTTTTACTGTGACGTTACTAGTGGAAATTCACTTGTTGAATAATTACATGGCCACAGGAGTTGAGAAGTAGATAAAAGTTTATTTTGATATTCCATAAGATCGATAGGGTGTGCATTTTGTAAACAAAGTTAACATCGAAGTTCATTGAAAATTACTTATGATGGTTGTTTGTATTGTATCATGTATTTCAGTTCCAGTTGTGACATAATGAATGAAAATGCAATTTTCTGTAGATTCTCTTTTTTAACAAATTTCAAGGGACTTCACGCATTTCAAAAATGCTCATAATTATAGACTTAAAATCATACAAATGTAGCAATTTTGCTAGGAATGCCTGTGCAAAAAAAAGAGACTAAATGTACATGTAGCCTTATAGCTAAACCATGGTAACACTCTGATTTGAACCTAAGCCAATTTCCTTTAGTTCAGCAAGAGTTAGCAGGAAAAGTTACATAAGGCAATCAGCTCCCTATTTGCATAAAAAACAACAGGTAAAAGTTCCTGAAACAATGTTCACCTTGAGCTAAGGGGGCCTCTGTGTACAATAATTGGTCCCCCTACAGTTCGACCCTTCCTGAGATAATGAGCGAGAAGCAAGGCCGGGCTATTAAATTACCATATTCCAGCTGATCTCTCCGCTTTGATATTGACCTTGGTTGGCTAATTTCACACTAATTTAGCAGATTGTGCTGTGCAGCATGGCAAAATTACTGGACTAATGTAAATCATACAATAGTCAATATTCCTGGACCGTCTCTTGTTATTACACAGAGAGACAGGTGGAATTTGCATCAGATTTTACTTAGGCGACATTGATTTAATCATATGGATGAGGTTATTGTGTTGTGAACCAAAAAACTGAAATGTAAGTGTGTGAAAAAGAAAAAAAAGCTGGGGCAAAAAAGCAATGGTTGTCTAAATTATTTAACATTATTTTTGTTCTCATCTTCTTTTACAGTTACAAGACTTTGATCAGGCCTCAAAATACATTTCTGAGCTTACATTTTTGCTGTTCAATACAATCCTTGCAAACACTGGTAACATATAAAATGTTCAATATGCAAGGAGCAATCATTTATTAAGTTTATGACAAAAGCAGTAATGTTACATTTTTTGATCATAGGAAAATGGGTATTCAATTACATGAACAATCATTTTCCAGTGTTTTTTTCAATGTAGTGGCAATACTATGTATTTGCTCCTTTTGTAGCTTCTTTGTACAATTTACAGCATTGTTGCATTGAACATTCTTTTTTTGGGAAATGGACAAAAATTGATGCGTGCATGGATGTCTTTCATATAATCCAATCAGTTTTGGCCTTATGTGAGGAGTTAGAATAAAACACCCCAGAGAATGATATTATACAAATCGATACGTTGTGATGTGCCAACATCTGAAAACCATATGAAGTCTTGTCTTGTAATTGCTCTTCCTGGACAGTGGAAATCTCAGTAGAATTCATAATTGGATTCAATTCTCAGAGCCTTTATGTACATTTATGCTACATGTAGATAGCAATGTCTGATGCATGCACCTTCTATGCCCCAAATAGCAAGTTATCAGAGAAATGATCAAAGAAATGTACAGTGTACATGTCATGTAGGTGCTCAATCTTAACCCTTGTCCTGCTGAGCCCATTCATATATGGGATGCACATATTTAACCCTTGTCATGCTGAGCTGTATTTTTATGGGGGTATGTCTCATTGTATAAGTTGCATACCACTGCAAAGCCCATCAAATGGGGACTCAAAGTAAATTTGCAGCAACAGGTCAAGTTGAAGAAATCTCTGGGAGGTTAAGTTGACCCCATAAAATTGGCAGGAGGAAGAGTGAGTTCTTTCTAAGAAAAGTCACATAAGATACATTTCCAGTTCTTTGCACAATTGCTCTTTTGGCCTCTGTGACCCAGGTCACATGTTGAAAGTCTAATAGGCATTATCTGACTGTGAGCCAGTAATTCTTCTGGCAGTGAAAGTACTTTCAGGCAACAAGACATGCTGATACTGATCTGAAAGTACCCACGCTCATTAGACAACCCACTTACATGTATCTTTGATCTCCCTACAAGAAACCCATTCATCTCAAAGTTCGCAGAAGTTTACAGAAATGTGTGTAAACTTTGACCAGTCCAATACAGGCATTCAACAGGCAACAAGACATACTGATACTGATCTGAAAGCTCATCACACAGCCCCCTTATCTTTGATGTTTGATACAGGCATTCAACATCTGATGTAAATCCTAAGATCAGATCATTTTTTCTTTCCAAACATTGAAAGGACTACATTGAATGTACATTATAAGTATCCCATGGATGTGCATGCTAATTCAAACAGAAACTGTAAAGAATAAGTTTTTGTAATCTGAACATGCTCCAATGATCTCACAGTACTTGACCGGGCCTCCACTGAGAGCTTTTTGGCACACTTAAACTCAGTCTGGGTTTTCGTCAAAATCACATCCCTATACTGTTCAATGCTGGTTTTAAAGTCCTTCTATGGCAACAGCTTCTTTCCCTGGACTGCAAAACTTTGGAACTGTCTAGTAGAGGACAACTGTTTCCCTCCAGTCTACAACAAATTTCCAACTTCTTAGTTCATTGCCTTTCATCGTTTAATGACCTTGCTTTGAACAATCCCGTTAAAAAAAGTCAAATTACCCCATTGTTCACTATTCAGTCTGACAGCTAACCTTAACAGACTGATTTGTTACTGTCATTCCAGAGGCTCACACCTGGACTTGAGCCCTAGCAGGTACCATGAATCTTCTCTAAAACTATCCTGGCTGACATTTTCTTCCATTCTCTGCTTCCATAAGAGAGCCAACATCTGCCATTTGTCAACCTTTGATAATGCTAAAGGTTTAAAAGCATAGCAATTAATGTTACACCAAAAAGCATCAAGCATCAAGTTACTTTCAGTAACTGCTTTTTGGCATATCTTATTACCTTGATGTCTAACCTTCATTGGCGTAAAGCAATGTATTTCAGAAAACATTGTATTATTCATAAACTTTCTGCAAACTCAAACAAGAACTACCCGTAACAACACATAATGCTGGACCTGCTAACATTGTCCATACCAAACAATGTCAGAGAGTGAAAACTTCAGAGTCTGACCACTTTGACCCTTTTGACATTGGAGATGGATAAAAGGTCAAAGATGCTGCTCTTTTGACCTTCAACATCTTCCATCTTCTTCAGCATCTCAGAGATAAAAGCCTGTAAGTGAAGGAGCTGAGTGACTCTAATTTCATCTGTAGCACGGCACTTCTGGGATTTCTTATGAAAGAAGACAAAAATCAATGAAACCCTTATATGCAATGTGGACCACGTCCTGTGATTTTGTTTCACTCTAATGCTCTTGATGAGTGTAAGTGATGGTCACTTTAAAAGTGCAACGACCATAGATTATAGATACAAGATCGAAAAGGTTGTTAATGGTAAGAGATGTTGACAGAAATAGGGCTGAGTATTGTTGAGTGATGCGGGTTCCATGACCATGTTAACATCACACCTGCGTCCATATTATTGCAAAAAGAACATTCTGGGCACGTACGCATCATCTTAGAAGCGAATACCCAACATCATTCTTGTAACGCAAGATGGCGTCACAACCTTCTTGAGTTGCATACTTTGGCTTCATCTTCTCAATGAGCATTTCTTCTCTCGAAAGGAAGGCATGTCTTGCCAATGTATCAATCTCATCTTGCAAGATAACATAACAACCTTCTCAAGTTGCATACCTTGGTATCATCTTAACAATGAGCTTTTCTTCTCTCAAAACGAATGCATGTCTTGCCAATGTATCAATCTTGTCTTGCAAGATAACATCTGTTACAGCCTTCTCAAGTTGCATACTTTGGCATCATCTTAACAATGAGCTTTTCTTCTCTCAAAACGAATGCATGTCTTGCCAATGTATCAATCTTGTCTTGCAAGATAACATCTGTTACCGCCTTCTCAAGTTGCATACTTTGGCATCATCTTAACAATGAGCATTTCTTCTCTCAGCTAAGGAATGCATGTCTTGACAATACATTGATCTTGTCTCCCTAGATGAGATCACAAACTTCTCAAGATACATACCTCGGCATCATCTAAACAATAAGCATTTCTTACCTCCAAAGGAATGCATGTTTTGCCAATGCAGCACCTATTTGCTGACTAAATTGTTGGATCTAAATGCATCATGTAACTTTCTTGATTAAAGGCACTTGTTGGCTATTGATCAGTCTAAATTCTGTTAACACAGCAAATGCTTGACAAGCCTTAGGGTAACAGTTAGTTTTGCTGATGCATCATTTTGGGATCTAAGAAAAAGTTGACTGCTTAAAGTGACTAATGGCTTTCATTTCACCAGACCAAGAAGTGTCTGTCAGTATCTTGAGACAAATTGTGACTTAAAACTATCTGTGTTGCCATCTCATGTTGGGTTGAGATGAGTGGTTCCAGGAAGGAGCTATTTGGGGAAAACTGATGAGGTCCCTCATGAAGCCAGGATCATCATTCTGATAAGAATCATTGTACTGATAAGGTAAAAGCAAGGGAGCCAATTACTGATAGCAACATAGTACATAATCAATCAAAACTTAATCTGAAGGCACTCTCTGAAAATAATCAGGTTGGTGAAATAAACTTTAAGAAGAATTCTTTTACACAGCCGGCATATACTCACCTCACATCAAAACGTAAGCGACATTTTTACTGTTGTTTTTTTTGCCCATGGAATATGAAAGACAGTTCCTAGTTATGTATGCAGCACGACTATCAAGAACGTAATATCATGTGACATGTATATAGCCTGGTATCCAAACATAGTTGCTCTTCAGTCCTCACTTCAATAACAGTAGTTGCACACAATCTCTTTTGGAAACAACTAAGTCCTGTATGGACCAATATACAGGATTTGAACCTCATATGCACATTCAAACACTATCTTACACACTTGTGATCTGGGGTGCTACATTTTGGTGGTGTGAAGTGATGTCATCCAAGTCCATATACTTCTTTGAAAATATTGACCAAAGCCCTGTTGTCATGACAAACTCTGATATAGTCTCATACATTTCATATCATTGTTTGAGGTTACATTATGTAGATGATAAATTAATAATATCTTGTGGCATTATCATTTCTAAATATCACAATATAAATTTCCATTTTTACCATGATATTCGCTATGAACAAGCTGCATTTTTGGCAAAGTTCAACAGAGAGCAGATAAAACTGTATTTGCATCAGATTATACAACTCCGTGAAATCTCTTGAGCAGCTTTTCACAAGAAATTTGATACCATGATTCATGAAAATATTTGACCTTCACGTTAAGGTGACAATGCTTTAGATTCAACCCAAGCCATGTCATTCTTGTAAGAGGATAACTTCCAGCATATCACTTGCAAATCTAACACTTTCGATCCAAGGGAGCAACATTCAGAATATCAAGTATGGGAAGAGGATTAATGTCAAGCTGTGAGATGAAAGTACTGTTCAACATCAAAGTTGGGGTTAAGCCCCCTTTACAAATCAAGAATTTTGCTCAGCCGAGTTGTCAGCGAGCTCTAAATTACGAGGCGGTATGACCCTGATGCCTACGAACAAAGGCAGAGTTTCTTCGTCGGCATCAGGGTCATACCGCCTCGTAATTTAGAGCTCGCTGACAACTCGGCCGAGCTAAATTCTTGATTTGTAAAGGGGGCTTTAGTAGTGTAAAACGAACTCAAAATCAATATCATTGCAAAGTGTGAATTTTGAGAAAGTTGTCTACATTGATTCACTGAGTCCATTGATTGCTTTTGAAAATAACTAGCTTGGACATACTGCCTCAGGGTCTGTTAATAGTTGCTGGCAATGTTTGACCGTATTTGCTACATCATTATCATTATCATTGTCATAGTTGCAAAGAAACTCTGCAAGTAATTACGATTGAATCTCAAAACACCAATCCTAGATCTAAGGAAAGCCTCCCTATCCTATATTGTTCCGTTTCAGTTCAGTTCATCCTCTTTGAGGTGACACCATATTTCTCATAAGTCCCTGTCAGGTATGACAGAACATGACATATCAAGATATGAGAAACATATCATGGCAAAAAAATGCACATTTGATATCATGCAGTTCAGTTGGGCATGGATGAATCATGACTACAAGCTATAAACTTGTTAAGTGCCTGGAACTTTGTCTGCACTTTACAATAGAGTGTAGCTATTTTACAGACAAGCAATTCTCATCAAGTTCTGACCTTTGTCCATCAGAATCTGAACTCAATTTCATATCAATACATAGAGACTGACATCTAAACTTTTACCATAAGTTTGCATGTATATTACACTTTTCCAGACACTGTCTAGACAATTCTTATAGTTGTCTCTTGAGCTTGGGCTGAAAGCTTTTATTGTTTCCATTTTCATGACAATTAAGATAAGCCTTACATACATCTCACCACCTCAGGAAATCGATAAGTCATTAAACTCGAGATGGCCCTAAGGCCTTTGAGTCGCAATGGATGGCCAGAGAAAAGTCAGCCAGTTCGACTTTCATGGCATTCATTCTTATACCATGGAATGAAAGAGTGTGCCGGTAACATCAACTCTCATATATCCACCAGGTGCCATAATACCGCCGCATGAGAAAAATGGACAAATTTAAAGTGATTTAAAGAGATGTACCGATGTAGTCCTAAGGTGTATACACTTTAGATGTCTATTAGTAAGTGTACAAGACAATCTTGAGAAGATTACTAATTTAAAACAATTTTTTTTCATGTGGCGGTATCATGGCACCTGGTGGAATTATGGGAATTGCCAGTCTTGTCCTTTTCTACTAGTTATGGCTTTTCACCTGTAACTTTTTCCATTAAGTTAAATTTGAAATAACAAAGTTATTGACTTCTGATATAAGAAATCCTTTGTTGCCTATGAAGGAATGTGGGTAACATAGAATAACAAGAGTATAGTATTTATGAATAAGCATATCAGAATCCACAAATCACTCCTCCAATTTCCTCTCATGTGTTAGATTAACTGCCTTAACTGTGTTATGATGAATTAAAGAGAAATGCTACTCTCGTATTGCCTTACATGGCACAATATATCCTAAGCAAAGCTTGTACCATTTCGCACACATGAAGTATGTTCCTTAGGCCACACCAATTTAATTTCTTGGTTCACGGATTTTTTCATAAAAAATATGGAGCGAGAGGGCGAAATAAAAATAAATATTGTAAAATGGTTGGGGTAAAGATAAGGGCTAATCCAAAACATAAAGAATAAAAAGTTTTCAGCTTGAAAAAAGTACAAAAACACTATTACTGTACAGTAACAGCACCTGTTCATTGAAAATTACAAAAGTAGTGTCAGATTTTATGTTTGTCCCATTCTTCATGAATGAAAAATATAACTGCAATAATAATACCCACATATTAAGGAGCTTATGATATAAAGGCCAATTTGCTACACCAGAAAGTTGGTGAATAGTTTCATTAATGGTGAAAATTTACTAAGTGGTAATTTTTATTTTTATTTTTTTCCCAAAAAAATTGGAGCGAGCGAATCCGTGAACCAAGAAATTAAATTGGTGTGGCCTTACCACCCAAACCAGCATGTGCTATATATATTGGACTCCAGCCCACATGATTAATGACCCAATCACATCACAACAGCTTCCACAGAGCAATTGTGGTGGTGCCAATAACGACCTACTGGGTGTTAAGGTGATTTAACATGCTGCTGCTGCACTAAACAAATTTCTTTCTTAAGTTTATCAAAATGATATTGTACATAACAAATTTGAAAGTCTAGGCCTTCAGCAGGTAGCATGGAAAATAAATTCAGATATATTTGCCACCTTTTGTCCTTTTGTTGGCTTTTGACATATCATTACTTATGGTGGTGAAGTCCTTGGTGCTGATTTTTTTGCTGCTACCTCCTTCTACCTTCAACATGGAAAACGCATTTTTGGGCCAGTTCAAATGTCATTGGTCATAGATGCTACTGTACAACTATCAAGAAATGTTTTTCTTTGCCTAGGACACATACAGTCTCTGCAAGGAATTTAAGATTGAAAACAAAACATAAAAGGCAATGTACAGTTGATTTTTGCATTGGTTTGATGTTAGCCATTCTCTTCACAGAAAATATGGTCAGATTGCCTCTTCTGCCCAACTATCCCTTACTTAACTCCATGATGTTTTCATGGAGATTATATTTTCACTTACGTTTTTGTGTGTGTGCGTCTGTGTGTGTGTGTGTGTGTGTTTGTCAACAAGATAACTCAAGAACAACTAGGTGGATTGGTTTAATTTCAACTGCAAACTATAACCACTGCAGACACTCCATTTTCTGCCTGCAAAAAAATTACATCCCCACCAAAGGAGGTGTAGGAATATGGAATGAGAAATAAGCTTATTTGCCAGTAAGCCACACTAAAGGTCAGGGTTTTGGCTTGCGTCATCTGGGAAGAAATCTCCTGTAATCTAAATTGCATGCCACATGCCTAAGGCCAAAGTCATAACGGCTACTGGATACTGGTATTGTTGACACTGTAAGAGGATATCAGCACATGACATGTTGTCAATAAGTTCAAGGTCCCCAATTTTCTTTTATCAATCATCCACATTCAGTATTCAAAAAGCATTTTCAGTATCACTGGGATTTTTGTAGTTAAAGTTTTGATTACTAAGATTACTTGAATATGCTGCAAACTGTCAAATTCAGATACAAAATGTTCCAAAAAAATTACTCTTTTATTTATTCATTAGAGTTCACCACATTTGTAGAATTGACATAAAAAGATGACTATCATATTTTTAACATGTCAACCTGGAGAGAAGACTGTAAAGTTTGATCCTCTAACACCAAGAAGGACCCCTGCTTCTTTTGATGAGTGTATTTAATGTATTCAAGGTGTGGCTCTACTCAAACAAAAGACCTCCGGTGTTATGTTCCAACCAAGAGAATGTCTGTAACCAAAGCCACATACATTTTTGTACTCATTTACACCTGCGTCAAATGGGTGCCTTTTCAAAGGGCTCAACACAGAGCTGCCAGGGATTTAAACTTAGATTTACAATTCTAATTTGACATCTCAAACCTGGTGGCCACCTTGCCACCTTCTCTTTTACAATTATTGCGATTTACATGCAAAATACTTCCAATGAGTATGGACAACAGGTAGTTTAAGAAGTCACATGCTGTTCGCATTATTGCGTGAAATGTCGCATCTGGTGTTCGTCATTTTGAGGAAGTAATTCCCTCAGCAGGTTTTTCGAGCTTGAATCTTAAATTCCCTGGCTCCATGCGTCTTTGAAGTTCCACCTGGGGGACCTATGCCTACAGCGGTTTGACATTCACGAATCATTGATGTGACTCAATAGTCATATTGCCTGTAGCTTTATCAAAGCTTTGCAGGGATGAAATTTCTGTCAAGTGTGAACCTTACTGTGTTATAAGTTGTCAGGTTTTGTTGTGCATGGGTGACTGATTTTCAATCTGCTGTTTTCAGCCTGAAGGGAAGTGGGAAGTGGTGAGCCGTCTTGAAAGCTTCCATTTAATGTAATCACCAGGGACGAAGGTGGTTGTTTCTTCAGGGATGTATTAGGAAGGGAAAACGTCATAAGCGTGGTTGATAGAAGATTGCTTTCTCTCAGGAGCTTTAACTTCCAAATGTGAAAGGTGAAATAGCTTGAAGAGATGATTCAAGAAAAGCTAAGTGCTGAAGTTAACATACAAATTATAAACCCCAGTTGCTTAAAGTAAGTTTCTATCGATGCTCAATCAATAGAATACATAATGATTCAAACATCCTCACTAATTGCATAATTGATAAGTTAATCAACCATAAATGTTCCATTATGGGTTTCATACTTAACAGTGATACTCAACCGGTGGTGATGATTAAATGTACTAACATGAAAATGATTTTGCCACACATGAATCAAAAGAAATGCTGAGTATAATATTTGTAACATCTTTTAACATGTTTTCTAACAGCTGAAACAATTTTTTATCATAACTCAAATAATTGATTTGTAGAATATCATAAAGCTCCATTTACAGTATATGGACTGCTCTAGAAAACATGTTTAGAAGGTGAGCTAAAAATGTCAAAATTATAAAATATGCATGAAGGCTTTTAGTATATACAACTTACATTACAGTACATAACACATGACCACAATTGATGATGAGGATTATTCTGAGATAGATATGAGAGGGAGATCTCCTACAAATGAAAGAAATTTAGAAATATAAATTCAAGAAAATCCAATTTTGGAGCAATCTAATGTTGTATATTGAATTTCTTTATTTCAGACTCGTTTCATTTTCAGTACATATCTTCTGATGAAAGGAAACCTTTAAAGATGAAACTGTTTTACATGGCATTGACATAAAACAATGGCTGGATGAGAAAATACTCTGAATATTCTAAGTGAAGAAGTGCGTGGTAAATAGAGCATGTCCCCAAATGTAATGAAATATATTTTTTTTCCTTTTCATGGCAACCACAAAAGGCACAGTGAAGAACAGTACCCCTCTGATGAAAACAGATGAGGCGCTTAACACAGATGGCCGCATTTCATCATCTAGATGGCATCCACAAATGTGAAGACAGGTCATTTTGTCCTGCATGTTTGGTATTCAATACCACCGGCAAACGACACTAAAAATCAATTTTTCATCATCACCAAATGTGCAAACATTCCTTAGGTTATCCCAATTCAGAATGCAAATTTTGATACGTGCTGTTTTTATATAGATCAGAGCATGGCTTTGCAATCACCATTGATTGTGCTTTATCCTGATCCCAGTTTTCTGGAAAGGGACCAAACAAAATCAGTCCTAGGGAAAATGTCGGAAGAAATACTCACTCGACCGCTGGTTCTTGATGAAGTAGATCTGTAGACGTTCCTTGAAGGTGTTTTCGTTCACGTAGAACTCCACTTGTACCCTGAAGATGAAGGAAAGAAAATACCGTCAGAAGCCCCGTCGGTGACAAATCCATTATCCGCCAACTGTCTGCCCCAAGCAAATAATTTGAGCCAGTGCCAGGCCTGGTAGATATCTGTAAGAAATTCTTTTATATCACCGGTTACCTTGGTCCGGGGTTATTGGAAAATGCCGACACCACATCGGTGAAGGAAACGCTGGATTCCTCTATGTTCGGCCTCATGGCTGACTCAAGAATTCTTCAGGTATGATCTAGTGCCTCAGCCAACAGCTTGAGCATCTAGCTGCATCCACAAGGATATTATAATGAGGCGAGGGTGAGGGCGGGGTCAGGTGTAGGACCCTGATCTCCTGATAGTGCCCACAAGAGTGCCGCTGTGCATCCCGAGTAATTGTTACTCCCCCAGCAGGCCCCAGGTGACGACACACTACACCCGCAACCGGTAATGACGGTTACTGATCAAAAAGGGGTTGGCCCTGTTTGGGCTGACTCCGTGCTCCACCAAAGGAAGCACAGCATGTCATTTATACGGCTGCTATAGATTAGATATATGTTTTACACCCCGCTTAACACAATTTAGATCTCCTCACAAATGTTACGCAGAAAATAGATCGAACAATTTTATCTATGCATCGCACAGAGGCAGATAATGCTTTTGGCAAGTTTCCAAGGCATTTGACAGGTAATAGGGGCCTGGAAAAGGGTATTGGCAGAAGAATCCTCCAGGGAAGAGGAACAAACTGGTAACAGATTATCAAAGATTAGTAGGCGGAATATGAAATAAGAACTGTACGCAATATACCATTGATAAGGCACATTGACGGCTGAGACACAACGATTTACCTGTTTCGAGCTTTTATTCAAAAGTCTTCATCAGAATGACAAGAGAGTGATACCGCACTTGCTTTTATAGCCTTAACTCTCTAATAAGGAATATGAAAAACTGGTGCCAGCTTATCACAGATAAGTAGGTGGAATATGAAATGAGAACTGTGCACAATACAGCTTCTGTAGCAGTTAGACATGAATGCTTGAGTTACAGAAAAAGATAAGCTGAAATCAGAAAATTTGTATTCAAAAATGAAAAACTGTTCTTCATGCTTCATCACATCAGGACATTGGCATCCTATATAGGCCATCCAGGAAAAGACTTGATGAGTTTTTCCTTTAACATGCAATCGAGAGCATCTGCCTAATTTCTTTATTGGAAATTTTACAATGGTCCAAAAACTCCTGGGAATGTTAGCACGTAGTTATTAGCTCATCCCTCATATAAGGACTACAGAAGTGTTTAACCTCAGGAGTGTAGGAACAGAAAAAGTATTTGCACCAGTGTGTTGAAATGAAATTAAAGGAGAAAGGTATTTCAAAAGATAGACATTTTTATCTTTAGAAGACAACTATTCTACCACCCTATCTGAAAAGTCACATTATTTTGTTAGATGAAATTGAACTGATTACATTAATTTCAGTATTTTTTTTTAAACCACAGTACACAGTACACAGTAAACACCCACATAAAAATGGGTGAATTTATATGTATTGCGCTCATATATTTCTTAATGCATTAGATTTCAAAAGAACAAGCTGATCCAAGAACCATGAAATAAAATTGATAAGACTTGCATCACTCAATTTAATGATATCAATTTTGAAAACACAGCTTTTACTGTCAGTACGGAAATTAAAAGTGATTCATACAACCTATCGATTCTGCTGTGCTTTTATTAGTTTGAACAGTTATCAGTCAAAACACCTGTCTTATAGATGAGATTACAACTGACAGAGATGAATGGTGCCCAGATGAAATCTACCAGTCCCACCTCAAAACATTACAGTGCTGATTGATTGTTGTTTTTATGGATGATAAAATGGAAATGTTGGTACAGATAAGTTGATGGAAAAAAGGAAAGGAAATTAATCTCAATCCAGTTTTAGCTTACTGAAGAGCTAGTCTTTTACTGGTCGTGACAGAGAGGACAGACAGTATGTACAGTATTTACAGGTTCATTGTACCAGGGAAATTCTTTTCAACAAGCACTATGAACAGTGGACCATGGCGTAACATCCAGTCCTAAGTACTGCAATCATTTCTGGTAGCATGCATGTCGGTTGAACAACCATCACATTAAACATGGGTGCAAGAATATTCCCTTAAAGAGCCTTCAGTATTAAGTATCTATAAAGCCTACTAGACCATCAAACATACAAAACTGCAGTTCCATAGCAATCCAACAGAGTTGCTTCAGATTTGATATTACACTGATATGGCTTGGCCCATATGCTTTCATACTTCGCTTGTCAACATATCACAGCTGCATTACCAAGTATTTTCAATAGGGGGCAATTTTGTACAGCAAGGTTTAGAACTTACCTTCAGGATGCTTATAGTCTTACAAGGCACAGTAGGATTCATCAAGTTCTAACACATTGTTCTATCAATCAGATTATATAGTACAGAACCAGACAAGCCCAGATGAGCTTTCAGGTATATTATGCTGAAAGCATAGCTTAATCTTTATAGCATAAACAGACAGGTGCACTGCATATAATTAGAAGGTATAGAGGTTTAGATCACTAGCATAAAGTTCAGTCTGTTTGACCATGAAGAAAGTATATATAATACATGTACAATGAATATGCACATGGTTACTCTCCTTGGTGCTGAATTAGTAACTGTTGTTCATATATTTGCCAGTTGATGAAAACTTACATATAATCGCCCTCTGCTGTGTTAGATGCCCAAAGATTGCTATGTTCAGTGTTCAAGTATTGCTTGCCAGTGAGATTTATTGTAACAAATGTTAAGTCAAATAAGGAAATTATTCTTACAATACTTAACACATATAATATGGATATGTATTGTGCAGAAACATATCTTATTGTATCCTACATACCTACCTGCCTGGTCCCTTGACCATTGTATCAGTTTTCCAAAAAAGACAATGACCTGTAAAAATAGCATGAATCTTACTGTAAGGTCTGAGTATGGGAAATGAAAAGAAGCATTTAGGTGTCATTGGACATTTGTCTGATTTTATAACATTCGGTTCACATTTATGGTTCGCATCAGCCCCAATACCTGGAACACCTTTGATTGAGAAAAATATGAATATAATATTCTGGACTAATAGATTAAATGGTAACATTTCCTCTCTTGAATACGGATAAAAAAGATAATGTGCACATTTTGAAACCAAAGTGTGGTCTCTTCATATACATGCACTTATACAAGACAATAATCTGGTGACAGATTAGCTGTCATCTGCACTACTGGAAACCACATTCCCAGGAAATAGGATGTAACATCCCTATAGTGTGGTTCATGTAACAAGATCAAAGGTCTCCAATGGAATATCTCCGATGCCTTTTCTGATGTTTTTCCACTCTAGAAGATGTGCAGTGTCATATTGCTTACGTTACATCCGGTCCATATTTACAGTAGATTATCTGCGTTCTGACCGGTCCGTATTTTACAGTATGGGGTGGGGCTCCAAGGTTCAATTTGAACGAATTGAATTTGATTAAATGCACTGCAGGTTGAAAATTTGTTTCTTTGCCTGGTTCTTTTGTTCGAATTGACGAAGTTGTTGACACAATGTGGAGTTGATGTTGCGTCTTTTGCTACCTTTTTTTGCGATAACTTGAGTTTTCTCAGCTTGGCATGATATGAATAAAATACAATACGGGGTATTCCATATTGGCCTCAGTCCTGGCCCTCCCGCGGATCAGATCAAACGACAGCTGGGTGTTACCTTGGGTGATATAGAACACCCTGTGTTGTATTGTATTTCTACTTGATTTATAAGAGATGAACAGTTCTAATTACGTTTTGTAGTTTCCAGCAATTGGGAATATGTAGTATTAGATTTGGTTACAGTGTTCAAGTTTGGCATAAATATTTTATACTGCTTACAAAAAAGCAGTCTCAACATGCACACTAATATATAACCTTTGATACACATGTGCACTCACTTATAAAATATGTCACACTAGTTAGATTAAGCTCAAAGATAATCTTGTTGACTTTCATGGTAATCATATCAAATCTGAACTTGCTCATACTATATATGATCTGGCAAACAAATCAATCTACTCTGTTGGAAAGGTTAGAGCCTTTCTGCAAAATTTCTTTGCCCGTGGCTGACATTATACATTATACCAGTAATACTGCAAGGAGGGGCCAAAAAAAGCTCTTGATCTATATTGTAGTGGGTTTGCAGTACATGCTATTAAAGAATCAGGTGGACATATTGACATGGAGGGCAGGCGGGAGGGCCTACTGATATTGGTCAGAGCTGGGATGTAGAATACATGGCTGTGTCACGGTGGCATCGATCCAAAAAGACCACAGGTCACACAGAAACTCCGTGTGAATCCCAATGTGAGCAATAAGTTTGGTGCTAAAATATGGCCACTACAGCCAGACAATGACTCCTACTCCTCACAACATCTCACCTGATAATACATGTAGAAGACACTTGATTTTTGATGAACAAAGTTGTAAAGGTTACACATGAATACTGCAACATTCAGTAGGCTGCATGACATAGAGGGCAGGTAGCTTACTGATATTGGTCAAAGCTGGGCTATAGAATACATGGCTGTGTCACTGTTTGATCCAAAAAGACCACAGGTCACACAGAAACTCCGTGTGAATCCCAATGTGAGCAATAAGCTTGGTGCTAAAATAGGGCCACGACAGCCAGTTAATGACTCCTACTTATTAGTCTCACCAAATAAGAGAAGACACTTGATCTTTTATGAACACATTTGTGAAAGTTATACATGAATACTGAAACATTCTGTAGCCTGCCTGACATAGAGGCCAGGCAGTCTAATGACATTGGTCATTCTACTGAGCTTGTAGAATACATGGCGCCGGCTGTGTCATTGATCCAAAAAGACCACAGGCCACACGAAAACTACGTGTGAATCCCAATATGAGCAATATGTTTGGTGCTGAAATATGGCCACTACAGCCAGACAATGACTCCTACTCCTCAACATCTCACCTAATAATACATGTAGAAGATACTTGATTTTTGATGAACAAAGTAGTGGGTTTGCAGTACATGCTATTAAAGAATCAGGTGGACATATCGACATGGAGGGCAGGCGGCCTACTGATATTGGTCAGAGCTGGGCTTTAGAATACATGGCTGTGTCACGGTGGCACATGAATACTGAAATAGTCAGTAGGCTGCCTGACATAGTGGGCAGGGGGCCTACTGATAAAGGTCTGAGCTAAGCTGTACAATACATGTACATGGCTGTGTCACGGTCATATTGATCCAAAAAGACCACAGGCCACACAGAAACTCCCTGTAAATCCCAAAGTTTGGTGCTAAAATATGGCCACTACAGCCAGACATTGACTCCTACTTCTCACATCTTACCTGATAATACATGATTTTTGATGAACAAAGTTGTAAAGGTTATACATGAATACTGAAATGACAAAGAGGGCAGGTGGCCTACTGATAAAGGCCTGAGCTAAGATGTACAATATATGGCTGTGTCACGGTCATATTGATCCAAAAAGACTGCAGGGCATATAGAAACTCCCTGTGAATTCCAATGTGAGCGAGAATTTTGGTGCCAAAAGATGGCCACTACAGCCAGACACTGATCATGACTCCTACTTATTACAACATCTCACCAAGTAAGAGAAGACACTTGCATTTGATGAAAACGTTTGTTGAATGTAAAGGTTACACATGAATACTGCAACAGTCAGTATAACCCCAGGAAAGCTATAAATGACAATCCCAGCCATACATTTTGCTTTTAAAAGATGTGCTTACGATGTATTCGGTGTTTCTTAGTGTCCGTTTGCCTAACAAATTGTTAACAGGAAAGCAATTGTTAGAGCCCGAAGCTGACTCAAGCTGAACAAATCATTCTGAATCTTACATTTTTGCCATGAAATTGTCAATTTCCTCTGGCATTGAATGAAGGGCAACAAGCACTGTATGATTGTATTCGTGGTTTACTACATTATTCAGAACATCTAAGTCTACTCTAGAATCATTATTTTATGCTGAGGATCCCCCAGATTGGATTGTATTTTTAATGGAGCAAGGATTTCTAATAAGTATCTAAAGTAGGAATGAAAGTCATTAACAAAGTGACTGTCTTAAGCTTAAACCAACATACAATCATGTGGAGGGCAGTGCACTGCACTAAAGGATGATGAGAAGCTTTCAACCCTAATGCCTTTGTTTATCCTACACTCACTACACGGTTATTTTTCAAGCTTGACTTATGCCTAAAGAGTGACACTTCAAATGAACAGGTTTATCATATATTAGTGCTTTCTAATCCTCTACCATCTGTGTTCCCAACCTAGGTAGGCATTATGGGCACACAGTTAGGCCACACCAATTTAATTTCTTGGTTCACGGATTTTTTCATAAAAAATATGGAGCGAGAGGGCAAAATAAAAATAGAAATAAAAATTGTAAAATGGTTGGGGTAAAGGTAACGGCTAATCCAAAACATAAAGAAAAAAAGTTTTCAGCTTGAAAAAAGTACAAAAACACTATTTTTGTACAGTAACAGCACCTGTACCCACACTTTAAGGAGCTTATAATATAAAGGCCAATTTGCTACACCAGAAAGTTGGTGAATGGTTTCATTAATGGTGAAAATTTGCTGAGTGGTAATTTTTATTTTTTTTATTTTTTCCAAAAAATAGGAGCGAGCAAATCCGTGAACCAAGAAATTAAATCGGTGTGGCCTTAGGCCTAGAAAAAAAATGTTGTGTTTCCTGTTTCCCTGTCCTACCCCAGAAAACCCTGCCAACGCTACACTTTTTTGGGGTGGGCAGTGTCGTCACATAGCTTCCAGTTAGAATTTTTATTCAGCCTGCTTCTTATTGAAGTAAAAACACTGCTTGTCCTATCAAATGAAGGATAAATGTTATCGATTTTCAACAAAATTAAAAGTTTGACATTGAAAGACAAGTGTCCTCATGCATTTCAGTTTACTTTGTTCAACTGCATTGTAATATGTATCACTAGACTGTAAGTGTTTTGGCTGGCCTAAAGAAATTGCAAAAAGATAATCCCTACCTACCGACCTTTAAGTTATTTTTTTTCAGAACTGAAATAGGAAACACAACATTTTGTATAGGCCAAATAGAATGGCAGGCCCTGATGGAATCTAGTGTGAAATACGAGATCAGGTCTTTGGGTAGGGAGGGCTGCAGTAAAGCCACCAATTAATCAAGGAGAACTCATTAGCCACTGATAAAACTTTCATGGCCTGGTTTGCTATCTTTCTCACTATCAGCTAGAAGCAAGACAATGATGAAAGAACAAAGATATAACAGTGCCTTTAGCACCATTGAGCACTCCCATGAATTTAATATTTGGTCAGGATAAAGCAAAAAAAAAATAAAATTAACTTTTTTCATGATGTTCACCAAAGTTGAATTACTTGAAACAAAAGGCAAAAAACTTTTAAAAACTTTAAAACAGATAGTGAGTGAGTGTTTTTAGTAAATCATTGGAAAGTCAAAGAACCAATAATACTTTTGACCACGTATGTCTGCAGATTTAAATTTGTTTCCGTCTCACTCCTTGTTTACAAAAATATCTTACTCCTGTTCCAACAAGCTTCTGTCTTGAAACCGAGGGATGTGTTCTGAAGACGACCCTGTTTTTGGCATTTAGCTATCAGCCTAAACCCTTTGAAGCTTTCATCTTTCATATGCATCACAGGATCCCATGCTTTAACCAACAAAAGCTTAAGCTTCAATATAATTAATCCTCTGTAAACTTTGGTACCCAATCCCTGCATGACCTAGTTCTAGGAATGAAACCAATTTTTACAATGACAGAGAGGTCTTGCGGGGCCAATATCTTCAACAGAATTATTTGTAGATATAATGATTGATGGCGCCATGCACAAATGACCAATTCAGAGTGACTGTTTTCATATAGACGAATATGTCCCTAAGGAAACAATGTCACAGCTATACTACGTTTCCGTATATCTATTTTGTCTCTAGCCTCAAAATGTTACAAAACAATTCAACAAGGCAACATATCAACCATTAAGTTCAGTTAACTATTTGTCTCTGCTTATGCAACCTTTCAAAGTGACAGCTACATAGTCCAAAATAACGCTTTACAAACTGTTACTACATTGTAACAGCAAGGAGATTATTATTGGACTGATCCTTGAGCATGGCACTTTGGAATGATGCTTTCAGCTTCAACTTACATTATTGAATATTCTATTATGAAGAACTTCACTGTTACACACACAACCAATCATAAACTTCCGTAAAAATCGAAAAATCTTAAGATTTTAAAAATAAATCCCAGAATTTTTGGTAAATCTTGAGATGTCTTGACTACATCTTGAGATGTTTGGAGTTTGATCTTGAGATGTTTTTGACATTATCTTGAGACATTTTGAAAAATCGCAGGATACTTTGAATGACACTAACTACACTTAAACACCAACCATTTGAACCGCAAGAGCAGACTGAAGTCTTTTGAATTAGTGCATGATAAAAAGGCCACTTGCAATTGTTTCTGTATGACTCATCTTACCCAATACTCAACTGACTAAGATATTCTAGATTCTATTTGGATTGAAAGGTTATCAAATATAGAGCGGTAAGCAGACTCATATAGAAATGTAATCTTTGATGAACATGTCTGACATTTCAAACTGTGCATACCTAGATTCTGTTTGGATTGAAGAGTTATCAACTATAAAGTGGTAAGCAGTCTCATACAAAAGTATAATTTATAATGAACATGTCTGACATTTCAAATTGTGCATACCTACTGGTTAATGTTCCATGATTTATTAGTAGGAGGGTGAGCTACCATGTGTTAACTGTTGCGCTGTATTCAGAAGAGATATCTATACCCTCAGGGAAGAGAAACTGCCATGCACCAATTTTTTGAAAGGTCACGATCATCAGCAGAACCACTGAACAAGCAATGGGGGGAAATAAAAAGCAAAGTCAGTCAATCATGTTGGCAAAATAACTGTGATCTTTTACAAACCGTCGCTATCTACTGTATTCTTTTTGTTCAAATGTATTTGTCATGATGTTTCATAAATTTGTTCACATAAAAATGACAAATTATATGCATAGGAGAAGGTAAACAGATGCTAAGAGAGCTCCTACACCTTTAATCTGCAAGCATTATTTACACCATTGTGTCCTTTTTTGTCCGAAGTGTAATGCTACATTACCTTTATCTGCGGGGTAACCTTTTTCCGTTGCTTTTGAAATATTTAGGCATATCAAGTACACAGACAGTGGTTTCAAATTGCAAAATTTTCAAGATATCGCAGTTTATAACCACCGTCCATCGTCATAATCGTCAAACACCGTTTTTAAAAGCAACGGATATAGGTTACCACGCAGATAAAGGTGAACAAGCGTTAAATGAAATTCTATTCTACCTTTTAGCAATCATAAAAAGAATCACTCTGCCCATCCTACTGTCCCAGTAAAAAAATGTCATAAATATCATAACATGCTGTAAGCAGCTTTTATGGCCCTAGAAAACCCTTTAGTTTCAGAACATAACTAATATGCAGATCAAGGTTTGCAAAGTGTTTACAATGGCCTTTTCTTACTTTGAATACATCAAGAACAACATACTAGATGCCGTATAAAGAGTCTGAAACAAGTTTACAAAGATTCTGTATGTTCATATCCTCATCTACTATTCTGTAATTACTGGCTTTTTCAATTAACTTTTATGCTCACAGTTTTTAAGGAGGCAACTGTAATCTGAACTTATCATTACTGATAACAAATTATAATCACTGACTGCTGCCACTGTGAACATTTAGTTCCGAGAACAAGTGAAATTTTCTCAAACCATGAAAGTTTGGTACCGAGAAGACAATTTGAAAGTGAATTACAGTATGCAAGAACAGATTAGTTACCTATTTGTAATAGGTTTTGAACTTCCATATTTTTCATTAGCTTTGAAATCATTTTGGTCTTTAAACAATATTCCTACTGTCAGCATCAATAATGTTCTTGGAAGGTGAATTGGCCTTGTATAACACACAAAAAATGTTTAAGAGTATGGAGCAGTTAACACTAGTTCACCTTTATTCGCAGGGTAACCTATATCAGATTCTGTTTTACCTAAAAACAGGATATTTAGGGATATCACGTTAATAGATGGTGGTTTCAAATTGCATTTTTTTAATATAGTGCAGTTTTAGACCACCGTCCATTGACTTGATATCGCAAAATACCTTGTGTTAAATACAACGGATAAAGGTTACCCCGCGAGTAAAGGTGAACTAGCGTTATCAAATTTTAGTAGTTTAGAGAGAACAATATCAATGAATGTTTTCTGAATTAGATCAAATCTTATATCATTCCCTGAAATCCAGTTGCCCTTTACAACTCACATTTTGTAAGCAATCTTGTACTTTAATCTTCCCTGAGCGTTACGGAAAAGTCATAAAGTGTAAATGTTGTAAAGATATGCCTCAGTCAATTGAAGACACGCATGCAATAACATGGTAATGGTTGCCAAAGTAATTGCTTAATATAGAAACCCTCATAAAGGTATTGGCCAATTTTGACACTTAAAGGCATCTGCTAAAGTTGCAATAATGTTTAAATTGACTTTGCTACAAACACTCAATTTGTTTAACCAAAGTCCCAATTTTCACTTACTTTTACAGCAAGGCATGAGCAATGGTTGAATATTCATTTAGATCGCATAGTTTAGAATTATATTCTCCTAGTGTATTAGTAAGAATCACATAGTCAAGCAAAATATTTCAATTTCCTGTTTGGGTTAAAAAGCCGGTGAGCTAGGTTACGGGACTGGTTAGGTGAGGTGAGTTGAGGTCAAACGTAGTATACATGCAAAGCCATCTTCCTTCATTAAGACAAGTGACTTTCATGAGTTATCGTCTCACTAGTTTTATTCAATTGCCACTTGCCAAACTTTGCCAAACAACTTCAGGGCCAACTTGAAGAGAATCTGATAACCTTTGATAAACGGATTGCTGTTATGTCCAGTGGCTGGAAGACTGACAGAGCAGACATCCGGCCAACAGCCAGGAATCAAACTGGTCCTTGGACCGCACACAAAGCTGTAGTGATCAGGTTTGTGGGTGCGTGATGCAGCTTTACGTGGGATGTATTATTCATGGTCATCCTGAACTATAGCACCTGCAGTGGGGTTACCAGAGGGTATATACCAGCAAGGTGTGAAAGCCCTTTTAAAGCATATTGAATTTTGTAGTTACTTTCATTGGTATAGGTACAGCCTTTCTAGGCCCTTCACACTGAAATCGAATTAGCAGGAATCAAGCAGAACCAGCCAGAATGAAGAATTTGCAAAGTGAGAATTTCTAGAATGCACTACAAATACCCAGGAATATAAAAGAATAGTCATTCTGACGACATTCTTCTTAGGTGAAGGGGCCTTTAGTCCTGAAGCTCTTCTGAGGCCATAAGGGGAGTGGCTTGTTAATACAAAGTGTGTCATAGGCATGGTATTGGCCATGGATGATAGAGCCCATCCCTCTCTTTGTACCAGATCTTTTACCTCCACAATCAGATGGCTATTTACATCTGTATGAAGTAAAGGCAGTCATGTAAGACTCTTTACATTATGCCCCAAGGCCTCAATTTCTACAAACGTGCTCACTCATAAATGTGAAAACATCAGTGAGAATGAAGCTTGTGACATTTGACATTTAGAATGTCATATTCCCACGCAAAGATATGATCAGAAAGACATTGCATGATGCAAGTTTTTATCTGTTGAATCTTTTAACTCATTGATGGGGATAAAAAAGTAAACTGATGAATAGGGGTGGATACCGATACAGAAAATTCAGTTACAGGTATGGACGTGAACCTGAAACATGGACCTACATATAATAATCTGTGAAAACTTGTGAATGGGTGATACTCAAAACAATGGTCTAGAAAGGATTCTGTTAGGTGGAGTAACAATGTGCATTGATATACATGTAATTTCAAAAACCTATCAGAGTCATTAAAACAATGCTAATTACCTCTGTTTTAGACCAAGTTTGACTGTAGAAGTCTGATAAAAATGACTATCAACTCTCCTCTACTTCACTCTTGTTCTTTTCTTGTATCTCTAAGCCCCAAAGCACTGAACGCCAGTCTGTAGTGACAGTATAATCTGTTCATTTTCAAATCAATTCAACATCCGGTTTACTGATTTTTTCAGGTCCGTTTTTTCTGGACCTGTCCAACAAAAAAACTGTTTTGTAGCGGTACACCGTACTACTGCATAACTAGGCTTCCCTCAGAAAAGCATGCCTGATTAGACAGTCTAATTGGGTTCAACAAACATTTCAGGTGTGGTAAGACTGCATTAGCCCCATCAGCCGTTCAGTACCAAGGACAGACACCGCCACTTTATGAAGAACAGGCATACATCATCATAATGGTGAAACATGGGGATTATAGCACAAGCTGTCATTCCCATTCTGTCACACAGTACATTTGTTAAAAGCTTTGGGATACAACACTGGGCTTAAGATTCATTTTTGGAAATTCTAAAAAAAAGATAAAGGTGCAAAAGAAATATTTTGGGGGCACAAGATGTAATAAAGGTGGAATAATTGTGAGCACTCATTACAACAAATGTCCTCTTTTCTGATATATCTGGCAAGAAATCAAACATGGAAAAACATGACACATTTCAGAATCTTACAGAAAATCTTATATTGAAGAAAATAGTAACCAAGGGGATTTATTGTTTTGGGTCGCTACTTGGTAAGACTATTTGGTAAGGTTATGTAACCTCCTCTTTAGACTATCTATTGCAGACAGACTGAGTGCCTTTTTTTCAAAATCTTACATGTTTTATGTTCCAGACACAGGTCATCTTATGCTAAAATCAATTGACAAATATATCTAATTTCAAAAGCGACAGACAAAAACTCTGCGAAAAAGAAGAACCTCCACATGTTAGTAACCTACGCAAATAGGTGCACAGGTGCACTAACAGTCATATTTTGGGTGGACAAAAGCACGTAATGCCCAGTATTCAAATCCATGCAGCTTGTCAAATGGAAAGATTGATTGATGGATGGAGAATATTGATATTGACAAGATGCTGTTAAGAATTTTTTGGTTTCTGAAATATTGATGACAAACCAGAGACCCGTAAATATTAATTAGGCTATAGCTTGAATACTGTCACATGAAGATAGCTATTGGAGTTTATGATGTAAGCAAGTCAATACATTGTACAATGGATATATTAGAAGGATATAAAGCTAACTCAAAAGAACGGTCCTATTTTCAACAAATCAGTGCAAAAATGGTATCTGAACTATACCATAAGATGATTTTTAATGTATAAAGTTGTTTCTTTATGATTGAAACCTGCCTACATAGAATAATTGCATTACCCAACATAACGGTGTTGCCATTTTTTAACATCTATAGATCACAAAACAATACAGTCAAGTCAGATTTTTTGTTGTTACCAGATTAAAGCATGATAGATGATGAAGATATTACCTGTTTAAAGCATTGAGGCTCATGTCTCTGGGTAGGAATCCATTCGACAGCTCCACAATCTTCCTAGCTGGTGCGTGAAACATGGCAGACAATCTATTCCACGCTAAAACACCGTCAAACATCGGACTGGTACCACATGTCTGTACCCAACAGTCTTGTCTCCTCCACTTCTCGAGATTTCCCCTCTTCTGAACCCCACACACCTTTCACCAGGTCTGTGCACTTGCTTCGTCCATGAGCATCAATACGCTGAAGTTCTTCCATCAATAGCCGACTGATTGGAGTTGGTATAGGGATGCTGATTTCTCTAAATTTTGTTTCAGGTTCCTAGCGGTGGTGATGCCCTAGCAACCATGGCCGATCCCATGTCAGGTCCCATCAGATTACCTGGTCCACTGCCTCCAATGTTGATACCAGTAATCTCCTATATCCACTCCCACTGGTAGAGACAAATGATCCTTGGAGGTTGCGCTACCGTCTTTCTATTACCAGCCGAGGTGTGATGTTATTACCAAGATGGGGTATTTTATAATTTCTGTGGCCTCCAGTAATCCAAGTCGTGATCAAACATAGGAAACCACTCTAGAAGATTCCTACCAGACCAGAGGCAGCTTCCATACTCCTTGGTTGTGGTGTCTGGGTAAGTGGTGCTAACCTTGCGTCAGAATATGAGACTGGTTTCGTGATTGCTCAGTTTACCTCCCTCCAGCAATTTATCAAGAAGTTATCAGAGCAGAAAGATCATGCATACACCTCTCCAATAAGGCAACAGTAATCATGCCTGAACCATAAAATATGGCTGTGATTGCCATTCCTCCAATGGTGTCAACTGTGAAGATGTGTCTCCAGTTTTTTAATGCTGTCCAGCATTGAATATACACGTAATCCAAACAGCTAACAGCCAGATTCAAATCAATTGCCAGTATCAATTAAATCATTAATTTGCCAGGTGACAAAGCCAGTATGTAATCCACCTAAAGCACAAAGAAGGAACGTCTTTACCCCCAATCAGACAAAAATGAAGTCAGTGTTTGGAGACCAATCTGTGATGCCTGAAATAGACCAATCTTATACCTACGGCCTCCATTATGTCGTTTTAGTCCATCTGTGCCGCCGCCTCCATCGGTGCCCGGTTGTGTCTAGATGAATGACTATTTAAGCCTTGGCACACCTGCGTCCAAACCTGGTGATCCAGCCCGAGCCTTGGATTCCAAACCGATCCGTCATATCCAGTTGTCTATTGTCAGAGGATTTGTGAGCAAACGACATCAAAACTCTGACACGATTCAATTTGCAGGTTCAAATCTTCCAAGATGAGGGGAGTTTTTCGTGTCGCTTTTTCCCGGAAGCCAGTATCTGGACCATAGTCCATTGGGCTGGTGTAGAGAAAAACGTACTTGTCTCTTGTCTGCCCCTGGTGACCGTCAATATTCAAGAAAAGCTGTTCCCAATCGTGACATTAGGTATGCAAAATTGATTTTCTATACGTAAAACTGCCCAGGAAATGCCATTGTTGCTGATGCGACAGTTCAAGTGGAACCAATTAAGAGTAGCTGAACTTGCCTCCAACTGCCTGCTTGTCCAAATGGCAAGCAGATTATTTGGTCGACAAACTAGTATGGCAGTGGCCTTTTACAACTTAGATAAAAACTTGCAGTCTAGTTAAGCCTTGGCTTCTCCTCCCTGAAACTAATCAGTGTCTGGTACGCAATCAGTAAGTGCGGCACCGACGTTGGTGGTAGAGAATTCATACTCAATCACAGGCAGCGGTGACAATATAACCACAGTCATCAAGCCGATGTTCGCAGATTTGGTCCTCTCTTGTAGCAACTCTTCTATCAGGTCCAGATCTTTATGGCTGTAACTGCGTCCCCCTGGTTTCACAGAAAACTCCTGTCAGAAGACGGATGTGATGACGAATGGTCGCAGGACCTGGCTGATGTCATCAGTCAACTTGAATCAAGCTCTGCAAACGGTCTTCCTTGGAAGCCTGCCCCTTCACTTGTCAAGGAACAATGAAACTGTCCGTCCCGAGGATTTCAGAGCACACCCCTGGTCCCCGGCGTCATCAAATATGCATGGTGGTAACGGTGATAAAGACGAAGTATCCAATAAGTACGACTCCAATATCTAGAAGCTGGAGTAGTTTCTGGTAACATTATGATTATGACGAGGCAAATGAAAAGAGTAACATTACAGTAACGGAAGTGCGAGATTTCCAACCATAAACTGTGCAGAATATAACGTGATAACCTAACTGCTGTCACCAATAGCAGAGGAGATAAAGTTGTATTGGGCAATTTGCCAAAAACGATAGTAATCTATGCACGCCACATGTCGTAAAACAAAAATATGTCATGAAAGGAATTGGACCATATCAGGATACACCAATGAGACTCCCATAAGACTACATATAACCCTTTATTACATTCTAGAGGGTCATATCAAGTGTGAAAATCGATGGAGAAGGTGACAAGTAGGCTTGATAAAACCACTGGGAAAAGCATTGGACAAATACAGCAAAATGTTCTGTGCCATAATTATAAGATACATTACATTGCGTTACATCTTCAAAAGGTTGTAGGAAGACAGATAACACTACCACAGCTATATATGAATTTTGACGATGACAAAAATTATGTACCTGCAAGTATGAAAAGTTGTTCTTTAACTATGAAAAAAAGAATGCTCAATACTTTACACAGAATACTTAATATAATTTATCATATAATATTTTCAAAACTGCAACTTCTCTCAAGGCTGATAGGCCAATGTGAGATATGAATATTGCCCTAGAAAGTCAGTATTTGATTTCCTTGTAGGCTTTAACTGCCCTTTTATAGTTTATGATATCCCTAAAGTTCAATTTAAGTGTTATAAAGTGTTACCTTTTTCTATGATGTACTCTACCAACACAGATGAACTTTCACGCTAGTGCTAGTGCTAGTGCTATGATATTGTTAAGCTAACAGCAATCAGAATACAAAAAGAAAGAAATTAAGTGTAGAGATCTTATCGCTATTTGATTTGGATATACGTCACAAGATTACGTCTTTGTCTGGTAACAGAATGCAGCTATCAGCTGAACTGACAGCAAACCCAAGCAACAGCAATTGTCTGGGTTTAACTAGCAATTATAACGTCTGTTCCACCAGAAGATATCAGTAATGACTGCAAAAAGAACTACGCTGAAACCTTCAACAGCATAACTGTCAATAATAATGCTTGTGTCATATTTCTTCTGACAATTATGACGGGGCAGCGGAAAATCCACAAAATCCAGAATCCATGTTGGGATCTGAGGGCAGTCCTGTAACAATTAGTCTAGCTTTACAATTGATGGTAAGTCAATAGAAACTCGAGTGTCTTAATACTCAAGCTGAATGCACAAAGCTCTGTAGGTAAGGCCTAGGAAAAATATTTTGTGTTTCCTGTTTCAGTCTTTAAAATAAGTAGGGTTGGTAGGTAGGACTATCTTTTTTTCTCTTGTATATTTCAGGCTAGCCAGAACTATAGTGATACAGAATACAATACACAGTTGAATAAAGTAAATTGAAATGTATGAGGACACTTGTCTTTCAATGTCAAATTTTGTGCTTTGTGTAGTGTTATAGTTTGAATAGACTGACTGACATTAGCATATTAAGATACATTCATTCTTCATTAGATAGGACAAGCAGTGTTAACGTTTTTACGTCAATAAGAAGCAGGCTGAGTAAAAATTCTAACTGGAAGCTATGTGACTCCACCGCCCACCCCCAAAAAGTCTAGGGTTGGTAGGTTTTTCTAGGGCAGGTAGGGAAACAGGAAACACAAAAGATTTTTTGCCAGGCCTAATACACAGAGAATCAATGTTATTCAACTTATTGTATGTAGCAACTGATGACATTTACTCCGTAGACTGGTGGGATCTGTAAACCTTTTAAAGTTGTCAGCTTGGAAACTCTTGGAAATGTCAGACTCTTGTGCTGAGATGGTATGTAATCTAATTACTGAGTACTCTATAATTTATAACGTTAAGGCTTATGAAAAAATGTTGTGTTTCCTGTTTCCCTACCTACCCTAGAAAAACCTGCCGCCCCTAGACTTTTTTTGGGTGGACAATGGAGTCTCATAGTTTCCAGTTAGAATTTTTATTCCACCTGCTTCCTATTAAAGTAAAAACACTGCTTGTCTTATCTAATGAAGGATAGATGTATCTATTATGCACAAAATTAAAGTTTGACATTGAAAGACAAGTGTCCTCATGCATTTCAGTTTACTTTGTTGAACTGTATTGTAATAATTGTATCACAGTCTGTTGTTTTGCCCAGCCTACAAAAATTACAAGAAAAAAAGATAATCCCAACCTTCCGACCTTATTTTTTTCAGAACTAAAACAGGAAACCCAACATTTTTTCCTAGGCCTAAGTGTTATCTGCAAGCAGCAATAATGGCCTAATCCATATGGGCTAATCCACTTAATATGACAAAGTTGAAGAAATATGGTTTTTACCACCAGTCCTTTTTCTTGATTTTCGGCAAAAGAGTCATTGAAGCAATTGGTGTAACAAAGTTTATGCTATATTTACCAGCCTTGACCCAAATTACACTTAATTATTGTGTCTAGTTACGATTGCTTTTATTGATTTTGTGACCAGATTAAAATTGCACTAGAGGGTTGAAACTTACACCAAATACCGAATATCATGATTATAATCTAACCAGAGATTCTTAAGTAATGTTGTACACAAACATACCGATATACACAGAACAAAACAGCCATTTTTCACGATAAAGGTAATAAAGAAATGAACAGGTAAATGTAAATGCTGAACATCAGTAGGGGGAAAGCATTTTTAAGTCCCCATATCGATCCAATACTGATAAGCAACCCGCGTCATTTATCAAAAATGACTTCAACTGGCGCCTATAGAATCTGGCTGTCAATCAAAATGTCAACCCAAATCTGATCAAAGTGACATGCTTTATTGGAAGGACTCTGTTTAGGTACCTTTAAAAGATTTCCTCATCTCTATTTGACAGGATGATCTCGGGATTAAGAATAATGGAGCAGAACATGATTTCATACGGTCCATAACTCTTCTATATTAAATTGATAAAGAATTCTAGAAATCTAAGACCAAGAATTTTATGCCAAGGATTGGATGAAACAGAGGTAGACATACCAAAAAGGTAAAAAGTTCAGCAATGACATATTACAAGTAGAGGGCCATTATGTCACTGATGCTGACTTGGCTAATAAATCCTACAGTAATATGATCAGGTACTCAGCTGTTGCAAATGCAAACTTGTTTGTAGCAAAATACCTATCAAAAGTACAGATTGGGTGTGAGAACTTGCCATCTAGAAATAGATTACCTATTCCTCTATGGGTATAATGTTATCTTGAAATAATCCTGCATCAAAAAAGATGAATGGTTCAAGTAGACCAAAGTAATAGCCACTTTAGGTGCAAAGAAAAGAACAGTCCAATCCAAATGTCCCAAATGGCACACAAGAATCAACTATCCAATTTCGTGCTGCATTGGCAGTGTGGAAGAGGTAGCAGTTGGAAGTAATGGCTTTGGTTTCTTTTGAATCCAGAGGCTACCTTTGGGGGGTATGCTCTTGTTGCCTAGAGTTGGATATCAATGACTTCCTATAGTATGCTTTGCTAAATTGTCTTAATGCTCACTCTAGTGTCATCCATGGGCCTCCATCAGAAACCAACAAATATAGTAATACAGTATGGCATTCAATTGAAAGCATCTCTTCTTTACTTATTGTAAGCTATTTTCTGAATATAGTAGTGGATATTGTTCATTGAAACTGTTGTTACTGTCCATAGTGCTGAAATTTATGCTGTTGCAATCCAATATGATGCTATATACAATATGCTAGCTATTCTTTGACTACTACTGTGCAAAGGTATATGACAGTTACCAATGCATTTGAAGCATGTGTCTTTGAATTCTAGTAGGGATAAAATGTGAACTAAGGTTGAAAAGTTATCAGAAATTCAATCATTTTAGCTAGAAATATGGAGCAGACGTCAGTAACTTGGACTACAATTTCCAACATTCAAGATTTATCTTTCTACTGCCAATACGTATTGAAGATAGAAATTCAATATTAAAATTGAAAATCAATGATATTATTCTACACCTTTGTTTTAGCATCTGTGTAGATGAGCACATACTATAAACACCGAATACTGTGACATCGAGTATAAAAGTTTGTACATGACACATTATACATAACTTTCAGTTGACAGGTATATTTGAAATCATTACTGCGTGCAATAGGAACATAGCTTTGATTCATTTGTAATTTTACAGGTTGTATTGAGGTATCAAGGCTTTGTTGCTGCACTATCAATATCCAAGCTGAGGGTGCCTCCTATTGGATAGGAAATATGCGGCCTATTCTTAGCTTTTCCTTGGAGTATATCTCTGCCATTTTGTGCTCTTGACATATTGAATGTTTGTCCTAGAGAAAAAATGTTGTGTTACCTGTTTCAGTTCTGAAAAAAAGGATCGTAGGTAGGGATTATCTTTTTTCCTTGTAATTTTTTCCAGGCTGGCCAAAACTCTAGTTATTATTATTACAATATAGTTGAACAAAGTACACTGAAATGCATGAGGACACTTGTCTTTCAATGTCAAACTTTAGTTTTGTGCATAATACTATTAGATACATTTTATCCTTCATTAGATTAAACAAGCAGTGTTTGTAGGTCAAAAAGAAGCAGGCTGAATAAAATTCTAACTGAAAACTATGTGACTCCGCTGCCCACCCCCAAAAAAGTCTAGGGTTGGCAGGTTATTCTAGGGTAGGTTTTTGGTTTTGGCATCCGTCTGTCTCGGAAGACAATGGTAGACAGACGGGTTTAAGGCGACCCTTCTACCTGGCCTGCACTTGGGTTTTTAAGGTGAAGGAGGGGTTTGCATGCCCTTCTCCACCCTCTCGTCCACTGGCGCACTAGTCCTACTGGGGCAACTGTATGCAACGTGTAAGACGGCCCCAGCAGATGCAGGTTTGTTGTTTGGAGTTTCCGTCTCCTAGGAGGACTTCCGACCAAGGATGCAAGGGGTTCCTCCTACCCCCGACTCGTATGTCATGGCGGGTGCGTCATGCCCGAACATGCCCCTATGGCCTGTCACCACCACAAAAGCCTGTCACTGCCACCAGCCGCAGCTATGTACTCATTTACACCTGAGTTAGGTGAGGAAAGTCGTGTAAAGTGCCTTTCCCAAGGGCACAAGATTGGTGACACGGCAAGCGGATTTGAACCCGGGACCTCTCGGGCCTGAGACCAACGCGCTCCCGATCGTGCCACGCGGTCCCACAAAGTAATAGGGTTTCTAGGGTAGGTAGGGAAACAGGAAACACAGCATTTCTTCCCTGGGCCTTATTGCATGATGTCTGACTTGGATAGCTAGTCATTGGCAGCTCAGCTATCATAATCATGAGACTGTCACAGTTTTCCCGTGAGACAATTCCAGACTTATTGATGGTTTTTTGCTGAACATTTAAAGATTGCTACAATATTTGGCGACCTTTTTCTACCATTTCCTTCAATAGCTCTTTTTTAGTTTGTGATGAATGATCACTACATAAAGTATATGAGGAGTCATTGCTATCACTTTAGATATTGAATAGAGATGTTCCTGTAATAACAAGTAAATGTCAAGGAATGCATTTTTTCATACATTCAGGTAGCAAAAGAATACACTTTAAGCAGGCATATTGTTAATTAGTAGAAGCTTTAATGATAAATGTTATATATATATATATATATATATATATACACACTGAGATAACTAGGTAGTGTATGTCTCATTAATAAAGACAAGTCAGGAACGGAAGCAGAGTAAAAAAAGACGAAACTTTTTGTTCATCTTGGAGAAAACTTTCAAATACTGGTATGGCAAGCAAGATTTGTCTTTTTTCTAGGGGTGGGCACCGGTACAGAAATTTCAGGTACGGTCCAGGTCCAGAGGACCAGGACCAGGTCCAGGTCCAGATCTGAACCTGGACAATACAAACAATTTCCCTACAAAGGAATCTGTTTGGTGGAGCATCCGACTTCCAACGGCATTTTCAAATCCTATTTCAATGCAACTCAACACTAAGTTTTTCTGTTAACTTGACCATGTTTGACTTTAAAAACACTATCAACTCTCCCTTTTTTTGGGTGGAACATAAGCCCCTAAACACTTGAATGCCTGCCACTATAATCTGTTTATTTTCTAAACGGTCCACTGAAAAAAAAACCCATATTTTTACCCACCCCTACTTCTTTCCTTTTCAGTCGTGATAAACTCAGGCACACAAGATTTTGTCTTTGTGGTGTCAACCATGCTAACCTTTACGTGTCAATCTGGCTAACCTGCCTGAGGCTTCAAGGACAAATGCATTCAACTTCTACCACGATTCATTACATTGGATTTCAAGCCCATTACCCATCAACAACAGGGGATCAGGGGCTGCCAAGGCGCAGATTAAAACCTTGACCTTTGTGATTAACCCTTTGAAGAGGTCAAAGGTCAGTCATTTAGGGATCAATATCTTGATCATTGAAATCAATGGCCTGGGTCATCTGCATAGGAGATAAAGCACAGGTTTGATGACATGGGAGTCAACAGAGATTAATATGAAGATCAATCAAAAGTAGTTGTAAAGTGGTACAAAAAGTATTGCTTCAGCACAATTCTTTTTCCTTTCAGGTTTTTAGTATAATTCATTACTGGAAATTCATCTTTAGGTACTGTGATTGGTTCAGGTAGCGTGTGTAGTCCAATGGTTAGTGGCCCTCAGCCTCTAGACCTAGAAGCTGTGAGTTTGATTCCAGCTGTGTCGCTCAGCCGACATGCACGCTACAGGAAAGGGCTACAGTCCTTGGGATGGCATGTTAAGCCATGGTCCACTGTTTATCGTGCTTGTTGAAAAAAGCTAGGGGAATTTCCCTGGTGCAAGGAATCTGTATGTGCTGTACATAAGCTTTGGTCTTCTCTGTTATGACCAGTTGAAGAATAGCTCTACACAGTGAGCTAAACTGAATTGAATCACTTTCCTTTTTTATATCTGATATAGATTGAACAATATGAGACACATTTACTTACAAATCCCAACACCCACCAACAAACATGGTACAACATTAAGATGTTGACCCTGTTACAATATTATGATAAAGAATAATGACAATAATGATTAATATATGATATGATCTGTTTAAGTACACAATGTGGACTAATAGAGAAGGATAGTTTGATATTTGAGGGACGCTCTGCCTTTTTTCTGTGTTTATCTGTTATGATTAATCATGGGAAAATATGATAAAGAATTTTAAAAAAATGTTGACCCATATTTCTAAAGAAAAATTAATGACAGCAGTGAGTTTATTCTAAAGACTGGTATCTGTTAAGGTTTTAATTTTTGATCGGCAGTTTTACAATACGTGAACAAATTGATTGAAATTAATGAGACCCCATGGCAGCGGACCCACTAAACACAGTCTTTAATCACTGCCTTAGATTTTCCTCATAGTGAGAAAGATAAAAGACGCAGCAATGAAATATTCACCAGTTGCTTGTGTGTTCTCCTGATTGATTGGAGACTTAACTTCAATCCTTCTAACCCCAGAGACCTGTACTCATTTTTCACACAGAATTCCATCAGGACCTGCCATCCTTGTCTCTGTATTTGTGTCAGCTTACTGGTTATGCCGTTCAAATTACCTCTCGTTCACATGGTGATAAACGAGAAATATTCTGTAGGCAAATTTCTGTTACCTTCCAAATTTGTGTTGCCTCCCATGAGGGTTTGCCCATCAAATACTTGTGGCAGTTAACTGGTTTAGTCAAGTTTTGAGACACTAGAAACTTCTGCTACTTGCCATTCAAATTACCATACTGTCTCTTGTTAACATGGTGATAAACGAGAAATATTTTGTACGCAAATTCCTGTTGCCTTCCAAATTTGAGTTGCCTCCCATGAGGGTTTCCCATCAAACGCAGTTAACTGGTTTTGCAAGTCAAGTTTTGAGACACTAGAAACTTCTGCTACTTGCCGTTCAAATTACCATACTCTCTTGTTAACATGGTGATAAACGAGAAATATTTTGTACACAAAGTTCTACTGCCTCCAAATTTGTGTTGCCTCCCATGAGGGTTTGCCCATCAAATTCTTGTGGCAGTTAACTGGTTTTGCAAGTCAAGTTTTGAGACACTAGAAACTTCTGCTACTTGCCATTCAAATTACCATACTGTCTCTTGTTAACATGGTGATAAAAGAGAAATATTTTGTAGAAAAATTCCTGTTGCCTTCCAAATTTGAGTTGCCTCCCATGAGGGTTTGCCCATCAAATTCTTGTGGCAGTTAACTGGTTTTGCAAGTCAAGTTTTGAGAGACTAGAAACTTCTGTGACTTGCATAGGTAACTACCCCTTATCCATCATCCTGTCATTGCGAGGCAAGAAAATCCACATAATGGACCGCAGGGTGTTAAACTAATCCTACTTTCACAAAATCCAAGGGATTACTTTTTTCATGTGTATAAAAAGTAGCAGCCATTAGGCAGGTCTTGCATTATGCACATATATAAGCCATATTTACTGATAAGAAAACGTGTGTACTATTAAGTACACAATTTTCAGTCCCTGTAGATTATGCATATTCCGTATTTCTAGCAATGCATAAGCTATTTTGTCAGCAGTGAACAGTAAACAAACATGCAACAGTATGTGTGCTAATCATAGCAGAAGACATTTTGTTGCATGGTGTTGCAAGAAATATTTTGCATATTTCAAGCTTAAATGCAACCAGTTTCTTTTTTCCTGAAATGTCAGGAGACATACAATCTCTTCCTTAATAACAAATTGCTAGCTGTCAATTTACTGCTGTTAGTGCTTGGTATGATTGGAGTTGGAAAAACTAATCAGTTGGGACAACACGGCTTTGAAAAAAATCGGAGAAGAGCTATTCATGCGACCAATAACCTTGAAGTGACCGTCAGGAATTCTAAGGCAATCATGATTGAGACAAGAAAACTAATTTTGGTTGCAGGTTTACATTCTAGTATCAGGAGCAGGTTTCTTATTTTCAATATGTTTATCTTCAAAACATATATATTTCAGGCATTTGTTACTTTCTATAATCACATTGTCACTACTTATAGCATGTTCTGTGACATCTACATGCCATACCATAACAGTGCAATGAATTGAACATGGCTGATTACTGTCACACTTGAATTGCTTCCATCTGTTATGTATGCCTAATATTCTAAAATTTACCTTGCGTCAAAAGCAGAATGTCTTTCTTTATATGTAGATGACATAACGTTAAGTCTAAAGATATACAGCATCCTAGAATGTATCATCTATACCATAAAAATCATCAGTAACAGGTGAATATGATATCTATGTTCATATCAAATAAATTCTATCAAAGTCAGATTATGGCGTACCAACAATTTCTCTTGTAGATATTGAATTCCACAGCTTGATGACTGTTCAATAATGGCTGACACAGGGAGCATAGATGTCTCCATAGGTATAGACAAACAAGTCACTAGTAAAACACACACATAGATCTTAGCTCATAAATCAGATGTGGTCAAACTTTGCAAGAAAATGGGGGACAAATCGGCAGTTAACACTAGTTTTATCTGTGGGGTAACCTTTATCTGTTGTACTTAAAATTTAAATAGACTATTTAGGGACATCAAGTGGACAGATGGTGGTTTTGAATGTCAAAATATTTCTATGTTGTTATATATTGAAAATATTGCAATTTGAAACCACCGACTTAATAACGTTAGTTCACCTTTATTTAACCCAAATCCGTTATTTTTTAAACAGCGTATTTAGGCAGATCAAGTCGACGGGTGGTACTTTCAAACTGCAATGTACTGACAATATTGCAATTCTAAACTGACGTCCATCGACCTGGTATCCCTAAATACCCTGTTTAAAAAATAAATGGATATTTGTTACCCAGGGGATAAAGGTGAAATAGCATTATCTCTCAATTACAATGGATATATCTTATTCCACGGATTTATGTGAACTAGCGTTAACAGGAATTCTTGCTGTTCTAACCGACAGTTTGCACTTGTTACGTCGATTCGCTTGATAGCAGCCACTTAATAACGCAATATGTCTGACAGAGACCTACAAGTGGTGCGCCTCTGCAACGGAAATTTTCCTACCTTCTGCCTGGCTTCCATGTCACCCGAGTCGGATGCTTCCGTGCGGGATGCTTTCTCACATGCATTACTGTATATCGCATCCCGGGCATGTTGTCAGCTCGCAGTCTGCACTGCGCAAATTTCCAGTGCAATCACTGACAGCTTGCAACGCTGTCTTCCCAGTCCTGATCTGAATTCAGGAGCTTAATCCTGCTAGGTCTATGAAGTTGTATGCAGCTCTAGTAGCTTTCCAGCGCTCTAGATACATGCATTACGTCAGTCAATCCTCTATCTGTCCAGCCCACCTGTTTTGAATTCAGATCTGTAATCAGCAGGTTGCGAAATGTCAGCACTAGGGATTGCTATTGCTAATGCCGCCTCTTACTTGATAATAGGGTAGTCCCAGGGATTACAGGTCTACAGCACAGGCATTGCATTCCACTCTGATAGCAACAGCGTGTGTTCTGATCATTATTCCTGTAGCCCTCACTGACAGCCTTCATCATATTTCATTAATTCACGAAAATCACCCAAAACAAGAAAGATATAGAATACAATGAGAGAGTTTATGCTAAATCTTTCCAATATCAATGATATTTCATCTACTTGGTTTTCAACCACCTTTAAGGAAAGATAAAGTCCACACGAGAGTCTTCCTTGCTTTCCCTGAGGCAATAGTACTTATACACCAAATGTAGCCATTGCCCTAGCTACTTCAATGCAGTCTCTCATTGTAAAAATGCACAGCAATCTTAAAGCTTCTAGAATATTCTATACCAGCCTCAAGATAAGCTTGTGCCTGGAAAGTTTTAAAAGATGACTCTAGATCGATATCTAATTGCAGACTTAGTCAGCTTCTCATTTAGGAACCTAATTTGTATTCGTTAAGCAAACAGCTCAATCTGTATTCATAAGATAATGACCATATACATCAGAAAATTCAGAAGACTTGAAATGTAGGGCTGGCGTATGTGGGTTACGTCCCAAGCGGATTGAGAATTACTTGAGAATAACATTAATGTCTGTCAGAATTCAGAGTGGTAGGGCATTCCTGAATTCAGCACCAAGGACAGACTCCAATGATAGACTGCAAAAACGAGGACAATACTTCCATGCATTTGAGCTATACAAGGAATTTACATGCACTTAGCCTGGTTTCCCATGAACATATCTACAAAAGACCTACAAATCAAAGGAGGGCATAAAGTATGTTAATCAATAGTTTGCACTTTGAAGAACCTTAAGAGAAAAGCTGTTTTGACATTTCTGCCCGAAGATAAATGACTCAGCAAAAAGTAAGTGCAACTAAGTTGACATAACCAAGACCAATTACAGATTTCCTTGACCTCAATTACTGGAAGAATGTTTAACTCCTTGTGGTCTAATTTAAAAGTATTCCTTTGGACCTGCAGTTGCTCCCGGTACAGCAATGATACGTGCAACAGCAACAGTTACAGTCAAACCTGTCTATAGCGGCCACTCAGGGGACTGGCCAACTTGTCCGCTATTGGCAGGTGGCTGCTGTACAGAGGAAGTTGTCAACTAGTCTAAGACATCGCATCAATCAGCTAACACGTCATGCATACAATGTTCTACCATGGGTAAAACTCCTTGTTTTGTTTGCTTTTATCTTCATGCATTTTGGGTCCAAGTCAAGCCCATATTTTGACAACTGTGTAAAAATCAAAAGATTTTGAACCTGGCGTGCAGCTAGCAGCACGGCCACTGTACGAGCACTGTGGCCATAATAGGCAGTGTTTCTGTATCTACGGGACCGGAAATCGTGTGGCCGCAGCAGCATTAGAGAGGTGGCCAATATAGACTATTTCTTAATGCTTAGAACAACTAGAAATATCCAAGGGAACGACAAAAAGTGGCCACTATGGCCAGGTGGCTACTGTGCAAAGGTGGTTGCTAATATAGGCCTAACTGTATCATTGGACTGAACACAATAGTCTAAACCCCAATCACAGCTGCACCTCACTTAGTTCTGAGGGAATTCAGCACCAAGGACAGACCTGACGGGTGTTGTGGCAGTTATGGTATGTTGTTAACTTAGAATCTATTAGATGGTTTAGGTTCAAATCTCTGACAGGCCCTAATGTTGTGCCCTTGGGAAAGGCACTTAATACAGTCATATTTCCTCACTTGACTTCAGTGGAAATGAATCTGAGCTTTGGTTAATGAATGACGTACTCTTGGATTGGACAAAATTTGATGATCCGCCTTTTCAAGACCGTCACACTTCAAGCACATTGATGCTCTTATAGCTATAACTCTTGTTAAAATGAGTACATACCAGCAAGAGTGAATCAACCGTACCATCTGGCCATATACAGTTTCATCTTACTGTGCAAACCAGTGGGTTTACTGCACATGGAAAAAAAACACAGCAACAAACGTGAAAAAATCCCTCTAGCAATTTACGCTTCAGCTAATTGTATTTAAGTATCAAAAAGATAACATCATACTGCAACAGTCATAGTAGGGCAAAATCTGATTTGCCGTTTGAAAACTTTTCTTGTAGAAACCAATAAAAACTTTGGGGTCGGAAAATGCAGTTGGTTTAGATATGGGAAAATAAAAAAAAATCTGTAGACAAATTAATGGGTGCCATTCCTATTCAAGGCAACACATGTGCAACATGTATCCACAATTTTGTATTCTAGTCCAGACTAGCTTTGAACGGCTTAGTGGTTGGAAATGGGCTGTGTCAAAAAGCCAGAGATGTAAGATGCTCTGTGGAAGATAACAACTGCGATACAGATTTTTTTTTTATTAAAGTATGATGTAGCAACAAGGGCAAACCTTCATGAAAAACAACTTTGGGTGAGATATGCCACACATATAGAGGAGTGGGTGCACATACATATGATATCACGAAGAAGAAAATAAAATATCTTTCCAAAATTTTGCATAAGATCTACATGTAGTCTAAAAGCTTTTGCATACATTATGAAGAACAGAATACTAGTAGCTTTCAACAACTTTGCATAAAATCTAGCTAAAGGGTTTTGTACATGCATGATATCATGAAGAAGAAAACAAAAAGCTTTCAACAACTTTGCAGAAAATAAAATCTAGCCTGAAAGCCCTTTAACATGGCATGATATCATGAAGAAGAAAACAGAATAGCTTTCAAAAACTTTGTAGAAAATAAAATCTAGACTAAAAGCTTTTGCACAAGCATGATATCATGAAGAAGAAAACAGATTCAGATTAGCTTTCAAAAACTTTGTAGAAAATAAAATCTAGACTAAAAGCTTTTGCACAAGCATGATATCATGAAGAAGAAAACAGATTCAGATTAGCTTTCAAAAACTTTGTAGAAAATAAAATCTAGACTAAAAGCTTTTGCACAAGCATGATATCATGAAGAAGAAAACAGATTCAGATTAGCTTTCAAAAACTTTGCATAAAATCTAGACTAAAAGCTTTTGCACATGCATGATATCATGAAGAAGAAAACAAAATAGCTTTCAAAACCTTTGCATAAAATCTAGACTAAAAGCTTTTGTCGTGAAATGATTGTACTGCACATAAAGGTCACAAACCATTTTCAACGACAGTTCGACAAAAGCAAGTGGCAATTACAGAATCAATGCAGCCTTCTTTTGTATTCGGACGTCAGGTAAGATAACCAACATTACCATCTGCAAGCAATTGACATTCCTTTCTATACACATCTTCAATTGCCCTTGGCTACAATGTCAGACATGACTTGATTGTGAAAGTTGACTTTGAGGTACGTGTGTCAAGATTGTGTTTTAAATTTCTTATCAAAACAATATGAGTCTAGAATTTGCATTTATTTGTGAAGAATATGTAACATCAGTTTACGATTATCCTACATGTGTATATCCACTGTTTCTAGAAGCAGGCCATTTGCGATATTGAGTCAATGGACAGTGGTTTCAAGCTGCATATTTTGAAAACACAGTTTGATAGCACCGTCCGTCAATTTGATATCCCTAAATGGCCTGTTTTTTAAAACAACGGATATAGGTTACCCCACGGAGAGAGGTGTACTGGTATTACTACATGTACTAAGTGCTTCCCCACAAACAATACTAGTTGGACATATTCTCCATCCTCTGTTCCAGTATAGAATAATACATACATGTTAGCTACGGGTCCAGTTTGATCTAATCCTTTAACAGCAGTGTCAAACCTATCAGCATTTTCAGAATGTCCAAGAATATGAGTTTGAAGCGTGGGTCAATGCCTCTGTTGCAGAAGATTACCATTAAGAGGTCTGTGGGGCCTTGCCCACCTGTGTTCTATCACTGATAATGTCTGCTGTGCTAGACTGGCTGGCAGCCAAATATGGACAGTACATCTGGGTCTGGATTTGCACCAGTGAATACGGACGTCTCCGCTGAAGGAATTTTTCACAGGGGTGTCAAGTAAAAGTAATGGGGGAGGGTACCTGTACGTTACAAAACCATTTTTTCTTGTTGGGCCGGTCCAGAAAAACTGGGCCTGAAAAAATCAGTGGACCGGGTCTTGGACCGATTAGAAAGTTTGATTGCATCGACAGGCGTTTATGCATTTTGTGGCTTACCGGCCCAAGAAAATAACAAGAGCGAAGTAAAAGAGAGTTGATTGTAATTTCTACCAACTTGAAGTTTCTACAGTTATACTTGGTCGAAGTTAGTGTTGTTTACATGAAGATAGGATTTTGAAATGTCAGTGGAAGTCACTAATCAGATTCCTTAGAATGTGAAAATGAAATGGACCATTGTTTTGTGTATCGCCCATTTACAAGTTTCCACAGACAATCAAGTCCAGGTTCAGGTACGGACCTGGACTTGATCTTCTGGACCTCGACCGTACCTGGACCTGAATTTTCTGTACCCGTACCCACACCTAGAAATACCATAAAGATTATGATAATGAATATCATGTACTTAAAGAGGGCAGGGTGGTCTGCATATAAAAAACAGGGGTGATTACATGTATCATCATAAAAAGGCAGTGTTGGCATCATACTTGTAAAACTATGAAAGACATGTTTACTTAATGGTTTTAATGTTGGCATGAATGTGGTGCACAGGGCAAGATGTCTGATTTTTTATTGCAAAATATTGAGACAAAGGGGGTATAAACTTAGCCATGTTTGGGACCGCGTCCTTGTCACTACGTCACAAAGTGGCAAGGATGATTAACGTATCACGTTCGAGAACATTCCATGTCAAGTAATTACGTCACAATACAATAGGTTAGGTTTGGATTGCACTGATTGTATAGTTCATATTGCACCAATAACGCTAGTATGTTTCATTTTGTACTGATGAAGGTGACAGACAGTCACCGAAACGTCTACAGAAGAATAGAAAAAAAGGTTGTGAAACAACGAAGACTTTGTTCGATTGATCTACCAACCTGATGAAACTATTTACGGGGGTATCTTAATTACGGTTTGTACATCTGGTTGCATCAGTTTGAATTTGTCTGAGATCTAGGTCTCCTTTGGAAAATCTTTACAGAAAAGTTTTCTTCCTCTGAACAACCATAAACGTTTCTTTTCCACATATTTATTGATATGACCTAGATTTTAATGTAATGTGTATACGCGAGGCATGTGTTATGTGACCACTCAGGACTAATTTCATTCTCCAGACACCTAAAGTGAAATCAAGCTGTTTTGTTCCTTCAATTAGTCTGGCCTTTTTATTATAAGGCCAGACTGATTAATTATTATAATCATATTCTGGCTATATCAATGCGTCGAAAACTAGGAGACATTCATTGATTCCATTAGCTTTTCGACAGTACATAACCTATGCTTAAAAGTGCATTTCCCATGGCATTGTTTGGCATTGTGGCATCTAAAGTATAATGTCGCAGCAACGAAAAACTGAATACGCTAGCAGCTAGCCTTCAGAAATCAACATTTCCAGCTTGCTGTGGTTTGCGGACTACACCAGACCTGTTCAACTGACGTCAGGGTGACTCCGTGCAAACTCTGAGGGACTTCACACAGGCAGCAGGCAACGGTCTAAGACATTCAATATCCTTCAGCCTACAGCCGGGTAACAAGGCTCCGTTAAACACCCTTCAGCAAGGTAACAAGGCTCCGTTAAACACCCTTCAGCAAGGTAACACGGCTCCTTTAAACACCCTTCAGCCGGGTAAAAAGGCTCCGTTAAACACCCTTCAGCCGGGTAAAAAGGCTCCGTTAAACACCCTTCAGCCAGGTAACAAGGCTCCGTTAAACACCCTTCAGCCAGGTAACAAGGCTCCGTTAAACACCCTTCAGTCAGGTAACAAGGCTCCGTTAAACACCCTTCAGCCAGGTAACAAGGCTCCGTTAAACACCCTTCAGCCGGGTAACAAGGCTCCGTTAAACACCCTTCAGCAAGGTAACACGGCTCCTTTAAACACCCTTCAGCCGGGTAAAAAGGCTCCGTTAAACACCCTTCAGCCAGGTAAAAAGGCTCCGTTAAACACCCTTCAGCCAGGTAACAAGGCTCCGTTAAACACCCTTCAGCCGGGTAACAAGGCTCCGTTAAACACCCTTCAGCAAGGTAACAAGGCTTTGATAAACAGGTCCCTTTGGCCAGGTAACAAGGCTCTGTTAAACACCCTCCAGCCGTATAACAAGGCTCTGTAAATTAAACACCCTTCAGCCAGGTAACAAGGCTTCGTTAAACACCCTTCAGCCAGGCAACAAGGCTCTGTTAAACACCCTTCAGCCAGGCAACAAGTTAACCACCCTTAAGCATTAACCACCCTTTGGCGAGGTAACAAGCTTTTGTTAAAGACTCTTCAGCCAGGTAACAAGGCTCTGTTAAACACCCTTCAGCCAGGTAACAAGGCTTCATTAAACACCCTTCAGCCAGACAACAAGGCTCTGTTAAACACCCTTCAGCCAGGCAACAAGGCTCTGTTAAACACCCTTCAGCCAGGCAACAAGGCTCTGTTAAACACCCTTCAGCCAGACAACAAGGCTCTGTTAAACACCCTTCAGCCAGGCAACAAGGCTCCGTTAAACAACCTTCAGCCAGGTAACAAGGCTTCGTTAAACACCCTTTAGCGTAACAACGGGACGAAACTACAAAGACTTTGAGAGACAAAAACTGCTTCAAAAATAACATTATAGACAATATCCATTTTTTGAGAACTGTACATATCTGTTTATTATTATATTTGAAGCTGACAAAGTAATCATCTTTACAATGAGGCCCATATTTTTATGTATACGGATTGTTCTTGCCTTGTCACTAGTGTCAAACACGTCACCAAAACAGACATGCTCTCTGATGTGCGAGAGGAACGAGTGGGCTCTCTGCATGCCCGAAAACAAAAATATTTTTGACCTAACCTTGCTCACTAAATATTCCAGTTATTTCAAAACGTACTGTCTTTCTTGTAACGGACAAAAGTGTACGTCTGAAATTGTCCACAGCCCGGTAAGCGGTTTTATTCGAAATGTTGAATGGTTTGCTCTGAGGGGTTTTCAATTTGGGACGCTATCGGCAGAAAAATTAGATTTCCTCAACGCTGGCCCGGTCTCGGCACTATTTCTCATTGCTTCAGGAATAACAGACGTGGAAAACGATCCTTTCCAAGTATTTACGGAGCTACGGAACTTGTTTCTCAATTATAACATGTTAACACGCATACCTAAAGACTTTTTCGGCATTTCGCGCCAGTCCTCCCTCACTCAGTTTTCGATTACTCACAATAACATATCCACTTTGGACCCGGGCTGTTTTCAAAATCTGAACAGCCTTTCTACCTTAGATCTACAGAGCAACGCTCTGGTAGAAATACAGGGGCATTGGTTTTCTGGGCTAGGGCGATTGAAAATACTACTTCTCGATGATAACCAAATTGAGAGCATTTCGCCAAATGCGTTTAATGCCTTACCCCAGGTACAGTTTATAGGACTAAGTCACAATAAGGTGGTGTGTCTTGATGGGGATGCGTTGAGGATTAGACCACTTAAAAGAGTTACACTTAGCGGAAGTCATCTATTAGTTTCCAGTGACTATACCGCACGTCACATGCCTTGGAATATTGTGCTCTTTAGTTGCAATAATCAACATACGAAACAATGGGTAGGGATTGAGGTTGGTGGGATGGTTTTACACATAAATTATGAAGTCCCTGACAGATTCATAATTGAATGGTTTAGTCGGTCACAGACGAGACCTAACATTCCGCTCGATAAGGACAAATGTCGCCTACTTCGCCAAGTCTTTGTGGGTAATTTGGCGCACGGTCTTCCCTTCATCGTTATAGCAAAGAACAGGGAAAAGGACTCCCACGAGGCTTTTGCAACTCAATGTTCAAAGGCATGGAAAATGTCAGGTGGGATTACTGTGGCATTAAAGGGTGGTTCCAGCTTGCGAGTCGCTGGCATAGGAAGCTGCGTCACGAGCCAGGGTCCCTTAGAGAAGAGGGTTTCAGTGTAGTGGGAAGGAATGAAAAAGAGCGTCATGCAAACAAAGACAGTGGAGATTTCATGGCAGACGTTCCATGCTTTCCTCTCATTCAAAATAAAAAGGACATTTTGTCCTCTAAAGTGTCCATGTTACAAGAAGCAGATGACGAGCTGTGTTCTGATAGAGAGACTTTTGGGGGCAACGACAACGTTTTTACTACAGAAACAAATGTGATATGCATTGTGAATGCATCTGTGGCTACTCCTTATGATATAGGAAGCAGACTGACTGTAGCAGAAAACATAACCGCCACGCCGTTCTTTCCAATAAACGTAACCAAAAATCCAGAAACACAGAACAAAATAGCCCAGACAACCCTTGGAGTACAGCTTCCTTCTCTCAATAGAACTAATACAGCTGCCGATGTGGTCAAAGATAGAACTGTGAACATTTCTGTCATAGTAGGCTCTGTGGTAGGTCCACTCATTCTCATGATCAGTGTTGCCTTGTTTTGCTACGTGTGCAGAAAGAGAATTAGAAATCATCAAAACAAAGACGAAGGCGGAGAAGAGAATAAACCAAGAGTCCTTCATTCTCTTTCGAGTTTTCCTAGTGTCATACAGAGTTCTAGTAAGGTGCAGGATAACTTACACACGCCTGAAACGCACGGGGCAGAAAGCACGCACAGCGAAGGCTGTGGTTTGTCGAGTCAGACCTCTCAAGCGGCTACAATAAACTGCTATGAGCAGATCAACGAAGATAAAGAGTATGTTCCATTGGGGCACAACTATAGCAAAATAAAAGACGAGGACACCAGCAATCTTCCCAAGGAGCACAACTATAGCGAAATAAAAGACGAAGACACCAGCAATCTTCCCAAGGAGCACAACTATAACGAAATAAAAGACGAAGACACCAGCAATCTTCCCAAGGGGGAGGTAACTTTCTACGCCGCCACCGCTACTGTAGACTTATCAACTACAACTAGTCATGGCTCTACAGGCGCACTATATGATACAGCCAGCAACACAGAAACATACGTGAAGGGTGGACATGGTGAAGCTCGTCGACCAAGAGCACACACCCTATAAAGAAAAACAGTCTGTTACAGGCAGCTCAGTTCATATAGACATTTATATTACGTGTATAGCATCAAATTTGATTTGATTTATTTGGCTGTATAGAGAGAAATACAACCAGGGCTGCCCGACTAGCTGGAGGCTATTATCAAGGGCTAAATAAGGGCTAACCCTGAATACAAATGTTCATTGCATTCACCAGCGACCTATATTGTAATAAGGTCAAGCTCTTACCAATTGAGCTTTGCTAACGTTGCATTTTTTCAAACAGGTTTATCAACTGTGTTACATATCATGGTATTTTACAATGAAATATGTGCAATTGTTCTTGACATAATCAATTTCTTATTGTGTAATTTTGCATAATGTAATATGAATGTTTGTGGAGTATATGAACATAGATATACATGGCCTCATCAACTTTGCAACGTCCATTCTTCCATTGAACCATTGAGGCTCTAGGTATTTTGTGGAACAAACTGCAAATGTAATAAAACACGTTTCATATGCATTTACTGCTCACAGCGCCATTTTCTTATACAAATGTATTCCCATCAATTTTATTTCACTTTGCTTCATACTTCGTTCCCTTTCGTTCCTTTTCATTTCCTTTCGCTTATTTTCATTCCTTTTCGCACTTTCAGTACACCGCTTAGAATGACTGTTATAGGGCCTTCACACGGAAATCGAATTACAATGTAGCAGGAATCAAGCCGAACCAGTCGGAATGAAGTATTTGCAAAATTCGTAACACATTCGGGGCCATTCCGAGTGGGAATTCCAAATGGACTTGATATCAGCTTCACACGAGAAGGAATGAGCCAGAATGTCGTCAGAATGAAAATTCTTTTCTATTCCTGGAAATTCGTAGTGTATTCTAGAAATTCTTACTGCATTCGAGATGTTCTTTTGGCCACATTTGGGCAGGATTTGAAGTGGCTTGCCGTTTCGGTTCTCCATCGAATGAGATAAGAACGTTTCGAATAATGTTGGAATGCCACAGAATGCGGTCAGACTGCAGTTAGAATAGTTAGAATCCACTTGGAATGCCATTTGATATTTCTACACTTCGAATGCACCTCGACAGCTTTTGACATGTCAAAAATTTTCGAGCCAGCCAAAAGAACGGGGACGAATATCTGAAACGCAGTACGAATGTTTAGAATACAGTACGAATTGCGAGGAATTGCCACGAATAGAAAAAAAATTTCATTCGGACGGCATTCCGGTTCATTCGTGCTCTCGTGTGAAGGGGGCTTAATGGACTGACTTTGATACCCAAAATTACATGTAAACTCCCTGTGTGAAAATTTGCCCGTCCGGGGCTAGTCCGAACGGGCATGAACCGTCAGTTCGAACCATGCAATAGTCCTGGGGTCGGACGGGTTGGTCGGACCGGACGGACGCTCGACCGTTCGCAGAACGGCTCGAACTGCCAAAAAGGGTCCAGATTGGCCGCTTGGACTAGTCCGGACTACGTCCGGGACTGGTCCCGGACGGCATGGTTCGAACGCTTTCGGGCGGCGGCCTGGAACGGGCCGTTCGAACGTTTCGAACTGGTACGGCTCCGCCCGGGCCGGACGGCCGAACTGGCGGTTCCCATAGCAACAAATCGATCCGAACCGTCTGGGGGCGTGCAGAGCACCGTGGGGCGCCGGTTCGGACGTCTGCGGACTACCGCGAACCACCAATTTACATGGAAACTGTACCTCCCAAACATCTGTGAAATGCGTAAAATCGAGCTGTTGTGAGGTGGAAATTGCTGCCCAAATAGTACGGACTGTCTTAACCGCCGGACTGCCGTTACAAAATAGAAAGGATTTGAATGCAATTCATCCCTCTGCCGCCAGCGCTCCTATAGACATAATACACAGTATCATTATGACGGAGGGCTTGAAGTTACAGAATGGCACCAGCCGCAAGACAACCAATGTAACTCATATTGACGTTGGTGCGTGCGGAGTCCCAGGAAGCATTTGATCGCCCGCACAAACCATGTTGCTCCTAAACGTTAGTTGGGTTTCTGATGTCTTCAGTCCGACTGAAGTGTGGTTACCAAACATGTGGTGGATACACTATCAAATATATGATATACAGTCAAGTTTATAATCGAGAAGATTCATTTGTAAACACCATTGAATGTCCTAATATATTCATACCAACGCTAGGCACCCAGCGGCGGCGAGGGTTCATTGACCCCATTTCATTTAACGTAAACAAGAAGGCGATCCTATGAAGAAGCCGAACATTTTGTTGGTGTGTGTTGAAGTTCATTGTATTTAATTGGTGAAACAAAGTGGTATCTAAGTATTGAATGGTAATGCACATCTGTAAATCTAGTGCCACAAAAGCTGAATCTATTTGTCTAAAATAAGAGTTTAACTTTAAGACTAGTTTCGATAGGTGCTGGCCCCCATACGTGAATTGAACTCTCCCAATTGAAGCCTCCCGGTCCTTTGAGAAAGCCGCCCGACACGTGCACACGTAGTCTTGGAACTCGTTGTTTGTTGTTTATTTTACTTTCCACGTGTTATTAAATTTTTGGCACAGTTTGCACATCCATTGAAAGGAATACCACTAAGAATGATGTCATCATTATACTCGTTTCCTTTGTGTTTCTTGCCTTTTTCTTCACTTTTTCTTCACGAGCAAAGACGGGAAAATATATACGATCCAGATATCAATTTACGAGCCAGTGACTAGGCCACACCCACACCGCGCGCAACTTTAGTACGGAGGCGTGCCGCTGTCCATCATTGCGTAGCGACCGACAAAAGCATAATTAGCAACCATCTCCGCTGGGTGTCATGCTGTCCGTATTATAAAGCGTCTGTACAATTATTATCGGAATCTTTCGTCAGTAAATTTACTTTTGCGCACAAGCGACTTTTGACAAGATTGGCCGGTGTTTCCGTAAAGCTTTCCTTCCTAATCCCAGCAGAACTGGTCTCCGGGGACAGCCGCCTACCATATGTAAGACCGATTCGTAGGGCGGGAATCAAAATGTCACACTACAATATCTGGAGGGGTGGCAAAATCACCAACGTCCGGCCGCACCTTTGAGCTTAGGCCGTACTAGAAGTCTAGAATCTACTAGATTATTCAGCGAAGCAAATAGGATGTAAAATCTGCTTGTCTCTAGTGTATAGTTATTGTGCATGTGATTTCATTAACCTTTGTAAAATCCACGATATTCCGAAGGCTTCAGAAGTACCACGAGTGTTATTATACAATGTTGATTGAATGAATAGAGATCGAAAGACATCGCCCTAGAGGATTATTGTTAACCTACGTAGACGTTTCAACTTTCACATCGTAAACTTTGATAGATTTTCATGCTAGCGCTCGTCAAAGGTAGACTGTGTAAATAGCAGGCGAAATCTTGACTTACGACACAATTGAATAAACGTTTTTTGAAGAGTTGGTAAGGAGGAACTATATTAAACGGGGATTGTTGTCGGGGAAATTCCGCTCGTGAGGACATGGATACAACGTCCTTGGGAGGAAGGAGGAAGTCATGCCATGGTGAGTAGAAAAAATTCTATGGAACGTTGATATTAATATTTTTCAGTTGTAGTTGTACTTTACTCTCTCTCTCTCTCTCTACTCTATACGAAGCATGGACATGGACACCTGACCTAGTTAAAACTACGCTTAGTCCACAATTTAGTCTTTGTTCTGTCTGTGCATTTACTACTGATTTAGTCTAATTGTTACACAACATCGATGGTACATGAAGATACGCCACTGAAGCACAGATAAGAAAACAACTTCGTTGGAATTTCACAGGTTTTATCCCCAGGGACAGATAGGCGAGTTTTTAAAGCTTGACTCCCTGCTGACAATAATCACGACAGCCCGTCCGAACGGTTCAGACGGTTTGGGATTTACTGTGGCGTGTCCAGAGATCCGCCTGGCTCCGACATGTCCGACCAAGAACGTTGACCCAACTAGGGAGGTTTTATCAAACCCGGGACATTGAGGAAACAACTTCGTTACCTTCGCCATGGATTAAAAATTACCTCCGATCAGTGGTGTATGCGGAAATTGTAAGACGATCATAATTACATCGTTATTGATATAATATGCAACGGTGCGTGGTAACATGACTTCCTCCTTGATGCAAAAAGTGAAAATTACGTCGTACCACTGTGTTTTCAAGAAAATGGGCGCTAAACATGTGCATAATACAGCCCTCCAGGAGTCCAGTAAGTGCGGTAAAAATACATGGATTCTAAGGTTAGCCAGGAGACTGTGCTATTGATTCTTTCACATCCAACACACTGGGTAACACTGCTAAACGATGTAAAACAGTTTCTTACCAGTTCAGTCTTGAACAAGAAGGGATGTTTGTATTCCAGTCTGTTTGTATTCCACGGAATCTTCGGCAGGTCGGTTGGAACGGCACCAGAAGTTAATTCCACACAATAGGTTGTGTTGCTAGTCCTTTTCCATCTCTCCATGGCATTTTGATGCATCCTGACCCGAAACGACAACGTACAAACCCCTCACGCGACACCTCCTCCAACTTATCCATGGTAGTATGTACATTTAGCCTTAGTATAAGACTAAAAAGCGGAAAAATACCACAGGACATCAGGAAACTGTTTACTGGTGAATTTTCAATTTGAAATGACCGCGACGCACGCGCAATGCAGTTATTTAATCACATGTTATCCCCAGGGGCAGACAGGAGTATCTTTCAAACTTGACACCATGCTGACAATAATCCTGATAGCCGGTCCGAACGTTCAGAACGGTTCGGGAGGCACTGTTGCGTGTCCTGAGATCCGCCTGTCCCTGGCACGATCCAGGACCTTTCCCTGCCCTATCATATTACGAAGGATGAAGCGTCCAAATTTCCAAGGAACATGCCATCGACCCCCAGATTGTGCGTCACCATCCCCAACCCAGTATATCAGTTTGCGACGCACGGGTAGTGCATAGTCTCTCCTTCTGTATATAGACGTGCTGGATGCAGCCATGCATTTCTTGATCTTTCTTGATCCAGTCGTCGCTTCGACTAACATATTTTCGACCTTTACTGTACGTTTGTGCTCTTCAAGCTAAGTACAGGTCAAAATGATAAAGTAGTGAACCCTTCTAACAACAATATTTAAGAGTGCGGTATCTTAGCATTTATTATTTATGTAAAATGGAGGCGTTAGATGTTCGGCTAACCGTTACCCGTGCACTGTTTTGGGTACCGTACTCCAGCGTGACACAGCACTGTGCTTGTTTTAGTCTGACTTTCTTCATATAATTTCAAGGGGAATATTACTGGTCAAACTCAACACGCTTTCAGAGAGTCGATTGAAGTCTCGCTGCAAAGTTACCGGTAGTCAGGTCGTCCAACAGGTGGTCCAACTGGTACTGCTCGCAAAAAAGTTCCTTTCCGGCCACAGCCTGCGCTTCGACTCCAAACGTTGGTGGAAATTTTGGAAAGTGAGAAACATTTCAAATATTGCACTTCACAAATCATGTTAGGTATTGTCCACAAGACTAGGTAATGCCGGACGTCATGAAAGGCATTAAAGATGTTAAATACGTTTTCAACATCATCTCCCGTATCAATGCACATTTGGACAGAATCTCCGCTTGGTACCATGGCAGTCAGTGGAAACGTAGCGCTACTCAATGTCATCCTATTTGTAAAGCGCCAGAGACAATAATTTAATCATAGGGTAGAAAGATTAGTTCTACAGAGAGCAATGGTGGTCTAGATATCTGTAACTTTTCTCCGCCCGTTTTAACGCCGTGCGAGCATGATCAATCCCGAGGTGTGTGGTGCACCGGTGATCTTAGACTTGTGCCAGAGTGACCAACAATAGTATTGTCGTTTATTCTTCTTATAGTACTTTGATACACTGCGCTTGGAAGACAACGATTCTATAGGCGTGGGCAATGTAGTTAGCAAATCAAACACGGCAGCAGAGCGGAGAATACTGCAGCGTTCGTGTGTTTTAGAAACGAAATACGGAGTGCTGAATTGTAATTCACCATGCCACTGCGTCACAGACTATTCGTATCTGCTGTTACGTGTTTACGACTTTTTTCTCATTTATCGCTAGAGAAAAAAGAGACAAACAGGACTAAAAAACATGTTCATTCTTCATGAGAACAGATTTCGTAACAATGACTTATTCATACCTAAAGATATTCATATGTCTGTTTTGTTTATAATATAGACCTTACGACAGTCGCTTTACTTTTGTCGTGTCAATAAAGATTTTATATGCTGCATGCACGGCATTGGATAGTGTAAGAGATACGATAGAAAGACTGGTGCGTCGAGAGGGTAAACATGTAGGTGTGATCCGCGCACTCAACGCCGCATGGAGGTGATGGACAATCCAAACTGCGATATTTTCCTGCAAGTCGGAGCAAGCCGACTTCTTTAGACCGCCCCGGGCGGGACCATAAACAGGCATTTGTCGCAGTTCTCCCAGACTTACGTATTTTCCCGTCCATAAAACTCGGACAGGGCCCACAACTTGAATTATGTCACAAAAAGTCACGCAATGTAACTGTGACAATTTTGGCATTGTCTGAATCACTTGAATTTATCGTAAAATTTCTCCGTTTGTCACATTTCTGCGTATGTTTAGAACTTCTTATTGACGACCAGGAGGCTCAGGAACGTGGTTGAACAACGTGTTTTGGCTCGCCATACTCAGATGAATTTCCAAGAAACTTGATAGTGGGGCATAGGATTTCAGTTGCAGTTTCTTACAACCAATCATGTGACTCATTATTTGCAGTAAAAATCGACGTCTCCGGCTCATTTCGTACAAATTGTAGCGATTGGCTAGCCAGTAAATAGATTGTCCCACACTGTACACATCAGACGGCTGCCGCCAGCATTGCACCATGGCAACAGCCAATGTGTGGTTAGAAAGACCACCAAGGCGCCAAGGCTCACGTGCGCCGCACAGGCGGGATGTCAATCAACCCGCTGTTCATTTCAGCTGATGCGGCCTGGAACTGGGATTGCCCGAGCAACGCTGCACAGGCAGAAAAAAAAACCGCGCTGAGTAGCGGAGCAGATTTTTCAAAGGGTAACTCTACACTGTAAGCTGGAAATTGGAAAATGAACAGCATTTTATAAGTGTACGTAAACTTTACTTGAAGACCCATCAGTTGGTTTTGCTACTCTCTTTACTTCAGATAGCCGTGCGTGGTGACTATATTAATGAGCGAATATGTACAAGAAAATACGTCACCCATTCATTAGTCGCGGCCAAAATATTAATATAGAAGAAAAGTTGTAGATTTGAGGGTAGAAAAATATCTCTTTTTTATTTTCATAGTATTGTTCAGGCGATAGTACAACGTTATTACTAGTAGTGTTCGCCCGCTCTGGCTGTTGCCCCGTAATACTGGACGTAATGTATGCCTCTAACAATGTCTAATAGTCTCACTTGCGGGCTTTAGCGCTCTTCTGGTCGCTGCGTTTAGTGTACGGAAGGGGGCGCTGTCGCACGGCTTCCGACAATTTAGGGACTTAGACAAAATTTGGCCACGCAGCGGCAATTTTTTCTAAGTGTTTTACGGCGCCCGAAGCGTCCGGCGGTCCTGAACTGCCGAACGTGCTGAACCACTTAATGACGGTTCACCGCCCGGCGCGCGGACGGGCAGCCTCGCGGTGCGGACGCCTTTCACGTAGGCGGACGAGGTGGACTGCCCTCGGACCGGTTCGAACCGCCCGGTGCGAGTTGATTTTCACGCAGGTAATTGGCACAAAGTCGAGTTCAAGTCAAACATGGAACTGAATCAAAGAAATGGAAAATTGAATGTAGGATATGGTCTCTCCCAGATGTTTCTGCCCCCAAACCTCCATGGCCATTTCGTTGGTTCTTATAGTAAAGCCGGGCCCTTCACACGAGAGCAAGAATCAGCCGGAATGCCGTCAAAATTCTTTTCTATTCCTGTGGTATATGAGTGGCAATTCGTAGTGTGTTCCAGACATTCTAACTGCATTCCAGCTATTTGTGGCCGTTTTTTTGGCCGGCCTGAAAGTTTTTGACATGTTACAAATTGTCGAGGTACATTCGAAGTGGAGAAATATTGAATGGCATTCGATCGATGATTCAAAGTGTATTATAATTCTGCGGCATAACAACAATATTAGAAACATTCTTATCTCATTCGATGGAGAACCGAAACGGCAAGCCATTTCAAATCCTGCCCGAATGCGGCGAAAAGGATATATGAAATGCAGTAAGAATTTCTCGAATACAGTACAAATTCCCAGGAATAGAAAAGACTTTTCATTCTGACGGCATTTGGGCTCATTCCTTCTCGTTTGAAGGGGATATAAGGTCCATTTGGAAGTCCCACTCGGAATGGTCCCGAATATGATATGAATTTTGAAAATACTTCATTCCGACTGATTCTGCTTGATTCCTGCTAATTTGGTTTCAGTGTGAAGGCCCTATAAGCTCATACCACCTGTAGCAGCTTTGCACTACCTGTTCATCATGCAGTGTCTTTTAAAACTTTATGACCCAAATCTATTCAGTGTCCTATATAGCAATACGGATGATTCATAACCCACATAATTGGTTATTAAAGTGTAAGAGGTCTACTTCACTTTTAAGTGTAAAATCAATGAACACAAAATGCCCCACTATTTGTCAAGTGCCACAGACACCAACAAATCACCATTAGCTATCCTGATTCTATCAAACCTTAATTGAAAGTATGAAATCTGATGTACTGGATCATTACTGTATACCATTACTGGGGATCAATCTTTTGAAATTAAACAGCATAAGATAAAATACTGATGGCATATCAACTTACTACTTCCTGTACAATAGGTGTAAGTAGGTAAAACACAATATTATTCTTTTCTGACAGAAAATACTTTTAAACTTAACTTATGGTATGTCAATTTTTGTTTTGCCATATTTATCTAACAAGATAAAATTGATACTTTCTCTACTAATGATACATACTAGATAACTTATTGGGTACCTTAACAGAATCTTTGGTTTTAAGTATTCCTGTGATGCTGTATCATAGTTTGCAGTCAGACACTTTAAGTCAAACAAATTGATTTTAGAAAATATATGATAGTTCCTGAGAAGACTGGCAATTTTATCAAATAGCACATGACATAAGAGCTTTAAAGATTAATGTTTACAATTCCCAGCCCACACAAATTTCATTTGTTGCTTGTCGGATCATCTGTCCATTTTTTCTCATTTTCAAAAAAAATCCTGAGAAAAAATTATACACTCAGGTTTTGCTATCACAAACCAAATACTGCCATTCAGAGCCACATATTTTGGTCTAAAAAAATGCCTTTTATTCAGAATGTTAGTAAAAATTAAAGGAAGGGATTCAATTGTATGAAATGTGCCATTAAACTCCTCAGGCTGTTGTTTTCTGTGTCATCTTAGCTGAATAGTCATCTTAGCTAATAATCATCTTCACCCCAGGCCTTTTGAAATTTTTTTTTTTCAATCTGTTGCAATTTTTTTCTGAAATCATCCGAGAAGCAACATATAAATTTGGTGCGGCTCTAGCTTAAAATCAAATGGATGATTTTTACGACAAACAGTGCTAGAAAATTACTTGACCTCCTTTCACGACCTCCCTTCCCAAACATGACGGAACATCACACTGTCACAGTTCCTATCGATTTGGGCCTCAACAGTCAAAATCTCTGCCATGAATTGCGTCTGGGTCAATTGTAATGGGTTCGTTGCACTGAAGGCTTCAAGGCTGGCTGGCTTTTATGTGCTCGGGTTTCTGGCTGTAATTGTTCCATGGCAAAGCGCCATTAGAAGTGCAGCATTTTGTCAATAACTGTACAAAATAGGTAGAGAAATATAAAAAAAGTAAAGCGAATGTATGTGCAGCTCTTTGTTTAAAGGCTCCAGATGAAATTGATAGAACTTTTATTACACACAAACACACTAGCATGGCTGCACACACACAGACGTATGTGCACAAACATGCATGCACAAAAACACATAAAACTCTTACGCACACATGAGCTTTAAAGGTTCTTTCACTGTGAATTGAAATCTAATGTCTTTTACAAACAGTAACCTCTACCAACACAGTGGTGTTAAAACATAGGGGGTGACACTTCCCCCTTAATTCATGGCAAAGCAAGAATTGCAAAGGAAAATGACACAACACACAGGCTTAATTGTTGAACTTGAATCACTGCAAATATTTTGCTATACAACAGCACCCCCTGTTGATGAAAACTAGTATTACAGAAATGTGAGCAATAGTACTTGACAAGTATTCATTGCGTCCTGCTGTCAAAATTCAAAATTGAATATGGTTTTAAAAGCATTAACTAATACCAACTCTTTTTGGGTATTATATAAAAAAGCCCAACAGCTATGTCACTGAACCAAACACTTTAAATTTGCCCTGGACTGGCAAAAGTAATATCACATCTCTAGCAAAAAGTGCACAATGCTTACAGCTCAATTTTTTTCTCTACAAAACAGTATATCTCTGCACTGGTTTTCCTTCGAAATTTAGACTCATGCATACCTGAAATAGATGCACTTCCCAAATCTACCAAAAGGTGTCTCTTCTAAAGCCTTGTAGTCCAAACTTTGGCAACTGCAGTTCCTGCCTTGTCTGACAGAACTGATCAGGGATATATTTAACATTACCATTCTTAAGATATTTTGCAATGTTACATAATTTGTTAAGGCAAAGAAATGAGGTACTCTTATCATCTTGATGATAGATGTATAATAGATGTGTAAAAAATTATCTTACATCAAAGGTGTCAATTAGTAGCTATTCTATTACTGACAATGTTTGCTTGCCTAATGTAACGTTACAATGTACACAATGTTTAACATTTGAAGAAAATTTTAATTGCGCACTATGTATCACATGATAACAAAAAAGAATGTTGAACATAATGCACATAATGACTTCATGTAAGGAAGACAAAAGCAATCAATGGTGGAAGTAAAAATAAAATACACTTAAGCATGAATTTTTCTTGTACAATGTAACATGCATTGGCATAATACTGGTAGTAAGACTTATACCGGTAGATTAAAAATACTGGAACTTAAAGAGATCTACACATGCAACAATAGTTATTTCTGAGCTGTGCACACTTCAGACATCTAGGTATCCAATACATCATTTACAAAGCATCGATAACAATGCATTCGAAGACAACAAGGCCAAAAGTTTTCAGTATCTTTTTCGGGGTAGGCAGCTCGTCGTGGGACGAACACACTGTCACATTCATTGCCAAATTTATAGATCATAATTACACATGCTCACGGCACAAGACGAACATGATTCAACAACAATCTTGAATTTCTGTTGGTGACCTACAACTCATGTAAAAGTGTGAAGAACCGTTGCATAATAGCCCGGATCTACGACTGAATGGGCAAAATTGAACGTACGCAGCCATTTTCCCGCCATTTTTATATCTACGCTAGCAGTGAAGTGTTACGTCATAGCGGTTGTGACGGACAGGAGTTAAATGAAAATTCTTGACAGTATACGTCCGTTTTCTCATGACATTTTGTATGCTCATGCAGGTTTATGTTTTATGCATTTACTGACAGAAAAGGAAGGAACATCAGAGGATGTATAAATGTACATAGCGGCAGTTAATTGTGCCGTGTTTCTTCCTACCGGTATTTTTTACCCCCTCCCAACCACGCGCCCGTTCGCCGTGTAATTCCGCGGCGTGTTACAATTACAATATTACGCTTTTAGCAGGACAAGAGTGGCAGAAAAGTTACACAGAAGAAGTGGCAAGGGTAGGCTATAACAGCAACATGTAACTGGAGAAAATGATGCGTTGACAATTTGTCAAATCAGTATGGCTAGAGAAATCGTCGTAAACGTACCGGTATTATGATAATAGATGTTATCTAAGAAATGACTAGGGTAACGCAGAAATGTTTGTGGTGCTCTTGATGGCCACTTCACTGCAAACTTAAAAAAACCCGCAAACATTTATTCATTATACAAAATATAGTATGTGACAGTCTATGGCGCTACCATGAACTTAAAACCACCACAAACACTCCATTTTCCTGCTACAACAAACTTAAATTTATTTACAGTAATTAGAGGCAAATTGTGACATAGGCTAACTATTATCAATTAGGTGGCCAGTGCTCTGTACTCATTTGTATGTATATGTTTGTATATGATAGCAACACCCTAGAGACAACTAATGGCAAGGACAAATTGTCAATGGGATTTACACGCAACAGATGGCCTTGAATATAGGCTAACGAAACCTTGAGTGATGAAACACCTTAGTTGTGCAGAATGCCTTATAATAAGACACTATTTTTTTACATTCCTTAGACACTTAGATTAAGACTTAAGACAGCACTTAAAGCTTTCAACAACAGGCCAATTGCTCTGCTATTACCGGTAGTAGTAATGACTCATTTTATCTTTACAGCTAATTATGAGATATCCAAGATGGCTAAGTAACTAACACTGGGACAAAATGCAGTAACTGTTAAACTGGTAAACATTTAATGTCAGCCTTTGCACTTGACAAAAATGCCATGCACAATGCACAAATATCTTTATCATCAAATGTTAAAGTAAAATTTCTTACCGTGATCTGATGTGACATTGTCTTGTCATTATTCCCGTTCTACCTACTGACTTCCATATCAACCCGTTCAAACAAACTGGTACAAAATTCCAATTTGAAGAAGATCATGAAATAGACAAAGAATTTACAGAAATTGAAGTATTAACTGGTTGTACAGTAAATTATGGTAAGGTATCTACAGGTTGCTGACGATATCCCTGATCCAGACAAAATGACTGATCAAATTTCAAAATACAAAGTAACATACTCCGTACCAGCAAGGCAACATTTATCAATATCATATTTCCCCCCCCCCCCCCCCCGGCCGTGACTTCATACAATCCCTCACAAGTCTGATGATTTATTCATGATGTAGACTTTATCACATGCCATATACATGTACATTAAAACATTCATGCACATGTCATATTTGTTGAGGTTACATAGTTCAATATTCATTCTAGAAATGCTACATATATTGACATAATCTGCCAACGGAAATGTTTGGGCCACATTTTTTATTGAAATCTCGTCTTAAAGAATCATCACTTAAAGTCTTGTGAAAAACATTATAACTTGAATATTATGCACAACATCCTAAATAAAATGTTGTAAGCATACTGTACACGCACAGTTACATGCACAAAGAGCTGATGAAATTATCATACCTCCAATGGGATGCATAATTTATAAGTGGTCATAGCAGTATAAAAACAATACATGTGCTAAACATCCATACCATATGCAACAAGTAGAATATCGACAGGTAAGTAACGGCAGACTTACGGCTTGACGTGGCTATAGGAGACCTCCAAGTCCTTTATGTGACTCAAGCGCTCCATTTTTACTCTACAGCTGTGCGCATCGATATCTTATCATATGCAGAACTGCTCAAATGATCTCCGCTCGTATCCCCATACAGATAACACACAACGTCCTTACATCATCTTCACAACACAAAGACAAACCCCAGCAGAAACCGCACCACACCCTTTTGATTACCTCTCTTGACAGGGCCTCAATTTGCTTGTTGTTTGCGTGATAAAAAGTGACTGGCAGGGTGAAAACGCGGGCAGGTGGTTAATGTGGCTTTGATTGATGGATTCTCAGATCGGGAATAAAAGGCCAAAGAAGCAGCCAATCAAAGACACACGTATGATCAAGCCACCATTAATAACGCCAATGAACACCTACCTTCTACTCACAAATCCACGTCTCACAAATTCTATTTCAGTCAGTCAGCCATTCATATCATATAATAATTCTATGAATGTAATGTTTGCAAAAGCTATTATGACTTCAGACAGAGTAATAACTTCAGGGCAGCAGAGTTAATGGTTCTAGATGTTATCATGTGGTCCAAAGGTCTGACTGAAAAGTGCATCAGATACTTGGGAAATGCAGCAACCTTTTAAATCTATTGGCTTTGAGAAGTACGACGTAACTCAAGGTGCAGCATAAACATCATACTTAGAAATTGTTTTTGAAAATGTAAAAAGAGTATATATATCAACCTAATGAAGTTATTTTCTCAGCGTAGATAAATTCAGCTTTTGAAGTGCATGTAGATACAAAAAAAGATGAAAATGAAATCTAAAATTACAGAATGAAAAAAGTAAAGATAAAGAATTGTGTTTTGGTAATCCCTTGGTGTAGGAAACAGTAAATAATGAGTATGTACACCATGTGTAAAAGATGTATGACTGTGCGTCTGTGATTGCTATGATTGCGCATCCACAGGACTAATTACAAGAAATATTGGCAATTTCCTGCTCCTTCAAGGCAACTGGGAATACTTAAAATTGAGGCAGTTCTTCTTCACTGCTGCTGTTCTGTTATACAAGTCATTAGCCTCTAGCCTGAGACTATACACACACTTGTACATGTATTACCGATAGCTCACCTTTATCCGCGGGGTAACCTATATCCGTTGTTTAAAAAAACAAGGTACTTACTTAGGGATGGGATAACCTTTATCCGTTGTTTAAAAAAAACAAGGTACTTACTTAGGGATGGGGTAACCTTTATCCGTTGTTTAAAAAAAACAAGGTACTTACTTAGGGATGGGATAACCTTTATCCGTTGTTTAAAAAAAACAAGGTACTTACTTAGGGATGTTAAGTCAATCGTTGGTGGATTCAAATTGCAATATTTGTTTCAAATCGGTTTCAAGCCACCATCCGTTGACTTGACATTGTACAATTACCCCGTTTCTAAAAGCAAGGAATATAGGCTACCCCACGGATAAAGGTAAACTAGTGTTACATCCTCTGGAGACTCAAAGTCTGATGGAAAAGGGGAAAAACAGTGGTGATTTGTTTTTACAATGTTTAGGATGTATATGTACACGTTTCACACTCACAGTTGTAACACTTTTTTTTTCATTTTCCAGTAACATTCGCTCTACATGTTGTGCTTCTACTTTTTTGGTGGGTAGTTGCATATCTTTACCAGTGTCTCCCAAAAGTAGATAGAATTTGTAATTTTTATGAAATGAGCTGAAGTAAGTGCTGTTATCCATGTGTTTCAGTTAGTGCAGCCCAATATAGCATAGGTGCTCTCCTTGGTGCTGACTTACTGTTTGTAATACTTTTTTTTTAATGACAAAACAGGTTTATGCATCTTTTTCTACCCTAATATAATGAGTTGAAGCATGTGCTGTTATCCATGAGTTTCAGGTATTGCAGCTCTATATATCATAGGTGCTGTCCTTGGTGCTGAAGTAATGTAAATAGTTGTATTGTTTACCTGCAACAAAAAAGGTTTATGCATCTTTTTTACTCTACTATAGTAAGCTGTCTTTTCCTGTCTTAGTTCTACATAGAAAGATGAGAAAAATGTAAAATTTATTCTTTACTGGTTCTTTGACTCTGTAGTCCAAGGCAAGCAGTACATGTATTAATTATGAACTTAACAATACCTGAATAGCGGAAGGTATATGTCCCGTAACAAGTATTTAAACTTCAAAGGACAGGAAAATGTCAAGATCAATTGGGTGGAAACTCCACAGAATTGTATCAAAATGTGCAGAATGTGCTCCAATGAATTATTCACATCTCTTTGTGGAGAAATAATGCTGCCATAAAATATTGCATAAAAGCTGAAAGAGACACCCAATACTGGCTTAGGCTATGTCGATTTGATTGTGTGGATGGCATGCATGCACGCATCAATTCTTTTACAAAAAGTTTCTCAAGTTCCAAAAATTAAAAAAAAAGGTTTTAACCATTCTTCACTATAGAGTCCATTCCAAGACACCATGAGGGTTTTTAGGCCATATTTATAATTAGTCTGAATTATTTTGAATAAAAGAATATCTGAGCCACAATAATTAAATTATTTTCAAAAAATTGACTAAGAAAGTACTCATTTATTTGAATTTCTTTGAATATTTTAGAAACAATTTGAAAGTAACTGTACAAAAATATCGTTATTTAGAATAATTGTGAAACCTCTCTGTGATTATTTCACATTTACAAATATTTACAAGAAATGGTAAACCTGGCAAAATGGTAAAATTAGTTTATTGCCCCCATAAAAGTAAGCCCTATTGTTGCATCTGTATATTTTTAGATTTCACTGCTGGGTACTGGTGGATCCTTTGTGGTGGGCCATTGTTGCATGGCACCCAACCATACTTTGCAAGGATGTGTGAATTGCTATCATCCCAGCCCACCAAACCATTTACAAAAAATGGTAGAAAATGGTAGAAAATGGTAAATAATGGTAGAATGCTGTTATCATTATTTAGAAACCATTAGAAGTATCCAATTCCACACCATGAATATTTCCAAAGTTTTACAGGACCAGGGAAATATTTATAAAGTTGAAACAGTGTTAAAAATATTTCTGAAGTATCAAATGTCCTAGATATATAATTACAAAACTTTAAAATCAATTCTAAACAATGGCCACAAACATCCGCATGGTGTCTTGGAATTGACTCTACTGAATGATGTTATAGAATATTCCAAGGTTAAAGGAGATCTGATGTAAAATAAGAAAAATGAAGAATCCATTGGTCGGTATACTATATTCTGTGTATTCCATTCTTAGTTCAACCTTGCTAAAACTGCTTAAATTTCATAATGAATTTGTCTTCATCAAACATTTTTTAATTGCACGCTTGCATCAGTTTTTGGGTTCCCAGATGTCATCCAAATAATCAAATCAACATGGCCTTAGTTTGCTAGTGAGATTTGAAAGAAGAAGCTGTGGTGTCCCATGGCGCAATGGTAGGGTGTTTGCCGCAGAACCTAGAGGTCCTTGGTTGGAATCCCCTGACATACATCAAAGTTAATCCCTTGGGAAAGGCAGCGCATTTACACAAATTTCCTTACTTCACTCAAGGGAAAATGAGTACCTAGTTTCAAATAGGATAATACGAAAATGGAGGTCCAGTGTTCAAGGACAGCCACAACTCATAAAAGAACCCATCGCACTTATCAAAAAGAGTAGGGGCCCTTAAGTCCTGTGTGAGTTAAGCAATTAGATCTGTCCAGATATGCAGCTTGTGCTGTACAGTACAAGCCTCATGTGTTATGCCATGAGGCGGTCTACCAAGTATGCAATACAAATGCAAACAAACAAAAGCTGCTGTTTCTAATGACGGTATGTTGTTAGAAACATTCCCATGGGCCACAATGTCCTTGACATGTACATCCCTCACGAGAAAACATGAATAATTTAGTAGTACAAGCTCTGGTATGGAGGCCAACCATTACTATCATCATCACTTCTCTATTGGTTCATATGATAGGTGCACCAATGCATCTGTCACCCCCCCCCCCCCCAAAAAAAAAATTCAAGCACTGCTGTTTATTGTGGTAAAAAAGGAAGGATAACAAGGTTAGGTGGTTCAGGGGTGACTGAAAAAAATGAGTGTATCAGGGATAAAAAAAATCATTATATTGATAATTACATGTATAACAAAAATCTGCATAAGAGTGTTGATAGAAAAAAAAGATGACAGAAGAAAATGTATACTATACACTGTTTGAGAAACAACAACACTGCAGCTGCATTATTTTCACATTTCTACACAATTTTCCTTAGTCAAACAGTCATACCCATCTTTTAAAAATTTGACTTTTAGTTTGGAAATTTGGCTAAGTTAGGACAAAATACAAAGATTTGAATAAATAATTAAAATTTTGAATCAAAATACAGAATATTTGAGTCGTTCCCTATGCGTGATGAACTCCCAAGCATCAAAATCCCCAAATCTCACATAAGCCTTATTAGTGATCCGGGATTGTGCAGGTAAGGTCTACGTTGTCAGTCACGGAGGCTTACGTGGTTTTCACATCCCCAGTGGCTGTCAACACGACCTTCAAGTGAGTGTGTAGGACAAGAGTACAATTAACTATTTACATTCCAGTGAATGATAAATAATATCATTGAATGTGGACACACTCTGTTAAGGGATATGCAACTAAAGTTAGAATGTTGTTGCATACATATAGGTTGAAATAGAAATAGATTTCATTTTCGGTTGGATATGATTATCTCATAGTTATACATTTTCGTTTGATTATTTCATACATTTCAGCAAGTACATGTAAGCAAGAATTTCATACATTGTTGATATGACTATGTAATATGTTTCTATTGACATAATTGATGTATTAATACTTTTGTTATTATTGTTGTATTTGCTGGATGGTTCCTATACTTTTGTTGAATAAAAAACTTTTTAAAAAATAAAAACATTGAATTTTGAATTTCACTGCATAATAAATTAATGTTAACTGTAACAAATGTTCTCAAGGTTTTTAACACATTTCATAGTGTTTCTGATAATTTTTCCTAAAAAAATTGTTTTAATAAATTACCAATCAACCCTGTCTGATACTCCTTAGTTTCATACAAAAAATTCACATCTTACAGAATTCAAATCGTACAGAATATAAAGTTCTACATAACAAGCCACATATCAGACTGTTTTATATCACCTACAAACACTCTCACCAGGCTATTATAACAAGATGTACACCCTTGAGATCAAAGCTTGCTATTGATTTTCATTAGTAGAGCTGGTACAAACACAGCAAAACTTAACACCATCCCAGCAGGCTTGACCTGACTGTAACTCAAACATATATACTGTACATGACAGGAATACAGTCAATACAGCCTACAAAACAAGACTCCTAGAACACTAGAAATAACTGTAACAGCTCATTCAATAGATGTCATAAAGTGGAGAAATAGTAAGGACTTACTGTGGAGTGTTTCTATCCATTGGTACGAGCCAGAATGGCTACAGAACCCCCGGGAACTACTTTAGATATTACTGGCAGCACAGCTTTAAGTGTAGGGTTTCTCGGTAAAGCTAAATGTGGTTTATGTTTACTAAGTCACTGATGGAAAGGTCTGAGCCTAGTTGATACATTTGTCGCACAATACCAAGAACTACCAAATAGAACTGGGGAAAAGTCATCAGCAGTGCTACTAGGAGTGTCTTAGGCCATTAATGTTTGAAACAGAAGTGACAACAAATTTCCAAGACAAAATGATATATTGATTAAAAAGAAAGACTAAAATGTTGATTTAAAATTATTTGTTTTTTCATCTTTAAACTTGATATCAAATGGCTTACTACAAGAAATATCTATTAAGTTTCCAGGATTTAATTCAATAGTTAACATGTACAACTTTCTTTTGTGCATTTTTTTTCCAGCCTCATTCATCTTTACTGACTGCCATGATTTCTGATCGATGATGACAAATGAAAAAGATCAACAGCTGGAAGCAGACTCTCATGATTAGTCTGACATTCTGTCTGAAAGATAATTGGCTTCAGTTCACATATATAATGAGCCTTTAAGAGGATTACTGCACATTTCAGCAAGATATCAAACTTTTCTCTTCGGTAAATGCACTTAATTTTTGCGGGGATTTAATTTCGCAGTAGCAGAAAAATGGAGTGTTCACAGTGGTTTTGAGTTTGCGGTAACACCATCCCGCAAACTTCAATGCATTCACTGTAACATTACTCTACTGTAGACGTATACTGTAATGAAAAAGCCAGAGGCTTTATGAACTGCTAGTCGGAAAACCACTTACTGGTTACTCGGAAAGGGTGATATACCAATGGATAGTACATACATCCCAATTTTGATTTTGACAATGCTGGTGTGATCAACTGTCACTGATCTAACCGTATCTACTCTCTGAATACATTTTAGTACAGTGCGACTTAAATGTCCACCATGGTGTTATACATGAGGTTGTATGGAGCAATGAATGAATGCAAACTAAGAAAAAATGTCTTGTATAATGCATTTGTGTGTCTACAACATAGCAAGTACCTCAGACATTTCATTTATACAGTGTCAATGTATCACTTTCATGTAGACAAGAGGGGGTGTCGACGTAGGCTAAACAAGCAGAGACTGAAGGAAAATGTTGTGGTTTTTAGTTTGCGGTAAAGCTGCCACTGCCAAAACCACGAACATAAAACCACCACAAAAGGTTCTACATTTACGGTATCTAACCCCATAACTGAATGCAAATTTGGTACCAAACAGCCACCTTATCACCCTTGCAAGCATGTATATTCTGAACAGTCCCCTCGCTTGCAGTCTTAGCTCACAGCTGGGAGCTAAAAGTGACTGGCATGCCAGACTGTCCTCGGGTTGAGCGGGTCCTGTTACACACTAATCTAGACTCTCCTCTTCAGCACATGATCACATATACCACTGGTAATCTTACCTGCTACTGATTATATTTCCTCATTTTTCAAGCATTGATATCCTGGAGGGACAATAGACTGTTGTAATATGAACTGAAGCCAATCATTTTGCCGACAGGATGTCAGACTAATTTTGAAAATCTGCTCCCAGGTGTTGATCTTTTTTCATCTGTCAACTCTACTCAGAAATGACATTCAGTGGTGATAAAATGTGGCTGCAATGAGTGTAACCAATATGGACTGCAGCACTTTTATCCATAGGGTAACCTAATATAGCTGCATGTATATCCGTTGCTTTTAAAAACAAGATATTTGGGGATACTGTAAATGCAGAAACTTTCGCGATGGTTTAATGTTTGTGCTTTTTGCAGTGGCTGATTTGCCGCAAACTTAAAACCACCACAAGCATTTTTCTATGGCAATAACATACTACAGTGCATGGTGCTAGCGCGAACTTAAAACCGCAGCAGCAAAAAGTCCTTTTCCCCGCTACTGCGGAATTAAATCCCCACAAACTTAAATGCATTTTACAGTCGATGATCATCACGTCGATGATCGTTGGTTTCAAATTTCAACATTTTTAGTATATTGCATTTAAAACTACCTCCCGTCAACTTGAAGTGCCTACATACCCTGTTTTGAAAAACAACGGATATAGGTTACCCTGGGGATAAAGGTGAACTAGCATTAAATACATGAAACTATAATTATACGGGTCTTTCAGTACTTAAAATATTACATTCATTTTAATTTCCAGTGTCTGTATACTATACCTGCATGTGATCTAACATGAAGATAATCCGACCTTAAAAATGAATAAAAAGCAATTCCATCTCATGGATGTGTACTTAAAATTTTGCATATCTATGTTATTGTTACATATCTAATTTTGAATATAACATCATCAATGCAATTCATCAACTAAAAGCAATAAACTTAAGTCGCAGTAAATGTTGACTGTCAATCTGAAGATGTATTATCATTATAACAATATTCTGGGACCTGAACAGACATGCAATCTTGGCAAGTGCATTAAAATAAATGGAGTTTTGAAGTACTGACTCAGAGTATTATTCTCCGATTGTGACATGTACAATAGTCTCCCAAATTATCCAGTTTTGCTTTATTCCTGGAGGCATCTAATTGCAATCTACATATCAATTACCTTTTGATATACCATACTTGCAAATGAATTCATTTGATTAATCTATTTTCAAATGATTAAGGTTTGTCCGGAATTAATCTGGAAGTCCAAAATTAACCTGGAGGGTGTTAATTACTTTATTGTTTGATTGCCAAATCCCAGATTCTGAAGTCTTAATGAAACATTAGCTGAATATCTTGAAAAAAGTAATGAAGACTTGCTGCATTTCTTATGGTTCGAAGCTGAAGCAAAACAACCAACTGGCGATGTCCTGTCCATCTTGCGAACAGGGAATCATAGGGCTTTTAAAAAATTTCTTTTCTGATGTTTTTCTTCTTCTAAATTACCTTTCGGAAACATCCAGCATCCAGCATTTTTGCCCCCAAAAAAGTGGCCTTTCTAAGTTAACATGCTTTTGAATTTGTATAGTCATAACATCATCTGATATCATTATCCCGACCATCACACAAGACCCTCGCCTCAGGCAAGGACCTTGTGTGACGCTCTGAAAGTGCACATTGTAATTGGAAAAGAACCCTGTTGAGGTATTATCCCCCAAGGATTCACAACCTTGCAATTGTTTCACAGCCATCTGACATCCAGCCTTTAGACCCTGAGTACTGGTCCACTCTCTCCTTGATTTCATTATAGATAGCAGGAAATCAAGGAGGTTGAGGAAATCTAACCCTAGAATCAGCTAAGAATGAACCTGCAATACCAATGATCCCATATATTAGAGAGCAAACCACAATCCTGGCCGACTATTTTTTTTCGTGCAAATTTCAGGGATCACAGAGGGGAAATTGGTTTGGGCATTGATGCTGATTATTTTTAAAATCCAATACAGCTGACCTATGGCAAGTGCTTCACAAAGTTGTTGTGTGTTAAGGCATTCTATTAATCATTCAAGTTTTCCCTAGTATCCTGTTCATCATTTGGTGGATGCAGAGTGCTTTATCCCCCACCCCGGCCACCCATCTTCTTGGCAGGTACTTTGGGATTTGACAGCTCACACAGGTAAATGTCAAATGTAGCCAAATGCATTTAAAGTGGGTAAAAGTTTACAGTAAACTCTACTGCAACAATCATGTTCACATATTTCACAGTTATGCATTTGGCTTACATTTGACATTCATCAGTAAGTTGTTTTTGTCGACTATTTGTTTCAAAATGCACACTAATCATATTGATTTTAGCTGTCAGAATGCACACTAAACATCTTGATTTTAGCTGTCAAAATTTACACTTTAAATATCATCTTGATTTTTAGATGTCAAAATGCACACTAATCATCTTGATTTTAATTGCCAAAATGCACACTAATCATCTTCAACTTTAGCTGTCAAAATGCACACTTAACATCTTGATTTTTTTAGCGGTCAAAATGTACACTAATTGAGCTCTACTTTTATGAGAATACATATATATATGACTTTTTCAAAAATTCATAGTGTATAAACTATGCCTCGAGAGCGTCCCACAAGGTCGTTGCCCCATATACACTGCATATTAGAGTTGTTTGAGGTCAGTTGTTCTGTTTGGGCAGAGTCCAAAAAAACGTTCGAGTTGAGAGAGGTTTTCAGTCCCAATGGCACTTTCTACGCATATAGACAGCCAGCTTTTTATTTCCGATCCAGCAAAGTAGCAAAATACAGACGTGCCAATCCAGGTGATACATCAAAAGCATTATGTACTATGTGACCTTTCGTCAGACTTCTGAGAATGACTGATGGCGAACGCTTCCACCATCGCGTGGCTGCTCTTTAAAGACACAAGTCTACCAGCAAAGTTCAAAACCACCGAGGGCTATAAACAGAGCATGCATAGGTGAAGATATGCCAAGAATGATGGATTTTAGGTTTGTTGCCATGGCAATGTGAGCAATATTAACAGCTGTGGATACTGACATGCAGTCCCTATATATACTCCTCAAGTCGAGCAGCTGTGGGAGCTTGAGGCAATGGCCTGCAGGTGCAACAATCTGTGTGATTTCCCAAACTTCTGATAACTCCCTAGTTAAGTCCCTAGCCAACATGAATGATCTGGACCTGTCTAACTATGTATCATTTTCTGCTAGACCAACAAGGAGTAGTCGGTCGTTCATGCTGATGCCATGTCGCTGTAAAACATCTACATTTGCTATGTCATACGTACCACGGTTAGTTACCGAATGGAACAAGCTTGATGTCACAGTTCGCAGCTGTGTCGTTGCACCAGTCCGACCTATTGTCTTTCAAACAGCTACCTTGTGAAATCTACTGTTGATAGATTCAGAAGCCACTTTGTATCCGATAACCTCTGTACCTGGTCTACTGCATGTAAGTGCGCCTCCTGCCAGGATTTAAGGGCTCGGTAGTCTGATCGATTGTTTATGTCGTTTAGTATTAATCTCAATCTGCTGTATTTATTGTATTTTTATGTCAGGGCGAGGGCCAGTAAAGGTGTCACCACCTGTTCCCCCGCCCCTTCCACTTGTGTGGTAAATTTCAATAAACAAATAAACAAAAGCTTTGAGAATACTGAGTGTAATTATAGTAAGTTAACTCATAAAAGTACATAGGATGGGAGGGAGATAAAAGTATAGGAAAGCTATGATTATATCCTTTGTAATTTGCAATAATTATTATTTCAAGAACAGAAATCTTGATATATCAGTCTCTAAGTCAATCATTAAACTACCTGTTGCATTTCTGTTAAGGATATTTTTGGAAATCAGTCAAAGAGTGCCATAATTTGCAATACATGTAATTTAGAAGTTGACCAGGAAAAGACTCTGTCAAGTACTAGAAATAAAACCTTCAACATGAATGATCATTTCTGAATCAACACAAACTGGCAAAGAAGAAATATCTAGTTGCTAAATTTCTTTTCATTGACCCACTGGCACTAAACGTACCATACACCAAAATAAAATAGCCAATGACAGATAAAATCATAAACCACCATGATCTCAATCACAAGTAAGGCCTTGGGTACATGAGGCTCAACTGGGATGCCATGTACATGTATAGAGATTTACAGGTCCAAAGGGTCAGACCCTGTCTGTCGACATACCACCGACCTGCTATATTTAGTGCTACATGTCGGTGAAGTTCTGGAGAACAAGCTATGGACAAGCCTGGTGCAAGTGACTGTTTAGGTTTATAGACAAAGCAAACAAAAAGATAACTCTAGTTCACCTTTATTCACAGGGTAACCTATATCCGTTGTACCTAAAAATAGGATATTTAGGGACAGTGGTTTCAGATCCCTTTTTATTTCAATATAATGCAGTTTGAAACCGTCAGTCGAGTTGATACCCCGAAATACCCTCAGCTGGTGTTTTAATATTAATACAACGGATAAAGGTTACCCAACAAATAAAGGTGAACTACCATTACAAATTAGGACATAGTCAAAGTTGTTCCAGCTTAAAGTGAACTCCTTCAATTATACACCTGCTAGTGGACTTTCATCAAACAAGACCTACTCTTTGCATCATGAAATAACATTTCCTTAAACTTGCCTTGAAGTTCGTTAATTATCAAACAACAGCCTCCAGTTTAATTCTGCTGTTCCAGTTTAATTCCTGACAGACCTCCCATATCTCAGCAACTATATACCCAGATGGGCTGATATCACGTAGTATAGGTAAAAATGATGTAAGAAATACGTAGCCGCCATTGATGACCCCCTGGGGATTAGTCCAGTTATGCATAATTATGCATAATTATGCATAATTATGCATAACCCTTCTTAGAGTTATGCATAATTATGCATAATTATGCATAAAGTTTCTTAGGGTTATGCATAATTATGCATAATTCTTCTCAGGTTTATGCATAATTATGCATAATAGTTGTTATTGCATGATAGTAGTAAAGCGTACAGCGTTTCCAATGGTGATTATGCTTCACTATGTTAACCATGATTCATTTACCGGTAGCTTTGCTGTCGTCATGTATGGTCTAGTGTAGAGGTACCGTAGGTTCTGGAGGACCTTTGTTATAATCTACAAGCAGGTTTTGCGCTGGCATTGATAGTATCATAAGTTTGGGAAAGAGTTTAGCAGTTATCTACAAGTTATTCTTAAAACAAATCTTTATCAATTAATCAGTAACTGTTAAGCTATGTCAAACTATCAAGTTTTCATTTAACAGGCAACACTCTAAATATGGAAAACACCCTAAACCCAGAAACATGATTATTAATGGTATAGTTTTTTGTTTCAGAATACAACATATACTACATGATGACAATTACATCTATATTTAGGTAACATCACAGGCCCCGTGGGACTAAATCAGTTCTTCAGATTTCTGCATTTGACTGTAGAATTACGAACAGAAGTTTGACCACCGAAGTCTGCAATAAACCACATGCAGAATTCTGCAAACCTCATGCAGAATTCTGCAAACCTCATGCAGAATTCTACAGCCAGGCAGAATTGTGCAACACATATGTAGAAATCTGCAACTTACATGCAGAATTCTCCATCAAAGTACAAAATATGAAATAATACGCTATGCTACAGTTAATTGTCATGGTATTAGAGAGTAGACCTACACTCACTCACTCAGGTCATTAGGTTGGTAAGTCACTGAAAGAGGCTTGTTTTCTTCACAACCTTAATACTTTATTTACTCCAACATTTCTGTGACCGTCTGTGACAATCAGGGTAATTCTGACTGGTTCACTTGTACTACAGCACTAGGTGTCACTACTTACAGTTACAGATGCAGTCACAAACGTATTTACATACATTGTATCTATACAGTAACTGCTTTATGCACATTTTTACAATGCAGTCGAGTGTAACACATACTAGTACAGCTGTCAATTAACTGTAATAGCTGTGTACCAGTTCACATCTAGTTCTTAAGAATGCAGCCATACCCGATAACTGCAGAGAGCAGTACCATGTAACTTACTAATTGTAAGGCCTACGTCACATTTCCTACCCGGGGCCCGGCCGGGCTGTTTGCGGAAAAAAAAAATTTAAGTTTATGCCAACTTTTCTCTCCGTTGCTTGGGGATCGTTTTAACTGACTGTGCAGAATTTTTTTTTTAAAGTGTGTTGTAGCGATGGGGCAGGGGTAACTTTGTAACCAAATAATATAATTACTCAGAGCAAGAACATGGGGGATCCACTCCAAGGCTTACAATGCTATAGGGCTTATTCAATCACGTGATCCTCCCCCTAGCAACTAATCGGACGCCATAGCAATGAGCAAAGTCGGCCATTTTGGTGTACCACAGTCGTCCCGCCTGCAGTGGGGCCCTATGCAACTCTCCGTAAAAATTGTAAATATTTCCCAAGCAATGTACAATTTCCCTTCAAAACATTTAGTTTCATAATCACTGAGTGCTTTCTTCTGCCGTGGGATGTTGGTTCTGCACTGGTAAAGCGCACACAAATTGGGTAACAGTAAGATTTGTTTCGCGATTTTCTCGTCAAAACCGCGCGGTAATGAACATACAAAGGGAAATTCCAAAACACTACTGTGATCAGTCGGAAGCAAAACTAGATTTCTGCAATACGTAGAGCGGATCTAACCAGTTGGACTGTACATGTGATAATCAATGTTCACATGTGTAGTAGACATTTTGTATCTGGACATTCAAGCAAACGATAGGCTAGTTTCAATGTCCACGGGTACCCATTTCCGGTGATACTGACCTACAATCCACTCTAGAAGCAGGAACCTAAAAGAAAGACAGACAAACACTGAAACAGCGGAGTCCATAAACGACAGGAAGAGCATGTCCCCTAGTTCTTTGATGAATTTCCATGAAACAAAAACAAGAGTAGTCTAGTACAAGATGCAGCATTGCTTACTGTGTGTAAACAAAAACTGTGGCACTCAAAATGGTCCCGTCTTGACACAGGACTGGTTCTCACTGTGATAGTCCAACTTTAGAATGTCAGGGCGAACTTTCCAGATGACAACGTACTTTCTATCAACTAAAATCTCATCCTACACTCTGTATTTGTCCAGGTACTAAGTTGCCACAAGGACTTTTCAACAAGTTGTTGTAAGTCCTGTACGCTTTGAACTCAGTGTGCAGAAAGTCATTCACAGAACCAAATACTCCAAACTAAGACAAGATGAATGGACTCCACTGTCACTGTTGCCATACTCGTAAAGTGACTCACTGGATTTCTGCAAAATGTCCCTCAATGATGAAATATGGATAATTTCCAACCGGTTTTTGTAGCGAAAATATGACGTGAGGTTGGAGGCTCTTTGCATAGTCAAACAGCGGGCAAACAACTTCACTTTTCTCAGATTTAGAGACCTTCAGATACCGAGGAACTCTGCTGTAGTGATGGTACACCAAAATGGCCGCGCTCAGAGGGAAGGGGTGATGACGTCACGTGAATAAGCCCTATATAGCTAGATGAAAAAATGTATCATCTTAATTATGATGTGCATTGTACACGTACAGTTGTGTATAAAGCTAAAGTAGGGGAGTGTCACATGCCTAAAGCCAGTACTCAAAATCCTTTTTTCAGCCTTGTTGCCTAGGCTACAACCTGAGTCAAAAGCCAGGTTGCGCCATCAACATTTCAGGTTGCCTCACTTCCAAGTTTTTATTTTCCTCAAATCAGCTACTTAATATATCCATAATTTTTTCTTCCAGTTACATGTACCTTCTTAATTTTTTTTATCTTATAAAGAAATAAAACAAAGGCTTATGCACAAAGGTTGGGTAAAACTGCAAAATTTCAGGCTGCGGACTGTGCTATCTCTGTCACAGAATCAGGCTGCGCCAAGCATAGAAAGTGGTTGCATTTGCAAGTGTGCAAGTTACCGACCACTGCTAAAGCAGAGGTGTCTGCAGAATCTGACATTACAGCTGTGTCCTGATACTTTATAGCATAAAAGTAATTTAAACTTATCTGGAGGAAATTTAACACACTTACAAAAGTGCCAACTTATACAAGTTCTATTCGCTTCTAGCAATAAAGTGCTGTTTTTTATGCAGTTGGGAGATAGATTTGGTTGTACACATCCCTTTTTTCTTATTGCCTTTATACTTGTTAAGTTATATGTGTACACTCTACCCAGAAGGAGCAATGTCATGTCTGTGAATGGGGTGCAAAGATATACTTCCAGAGTAACCAATGAACTTTGTTTGATATTGCTACAGACTATTGGGTTGCAGGTAATGCTCTGAGTTTAGTAGTTGGAGTGGATCCCCCATATGTTCTTGCTCTGTGCAATCAAAGTTACTCGGTTACAAAATTGGAACATGTAGTTGGTAGGACAGGTCTAAATAAGGTTTCTGAACTGTAGAAACACCAAGTCTGGCCTGAGATCTCGAGAGGGCAATAGTACCACCCAGTAGTCAAACCTCCTTGGCTTGAGGATTGATTAGTCATGGCTCCACCCACCTGGTTACTGGTCCTCACTGGGGTTACCCACTTAGGGCTTGTCACAACAAGGTTCAGCCAATACCAGACCCTCCTATTTACAATTGTTGTTGGAAAATAAAGAAAGTAATGATGGTGCCTATGATATTGCTGATATAAAGTCATTGAAAACTAATAGTTTGGTAGGGCAACACATAAGATGGATAAAATATTATATATGTACATGTAACTAGGAAGTCAAGAACAGTCTTTGTCTTCCTACTTAGTTACAGTCAAACCTGTATTAGGGGCCACCTCTACAGAGGGGCCACCTGTCCATAGTGGCCACTTTTTGTCGGTCCCTTGGGTATTTTATCTACAAGTAGTGGTGCGTACCGGTTCGCCGAACCGGACTTGGACTTGCTATAACTTTCGGTTCAAGTCCGGTTAAAACCGGAACGTAGAAAACCGTTTTTTTGGAAAACCGGAAATCTATTACTTGTTGTATATTAGTGTCATCTAAAAAACGCTAGATACCTAAGTATGTTACTTTATTAACTGCAGCCAACGGGCCCCAAAATAACTGTTTGCGAAAATAGATTGTCCTACCACCATGAGCGGGCCATTAGCACATGGTTGCACCACTGTCCGCACGGAAACTTTCTTTCAAAATCCGGCAACGCGGCAAAAATGACTGGTCCATTTCAGTAATTTGACCCATGAAAATAACGTCTGTGATTTTGTTTATCACCTGGTGTAGGTTTTAGAAGTCCCATACCTTCTAATAAATGAGAAATTTCCCGAGAAAAACAAGTTATAACAAATCACCCGCGCTTGTTGTCACGTTTGTCGCTTGTCGGGCTACTTCACTAAAAGCATGGGCGAGCAGTTTGTTAAAAAGAAACACAGACACCTTTATTTAAATAAATATTATGAAGTCTTAAACTTATTTTATATTTCTCTTCTTTAAATCTGTAACGAATAAGCTTACAATTTATTTGTAAGGTTAAATGTAGAGAATAATGAAACCGCACGCATCGCTTCTACCCGCATTACAGTAGGCTATCCCAATGACCCGTATTGACCTCAGTCGCAAACGCCATGCTGAAATTTTGGGCCGTCAAAACACAAGCCGAAAAGGCCATATTCTACCGTGATTTCCCGACAATTATCATTGAAAATCGATGTTGCTACACCTTTGAAAATGACACTGTCGTCTTCGGCAATATTTTTATCGCATGCGGCCCGATCGAGGGGTGGTCGCAGCCGCCGGATACGCTAGCTAGGGGACCTCGTATAGGGCAAGTTGCTTAATGCTTGTGTTGATGCGGAAAAATTTGGCGGCCGTCAAAAAACGGACTTATAAGTCCGGACCTGAACCGGAATCTCTGGACTCGAGTCCGGACCTGAACCGGAATGTGAGCTCCGGTACGCACCACTATCTACAAGTTACCACCTCTATACAGAGGCCACCTGTCTATAGTGGCCAAATTTGTCCGGTCCCTTGAGTGGCCGCTATAGACAGGTTTGACTGTATTTAATCCATCTTATGTGTCTTAATCTAACTGTTGGTGCCTAGAAAAATCATTTTGGAGTTGACTAATTAGAGAGGATCAGAATCTATCAGGCATTCTGTCCACAATTGTGTGCTACACCAGCAGCCCAGAAACCACTAGGGAACTATGGGTTCCAGCCTGTGCCAGAGGGTAAGGGGTCAACGGAGTATCACCTTTCCTTCTGTGCCTATTGGAAACATCAATGAGACTTAAAGACTACAGAGTCCTATTTTGCACAATTAATTAAATCTTCCTTTTCTTTTTCAAATGTTTAATTTAGAAACCTTACCAAGTCAATAAATACTACATGATTGTGATAATTACCTAGAGATTTGATAATGAGTAGTGTAGAGTAGAGTAGAGTTTTTCTGTCACTGGTAGGAACTTCTTATTAACCTTAGAACACATGGACTCAAAAGGGTGGTGATCTCTTGGTGACACTGTGGTCCTTATCCATTAATCTCCAAGCAGATGTAAGTGGCTCTGTTTTCATTGTTTTAGTTTTTTTTTACAAGTAAAGCACGTAAGCAATATCTTTTAAGTATGGTATTTATTCCTGGTTTAACTCTTCCTAAGTAGGAAAAATTAAGAAGTGCAGAATCTTATAGAAAGGAGTACTACATGTTGCAAATTAAAATACTTCTCAAAAGATTGTCAAAATACTGAGTTGAGTCTGATCTTTCATCTACTCGAAGATTGGGGCATCCTTCCATGAGGGCACCTACCTGGGAACCTTAACTAAGGCAATAGAGACTGATGCCCTTTTCATACAATTTTAGAAAGCTATAATGCCCTCAACCAACTGGCCCTCAACATAGTGCCAGTCAGCATGGGCAGGGAGGGTATGGGAGAACTGAACAGAAACATATGACTCTGTTGAATTTTGATTATCTATCTCTACATTAAAAAAAAACAACTCAGATTCTTGTATTTTCCAGACAAAATTTAGACAACTACTAGTAATTGCTTTATAAAAATAGAATCTGAGTTTTTTTTTTTTAAATATGATACAGATAGAATGGTATGGCCACTTTCCCTGGCCTTCTCTCCCCTGTAATTTGAGCATTCTCAGGAATGCATCTCTTAAGTTGAAATTTCACGGGTGGCTTCAGCCAAGGTTTCTTGGGGTTTTCAGCTGACCCCAGTGACCCGGCCCTGTTGTTTCTGTAGGAGGACCTCTGAAGGGGACTGCTAGGTATGAGATTTGGGGCAAAAACAGACATCAAACATGTATTATAATATCACTTTTCAAGACTGTGATACCCAGCAGTATGCTGGTGAGACAGAAAAGGCTTTTAAAAAGAGGCTCACTGAGCACTAGAGAGACAAGCAAGCAACCCCCACACCATGGCACAACACCACCCAGAACAAAATATCACCATCCTCACATGTCAGCCAAGAGCAGATGGTCTCAGTGTGAGTGTAGGGTACAAGATGCAGTACATACAATGTATCAGTCTGATCTACAGATCCCACTCCCCAGTCTGCAACACCTCATGAAAATGACAACACTGGTCTCTGAAGATCTTTAGGTTCAAGTGTCATTTTACGAACTGGGAAAAACTTTCATAAAATGGAGAAATGACAGCTTGAAATTCATTTTTGGGATTAGGTGCACTTGTGAACCCAACCTAAAATTTTAAACTAAAAGAATTGGATGCACCACATAAATAGTAGAATGCCCGAAAAACCTACTTAGACTTCATTCTGTTCATTTAATTTTTTATACTCGTGCTTAATTTGTTCATAAAAAACATTAGTAAGAAAACTGGAAAGGAATAATTCACAAAATGTTTGTTTAGCCAACTTAAGGCCACACCAATTTAATTTCTTGGTTCACGGATTCGCTCGCTCCTATTTTTTGGAGAAAAAAAATAAGAATAAAAATTACCATTCAGCAAATTTTCACAATTACTGAAACCATTCACCAACTTTCTGGTGTAGCAAATTGGCCTTTATATTATAAGCTCCTTAAAGTGTGGGTACAGGTGTTGTTACTGTACAATAGTAGTGTTTTTGTACTTTTTTCAAGCTGAAAACTTTTTTTCTTTATGTTTTGGATTAGCCGTTACCTTTACCCCAACCATTTTACAATATTTATTTTTATTTCGCCCTTTCGCTCCATATTTTTTATGAAAAAATCCGTGAACCAAGAAATTAAATTGGTGTGGCCTAAGTTATTATTTAAAAAAAACAAGCAGAAAAGTGTCAATGTAATATCATTGTAAAATTGAAATTATAATACAATTTCTGCATGTTGTCCAAAAATGCTAAGATATATTACTAAAACAATGGTGGAGTTAACTTGCAGCATTGATAACTTCGATAAACCCTAATGGTTCAAATTCTTGATATGGCTGACATTTAATTTTCTTTCTAACAGTTTAGAAGAATATGCTGCATACCAGTATATGTTGATATCTTTTCATTACGTAAACCTACGAAAAAATGGGTGCACAGTTCCAAATTTGGTGCACATGCATGCACCCAGTACGTATTTCCAGCACTGAAGGATAAAAATCAGTGTCTTCCAGCTCAGCATCTGCTTTCTGGTCTGAGATGGCCAAGTGAAAACCTGGGCAGGGTGCATGGTAGATCAATTATCTATGGTTTGGCTCCTGGTTTGGCTGGCCAAGGGTCACCACAGGGAGTGGTACAAAAACAATCTTGCAGGGTGTATCCCCTTACCAAATTAGGATATGTACATTGAGATGGTGAAAAGTTGTTATCTGAAGGTTGTTGATTCAATACAATTGAAAAAAGTCATTGGCAACTTTGATTCCTGAGTAGCAACTGTACACAAGTACATCATTCATTTGAATGTGTTTTGTAATTAGCCCTGTAAAATATTTCTGTTTCAACAACTTTACTTTTGATTGAAATGATTTTACAAAATTAACACTTAACAGGAATCGATAATAAGGACAGGGTTTCTGAAGGTAACAAACTTAAGAATGTTTCAATATCTAGCTTTAGTGAGACTTACATGTCTGCCCCTTCCCAGTGGTTTTCCCTTTGGGGAAAGCTTCCAGGTAGCTGTATCATTCTGATGCATACCAATACCTATAGTATTCAATATGTCCATTATGAAGCTCTGTTTTGAATCGATTAAGTCATAGTGCCTTCTCCACATGTAGATTAATGAACAGTCTTCTTTCACATTTATATTTTAATGGCAAATTGCTTAATACTAGTACAGTCAAACCTGCCCAAGACGACCACGCAGGGGATCGGAAAAAAAAACGGTCGATTTGGACAGGTGGTCGCTGAGAAGAGTATCGACTCAAAACATGCCCGATGCAAAGTATAAATGGTTGCCGTTGTGTTTTATGGCAAATAGCAAGCACACTGCACGCACGCAAAGACGCGAGGTCTTTAATGTCAAATACAACACGCACACTGTAAACTGTAAATTTAACCCCAAAATCCGACGCAAACTGGCCGATTTCGGCACAAAATTATCATAAAAAATCGATGAAAACCTCAATCTTGAAAATGATGCGGTCGTTATAGGTCCCAATTTCGGCCGGTCGCGGTCGCGTTGGCCAGGTGGTCGTTGAGAAAAGGTCGCTTAATGCTTACGTCAATGGGAAAATAAATCGGGACCGAGACAAAGCGGTCGAAATGGCCAGGTGGTCGCTGAGAAGAGGTGGTCGCTCGGGCAGGTTTGACTGTACTTCTGTGAGCCCCCTTTAAAATGTTGATGGTGTAATGTTAAAAGTACAGAATAAAGTGTTTTCCTTTAAGCCCCCTTCACACGATAGCAAGAATCAGCCGGAATGCCGTCGGAATGAAAATTCTTTGCTATTCCTGACATATTCCTGGCAATTTGTAGTGTGATCCAGACATCCTTACTGCATTCCAGCTATTTGTGCCCGTTCTTTTGGCTGGCCCGAAAGTTTTTGACATGTTAAAAACCGTGAAGGTGCATTCGAAGTGGAGAAATATCAAATGGCATTCAAAGTGGTGTCTAAGTGTATTAAAACTATTCTAATGGCAGTATGACCGCATTATGCGGCATTCCAACATTATTCGAAACATTCTTATCTCATTCGATGGAGAACTGAAATGGCAAGCCATTTTGAATCCTGTCCGAATGTGGCCAAAAGAATATCCGGAATGCAGTAAGAATTTCTCGAATACAGTACGAATTCCCAAGAATAGAACAAACTTTTCATTCTGACGGCATTTTGGCTCATTCCTTCTCATGTGAAGGGGATATAAGGTCCATTTGGAATTCCTACTTGGAATGGCCCCGAATGTGGCACGAATTTTGCAAATACTTCATTCCAGCTGGTTCTGCTTCATATCTTAGGCTTGATTCCTGCTAATTTGGTTTCAGCGTGAAGGCCCAGTACATAAGACAAATATAACACAGATCTACATATAGAATAAATAGAGGTTTTGGTTTCTTGCAATAGTTGTTTGGATCTTTAATGGTTCACTATATTGTTATAATTGGGTACATTGGACTAACGAGAAGACACTGCATTTGAAACTTTGTGTATAAAAGTAAACTATACACCCCCAGTGAATCTGAAACATGTCCTAGTTTTCTCAAAGGGAAGTGTGGAATGGATCACTGATTTTTTTCAAACGAGTTTGCTCAGGCCATTGACCACTTGCAGGCACCGAACTACGTTCACTGTAGCAGCATCTCTTCTCCTAAAGTCAGAAACATAGAGCTTTAGCGAGTTCGGCTCACTGACTCAATAGGCGAAGCAGGGGCTACGAGGCTACTCTGGGAATACCAGGTACCGTAGTACCCCATCTAGACAGAATAGTTTGATCCACTCACACTGGGAAGGTCCCCTACTCTTTTTGATAAGTGTGGGGGGTTGGTTCAGGCTCTTACTTGCCTGGGATATGGCTCTCCCCAAACAAGGGACCTCCAGTTAACGTCCTATCCAAGGGACAGTTCTAGCCAAAGCTAGGTACTCATCTTTCACCTGAGTGAGGTGAGGAAAGTTGTGTTAAGTGTCTTTCCCAAGGGCACAAGATAAATGACATGGCAGGTTTCGAACCCAGGACCTCTTTGCCTGAGCCCAAAGCGCTGCCGATTACACATGATCCTACACAGTACAATGCTTCTTCATCTGCAATTTATCAACTATTTTAATGAAAGATTGTAGATGGCATGTGGAACATCCTTTCATACAAGAACAACTCTTTGCTGGCACACTGTGAATTTGCAATTTTATGGAAAGTTTTTGGAATGCAGGAAGCTTAATAGGGACACATTCTGTCACATTCAACTATATGTGACTCAATCTATAGCTGATGGGCTCAATGTGTAGTGCAAGTAGCCTTGGGCAAACTTGTCATTGACCAGGTTATATGTATATGTGTCAATGAAGTGCATTTGAAACAAGCTCATCTGTCATGGCTCATGCTGTGTCAGAATAGTAATCCTTTAAGTAAACAGAGAACAGCTGCTATGATGATACCAGCTTCTGGTGTTACCCAAAGCCCAAAGTGGGTGTTCCAGGGTTTTTCTCTTTTCCACATTATCAAGTCACAAAAAGGCTTTGTTTATCGGCTTGGTGCGATAAAACTTCACTCTGAAAAGTGAGAGGTGATCCTACTGGTAAATTTTACCCAAACAAAATTAAGCACTACAAGACTATTATTTCTTCATATCAAATGCTTGATTTACAAGGTAAATCTCATGTATATTACCTTATGCCCTCTGCCCTCAGACGTGCTGCCTATTTAGCTACATAATATGAGCAGGATTCTTTCTCCCACACACTCAAGGTGCCCCAAAAGTATGATCAATGCACCATCTCTTGACAGAAGTGGCATTCCCCCAAGACAGGAGGGCCTGCATTCAGTAGACATACATTGTATGACCATGTGTTTTTACTCAGCAGCTACACATAGGCTGCTTTATTGTTGTATGGCACATGCAAAAGTAGACAAGTAGACACATTTAAGAAGAAATAATTTGAAGAAAAAAAGGCACTGCACAGGTTCTTGAGTAAGATTGACCATGCATGGACCTGTGATTACATGGCAATTTCATGGCATTCTCACTGGGAATGTGGGCCTTCTGCCTGAATGTGTTCTAGTTTCCTCACAGCAAGGGGGCTCATGAGATTACTTTGAGACAAACTAATTTGCCATGGCTACTTACAAAATGATCTTAGGTAAACAAGAGGCCTTGTGAAGTAGCTACTGGTGTAGAGGTCTGCTGGTATTACAAGCATTAGTTAGACAGTGCTTGAGCGAATGATGGAATACAATTGCTGAAATACAAGTGAGATCACGTGGCGCAGCGGCAGCATGTTAGGCTCAAGACCGAGACGTCGCGAGTGCGAACCTTGCCATGTCACCAACCTTGTGCCATTGGGAAAGGCACTTTACATAACTTTCGTCACTTAACTCAGGTGAAAATGAGTACCTAGGATAGGACGTTGAATATACATGTACATAGTAAAAGTCAAAGAATGTGTTGTCTGTTGCTGCTGCAGATAAGACATTTGAAGGAGCAAACATAACATAACTGTCTGAATGTTAATGGGAGTAAACGAAGAAATATAATTTCGCAGGTGAAAAGTTACACTCCTTTCATTGGTGTAACTCTTTCCCAAACTTATGATACATGTACTATCAATGCCAGCGCAAGACCTGCTTGTAGATTATAACAAAGGTCCTCCAGAACCTACGGTACCTCTACACTGGACCATACATGACGACAGCAAAGCTACTGGTAAATGAATCATGGTTAACATAGTGAAGCATAATCACCATTGGAAACGCTGTACGCTTTATCACTATCATGCAATAAAAACTATTATGCATAATTATGCATAAACCTAAGAAGAATTATGCATAATTATGCATAACCCCAAGAAACCTTATGCATAATTATGCATAATTATGCATAACTCTAAGAAGGGTTATGCATAATTATGCATAATTATGCATAATTATGCATAACTGGACTAATCCCCAGGGGGTCATCAATGGCGGCTACGTATTTCTTACATCATTTTTACCTATACTACGTGATATCAGCCCATCTGGGTATATAGTTGCTGAGATATGGGAGGTCTGTCAGGAATTAAACTGGAACAGCAGAATTAAACTGGAGGCTGTTAAACAAAGAAATCTCATACCGATCATGTATGTCATCATCATCGTGATCACTGTCAGTGAGAACATCAACAGACGATGTAGTCCGAGCCATTGTTGGTAAGTCCAAACAACAAGTGTGCCATTATTAGCTCTGTCACAGTGAAGTGTAGGGTCAGTTTGTGTTATTTCAAATGTTGGCAATGGCTGCAGATCATCATGATAACAGATCATATTACATCGCAACGAGGAAGGAAGTCTGAAATGTCATCTGTTTGAGGAGCATCTGTTCAGTGACTTCACTTTAAATCAATGCTGTACCAGATATATTTAGTTTAACTATGAAATTCATATAATACGTCAAATTTTCTTGATGACTATGGGCCTTCCGTTTCAATAGAACTTCATACATCTGAACATTGAAGTCAATTGGAAAAAATTTTTTCTCTCATACTAGTAACTTATGAGTAACTTATAATTGAATGCTTAGTTCACCTTTATTCATGTTCAGGTAACCATTATCCGTTGTTTTTAAAAGCATTGTATTTACAGATATGAACTGTCAATGGTTCCAGACTGTTTCAAAATCCAGGGATAAATAAGTCCACTAGCCCTATTGTCCAGGGCAAGTGAAAGTGCTGTTTGGGCAAGTGCATGTCCTACCCCACTTGTCCGATCGGGCAAGTAAGATTTTTCCATTGATTTTAGTGCAATTTTGATATACTTGTTACTTTTTACAGTCACGACATCAAGCAATTGTCTACAGAGAATTCCATTGCTGGAAGTGAAAATGCATATACTAGTAACAGTGACATTTGAATTTTGGGCAAGTGAAAAATTGGTTCGGGCAAGTACATTTTTTATGTGCTTGCCCGATCGGACAAGTGGATTTTAGAAAACTTGTTCAACCCTGAAATCACTAAATACTTTGCATTTATGTATAACGGATGTAGATAACCCTGCAGATAAATGTGATGTGAACTAGCATAAGATATCTAAAAAGTAAGAGTTTTATTATGCAAATTAGGTCAACTGGAAACGTTCTTCAAGATACAGGCTTGCTTCTTGCCTTTTACAATTTTTGGCAGAAAAGTCAACCTATTCTCAGACATCATCTTGCTGTGAATTGGCAATGAGAGACTTTGGTCATTTTGTAAAAAATTGCGTGTTGTATTGATACAATGTGCTATCAACAGGTGAACTTCATTGTTTTGGTCAATAGGCCTTGCAAATTATTTTTGGCAGGGATCAAATGTATTTTAGCTGCTGCTGAATGAAATTGTTTTAAGTTCTTTCTTTCTATCTTTCAGAATCTTTTATTCTAATATATATTTAATATGCATCTTAAGGGTGGTCCCTTCAGTTAGTTTTGACTGATTTCCAAGGGTTTGAATTTCACAATATCATACAACTCATTACACGGGTCAGCCTACATTGTAGGTATGTAACAGCTTGCGCTGGTAATGACTGACCCACAAAAATGCAGACAGACATACACAGAATTCATTACAATAGACATTACAATAATTATTATAACAATATAAAATATAAAATAACCATATAATGTGTCTTTAGAAATATCACGGAAGCTGATCTATACATAGTGTCTCCAATTCTATTGTATGACCTTGGAATCTGGGTCACAAAGGACACAGAGGTTACAGCACTAAATCGACATGTGAGCCGTCCATGCCATACTAGACCACATCTACTTGATTTATGGATGAGTGTCACCCCCTCTAGCATATTCATTATGAAATACAATAAACCACAGGACTCTGTGTCATGCTCTTCTGTCATTTCTTAAGCTGGTATCATATAACCCTGTAACAAGGGGACTGACCACTAGATATGTCTGAATGGTTGTTAAAAAGTATAATACAGATTCTGAAATACAATGAATCTGAATATCATACTGTAAATTTGTCAATTTTTGCGTGGACTTAATTTGGCAAAAAGGGGAAAGAAGGTTTTTTTTTGCAAACTGTATCAATTCAATAAAAAACATATTCAAGGCACCATGATTTCAAGGTATGACATCACCCAAAAAACATTTTAAAAATCATAAGGACATCAAGCATACTTGACTACATTACATGCATTACAGTACACATCTCCTTGTATTAATGGCATATGATTAGGCTCAATCAATAAACCTACTTATTATCGGCCATTAAAATCTTGCCTTTTTCAATTCTTTATATCAATGATGAGCTGAGTGCTATTCTACATGAAAAGTACATCTGCCCACCTTAATTGAAGTGGTTCTTCATACATAATTCATAAACATTAAGTAATATCTGCAACATGTTCACACAACATTTGAATACTCTGAAAAGCTTTTAGCTCTCTCCTCCTGGACTTATATCAAGACATAATCAATACAATAAAAAGTGTTGCATACATATGGAACACCAAATTGTGAAAAGATTCATTTGCTTAGGCCACACCAATTTTATTTGTTGCTTCTGAGATTTGCCTGTCCATTCTTTTAATTTAGAAAAATTAAGTCCTGAGTAAAAATAATGTTTTGCTCTAAAACCTATGAATATATATTTATTCAGAACCACATACACTTAATTTCAATCTAAAAGCAATGCCTTTTATTCAGAACATTAGTAGCAAATCAAAGGAAGGGATTCATTGCACAAAATGTTCCATTTAACTCCTCAGGCTGTTTTTTGTTTGTTATCTAAGCCATATATCTTAACCTAAGACCTTTTAAAAATTATTCTTATTTTTTTTCCTGTTGGTCCAATTTTTTATGAAAAAATCTGAGAAGCAACAAATAGACTTGGTATGGCCTTAATAGTTACGAATCAAGAGACTGAAATATTATATAATAACCAAGGAAATCATATAGACAACAATTTTGTCATACTGTGACAGGCATGTAATCTCTATTAATATGTCTGATGATATGCTTCCCGAGGGCCTTAATGTCTTATATTGCTTTAAAAATACATGTATCTCAAGGAGCATGACATCACATGTCACCTCCTGCATATGCCCTAAATTGTTAAGCTGACATGGAACAGATGTTTAAGCAGTGTGAAATAGTGCTTTGGAACCTGTTTTAGCAATAAAAGCAGTGTTTAATTCATGGGTGATATATATAATGTCATAGGGACTCTGGAGTGGCCATTTACAGACTGAGTGCATAGTGGCTGCAATGTGTTTTTACCATAAGAAACTGAACTTCACAATTTTGGTTGACATATTTTTAAACTTAGTACAAGGTCATTTCAATGGAATAGGAGGAAATGTGAGATAAAATCAATCATATGAATTGTACGACAGGTACTAGATACTACAAAAATATATTTAGTCTATTCCAAAACAAGTGTTGCCATGCAAAATATGATATATCAATTCTTTCTATTAGCATTTGATACTGGTCATTTCCTACAATGATTATTAGATACAATTGTATAGATTGATTACATTACCATTTATATGTACTTCTGAAGACAAAAATCAAAGTTAATCTTTAAATCTCAAAGCTAATGACAAGCTTTAACTTCCTACTTATTGTTCACAAAGTAATTTCAGCAAGAAAAAATTGCAACCCAGAAAAAGAGTCCCCTTTAAAAGTCACAAGCCACAATTCATTAATAGATAGTTTGTATTCATCTAAATTTGATTATTAGAAATTGTGCATTAATTGTGACCCAATGCACAATGCAGCTGCATTATGTTCATCAGAAGTAACTTAATGCTGACGTTATTTTCCAGGGAGACTTGTATTGTAACAAAGTGATTCTGTATTCTCCACACAGCATCAATGAAACAACCAACTACTTAGTTGGCTGTGGATGCCAGGAGGCACTTAACACAATCAGAACATCCATGAGAGGTTGAAAACCGTACGGGAATAAATGACATATAGTAATGTGCATTCTACCTCCAGGCCGAATTTTTACTTAAAAGAAAAAAAATGCGGGAAACCCGACGGCGATTCTGATTCCAGGAACAACCACGTTACTTGCAACCACAATCTACAACCTCGCAAAACCGCACTGTAAAATTCCAGCACGTGTGTTTTCAACACAATCGACCTCACCATATGGTCTTTCCCAACGACACACATGTAAATTGTAACCTACTATAAATACAATAGATTTCTACCTTACTGAATATTTTCCAGGAAAATGTCAATGTTCATTTCACGTAGATTTCACTAACTTGCAAAACCGCGCTATAAAATTCCAGCACGTGTGTTTTCCTCACAATTGGCCTCACCATATGGTCTTTTCTAACGACACACGTGTAGATTGTAACCTATCATCTATATCTGTACCGTACATTTTCCAGGAAAATGCCATGTTCATTTCACGTTGATTTCATCCGGTATGTTGTTTACACATGTCATCTCCATGCCAACGAACTACGGTGCAGTTTCCTGTCATCCACACGTACTAAAAGCAATCCCTGTAGTATTTCAGGCCTAGAAAATAATCCTGAAAAGATAATCACTCACCTGTCCTCGTCTTGACTGGCGTACTCGCCGAGGATGAGATCCCTGAAGCGGTACCGAGGCGGAAGGGGAGGCACGCCGGTTACAGGGCTGTCCGCCATGTTCGCCGAGATGCTGTTGATCTCCAGTCTACGCTAGGGACGACGGGAACATCACAGTCAGCAAGGACAATCTCATAACCGTTAAATAACGACATTTCCTCCGAACAAACGTTTGAATTTAGTTCACTCCGCCATGCATACGTAGGGCTGCTTTTCTTCTCTGTTGTGTCCAACGTAGGACGCCTAAGCGCTGTATATTCACTCCAGTATACGCTAGCGACGATGGGAACATCACAGTCAGCAAAGACAATCTAACGTCAATGATAACATTTCCTCCCAACTAACGTTAAAACCTTAGTTCACTCCGACATGCAAATGTTGTTCTTCTATTCTTCTCCCCTGTATCAAATTTAGGACGCCGAAGCGCTGTATATTTGATCACCGGTAGAAGCAAATATTTCCACAGCGGCAAAGAAGAACACAGGATCAATATGCAATCTTAAAAGCCTCGTGTCAATTCATGATCCACGCGCCTGTCATAAGATGAATCCTCAAGGAGACCTAGCTCGTTTGATTGCCAGACGAGGTACAGATAAGAAGAAATATTTCCAAGTCACCGGAGGAACTTTGAAATGCATTTTTCTGGCGCCTTGAAATCTGCGAAACTCCCTCCAGACAAGAACTGAAGTGGCTTCCATATTGATGGCATGGCCTGTCAGAATATGATATACCAGATCTTATCATTAGTATTACTCTAGAGAAGAGAAGCATGCTTTTAGATTATACGTCACTTTCGCAGAGTGCAAAGTTTTCCCGCCAGCTTATTCTATCTCTTGTACAAATGTATAATGGAGATGTGGTCATGAGACTATACTAGCGATTTTGAAAACGGCATTGGATATACTAGTACTTTATCACGCTAGTTTACCTTTATCCTTGGGATTACAAATATCCGTTCTTATTTACAGACAGGGTATTTAGGAATATGACGTCGACGGACGGTGGTTTTAAACCGCAGTATTCTAAAATCCAGTATCAGTTGTTTTAAAATATTGAAAATATTGCAATTCGTGTGGATACCCCTAAATACCTGTTATTTAAATAATCGGATATAGGTTACCCCACGAATAAAGGTGAAGTAGCGAGAAGTCATACACAATGCCACAAGCACAAATTACATCCAAGGTTCCGACAGCATAATGTATTTTCAACAGATAAACGCATAAAGCAAGTAATGGAGCAGATCCTGTTACGTCCGAAAATGATTATCAGTTATTAATTGAATGCATCAAATGATTATGAAGGTTTATTACATGGGTTTATTAATATTACGCTTCGTTTTGACAAGGTGCTTGATAGCGATTATCTAAGACTCAAATTAAGCCCGTACGTGCAGCCATGCATTATAGCTATGATAATTCAATAATCATTACATAAGGGACTTTCATGTTGGCGCCACCGGTGCTTTCAGCTAGAAAAGAAATCCGTGCATAACCTAATCATAACCTCCCATAGACGAAACTGATCCGTTTTGTCATATTTTGATTTCAAACATATCCAAAGTTATCCGTACCTTGCGTTGTCTGCATAACCAAGTTTGAAAAAACAAATGTATGTAACTTCGTAGTACCATTGTCTACAGTAGTTGTTATTGTTTGCCATACATTGTACCTTGCTCTATTGTTGAGCAATTAAATTCATTAATTCAATAATTCATTCATGTATTGGTAAACGTAATAATGTTACAATATATTTGTAAGTTACCATGGCTAAGCCCTTGATAACATAGTCTCCGGCTAGTTGGGTAGCCGGAGGCTATTATCAATTTTGATTTGATTTATTCGGCTACATAGAGAGAAATACAGCCGAATGAATGAAATCAAAATTCTTTGTGAGGAATGTATTGGGGAGAGGGATAAAACCAACTTAATTGCACAGCGGATAATCGCACTTCTGTTAATTGCACGAAATCCTTAAATCCGACGGTGGTGCGGTCCAGTTTAAGAACTTCGCTTTGTTGCACCATTCGGATAATTGCACGGAGTGCATTGGCAAATGGGGCGTGCAATTAAGCGGCTTCCACTGTAGGAGGTCTACGATTCATGATATTTGCTCAGTCATATTCCCCACCCAGCGCTATTAGAAGGAGGCACTATCTAGATTATTTCCCTACACTTTGTTGATCCCACCAGGCTCCAATCATTCATGCACGGACACGCCGTACGGTAGCAGCACACGGCTGATGTGAATGCCGAGTAACGCATTATAACAGATGCTAAGAGCTTTTTACATGATACAGCACGGACGCACTCACTCGGGTCTTGTGATTGAACTGACAGACTTGAATACAAAACTTCCCGGCCGATGTCAATGACCGGAAACAAAACTCTGAGAACATTTTTTTTCAATATCTCAAAGGGGTCAACGACTTAAGGTAGTATCTCACTGCACTTGGGGCACTGGTAGGGCACTGCGGGGTTCGTTCACTGCGGCACTGTTTGTTACTTTCGCCAAATTTTTATGATTTAGATATTGCGTAATATGTAAAAGTATGACTACAAGAATACAACAAAATAAAATAAACGTAAAAAAAAGTCGTTAGCTCTGAAATTCGTTGAGTAATCTTCGAACCCCGCAGTGCCGCGTCGGTGCCCCAAGTGCAGTGAGATATCACCTTTAGTCCGGCTGAATCCGCACAGAGCCCCGTACCAGTGTTTGCATTTAAGGGTGAATGTGAAAACAGCTTTGGGATGCCCCTGTAGCTCAACTGGTAGTAGCCCCATTGTTGAGCTGATCAGGGTCTAATTAGTTGATTCGGTTCACTCCTAGGAATGGTAGCTCGGTTGGGGTTGCACCCATCTTTCGGAATGGACGTAAAATTTGGGTCCAGTGTTCGATGAGGTGCCTCGAGCAGGTTAGAGGGAATGGGCTAGCAACCCCTCCATGTAAGTGTGAAGATAAACCCTGCTACTAAAAACAGCAAGGAAACACGCTGCCCTAATTGTATTATAGTCTGTAAATACCAGCTGTAAAGATTTCATATAGTTTGTACGTCCAGCTTTAAAGTCTTAAAGTCGAGGAAAATTAGCTACCTACAAATTATCATACGATAGCTAATGGGCTGATTTATCTATTTATTTATTACGATTCTTCAAATACAGTGGAAGGTAATACTATATTGACAGAACAGTTTTTTTGTTAGAAGACGCCTTTTCAAGGCCGACAAGGAAGTATCCAAGTATCCCTGTGTGACCCTAGGTATAGGCACTACTTGGGTCTGAAACTAGAAGAACGAACGAGGAATGGTCGTCCGGAAAGATTGATTATTTGAAAGCCTTTAATCATGCAGGCGGAATCGGTAGTTTCTGGGTCACACGCTGGAATGCTAACTGGCTTTCCGTCCGTCCAATGAGGGTCTTAATTCATGAATTCGTTATATTTCAAACCTCAACAGAAGCTAACAGCTCTAGTGAGCTCGATTTTGATATTTTAGAGCAATTTTGTTTTGTCTCTAAACATGATTTACTTACGGGGAAAGGATAAAATCAATCCAAGCACAATCATCAGATATAATGACACAGGAAAATTGATATCGAAGATCGCGGGTTATATCCACCTGAGAGCAATCTACAGTGACCTACATACCGGCGATGCGTATCCTCCAGGGAAAGATGGGTATTATCAATCTGCTCGTGAAGCTGCTAAATCGGGCAACCCATCATTGCCTATGGCCAGTGACCTGAGATGGTATTTCAGACAACTTTATCTAGGTTGTAAGTTTTGTTTTCGTTGGGTATCCGACCGTGTGCACACGTATAAACCATTCTATACCTGTCAATCTAATATTGCTAGTACGCATGCATGCTCGTTGACGAGTTCCTTCATAACGATTTCATAATGGCCTGAAGCTTGCCTACAACGATAACGGGAATGTTGGTCCTTCACGTAAGCATATCATTCGAATATTGAATTTACGTTCCGTCAGTACTGGTACATTTTTGCATTGACATGCTGATGACCGTCGTGGTATATTGGTTTTACCTGAAATGGTGGGCAACGAAAAGCACTAAAACTTTATCTATCGTATATCAAGTCTGTAAGGCTTAGGTCCCATTCCCAAAACGGGGCCTGGCCGGGATGTTTGTAGAAACGAAAAATAAAATTTTTACCAAAGAATATACACAAATTATGCTCCTAATAATTTCGTTCACATTTTGTGCTACCCGGCAGGGCCATGGGTTGGGAATTGGGACCTATAGGCCTGAGCTTTGTATAAAGTTGTTTGTAGTTAGTAACGACAATTGTATTGATCTACTGTACATCAAATCTGTACGAAGTGTGTGAGCCGTAAGCCTTAGGGATGGCCATGGTACTGAAAAACTTGGTTATGTATCAGAAGTAGGTAATCTTAACTTTCATGCTTAATGTTTTTCAAATAATGAAAGTGATCCTATGTTCCTATCTATGAATGAAAAGTAGTAAAACTGTACGTCAGATCTCCGAGTTGTGAGTGAAACTATCTGTTTCGTGTTATGATACAATTTTAAACTTTATACCCGTGCACAAAAATAAAGAGACGGGGCTAGTACAGACTTCCAAACACCTTTGACCCTTTGATGACGTCACACACAAAATTGTATCGTAATGTTGAATACCATCACAGATGAAATTACATGTCAGTACCTGTGTTGTGGAGTACAATTGCTACCGTGCTCAACTATAGCCCGGTATTTTACAGGAGAGTAATGTTATATCACCCACTAATAGTGTAGACAAAATCTTTCAATGTATAACGACAAACTTTATTGCAAGTCGTGCTTGTATAAAGCTTTCAATGATGTCATAACATATACAGCATATACGTACGGTCTGCATAAGGATAAAAGCTATGGACTTACATACCCTAAAGCACACTGGCTCATGCTACACGTTTTATCTTCCTCCAGGAAAATGCAACATCCCACCACAATAGGTTAGTCATAATGACTTAATGGCGACATTGCAACATTATGACTCTAAAACTCCCGGAGAAGATAACAACGGTGCTTTGAGATGTATTTCCCATTGAAGGTCGTTAATGCCAGGAAGCCCTCCGGTACGCTTTGGTATTATCCTAATACATGTACACGAATCTTTCTTCTCCATTTGTGTTGTCCAGGAAGGTTTCAAACATTTGTAGGATGATGTGTGTATTTGTCATTTTCCCTTCGGAAAAAAAACTCAGGCTAAATCCTTCTCTTCAGACATCTATTTCGCTCATACGGCCTTGACGTCCACATATACATAAATCAAATAGTAGTGAAGTAACCGTTGGCGCAATGAACTTAGAAGGGATGAATTATCTACTGGACTATACTGACTGACAGTAGTAGTAGTAGTAGTAGCAGAAGGGATAAATTATCTACTGGACTATACTGACTGACAGTAGTAGTAGTAGTAGAAGAAGGGATAAATTATCTACTGGACTATACTGGCTTACAGTAGTAGTAGTAGTAGTAGTAGCAGAAGGGATAAATTATCTACTGGACTATACTGGCTGACAGTAGTAGTAGTAGTAGTAGCAGAAGGAATAAATTATCTACTGGACTATACTGACTGACAGTAGTAGTAGTAGTAGTAGAAGGGATAAATTATCTACTGGAATATACTGACAGTAGTAGTAGTAGTAGTAGTAGTAGTAGTAGTAGTAGTAGTAGTAGTAGTAGTAGTAGTAGCAGCAGGGATAGATTATTTACTGGCCTATACTGACTGACAATAGTAGTAGTAGTAGTAGAAGGGATAAATTATCTACTGGACTATACTGACAGTAGTAGTAGTAGTAGTAGTAGTAGCAGAAGGGATAAATTATCTACTGGCCTATACTGACTGACAGTAGTAGTAGTAGTAGTAGTAGTAGTAGTAGTAGCAGAAGGGATAAATTATCTACTGGCCTATACTGACTGACAGTAGTAGTAGTAGTAGTAGTAGTAGTAGTAGCAGAAGGGATAAATTATCTACTGGACTATACTGACTGACAATAGAAGTACGAGGGGCGTTCAAGAAGTAATCCACCTGACCCATTTCCAGTTGTCTGATCTAGATGAAATTTTGCATATGTAATGATTCATATCTCTATGGGTTATGTTGCAAAAAACAGCTCTGAACTAATTTTGGTTTTTGATTTAAAGGTGTTTGAACTGAGTCAGGTGTGAAATGGACCAGGTGTGAAATGGAGCCAGTTGAGTGTCGCGCAGTGATCCGGTTTTTGTATTTGAAAGGACGCATACCAAATGAGACTTTTGATGAAATAAAAGAAACTTATGGTGATGATTCCCCATCATATGACCTTGTAAAACGCTGGCATTGTGAATTCAAACATGGCCGGAAGTCTGTGGAAACAGCTCCCAGACCTGGTCGTCCCTCTTCTGCCATTGATGAGGCATCTGTTGCAGGACCAACCTGGGGCGTCCTACAAAAACGGTGTCCAGAGCTGCATCAAACAATGGGAGAAATGCATAACTCTGGGTGATTCCTATGAAGAGAAAGACTAATAACTGCACCAAGTTTCATTAATCTCCTCCTTTGGGAAATGGGTCAGGTAGATTACTTCTTGAACGCCCCTCGTAGTAGTAGTAGTAGAAGGGATAAATTATCTACTGGAACATACGGTCGGGCCCCGGTTTGGAAATGTTACGTAGGCTTTGATAGACTCGTGCAAACAATCTTATTAAATACATAAGTTATTGATAACCATGCTGATGATGTCACGATAATGATTAATGCTCATCATTTGACCTGCCGCTTTATTATATGTGAATGTTCAACTGTATAATATGACATGTTCCATGGCGCAAAACATCAGCATTGCTGCCTTCTGTACGGCCATTGTTGCTTCAATCAAATAAAACAAAAACATAAGAATCAATGTAATGTCTTACACATTAAGTTTGGATGGCGCATCTTTCATCTTATCAAAACTAAATGAATCGTTCACTAATTCAATGTCAAATCTCTACGCCAAAATTTATCTCTATGGACGTAGTGTAACTACGTCTACTAACATGTGATAATCATTTTCTAAACTACATCAATACATGCGCCAAAGGAACTGCTTTAAGTTTCGGAAAGTTCACCAAAGATTCACATGTGTGTGTAAACACATTAAATAAAAAAAGTCTGGCTGGATCGTATTAATATTTGGTAGGTGTTAATAAGGTGTTTTGGGTCATTACAACTTGAGAAGGATCAGAGGACTGATCGAAAGCTTGTTGGTAAGCGCTTTAATTTGTGTACGGATATAAAGTCTTAAAAATTGTATCATTAAGACTTCAAAATGATTAAATTGTGGAAATCCTGCAGTCCGTAAAGCTTTCTACCTTATATGATATGCCTTTCACAGCGCATCTCCCGTCTATTTACGACATACGGGGAAATTTACAGGAACATTTTACAGTTTTGAACACCACCCACGGGTACACAATTACCCACCCAAATACCCGGGAGAAACCGTGCACTTTGTTCATGTCTGTGCTATACTCCCTTTGAGCTGAAAGACAAATTACCTTTAACAGCCTGTCCGATTCACGGTAATTGGAAAATTGCCCAGACCCCGAGCGAGACTGCTTATTTGATTTGCTTCAAAACACTGTAAGTTAAGTTCATCCTCATTCATGAAGGGATTTCTGGTTGCAACAGTTTAATCCTACGACAGGCTTGTTACAGGTAGTCTGTCTAATTTGATATCAATCAAATATCACCCAAAGCCATTTGCGTAGTCCCCATTTAGGACTAATTTGGAACATCGCGACATGAATGTGAAATTTGTGACTTTGAACAACCCAGATGAGTCTAGAACACCGCATGGCCATGGGGTGCACCGGTTAACATCATAAGTTAAAAGCAATATATAAATTGTGTTTGAATTTCTGCTTTGAGCTGCGACACTAAATTTAAAGACACCCAAGGCAGTTCTTTTTGGCAAACTTTAGACAACCTTTACTCGCGTACGTTCAGTATTGTGCTATTCTTGTCTATAAACTAAGATTCACATGACATGACATAATATACTAGTAATATACAGAACATAACACAAAGCGAAATGAAATTAACGAAGATAATTATATTGATTAAACACACAAGAAGCCAAAAATATACAATTATGGTTTCAAAATGCCCTCAAAGTGCCATAAAATCAATTCTGGGCAGAGCTTGATATGCCTCTATATCTGTTTCTGTTTAGAATACACTCAACTGCATGTGTACCAAATGTGGTGCTTTTAGACAAATTTGCACAATTTTTCAGCTATGCCGCTGGATTATAGCCTAAAGGCTAAAAACAAGGCCACAAGATTGACGTAAGCCTGCTATAGGAGTTAAACATTTTTCCTTCCACATCAGAAGAGATATGCTTTTTAATAATCAGTCACGCGAACTTCCCGCATGCGAACGTGAACCATACATGGCGTGGACGTGCTAATAGGCAATTAGCCATAGATCAAGTTATTTTCAACTGACGGTTGTGGCGTACGGGTCACATAGGAAACCTTGATCACTGAATTAATGGTGTCCTTAAAGTTGTTTAATTCCTTTTGTTCAAATAACCTTATATTTCAGATATCTGACATTGGAAGCCTGAGAATAGTAAACTTGTGAGGATCCTCCAACGAACTCAGCTGCACAACTACATCTAATTGTGCAAAACACTTTGCAAGCCCAACTACCCAAATTTTCGATTCCTCATCTAATACCAATAGGAATCTTGTCTAAACAGCAGTGAAGCCTATTTACCATATCTAAGTATTTCTGGCACGTTTCAGGCTAGCAAAAGACTTGGAATTGTGGCGATGTGTCGACAGTTTAAAGCAGCTTTATTGCGAAGAAACGACGTAACAATCACTGTTTGGATATTGGAAAGCTTTGTTGCATTATACGAGAATTACAGTAACCACCTTTCAAAGGGCTTCGGAGGAGATGCACCAAAACTAAGCCTGTTACCACGCAGTGTTGATAAGTCATGTGTCCAACGTCAGATAACGTTAACGTTAATGGGCGATGACAAATTCGTAAGCTGGACAAATCCAACCTAAAGACGGGTGACGTTCACTACTCTGCCTGGGGATCACGGTCAATACTGTCAACGTCATAGATGAGCAACAGGGGTCGTCCTTCACTATCGTTGTGTCACCTCAATCAAAATCTAAAAGAGCATTAATTTGTAGACCTCTACTTGAAGACCTTTATTGTACGGCACATACTGGATTCAGTACAGGTCACAACAAATACAATAAAAATGTCAATATATTCGTGCATAGCAATGCTAATACCGAATTATAAGCTGCTAATGAATTCGACTTTTCCTACCGTCAAAGTGATGGTAAACTTGTTATTTCATAACCAAAGATTTTCTCATTACAAATATGGTTTCGTCTTTATAATTTAAATCAATTGGGGAAACATACATTATAATGTGATAAGTCCCAAATCGCCTCTGAAAGATGATACAATCATATCAATCATATGAAGAATATGAAAATAAACAGCAAGGAATATTCTATATATATTACGTTATCCTTGAAATGAAAAATGATTTCATTTCAAGGATAACGTAATATATATAGAATATTCCTTGCTGTTTATTTTCATATTCTTCATATGATTGATTGATATTCTATTAAAATCTCATTCATGAGTCGACACATACATGTAATATAAAAATGCACATTCCAATGATGAACAGAAATTCGATTTACCGACGCTGTGACCTCCGTGACAGATTGGTGATTGGGTTCTATATACCAGATTCTCTTGCAGTCTAAGTGCATTTACGCCTTCTGGCGCTTCAGTATAGCATGATGTAACAGTACTAGACAAGCCGACATTAAGGGATCCAGGTATGGATGCACAAGGTGATTTACCTTTGGTCTTCCTGGAAACTTGCGGTTTTCGACCGATGACTCATGTCGTCTTCCCCTTCCTTTGGAAGTGACCGCTATCAACCAGCTGACAATTCTGTCACTTGTAAATGAAGGGGAGCGAGGTCACCAGCCCAAGTTTACGTATTCAGATAAGTTCGGAGGCCATTGACACAAAAGTGTCAATAGTGGGGGCTTCAACAGCAAGTTCCTGTCCCTGACTGTACGTGGCAAGAAGGAAGACTTGCGGTACAGTGTCCTACCGTCGGGTTATACAAACTGCTGGTCGTGAGAGCGTGTCGGCTTGGTTGACTGTATTGTAGAGCCCCTTGTTTTACTAGCATGTACAACATGGCCCGTCTCTACATAGTTCATCACACTTCATGCGTACGAAACGGAAGTTCAAACGTCAGTGGTACCAGATGTTACGGATGCTTTCGCATCTGATATTCTTGAAATATCCCCATCGTTATAAGCCTGTAGTGGTTGCGGATACGGAATAGCATTCCTGTGATATATGCGCTGTTGAGTCGAGAAAAAGCTGCATTGCGTAATTTCCAAGCAGATCGTACAATGTCATAAGATAGTACCAAACTGGCCAAGGAGTGAAGTCAGCCAAGAAGTGTCCGGTAGCGAAACACACCCCTAATACGGCTTCACTCCTCTGACAGCTGCAGCTTTTGTCTTGACACTATCTTGTGCTACCGTAGGATCTGCTTGGAGATAAGCATTGTGTAGTATTTTTTTTCCTTTTCCATTGTGTTGAAAGCTTTGTCACTTGAAAAAAAATGACGAGAACCGCAAAAACTGCACCACATATGAACCTTCTCTTCTGGTAAAAGAACTGTCAAGATCACTTCACACATTCCAAGACCAGGATCAGTATTTATAGCTTTTTGCACCACGTGAGTAAGCACGAGCCATGGTTAGTTAAGTATACATCAATACCCTGAGATCTAGAGGCATTTTGGGAATCACCCGATGGACTTGACAACTACCATATTGCCACGCTCTGGAGACCTAAAGCAGAAATCGATCTGTAGAATGACATGTAGAAGTACAGTAGAAGCCAGTTAATTGCACACCGGATAAACGCACACTTCTGTTAAGTGCACGGCATCCTCAAACCGATGCGGTTCAGCTGGATAACTTCGCATTATTGCACCAGCCGGATAATTGCACGAAATACGCTGACAAATAGGCTGTGCAATAAAACGGCTTCTGCAAAAACGACGCGTTAAACGTTTCTGTAACTCTGAAGATACTTATGGATCTCAATTCTTGATTATGCATTTGGGAAATGCCGCCGTAGTCATCGCAGGCGTTCATATGTAGACATCGTCACACTTTGTTACGTTTAACCTTTCTGTTTTTTGATAATTGCATCCCTTGTGGTCTCATTAGTGGCTTGTAATCTAGTTATTATCAGGGCATCAAGATGCCTGGCGTTTCTGATACAAGGAAACACAAGTGAAGCCATTAATCATATACTCAAGTGTTATTGAGACTCTTTCACGCATTTGATACAGATCAACACTCTCGTAGCTGTCTTTGTAAGTTAAATTTTAAGTACAGAACTTTCTTATTCCATTGTACTCTCTAAGTACGTCTTTGAAGAAGGTATTTTTTGTTTGTATTGAGTACCCGGTAAACCGGCCTACTAAATTAAAGTAGCACACCATACCAGGTTTGTACGGAACAGTACAAGATTCATATCCAGACAGATTTATTTGATCCACCCACACTGGAAAGGGCCCCTACTCTTTTCGATAAGTTATAAGTGTCTGGGGCCGCGTAGCACAGTGGTAGTGTATTCGGCCCGTGACCGAGAGGTCGCCGGTTCGAATCCGCCTGCCGTGTTGCCGGTCTTGCGCCCTTGGGAAAGGCACTTTACACGACTTTCCTCACTTTACTCAAGTGAAAATGAGTCGTCCCTCGGATAGGACGTTATAAAATGGAGGTCCCGTGTTTGGGGAGAGCCACACCCCGGGCACGTAAAAGAACCCGCCACATGTGCGATGGTGCGATGTGAGCGGATCAAACCATTCCGGCCAAAATGGGGTAGGGAATTTCCCGAGCAGCCTCGTAACCCCTGCTTCGCCTATTGAGTCAGTGAAGTCAAGCTTGCTTAAGCTTGATGTTTCTGACTTAGGGAGAAGAGATGCTGCTACAGTTATCGCTATGGGCCGCTCTTCATCACCATGATGGTAACATCAGGCCCTACGAACCTGATTTAGAAAAAAAAAAGTTCGGGTTTTTTTTAACATGCTTGAGGCGTGGCTCTCCTCAACACGGGACCTCCATTAAACATCCTATCCTAGGGACGGCACTTACCGAAGCTAGGTACTAATTTTCACCTGAGTGAGGTGAGGAAATCCGTGTTAAGTGACTTTCTCAATGGCACAAGATCGGTGGCACGTCAACGGATTCGAACCCAGAACCTATGGGTTGTGATCGAACACCCTGCCGATTGCGCCACAAAACCCCACATCCATCAAAGTGTTGTCAAATAGTTGACTTTGTAGCAAGTTCGTCAATATACTAGTACGCTACAGGGGTGTCCCAAGGGCGTAGATACAACAGGTCAAGAATTGGCAGTCAAATCAGTAAGGATATGAACCCACAGATTTTAATTAGATTCTCTTTGAATCCCTACCATCGGCATGGAGACGTACTTGTGCCGGGAAAGCATCTTATTGACCTTTTCTGAGTATGCAAGGATCGCCCTCTATGAATGTTTTACACGCAATCAATAGCCTCCTCCGTTGGTGCTGTCACTGGTAACAAATACGCATCGCACTGTGTGATATCCTCAAGTCCTTACTGTAAAAAAAACCTTTGATATGTAAATAGATTATATAAGAGGGCTTTCATTTCCAAAAACGAGCTCGGTTTCATTATCTAGAGCGTGATCAAATTAATAGTCTCTTTGTTCAAGTTCTTACTGTAAACATTCAAAAGATATTTCTGTATTTTGAAAAAAAAGCTTTTGATATATAAACAGATGATCTAAAAGGGCTTTCGTTTCAAAAACGAGCTCGTTTTGATCATCTAGAGCGTGATCAAGTTCTACGCGAGAGAATCTTATTATCGTGTATCTTTTGGAAGTCCTGCATATTCCAAAAGGTCAGCTTTTTAAAGGCCAGTGCCGCCAGCATTTTTTTCAGAACGGTTAACCTAGTGTTAAGGCATTTGATCAGGTAATTGCCCAAGACCTGTAGCGCTGACGTCTTGTCTACGTGCTAGGAGGCATACGTAACTTGAATATCTAAATGTGGTATCTCACTGCATTTGGGGCAACGTCGCGGCACTGGGGTGTGTTATTTTCACCGATTATTTTTATATTTTAGATATTGCGTAGTACATAAAAGTATGACCCAGAAGACCATAAAACACACAAAACGTTCTTTATCTCTGAAATTTTTTGAGCAATCTTTCTAACCCCGCAGTGCCGCACTGGTGCCCCAAGTGCAGTTAAGTACTACCTCAAGCCTGTAGTCATAAGCAGACATTGGAGCGGTCGAATGCAAAAACAAGATCAGGTCGTATAAATGGTAAATGATGTTAATTTTGTCTTGTAACACATAGCTCACACATTCCATTGGAACAATATTTCTCGTTTTCTAGACCAAAGGAGGAAAAATATCGACTTGAAAGTTTAGTCATGCCTACCACCACTCTAATCCACAGTTTCGGTTTGCTACAATGGCGATTGGAAAGAGAATAAAATAGGGGCTTAGGCAATTCTCATTCATGGTGCTGTTAAGATCCTTGACGGAAAAGAGTCCAACATTCCACAGACAGGCCACTAAATCCAGGTCTTAAGAGATAAAGTCCTTCCCGCGTCCCCCTTTTGGCCCCTGATGGCAATAAAACATCCATCATTCTTTTCAAGCTCTACCTCGTAAAATTACACGGGGTGCAACGTATGCAAATCATCCTCGAAAATGGGTCAAAGGACCATTACGGCCAGGGCTGCACCGCACCCTAGTTTGCACTAACGTACCTTAACCCTGCATGAAAGCGCATGACCGCAAATGTAAGCCTAAGAGCCAATGTTTTATATGAACACATTTCCATACCTCGAAAATTCAAGATACGTTTCATGAAGAATGTACTAGTTACGCATGAGAAAGCTTCGATCGTGTCTATGAAATGGAAAACCGCTGCAGTTCTTAGGTTAGCACGCTGTTGCATTTCAGTGATCTCAAGCATGTACACGAATATGTGTCAAATCCTAAATTTATACAAGTACAATACGTAAACGGTTTTGGAGACAAATTCTTACAGTTAAGAATAATGGTAAGAATTCGTCACGTAGCTGTATATTGAAATTCTGTCGTTTACACCTAGAAACAGATAAAGAAGACAGCAATCTAATCAAGTTCAAACGTGTTTTTAAAAATGTAACATACCTGTCTGTCATTGATCCTAGAGGAGTGTTACAATCATTGAAGCTCTGAAAGACGTAAAGCAACCAGTTCTAATGGGGAAACCCGTTGCAGATCGATGTATCTGTCTGGTCTTTCTCAGCTCAGAGCTCGGGCAAAGTGCCAACAATGCGGCAACATGTGCCCGTCTTATGAGCTTTACTCCGGTAGCACTTTAGAAGCAATCATTCATTCTAGTTGTCCGTTCAAATCAGGAGACGGGCTTGAGATACAAAAAAAAGACGGCAACAAGCAAGCTTAATCACAGCAGACTTTGAAGGCAGTAGATGGGTTTATTGAACGTCTTCCTTGATCTATTTTTCTGAACACGTGAAGAGGAATGCTCATCGTTTATCAAGGAACTAGTCAACGTTGACTAATTTCTTGTACCTAGCTGACGTGAAAATGTGCTGGGGTAACAGTACGCCTTAGGCATGGACCATGCTTACGATACTTCGAATCGTTTTTAGCTTTTATATTTTACCCATGATTTTCCTAGTGCACGTAATGTTATTTTTGCTATGTATGCTGTCCTTACATTCTTGCCCCCGGTATCCCTTAAGGCCACAGCAAGTAGATGCTATGGATGACATCCTCTGCAGACTGAACTAGAGTTCCACGAACACATACCTTTGCCAAATAAACCAGGTTTGTTATGTAGAGTGATGTCTGTAGACAAATGCGTTACTCATTTCATGTTCTTTCTAATTATATGCTTGGAGTTGGTTTATAAAATCAGCATTGATTATGCAAATTAGATCCCAAGTTACAATTAATTGATATCAAATTGTATCAAGCATTACTTAACCTATCAGCATACCAAAAATCATGATGATTCTTTGATCCATTCTTGACTTATTCTCTTTCAAAGTCTTTAAATACACTTCTTACTCTCTTCCCTCTTTCTCAGTTACATATGTGACAACTTTGATGAAAGTACTATAAGGCCGCAGCAAGTAAATTTTCTGGATGACATCAGCATGCCCATTAATTTTCGCCTGAATTCAGAAAAAAAAGCAAGATTTTTTTTCTTCTGCAGGGAGGGGCAACATGATGATTAAGTACCAAAATGAGGAAAAATATTGTGTTGTAGCCTGATAATTGTCTTGTAGAAGTGACACTTGCAAGGTACCCAGGATTGTAGCTGTAGAAATGAAGCTTATTGGATAGTTGTAAAAGTGACACCAATATGGAAGCCATGAGTGTGGTTACCAACTTTGTTAGTGATGCCAGTCTACCACACTAGTGTCACTTTTACCGCACCAGTACATGTCTAAATACAGGAATGAATGCATTGTTGGCTCTGATATCATGTTTGGTCCCTTTAATTCTTTTAACAACAGTCATCAGAACTTTATGGTGCCTATTTTTGAAAATGTAGCCATCTTGTTTTTTTTCACCCATCTTGTTTTTTTCGCCCTATTGCACTATTTTTGCAGTCTGCAGAAGATGTCATCCATAAATTTACTTGCTGTGGCCTGATGGAATGCAGTGGATTTATGAACTTTTCCTGTTAGCTGTTAATTTGCATAATAAGTATCACATTATATAAGTCTTCACTTAGGCTATCTACATGCCAAAAATCATGACGATCCGTCAACACGTTCATATTTTCTCATTAATTATGCAAATGAGATCATTTGCATGATGAATATGTATTGACATTTCTCTCTTTCTCAGCTACATGTGTGACAAGTTTTAAAGTCCTATCATGGAATGTAGTGAATCTATAAATGATCTGTCAACATGTTCTTATTTTCTCATTAATTATGCAAATGAGGTCATCATTTGCGTAATTGATATCTATCGACATTTCTCTCCTTCCCAGCTACATATGTGACAAGTTTCAAAGTCCTATCATGGAATGCAGTGGATTTATAAATTTTCCTCATTAATTATGCAAATTTACTGTTGATTTGCATAACTAGTATACCATTATGTAAGTCATCACTCATTCTATCTACATACCAAAAATCATGACGATCCGTCAAGACGTTGTAGAGTTATTCTCGTCCAAAGTTTGAAAGGAAACCGGCGCCTGCAGTTCCATAAAAGCCGCTTGGGGGCCCAAACTCACAGCACTTACTCTCTGCCTCGAGGGCTATCTACCACTCAAAAATCATGACCACAGCATGTCCAGAACACGCGATATAAAAATTGAGTTTCCGCTGCAGTACCTTAGCAAGCCGCTAGGGGGCCCATTATCGAACATGACCTTCGATTTCTCGACCCCTACCCACCTACCAAATATCATCAGGATCCATCCAAGGCTTCTCGAGTTATGCTGTTGACACACACACACACACACACACACACACACACAGACACACAAACATGCCCAAAACATAACCTTAGCCTTAGCCATTCTGGCAAAGGTAATAATAGTATCTTTTCCTGAATTTGTGACTGAACTGCAAATAAAAACATAGAAAAAACTGCTATGATGGAATATTCCTGTAAATGTCTCCCTATTTTGCACAATTAGTATTTCATTTTGTACAGCATTGTCTAAGGTACTGTACCTACATACCAAAATCATTAAAATCCGTTGTTCCCTTCTTCTGTTATGAAAAAGTCCTTTTTACCAACAAATTTCTACCCATTTTGAACTACATGGTATGGTCTGCCCGTCCGTCTGGAACTGAGTGACACGTGGAGGTCAAGTAGTCTGACCCATGGATCAGGCACCCCTCAGCTGGAGTGAACCAAGTTACCAGGCTGGGGGGTTGCACTGCTTCAGAAGTTTTCGACAAGAATGCCCCTGCTATCCCTAAACTAGCCGCTAAGGGGCCCAAACTTATGTCACTAACTCCTGAGCACAACAGCTATCTAACACCCAAAACTCGTGGCCATACCATGTTCAGAAGATGGAACAACACACCCGGAAGTTGCACTGCAGTACCAAGGGAAGCCGCTAGGGGGCCCATTATCGAACTCCCCCTTCGTTTCCCAGACCCCTACCCACCCACCAAATATCATCAGCGTCCGTCGAAGTCTTCTCGAGTTATGCTGTCCGCAGACAAAAGTTTGCAACTAAACCGGTGCCTGCACTTCCAAGAAAGCCGCTAGGGGGCCCAAACTCGCAGCAATCACTCCCTGCTTTAAGGGCTCCCTAACGCTCAAAAATCACGACCGCAGCATGTCCAGAACGCGAGATATCAAGCATGCATGTCCCGCTGCAGTACCTTAGCAAGCCGCTAGGAGGCCCATTATCGAACTCGACCTTCGTCTTCCACACCCCTACCCACCCACCAAATATCAGCTGCATCCATCGAAGTCCTCTCGAGTTATGCTGCTCACAAACGGGGAGAACCACACCACCAAACCGAAAACATAACCTTAGCCATTCTGGCAAAGGTAATGACATGAGATGGGGCAAAAATAGCAAGGTGGGTAAAAGAAGCAAGATGGCAAATTTCAAAATAGACACCATAAACGTTGTAACAAAAATTGAAGTAACAAAATATGGCACCACAGCCAACAAGGTATGCGTTCCTGTATGCACTAGTGTAGCAATAGTGGCACTAGTGTGGTAGACTGGTATCACTGGCTATGCTGGCAACTACACTCATGGCTAAAGAACGAATTTTCTTACGTTCGTTTATTTTTTTGTCATCTGAGTCATACTTTTACGTATTAAGCAATATATAAGGTATAATATAATGACAAAAATAACACAACAGTGCCGCAGTGAACGAACCCCGCAGCGCCGCACCTGTGCTCCAAGTGCAGTGAGATACCATCTTAAGGTTACTGAATATAAAAAGATCAGTGAGGTGTCGTACCGCCTGTCAGCTGTAGAGCCTTCCAGCAACTCCTTATATAGCATTTCATACTGGATCTATCAACACAATTAGCTATCACATGATTCAGTACAAATATAGACTACTACGTGACTATAGAATTTAATTAGCTGGCCCATTCATTCCTGTGGACGTCTCACATAGATAATGATGCCAAAAATGCACTATGGTATTGCCATGCATAGATATCGCGGTCCGAGCATAGATAAAGTAGTTTCTATATTGGTCAGGCAAAGATAAAGGTTGTATTATCAAAGTCTACGTACGTGATGTGAACCTTAAAACGCTTAGTAAGGCCACATCAAGTAGATTCTGTGGATGACATCCACACGCTCATTAATTGTCATAGAATTTACTTGCTGTGGCCTAAAAGCTAAATAAATCAAGTCTGAGTGTGTGTTATCTGTAAATTGCGTCTACATTTTACATAGTTTTGTATCACTTTACGGCGGAAACGTGCTAATATGATGAAATGTAAACACCATAATGATGAAAAAGAGCTGTCATTAGACCATTTTATATTCTCCCTATCCCGTAAATGTGATGGTATTAGCGACTCGACAACATATAATACAAAGTAATATGATCCTTATCTTGTACCCGCGCCTTTCATATCGCTAGTAAAGCCTTGGAAAACAATATTGTGTTTTGAGTTATCCGACTGCCCCAGGCAAAAAAACAACTGCTGATGCTAGTCTATTTTTGGAGTGATGGAATTTTCGATATACAGTCAAACCTGCCCGAGCGACCACCTCTTCTCAGCGACCACCTGGCCTGACCTCGGTCCCAATTTTTTTCCCCATTTACGTAAGCATTAAGCAACCTTTTCTCAACGACCACCTGGCCAACGCGACCGCGACCGGCCCAAATTGGGACCCATAACGACCGCATCATTTTCAAAATTGAGGTTTTCATCGATTTTTGATGATAACTAGCGCGATTTTGTGCCGAAATCGTTGTAAGAAAATCCGAATTTAGTTGTTACAGAAGTTTAACAAAAATCTATATCATTATAAAGTATATTGCCTCATACTTTTTAAAGAAAGATCTGTCTAGCTCATACCTTTTAAGAAAGATGTGTGTAAGTGCTTTTGTCCAACTGTACTGTACATTCACCCGTGGGTAAGTACGCTATCGGGACGTATACGTACCGGGCATCGAATTCCAAAGGTGCACCGTAGTTATTTCAGATCAAGAACATAGCGACGCATAAAGGCTTGTATGATAACTGACAACATCAAAGTTCCCTTACTGTCTAAAACGTTAGTGTAAAAAATACTTGAGCTTTAAAACACTGTATCTTATAAAAGCTCGATAAAAGCTAGGGGTTGAATTTACAGTTTACAGTGTGCGTGTTGTATTTGACATTAAAGACCTCGCTTCTTTGCGTGCGTGCAATGTGCTTGCTATTTGCCATTTAACGCAACGGAAACCATTTATACTTTGCATCGGGCATGTTTTGAGTCGATATCCTTCTCAGCGACGACCTGTCCAAATCGACCGCTTTTTCCCGGTCCCCGGGTGGTCGTCTTGGACAGGTTTGACTGTACTATCAAAGTGATGAAGTACAGGACAGACATTTTATAGACTAAGGATCTGAACTGTCGATCGAAGAATATGCAATAAGGATTTTACTTCTTTGTTCATGTATATGTTCCCTAATTTCCGTTATATGAATAGTAAGGAAAAATTCATATTCCTTATGCAACTAGATAAACATGTTTACAACTGTCTTAAAAAGCGAGAAGAAGTTGAACCTGTATATACTAGCATATAGTAGTCTCTGTAGATATAGAAAGATAAGTAACACTTTTTTGTATGAAATTGTGCCTTGTGGCTATGACCTGTACTTTTTTAGCATAAATGTACAATTTTTTAAGCATAAATGTACAATAAACGTCTTTCATTAAAGTTATATTGATATAACATGTTTCTTGTACAATGCATGTCGGTATGAATAAACTATGATGCTAAAATACATTACACTTTTACATTGTTAAACTTCTTTGTAGGGTGGCTTTCGAAATTTGAAATGAAAAATTAGATTCTAAACATTTTTTCAATTTTTTTCAGTTCCACACAGAAACATAACATTAACTTTCCAAGGCCCAAGATAACTGCTTCGACACATCACTCAAAGAGTTTCAGTGCTATCAGGAAGATGATGTTATCTCCGTATTAGAGATACTCATTAAGGATACGAACTAAATAGTGTCTAATCCCACCCTAATCTTTTGGAGATAAAGTTGGCTGGAAGACTTGTAAGGGGGCACCACTTTATCATGAAGCTAAATATAACGTGAAATATGGTTCTTGTTTATGGAAGTCAACCACGGCTGTCGTCTCAGAAGTTGACTCATCGAAGGGTACAATTTGTTGTTGAGCTCAGCAGTTCTCCTATGGAAACCGAGTGGTCGGGTACATTAGAGAAGTTTGACTTTAACGGACATTTTAACTAGCGACTCTGGTATCGATTCTGTGAACCTATAACAAGCATAGGGCTCTATGGATTGAAATGTGTACTGGCCTGCCCCTATGGCCGGTGAGGCTATGGGACCGGTGAGGTGAGGTTTGGTCGATAATGTATCTATGTATGTATAACATGAAATATGTCCCGATCTTGTTAATATTTTTGGTCGGTACCGAATGAAGAAATATGTTTCAATCCACACACCTAATGATACCAACATGTGCATCATTTTACACTCTTGCCTGCTACAATGTAGAGTCAATTCATAGATTGCCTTTGATGCTTTTTTCTATCTATCCATGCTAGCACTTTACATCTGTTTATTATCTGTTTGATCATTGATATAGCATTAGTATAATTTCCCACTGGCTGCATTCATGTAAATGATTTATGCTATTTGTTCTGCTTGTGTGCTCAACATAATTGTGACTCCATGGGGAATATAATAACCTAAAGGTAAACAAAACGGCCTTATTAAAAACATGTATCCTACATGCCATACGCATTGTTTGTACAGTCGATTATAACATCATGACAATATGAACATCGTTAATGCATCACTCCACGAGAGTGCGAATATAGGTTACCCAACGGGTAAAGGTGAACTAGCGTTAAGGTGACCGCTGAATGCCACATACGTCGTAGGCAATAGTAATATTTTGATGCCTAGAATATCTAAGCAGTGCCAACCACCGACAAGGATCCAGGATAACCTTTTCCTCAACAAGACAGTAAAATTTTGTACGACACACTCACGACTATACCACGAGTCCCGGGCCCCTAAGTACGGTGGTCGTACAACGAATACAATCTGGTCGATATAGGTATCATGATATACATAGACAATTTATGTACATTGAGCAACATACTTTATGTAAGAAACTTCGCCATATTCACCCTGGAATATATTCATTCATGTACGTTAAGTATGGATGTCAGTATTAGGTATCACCAAAATACATATTTGATGTTAATCCGGACCAAATCGTTTTCTGTCCGGCGTCTTTCCTAATGCACTAAATCTCATTATATGACAAATTAGTCGACCTTTCGATACAACTACGTGCGTTTAATCCTACCCTGCGCTTCGTAGACAAGTGGGTCATAAGTAGAAGTATTAGTTTGATAGGTTTTCCCTTAGGAAGATTGATAGGGAGGAATTATATACGCGGAGGTACGTTAAACATATTTGATGACAATATCGGGTCCGGCGTCGTTACAGCAAAACACTGATCTGAATGACATTCGAGTACACGTTCGCCACTTGTTACACATTCATGGAATATAAATGGGTGATGATTTAGACTAGAACCATACATAATGTCTACATATACAAGATTTTGTCATTGTTTCCTCTAAGAATTCAAATACTTACTCGACAATTCATCTTCGATTCTTGAAAATGATCACTGGTTACCATGTACCAGTTGTATTTCATCTCAAGATCTAAAGATTTTTCCGTACATCGTGCACCTTGTGAATTATCTGGGCTAATTTGAAGCGCCTAAAACACCTGTGTCCCCAAATGCAAAATAAAATCCCATGATTGCCCCGTGCAGCATTGTAATAACGACAACCTATGGTTATCGCTGGTTGCCTAGCATGGTTTAGCGGTCGTACTCAACAGCTACATCAAATACAATCTGTTACGGAAAGGCCATTTGATTATTGGGTCAAACACTATTATTAAATCTATGAAGGGAAATGCATTTTTAGAAAATACATTCGACAATATTTCTTCATTCTCCGACCTTGCCAACGGTGGCCCGATAACTGAATAAATGATGAAATGAACAGCATCTTACCCCATCATCGCCAAATATGGAGAACATCAAGTTGACCACGACGGGAACTAGTAGGTATTTCCTCCTGGCTTTCGCGCGTATGCTAAGTGTGTGGTCGAGGTTGTCTGCGATGTGCATACGCCGTATCAGCCCGTACACAAAATACGCGACCGTGAGGTTGAGGTAGTTCACTCCCTTGTGGGATATTTGAGCAAGCCTTGTTCACTGAACAGCGGTCCTGGCTTATACGCACGGTGTACGAGAAACCTTCTGTATCATTACGCTGCCTAGTCACGGGGGGCAACCATTAACTGTCTTTTAACAGGGAGGCATCTGCGAAGTCGTTTTTTTTTTCAATGCACAATTTATAGGCGTTCCCTAAATTTGAACCCGGTAGGTGTTTGCGTGATGTATTTTTACGATGTTTCAAGAAAATAGACTCTATTTTCCTTAATGCCTTTGCCTGAGGAAAATGTGTTTTTAAGCCGTTCTGTAAGTGAAGAGACTTTGGTTATGGCGCCCATAAGGTAAATTATAGCGTCTGTAAAAAGTGTTAAGTCCTGCGATAGATTGTAAAAGGTTTAAATGCGTCACGTTTCAAACCCAACGATTTTTAACGAACATTATTCAAGGATAAAAAATGAGCAGCTTTTAGCTGTGCTTTTTATCCCTAATCTTTGGTGTTTTACGAAATACTGCCTAGATACCAAGGTAATTTTTCAACGCTTCGGTCATCATAATTTTATAAATTGTTTGGGCGGGACGTCTTTACTGATTGGTAAATTGAGCAGAATGATAAGTGTGATGTAATGAAGAAATAATATATTTCCCCCTAGCTGCCAATATCGTGAGCAAATGTCCAACATACGTTTTTATTTCTCCTTGTGTTTGAGAAACTGTGAGATACAGGAAAGATTGTAATGGCAGTTCACCTTTATCCGCGGAGTAACCTTTATCCGTTGTATATAAAATCGGAGTATTTAGGGATATCAAGTCGATAGACGGTTGCTTCAGACTAGAATGCTACAAAAATATTTCAAACATTGAAACCAACGTCCATCGGCAAGATTTCCCGAAATATCTCGTTTTTAAAAACAACGGATATAGGTTACCATATGGATAAAGGTGAACTAGCGTTACATTCTGAGGCGAACATCACCTTATCTGAAACTCAAAACAATTTGAAGCTTCGTTCCACCGGGAATATTCTATTTCGAAGTGATAAAGAGAGATCATTATTTAGCCAAATTCTGGAGACACATGTACACGCACCGTATGCACACAATTTATCATAGATGGTACAATAGCTTCATGCCACGGATAAGCAAACTTTAAGATGATTTTGAGTTTTGGAGAAAACAGCGAGGCTCTGTTTTATCTCCATATTTTATCTCCATATTTGATAAAACAAACAGAGATGCTATATTTTTATGATTGTTAAGCTACGTCTTTAATGAAAAAACAACACAGATCCTATGTTTTTCATGTTTGTTTCGCTTAGTGTTGATGAAAACAGCAATGCTGTTTTATGATTGTCATGATCAACTTACGTCTTCTTTGATAAAAGAACAGCCATCCTATGTTTTTATGATAGTTTAGCTACACTATTTGATACAAAAGCAACGAACCCATGTTTTTATAATTCATTCGTAGCTTGGGAAAATGACAGCTCAGAGACGACGGTATTCTACCGGTTTCGACTTTAATTTGTCTTTCTCAAGAATCTATGTTTTTATGATTGTTAGGCTTTGTGTTTGATACAAACAGTGATTTTATGTATTTTTATGATTGTTTAGCTACGTGTTTGATAAAAAAGCGATCCTATGTTTTTACGATTGCTAAGCTACGTGTTTGAAAAAATATTTTCACGATTGTTTAGGTACGTGTTTAACAAAATACAGCGATATTATGCTTTCATCATTTCTGAACTACGTGTTTGATTAAAAAACCGAGATCTATAAATTTTTATGATTGTTTAGCTACGTACGCGTGTTTGATAATAACGATGCTATGTATATGCACATGTTTTATGATTGTATAGCTACGTGTTCAACGTTAACGGGTATGCAGGGCGGTGACCCAGGGTCTCCATCATATCAATTTCTCCAAGCGTGAAGGAGGCCCCCAAAGACCCACGCCAATTTTCCATAGGGATAATCTGCGTGCCTTGTGTGGAATATCCATGCTCCTTTTCATAACTCTGTGAAGGGCCTCATATGTTCCATATGTATTTGCAATAATACAAGGAAGACGCCCTGCAAACACAGAGCAAACAAGAGTTCGTAGACCTCAGGCCTGCATGAAATGTATTGGGTGTGTGTAGACCTATTGTGTATTTTTTTTCCTTTTTGTCCGTGGTTGCGTGGTTGGAAAAGTGAGATTTTTACCGTGTTAGTTGTTCACCATGCAAAAGTCTGAAATTCCATTTTCGGAATGTGTAAGTTTGGGCATGGATGAACATTACTTATTTTGGATTTCTTAAGCATGTAACCAACCACAGTACCTTGAAGTTGTTGAGACGACTTTTCCTACCTTTTTTTTGTCTCAGATGGCCCTTGTAGTTATTCTGTCACATATGATATATTCAGTACTGATATCTTCCTATTTCAATGTACTGACCTAATGCAGCTGCTAAATCTCCGTAGTGTGGCAATGATATTCATTAAAGATTTATTTCTGGAGTGCAATAACACTTGACACTGGAAGGTTATTTGCATAATTTGACCAATTAAGTTTTTACAGTAGTTCCATAGACAACATGATAAGTGGTAGCCCCCATCCAGCAACAGTTAGTCCCCAGGGTGGTATGATATTTTTATTCAATCCATCCAACTAAAGCCTAAATTTCTTGAAGTACCTAAGCCAAATTTAACAGCAAAATTTACTATTCAAAATGTCCTTGTCATTCCCATTCATAGATGGCAAGCTGCTGGCAACTTTAAAAAGTTCAGAAAGCTGTTGTAGTCAGAGTAAACACCCAGCAAACAACCCCCAAAATCAATGAGCAGTTGCTTAGAGGGGGAAAACAATTTCATCATATTTTTGCAGTGACAAAATGCAACAGATGATACCAAATTTAAAACAGAACAAAGCTTCTACCACTTAACCCTGTATGTACTATAGATTAAGAAGGCCCAAAAATCAAGCGAACATGACTAGCCCCAAACTACAAATTACCTGCATACAATACGGAAATGGCATCCCCAAAGAAACAACAAGAAACACAGGAAGATAATATACATACCTTTCTCTTACACTCAAGCTCTATACATTTCTCCTCCACTTTAGAAAGTTGTATCTTCTTCTGATTGTCAAACAGGGTAAAGGAACTTGTACCAGAACTTTAAACTCAGTACTACACAGCTCTCAAAACACCACAAAGACTAAGAAGCAAACTTAAATTGTACCTAACAGCAACAGATACTAGTACAAACTGAAATGAACTAGTATGTATCATCTGGCTGGAAACAGTACTGTTGATACAAAGTAACCTGATACATTGAAGGTGGCTGAAGCCAGTGCAAAAACAGATGACGCTTCTACACGTAAGCTTAAAGACCTATCAATCAACCCAAACCCAGCCGAACCAAGCAGATATTGGGGGGATGCCCCAACCACACAAAACAGGGTCAACCTACAGTATCAAGTTCAAGCACTAGGAGGCCCAAAATCAAACCTGACCACCAGGACACCAGCAACAATCCACGTAACAAATAGCAACACGATGGCACCTTGCAATCCGGCGATACAGCGCACGCACCGTGCCCGCACAAAAGGTAACCTGGAATGTCAAGTTCAAGCACCAAGGGCACCAAAATCAAAATTGAGAATTATTCAGCCACCGCCAACACATGTGCCAAATATCATCGCGCCCGCACCATCCGTTCAGAAGATATAACTCCGGAAATACCCCTCCCGGACACAAAATTCGACCTGCCGGGTCAAGTTCAAACGCGACAAGGCCCAAAGTCTATCCTAGGCAACAGGCAACAACCCCCCACCCATGCACCAAAAATCGTCGCAAGGGCGCGTATCGTTCCGGACACACAACGCCAAAAGTGCCCAAAAAACACCAAAAATGCCACCTGCAATGTCAAGTTCAAGCGCCAGGAGGCCCAAAATCAAACTTTCCCACGCCCGTGAAAACCATACCTGCATACATGCAGGTAAACATACTATGAAGGCGAAGCCCATATAGTTTTTGCTCAAACATGCATGGCCCACAACCCACGATAGGCTTATAGGATGGACTTTGATTACGTCCATGACATGCCCCTGCAATCTCAAACTTAGTCGCTAGGTTGCCCAAACTTACTTCACTTCTTCCTGAGCGAAAGATTTATCTTACTTACCTAGTTATATCTAACATCCCAAAACCGTGTTGAGAAATTCGGACGCAAAATATCAAAACCGTTCCGCTGAAATACCAAGGGACGCCACTAGGGGGCCCAAAATCTAATCATCAATCCGGCCGTCCTTTAGTTATCTTGTTCACACAGACAAAAACACACACAGATACACACAGACACACACAAACACTAGTGAAAATGTATTCATGGAGGTAATAAGACCTACCTCTGCTTCTTCTGTTATGTTAAAAATAACAATACGTTAAGCTGGTAAAGCCTCTGCCAGGGGCTACTTGTAAGTACATGTAATATAATAGTAAGATAAAAAATGTAGAACAATATAGCATGTGACTACTCTAGTGAACATACTAACTTTATTTTCTGTTTTGTCTTCTTCCGAAACAGTGGAAGATGAAGGATCCCACCTCTTCTAAAAATATAGACTGAACAATAAAATGTCACGACATTTGGCTGAACCACAGTAGTACGGGTAATTGCAACATATGTCGTCGTCACACAGTAACAAATCAATATGTAGGGGTGATTCAGTAATAATCGCAGGGGCGTATTCTTACAAGTCAGTTAGATTTCTCATGAATATCTTTAAATGCTTCCTACGCACTTTTCTTATTCTTATCATCATAACAGCAAGTCTGTATTGAATTCTGTTTAAATGTTAGAAACATTTTAAACATCAAATACATTATTTTTGTTAGTTTCTAAACTGTTCCAACATGGATTCCTCATTTGTGAATCACATGTTCGAACATTGAAACAGTATTGTGTAACTGGGTCAGTGGGCTGGGAAGAGGGCAATTCACACATCCCTGCAGGAAATTGTGTCTGTCTGCCACCTTCTCACAAAAGAGCTACCAGTGTCTACTAAAGAAAATCTAAAGATACATATATAAGACCCAAATAACCGACCCAGCATAGTAGCTTTATTTATGGGGGCAAGAAAAGTTTTTATAGAGGGGAAAATGACGCCGATTGTTGAAACATGTTCCAACAATGACCAAAACACACATGTTTTAAAAGTATTCTAGATAAAGGGAATTTGGTATTGTTACTATCCTAATTGTTGCTTTTCCAACAAATAGGTTCAAACATGTTCAAACGTTCATCTTCAATTGTCTGAACAATTTAGAACTGTAGAGTCCATTCCAAGACACCATGAGGGTTTTTAGGCCATATTTATAATTAGTCTGAATTATTTTGAATAAAAGAATATCTGAGCCACAATAATTAAATTATTTTCAAAAAATTGACTAAGAAAGTACTCATTTATTTGAATTTCTTTGAATATTTTAGAAACAATTTGAAAGTAACTGTACAAAAATATCTTTATTTAGAATAATTGTGAAACCTCTCTGTGATTATTTCACATTTACAAATATTTACAAGAAATGGTAAACCTGGCAAAATGGTAAAATTAGTTTATTGCCCCCATAAAAGTAAGCCCTATTGTTGCATCTGTATGTTTTTAGATTTCACTGCTGGGTACTGGTGGATCCTTTGTGGTGGGCCATTGTTGCATGGCACCCAACCATACTTTGCAAGGATGTGTGAATTGCTATCTTCCCAGCCCACCGAACCATTTACAAAAAATGGTAGAAAATGGTAGAAAATGGTAAATAATGGTAGAATGCTGTTATCATTATTTAGAAACCATTAGAAGTATCCAATTCCACACCATGAATATTTCCAAAGTTTTACAGGACCAGGGAAATATTTATAAAGTTGAAACAGTGTTAAAAATATTTCTGAAGTATCAAATGTCCTAGACATATAATTACAAAACTTTAAAATCAATTCTAAACAATGGCAACAAACATCCGCATGGTGTCTTGGAATGGACTCTAGTGACTGAAATAGTATTTTACTTTGAATATTTCAAACTTATTACAAATATTGTTTCAAATCCCTCTCGGTGACTCGGAATGGACTCTATGATCTGTGAATGAGAAAACTTGTTACACTTCGAATGATATATAGTACAGGATGCAGCGGCCTTAGGGAGATACGTAAAATAGGCTTCATTGAATCCCTGCAAATCCTTGCGAACCATTTAGAAAATCCTATAAGCCGCTTGCTCATTTGCTTTTAGGGTAGGGTACATTCCATGTGTGAATTTGAGTGTAAGGTCAATATCCTATGGCAAGGTCTACCTTTGAACAATGTAACAATCTGACTTGACACGACAAAAGTTTCGTGACTTTCAGAATTAACGTGTTCCACAACTATACATACAACCAAGTGGGTACCAATGAACTAAACGTACAATTATATAGATAAATCATCTTATTGGATTGAAGTTATAGTTTACTACTTAATTGTTCTAAGGCCCAAAGTCTTGATATATTTATCTTCTTGTACACAGTAAGGGTAATCTTCTCCTTGCATGTGCATGTAATTGATCATGAATATGATGGAATGTGTTAGATTCGTTCGCGCAAGCGGAAAGAAAGATATGCAGCTTTGAGTGGCATGAAGTCGTGAACAATTTAGATACATCATCGTTCGAACATGCAAAAAATTAAACCGACAGTTCCAATTTCCATCAATACAACTACGCTGACAGACATGATTCTAAAACTTCCGGTCTGAAATCTTAAGGTGCCATTTATAATAACAAAGAGGTCGGATTTCAGTAGAGGGGGAACCAGATTGATGATTTTCCCGCCAAAACCGAGTCGTGTCGTCTGTGGGAGATACTTAAGCCGATCAGAATCGTCTGAGAATGACTTCAACGCGAACACACATGATACATCAACACCTCTCAGTTAGTTTGTCGGATTGAAGTGGGGGGGGGGGGCAGATTGATGATTTTCCCGCCAAAACCGAGTCGTGTCGCCTGCGGGAGATGCTAAAGCCGCTCAGAATCGTCTGAGAATGACATCACCGCGGACACATATGATACATCAACACCTCTCAGTTCGTTTGTCGGATTTCAGTAGAGGGGTGGGTGGGATGGATTGCAGATTGATGATTTTCCCGCCAAAACCGAGTCGTGTCGTCTGCGGGAGATGCTAAAGCCGCTCAGAATCGTCTGAGAATGACATCACCGCGGACACATATGATACATCAACACCTCTCAGTTCGTTTGTCGGATTTCAGTAGAGGGGGGTGGGATGGATTGCAGATTGATGATATTCCCGCCAGAACCGAATCGTGTCGTCTGCGGGAGATGCTAAAGCCGCTCAGAATCGTCTGGGAATGACATCACAGCGGACACATATGATACATCAACACCTCTCAGTTCGTTTGTCGGATTTCAGTAGAGGGGGGTGGGATGGATTGCAGATTGATGATTTTCCCGCCAAAACCGAGTCGTGTCGTCTGCGGGAAATGCTAAAGCCGCTCAGAATCGTCTGAGAATGACATCACCGGGGACACATATGATACATCAACACCTTTCAGTTCGTTTGTCGGATTTCAGTAGAGGGGGGTGGGATGGATTGCAGATTGATGATTTTCCCGCCAAAACCGAGTCGTGTCGTCTGCGGGAAATGCTAAAGCCGCTCAGAATCGTCTGAGAATGACATCACAGCGGATACATATGATACATCAACACCTTTCAGTTCGTTTGTCGGATTTCAGTAGAGGGGGGTGGGATGGATTGCAGATTGATGATTTTCCCGCCAGAACCAAATCGTGTCGTCTGCGGGAGATGCTAAAGCCGCTCAGAATCGTCTGAGAATGACATCACAGCGGATACATATGATACATCAACACCTCTCAGTTCGTTTGTCGGGTGTACATGTGAAAAGGCCAGGCTTTGAAAGGCTTAGAAGTGCAAAATCAATACCCGACTGTCAGTGATCCAGTCCCAGTGTTACGTCAATGCTCCATAAAGTTTATCCCGCTAGGTTACTGCTGTATAACTAGAGATGTATACGGGCGAAGTGCATTGTAAATTCAATTTTCACTGTTTCTTATGTAGCGTTAACGTTATAGTTCGGTGATGATACTGCTGATCGTGCTATCTTTGTGACTGATCTTGTAGAATCGCTTGTGCAGAGAAAAAGGCACGTGACGCAGACGGAAAATGACATGATTCGATGTAGCTAGTATCTGTGCTAGGAGTGGGTACCGGTACTGAAAATTTAGGTCCAGATCCGGTTCAGCTCCAGAGGACCGGGTCCAAGTCCGGACCTGAACCTGGACCAATTCGGTATGTGAAAACTTGTGAATGGACGATACTCAAAATAATGACAAAGAAATATGTTTGATGGAGTATTCGACTCCCACTGGTGTTTTTTGAAAGGATTGGGATTTCGATGATCTTGAATGATAGCCAGGCGATCTCAACGGACAAGTTGAAATCTTAGGTTATTGTTACTCTGTGATTGGAGAGTAACCTCTGTCGACAGAGTATTGTAGTCGGTCTATGTTGATGACTGTTTGCACCTATATCTCCATGTAAGCCGCATTCGTATGTGGTTTGGCATGTCGTCTGTACTCAGTTTCGCGATGATGCACTTTCTTTTTTTCATGGTAGCTGTTGTCTGTTGTTATAATCGATGTAATAATTTCAGAAATCATCCCTATATTTTCAGTATTGTGAAACAGGCAATGTGGTTTCGGCGTTTAGTAACAAGCTTATCTCAGCAGATAGGGTGAGTTATGTGTTGTTGATGTAGAATAGCTACATTTACACGGTAAAGGAATCCTTAAACAGATATTAGACTCTGGCTTGCTAGCGCATTGCATTGGCCAGCGCCAGTGTTTTAATAAACAAGTACATATTTTGTTGTCAGCTGTTCACAGCTGTCACTGTTGCAGCTGTCTGGGGTAACTTTGTATAATGGTGTGCAACTCAGGTATGCATTGTGAAGCTGTGTCGTTATTTTCATTTGGTGCCGTTCTTTCACCAAAACAACAGCATGTAGAAATGCTGTGCAAACAAAATCTTTTGAACTACCCCGTTGCTCTGGACGTGCCCACGTATTTCCCTTATTGCCACAGATGTTATCATCACCTCACGATGATTAAAACAAAGGAATATCACCACGACGCCAGTACCATCAGAACAAAATTACGACGTCTAATTAAGATGTTATCACGTCCTCTTGATTCTGTCTCTATGAACTCAACCTCGTTGAAAATAAATCTCCAAGCAGATGTATGACTGGGCTGTTTTCTGACAGCATTACAGTACGAAAACCCGCGATCGGCAGGTTAGCAAACTTTATTTCCACCCAACATCTGCTTGGAGATTACTACACCCTTCCTGGTACGGTTACGTAGTACCAAGGTGTAAATATCCACAAAATTGCACCAGTAAAAAGCGAAGTTCACTCATAAACGCTGGACTACATTACAGTAAGAGATTTTATGACTTGTTGCCAGGAGATGGGTAGATAATGGCGAGATAAGGTAATGGGTCATAAACGACGCCTGTCGCATTTAAAATGTACATGTAGCCGTGGCAAACTGAACTTTCAATGGAACGCTGATGTGACCTAAACGTGATGGCTTTTGATGGTACAGAAATGTGCACATGTATTATTGGAATCAACTTTCATTTGACATTGCCTTTGTGGGAAAATGCACAAATAACTATCCTAAATATATTGTTTATCCGTTTACAATGAAATCTCAGATAGCGGAATATTACATAACAATGTAGTCGACATTTATACTGAAATTGCGGGCGCCTTTAAATCAATCTATAGGGATATCTTATACATACGTAAATGGATGTTGGGCATCCAGGTAATGCCAAAAACCAGTTACGGAAGCAACTGAATATGGTTACAAAACTGTCTTTACCTTGACTTTGTCTTACCTTGCTTCTATTGGACACCCAAAATTGTCAGTTCTTTTGCATTGCTAGTTAAAAAAGTTAAAGTTTGCCCATACATCTACAGATGCGTAGGGTGGCGCCCATCTCCACTTCGAAGTCCTTGGGCCACACATTTAAGTCACTACAGCAGGGGGCTGGTCCGCTGGTAGTGATGTGTGTTTAATTTCCATACTCTTCCTCATTAAAGCTGAGTGCTAAGCAGAGAAAGCAGCATGTACCATTTTTAGAGTCTTTGGCATGACTCAGCCGGGGATCGAACTCACGACCTACCGAACGCAAGGCGAACACTCTACCCACTCGGCCATTGCGCCGGTCATTAATAGTTAGGGTATAAAAAAGATTCTCCCAGATCACTTTAATGTCACTGATGAAAAATAGTTAAAATCTGAAGGTTCCAAGCTCATATCATATTGCTTGAGTAACTGCTTTTTGACATATCTTCTACATAAATGAACAACACACAAAGCAAGACTCTATTTGGCTATCTAGGTTGAAATCGATATTTCCTATCAAGATCCAATTAGATGATCAGACAGACGTGATGTTGTTCAAATCATTCTTTCAAAATCGTAAAACCCTGCATAATTTGCATCACTGCCTACAGCAGAGTCAATTTGTCGTAAAGATAAACCGTTATATTGTAAAAACCTAACTGGAGTGTCCCATAAAATGAGTGGAAACTTAAGACAGAAGTTCCAGAAAGTGACTGAAAACCATAAACCACGTTGTCCCTCAACAGAATATATGAGCCTATACGGGCAAATCTAACCATACATCACAATTATGTATGGTAAGATGCATCGCTAAGGCGCCATAAAGATAGAACTGGATGGGTCCCTTGGTAGAGATTTAATTACCATTTGTTGCATTGTGACTTACGTTTGACTAAGGACAAGCTGTAAAGTAGGTACGAACTATTTGCTGTGGGCAAGCGATTCTGTCCATATATACCACTTCTATATTACGTACGTACGGTAGGGTATCTACATTTTAGTTGCAGACATATGTCATATTTTTCATCTTATTTGCAGCACAGCTTCACGACAAAAGATATAAAAGAACGAATACACGCAACAAACAGGGCTTAGGATACTGTTTAGCCAAGGGCACAACCCGCCGTACGTGCAATTTGTCCGCTCATTTTGGGGGGAGGTCACGTCCACCACGTATTTCTGAAAACGTTCAGGCTGTACAGGGCAGGCGCGTCGCCCGTACTGGCACGTAAGAGGGGCGAATCCGCTGCCCGATGGCACACAAAGTTTTGCCTTCACGTAAAGTTCTAAGGCGTGTCTGCGTGCTCCAAAATCCGTTGGATTCCCTACACGAGTTCGCACGGAGGCGGTACTTACGACTTACGGATCCCAAAAGATTGCCCACGTTTTGGCACGTACACAGCATGTATTTGCACGTACGGCAGGTTGTGCGCTTAGCGTTACTGTAGTACTTTACGGTCCTCACCTGTCCTTGGTGCTGAATCTGAGTTGTCTGTTACAGATACACAATCAATGCTGTAAGCGTTTGTATTATTGTAGTGTCTACAGCTGTAGCTCAGGAAAAGATGATAAAACCCTGATTAAAAAATTATGTAATCTTCTAAGCCTATTTCTTTGTGGGTTTAAAAGTTTAAAATCAATGACAAGAGTTAAATAAGTATCCGTGAATTCGGCTATACAAAAGTAACTGTTACAGTAGTGTTCGTACTTATATAACCCAACCATGTCTATTTGACGTACAGTGCAAGGGTTATATAAGAAAAGTAAAACTGAGAATGACACTATAATTTGAAATGGGCTTAGTCTGAGTGTTAGTGTAGATCGCAGAGATTTTATGGGTGCTGTAAAGCTTCTTATCTTCGCATGCGCGCACTTTCCGGTGCTTATCCCACACTTTTAAGGTCGCAAAGCTGTACTTCAAAGTATTATCGCGGATATCAGATACTGTTGTGCGTTTCATAACCTAAAAGCTCTTCCTACGTGTTCTAATAATACACCAAGAGATCGCCCTTTAGCACGCCGAACCGACATTATCGACATCATGTCAAGCACGTTCTCAACCTCTCTTGTCACGGAATACTGCAATTATGAACGTCCACTCAAGTTCCTCCATGCTTTTAACGTCTCCTTCTTTCTGCATCCATTTAAACATAAAAAAAGTTGGGGCTGTGAGGATAGATGGTTCGTGAGAGCCTTGAGCTGGCTTCAAAAGAGGCGGTTTTTGTTGGATAATCTAGGTTTTAAGAGCTCTCGCGGTGTGATATTATTATCTGTGCTTCACCAAGGTGACATTGTTTCGCGGGTGACCTCAGGGTCGTATGCTCAGGCCTCAAATTATCACCGGGGTGTCCTCCTAAGGGAAGCAGAAAAGTCAATTTTGCAATGTTTTCACGCCTTGACTGGGCGTCTGAAAACCAATAAACACAGTGTAATGGTGGGTATTACCGGTATGAGCTATGGTGCTATGTACAGGCTCAACGTCCTTCCCCGAGTGGCTTCCCGGGTGTTGTAATAAATGCGTCTTGCCTGCAGCAAATTTTTCACTTCCTTTGGAGCAGAAACTGTGATGGTGAGGAATACATGGAATTCACAGACGGCGCCACAAAGGATGAGTCGATTTCTACACGGAACATTCATTCAAAGTATATTTCCTAAGCCATGTTTTCCATTTTCTTTCTTGATAGAAACAGAATAAACAACACATTTATGCTGTTTTCAGCCAGACAAGAGACGTTTGAAAACACTCCAATTAGTGTTTCGTAACTATCAGAAATATTTCAATTGGTATTTTAGCCCTCACATTTTTTAATAATGTAGGTAAGTCCCCGTGGCTCAGTTGGTAGCAGCGACACCTTCTGGTTCAATCCTGGATAGGGCATCCCGGTTGGGGCTGTAACCGTCTTTCAAAAGGGACCGAAAAAGGAGTCCCATGCTCAAGGAGGTGCCTAGAGGTTAGAGCATATTAAAGGGAAAGAGAAAACAACGTCTCCCTGTAAAAATTACTGTTACCCGAAACAGCAAGGAAACTTGCTACCTATGTGCAAATGAGGTCTAGGGGATCCGATGGTGGTCGAATATAGTTCAGGGCCTAAAACTTCAAGATTTTTTTCCTGGTCAAATGGGTAGAAATCCTGGCAGTTTTGAGGTGGGTGTGACAGGGGAGGCTTTCTACTTTCTGATTAGGGCCAAAAAGCTGAGTTTTTGTGGTTGCAGAGGGGTATAAAGTTGGGACTTTTTTGTCCTAGCACATGGCCTTCTCACTGGGTTGTGGTGCGGTTTTGAGGTCAGGGGTCAATTGTTTAAGTTTCACCGTTAGATACTTGGCGAAATGTGGTTTTTCGGATAGCTGAGATGTCGGGATTTCATATGAGGGTATGTTTGTGTGCCAGTAACGTCAGAAAGTTGAGTTATTAACAGTTTCTTTCTCCTCTTTTTTGTATAGGGAACCATTGTTTAGACGCTGAATATTGAATGACCTGCGGATGCCCTCTACAAGGGTTTGAACGAAGGAATAAACGAATGTGCTTTTTTCAATATATACCTATATCGCTTTACTTCATCTGAATACAGAAAATTATGATTTTCTTGATGTCACTTCGTAAGGAACTGACAAAAATCGAATATACATTATGTATTATTGTTGGGTGTTGGACGACTTGGACTTTACCAACTCGGCTCGTTTGTATTGCTTCGCTTCTGCATTGGACTTCCGAAAAGGGAAAAGATTTATAGTCCCTAAACAAGTCGGTAAGTGTAATTTGCCCCAAACACCAAATACATCCTGACTTGTCTTGTTGTGCTTTCCTTATTTCCCTTTAATGTGAAAAAGACGAAAAAGCGAAAGTTCGGGACGCTGTTTGCGCTCAATCTGTCTTCTTCTGAAGATTAATTCCCGTCGAGTGAGGTGTCGCCGAGAATACATGAGAGTCATCCAAGCTTGACGTCTCCCTAACTCGTCATGGCGCCACTCCACGGACGGTTCCTCCTCTCCGCTTACGGCTGTCGGCTTAAATACTTCCGTAACATAAGTCAGGCCAAGGAAAAAAAATGTGTTTCCTGTTTCCCTACCTACCCTAGAAAAAAAAAAACTGCCGTCCCTAGACTTTTGGGGGATGGGTCACATAGTTTCCGGTAAGAATTTTTTATTCAGCCTGCTTCCTACAGAAGTAAAAACACTGCTTGTCCTATGTAATGAAGGATAAATGTATCTATCATGCACAAGATTGAACTTTGACAATGAAAGATAAGTGTCGTCATGTATTTCAGTTTACTTTGTTCAACTGTATTGTAATATGTATCACTCGAGTTTTGGCCAGCCTAAAAAAATTACAAGAACCGACTCTAATTCTTTCAGACCTGAAACAGGAAACACAAGATTTTATTTCTTGGCCTCACGATGTCGCGTCTGGCTTCCCCGTTGTCAATCCGTTGGAGTTCCGGAAATTAAATCCGTTACGTCTGGTCATTCTTGTGTCGTGAGGGATCGGTTTGTAGTGATAAGCGCGCTACAGTGTTCTGAAACTTTTTAAGTAGTGGATTCACGTCTCTTGGTAACGTTTCATCACCGTCTACTGGTCATGCTGTTGCAATCAGTCTTTCATCAGTTCGCACCACTGCGCCTTGCATCTGACAATCTCTCTTTTTAGTTCTCGCAATGTTCTTGATGTTTCAAAGGAACTACAATTCTCTGTGCTGTCTGTCTTCTTCAGCGTGCTCTGAGTGTCACCATCTACCGATTATGCTGTTGCAATCAGTCTTTCATCAGTTAGCACCACTGCGCCTTGCATCTGACAATCTCTCTTTTTAGTTCTCGCAATGTTCTTGATCTTTCAGAGGACCTACAATTCTCTGTGCTGTCTGTCTTCAGCGTGCATAATCTGAGTGTGGGTTTGCACAGTATTGTCATTTTAGACCCCCGAAATTTTAGACCCTCCAAGGCTATATGTGTAGGTGTGTTTCCAAGTATTCTTTATAGCCATTTTCCGTAGCATTTCAAGAATGTACTGTCAAACGTATTCGTGGCTATACGGAGTTTTGTTCAATGCCCCATAACTTCTCTGTGTGAAGTTCTACTCTCCTGCGCAGAGCCGAATGCGCGTGTTTTAGTCTTTAGTTTCGACTCTGCTATACCAGGCGGCCTTTTTTTTTTACTTTTGAGGGCGTGGTCACTAATTAGTTATCGACCAATCACAGATTGCCTAAATGTAATCTCCCGGTTAAGTTGACTGACTTTTGCCAAAAAGGAAAGATCATTATTATTAGGATCTTTATTGACACAGCAAAAGTACCGCAACTTTCGTAATGTCTACTGCAACTAAATTTATATATATGAACAAACAATATATGTATACGATGAACTACTGACATGAATCTCTATGAATAACTATCAATATATCAACATGATGAGCCCAGCGTATAATTTATACAATATTGGTTCTAAGGTCTAAACATTCTTTGATATATTTACCAATTTGTACACTGTATGGGTTATCTCCCCCTAGGATGTAGTTGGTAGTTGAATTTATCTAGCGAGCAGAAAGTATCAAAATTCCTATGAGCAGTTGAAAAAAAATATGAACAGCTTTGAGCGTTTATATATTTGTAGTTATATCGTGAACAATCCATGATAAAGTGACGCTCATCTTCAATCTTAGTTGGGGCAAAATGAACAAAATCTCTGGTCACGGGGAATCTTATGATATCCTCCAACTGCTAAGTTTAGTTTATTCATAGCCAAGACGTCCCCGAAGTGTAAAACTCCGACTGATCCAGCAGGGTCGAAACTAAGGACTACCATATGGCCGAAGGCTCTACTCTGCTGTGGAGAATGCCAAGCTCCATCCTGTGCTCGGAGAGCGATTGTCAAGAGTTTCTGTCTGCTATCTGCAAGAGGCAGACACCTGCACACTACCGGGTTATGTTTCCCTCAGGAGATACTTTAATTCGTTAGGTCCGTTTACCTACATTGTAGCCGTAGGGTGTGACTATAAAATAATAACAAACTGCATTCAGTAACGTTTAAGATGGGAAGCATCTATAAATTGTTGGACCTAAAGCCTCTGATTCTTTGAATGGCATTTGTGGTCTACTCCAAAGAGTGTACTAGATTACAGAAAGTGATATTCAGCTGATGCATTTTCGTTTTAAATGTCAAACTGGAGAGGTAAACGGTTGGTTCGTCACACTTACTTGTCTATCGCAGGAGGACATTGACGGATACAGGTACATGTAGCTATCTTTCTGCACAGATGAATGCACGGGAAGGGGATTCCAAAGACCATAAAATTGTCCGGCTGTTCGTGTGCTCTACGGCGCGAGGAAATGATGGTAAACCCTCCCCGGGAGCGATGTACTGTGGTTATAAATCTTTGCTAAAGCTCAGTAAGTTCCCGATAGGCATAGGTAAATCAATGCTGTGTTTATGCATTCTCCTACGCAGAGTAAAGCCGCCTCTTGTCTGTACTCTGCTATCTCAACCGTCACCATCAGTTCCTGACCACTACACATATAAATATCAATGGGCTTACGCTCGTACCCGCGACCTTTGCGAGATCCCTTTTAAAAACTGAAACTATTCTCTGATTGGCTGACAGCTGGTTTGTGGCGACGCCCACAGGAACTGATGGTGACGGTTGAGATAGCAGAGTACAGACAAGAGGCGGTTTTGCTAGCGCCGTTAGATGTCTCTGCGTAGGAGAATGTGTTTATTATTACGGTTATTTTGTGGAGTCCCTAGACTGGATCAGACTTTCCCTCACTGATCAAAGATGGTTCATTTTCATCCAATTTTGGTAGTGGAAATAGAAGGTGGGGTTGGAGGCTCTTTGCATACTAGTCAAATAGGGCAAATGAGCTCACTTTTCTCGGAAGCTTAGAGACCTTCGGACTCGGAGAAACTTCGCTACAGTGTTGGTACACCAAGATGGCCGCTCGCGGAGGGCAGGGGTGATGACGTCACGTGAATAAGCCCTATAGTTTAGGCTAGCAGCACGAGATCGCTAGACGCTATGTCCTTGAGAAAGGCACTTTCCACGACTTTCCTCACTCCACCCAGGTGTAAACATGGTCACCTGACTTAGATTGGGGAGGTAAAAGGTGGTGGTCGAAAACTTGCAGCGGTCGACCAAAAAAGGCTTGGGGGTTCGGCACGAGAATTGGAATAAGCGGGAATGCCGTCCGAAAAAAAATTCTTTGTATATTCCTGGGAATTTGTAATGTACTCTAGAAATTCTCACTGCATATTCCAGATATTTCTGCCTATTCTTGTGGCTGTCCCGAATGTTTTTGGCATGATTCGGTTTCACTGTGAAGGCCCAGATCTAGTAACTGGAAACACAACACCTTTTCCCTTGGCCTTTTATATGGCTAGCTGCCAGGAGCGAATGTTCGAAGATCAACCGTGAAGGAATTCTCGGTGTATGGCGGAGTAATAAATAATGAGAGCTTACGTGTAAAATGGCTGCCAAAGTACAGCTCCAAGAACCATCTTTATTCACTCTTTGTTAGAATACGATTTGCAGCTTTACTCTAAATTGTTTGTTTTCACTATAAAAGGGATTTTTTTTCGCTGTGTGTAAGTCCGTGGTTTGAAACCATTCTCTTATTCAGTGATACTAGCAATACATTGAAAACACATCCTCACATTGTCATGAATTCGCTATCGACTTCCCACGATATCGACTTCCGACGACATTGGACCCATTGATGACGTCACGTGCACAGAAAGTCACGTGCCCACAGCGACCGAGAGAGTGGAAATATATTGCTGGACTGAAATCACGGCGGTCGGTTGCTAGGGTATTCTTTCCCGTTGCTATGCGCGTTCGATAGAATATCGGGTTACTGGAGGCCTACTTTTGGCTACCCGTAAAATATTTGAAAATAAACAAAATGTTTTGACAAGGAAAATGTTTTCGAAATAAGATTAAATTAGCAATTTTACATACATTGAATGTTGTCGTTTGAATTTAGATAGCTGTTTTGTTTCGATGTTACTCAAAAAGACGATCATTTTCTGTTTTCAGGAAGGCCTTTAATTTGACCAAACTCTTGATAAGATAGGCCGCATGTATCATCGAAAATTCTCGTTTTTTATATTTTTCATCATCTATGAGGAAAATAAAACTTTCTGTTTTTGGGATTTTTTAATTTTTGATTCTAAGCAAAGTTACAGTCGAAAATATGCGTAACAATGGCATTTTTCGCACTTAATTACCGATAACTCAAAATCGAAGGCATTTTCTAAAAATCCCAAAAACAGAAAACTCGGGAAAATCATGGCGGTCATTTTGAGCCGTCAACGAGTTAATTTGGACTCTTCTTGGTCGCGATCTTAAACGAAGTTTGCACGCGGTGTAATTGATACCGGTGTAAACAACACTTACAATATTCAAGGTCACCAACAAAAACGTCAGTAGCTTCGTTAAATATCACAGGTCCCAAGCAAAGTGATAGCATGGATGTACTGTCCCGAAAATTGTTTATATTAGTGAAAAACTATCTTTTTTGGCTGATTCAAGGTAGTTTGGCAAAAAAGGCCAGAGAGCAGTGTTTACCGGCAACGACCGCAGATGACCCCAAATAGAACACGGGTTCGGTTCGAATTACGTCAGATGGAATATCGTGGAACAAGGTTCCAATTCGGCTAGACATGGGAGGTTTTGAGCCCGTATTTGACCACCGTGAATTAGCAATTTTCGTCAAAAATGCCTGTCAGCAAACGATTGCCATGGAAATACGGATGTAGAATTTTCCAAACGTTGTGAAATTGTTGCTAAGTCAATTTTAGGACATGTCACAAAATTTGAAGGCTGTTGCGTTCGTCATTCTGACGTTCTGACGTTATGCGACATGAAAGTTGGCGCGGACCACAAAAGCCCCCCCCCCCCAAAATTAACCTATGGGCAAGGAAATATGACTAATATAGTGGAATTTAGCCGATGGAGCGCATTTACCGTAAGATATCTCTACTCGTGTATTAACGGATTTAAGAGGATCTGTAACTCTTTATGGGTGGCTTTTAAGTCATTGTACTTACTGGAGGCCCGCGGGAGTAGTACTCAATTTGATTGATCCATACCAGGACAACTGTACTAAAATAATATCATTATTAATTGACGAAGTAGGCAATATGCTACTAAACAGCACTGTAAAATGCTGCTATATGTTTAACAAGGCACTAAAACAAAGGGTGAACGAACGGACGATGACCCCACTTTAAAAGCTGCATCATATGGAGACAGAGATCGACAGAAGTTAATAGCGGGCTGGTAACATCATCTCAGGGACCATTGAGTCAGTATGAGGTTGGGGATATGCTTCTCAAGCGAATACGTCGTCGTTTAAATCGACACTTCAGGTACTTAGGGTAAAATGTTTGATCATATCTACGTTATTGATGATGGATATTATAAAATAAATGTAGTAGCAAATGATGATTAAGTTCTATGAACATTATAGCTTCAGTAGAGGCAAAAATTGGTTTCTGATAACAATGCCAACTGTACGGAGATCAAAAGAATCAAACATTATGATCGAGAATCGTTATGATCGTGGTTTCATAAATACGTTATGTATGTATACGTGCTCATGAGGATTTCGATTAGGTAACATAATCAAAATAAGTTTGGCATCATTTGATAACGAATTGAATGTGATACATATCTATATGCATAAATGTAATTTATGAAATTTGCGTATTGAAGGTAAACCATTTCATCTAGCTTTCTATTGATTGAAAATTATATCAAGAAAAAATCATCGTTCCCTTAAAACTGTTATAAAAGATGAAAGCGCACGTTATAATTTCGAGAAAATTGCCTGCTTGTCTGATCTAGATCGCTAGGGAGAGCAAGTGACCATTCGGTTGGTATTTTCTCAAGTTTGTATCGATTCATAGATAGCAACTACTCAGCAAATAGTTTTCGTCACAGATTGATTTTGCCTTCTGGACTGTCTTCATTTGGGGGGAAATGACATCTTAATAAAGTAATTCACCTTGGCATGGTGATTTTGCTCCTAGAATGTCATAGCGTACTAATGAATTATTCTTATCTCTATGAAAGTGGAAATATATTTTGGGTGTGTTTGTCTGTCTGTCTGTGTTTCCGGATATTTGTAGTCAGCATAACTCAAGAATCCCTGGATGGATTACGATGATATTTGTTGTGTGCACATGTGTTGGGAAGACAAAGGCCGAGGTTGACTTTGGTTCACCTGGTGTGTGACCTTAGAACTGCAGCAGAACTTCCGTTGCTTGTATCTTTTGTTCTGGACACACTATGGTGTATTTTTTATATCATATATGTTTTGTGGAATATGGCTTCTGATGTAAGTAAGAAGTGGTGTTGATTTGAGACACATGGAAGCTTAAACCGTGGCAATATACGTAATTTTTGCTCTCTTCACACGTTGGTTGAATCTTAAACAGCACAGCAGATGCAAGGAATACAGAATATGAAGCACACATTCGAAACATGTGATGACGAACAAAAATGAAACCTCATATGCGGTAAACATTATGGACAAGTTTTTGTCTTCAATGTATGTTTCCCTCAAAATACATGTATCTTTTCGCTGACTATGGCAACCACTGTTGGTAAAAAAAAGTGTTGATTTACAAGTGGATATGACTCAACACTTTTCTAGAATATGTAACGTTATCAGTATGAAACTTTGAATGAAAGTTCATCTGTGACGGTAATCAACATTATGATGCAAATTTAACTTTATATCCGTACACAAAACAAAGCGCTTATTACCAACAAGTTTTCGATCAGTCCCCTGATCCTTATCAATTGGAAATGACCCCCAGGTCTATGTCACACATCCAGACCGGAAATGTGACGTCAGCAAAGGGTCAAAGGTGCTTGGAAGTCAGTTTCGGCCTAAAGTTTAAAATCACAACAGTATGAAACTTTTATGGCCTTCTCTGGTCGTACATACGGGTAGCATTCTTAAGCTAAGGGCACAACCCGCCGTACGTGCAATTTATCCGTACGGTTTTGGGGGAAGCCACGGCCGCCACGTATTTCTGAAAACGTGGGGAACGACTGGCAAAAGCAGGGAGGGTGCACGTCACAACGTTTTGCCTGCACGTAAAGTTCTATGGCGTGTCTGCCTGCTCCAAAATCCGTCGCGTTCCCTATTAGTTCGTGCGGAGGCGGTACTCAACACTTACGGATGCCAAAAGATTGCCCACGCTTTGGTAGGTACACAGCGTGTACGGCGGGTTGTGTCTTTAGCTTTACAAAGCGCGATGCTCTCTAAACCAAACTGCTTCAAAATAAACGTGCTCTGAATTGCTCCACGATCTTTCGAAATCAGTGATTGGCTTGACCTGAATTCTTCCTGGAATATCGTGTTTGCCTGGCGAATAAATGCTGTCATTAGCAATCACATCAGAGCTGGGAGATTGGAGCGTTTAACCCAGCTCTGTAACCATCCCGTGTGACCTGGCGCGGGCAAATATTTATGCTTCACTTCACGGAAATATTTATGTTTCAATTAAAGGAAGGGGAACACGTTGTTTTTCTCCGTTTGATCCTCTTCTTCTTTCGTTCCAACCAAATAAAACTGGTTGAACCTTATCGTGGACGGACTCCCCTGGCAAGTTTCCCGATATTTGCCGACTTCTACGATCCCTGTACCCCCGTAGGAAGGTCTGGTGGAGACTACATTACAGTCCATTTCGTTCACTGCAATTTCTACAACGAATTACTAGCTCAAAAGGTATGAACTGGCCTTAACGGCTGTCACAATGCTTACGGCTACTTTACTACTACAATTGCTAATGGTAAAGTAGTATTTGCATAATGTAGTTAAAAAGTGTCGGGACAGATCTGTACGGGATATTTGTGAATGTGTTTGAGTAAGAATAAGCAGAACAGTTGTTTGTTAGGCCAGACCATGTGAAGGTAAATATTCTATATTTGTTCGCAAATGCTTCCTTTTCAGTTTCTCTAATCTTCAGTGTACAGTCACCACTTATGGTTAACGTCGTAAGATTTGACGTACAGTAAAAGTGATTGGCACGCAGAGAGACTGTTCTGTACCGTTGAGGTTACTCGTCCAATAGAACGACGCCTCCCATCAGGGTTCACATCGCTTGTTCGGATCGCACAGAAGCCAATCGAGCATCCATAAAGTTCCTCCGAGCCAGAAATCTGTCATTGCCGGCAATCAATGGTGGAGTCATGGTGTGATCAATGGGAAATTGCAATCCTGTGAGCCCCCGTAGGAATACTGATAGAAGGTGCCTACAGGGAACACATCTCTCTGTGAACTGAAGTTCATTACAGCAAGCAAATTAAAAAGGCACCCTGGGGTAGTGACTGTCGTTCACATTTACTGTCAGATGTTTGTGGTAATTGCACAGCGTGAGAGTGTACCAGGAAGCAAGAACTCTCTCCCATAGTGTTTACCGAAAATGGCAAAGTCGGCGCAGATGTGACACTAAATATAGGAGTGTACCAGAAAGCATTGAACTCTCTCATAGTATTTTAACGAAAAATGAAAAAGTCGGCGCAGATTTGACACTAAATATGTGAGTGTACCAGAAAGCATGGAACTCTTCCATAGTATTGAACGAGAATGGAAAAGTCGGCGCAGATGTGACACTAAATATTTGAGTTTACCAGACAGCATTGAACTCTCTCATATTATTTACCGAAAATGGAAAAGTCGGCGCAGATATGACACTAAATATGTGAGTTTACCAGAAAGCATTGAACTCTCTCATAGTATTTTAAAGAATAATGGAAATTTCGGCGCAGATGTGACACTAATCAAAGATGTCGATGTTACGCTTTAACCTTGGCTAAATGCCACTGCTCACAAAATGTGTCATTAACATCGAAATAGCTCATATCGGCTATAGATATCGGGACACGGATTTGTTAACGCACGCTACAGATAGAAGAAAGGGGCCATGTCTTTAAAGTAGGTGCTATTGAATCACATTAGGCGTTTGATTTTTTTTGCACCCATGTTTTTCAATAGGGATGTCCCTGTAGCTCAACTGGTATCTGCCTCATGGTTAAGCTCCTGGTTTCAATTAGTTGGTAAGGCTTAGGTCCCATTTCCCAACCCGGGGTTTGGGCCCCGCCGGGTAGCTTTCAGAAACGAAAAATATGATTCAAAATGCAACAAAACACTTGAACGTGAAAAAATAGTTATGAGCATAACTTGTGTATATTCCTTGATACACACCTTTATTTTTCGTTTCCGTAAACATCCCGGCCAGGCCCCGGTTCGGAAATGGGACCTAAGCCTAACTGGGAGACTCCGGTTCAATCCTGGGCAGAGCAGTTTATTTGGTCGGAGCTGCACCCATCTTTCGGAATAGACCAAAGATGTCCCGGGTGCCCCGTGTTCAAGGAGGTGCTTCGAGCATGTTAAGGGGGAGGGGGGAGCAATCCCTCTCTGTATAAAATATACCCTGCTTCTGGAACAGCAGGAAAACTTGCCCTCACTAATTATACGCACTATAGTACTACACTGTTACAAAGGAAAGAAGGAAGGAAGGAAGGAAGGAAGGAAGGAAGGAAGGAAGGAAGGAAGGAAGGAAGGAAGGAAGGAAGGAAGGAAGGAAGGAAGGAAGGAAGGAAGGAAGGAAGGAAGGAAGGAAGGAAGGAAGGAAGGAAGGAAGGAAGGAAGGAAGGAAGGAAGGAAGGAAGGAAGGAAGGAAGGAAGGAAGGAAGGAAGGAAGGAAGGAAGGAAGGAAGGAAGGAAGGAAGGAAGGAAGGAAGGAAGGAAGGAAGGAAGGAAGGAAGGAAGGAAGGAAGGAAGGAAGGAAGGCAGGAAGGAAGGAAGGAAGGAACGAGCGAACGAGCGAACGAACGAGCGAACGAGTTTTTTTTCCAATAATGTTTGGAGTCCTCAGGTAAACACTGACAACAACATTTAGGGAGGTACATGTAGGTCATAATGCCCCACGACCTACCTTCTCGTAATCATCTCTAATGCGTTGCCCTTTTAGCGATGAAAGGCTTTCTGCGTATTCTGCATTTGCAAGTCTGATCCTTCGTTTTTAATGGAGGCCGCGACCTACCCGCAAAAAAGCCAACCACCCTTTCGGCAACACGAACACTTTATGGTATATAAATCCGATAGTAATACCATGTAACGTATTTTGCATAAATCCTTAGGGTCAGGTTTATGCTGCCAAACTCTAAGTATTCAAATGTTTGAGCTGTTATTCATACACTAATATACGAAATTCTTTCAGCAGTGCTCTCAAATGAATGTAGACATACGATGTAAACAGTTAAGCAAGGCCGAACTATTTGCATGTATAATGACAGCCGCAGGCATAAACGCTTGTCACGGCATAAACACGTGTCACGACCGGCGATCATTTCATTCAACCGTACCTGTCAAAGGAACCTCAGAATTGCGCCCATACATAGATGTCAATGTGAACTTGCAACCCAACTCAAAGTATTGTAATGTATGGGCTGTCGCCACTTGAGAATTGGCACAGCGCCGCTCGCATTAAAGGATTTACACGTGACACGAGCATTGACTCCAGTGCCTGTCAGATTGACATGTGGACTAGCGTCCATCAAGGTTAATGTGCGTTCATATCAGATTCAGCCTCATACTATAGAGAGGTATCACCTCACCCACCTTTTGAGTCCCAGTTCTTGCCTGACCCTGGCCTGGTGAGCCTGATGCCTTATGTTCTGGTACATCACTCCCTGTTGAAGGAACAAGACATTTAGGTGGGTTAGCACTATCGTCATTCCAACAAAACTGTGTTCCATACACAAAACTGACTGACAGACATGGTATATAGTGCTACCAAGCAAAACATACAATCATGCAATTGATTTAGTGATTATTTTCAATCATGAATACTCTAGTTTTGATACCAACCTACTGTATATCATGAAAGAACTATCAATACACCCGTATTTTAGTGAGTGTTATCGGTGTATATTTACAGTATAACGTTAAAAAACGTAAGGTCGTACTCACCGAGCAAGGTGTTCCTGGATAGCTCTCAATGGTCCCTGCCGTCCAAATTCGCTCAGAGATGGCAAGTACACGAACAGATGTTTCCTGGGAGCTCTCAATGACCGAGCAACACTTTCCGCCGTCCAAAATCGCTCATATATTGTGAATACACATACAAATGTTTCTTGATAGCTCCCTATGAACGAGAAATGGTTCCTGTCGTCCAAACACAAACTCGCTCAGATATTGTGTGTTGAGTACACAGACTGGTGTTTTTTGAGAGTTCTTAGTGATCAGGCAATGGTTTCTGATTCCCCAACTCTCTCAGAGATTGTGGATACACAGACAAATGTTCCTTGATACCTCCCGATGACCGAGCAATGGTTCCTATCGTCCAGACACAAACTCTCTCAGCAATTGTGAGGTGAGTACACAGACAGGTGTTTTTTGAGAGTTGTCAGTGATCGGGCAACACTTTCCGCCGTCCAAACTCACACAGAGATTGTGGATACACAGACAAATGTGTCTTGATATCTCCCGATGACTGAGCAATGGTTCCTGTCGTCCAAACACAAACTCGCTCATATATTGTGAGGTGAGTACACAGCCATATGCTTTAGGAGAGATCTTGGTGATCAGGCAACACTTTCCGCCGTCCAAACTCACTCAGAAATTGTGAGTACACAGACAAATGTTTCTTGATACCTCTCGTTTTCCGAGCAATGGTTTCTGTCGTCCAAACACAAATTCGCCCTAGATGTTGTGAGGTAAGTGCACAGACAGATCTTGAGAGTTCTCAGTGATCAGGAAACATTTTCGGCTATCCAGAAGTTGCCGAGAGATTGTGAGTATACTGCCAAGTGTTCCTTGATAGCTCTCGATGGCTGAGCAATGGTCGTCCAAACAAACTCGCTCGGATATTGTGAGTACACAAACAGATGTTTTTGATAGTTTTCTGTGATCGGGCGACGGTTTCTGCTGTCCAAAGTTGCCCAGAGATTGTGAGTACACTGCCAGATGACCCTGGAAAGATGCCAATGGTTGATCAACAGTCCTGTCTTGACACGCTAGGAGATTATGAGTACACAGCCAGATGTGCCGGGAAAGCTCTCAATAGTCAAGCAACAGTTCCTGATGACTTCCTGTCATCCAAATACTCAGAGATTGCCTGTAACAACACATCACAACAATTCATAAATCACAGCCAACCATATTTATCCTTGAAATCACACAGAACTGGGCTCTATGAATGATTTCATGGCTGAGTGCCATATATACAGCATGAGCCGATACTGCATGGATAAAATGAAAGCGACTTCGTTATCTCGAATGTTTGCATTTTGACCTGCTGTGATGAATTGGGCTCGTCTTCAGAATACAAATGATAAATCCTACGTTTTACGTGTCAGGATGGTAAGAATAATACATGTACAAACGATTTTATTTTGACATTACAAAGACTTTTGTCAGTGGATGTTATCTACCTCATGACAACTTTACGATCCCGGGTGTCTCTTTGTTTCGGTGCAGCCCAACGATTCATGACATGTTTGGTTCATGTTAGTGAAGGAGAGGGCATCTCTGGAGGCTGTTAAGTTTTAAATCATATCTGCACCATAAAGATAAAGACTAGTTTCAAATGGATACGGTTGTAGATAACTACTAGCTATAGGCATGAATTGAAAGAAGAAAAAGAAGACGAACGTAGATTAGAACGAATTCTCTAGGGCACCAAACTGACTTGATGGGAGGTATTACTCAAACACGACGCCCACGCATAACAAAGCTACCAGATTGTCAGAAATTAGTCTAACCTACTTTTCATATGAAGCGCTCTTTGTGATCTTGTTCTATTCATTATGTCTGAATTGCGTTTAATATGAACACATCCCCATGTCTTTCTCAATTTGCTGCAGTAATGATCAATTTGAAATTTCAAAGAAAATAGCCCTAGTGCCCGTGTTTGACAAATGTTTGCATGAGTAACACAAAGAAAGCTTATTTGTGTGTGTCTCTGTCTGTCTGTCTGTCTGTCTGTCTCTCTCTCTCTCTCTCTGTGTGGATAACACACTGAAGAAGAACGAACTCTTATACGACGATAATCTAGACTACGCCATCAAGGGGGTATAAACTCCCAGGTGTCTTTGACCCCTTACTGCAGACACGTGTTATCTTTGAGGAGTCCAACTTTATGCAAAGTGATCATGACGTGCATATTAATGTATGTGCATTTACTACCTTGAGATCCCAACGGCACAATGCATGTTATATTTGATGTTGGTCGGGGTTCTCTTAAGAATGCGATATGGTTTTATTAGTTTTAGATGTGTATCAAAGACTGGATGTTGAAAGCAACAGCGGATAGTTATAAGCACACAGGTTTTCATGGAAAATCTCTTATCTTTTGACTCCTTTACCTGTTTCTCTCCGCTACGTGCCTTGGACACTTGTGATCAAATGGCTGTATAAAGTTTATGATGAGAAAAAAAATGCACAAAATAAGATGTTTACTGCCTGTCCTATCCTATATATAATTTCCCTGAAGGTACTGTGCTCCCAATGCATCACAATCCCTTATGAATGAAAGTGCCTTATAAGTAGGCCTACTGTAGCTATTGATGTGCTATATCAATGTTTATATTAAATGGGAAGTATGATAATGACAAAGATACAATGCTGGCAGTGAGGCGTACGTTTTCCAATTATTTCGTCAACATTTCTTATGAGGTCTAATTGAAAAATTATCGGACGATTATCATATTTTCTCCTACGAGACGGAATGTATGAAATGTGAATGAATACTCCAAACCCTAAGATGGTGATAACATTGTCCTGGGAACATAACTGCTATCAAAAATTAGTAAACACCCGCACGATCTTGCCCAAGAGAAATATTATCATCAAGAATGGAACCAATTATGTCGATGTAGGTTAGACATATCCAGGTAATACGATAGCCAAATAGCCTGTACTTAAGCAACTGGATATGATTACCAAAATCATGCTTGGGTAATTGATTGCTATTTGGCATATAAGATTGTTTAACTTACATTGTTTAGGGGTAGACCTTGTCATAGGATATTGACCTTACATTCAGATTGATACATGGAGCATATATCCTATAGCTACCCTAAAAGCAAACGAGCAATGTACTTAAAGGATTTGCTAAATGGTTCGCAAGGATTTCCTGGGATTCAGTGAAGCCGTCTTTTTCACCAAGAGACATATTGTTATCAAGAATAAAACAAAGTACGTAGATGAAGGTTAGACATCCAGGTAATATGATACGCCAAATAGCAAGTTGTGAAGCAACTGGATATGAATTTGGAAACGCAATGGGATGACACGCAAATTCGTGAAGCGTTCCATATTTTTGAAGGAAAATGTCCAGACTTTGCATGATGTACAATATGACCAATAAGCTGGTGGACGTACCGACTGATAAGTATCTAATGCCAGCTCAAAAAAGAACAAGAAACAGCCATGACTTCAAGTTACCAGAGTTACCAAGCTAGGATTGATGTGTTCAAAAATTCGTATTTTCCCAGAACTATCGTAGAGTGGAACTTGTTATCACCAAGCACAGTAGGGGCCTCTTCTCTGGATAGTTTTAAAGAACGCTTGCAGATAGATGTGCAGAAGTTAGGTGTGACGGATCGTTCAGTGTAATATAACCAGCTGCTGCCGCACCGCGTGCCTGCAAAGCTGGTGTGTTACGCCGAAGGGTGGTTATACCAGCTATATAGATACAGGTACAGATACAGAAACGGTCAGACGTTTCAGTTAGAATTCAATCCACTACCTCTCGTAAGTGACACAAAAGAGAAATTTTCAGAACTCGGGATTTGGCGCCCATCCTCCAAAACATTAGCTCCTGTAACTTAAACAATAGAAGATAATTAACTCATATCATTCGCATCAACATCGTCTTACCCTTGTTTCTACTGAACTACTTAAATCGTCCTCCTCTTTATTTTAGCATATTAATTCATAGACTAACAGTGAAACTAGTGGAAACAGAACCAACAGTGTAAAATTCTCCTGACGAGAGTCGTCTTCTCCGAACCAGCGCCAGTCTACGTGAAATTGCCTCGAGGTGAAATAACTTCAGGATCAGAAACTTTCCGGACATAAAGAAGTCCTTGAGACAAGGCTTTAAGAATGTTAAATCTAACCACAGTCTATAAATCTCCGGACAAGAAGTCAGACCTCCCTCACACCTTTACCTTTAGCAGCACCCGTAAGCTAGCATAAAGAGATCAAATGACTAAGCATGGCCTTTACTCTAATATTGGAGTAGAACAGGGCTTGTGGCTACTTGCGTAAGCTTACAAGAAATAGCTTTGTCAAGGCAGTCTACTTTAAGGTGGTATTGGAGCACCGGTGCGGCACTGCGTAGCGCGTTCACTGCGGCACTGTTGTGCTATTTTCGCCGATTTTTATAATTTAGATATTACGTAATACGCCAAAGTATGACTTAAAAGACAACAAAATACACAAAACGTCAGAAAATTCGTTCTTTATCTTTGAAATTCGTTGAGTAATCTTTCGAACCCCGCAGTGCCGCACCTGTGCCCAAAGTGCAGCTACACACCACCTTTATACATGTGCCTTGTGTAATGTATCGTCGGGCGCGGGGCACCATTAACTATAGCGACCTCTTCACTGACTACCCAATTAACATGGTAATGATAGAACATTGGCCTCTAGCTAGTCTTACCCGCAGAAAGCTAACTTGATTAGTATGGTGCTCACAATGCCAGGGCAAGTTTAAAATTAACGTGGCCCCAAAGGACTTCTGTGGTCAAAGGTCCTACAGTGTGGTATGTGAATGTAGTTACTGCTCGCAGAAAACTTACCTCAGTGACCACACCCAATTTATCAAACGTTTCTGCACTGTCTGAGACATGGGGCTCGATGCGTCTTAAGTCCAGGCTAAGGTGGTATCTCACTGCACTTGGGGCACCGGTGCGGCACTGGAGGGTTCGTTCACTGCGAAACAATTTTTCAAAATCTAATCTCGATATTGCGTAATACGTAAAATTATGACTTAGAAGGCGACAAAATACACAAAACTATTTCTTAATCTCTGAAATTCGTTGAGTATCTTTCGAACCCCGCAGTGCCGCACACATATCACCTTACTCGTCACTTCTTGTGTTACATAATATTCGTATTGCCGCGACGGTCTTGATGGATCAAAGTGGCAGATAAAAATGGAGAAAAAGATTGACAAATCTAGTTAATAACGAAATGTTAAGAGTATCTGCCTTCTCCAACTACTCAACAAGATGCCAGAAGAATAACGGCCTCAACCGCAGATATGATCAAATTTTACGTGACAACATAATATACGCACTTTAACGAGTGACCTGAAAGATATCATACGAGATCTTCATACAAAATCCTAACGTATTTCTAAAACCCTTTCCTAAGATATGAACATGACTGACAGCAGCATTGTAGCAATGACCATTCAACCGTGCATGTTGGCGATGTTTTGATGTCTTCGGTTCACTGAGTTTAAACAGTATCATAGCGGCGAGTCTTCCCAAGCAATAATGCGTTACAAAGACTTGATGGAACAGCAGTTGTAAAGGTCTTGATGCATGACTAGACATCATATCCTTTCAAAAGGCACTGTGGCTATGTATTACAATAAGATAAGGAACTTATCGCCGTTCTTTACACTCTATCTCCATTGCACAGCATAGAATTTCATTCAAAGGAAAAGGCGGGGGAAAGTCAAAAGTCCTGAAAGATCAGCAGCCCAAAGAAATGTAATATGCTTGTTGATGTTGTCAGTGAAAGCCACAAAGTATCGCCCAAGGTTTTTGCTTATCTGAGTGCACAACGTTTTTAACGTATTCGCTTGACATTCTGAACACTCATTTTCTGTTACTTGTAGCGACAGTGTATTAGGTAACGTAAGTAACGCTATATTTGCTAACAATATTTCTCTGGATGGAAATAATCTTGGATGAATCGATGAAAATTAGACATCCAGGTAATAAGATGCGCAGTTATTCAAGCAACTGGATATGATTTAGAAACGGTCAGACGTTTCAGATACGAGTAGCATCCACTAGTTTTCGTCAGTGACGACACTAAAGCTGACATTTGTTTTCTATTGAAATCCAAATTGTCTTTAGCTTGACCTTGTCTTACAATGTTTCCTATTGGACATCTATATAAAAGACCAGTTTCTTCCAGATCACTTCAGAGTCACTGACGAAAACTAATGGATGCTATTTGAAACGTCTGGCAGTTTCCGAAATCATATCCAGTTGCTTGAGTAACTGCTTTTTGGCAAATCTTGGATGAAATAAGGATTCATCGCCATCATCAATAAACGAGAAGAGTTATGAGCGTTATGTTGCAGTGGAAATAACAAACAATTTGAAATTGGCACTCGTAGGCCATTTTCGTAGTAAAATCTTATTTATACATTATTACTTTCAAATGCAATGCAATGTCGATTCTATTTATACCCTATCTAAAATAAAATCTACGTACTTATTGAATAAATCATCTAATGTGTCAGGTTTAGTGGGAAAGGTTTATAGTAAAATAAATTACTTTAACAGTTTGAAATGTAACTGTATCTTTCGTCGAACTATGGTCTAAAAAACCAATCATCCATAATGTAAACAGTAGGAGTCGTGATTCAAATATACATCATCTAATCTACATGCTACCAGTGTATTTTTAGATAGTTTACATCTTCAATTGACATCAAAGTCGTGCGACAGACAGCCTTTCACCAGACTTTCTAACATTATTAAAGAAGAATAAAATCTAATAATGGTCTCTCATCAATTGCGATCAAGAGCTCAACGAATATACGTTTATACATACTTTCCTTAAACCTGTACTTGAAGGGATGACCAATTCGTTTAGACACCCTTCCCTTTAACGTCATAGTAACAACGTGGCCTGCAGTCGGGCACGCTACAATCTAGGAATAACCAATAAGTTTAGACACGCTTCACTTTAACGTCATGGTACAAACATGGCCTGCAGTCGGACATTTTGCTATCTATAAGGATAACCAATTCGTTTAGACACTCTCCCCGTGTCCTGCAGTCGGGTATGCTACAATCTAGGGATAACCAATAGGACTAGACACGCTTCACTTTAGCGTCTGTACGTGAAATTACCCTGTCGTGGTCAATAGGATCTTGACTACGTGACTACCTTCATGAAATGATGGGTTTAATTAGGCGTAAAAGCTCGCTGGGATCGCGGATCGAATCAGGGAGAACGTCCCTAGGCACGACATGACCACGCAGCGCTGCCTCCGGGCAGCAGAGAGAGAATTGCATGGATAACGTTGTCTTCGTGATATGTACAATCTCTGATGCTAGCGTATTGATTGATGGACTGACCGACGGACGGATGGATAGATAGATGGAATGACAAATGGATGGAATGGCGGACGATGGATGGATGAACGGACGAACGGTCAACAGACAGAAGGACGGATGGATGGATGGATAGATGGACGGACAGAAGCAGGGATTGATGGGTGGGTGGGTGGGTGGGTGGATGGGTGGGTGGGTGGGTGGGTGGGTGGATGGATGGATGGATGGATGGATGGATGGATGGATGGATGGATGGATGGATGGATGGATGGATGGATGGATGGATGGATGGATGGATGGATGGATGGATGGATGGATGGATGGATGGATGGATGGATGGATGGATGGATGGATGGATGGATGGATGGATGGATGGATGGATGGATGGATGGATGGATGGATGGATGGATGGATGGATGGATGGATGGATGGATGGATGGATGGATGGATGGGTCGGTGGGTGGGTGGATGGATGGGTGGATGGACGAACAGACGGACGGATGGATGGACTGATGAATGGAAGGACGGATGTATACGTATGAAAGGACGGATAGATGGATGGATGGATAGACAGACTTTGGGCAAATGGATATAATGAAGTAGATATTAGGTGTCAGCATCTTCATCTGCCTGTCACTTTTATCTCCAAGTGATGCGTCGTGTAACAAAGTTGACAACAGAACACGTCAATGTCAATGGGGGTGTAAAAGCATCTAATAAATTCCTGCGTCAACAATCGTTAAAGATGAAGGACCTTACCGTACATGCTTACTAGACCATCTTATATGAAAGTGAAAGGATGTCATCCATAAAATCGAATTTGTGAGGCCTAACTAGGTACTCAATCAGCAAGTCTTGGACGAAATCCAAGGGACTTTTATAACTACGATGAATCTACCAAGAGTACCCTGGCAAGGGAAACGTAGAAAGACTAAAGGGGGTATCTCACTGCACTGTGGTACGTTGGTAGCATCGCTGAGTTATAAATATGAATTTGAATTGATAAAGGGTATATCATACAACACGTACAGGTATTTCTAAAAAGGCAAACACACACACACACAAAGCGTACAATTATTCGTTTTTATCGTCTTGTATTCAACTCCCACTGGCGTTTTAAAATCCTACATGACTAAATGCCTCTGTACTATTGACTGTAGAAATAACTATAGAATCTACTCTACTCTACTTCGCTCTTGGATTTTTTCATCGACCGATAAGCTCCAAAACGTGTGAATGCCTGATCATATAATCTGTTTATTTTCCAATAGGTCCAAAATCCGGTCACCGAATTATTTCAGGTCTGTTTGTTCAACAGGAAAAGCCGTTTTTTACCAGTACACCGTACCGGTACTCACTCCTAGTTTCAATACGCCGTAACTGCATGCAGCATGGGAGAGCCCCGACTCAATGCCTGGAAGTTATTTCGGTTAGAATGCACCTGTATTTCTGAAAGGACGTAAAGAGGGGGTCCTGCATTTGAGGAGATACCCTGAGAACGTTGAATAGGAAGGAATCCATGTAAAAAATATATATCCTGGTACTGAAATAGCAAAGAAACTTGCTGAGCTATGTGCCACTAGAACGATGAAGCAAGAGTCTTTACTGGTCCATTTACATTGAGTTCTCTTTACAAAGGCTCGAGCAAAATCTAAGTCTACGTCGCATGTTTCGACTGTAGCTTTTGCATACTCATCAAGCATAGGTGATTTGTCTTATTACGACGTTGGGCAGTGAATGGTGATCTCCTAGCTTTGAAATCAATTTTTGGTAATGGACGCAAATGCGCCCAGCTTTAGCTGCCATAACTGCGTATTTCTTCGACGTAACAATAGACATACAAAGCCGTAGACAGGTCGAAACATGTCTGAGAGTCTATGTAGACTCAAGCAATGTTTTGACTCTAAGAGAGGAAACGATATCTGTCCTTGGTGCTGAACTCAGAGAAAAATATGTTATTGTGTTATTCTTATTAGACTAAACTAAAACAAGAGTGTCTGTATCAACAAATCGAAATGAAAAGATACTGTTTTGCTCTGTCATTCATACCAGACAAAAGTATTTAATTACCATCACGAGGATTCTGTTCATTGTGAACATTACCTGATTTGAAGTCGGCTCTGAGAGTGCATATGCTGTAATATGATAAGATATGATCTGATAACGTGCATCTGGTTGTCAAAAACAGATAATCAAATACAGTAAATATGTCATAACGTAATCTTGAAATGCAGGGGGTACGAAAGAATAGATTCAAATACAAAAATTTAAGTCAATTTCAATGTCAAACCATTACAAGAAAATGGCAGTGCCAGGATGAAAAAGGAAAGCTCGAAGTAGCCTCTCCCTTCCAAGGCAAACTCCTTTTCCCGGCACAAGAGAACTTGGCCAACGTTGAAAATCACGAACCAGCGCCGCCCCCCCCCCCAAAAAGATAAGAAAAGCAAGCCCTGCTAGATGTCTGCGACGGATGCTGAGCTAGAAGCAGCTAGACACCCCAATTCGTGACCATAGAATATACAATGGTGCTATCAGAATTTACGGTCAGGCAAATACACTCAATGTCAATGACATTGAACACAGTATCTGCCCTTGGTGCTGAATTCAAATTAAAAATATTCGTACACTGCACTACAAACCTACAACGCGAGCGTCTATATAAACACATTGAATTGAAAAGAGACTGTCTGGCTCTTTCACGTTTACCAGACAAACGTATCAAATTACAATCACCAGAATTCCGTTGTTTAATGTTTGAGAACGCACATGTTGTGTACGCAGCTCAACGTCAATCAGGTAAAGTCGGTTCTGCGTGGATTGAACCTATAACCTTTCACCGTCAACACCAGCAAATCCGAACAATGCTACGTCCCGACGGACCGTCTAATGGCAGGTTCAACATCGGATAACTCAACGCTATGCGTGAAACTCTCCGGTAGGGGTCTTTCCACGGTTACATACCGAACAGTATGGTTTGTTTACGTATAGTTGGCTGATAATTGATCCGCTTACTGTGAAACTTTTCGACTTTTCTCCCAAGGCATGTCTCTCCTGTCTCAGTCTCTCCCTCTCTCTGTGTGTCTCTCTCCCTCTCTCTCCCTCCCTCGCTCTGTCTCTCTGTCTGCCTCTCTCTTTCTCTCTCTCTGTGTATGTCTGTCTGTCTCTGTCTGTCTGTCTGTCTGTCTTTCTTTCTCTCTCTCTCTCTCTCTCTCTGAGTGATGGATGTCCGGAAACGTTCGGCAATAAATTTCCGTTTATTTTATCCAGTTGTAGAGTTCGAATTGCATTTGAACACTGGGTGTCATATATCAAGAAAATCCACCAAGTATAAAAAGTCGCCGCAGGATTTTTCCATTCCCAACACAACAACACCGACCCATCAGCGTGCACTAGAAAGGTACATTTAGATCGATCTTCCTCACAAGCTAGCTTATTAGTAACGGGTTTTTCTGAAACGTTACAGTCCGTCAACTACACAAGGGTCTTACTTGAGACGTGTTGCTGTGGAATTGATTCTTTACGGTACGTTTGAGTATAGCACACCGCTGGCGAAAAATACTAAGTTGTATACAAATGTTGCATGTGATAGAACGGCCGAGCTGACAACGAAGTATTTCCGTATAACCTTGACACATTTTGCCGCATAGAAGAATAGTTTCTGTGATTGGTGTTACATCAATTTGATGTTATGGGATTCATCGGAACAGTGTGTGAATATGCGATTTTCCCCGATTTCTTCTGATCATTGAAAGTGACAACAGAAAGTCTAACATGCCGCTGAGAGGATTAGAATGGTAATAGGTACAGGCGTGTTTGAGAAATCGTTGTAATTACGTTCGTATTATTTCATGAAACATGGCTGCGTTTTCTAATAGGAGTGAAAATGAAATGCTGACAGATTCTATTCCACGTATCTTCTGTCATCATGGGAGAGGATTTGTGGGATCTGGGAAACAAATGAAAGTGCTGCGGGCATCAACGTTTTCTGAATACATAACACAAGCACATCTGCCCCGACTGGCGTTTTTGCCATTGCAATGAAAAACGGATTTCCATACCCATTCCTCTTACCTCCGGGTACAGAGTCGTTGTTTTCAGTGTGTCTGTTTGTTATGCTTGTGTGTAGACGTAGTTGTTGGAATATTCTGTTATTAGAGTGACAGGAAGTGAGTGGAAAGATAGTGTCACTGCAAGAGTCAGACTTGCGGGAGCGGCAGGAAGTAGAAGTCAGAGGCGTTAGAATTAGTCGTTGACATGACAGACAGTCCAGGTCATAGGGTCAATGGAGAAAACTACTAATATACGGGGAAGTTGTGTTGCAATTTTAAACTCTATATACAAACTAAAGCGCTTACCATCAAGCTTTCGATCAGTCATCTGATCCTTATCAAGTTGAAATGACCCAAAATCTATGTCAGACATCCAGACCGGAAGTGTGACGTCGACAAAGGGTCAAAGGTGCTTGGAAGTCGGTATCGCCCCTCGTCTTGGTTGAGGGAAGGTTGATGCCTCTGATGCAAATTTTTGCTGTTTGTTCGCAGTCATACTAATCAAGTTCGCCGTACAGTAATACGGTATGATCAACGAACACATATAATATTTCTCCAAAGCTTATAACTAAAGTGTGTAACTAATGAACTACAATTAAACAAGATATACCAGAAACTCAAAATATTTCAAAGAGGTATGAGTTCTCCGAACTCTTGTTGTTTCTTCAACAGATCAACTGCTGTGACAGACCCTGTACGTACCCCGCCGGAACTATGTATGTCACCGCGCAAATAACAATATATCAGCGGGCGCATGGCACGTTACACCGCCGGGTAATCATAGCTGTGCCGATAATGGTACACAATCAAGACGGCAAGCTTCGAAGTCAAAATGTCATTAGTCTACCACAAGCATGAAAGATACCGGTAGAGAATTGAGCATGAATTATTATCGATACATTATCTCTCAAAGCTCCTGGCTCCGAGACTGAATACCTTACAAATGTCAATCGCTAGGTCTGAGTGGTTGTTAGATGTTGATGTACAGTGGCAAATCACATTGCATTCAGTGTATTTTAGTTAGGGATAATCTAAATTTATTTTCACTGATACAATCCTCCCTATTTTATCATCTTCGAGAAGAAGGTCTATCTACGGCGGGGTTACTATTTTCGGTTGTGGTTATGTGTTCGCAACTATAACTCAAGATCCAGTATGTTCAGGTACCGCAGCATAACAGGTCGACACCCCTTCCTGAAAGTAAAGTGGTATATTCCATGGACAACTGGTTAGTTAGCTATCCCAAGGAATGACCCCTGTGTGCGGGGGGTGGGGGGTGGGGATGGGGGCTTGCACTGATTAAGGAAAGGTTAACTACTGTTATCAGCTTTGATGGCGGCCAGGGTACTATTCCGTGTTGGTGTCGTAAGTATTTTGTTCTGGTCGAACTTCAAAGTAAAGCACGTCGCCTCATGACTTCTCTGTGAGTTTGTACTACTTCTTGATGCTCCAATACATTTGGTGTGACGTGTTTGGAATATTGTATACCTTCTGGAGTATTTCATAACTTTATAATTGACTATCATTAGCAATGACATTCTAACGCATTCCTTATCAGAATACAGCACATTGTGAACTCATGTGAAATCCCGGAACTGTCCAGCTGTGCCACGAGTGTTCATGCGACTATTGTAGTAAAGGTGACACTAATGTGGCAGACCGATATCACTTACAAAGTTGGCAACTACACTCCTGGCTTCCATATTGGTGCCACTTTTACAACTATCAAACTTAGCCACTTCTAGTAACTGTCAACTCAATCTTCGAATTACTAGATTTTTTTAAACTGAATCACTCAGTCCTCTTCAATCGCCTTGGACATCTGCAGCTGCATCAGTTACATCAGCGTGAAGCAACCTTTTTTAAGGACGGGAGGCGATATCGACTTTATTCAACCTTTGACCCACTGCTGACGTCACACGTAGGAAAAGTCACGTGTCCAGAGCGGTTGGGCCAAAGAACGAGAGAAGGCTGACTGATTCAGTCGAACATTTAGTTGAGTGCAATTTCTTTTAGTTTGAAACAATAACTGTTGGACCGTTTTGATAAACCTTCCCTTTAAGCCAATCCAATACGCTTTCATTCATCAAGATTTCAGATAACGATCAACGTCTTTGTTTATCTCTACGGTACCACACTTCTAGAGGTTTCCTACGTGACGAGGTTTACAAAACTTTTGCCATGAGCGAGCATTACCACCAAAACGTAACTACGGGCTAGAGAGAAGACAAGCAGTCGCCCTCAAGTCGTAAAGAGTAATCTTAAAATCAGGAGAAATCCTTAGAGATACGGGAGGATGAGTACATCTGGATCTAGGAGACAAACGTAAACACAAGGCCAAGTTATGTGGAATCAGAATCTAACGTTAAGTATTTTTGGAATGGTAATTTCTGTCTATTGTTGTCTGGTGGGATAATAATGTATGCGGGCTAGTTTTTTTTCGTGTATTTATTTTACCAGGAGAAAGCAACTCAGACCTGTGACCTGTTTTCTTTTTAGGTGTCCCTGGATACGTACGGCAATCCCAACGGTGTGGTAAATACCGTATGTCTCTACTCTGGGTACATAAAAAGACATTACAGAGTAGACTGGTGAAACATAACAGGTTACGCAGAAGTACAATTTTTTTTTTCAAATCAAGTTCGTAGGTCCTGATGTTACCATCATGAGGAGGAAGAGTGCCCATGGCGATAGCTGTGGCAGCATATCTTCTCCATAAGGCAGAAACATCATCAAGCTTAGGCAATCTTGACTTCACTGACTCGAACGAACTCCAAATATCACTTCTTCTCTCTCTCTCTCTCTCTCTATATATATATATATAGTATTGTTTTTAATGTTCTGGAGACAGTCAACATTCCAACATTATTGGTGGGAATTTTATATTTGATTATCATTATTTGTAGATGCTATCCAAAGAAAAGTAATAAACAGCAAGAAAGAATCTAGTGCCCTCCGCCGCTTCAAAATATGATAGAATACCTTTGATACAATTGTGTTATTTGGATGTAGTGCATATTAGGAAGATGCTTGTAAAGTTATTTATCGTAAAACTGTTAACTACCCGTACATTCTTTGAAATCATTCCTGGTGTATGACGCTATAGATGATATCAAATATCATCAGTGGCGGTGGGCTAAGTTAATTACTGCGTAAAATCATATTCTGACCACGATATCTTCATATGCTGCCAAACTGTGTTACTGCAAATTGAAATGCACATTCTTTGCTAGTTTCAAAAGAGATAACAACAACAAGACCTGGGCAAGTCCAGGACAAAATGTACAACAACGAAAGTTCTGCTGCAGTACTAAGGATAGCCACCGGGAGGCCCAGACCTGATATCCGCCTTTGTCTTTCGAAGACCTATCCGAATACCTAGTACCACTGCAATCCATCCAGGATTTGTTTAGTTATACTGAGCACAAATTACCGGAAAAACACACAGACACATCTAAAACAATCACGGACACATCTAAAACAATACCTCCATCTTTATGGAGGTAAAAACGTAGAAAATGTCTTGCCAAATAGAATAATATGTAAACACAACCGCAAACATCAATGCCTCAATATATACTACATCTACAAGTAACGTTAAAGGGGCATTCCACTCCAGAAGGGGGTGGTGTTTTCCAATAGATAATGTGTCAATGAATACATATTCAGCCGATTTTTTGTGTGATTCACCTTGGGATGAATTGCGCGATGTGTGTTTTGTGAAACAATATGACACTCACTAAACCCATGCAGACCCTACCCATGTATTCCCTATACACATAGACACTTTGTTTGTCGTGCATATTTTCGGAATAAATGACGATCGCTAAGCACACCGAGAAGGCAAATTGCTCATAAGGTAGCAAAGAACACATAGACGAGATTTTTCAGCGATCCTGAAATTAGTTTTGTAACCTTACCTAAACGTTTTGCACTGTATCCAGCCATAGGATTAATTCAATTAGAGGGTACTTTTGGAGTTTAGCAGAAGACTGAATGCTTTTGAAGCACATGGAGAAACTGGGTACTATATCTTATGATGTGAAGTAGTATGCATTTTATTACTTTCTAAAATTAATATCTATCGAAAAATAACAATCCCGTGTGGAGTGGAATGCCCCTTTAACGTTACACTACTTTGGGTTTGAGCTTGAAGCTTATCTTTCTCAAGGCCTCCACATTGTGACTGTCCTTCAGAAGTTAAATCTGGACATCGTTACGCTTTGGGCAAGTCGTCAAAGCGAAGAAAAGACATTCTCAGCACCGTACATATGCATCAAGACTCAAGTATCGTTTGCGGCAGCACTCAGGTCTTCCCCACAATGTTGCAGGGTGATATCATTCTGTTGACAGGAGTAATACACTTGGGAACTCGTAATGGATAGGATAGAGATATATGCCTTTCCAATTCAATAAGAGGATAATGTAGAGGAGATATACAAGAGATATGATTTTACAGTGATTAAATCTCTTCTAGTATTTATCATACGTTACTTTGTATCTGTGCAATGTTAAGTACGTGTTTATGTTTTGCATTCTTGACAGCAATATGCTCTTGTAACATATTAGGCTAACGAAAAGGAAATAGACAAGAGACGGTCTTACCTTCAATATTATTTTCTTACTTGCTGTACATGTATGGCAAAGTACGATTGTATCACGCTCGCAGCTTGGTAGAATTCCTCTTCGTCGACGCCGCTGGATGAAGAAGCCTTCCTTGTGATGATGCCAATAACGGTGAGAAAGACCACCTGTTGCATGTAACCAGAGAAATAAGCGTTTGGCTGTCTGACAGAAAATACTAAAAACCGACGCGTTTTACACTACTAGTCTTCGTTTCCCCATATAAAACAACTGCTTGAACTATGATAACGTATACAAAACGCTAGGATACAGTGCAGAGACCGCCCGTGGAGCGCTAACAGCTTGCAGTAATGGAAGATGAACACAGTCTCAACGGTGAGCCATATATGCATCTCTAATGGGGAGCGCTCGTAAAGCTGTATGGACTACCTAGTCGATATTATTTTGTTAGACCGATAAGGGAATGATACTAAGTGAGGCAATACGGGTTACGTTGATATGTCTTGTTGAAATTGTGATTTATGTAGGGACTATGACCTAGTTTGGGGACAAAAAAGCTATTCCTATCAAACAGCCCTTTTCTCGACAACATAAAAGAACGCAACTGTCTATGATCTGTGTTGTCTTGTCATTTTCTCAGCGAAGCTACTTTATCACGATAATACAGCAGCTGGTGCTTTAAAAACTTCTAAGAAACTACGACAACGTCCTAATCAATCTATTCTTAGGATTCAGTGCTGCTCTTCATAACCGACAGTACGTACTGAATATCTTGAAATGTTCGCGGCGGTTTTGCTTTCACATTTGTTTTTGTGGTCACTTTTCTACAGCGAATCCGTTACACTGCGAAAACCTGTTTTCAGTGTATTACAACTGTACTAAACTGTACCAGAGGATCGTTTCAACTGCAACGTTATCATAACGAAAATAAAGAAATGACCGATATAATCCCACGAAACTCCCTCGTCTTTGCCCCCTCCGTTCCTCTTGCAAATCTTACTTTGACTGGCACTGTTCGTAATCCACACACACGAACGCACGCACACACACACACACGCACACACAATCACACACACACACGCGCGTACGCAGTCACACACACACGCGCGCGCGAGCGCACACACCGTGGCACACACACACACACACACACACACACACACATGCACACATTCACACACACACACATAATATCGCTTAGAAAGTATTACTAACGGTTGTATCACGAAATCTATATCATAGCAGAGTAGAGAGTATATTTTCTATGTTGACATGTTCAAGCTTGCGTCCCATTTATAGTGAGTTGAATGTAATCACGGGTCGTTAACTTTGCGCTGCTTTAGTGGTTCCAATTGTCATGACCATCTTGCTGACAAGCGGTTACAACTAGGGATTACTCATTCAGCTATTATGGAATTTCCCTTGTTTGGGACGGGGCAGTTACTAGTACTACGTCATTGCTTAAATGGGTACACTCCATTAGAAAATGAAACGCACCCTGTTGCCATGGCGGCACTAAAAACGTTACAATTATCAAGATTACCCTGAGTTTATACTTAAACATTGACATTACGCAAAGATGAAAAACACAGCACAATTTGGACAGAAAAGTGTAATAAAAAAACGAGAAGTCTAAGATCTCATTCCTCTGTGAGTTTGTGTGAATTTACTAAAACAAGTCCGAGTCAATTGGAGGTCATTGACCTTGTCGGACAGATCAGCCGCGTCTATGGACTATACCACACTACGTTCAGGAATAGGTGTCGGCCTGCAATACTGCAGTACCTGAAAGTAGTGCTAGGGGAGCGAAAATTGCCATGTTTCTTCAACACCTCGATAACTGCCCACACACATGTACCAAAATTTATACAAACTTATAAAAAAAATCTTGAGCTACATTTGCGAACACACACAAAAATAAACCCAAAACAGTGCCTCCGTCGGAAGCAAACCTTCTTTCCGGAGGTAACAATGTAAATTTGTTTTGTTATGAGTGAATCCCGGGTACAGTTATGTACGTACGTACGTGAGGGGAAATTTGCATGATTACGACCCTGACGTCAGTTGGGATATTAGATGATCGCATTTGCCCTGTCATGAGACTACACAGACCATACTTAGCTGTAATCTAAGTCCCAGTAGATCACCATAATCTCCCAAGCACAGCGCTATTTGTTACTGATAATGTGAACTCTAAGTACCACCATTGTACGTCATAACAGTAACACGGCATGACAAGCTGTTTTCATGGACGACCATTACGGATATTCAATGATAAGTTATCATTCTGGTGAACTATGATAAAAGGATGATGACATACATTATAAATATTCAATGACAGATCATTCTGGTAGAATAAGAAAATAAAGGGTGATGAAAAAAGTAGTATTAGTAGACACTATGTGGTATTATGGCGAATGCTAAGCCAAACATCACATCTTCCTTACATAACAAGATATCTGCCACCAAAAAAATAAAGCCCTTAGCACATCCAGGTCAAAAGATACAAAAACGGAATTTGTGCTGCAGTACTAAGATCACACACCAGGAGGCCCAAAATTGACATTGACCTTTGTCTTCCTAACACCTACCAAAAATACCAAATATCATCGTGATCCATCCAGCGGTTCTTAGGTTATGCTGAACACAAATATATCCGGAAACACAGACAAACAGACAGACACACCCAGACAACTATATCTCCTTTTTCCATGGAAGTGTGCATGTTGTTGGTAATAGCAAGACGGTTTTGATGATAGCGTATCTCTTGAAGCTTTATACATTACGAGACGTACTTTTATAGCTAGTTAATCCTCTTTAACACGACATAGACGTACTAGGTACACAAATTGATTGCGAAATTAAATGTAGAGCTTACACAATAACTATACATGGTAACTATATCTCAAGGAACTTGCAGCAGCATACAATAAGATTATTCGGAGTACGCATGCGTAGCGAAATGCATTATGTGTAACACGTATGTCAAAGGTCAAGGGTGAAGCCCCTAGCTTCTAAACAGTTTTTGTCTCCACCATTGTCTCGATGTGCATAAAAACATCCCGACGTGTTTTGCTTACGTCTCAGGGGCCCTCACCTTTGACATTCTAGTACTATCCACAATACATTTCGCTACACATGGGCACTCAATGAACTTCCTTACAGATTTATTCATCTGGAGTCACGATCTGGTAATGTCAGTTGAAGAGTTCAAATCGAATGTAAGGTCACGAATGAAGTTCATTGAGATGATTTGCATCCGCGGTCACGTAGTCTTTATCAAGGCACGTTCTGTTGTATCATTGAAGAGGTCCACCAGTCACGTATGAGTAAGTTAATAGAATAATTTTTCAATCAGTGACTCTTTGAAAACACGTCAGACACGTTCCGCCAAATTTGGAATTTGGAACACATTTGGTGACTCTTTGAACACACGTAAGACACGTATCTCCAAATTTGGTCAAACCACTGGACTTCGATAACGATCATTACTGTATATAATCGATAAGTCAATGACCATCGCATTTATTAGAATGATAAGAATGTGCCTTGGAGGTACAGCATTATATCATACATTATATCAGCATTATATCATACATCTTATTTTTTTATTTTATCTTATTTTTTTTTGGACAGATGATGACGATGTGGCACTGCACTCAAGTTTTGTAACTTATATTAACAATGCCACATACACGGTACAGACAGAAGGAAAGTCGTGTAAAGTGCCTTTCCCAAGGACACAACGTCGGGGGCACGGTGGGAATCGAACTCAGAACCCATAGGTTCCGAGCCGAACGCTCTACCAGTTACGCCACGCCCGACGCCACAATTTTTGAGATTTACTAGTACTTTTTTCGCTGTAATCAATGCAGCAAAACAAGAATAAATAACAGTAAAATCATCTTATTGTCTTCGCAATACGACATTACAATGAATGTTGAAGAAATTGGTCATGCTGATATTACAATTTTTATTATCATAAGGTGACTTATCATACAGTCGGGCACGTTATGTGATTAAAAACGTGTATATCCGAACTGACAGGTAACCCTAGTTCACTTTTATCCGAGGGGTAGCCTATATACATTGTCTTTTACAAAATATATTTTGAAATATTGCCGTTTGAAATCACGGCCCGTAAACTTTATTCCGCTGTTTTTGAAAACAACAGATATAGGTTACAACGCGGATAAAGTGAACTAGCGTTGAGTTAAATGGAAATTGATGATATGTTAACTCATTTCAGGAAATATGCTCGAATAAAGGCGATAATAGACCAATAGACCAATATCTACATTAAGTCACCAAATTGAATTCTACCAAATAACAACAACAAGCTTTATTGGCACGACAAAAAGTACAGTTACTTTTGTACGGTAAACTATAAGTTACCACAAAAAATAGAGAAAGAATACAGAATACATAACTCAGTAGTGAATGTGATGTTTTAACGTTTTATAGTGGTGCGTGATAAGTAAAGTACTTTATATAGACTTTGGAGAGAGGTACATGGCGTTATTTTTCAACCCATTCCAACATTACGTTGTGCAGAACTGCACCAATCACCATTTCATCCGTTACAGACTGTTCCAGGGATAAACAAGATCAACACTTTACATCCCCGTGTAACTCAAACATCCTAGACGTCGTATTCAGAATACCAATGGAGAATAAGTTAGAATAGACTGCTAAGGGTCGGAAAACGCCTGCTGCTCGTTTTATGAGCGGGAATGTGGCCAAAATCTTTCTCTGAAGATCTCAGAGGGTGAAGGTAATATACCTTCTGTCAGCTAAGATTGAGAGGAGGTGTTTTTTACCGTCTTGGGCGAATTACTTGTAGAAGAAGAAATGCTTCTAACAGGTGAACATCTCTGCCTACACGGCAATTTTGACCTGTGTTTTCTATCTTTTATACGAAAAGAGTATCATAGAATCCTTGAGGTAAAACCTATAAAAGTGCCAATAAATGTATTCTTGCCTGCGCTTTTGCACCAGAATGGCGTCAAAGATGTTATATTTTGAGTCTATATATTTTGTGTGCAATTACTAAACATACGATTCGTCAACATGACTTGTTCTCTCGTCCTAAATTTGAAAGGAAATCCCAAAAGAGTGTCAAAAAGCCGCTAGGGGGCCCAGACTTACAGCACTTAATATCTGCCCCAACTACCAATACAAAATCACAACTACAGCATGTCAAGAACAAAAGTTATGAGAAATGGAAGTTTTGCTGTAGTACCTTAGCAAGCCACTAGGCGGCCCATGATCAAACTTGACCTTCATTCTTGAAGCCTAACCACCTACCAAATATCATCAGAATCCATCCAAGGCTTCTCGAGTTATGCAGCAACACACACACACACACACACACATACATACATACAAACACGCTCAAAGCAACCCTTTCTGACCAAGGTAGCAACGCTACTCCAGGGTTGTGAGTCATTCGCGCTTTTCAATCACTTTTTCAAAACGATTCAATCATTCCAACCAGGAAACTTCAAGAATGGTGCTTCTAGACCGTTGCAAACTGTTGCCACAACTTCAACCTCGTGTCCTTGATACTGAAAGCCACTCCTCAATTTTTCGAGTGTTCAACCAAGAGTTGATGTGTCCATTAATCGATCCCCTGGGTTTTACAGAATGATACAACCGAACACTCTACTCTATGCACTTCTCTTTCCTGTAATGCATGGTGCTTTTAAACAACACAAACCTGAACACTAGTACTTCGGAAGAGAAAGGGGATCTGATGGAGAAGCCACTAGGTAGCTGCCTTAACACCTCAAATGGATGTTGAGGGAAGTAGATAGATCTTGTGGTTTTTATCTTGTCAAATCAGACTGACTGTGGGCTTCAGTCATGGAATGAAGGCATGAGGTTGACAAAGAAGAGGCTTAGAGCGTCTGAGAACATACACCATGGTGCATCAGTCAGGCACGGCCACAGGCAAAGATAAGCTACTAATTGAAAAATGGTAATGACCGATTCGCCTAGTGAAGGACCACGAAGGGCCGTGTGTGTGTGTGTCAGTGTGTGTATGCTTGTGTGTGTGTGTGTGTGTGCTTGTGTGTGTGTGTGTGCTCGCGTTTGTGTGTTTGTTTTGCACAGTTATGTGTGTGTTTGTGTTTGAGTATTAGTGTTGGAGAGAGTGCGAGTTTGTGGGTTTGTGACCACTAAGGGCCGTGTGTGAGTGTGTGTGTGTGTGTGTGTGTGTGTATGTATGTGTGCTTTTGTGTGTTTGTTTACTAATCTTTTGTGTGTTTGTGTTTGAGGGTGTGTGTTTGTGAGTTTGTGACTGTGGGTGCGTGTGAGAAAGAGAGAGGGAGAGATAAAAGTAAACTTGAACACGTATTTCAAGATTGACTACTTTTTCAAAGAATGCCGATAGCTAGAATGTTCTCTGAAAAGGCAATATAGAGACAAAGTAATAACTACACTTGTCTGCCTTAAGTAACCTCAATTCTTCTCAAATTGCCTTTTTTCAGATCTCCGCCCAAAGGTAATATGCAAGAACACCATCAGACATGAGCTGCCAACATTGAGAACACATATAGTTCCGCCCTCAGTCTGTTTGCCATTAGCACAGGCAAAAGGCCAAGGTCCATCAGAAGGATCCTGGCAAAACTTTATGATTTACCCTGTAGGCAGCCGGTATCTTGGATGATCTCCTGGTCTTGGCAACTTCTATTCTATCCTGCTATCTTGTACATAAAGTACCTTGCTGTCTTTCAAACTCTCCAAAATTGAGAATGCATGTAGTTCCGCCCTCGTCTGTTTGCCAGTAGCACAGGCAAAAGCCCAAGGTCCATCAGAATGGATTCTGGCAACACTGTGATTTACTCCGAAGGCAGGCGGTATCTTGGATGATCTCATAGACCTGGCAGCTTTCCCATCGCTATCTTGCACATAAAGTACCAACATTGAAAACGCATGTAGTTCCGCCCGCAATCGGTTTGCCAGTAGCACAGACAAAGGGCCAAGGTCCATCAGAGTGGATTCTGGCAAAACTTTGTGATTTACTCCGAAGGCAGGCGGTATCTTGGATGATTTCGTGGTCTTGTCAACTTCACCGACGCTATCTTGCACATAAAGTACCATGCTTTCTCTCAAACTGGACCAAATTGGACCGTATATTCAATATCTCCGCACGTTATCGCAGTGTCCAGTGGTAATTCAACTTGGATGTCGTACATCAATGAGGCAATGTGGTAGATCAAGCCCCTGTCACACAAAGCTTACCGACCTTCTCCCGACCATGGTTGTCTTCATCTAGATCAGCTCTTTTGCATTCATAGTTAGAGTATAAACGACTAGTTTCTCCCAGATCACTTCAGTGTCACTGACGAAAAACAACGGGTGCTGTTTGAAACATTTGACCGTTTCCAAAACCATATCTAGTTGCTTGAGTAACTGCTTTCTGGCTTATCTTATTACCTGGATGTCGAATCTTCATTGACGTAGCATGGTTGCATTAGTGAGGTCATCTGTTAATGGGGGTTCGTTGGCCAGGCTATTTACGAGTCTTTGGCTTTGCAGTCAGCTACGCCAATCCACTCTAAATTTCTAAAAAATCAAGTCGGAAAAGAAATATTCTGGTTCCTCTGTGATACAGGCAGCAACCTGGATATAGAATAAGATGGATTCTAGACTGCTCCCGACGTCCTTGTGTCGACCTTGGTCGGGGATCAGTCGAGAGCACAGTTGTAACAAGGTCTTGAATGTGTGACGGGTTTAAACGTAAGGTTTGGACCAATGGCAACAGTTGAAATGCCTGTAGACATCAACGGCATCAACAGGTCTCAAATGGCACTCTTCTAGCATTTACACATCAAATAGAATCCAGCAACTTTAACACACTGAGTGTACATGGTCTTGGAAACTCTCTCTCGCAGCATTGTTGTGCAATGTTAAGTGCTGTCTTACAGAGACGCCGTTGTGAAGTGTAGTTAGCCTTAAGCCTTTAAAAGCTGTTGAAAGCTTTCTTGACATCCGTCTAACACCTTTCCATTAGGGTGAATTCTTCGTTCCTTGTATTGATCTAATTTTAAAGGTACCTTCACGCGATAAGCGGAATCAGCCGGACTGACTAGTATTATTCTTTGACTTTGTTTATTTCTGGGTATTGGTTGGGCATTCTAGAAATTCTCAATGCGCTCCAGATATTTCTGCCCATTCTTTGGTCCGTCCTGAATGTTTTTTGTATACTCAAAACTTTCGAGGTGTATTTTAAGTGGAGAATTTGTCGAACGAAATTCAAAGTGTATTGGTTAGGTCGCAGTGAGCGCGCATCGCGATCACCGTCTAGTGGAAAAGGGGCCGTATTCCAGCATTATTAGAAACATTCTGATCTCATTCGATGGTGAACCAAGCCACTTCGAATCCTGCCAGAATGTTGCCAATCTGGAATGCAATACAGATACCCAGGAATAGACAAAGAATAGTTATTTTGATGGCTATTCGGCTCATTTCTTCTCGTGTTAAGGGGCTATAATGTCCAATTGAAATTCCCAACCGAATGTGGCAGGGATTTTGCAAATTCTTCATTCCGGCTGGTTCTGCTTGATTCCTGCTAATTCGGTTTCAGTATGAAGGCTTAATAACTATGGACGTAGATGGCGTAGTACAGAACTTGCTGCGTATAGGAGCTATTCCAAAATTGGACTTTGCAGCTTGAAGCTTATCAACCCCTATAATACCCTAGTTGGGTTTCACATATCAAAAGTTCGTAAAGTCACGACGCAATTGAACTACATTTGAACTTATAAAATTTCATGTTACAACATGTTATGTGATGCATTGTCTGTGTGTGGCTTATCTCAGTGGGATTTGAGAGCTAGGCTCCCAGCGTCTAGACGCAGAAGCTGATTTTCATCAAGCTCTTTTGTCATAACTTAAAGAAAGGTCGGGTAAGTTTTAACGTTACCATAAAGTAAATGAATACCACATGACTCGTGGCGACTTGAAGGCGCAGAGGTGAAGCCGAATCCATACATCAACGTCGCCTGTTTAGGCTGTCTGTCTGCCACGACGTTTGTCAGGGGAATTTTCCAGTCGGATCATATTCATTCTGATCTGTGTGCACAATATTGGATTCATATGATATTTCATTAGTGATTTTTCAAAGTAAATGAAGAGATCCCTTCATTGATCTCTTTTCTTTACCAAACATTTCGTAACCAGGACGGGGGGGGGGGTGATGTAGATTTCCTACAACCTTTGACTCATTGCTGACGTCACATCTCGCGTCATGATCACGTGGGTCGGATAGCCGATTTGGTTGAAAACTGTGAGTCCAGTGTTTGAAGTTGGCAGGCAGTTCTATACATGTATCTCCATATTGTTTTGATAATGTCCTGTTCTAGGCTGACTGAGTTTAGGCAATCCCACGATTGTTGTGGTTTTCCTCTTGTAATGTTTTGGAGTAATTTGTGGTATTAAGTTTCATTTAAAGATTTACTGCATTACAGTATAGTAACTAGCAGATTACCACCGTAGTGTGCCAAAGACGAGATTTTGACAACGTTTAAAGGTGTACTAAAGATTAAAAAAAAACATTTCGAGAAATTCTAGTACTGCATAATGAATGTAGCAGAGAGTGTGACTAGTGTACTCCTCAATTCCCACCCATTGACCTTCGAAAACTTCAACAGGTGCGTTTTACAGCTTGTTCATGATGATAACGAACCGGTGGTACAATCGCACCTGGAGTCAGTCAGCTAACAAGCAGACATAAAACTCTCTCGCTGTCCGCCTGACTGGGAGAACGGTAATGTTACAATTTATAGATGGCAACTTTCCAAAACAGGTTGCTGCAAACCTCTCCGGAACAATCAAGATACGACAGAAAAGTCTCCATATCAAAAGGCATATGGCGAGAGCAGAGAGAACACTGGGAATCTCGTTAATAAGTCAACCTGAGCAATATTAACAGCATTAAAAGTGGAAATATTAGGAATAAGGCAATCTGTACAATATTGACATCTACCGAACTGTATTTCCATATTTACATCATTTTTAAAAAATATTCTGAGCGGTTAAAAACGGCCCAGAGAGAAAGTAGCACGAGGATGTTCCTTATTATTGGAACCCTCAAAAATTAGGCCTTGGTCAGGAATCCTCGTGCGACTTGTTTCTGCGCCATTTTTTATCGACTCGATTTATGAAATAATGATATAAATGTGCGAAAATATTTCATAAGATGTCAATATTGTAAAGATTGCCTTATCCAGATTATTTCCAATTTAAATGATCTAACATTGAATAGGTTGACTTTAAGCCTGCATCAAAATTCAAGTAAACACTGGCCGAATTTTTTAATCGACTGGAGCTCGCTGAATCTTAAAATTGACAGAGCGTCGACCGCATTTTCGCTAAAAATCTTCCCCGTCACAAATTGGACTGCTGAGGCTCGGTGTGTCATTCCGGAAAGTTTAAGTTGTTTTTTTTCTGCTTAGCGCCTTTTTGGTGTACAGCTGGCATGACATGAAGGTTTGAATCCAAACGGACGAGCTGCTAAAAAGAAGCCCTAGAAAACGCCAGGACGTAGGCCGTACTTTGCTAGAAAATGCCCTTTTGGAGTTTGCCAACAAGTCGGCCGAGCTCGGTTCTTGATTTGTGACAGGGGCTTAAAGGGGTGTTTCACTCCAGGAGCGGTTAATATGATTCCTCAGAGAATAGTTTGTTTTGGCAAATTTGCCATAAATTGAAACCTACACGCAGAGTACATTGTAGTGATCGGGTTCTTGAATTCCCCTGAGGACCCTTCCAATTGGGCACTGGTGAGAAAGGACGTGACTCTAACAAGAGGGACAATTAGCGGTCGTGCGCAGGTATTAATAATAATACTTCGATGTTTTATGATTACTTCTTGAGTAGACGGAATATGCGTACACGAAACATCAACAGGAGTGCCAGCCAACACGTTTCAATTATTATTTGGGGGTTCACTTGTCCATGTATGAAGTAGGCTTTTTAGAAAGCAGAGTGTCCCTTGAAATGTGCCAAAATCTCTATATCCTTGAATGAGATTGCACACTTTTGTGTGTACGTGTGTGAGTGCACTTGAGCATACAACATGATTAGTATGACCTCGTCCATCACCTATAGTGACAGAGAAAGGAAAAACTGGCGACACTCTTAAGCTTGCTTGTTCAACGTAATTGTGACTGTGGCACCTATAAGGCAAACGAAAAAAAAAGGAACCAAACAAGAGTTTAACGATCACATACATAGCCAAGCCAGCGTAACTGTGAAAACATAATTGACCTTGACATTCACAACACCTATCTATCGCCATCATCATCATTATATCTAGCCACCTACCAAATGTCATCGCAATCCATCCAGAGGCTCTTAATTTATGGCCACAAATATCCGAAAAAAACTTGCTCGTTAGAGATTTGCAAAGCATATTTCGAATGAATTCGTTTATCTTCTTTCCGAATTTCATACGCAAATATTCTTCTTCAGGAGGCCTAGGCTACTTCAGCATTGACTCTTTAATTATATAAGATTTATCCACATAACATTACCAAGTCTAGTGACAATCAGTTGTACTGCTAAGTCACATCCTTAATACAAACACAACCAAATAATTTGGTAGCGTTTCTAGTTCTAGACACAGTCGAAGGTAATGAAAAGTAGTTCTAAATACAGAATAGAACCATCGCGAAATAAGATGAAAACTAGAATAAGAAGGTATCTATAGCTACATTATGTATACACAAAAGACCGATAGAGAGCTGGTCTCTTGTAGCCTACAGAAATGGTGAAGTTCAAGTGAAAAACGCCTGTTTTGATCCTGATTTACACATATTCAATTTGTAACCGGTATCGATCACATTGTATTCATTGTCATCAAGCAAGACTCAGAGGAAAATCACTGAATTGCATTACCCTTTCTAAGATTTTTCCGACACTTAATCTCCGACACAACTCTCTTCAGTACTAAGACCTGCCTAGAACAACATGTACACGAAGATACATTCAAAAATTTTAAGCTATTATGCTTACCAGCGTTACCAAGGCCACAAACGAACAAAAAGTGAATATAATCTCATGTTGATGGCGGGGGTATCAAACGCAGCAGTACAGCGACCCCTAGCGACATCTGAGAGTATTAACTTTTACAGAAGAGGGCCGCGTTCTCTTTGTTTGTACCTCTTCGATCCAAAATGCTACAGATAGCTACAATGGTCGTATTTTGGCTGTGCTGTTTTTGTCATGCGTGTGTGGGATAAGTAGTCTGACGCAGTTCTCCGAATACGAAATAGCAAGCAAGGGATGGCGTCCATTCAATCTTAGCTTGGATTTTTATCACTTTCCTGACCAACAGCCTTACTTAAACACCTTTAATTCTGCAAGAAAGCAACCAAAGGTGCGGACTGCACCAGGCTAGTGAGAGATTTGACTTTATTCGAATTGCAACAGGGACCGGACAATACAATATGGACAATAGGCACCGTAGCTGAGAGAAGTTGGGCAACACATACCTTCTCCTAGTCAGCCATCTTGAAATTGCCGCTTACCTGTCTGAGGTAACCTAGGCAATCGACCAATCGGATAAGGTTTTCCAGAAAACACGCAGTTGCATTGGGAGTGAGCGGTCGTCGGTATGGTGCAGAAATTACATTTACCGCCAGGTGTCGTCACTGTGCCACGAGCACACAGTCAACAACTGCGACTGATCTCTCTCTCTCTCTCTCTTTCTCTCAAAATTGTTGGCTTTAACAAATGGCTCACTGTTCAAATTTACAATTGCTTACTCCATGGTGTATAAGTCACTTACAAATAAAGGGATTGAAGCACACTCATTGAATTTTTGTTTTCTTTAGCAGACGTATTCGACACCATTTATGTACCATTAATAAACCATTAAAAATAAAATTAAAGCATTGTTAGTGTCGTTTTTGTTGTGCTTCTCTCATTAAACGCTACCCTATTGGTAAAGAAGTCTGAAAACGTTTATCTTACAGTAAAGGATATTTAACGTTACCTGCCTTTGTATTAATGGAGAACGTTAGCTAAAAATCACTAGCTAGCTAGTAACACTGTATTCCTTTGGTACACTTTTAAATGTTTTCACACACAAAGAACTCGTGCGTTTTAATTTGTGCAAGTTGATAGTCGTTCCTACAATCTTGGTGCATTCGGTATTCGCATGGCAGATATAGCCACTGGTATTACAATAAAGGCGAAAGAAGAAAAAAAGAAGACAACGTTAACTGTACGTACCTTTGTTGAAGGTGTAACTCCTTGTCCTCTAAGTTGGGGTCACTCCTACCTTGTTTGACCCGATGGTACCTTCGGATTGAATCTTGTAGTCACTTTTATTCAATGTTAAGGTTTTCGTTAATGTCCCTAGCGTACAGCACTGACCTGGTCCGTACTGAGGTTGTTTGACACCTACGCCCTTGCTCTCTGTTGATGGTCTCTTTAAACCCGATACCGCTATCCCCAAGGGATTGAATAGGATCCCTGAGTGTAAGCTACTTAATATCATCTGTCCACCTAACAAAGCCGTACAAATGAGGTTTCAATTTCTGAAAACATTGAGGATGAACATAATTTGATGGACATCAATTTGAAAATGGAAAGCTATGTGGGGAATTTCATGTACCAGTTATTGACCATGCAAACTGCCTTATGATTCTTGGTTTTATATGGTGGCACGCCACATTTCCATTTATTGTGGTAACCTTATACCATTTGACCTCAATACAAATGAGTATATCCGTGCCTACGTCAAAAAGCTTTTAATCCTGTGACAAGTCGCTCTAACGCAAAAGTCCGCTTCTTCTTCTGAAGTCAGGGGAGCCTATTCGATTCAATGTATTGTACTCAATTAGGGGTGCCCTCTAAGCCCGTTAGAATCTCATTTGCACAAACCAGAAAAAAAATCTCCTATGAGCTCCACTGTACCGTGTTTACGGCCTTTTTTAGTCTCGTCTGTCTGTTTACATAGTAAATCGTTTGCTCTACGTTTTCCGTATGTAACGTCATATCATAAACTGCAAATCATGAAGCGCTCCCTTGCTACCATTACGTGCATTGCATGTTCGGTGCATTTATTAGAAGTGAACGGCAGTCAGTATGCTGCAGACATAACAGCAACTGCCAGGTGTCGCTACTGCCACGCAGGGGGCACGAACATTACGTGTAATGAATGTTCGGTTCACGTACAATTGTATAAACCTGGATGCGTGACACAGTGAAATTATGTATACCTTCATGGCTTACTACTTCTATCAGACAATTTTTTTCCTGTGAAGTATTGGTGAAACTATGAAATAATTATTTGTATGACTACTAGACTGATTTAATGAAGAATGAAAACAAGAAGCTGGATTTAATCAACTCTACATTTTTATTCTGGAAGAAAGCAATCACAGACTTTCGCACAATTTTTTTCACAATATATTCAGAATGTCAACAGAATGCCTGTCACATTGTCTCAGTAAATTTTTCATGAAAGCAAATCAAAAAAGAGAAAGCAAATGCCATTGGTATTCATGTGACATTTATAGCACATTCACTTCAATAACAAGATCTCCTGAATTTTATCCAATGTTGAAGAAACAGCAGGTTTGAATTACAATGTATTTTCCAACGTTCAAAATCAATAAATCTTAATCGTCTTAACCACGAACCTTCCCCATACATTGTGTAGCTGAAACACTCTTTTTGACAGAAAGCTCTTTAAGTGATTTTCCTATGTTGCTTTTTCCAGATCAGCCTGTTTCTATACATTTACATCACAAATCAAGAGAAATTAAACAACTGGAGAAGGAGGTCACAATTACTTAAAATATTTTCACTATATACACTGAAATAAAGTTAAAACAAAGGCACAAAAATATATCAACATCTCTACTTGTGCCTTTTATATATTTCGTTACTCTCTGTAATAATAACATTGTCATACAATTTCTTGTGCCATCCCATGATGCATTGCTTCAAAATGGCCGCTTTTTCAGCATACTTTTGAGCAATCATGGAATGGCACTAGAAAACACTACAATATTAAAGATAACTCTGATTCACAAGAGTTGAATATGATATCAATACAATTATGAGGCATGAATTCGAGAGAAGATAATAGGCAGTTGTCAATTACACAGTACTGAAAGTCATTATCCATTGATGATTCTCTTCAACTGGAAAAAGGTCATGAATTATGTTTTCTTTAAAAACTGTCATCACAACAGACCTATTATAGCAACAGGTCTGTGTCAGTAGTGTTTGGTGTGGTATAACATAAGTTGAAGCTCAGTATCACACAAGTAATTGTATGTACCTCAAAAATTGTAGGGGAGACAATGATACAAATGACATATCTTTTACCATGCTAATTATTTTTTCTGTGCCATCTTCAAAACTTCTGTGTCCACTTTACTTTCACTTAACTTCCATTTTCCTCAATCAAAACTAGCCATCACAATATTCTTCCAGTCCATATCGTTTTCCTTAATAAATCAAGACTGTTACATTCCTTCACAAACAATCTTTCTTCTTCATCTGTGACAAGTTACCCTCATTAACATAATTGTAATACTTATTTGAGAAGTGTTTCCACAGTGTGCTATCTACAAGTTCACAAGCACCATCAGAAATGGCAGGCTTAGCTACAAGATCAAGTTCAGAAAATAGAACGATTCCAAGGTAAGCAGATCACTCAAATCCTCCAAGCCAGATTTGACTCTACTTAATTTACATGACAACGATTTTCTAGTAGAAATGTATACCTATTTTTCATATTGAACCATTTATGATAGTCAATCTTCATGTCCTGTAGCAATTTCTTAACCCTGGGTAATTTCAATCAAGGAGGTAATTTCAACCTCCTTGTTTCAATCATGTAATTTTATCTATTTGAGGAAAGTTTGAACATTTTACTTTGTTTATCTTTAATAAAATGAAGCTTGACAAGATGTTGTTATCTGATCACAAAAGTGGAGAAACGACATTGTCTAAAAATCACAATAGGTGTTGAGAATTCAGCACTACTAATTATACAGTGTCATATTCTATAGAAAAGTGACTTTTTATCAAGACAATAATGATCATAAACACAAAAGATCCTAAGTCTCTCAAAGATAGGTGAGGTCTTCTTAAATCTATCATCAAATTTAGATAGAATATGTTGTCATCAAGCTTTCAATGTAAAATGGAAATATAGGGAAATTTGAAAGACTGTTCAATTTTACTTTTTACCTGTAAACATGGATGTTAGTTATATGGCTAATCCTACCTGACCAAAACGTTTTATAAACCAAACTCTTTTTCTTGTTTTTAAGGTAACCATCAGATGATGATTGCGTTGTCCTTTGGCATGAGGTCAGAGGTCAGAGTTCATTTGGCTGACCCAGGAGGTGGCTGCGAGTCGTGATCAAACAGCGGGTTCTTCACTTCCATCTCTCCCGTCTGGAAGAGGAAAAACAACAAAATTAACCTTCTTCCTACTACATGTAACCCCATACTAATTACCAATTTGATGCTAAATGTCTACTTTAGCATGCAGGAGGTTAAACATTTTACATAGACACTAGGGGTGGGTACTGGTACAGGGAATTCAGGTTCAGGTATGGTCCAGGTCCAGTGGATTAGGACAGGTGGTCCGGACCTGAACCTAATTGTTTGTGAATGGGCAATACTCAAAACAACGGCCCATTTCCCTAAAAAGGAATCTGTTTGGTGGAGTATCTTATCTCTTTACATAAACAATGCTAACTGCCTCTGTTTCAAACCAAGTTTGACTGTAGAAACTTGATAAAAATGACAATCAACTCTCCTCTAGATCTACTTTGATCTTGCTACATGTATTTTCTTGGACCAATAAGCCTCAAACATGAACGCCTGTAGCCGTAGTGCCAGTATAATCTGATTGTTTTCAGGTCCAGTTTTTCTGGACACGAAAAAGAAACTTTATGTTCCGGTGCCTCTAGTTCTGAGTAAAGGGTAACCAACGTACCGCAGCCTCCATGAGATAACTCCTTAAGCCTAAACTGTGGCACAAGAAGTTGCAAAACTGTTAACATCTTAATATGATAAACAAAGAGTCTGTAGAGATGGTACTTACTGGTGCCAGACCAGGACACTCGTACACTGTGTAGTCTCCCTCTTCTGTCTCCTCCTCTGTCTCATCATCTGAGTCATTACGCTTCATGTCACCATGGTTCCTACAGGGGGGAGAAGAAGATAGACTGTTAAAATCTGAGTCTCATTATGAATCAACCTAAACAAAATCAGACAGAGGAATGAGGTATACTATATCTAGAAGTACCAACAGACAATGCAAGAAATACAGTTTACAAATGAAACATCCCAAAATCATGTAAAAAAATTTCTTCATTATGGCACATGGTGGAATCATAAGAGTTGATGTTACATCCACTGCTATCGTACTTGTATTATGTCAATGTACTTACTTTTCCATGGCCAGCATCTGCTGTTTCTGGTGCTGGTAGTGGTACATCTGGGCACTCTGGGCCAGCTTCTTGTCTCCTGCCTGGAATATAAGAAAAAATCACACCTAAGTCTTTACTTTGGAATGCTTCACAATTTTATAGTACAGGGAAGTCTGTACATTTTTCTGTCAACTTTTTATCAAATGTCGTATATTTTCTACATTACCAAAGTGGGAATGCAAATAGTTGATTCCAAGCAATAATTATATTACAGCCACAACCAATTGAGCATGTCATCTATGTTGCAATTTTCAACAGTAATGCTAGGTGGTGCTTTTGTACCATACGGGTAAAGTTTACATGAACATGTTATTTTTACAGTCTAAAAAACAAATCCATCACGAGTAGTTAAAATCACAGCTACTTGCTTGTGTTTTAGACAACGATAACATTTAACCTTTCAACTTGTTTATATTCAATTTGCGACTGAAATGTTATGATAGGAACAGAAATGTTTTTTTAAAGAAAAATGGTGTTTTTCTTTTTTAATTTCTGTCTGAGAATACAATACCACCTGTGCCACAGGATGTTATTTCTAAACCTTTTTGTCTACCAACTCAAAGTGATAATGCAAGCTTTATTGATACAACAAAAAGTACAGTGACTTTTGTATGGTCAAATATAAACTACAAAAAAAGTCGATACAGAATAAATCATAAACTCTACTAACTAAACAATTTAGGATAATAAGAAAAGCTCCATACAATCAGGGCATCAGGCTAAACATGAGTGTCACTATCTTTTCCAATCACAAAGCAATCTTTTATGTATTTACCTATCTTAGCATTATGAGAGCTGTCAGATCTAAGGATATAGTCAAATCTACTTCTGCACCTGTCCAGATTCATACAAGAACGTCTCTTCATTGCCTAGGCATTATAACGCTAGTTCACGTTTATTCGCGGGGTAATCTATATCCGTTGTTTTTCAAAACAGTGCATTTAGGCACATCAAGTCGACGGGTGGTAGTTTTAAACTGCAATGTACTGAAAATATTGCAATTTGAAACCAACGTCCGTCGACGTGGTATCCCCAAATACCACGTTGTTAAAAGCAATGGATATAGGTTACGCAGCGAATAAAGGTGAACTAGCGTTAGATCTAAGTAAACTTAGTCTAGTAATATGATATAATGTTTTTAATATTGCACATATATTCCAACCAAAAATGGTCAATTTTTCTTCCATCCAGCATCACAAGAGTTTTTCTAGTATGCTAGGGGATATCCTTATGATATTAGCACAAAAATCAAGTAGGCGGTGTTACATTATAGTAATACAGCCTGTCAAGGTCCTTTCCTTTCAGGACTCCCACGCATGGCGACAGTAAGGCCAGAACAAACACTGCTGAGACTCCCAGCACCATTAACAATATTACACACCCACCCACACACAGGAATATACATGAGCGTTTAAACTCATTCAAAAGGCGGGAGGTTAGCCCCTTTTGGCAGCGCATACGTCTTTCGAAAATAGTTTAAGCTTGAAGGTTTTTTGTCAATATGCAATCACTCATGCAGGTTTTTAAAAGGCACTAAAGAAAGTTAAGTACTTTTCAACAGTTCCATAGTGAAGTTAAACTGATTCAAGAGGTACCGGTTGGAAGTAAACCCCTTTTGGCAGCGCCTACGTCTTTCAAAAATAGTTTAAGCTTGCAGGTTTTTTGTCAAGATAGCAAAAAATGTGCCATCAATATGCTATCATTCGTGCAAGTCTTTTAGAAGGCACTGAAGAAAGTTAAGTCATTTTCAACAGTTATAAAGGATATGTTGAAGAAAAAAAACCCTATCGTTTCTGTCATCACAATATATAAGATTTGTTTAAAATCCAACTAACATACCACCATGCAAAATTTCTGGTATATGTTATAACATGCTTCACAAAATCATACATGTTCTCAAGTGTCCAGGTCTGACTTTTTAATACTGTAATTCACCTTGTCTTCTCGACACCAAACTTTCACGGTCTGAGAAAATTTAACTTGTTCTCGGAACTAAATGTTCACAGTGAATGAATTATTTGTTATTGTCACCAAGACAAATTATTTGGTAATGATACGTTCATGTTACAGTCGTCACCATAAAAACCGTGAACATAAAAGTATATTTGAAGAAATCAGGAATTACATGTACAGTATGATATTTTGTATCTGTATCATTCTGTATAATAATATAACTGTCCTTCTGCATAACACCAGCTTGACTACAGGTTTGTTTTGAGCACCTGCAAGGTTTATTTAGAGGTTTACTTTAAGCACTGCCAGCCCCTTTCCAAGGCCTCCATAATATCAACAAAAATCCATCTCTGCCTATGCTGCCCACGGTCCATTCTAGAGCAAGGCTTAAGTGGTCCTGATATAAGTGTGCTTGCACTCCTGACCCGATCCACTTGGACACAATAACCTAGACCACTGGGGTCAGCCTTGCAGACTAAAACACACTGATGCATGGGGATTCCTTGACGTCATTTGAAAGTTAGGATCGAAACACTTTCGAAAACATCCCCGCCCCCCAAAATTCCTTTCACTTCAAGTGTTTCCATTTTACACGATACTACATAGATGGAATTGGCACTGGAAAAAAAGTACTTTCAGATCCTGGCACTTAGGAATGTCACAAAGGTGACACTTGTGCTAAGATTTGCCATTATTGAGGTGCAATAAGGTGACCGTTTGAGATAAAGGTACAAATTGAACTGGATTGCCGGTCTTAACCTTTTTCCTACCGCCAACACTTTTACTGATGGAGAATTGGTAGCTAAATGGTTACCTCAGTGGGGTAAGGGTTAAAAGAGAAGATTGCCTATGCTGCATCAGTATAACCATTGCCGTAACACTTGGGAGTCCTGCAAATTGCCTCTTAGTACATACATGGCTGTAAGGCTCTACCTTATGGAGTATTGATGGTCAGAAAAGGATTACGGTCGGACCGCAGCCTTGACGGCAAATTCGCGTGTGGGTGGACGGGAGACTTATGCATGTTGTCGTTACGGATCACATCAACAAACATGCTCAAAGTCGCCTTTGTCTCCGTCGCTTTCAAAACCCAATCTAATTGCAAATCCTGTCTGCGCGAGAGTTTCTCAGAAGTGGTTTTGTACAGAAATAGTATCTGAAGGAGTTTTGTCTCAGAAGGTAATGTCAGAGGTCGAGACGGTTTATGTAACGTCCCTCCTACACAAGACATGAAGTCTGACAGGATTAGGTGTGGCACCAACAAAGGGAAAAGAAAGCCGACGGTATCAAATTAGGTTAGCTCTTGCCGCAAGATATCACGTTCCTGGAAAGTCACCCCTTTGGGATCGTCATTTCATGCAGTGAAAAGAGTCTTCTTAAATCATAAGTTTGTTCTTGGTCTTGGCTTAAGGTTCATATTGTAATTTTCTTATAATCTATACTTGCGATCCCTTTGATACAACACCTAAGATCTTGAAGCTTTCAAGAATTCCATTTACCTTTGTAAGTTTTACTTCACTTTATTCCAAAGGTTTAGATAGGAATTAGGATTTTTTGATGGAGGACTTTGTAGATGTTTGTCTAGAACTTACCGTCATCTGTGACTTGGCACTTGGTCCCGTCACTCCGTATGCTGGGTAGTCCTGATCTGCTGCCATCTTCACATTCTGTTGTAATCTGCAACACAACACAGTAGCACATTAACATTAGTTGTTAACAGTAATTTTAAATGTGGAAAGAAACCTAAAGGGTATAGCGATCCTGGGTTATACCCAAAGAGGGGTGGAGGAAACTTGTAATGTGGAGATTCAAAGCGAGCTCACCGGAGTGAGATTGAGTGAGTGAATGAGTGTTGTAAAAATCCTGTTTTATAAAATCCTTCATATACTAGTAATGCTTTATAATAAGAATTGGTTTGTTGGTTCAATCTAAGAACACTAAAAAGTAAAATACACCCCAGTGTCTTGTGCACAGCAAAAGATGCTGAATTGCCCACTTTAGAATAATCCATAATTATACAAACATACACACAATTACAAGGGAATGCTTATCATACAAGGATTAAAACACAAATACAAAAAAAAATTCTTATGATACAAAGTAGTGAAAGAAGACTGCAATAGTGGATAAAGATGCTATCATAGGTATTCAAAAATTGAGTGAAATATGGGATGGGGCTATTTATATACTGGTTAGCTTTTGCCAGTGGAATACAAAGTTGGTGGGCACATTTTAGATTTCTATTGGTGAATGTGCCAATTGTACCATGGTGAATGTGTAGGTGTTCCAACAATGAAAAGACAAGCAGGGAGAAGACAATACACACAATTAAAACTTTCAGCAGCAAACTTTTCACAACCTGTTAGATCTTGTGTTTACGGACTTCCCTGAGAGGTTCTCTACGATCAGGGAACTTCCCGCTGACTTCGATACCGACCACACTGTTCTCGAGTTCTCTCTCCGCTGTCGTATCCAAACTAGGCAGGAGCTTCCTCGTAAAGTGTACAACTTTACACGAGCCGACTGGCTTGGTCTCAGTGCTCATCTAGAGTCACTGAGGCTATCAGAGTCAGTTACTCACCACCATGACATTGACTCTGCCTGGGAAGCATGGTCTTCAGCCGTTCAGTCGGCTGTTGACATGTTCGTGCCCAGTAGGAAGCTCAAGGTATCAACATCACCTCCTTGGATCGACGGCGAGGTACGCAACTTGCAGAACAAGAAGCGGACAGCGTGGAAAAGGGCCAAGCGTTCCGACTCCCCCTCTCACTGGGAGAAGTTCCGTAAACTAAGAAACAAACTGAAGAACTTGTTATCAGCCAAGTATAACAAATATCTTGTTAGCCTCTCTTCCACTTTACAGGAGTCGCCGAAGAGATTCTGGGCTTTTGTACGAGCAAAGTCAAAATCCAGGTCTCTTCCGACTGACGTTCATCTCAATGGCACGGTCGTTCAGTCTGCACCCGATAAGGCCAATTTGTTCAATGACTATTTTTTCTCCACCTTTTCTGCACCTGACCCTAATGTTATCAAGCCCGACATCGACGTGATAGTTGATGAAAGATTGTGTAATTTGCTAATTGCTGTAGAATCCGTGGAAAATGTGTTAGTTAATCTCAACACTAGTAAGGCTGTGGGTCCGGATAACATCTCTGCACATGTTCTTAAGGGCTGTGCCAAGACTCTTGCTCCTTCCTTGACCTTGCTGTTCAATAGATCACTATCCGCTGGTTGTGTACCGAGTAGATGGAAGGATGCAAACGTACTACCAGTGCATAAGAAGGGTAGCAAGGATGATGTGGCCAATTATAGGCCTGTATCTTTGTTATCCTTGGTAAGCAAGTTGATGGAACGCTGTATGTACAATCAGTTGGTTCCAATTTTGAGAGGGTCGCTTCACGAATTCCAACACGGGTTTATTGCCGGCCGTTCTACTACAACTCAACTAGTAGAAACCTACCATCAAGTAGGATCCATACTCGACAAGGGGGGGCAGGTAGATATGGTATTTTTGGACTTCGCGAAAGCGTTCGATTCCGTTTCCCACACTTTGCTAATCCACAAACTGCAGATGTTTGGCTTCGGTGGTAACCTCCTGGCGTGGTTTACCTCCTACCTAACCGATCGCCGTCAGCGTGTGGTAGTGGAAGGTTGCCAGTCCAAATGGCTCCCGGTGACATCTGGTGTTCCACAGGGCTCCATTCTTGGGCCCTTTCTCTTCCTTCTGTTTATCAATGACTTACCTTGTGCAGCAACTCAATCTACTGTAGCACTCTTCGCTGACGACTCTAAATGTTTTAGGGAAGTCAGCAAGCTAAATGACTGTGTTAAGCTGCAAAATGACATCACTGCTATGTACAACTGGAGTCTTAGTTGGAAGATGTCTTTCCATCCTTCCAAGTGTAAACTTATCCGTTTAACTCGCTCTAAGAGTCCTATTGTGTACTCTTATCACAAGAGGCTCCACAATAACTTTGGAATTCCACTTTTCCCATTTTGAAATGTGCTTATATTTTCAATATAAAAGCACTTGGGGAAAAGTCTTTACATATGATTGACAAGTATGATGTACAGTTGTGAAATATGATAATAACTTTCATTAATATTCATTTTGAAAATTTTCTCCCTGCAGGAATTTCTGCAGGAATTCCTGCAGGAAGCGTTTTTCCTGCAGGAATTCCTGCAGGAAAAACTTTTTCCTGCAGGAATTCCTGCAGAAATTTCCTGCAGGACAAAGGTAAATTCCTGCAGGAAGAATGTTTTCTGCAGGAATTTCTGCAGGAATTCCTGCAGAAATGACCTTATAATTAATATCTAAAGCAATGACAGGAAGAGTTCTGTATGCATTTGATTTTGTTTTGAAACTGTTAAACTGTGCCAATTTCATTAGCTGTTTTAGCCTTGACTTTCAATGTCTAAAACAGATATATATTGGAGACATTGTTTATTGTTTCATTTTCCTAGTTTTATTGATTATGTTGCCGGAGATGCCTGAGGCATAAAAAAACAAACTGCCCTATGAATTAACTTGTCTTTAACAAAATGCCTGTCCTGCAATGGTTACTCATATTTTTTCAGAGGTACTCATATTTTTCAGAGGTACGGAAGCTGTGGCAATTACTATTAGTTACCTCTTCTATTTTTTCTTTAACCTCAATACTGACGTTTTATGAGTATCTAAGCCAATTTGAGTGCCCAAGAACTATCCATTTAGCATCCATAAGCTACATGTAAGTAAAACATTTAAAGGATCAGAAGTCAGCAAAGAAATGGATCTACATTATTTTTTGTAGTACCTCCATTAGCACCTGTACCATGCATAAGATAGAGTTTAATTACCAATATGCATGCTGACGAAATTGTTACCGCAGCAAGAGGATGATGGTTTCTACATGTTTTGGGGTAATATTCGGTGAGGCAGCGATCGCCCTCTACCCACAGTTCCTATAAGTATAATACTGATCACAAAATTAGTACCTTATTCTCAGTTTGACGCAGAACCGGACGGACAAACCACCCTGGCATGGAACGTTGTGACGATAGCATCGGTCACGAATAGGACTTTCCTTACTTAGAACAAGATTTCCCTTTAGAAAACTGAAAGGCATCTTCTCTGATTGGCTGACAGTTGGTTTGTGGCGAAGCCCAAAGTAACCGAAAAGCTAACGTAAGCAAGCAGAGGGACCAGACATTTGCCAGAAGGAGTATGTAATGGGAGTTGTTCCCTCTGCATAGGAGTATGCGGTGTTGAAAATGATGAAAATATGCCGGGAGTTGGGGGGGGGGGGAGGTGTGCTTGCTCCCAGCAACTTTAACTATGTGTAATTTTGATGGAAATGTCATTAACTTATCTTAGTTAAAATGCAAGAAATAGCATTTCAGAGGGTCAAGATTTTCAGGCCTCTGGTGCGATGGGTTGTGCCTTCGGCGCTCCACGTGCTGAAAATTTTGTCAGCAAAAGTTCACTTCTACCCCCACCCCAAAATGGATTTACTGCCGCCCGCGTAACCTCTGTAGTGGGAACTCTGCCCAAGCTAAGCAATGTCATGGAGGCAGCTGACATTGCCTGTCATTCCTCCGGGTTCTGGACATCTTTTTCTTCTCACATTGTCATTAGCTAGTCAGCTTTTCGTACAACAATCCTAGCATTGTACGAAAGGATTGTGCGTTTTGCTTTGCAACTCCTCCTGAATTTACCGTTAAGCATTACCAGCCCTCCTGAATTTATCGTTAAGCGTTATTCCGCCTTCTGAATTCACCGTTAAGCATTACCTACCAAGACAACCCCCTCTCTTGCAGACCCTCATGTAAGGGTGCCCACATTAACAAGAAAACGTGAACTTCTCAGAATGCTACTGACCATATACACTTTTTCTACATGAAAGGATTTGAACTCCTATCCTATGGTCTACCAACCTGATGAAATTATTTTGGGGACTTCCAGTAACTATTTACTGAATTCTAAACTATAGTAAAAAATTTTGCTCATCTTCTGGACAAGTAAATCATGAATCACTTTGTTAGCCATGCTGATCGCTGGTATCTTTGGGTTATAGAAATCAACCAGGCTTTATAATAAACCCCTCAGGGTGCAACATTGATCATCTATTATCATATACATTGTATGTGGCATTGACCTGTCATGCGATGCCATAACACATAGAAGTGTCCCGATCCGGGTACGTGGACACCTAGAAATTGATTCACTGGTGTTTTAATGAATCTCTATTTAAACAGCTGTTTTTAATGCATTTCTAGGTGTCTAATTGAAATGATATATCACCCATCACCAGATCTGATCAGTTAAAAGAGCAATTTGACCAGTAACACCCTTTCCTCAGCTGTAACTTTTTTCATGCTTTAAAGTCCTTGAGATTGTGACAAAGGCCTTTTTATGACAAGAGTGTGATAATCACTTTCCCCTCCCCTTTCTCACCCATCTTTAGAGAAGCCATTCTCTAATCTCCTTTGCACCTACATGTAGGTGTTTAAAATCCAGCAACAACAATGCATGCACTAATTTATAATGACAGGTAATTAGAGAAATGAATGGGCAACTTGGTAATTAAGAAGTAGACTAAGTTTACCCAAGGAGGTTTAACTTCCTTCCTTTACCTTGCATATCACAAAGGAGTTTTAAAGCTCTGAGCTCACTGACCTAACCTAGATTTTCCAACAGCAACCTAATGGTCAGATTTTTAGTCTTTACTACATGTATTTGCCTTTGGTAATCTTTACTCTTGGCTACCCCAGGCCTAGGTCTCTTGTGATTTTATTGATAAAAGCTCCTTGGTTTAAGACAAAAAAATTTCCTGATAATTTAGATGGTGATAGGTTTGAAGGCTGATATCAGATACTGATAGCCAGAATAAAGCTACCAAACCAGAATGGCTGTCACATGTCAATATATGCCACAGGCCTTCTACTACTTAGAATAATAAGAATAATTTGCCACTGCAGTCCGCATAGGGTATTGATAGGTGAAATTTGGGGTCCTGGCCTATGGACTATCTTGCAGGTGCTAGCATGTGCTATAGAGAGGTGTTGAAAAGCTGAAAGGCCAACAAAGTAACAACAAACTTTTTGATAACCAAACTTAATGATAGCCTGGGTTTTGATCTGGTACAAAGTACAGTTATCTTTTGGACCATTAACAATTTAACATGAAGCCATGAATGCCATGAAGCTGTTACCGGTGATTCATATGAATAGAAACATCAGGCAAAAGTTTGTTCTAGAGATTACTTGTAGTTTAGGTTCCAAATCCTACTACATGGGCAGGCTGTATATAAGGCGCTTACCTTCCTCTTTTTGGTAATTATGCACATTGTTATGCGGGTTGAAAGGAGGTCAGTTATTGTCAAGGCATGCTCCCCAATTAGCAAGTTATTAGCAAGTCCCACAGGGACCTTCCCAAAACACAGTGAAATTTCTATACACAACTGCTTTATAGAGCCTGGTGGGCAGTCAGGCCAAGCAAGGAGGTTGAAATGATTTTTTTTAACCTCCTTGGGCCAAGGAAGTTTCATATATTAAACGTCCTTGGTCAGGCAAAGAAAATTTCAGATTAGAACTTTAAAGTTGAAGAAACCTAAAAATTCACTTCTGGGATGGATTATAGGATTCAAGTCAGATCAAGAAGCTTTCATCAATAAAAGTTCCTTGATCCTCCTTGATCTCAACACTTTTGGACTACCTACTAATGGCAACCTTAGAATTTGGAAAAATGGGAAATTAGGCAGTGCTGTGCACAGCACTATAGCCAGACAACTTCTCACTTTATTATATACCATTAAAGCTTGGATCCAGGTTACATCCAGGTACGTGGGGTCATACTTTGTGGATCTTTGTGGCGTCACTGAGGAAAGTGAACGTTTTCAGACATGAATCTGATATGTCAGCCACGTTTCTGAATCATAAAATCTTTTTTTTTCTGGCAGCCAAGTCTTGATATATATTTGGGATGATCAGGGGATCCAGAGGAAACTTAGTGGCAATATTAACCCTCAAGCACCCGACCTTTTTTTGCGACTAAAATGACCGAAACATGATGTGTTTGAAGGCATTTGAAAGTCCATGAAGGAATGCATGAGCTTCAGTAAGACAGAGGTTCATAATCTCCAAGCAGATCTTGCGGTATTATAAGCTGGGGAAGGAGTTAAGCCAGCAGAGGAGTTTTCTGCCAGCTAAACTCCTTCCCTATCCTTATGACACCGCAAGATCTGCTTGGAGATTTAGAGGTTAAGTGCTGATCACAGACAAAGAATCACTGTGCAAAAGTGGGGTTCAAAAGGCACCAACTGAACAGTCTAACATGGTCTGGTTTGTCACCTTTTAGCCTGAGTGGTTAGTGTGTTAGGTTCGTGAGCTGGTGGGCCCGGGTTAAAATCCTGGGAGCCAGGAGACTACTACTTGCCTCTTGTGTTTCAAAAGTGCAAGATTGTGAAGGACCTTGCACTTCTGTGTCAGTGGGAAAGATGGCCTCAAGCCGACTTCTTCCAAGCCAGTCCTCATGATGTGGTTCAGCATGTGAGAAGGCGTGTTAACCTTTACTGCCTCCTCAAGACATTTAAGATTCATTGTTTGACATTGCCTGAGCCAGACCCTATAGAAGAATATCATACATCCAACATCTGCCGAAACTCTTCACCCAGCAGACGTGCTTTAGGAGTTTTTGTCGAACTTCCCACTTTGTTTTTGCGCAAATGGACAGGAGGAACACAGTATAAATTAAAAGCCAAACAAAAAGTTGAAAAATGCCTAAACTGTAGCCCAACCTCTGCTTGGAGAGTAACCGGCGTGACACAGAGATTATATCTTTCATACTCTCCAAGCAGAGGTTCAGCTCCAGCTGTTTTTGATGTGTTAAAGGCCTTGGCCAGCAGACATGAAGGAAACGGTACAATATTAAAATAGAAAACTTGACAAAAATGCCTAAAAGCATACAAGGAGGTTGAAAAAAACCTCCTTGAAGCATGTTAAAAACAGCCAGAGCCAAACCTCTGCTTAGAGAGCAATCTTTCCACGTGCCACTTTTTGTTGGCTCTATGCAAATCAAGACAATTCACGCCTTGTTCATATCCACAAAGTCGGGCCTGGTACCATGAATGCTGACCGAAGGGGGTCTGATAGACACCAACTGACCAAGCAGTTGTTAATTTGTGCTGGTTGAAAAGACACAGCTTAAACTTTAAAGGGCTTGTTGGCAAGTGACAGATGGATATTGCTGGTGTTTCCACTATGGCTTACAACCATGCCTTTTTTTGGCTTGTTGATCCTCCTTTTAGGTGATTTTGTCAGGCCAGAGAGGAAAATCCTCAAGTAATTATTGTTATGCAGGTTCAAACAAGGTCAGCTTTTGTCCTTAATTTGTCCTTACAATTGCAAAGGATACATGTGCAATTATCAAGTATCCCACAGGGACTGTCCAAGAACCCCAGGTGGTGACTTTCTTCCTAGCACGTGTCTTGCTCAGAGATACATGTAAGTCCTGGGCTTCAGTCAGCGTAACGAGGGTTTATCTACTCTCCAAGCAGAGGTTAGGCTCCGGCTGTTTTTTTGACGTTTCACTTTAGTCGTTTTTATTTAGCTTTCTATTTTGTCATGTTTCTTGAAGTACGCCAGCCAAACAATACAAGATACAATACAAAATAGAAAGCCCAATACAAATGACTAAAAAAAAACGTTAAAAAAACAGCCGGAGCCAAACCTCTGCTTGTACTAAGTTGTAGAGTGGCTTTATCATGACAACCTTCCTTACTTGGTCAGTGGTATTTCAGAATGACAGAAACCTGAAAATTTACTTTTGGGATGGATTACCTTGCTCAGATGAGTCCCATTCTTCTAAATCTTCTTGAGAACTACATGTAGAATATTAAAAAAGAGACATTTTGATTTACGATAATTATTTAAGTCTGGCACCCCCTCCCAAACCAATCAATGTTCAAACCAAACTGGCCGGCCCAGCGTTAGTCAGAAAACAGTAACTGTATGTAATAATGATTAGCTTGTTGTAGAGCACTCAGAGCACTGTCCTTTTCAACACATCCCTACAAGTAATCTCCACGCGTGGCCAATTTACTCCTCTGCTGGCTAAACTCCTTCCCCCAGCTTTTGTGCTGTCTTATGCCATGCAGGATCTGCTTGGAGATTACCCTACATGTACATGTAGAGCCTTCTCTATATCTAGGGCAGGGCCTAGGGTGACAACCCTTCCATGGCAAACTCACTTGAGTCACTTCCCTGGCATTTACAAAGTAATAGGGACTAGAAGGACCAGCTTTTATTTTCGAGCGCTCGGGTCTGATTTTATCATGGTCATTACTGACAGAAGGGGGTCTGATAGCCAGCAGCAGTTGTTTACTTTTAACACAGCTTGAAGGGCAAACTGGCAGCAAGGCACAGCTGGATTGGAAAGGCACAGAGGTCAGCAGCTGACTTCATTCCCAAACCTCCTTGGTTTGAGCAGTCTATTAGCTAAAGTGGACATATTTTTAAGCTCTTTAAAAGGACCATCAAATTTTCACAAAACTTTAAGAAACATTGTTCATAGTTTAGCCCTAAATTGAAGACAACCTTGATTTACCCTACTGGTTTAACCATTTTAAATTCAAATATTAGTGTTAAAGTGAACTTAGGTTTCTGAAATTCTGTAATTCTTCTGAAATTTCTTCTATTAATAATGGACCTCTGAGTTCCAGGGTTCGAATCTCTTTGAAAATTGAAGGCCTTTGCTCCTCAGCACTACAAGTTACAGGTAGCCAGGATGTTTGGACCTGGATTCGTGCTAATTTTTAATTGGACACCAGCATCATTTGCATATCTTTAGAACAATAGCTGACCTTACTTTGAACCCGCATTACAATAGCGCATACTTACTTGAATTTTCAACTAGAGGAAGCAAGCTCCTGGCTAATGTTACAAGGCCCAATTTTAGATTATGAAATATTCTCTGGAACAAACTTGCCAATGAAGCATAACAACTTCATGGCATTCCATCCCATTTATACTCAAGTGTTAATAATCTTATGATCATCAAAAGATGACCAACCAGATCAAGGAGGTTGAAAAGAGGGACCAGAATGAGATCAAACAAATCTCAGGTTGCTGACCAAGGACCTTTCATCCTTGGCCACGTTGGTACTGTATTTCAATGCATGCATGGAAGGAGCATTCAAACAGAGGAGTTCATTTGATGAAAACACCACAGCCGTGTAAGCACAACATAGGCTGTTAAACATGTCATGGCCAACTGACTCATACTTTGTGTGTAACTTTAATTTACAGTTATCTATACGAAGATGAATCAGTTATTTTATTTTGTTGGTCTTTTGCAACCTTTTCTGTATAATTTCTACCCCTCGAGCCGCCTCTATAATTCACACTTCCGCACCTCCTACCCTCCTATATATAACTGGCATTTGCAACAGGCCAAGAATAAATGCAGGACTATCAAATAGTAGCACATTGACTATGATTGAGAAGGGAAGTTTCTGATGAGAGAATTTTACTTAGTTAGAGAACAGTTTTTCCCTTGTAATGTAATGTACCAACTCATATAAACTTTTATGCTAAATAAAAGCTTATCTATCCTGAGGTTTCTGCAATATTAAGATCAGGTCAGTCAATTCCTTATAACATCCTTGCTCAGAACTTGTTTAAAAACTCCCTTGCAGTCTGGAAGGCATATACCAGTATGAGATCATTAACTATACTTCTCACCCAATTGAGACTGTCTTTTACTTCTCTAATGACCTGAATTACAAATTAGTACATGCATTGTACTTGCTAGTTTACACCAGTAGATAATCATGGCTTCTTTAGAGATGGGCAGGAAAGGGCAGGAGAGGTTATTATGACACCTATACATGAGCCTTTTGATGAATCTTACAGCATGTACCTCAGGAGTTATGGATGAGGAAAGGGCCATACATACAACAGAGGCCTACAACTAGGTCGTATGTCTGTGGTCATACAATTTTTTCTGCGTGTAAAAAGGACATACAATAGATCCTGGGTAAATGTATGACCGTCAAGCCTCGTGTAAAATAGCCGCTGTCATGGGCACCCCCCTTTCAGTTTCAGGCGGATTGCATAATGGCTGATGGTTACATTACAGCTTATGTGCCAGAAGGGAACACATTTGTTGAAACCAAGTTCTAGTTGCCTCTTCTCATGCAGGCATTGTTATGGCCGGTGTGGGAATTCCTACCAGAAAATTCTTCTTGGCTGGGAGTGCTTTTAAGTTTTATATTGAAAATGTTAGCACTTGACAAAATGGGAAAAGTAGACTAAGTCTTGTAAACTTCAACTGAAGAAATTGTTTATATATTGAAGGCAGTCTACATGTAATTATGGGGAGGGCACCCTAACATGCCAGGCTTTTTCATGCCCTTGAAGTTTAGTTGCCAGAGAGTTGTCAAGTTCAGAATGTCATTCAATGAATTCTTAACACATTCATCCATGGAACATACTTGGATTAAAAAATGTATTTATCTTGTTCATGCCCTGCGGATACAAGGCCCTCTATTATGTATGAATATATTTCACTATGTATTCACAGTCAGGTTTGATAAACAACTAATGCAATAGGCATAGTTAGACAGTTTCAAAACAAATGAAAAAAATCAAATTGATAAGAACTCCTTTGTGTTATTGCTTTAGATATAAATTATAAGGTCATTTCTGCAGGAATTCCTGCAGAAATTCCTGCAGAAAACATTCTTCCTGCAGGAATTTACCTTTGTTCTGCAGGAAATTTCTGCAGGAATTCCTGCAGGAAAAAGTTTTTCCTGCAGGAATTCCTGCAGGAAAAACGCTTCCTGCAGGAATCCCTGCAGAAATTCCTGCAGGAAGAAAATTTTCAAAATGAATATTCATTAAAGTTTTCATCATATTTCACAACTGTACATCATACTTGTCAATCATATGTAAAGACTTTTCACCAAGTGCTTTTATATTGAAAATATAAGCCCATTTCAAAATGGGAAAAGTGGAATTCCAAAGTTATTGTGGAGCCTCTTTCACATGTCTGGTACTACAATAACATCTGTAGACAGTATGCCTGACCTTGGGGTCATTGTCCAGTCGGACCTTCAGTGGAGCAGTCACATCTTAAAGATGGTAGCCAGGGCCAATTCTATGACTGGTTTCATCAAAAGAACAATCGGGTTCAACTCTAGCACTGATGTACGCAAGGCACTGTATATTACATTGGTTAGAAGCATCTTAGAATACTGCTCACCTTTGTGGTCCCCTCAGTCCCGCAAACTCATGTCCCTTGTAGAAGGGGTGCAACGACGGGCGACTAAATTCATTCTAGGAGCCCACTCGAACACCCTGACCTACAAGGAACGTCTTTCCACCCTTGGTCTGTTGCCTCTTACGCACAGGCGCGAAGTGTGCGACGTCATGGTGTTTATCAAGTCAAAACCTATTGTTCACAAGTATGTATCCTTCCCTTCCAGACCCTCTAGATATCTCAGATCTCACATGCTCACCCCCATTAGAGTAAGGACATCAGCCTTCAGCTCTTCTTACATACCTAGGCTGGTCACCATCTGGAACCAGCTGAGTCCTGTCCTCCGTAATATTGGGGTTCAAGCCACTGAAAAGTCTAACATCTTGACATTCAGGCAATCGCTTGTGAGAGCCACGCTTGTGAGATTTGACACCCAGTTCAATATCGACGTCCCCTGCTCTTGGTCCACATCTTGTGGGTGTGCCTCATGCACTGCTTTAAGGCCACATTAGTATTATAATTAGCTTTTTACTCTGTACATAATGATATTTGATAATTTTGTATATACATGTAATCAATTCTGTGTATAATTGTTACCGAATTGTATATTCATGTCTACTGACTTTTGATGTCTAATGTTTATTGTTTGATTTGGTTTCGTATTGTTTTCTATTATCATTTCAGGTTTGGGAGGACAACTTGTAAAGGTGTTGATACACCTGTTTTGTCCTCCCTTCCACTTGTTTTTGCATGTGGTGAATTCAAATAAAGAAAGAAATAAAGAAATAAAGTATAACCATTATTTCAGCACCACGGCCTACGCAGTCTACATTAACATCTCCCCATTGTCAAGCATCTTTTATGATCCAGCCATACGGTTCTTTCCTTAAATTGATTTTAACTATGTGGGTGTTTGGTGCAACTATGGAGGTAGTCCCAGTTTTCTAATAAACCTTGCTGTAAAATCAAAACCAATGAAATAAAGAGGTCCTCACGGCCTACGCAGCTGATGAAAAACAATCTGTTCTTATCATATGGGTTATCTCCAAATTGATTTTGACTGGGTGGGTGTTAAGCTAGGGAGGTATTCCCAGATTTCCCATAAACTTTGCTGTCCATTCACAACCAATGAACAGTTGTAAAGTTCAACAGACCACGCAGCTTATAAAACAAGTTTGCCATTGTTAACCATCTTGTGCGTTCGAACCAAACAGATATTCCTTCAAATTGATTCTGACTAGGTGGGTGTTTGATATGGATAGAAAGATGTTCCAAGTTTTCTCATGAACATTGTTGTCCATTCACAACCAATGAAGTTCAGAGGTTGCCACGGTCTGTGCAGATTATGAAAAAAGTCTTCCCATTATCAAGCACCTACAGACTGTGTTCCTACAATATGATTACCAACTAGATGTGGAGGTATTCTCCGATTCATAAACTTTGCTGTCCAATCAAAACCAATGAAGTACAGAACAACGATTATTTCAGCACTATGGCCTACACAACAACCATAAAAACAGTCTGTCCATTACCAGGTACCTACTGTGTTCCTACATTATGACTGCCCAGTATGCAGGAGTTTGGTACAGCTAGGGAGGTATTTTCAGATTTATAAACTTTGCTGTCCAATCAAAAGCAATGAAGTACAAAACTGCCATTATTTCAGAACCACGGCCTACACAACTATATAACAGTCTCCCCATTGTCCAACATCTGCCTTGTTCTTATCATACTGGTAATGTTCAAATTGATTTTGACTGGGTGGGCAGTTCATACAGCTGGAAAAGGTATTCCCAGATTTCTCACCAACCTCGCTTTCCATTCACAACCAATGAAGTACAGAACAACCATTAATTCAGAACCACGGCCTACACAACTTGTATAAAACAGTCTCCCATTGTCCAGCATCTGTCTTATACTTATCATACTGGTAATCTTCAAATTGATTTTGACTGGGTGGGCATTTCATATAGCCGGAAAAGGTATTCCCAGATTTCTCATCAACCTAACTTTCCATTCACAACCAATGAAGTACAAAACTGCCATTATTTCAGAACCACGGCCTACACGACTCCAGCACCTATAAAAACAGTATTCCATTGTCGAACTTCTTCCTTCTTCTTATCATACTGTTAATCTTCAAATTGATTTTGACTGGGTGGGCATTTCATACAGCTGGTATTCCCAGATTTCTCATCAACTTCACTGTCTAGTCACAACCAATCAAATACAGAGGTTACAAGACCAACCGGAAAGTTCTAATTGCTCCCAACTCTCGGCACAAAATGTCTGCCTCCCAGAAAAATGGTTGGCGGGAAGATTTCTATTGATTAAAACCCTGGAGATGAATGACCATGGCCAGGTCTTTGTTTGCATCGATTATTCCATTCAATTATTACAGGGGCGAATTTTCTCTTTTATTACCACAGTGACTGGAGGAGCAGTTGTAAAGAACATGAAGAATCCTTACAGTTTATCAGTAGAGATTGTGATTGAATGGTTGCTGAGAATACTAGTACTGTAAATGCAGAAATGTTCGTGGTGGATTAATGTATGCGGATTTTGCGGTGACCACTTCACCGCGAGCATAAAACCACCGTGAACCTTTTTTCTACTATGGAATTAGACTGCAGTCTATGGTGTTACCGCGAAATTAAAATCACTGCGAAAAGTCCCTTTTCCCGCTACTGCGAAATTAAATCCCCGCGAAGTTAAATGCGTTTACAGTATCTTATTTGTTTACACTAGTTACTAATGGAGTCAAGCTGACCTAGGAGCTACTTACATAATGTTGGTTTTATGTAAGGCTTGTTCCCATTATTATTGGGAAGCAAATATACTCTGCTTTTAACCTACATTTATCAAATGCAGGTTAAAGGGATGTGGTCAAACTAATCTCATCTATGGTTTCTTGGAAAATACAAGTAAATACCTGTAAAATACAGACTACTTAGACTACTGTAAATGCATTTAAGTTTGCAGAGATTTAATTTTGTGGTAGGGGGGAAAAAGGACTTTTCACGGTGGTTTTAAGTTCGCGGTAGGACCATGCACTGTAGTCTCTTACTGCCATGGAAAAATGTTCGTGGTGGTTTTAAGTTCGTGGTGAAGCGGCCACCGCAAAAACGCGAACCCTAAACCACCGCGAAAGTTTCTGCATTTACAGTATTCCCTGGCGTAATGGTATATCTGAAAAGGTTACAGTGAACCAACAACAAAGGCGGCATTCTTAGATATTCTCCACTAAGATTATCAGACATTGAACAGTAGGCAGTAAAGCCTCAAGAAGATTCTGAGTCTTTTTTCCGATGCCATGACTGATGCAATCCCATCTTTTTGTATAATGCTAGCCTGGCTATGGTATCCGACCTATCACAGTTGCCCAGTGAGAGGACGAAGAGACTTGGCAGCTTTAATAGGTTTCAGGGTTTTAGCCAGGCATGCGTCATGGCATCATCTGGACACGCTTTCCTTAAGAGAAGAAGTTGGACGCACTAGATGCCCTTACACTGGAGAGCAGATCCTCTGACGAGCAGGAAATTCTGATTGACCAGGGATGCTTCTAGGTCATCTTTGGTCACAGTCTTCTACAGTAATTTTGGCCCTAAGGATACCTTAGAATGCACAATTTTAACTTAAAATTACTGAAAACTCTGCACCATGGAAGGTGGATGTCGACAGACCCTCCTACAATGGTCACGCCTATATCACTTAATTTGGACCCCCTATGATAAAATCCTAGCTAAAACCCTGATAAGTTTGGATACTGCAGTACTATGACAGGCTGGTATAATGCAGCAATATGACAGCCCACTACACCTGATAGATAGCATCCCTGCCCGTTAACCAAGGCTGGATCTGATGCCTAACTCATCCGTCTCCCCTGCAGGTGTGCTTATTGCCTCCCTGGGGAGATCAGAGCAAGACTTGTACGACCTTCAATGGTTTATGATTTCCTACGGGGGGATGGAAGAGCACAGGAGCTGAGATGGAAGACTTATATTCTTCAGATCATGGTTCTAGCCAGCATTCATCCTTCCGTCCTTTACAAACATGATGCTTTGGACAGACAAAAGTTTTGAACATTCCGTCATCTGTGGCGGCCAAAAACCGGCTTGCAGTTGTAGGGATATTGATTGAACCAAGCTGAGTCTACTAGCAACATTTGCCCCACAAAATAAAGTAAATTGCATTTCAAAGAGTCTCAGTCTACATTTAAAATTTTTTTCTGAGAGAGCATGCCCCTGGACTCCTTTGAACTGTTGCACCTTTGACAGGATTTACATTCAAAATGCAGGGGACGAAACACTGCTTCAGATACAGGATACAACCTTGTGCATATCATCAGGACAAGGCTGCACCTGTCCGCACGGAATGCCAAGGAAGCAAGAAGTCTAAAATGTCAGAGGGTTGTGAGTGGGAGGGGGGCACAACAACTAGCAGATGAGAAGAGACAGTGAAGAACAATGATGAAGCTACTGGTAAGCTACAACCATGATGATGATGATGATGATGATGATGATGACATCAGCTACTGATTGTGTACTAGGAAACCAAACTGGGCACAAAGCCTAACCAGTTGTTGAAAGTTATCAGCAAAAAATGGTCATTTGGATTTCTATTCCAGCTTGTCAATCCCTCATATGACCTTTTTCTAAAGTCTGAGATTTTAAATGCTCCCAAAATTTTCTCCCAAAATCTAGTATTAAGCTTTGTATACAAGTGGAATTAGAATAACATTGGTCATTTTTTTGTACATGTATATGATGTACCATGTATAGAATAAAAAGGTAGTGATGAATTTTCAACTTTGACCCCCAGAAGACTTGCACTTCTTTACATAAGAAAATTGTCACACCCAGATTTATTTATTGAGTTCTATTAAAATAATTACAACAAAATCATGTGTTCTAATCATTTTCCTTATGAAGCAATACCCTTGAATGAGGCCTAAAGGGTGTGCTAAATGTGTAAACATAATGTTTTCCCACTGGTATACTTCCTTGTTTGCTGCACTGTGTAGATAGATATCTTTTAATTACTATTCATTGTTCAATGTTGGAGATAAGTTGCTTTTGATGTATTCGGCAGATCTGCAATGATCATAATCTCCCTCCTTCCGTCTTTGCCCCCCTCCCCATCCTGTATGATCCTGTACTGCCCTATGTAAAAGACCTAATTTCACGCTTCCCTGGTACTAAGTAATAGATCTCTTCACGTGGCATCACCATAGCGCAATGTGCACGGTTGATAACAGAAAAGATACATCACATCAAAAGGATGCATTGAAAAAGGGGAAAGTTTTTTTTGTGAGACATAGCTCTTCTGATGCCTTATACAATGTTTACACTCACAGCCTGGCAATATAGAAATCAGGGACCTCATTCTATGCTTCTGTTTTCAGACTGTCAATGCCTATTCATTAGAGGCTTTCAATTTTGATATTTATTGATGAATGAATTCAATAACTGTTATGAATTATTTACTGGGCTGTGACCTGTCATGACAACTGTCATGTCAGACTTTGGTAGATTAATTATTCACATGTGAATAATCAATAATTGATAATAATATTATAATCAACACCTGTATTTGGAAAAATCTCTCTTATTCAAAGTACAATGATTTTCTGTCCTATCCTACATTTTGTAACTGTTACAGGAAATTCACATCTCTCTCATTAAAATGGATATCACATGATATCACGATGTCCGTGACCTAAAAAAAAATGACACCCAAAACGTGCATACACGCTCACGTATACTTACTAAGTTACTTACTTACTTACTTACTTGCACACATGTGAGAACCACAAATAATCTAGTGAAACCTTTACCATCTTTGGAGGGTTAAATACCATGAACTTCAAGCTGGTGTAATGGTATATTTGAAAAGGTTACTGTGAACCGACAAGAAAGGCGGCATTCTCAGACATTCTTCATCCAGTAGCGTAGGAATTATCAGACACAGAACAGTAAGTGGTAAAGCTGACGACCTTAGTCTGAGGTGAAGTTTGATGCTAGCAGAGCAGTACCATCCATCAACTTGGTATCCCTAGATACCCCGTTTGTAAAAACAACGGAATCCGATATAGTTATATATCTAGGGATACGAAGTCAATGGATGGTACTTTCAAACTGCAAGAATTTCAAAATATTTCAAAGTAAAGCACAGTCCTTCGACTTGCTATTCCAAGATACCCTGTATTTTAAAAACAACTGAGACTACCCCACGGAGAGAGGTGAACAAGCGTTACATGTAAGTCCCAAACCGGAATCATACTGATGCAAAAAGTAATACATGTACCTTACAAGCTGCTGCTCAAATATCCTTCAACTCTTTTTTTCCTTTTACAAGTAAGTTTGGTTAAGGAAAATGAATTCATCTACACCTACATCAGTGACATACAAAATGTGGATGGCTGATGGAGTCTGGCTCCACAGTGTCTAACACTGTAATCCTCCCACTGCCAACTGAATCATTCAACACTGGAGCAGGGATTCTCATTCAGGTGGCAGGTAGATATACATGGTTCAAAATGCCATCCACTTCTACTCTATATATCAGCTGTTGATTGTCTAAAGCAATCAAGACTTCGTTTCCTTCCTGAATGTCATATGAATGACACGGGTATACGTTTTCTATGTTTTCTGTCAGTACTGTAGCTACTGTAGTGGTAAAAGATTGTTTTTAAGAATAGATATTACTTAGTCAGATATACGTCACTGTAGATAATGCAATTTGGTAGGACCACTGGAAGAAATTGTGCACAGGATGCTAGGAATTGTGTTATGGTTGTCATAAATGCTGAGTTTCGAGTCAATCTAAAGTAACACGAATCAAATTTGAAAAGTTCTATCCGTCTTTTAAATACATATCGAGATATTTTAGACAGTATAACACACTCCAGTCAGATTCTGTAATTATGGTAGAATTTCTGGCAAAGACTAGCAGAGGTGGCAATTCTGCCAGAAAGCAAAAATCTACTGACGTATATTTGTACGGTACAGCTGCGTGGCCCATGGGCTACAGAAACAGAGATAGGCGTTGCCCTATACACCATATGCTGTGTGAAGGATTTTAACTTTCACTAAAAGGAGAATATGTCAGCAACACAAGTAAGTGGCATGTCTTAAGTAGAAAGGGAAGACTTTCTTTTCATCCTCAATAAACTAGGAATTTTTCTTTCACTTCCTTAGATCCTGGACACAGCACTTAAGAGACCAAAAGATGGCCAGCTGCAGTCAAAGATTACCGAGCACTTTCATGAGCTGACGTCAAGGAGGAATGGCTGAGCAAACTTGTAACGTTCCAGTAAAATAGATTTAGGACAATCCCACCTCTTGGAAGAAAGAACTATAATTTCATCCAGATGGCCTTAGGCAAGTGTATTGAATTGTATACATGTATGTCAGTTGGACGGTATACCATCATCTAAACTTACATTACAACTTTGGTTGCATTTGTCTATGGCTACAGATACATGTAAATGTCTTGGAGATTGAGAGCAGGAATACGTGTTGCGGTCATCCTCCAAAAGCAAATCCATGTTGTGGATAACGAAACAGACGTAGCTACGAATCTTGAGAACCTCAGAGTTTATTGAATTGTAGATGTCAGTTGGACGGTATATCATCATTTAAACTTATCACACTATTTTCAAATTTGGTTGAATTTGTCTATGGCTACGGATAAATGTCTAGTAGATGGAGAGCAGTAATATGTCTTGCGGTCATCCTCCAAAAGTAAGTCTGGTGACCGTCGTGAAAAAGAAAACAGTCATAGCCACAAATTTTGAGAACCACGGAAAAAATGACGTTGTACAACAAAAGCCCTTGCAAATCATTTCATTGCCATATTGTTCTATGACATAAATGCTGTAATCCAACAGTTGCCTTTTCAATATGGAGTGGGTGTGGATCACATCCTGGTGTATTGCTCATAGACTGAGACCATCTTCATCATTTCTGCATTCCTCCCACTTGTCTTCATGAAAACTCATCCCACAGCAACAGTGATTATGTGTAAGACTCTGTAACATGTGAAGTGACCTCATGAAAATCTAGCTTTTCCTTAATGAAGGCTGAAGAGTGTGACGCACATTGCAATGCTCTTGCTGCACCCCTTGCATTTCTAATAGGCGAGCGCAAGGCTCCCGAAAGTCTGGAGCAGCACGGTTCATATCTTTCCACTTCACTTCTGGGGCGCCAGGATGTACGTATATCAACCATTAGGCTCGCCATTTCCACTGAACAGACGTAAAGGCTAGACGAGATACAACTAGAGGTGGGAAATAAGATGTAAACGTCTAAAATTCACAGACAGAAGTCTCTTGTCCATATCTCAGAGTATGGTCAAATAAAATAAAGTTGCCTCAAACATTGACATATAACAATCACATTACATGAATCTTTACAACAGAAGTAAAGACCAAATTTACCAAAAAAATTGACCCAAAATTTGCATCAACATGCTGATGCTTCGTCCATGATCAAAACTGCTCTGTCCATGTGTCCATGTCCGGCCGGACACAGTAAGAAAAAATGACAAAATAGAAAGCCCGATAAAAACGACTAAAAAAAACGTTAAAAAACAGCCGGAGCCTAACCTCTGCTTGGAGAGTATACTAGATAATCTTCAGCCCCCAAACCAGAACGTTAACAAAGAATGCAAACATGCCTGCATGGAGGCAGTCTCAGTCTACTGTGATAAGACTCAAGAACTTGGGTGCGCAGCAAACAGTTTCCAGGACTAAAAGAATATGCTAATCCTGATGCATTATCTCTGTAACCTGCCACAAAACCTGACCTTTTCCTAGGGGATATAGAATGTCAGCGAGAATGATCATGCATGAAAAGACACTGAATGAATAATCAACCTACAATTCAGCCAGTTCTGACTGGCATGCACCACTACATTTTTCTCCAGCTCTACATGCTACTGTTGTGGGAAGCAAACAAAAACTAATGAACACTCTTATCCTCATGGAGTGACATGTGCATATTCCCACAATACCATCATTAGCGCATGGAAATCGTGATAATGCAAAGAGGTTACCGGACTTATGATCAAGTAAAAATCAAAGCTAGGAGATATCCTTAAAGGGACATAATGTAAAATTAAAGTCACTGTTTTCGGTCATTTCTCTACATTATGAGTTGAGTCTACCTTATTACACTGCACAGCAATATTTACAACGTAGGACTACGACTTTGTTGAGCCGTGAGGATGCCTTGAAATATGCGCACTTCCCTCCGCCGCTTGAGTTGTCCGCCATTTTATTCAACTCGCCGGCGAGCCAAAGTGCGCTTTAGAACGCGTTCGGTGGTTCGCTCGAATCATTACTGAAGTTTGTTGAAAGTCCCGCTACGCTCCGAAGATCTGCGACCGCAACGGTCGATTCGGAAATCTACGGTCGGCTTACTTCCGGTAGGCTACCCGGAAGTAAGTGAATTTGGTCGCGGCTTACTTTGACGTTGTTAATAAGCACTAGAAATGTGATAAAATGACGCAGATTCGTTCGAAATAAGTTGCAAATGTCAATCTGAATGGAGATTTTCAAGTTCAGAACATTTTAAATTTTGGCACCATATTTCTACATTATGTCCCTTTAACAGAGTACAAAATCCCCAGATGAAGCAAGTATATATTCAACATAACATGATGGGATAGACAATTTTCTGTCCATGGACTTAATACCACACTACTTTCAGGAAGCAGGTGTCAGTTGTAAATAATGCTGAAGTACAAAATGAAGCGTGAATGCCGTTCCATATTTCTCCACTTCAAATGGAACTCGAAAGTTTTGAGCAATTGGCAAAAACTTTCGTTATGACACAAAGAGTGGCAGAAATATCTGGAACAGAGTTTCTAGAATGCACTACAAATTTCTAAGAACATACTAAGAATAGTCATTCCGGATGATTCCGCTTCTCCTTGGAAGGGGCCTTGACAGACGTCACACTGCAATGTCTGCCTCATGACAGAATATAGACTTACAAAGGGAAAGCTGAGGGTATGCTAAATGTACTTCCAATTCCTACTGTGAAGTTACATGGACCTCATCATTAGCACACGCTGATGGAATACTAACTGTACTCTATTAACAGTAGTGCGAAAATGGACGGGACAACTGAGTATACAAGATTTGCAGCATTTTGTGCTCGTCTATTGCCTATATGATAAAAGCAAATACACAATGTATGCCAATCACTGAGCCATAAAGCAAAGCTGCCACATGCTGTGCCTAGTTCTTGTGACAAACAACATTTACTGACTCTGTTTATCATCAGAATTACGTCATTCCAATCTCCATAGCAACTAAAAGGTGTTGCTAGGCTGTTTACCAAAAGATAATTCTCTCAGCTATTTGGATATAATGTTTCATGTACTATAAACAACATTGACAACATTCAATACTGCTGATAACAAACCACACCATGATACAGCATGTCCCCATCTCCTAATACTATCTAGTGATGCTGCTATTAGCACAAGTGGATGCAAACATTTGTCAAATCTAACATTAAAACCTATAGCTTGTGACTGAAGCAATAAGGTTTTGGTCTAATCTTAAGTTTCAGAGTGTCGTCAAAACTTAGGACAAGAGCCAGACAAAAAAGGATCGATGTAATTAAACTCAAGAGACAGCATCAAGACTGAAGACGTTATGAGTAAATTATCATCCATCAGAGCAATCTTTAAATATTTCATTCTTCTTCATTTAAAGATACTCGAAGGACCAAATCTAAGATGGACAAATTGATGAATTACTCTTACTTCATGAAAGGCACAAACTGAAAGTAGCTATACTCTGACTTCCTTTCAAAAGTTGATGAATGAAAATGAACACACTTGGGATATAGAATGACATTCAGAAAATATTTGGAGGTTAGCATTCTGATAGAATAACAGCATTTTTGCCACACAATCAAGCATTGAAACCAGTGTCAATTTTGAAGATTTAGGACTATCAAAATAGAAATTATATATGGTTAAAGAAAGAGAGTTCAGAGCATATTTGGCGGTAGGTAATTTTCAAATAGAATAACAGCATTTTTGCCACACTATCAAATCTGAAAAACTGTCAATTTTGAAGATTTAGGAGTATTGAAATGGGAGTAATACATGGTTAAAGACAAGAAAGTACTTCAAGGTACCATGCGTTCATCATTGTTTCCGATGGGACGTTAATGGGACGTTACAGAATTACATTTTAAATTTAATCATAGCAGGATACCAGTATTACAATATTGATGTTTCTGATTTCCTTGCTGGACCAGTTGGCCTTGAAGATAATTGAAAAGCAGCTTTACATGCAATTGTCCCCAAGGACATTTGCTGGAAGAAATAGAGGCCCTTTGTCCCCCTAAAGTCTCATGTTAGCAATTTCATTCTAGACTCAAGTTAGGAATTTCATGAAACAACATTAACGCTAGTTCACCTTTATCCGCAGGGTAACCTTGTATATAACCGTTGTATATAAAATCGGAGTATTTAGGGATATCATGTCCACAGACTGGAATGCTATGAAAATATTGCAATTTCAAACCAATGTCCGTCGACTAGATATCCCTAAATATCTCATTTTTAAAAACAGCGGATATAGGTTACCACATGGATAAAGGTGAACTATCATTACTGGATAAGCAGGATTTAACGGCACTGTTGGAAATAGCGTAATATATTGTAATATTTTCAGATGAATCTTTACAACAAGACTGCAATAATATACACATTGGTCATTTATATTTCATTTAAAGCATACTGGTATTTGGCTAATGCACTGAATGTAAGGTACTAAGTGTTGCAATGTTTGCTTAACAACATCTGGGTAAATGCTGTATTTGCTCAACTAAATATGTACATGTCTACTTGATTTGGGGTCAATATCCTATTCAGAGCATTCATTGCACTGAGTCATTGTTTATATTAATTTAGTGGGTCCATAAAAGGGATTTTGTTTGATTATTTTCCTGACTAATTGAATATCCTTCCAGATTGACTCATAATTTGACAATCATCATTTCATTTCTGCCACATGAATTAGTAAATCAGAGTATGTTACTTAAACTTAAGCAATTACCCTTTAGTCATTTTTCTATGAAGAAACATTACGTAACATCGACACACAAGAAAATTATCAGGGCAAACCTGCTAGTTTGCTATTGTTTTTCTATTTTTTGAAATTTTGGTAGAAATAGACTAAGTACTAAATGAGAAATTCAAGATAGATACTGTTAGGAAGAGGACATGAAATTCATACGCATGTACTTAGATGTAGATGTCTGATTCTGAGTTTTACATGTGTAAATGCGTAGATCTCTTACATGTATGTATTCTGTGTGTTATTTTCATTAATTTATTATTCGACATCACAATGTTGAAATAACCTGGTCAAACTCTTTGTTTTACCAACAATGGAACAATGGACATAATGTTCCTAGACATCATAAGATGTAAAACGTTATCTAGGACAATTATGTCTTGTTGGTAAAAACACAAAGTCTGACCATTTTACTTTAAACAAGATTGTACATACTGGTAAGACATCTACATGACACAAAACAGTACATGTACCAGTGTTTTACAGAAGACCAGAAAACCATTCACGTACAGGGTCCGGTAGGATCAATATAAGTGAAAACGGATACAAAATGGCTTTTTATGAAGCAATATCTGTTTGAAACGCATGGCTGGCTATTGAATACATCTTGCCATGAATGCAAAACGTCTGTTTTTGTCTAGATTCTGAAGATAATGTCAGTACGGGTTGTTTATACATCAATTTTCTGACAAAAGCCTTGCTATAAAAAGGTACTAGACATTGTCCCTTCCTAGGGCAATACAAGTCATGGTGAGATTTACCGTAGTCTTTAGATGTCTTCACATTATATGGTTTTGTCAATAAATGGAATCCCATGTCGGGGAAGTGTCATGTGCTCCTGGCTACTATGATATCATAATACACTCGTCAATATTGTTCAGGCATTCCAACCATAATGATGATTATTTTTGTTATAGTTTCCTCATTCATATGAGTCAGGTATCCAGCTTCTAAAAAGAATCATTATTTCTCAGCCTTAATTTATGTCAGCCACAACACAATGTTGTTGTGTACATTGCCTTCCAACAAAGCGACAACAAATAGTGTGGTACCATAATTGCCAGGGTCCCATCCCTCCGTCCCAGGTAAGAAATTTAGGGATGGAAAAAATATTACCCTATCCGTCCCCAAAATCTCATAACATGAAACTGTTGAAAATCTATTTTCATGAGCTTAAAATGACACATCTAACAAGGAAAACCAACAACATGGGCTCCCAAACAATGGGTGGGATGGAAAAACATAATTTAAAGCTGGAGAAAGCCCTGCATTATACTCACAGTGATGGTTTCTCATCTGAAAAGCTCTCGTATGGATGCGAGCGATGCCTGAACATCACCATACAGTCCCGGAACAAGTCCGCAAGGCAGATACATGGGCAGCACACATACTGCCTGAAGGGGATATCTTCATAAAGGTCCTCTGCTTTCTGTAGGAAGGTGTCCATGCTTGCTGGTTTGATCCCGTTAATTTGGCCAAGCAGTACAACGGTCTAGAATGCTCGAGTGTGGTGGATGCTAGAATGTCTAGAATGCTCTGAAGGCTGTGGTCTATTCTGACATAATCTCACCACCACAACAGCTGGTGTTGATGATACAAAGAGAAAGCACTCTGCTCCAAACAACTGATAACACCAAGGCAACCCAGGCAGTGAGCACTGGCAATCGTCAGCGTCACCTTGGATAATGGCACAGAAAATATCGCACCTACATGTACTGGTCCTCTGCGTTTACCGTATCCTGTTGTTGTTGTCCAAAAAAGGCAGGAGTCGTGTAAAACGTGATATAGCGTCCTTCAAGGAGACTCAGACATGTGCCGAATGACAGGAGACTCTTCACGAGCAACCGACAGCAATGCGTACGCCGACAATTAACCAATTATCTCGGCTATTTCTATCCACGTACAACAAAAGACGCAGCCGCCAGTTCTGGTACAAAAAATAGCCCTGAAAATGCTAACTAATTGTACCAAAAAAGATAACAAAAGAGACTGCCTGACAGAAGGGTGAATGGCAAACACAGGAGTTCTATCACGCCCGTGCCTACCGCTTCCTTCCTGTACATGTAAATGTGACAGAACACGGAGATGCGATTTAATGTAATGCTCACATGCAAGGGGATGCTCCATTATTGTCTCATGAGTAAAGGGGACTTTGGTGTACAGGATGAGACAAAAGTGTTACAAGGCAGTAACTTTACACTACATCTTATATCATGAATAAGCTAAAATGAATGAATGCAAAAACTGACTTTATATCATGACAGATATTTTGTAAAAATTTGGCGCCAATCCCACATTTACGCAATGAACCATCCCTACAGAGAAGCTCTCTGATTGGACACTGTGGTGGATCAATCTCTGCATAATGAGGAGCACAGGTGGGGTGTACCACTGTGCTCACATGGGGAGGGTCGCAGGGTCATGTTTTGAATAATATGAAGCACAAAAGGCCATGAACCATTCATGTGTACAATCATGCTGTAATTGCATGAATCCCTATAGGCATAGAACAGATGGAGAAATTCTAAATGCCACAAAAATGGTTGATTTCGGAGAGATTCTGAAGGCTTCCACACCATTGAACCAAAGAATAGTGTCCGTTGTCATGATTTTACTCTGTCAATCTAATCATCGCCAATTCACTCTTTCCAGTTTTCTCATAAAATATTTATGAAGGATTTTCATTCATTTTCTGCTTGGCTTTAAGGAAAACATTTTGTAATCTGTATTAGGGATTTCAACAGAGCATCATAAAAAAATAAACATAACCTCATTTTGTCATACTTTTTGTGCTACAAACCACAGTGACAGAACCAATTACAATTTATTATCATTCTGATTTTTGAGCATAACAATGAACAAAAATGAATCTATTTAGAAAAATACAGTAGAATCCTGTTCAGCAGCATGCCCCATTTTTGTCAGAGGATTTTGTGCAGTAATCAGGCTTAGTCAATTAACCCTAGGATGCCAAATGAGTGGCAATGACCAAAAACAGACAACTTCGTCAAGTTTAACAATTCTGTTCCTTCGTTTAGACCCATAACGTTGTTCCTTTGTGTTGCCAACGTCAGGCAGAACCACCAGAACATGTGTCAAACCTCCACACTTTCACAAGAAACAAATTTCTGGTTGAACATTCAGAGACAATATTACAAAACTTTGGGCAATTTGATGCCATTTCACATAATCTTGTCAGCATATTTTTGCTGTTTTTGTTATTTTTATCAATATATGCATGTTTCCAGGTTTTATAATATACGATGTGTTGTGACATTTTTTCATGCATATATCAGACTTATGTCATAATGGCTTATACAAATAATATACAAATAAAATGGCTTATACAAATCTTATTTATACTGGGGTGAATGGTTTGGGTTTTCAGATTTCTATTCAATTCCACGAATTATGCAATTGGCTAAAATACAACTAGTTTGAATCTATCGTATTACAAAATACAGTATTTTCCAGGCTGTATCATGCAAATAACGGATGCCAAATTACTACCAGAAGTTTGTCCTAAATCTAGGAAGCGAAGCCTGGGACAGGTGTAAAATGCAGGTATCCAGCCTTACTGAAGCTCAATCATAGGATTACAATAAGCCTTGTAGAGTGTTTTAAGTGGTAACCTACAAACTCAGAAGTAGGCCTCTCCATAACAACCAAATCTCCACTCTAATAATGACATTACTCCTAATGCCATCCATGACCATATGTTTAAAATTAGTCCTCTACAGATGGTATATAAGTCAATATAATAAAATGGGATCACTTATAATATGACAAGGGAAACAGCTATTTTCAAAGTTTTTCTGTCTTACATAATTTTTTCATCTACTAAAAACAGTTGCCAAGCTTAAGAAGGTTATGTTTTTGGTGTTTGTATGTAACGATAGTTCCCCTTTATCCGCAGGGTAACCTATATCCGTTGTTTTCATAAGCAGGGTATGTAGGGCTATCATGCCGACAAACTTTGAGTTCAAACTGCTATATTTTGAAAATATTGCACTTTGAAACAAACGTCCGTCGACTTTGTATCCCTACATATGCTGTTTTGAAAATCAACGGATATAGTTACCCCACGGATAAAGGTGAACTAGCATTACATACAGCATAACTTGACAAACTATGGATGGATCCTTATTTGGTTGATGTCATAGATGATGTAGCTTTAGATGATGTAGGCTGTCACAAAATTTCTTTGAAAGTCTTGAAGATAAAACTGCGAAGAATGGTTGACAATGTACATTAATTGTACATGTATTACAAAATAGAATACATATGACCCTAGCTTTTTATTCACCTTTAGCCTTCTTCAAATGGTGCATTCAAGTGATCAATAAAAATGCGTTGTACCAAAAGACTACATGTATGTCCACAGAGAGGGGGTTACAACATTTGAGAAATTTATAAAGCACTACTATGACATTGAACTATGACAATCAGAGTAAGTGAGGGCATTATGAAAATACATATCCATTTTGTTCAACTGTTTCGTCATTTACGTTTGTGAAGGTTAGACATCCAGGTATGCAATATTCAAATACAATTCAATCTCTACAACTGGATAAAAAATTGGATATTTACTTCCGGACGTTTCGAGTGACATCCATCACTTTTCTTCAGCGTCACTAGAATGAACTAGCAGAACCAATTCCATACAAGTACAGCTAACTAGAAAAACTGGTTTAACCACTAACTCGTTAGGATCATATGCAAAGTTACTCAAATGCAAATATGTTAGGATAGTTTCCTATGGTCAGACAACACCATAGGAAAAAAAACTATGTCTTGTCATTTATTTCAATCTTGAATTTCAAATTAAAATGTTTTGTGACAAGATGATCACATTCACTCAAACTTACTGCCCAATATGAGGCAAAAAAATGTCAAAGACAAAATATTACACCAGCATGTTTTTGTATGGATCTTACACCACTGAAATTAACCGCAATTGCAAACAAGCTAACAGTGAAATGAAAGTTAAGTGCTTGATGACCCCAATTCCATAAACAGGATGTACATTGTATATGTATGAACATTGCCAGCTGATCCCTACAGCTTGAGTTTCAATAGATCAGTGACATCGTCCCCCGATTGACGTCATTGGAGTACAGGCTGTTTCTCAGGGATTTAGCAACACAAACAGGCATGAAATAAATGTATGGGCCGGGCTTACAGAGTTCCGGTCCACCAACTTACCGGGGCACAGGAGGAGGGATTTTATGACAGTCCTGAAAAGAAGTAATATGTACAGTAACCAGGTATAACAGCCTACGTACTAAGTAATTGCTGACAGCCTTCACACTGAAGGTCTCATTGATGAGTTTCTTCTTCCCATAGACTTCTATGTTATAATTCGTGGTTTACACGGGCGCTTTCATAATGAAGATTTTTCATTCTATGTTGAGCACATTTACCTTAATAGTATATCGTGGGGGAAAATTGCCAACGTCAAATAGACACCAGTTCTTTTTTTATAGCGATTACAAACTACGATTAGTCAATCCCCACAAAAGGCACTTTTTCTCTTCTAGTGTACAACCGCACCACTCAGAACCCACGACTCTGTACCTCCGACCTAGCGTGCGTCTGCAAAACTTTACCTGCTAATTTCTTCAGTTACAAACAAACTTTTACCAATCAAACTTTTGAGATCAGTTCCGTTGGCTAAAAAGGAATTTCTCACCGCTAAAAACATGCGTCCATGCAGCCGTTTATTTTTTGGCTGGGATCTCTTTTAGGGTACCCACTCGGAGTAATACATCAATGAGACCTGACACCGAATTAGCAGGAATCAAGCAGAACCAGCTGGAATAAATAATTTGCAAAATTCATGCCACATTTGGGTGGTAATTCCAGGATTTGCTTGCCATTTCGGTTTTCCAACGGATGAGATGAAAATGTTTGAATAATGTTGTTATGCTTGTGGTCATACAGGAGTTAGCATATTACACTACATTATAATGCTGTTGAACATTTCTCCACTTCAAATGCACCTCAAAAGTTATGAGCATGACAAATAAATTCCGGAGGGCCCCAAGAACGGGCAGAAATATTTGTAATGCAGTGAGAATTTCTAGAATGCACTACAAATACCCAGAAATATACAAAGAATAGTCATTCTGATGGCATTCCGGCTGATTCTGCTTCTCGTTTGAAGGGGCCTTTAGAAAAATAAACAGACTTGTTCCAATTTTGAGCATTATACACAGGTTACTGGTCTATATTTTTTCTTTGGGACAAATGTTTTTTAATTTGTTCCTATCATGCAACTAAATGTATGTCTATTGCTGAATTTCTAAGAGTAAGACGTATTCGTCCTTGATAACAGAATATCCAAACTAGTCTTTGGTTTTCCGAATCTAACTACTCCCCTCCCACCATCCTATTTTGGCTACAACACATAATCTATACTATAGGTCAGATGTAAGTCTACACTCTAAACTTAGATAAGATTACATAAAACCGATACCTGACGCAAGAGCGCAGCTGTCATTAAGTGAACATATCTTAAAGTCTTACATTAACACAACCTTTTGATGATGTACCATGGCAACTCTATGGTACTGTAAATAGATTTAACATTCCAACAGCCCTCATACTGTATATTGTGTAATGTTTGACAAGAAGTAGCAGTATGATCAATACAAATTTTAAATGTTCTGACTACAATTTAGGGCATTACAGTCATGTAAAAGATACAAGTATTAAGATACATGTACAAGTATATAATAGACAAAATGTACAATAGTAGAGAAAGGAGAATTTTGGTATCGCAGCTGAAAAGACACGATTCATTTCTCTCTTTGTAAAGGGTTTCTCAGCCTTCGTTCTAATATGAGGTACAGGCACGTGTTTTGTGTCTAATTGACATGCTCTTTTACAGTTCTGGTAAGTACGGCTAGCCTTGCCCTATGTGAAAGATGTTTTTCCCAGGCCCTTCTCTTATGAATTCCAATTATTGTCCCGATTCAGAAGAACCCTTACATTGACATGTTCGATGGCTTTGCAACATGTGTTCTTCTTACATGGGAGAAAGATTGCTATGATCTTAATTTGCCGTACTTCTTAAGGAAAGAATTTTTCCGCCTTTTCTTATGAAGTCCAATCCTTTTCCTGATTCAGAAGTGCCTGACAGTCACATGTTTGATGGCTTTGCAACACGTGTTTTTCTTACATGGGGAAAAGATTGCTATATATTCAATCTTAATTTGCCTTACTTCTTAAGGAAATAATTTTTCCGCCTTTTCTTATCAAGTCCAATCCTTGTCCTCATTAACAGAAGTACCTGAAAAGTCACATGTTTGATGGTTTTGCAACATGTGTTTTTCTTACATGAGGAAAAGATTGCTATCTTAATTTGCCATACTTCTTATGGAAATAATTTTTTCTCCTTTTCTTATGAAAAATCCAATCCTTGTAATTCCGGAGTACCTATGCAGTCACATGTTTAAAGTGTTTTTCTTACATGGGAGAAAGATTGCTATGATCTTAATTTGCCATACTTCTTAAGGAAATGTGTTTTTCCCAGGCCCTTTCCTTAAGAATTCCAACCCTTGTCCTGATTCACAAGTACCTGACAAGTGTGCAGTCTCGTGTTAGCTGGCTTTGCCACATCTGTTTTTCTTACATGTGGAAAAGATTGCCCTAATTTTTAAGTACATTACAGAGAAGCACATGTTTTATCAACTGTCACAGCCTTCCTTAGAAAGATTTCCTTGACTGTGTATAATGTAACGTTAATGATGGCACAATCACGTAGCTAAGGAGAATGTTTAATGATGGCACAATCACGAAGCTAAGGAGAATTTGCATTCTTTTCAATACATAGTGACAAGTAATTTTCTGAAACTGGCTAGCTTCTGCGGTTGAGCTCAACTGGGTCATTGTGGGCAAAGGTTTTGCACCTGAGGTCTTAATGCATCGATTTTTACTCTAAGAAGAACCTGTGTTACTCTGTAACGACTGTAACATGAACTTATCATTATCACTGATAAGAAATAAATCACAGACTTTCTTTACGCATACCTGCCGCCACCGTGAACATTAAGTTCAGAAAACAACTTAAATTTTCTTAGACTGTGAAAGTTTGGAGAAGTCTGTGAAGACAAAGTGAATTACAGTATGATTGCACAGAGGTAATTACTGTAAGAGGGAAATGTCTGTAAAGGTTGCATGTTTGCAGTTTTTGTGGTGAACTTTTCATGAAAAACTTAAAAACACTGGAAAAATATTGTCCTTACTTCTGCCCGCCTACTCTACTGTTTCAACTACACAGGCTCCATAATAACTGTGAAATTAAATCCCAATAAACTTAAAAGCTTAAAAGCCTTCTTGAGACATAACAACTTAAAGAAGCAAAGAACATATGCATAGGTTCTGCCTATGCACAAGTTCTTTGGTGCAGGTAACATTCAAAATTATCTGCACCACTGTGAATTTAGAAAGTATGGATCATGCTTAAACTGTTTAGGAACCATTGCTATTTTTAAAAATACTTTATAGGTGGTAACAGCCAATGCTGTTAAGAACAATCCACATACACCCACATCATATCTTTCATGTATAAAAACCCGTACCAGTGCAGGTTAGGTGCAGGTAGACACCAGAAATACCTGCACAGCACCAATTTTACCTGCACTAACCTGCATTGCAGGTGGTATTTCTAGCCCTGCAGTAACTGAGGCTTGATCTAACACGAACTCTAATGCTCGGCCATGAGCGAATGTCAATGATGATGACGACGTAGAGCTTGGCTAATTCTTACCAGTTTTCCAAAAATTTCTCAACAGTATCCAGCTCCTATCCTAACTTTGCATATTAGTTCTGATTCAGTTAGTTCCACAGAGACTTATGCTGTCTGAAACATCTGACACTGTTAGAAGCCTTATCCAGTCATTTCATTCAATTTGTGTAATGCTGATTGCCTTCTAAGTGATAAAAGCTGTTCATTGGATTGTATTTCCCCACTGTTCCCACGCACTGTTCCCCAGACGTTTTAATGCTTCCGTTCTTGGCTCTGCTTCGCTAACGAGAGATGCTTCGCTAACGAGAGATGCTTCCGCTACTTCAGTATCTATTAGTGCTAACCAGCATCCTGCCATATTGATAAGTGCATCACTTGGATCCTGTTTCCTGTTGTCTATAGAATAGATGATGTAAAACTGGGCACACTTTGAAAAATGATACAACAAGAAAACAGTGTTACAACAATAAAACAAGATATCACAAATAAAACGGAAATAAAACAAAAATTCTGACTGACGTGTCTGAAGGCAATAACTATTAAAACTTCAGCACCAAGGACAGGAACACCTGCTGTTCTTCAAGAAGTTTTTTAATTGGTACAAATCAAGAAAAAGACTCCATTCAAGAGTCTCTGAAGGCTATAACTATCAAAACTTCAGTACCGAGGACAGGAACACATGCTGTTCTTCTGGGAGTGCTCCAATTGGCACAAATCAACAAAAAGACTCAAATCAAGAGCCAGGAAGCAGACAATTACACCTGAACACTATGAGAGCCCTCAAAACCTACACACCCTGATTGCACGGCGGTCGGTTGCTAGGGTATTCTTTCCCGTTGCTATGCGAGTTCGACAGAGTATCGGGTTACAAGAGGCCTACTATTTGCTAACCGTAAAATATTTCAAAATAAACAAGATGTTATGACAAGGAAAATGTTTTCAAAATAAGATTAAATTCGCAATATTAGATAGTTTGAATCTTCCTGTTTGAATTGAGATATTTGTTTTGTTTCGATTTTGCTACCAAAGACGGTTATTTTCTGTTTCAAGGAAGGCCTTCAATTTGACCATACTCTTGATAAGATGGGCCGCAAGTGCCATGGCAAATTCTCGATTTTTATATTTTTCGTCATCTGAGAGGCAAATAAAACTTTCTGTTTTTGGGATTTCTAATTTTAAGCAAAGTTACAGTCAAAAATATGCGTAAAAATGCCATTTTTCGCACTTAATTACCAATAATTCAAAATCTAAAGGCATTTTTTAAAAATCCCAAAAACAGAAATCTCGGGAAAACCGTTGCGGTCATTTTGAGCCGTCAATGAGTTATGTTGGACTCTTCTTGGTGGAGATCTTAAACGATGTTTACACGCATGTCATACCTGTTTACTGTTTGCTGACGATTGCTTGATTTATCGAACTATCAGCAAGCCTTCTGACGCACAAGGGCTGCAGTCTGACCTCGATGCGCTAACAGAATGGCAAAATCGTTGGCTCATGTCGTTCAACCCCTCTAAATGTCACATCCTCCATATCACCCGTAAAAAGCACCCCATCATAACTCAGTACTCCCTCTGTGGAGAAGCCCTTACCGGTGTTAAGTCCCACCCCTATCTTGGAGTACAACTGTCCGACGATTTGCGGTGGGACACCCATATCAACCACGCCACTAGCAAAGCTGGTAAGGTCCTAGGAGTCATTCGGCGCAACTTGACCCATTGTCCATCTAGGGTCAAGGCCACTTGTTACAAAGCGCTGGTACGGCCTCACTTGGAATATAGTGCCATCGTCTGGGACCCGTACACCAACAAAGGGATACAGGCGGTGGAGGCCGTCCAGCGCAGGGCAGCCCGAGTGACCCTAAATGACTACCGGCAGACTAGCAGCGTGACACAAATGCTTTCAGACCTGCAGTGGCGCCCTCTCTCCGAAAGGAGGAGGAACGCCCGCCTCACCTTTTTCTATAAAGTAGTCAACAATAATATTAACATAGATGCCAGCAATATTCTGAAGCCTGCCCAAGGGCGCACCCGGGGTAGTCACGACTTCAAATATCAACACATATTTGCACGCACCGATATCTACAAACATTCTTTTTTCCCACGCACAATTCCCGAGTGGAATGCCCTGCCTGGCACGGTTGTAAGCGCTCCCAACGTTGAGCACTTCCGTGCCAGGCAGGCGGCCTGCCCGCCCTAACCCGGGAGCCTCAGCTCCCCCCCTACTTTTGCCCCTCGCGGGGTCATTTGGGGGTATCCTATGCAGATGCAGATGCAGATGCAGATACCGCACGGAGAGCGGGAGGGTGTAGTTGATACCGGTGTAAACAACACTTATGATATTCAAGGTCACCAACAAAAACGCCAGTAGCTTCGTTACATATTACAGGTCCCAAACAAAGTGAAAGCATAGGTGTACTATCCAGAAAATTGTTTATATTGGTTAAAAAGTATATTTTTCGCCTGATTCAAGTTAGTTGGGGGGAAAATGCCAGAATGCACGGTTTTACCTGCAATGACCGCAGATGACCTAAATAGAACACGGGTTCGGTTCGAATTACGTCAGATGGAACCTCGTAGAAGAGGGTTCGAATTCGGCTAGACATGGGAGATTTTGAGCCCGTATTTGACCACCGTGTTGCCTCAGCCTGAGATTGGAATCCTTGAAATTGAAAAATTCTCAAGAGTACTTCTCTGGAAATGAAAAGGAGTCCTGGCCTGGAAATGAGTTGGGTTGGGTGGGGAAATTGCAATGTCTCTCCAAGCCTTACTGCAAACTCAGTCTTAATTTCCTAACAAGTATATGTGCTGAGCAATTTGAGAGCAATTTATCTTAAATACGTCGATATAGGTTAGACATCCAGGTAATAAGATACGCCAAAAAGCAGTTACTCAAGCAACTGGATATGGTTTTGAAAACGGTCAGACGTTTCAGATAGAATCCACTTTCCTTCCGAAACGTCTGACCGTTTCCAAAACCATATCCAGTTGCTTTAGTAACTACTTTTTGGCGTAATTTATCTTAGGTTTATACTGCAGTTCTAGACTGGGACTCTTTCAAGAAAAACCTAAGTATCTGAAAGTACTGCCACAGTGCCCAAAATCACCAGATTTCATTGCAACCTCAGTAACTGTCCACATGCCAAAATTCAAACAAATCTATCCAAACAACCTTGAGTTATCCAAAAAAAAACAGAACCTTCTGTTGAAGGTGAGAGATAATAAAACAGTGGGGTCGGACACACAACTACAACTGATCCCAGGGTATTTTACAATTTTAAGACCATATATAGCTGTCTAAACATGTATACAGCCTTTATGAGTTAGTGACTTTGACATGTTTGACTGGTTTTCCAGTTAGCTTCTAGGGTACTTGTCTAATGCTTCATAGCTTCTGAATAAAGATTACTGTTACTTATTCTGTATCACACAGGTACACTTACCATGGTCTCATAAACACCATTAATAACCACCCACTTTACACAAATACCTGACATCACGGTCTTATCTCCTAGCATCCATTTAACCATATCGTGGCCTATATATCAAAGGATGAATTTGATACAGTGTACTACATACATGTGTAATGTGTATCTTTTACGCGCAAGATTCCTGACATGTAGTTTACTCTCAAAGGGAATCATTACCAATAACACGAGGAGAATGTTGATTGCCATTCTCTTATGCAAGGCCCGCTACTTGTGTAATTTGTACATGTAGATGTCAAGCAACTGACCCTGGCGCTTTGGCTTGTATTCCATGCTTCTTGCTGCATTAGTACTGACTAGTCAGTAAACCAGCCAATCAGGGCACCCCCTACAGTCATGGGGCAACATGATTGGCTGTTAACTTAACCTCCTACTACAGGAGGGGTTATCTGATTGGTTAATGCTGCATGAAGGACAGGTTACATGGTACAAGCCTGTATGCCAAGGCTGCTGCTTGATATTCACAAGTGGCAGGTCTGGCAAGAGAGGAAAATTGATTTGACAAGTATCTTTTGCAGGTCAATGAACTGATGTACAAAAGTGTACACCTAAGTGTACAAGGATATCACTAAGCAACACAAGATCTCATTATTACAGGGTAGACTTCACAAGATGATTCAAATGAAACAGCTAGAGGCAAAACAGCATCAGGCCACACCAATTTAATTTCTTGGTTCACGGATTTTTTCATAAAAAATATGGAGCGAGAGGGCGAAATAAAAATGAAAATAAAAATTGTAAAATGGTTGGGGTAAAGGTAACGGATAATCCAAAACACAAAAAGTTTTTGAGCTTGAATAAAGTACAAAAACACTATTATTGTACAGTAACAGCACCTGCACCCACACTTTAAGGAGCTTATAATATAAAGGCCAATTTGCTACATCAGAAAGCTGGTGAATGGTTTCATTAATGGTGAAAATTTGCTGAGTGGTAATTTTTATTCTTATTTTTTTTTTCCAAAAAATAGGAGCGAGCGAATCCGTGAACCAAGAAATTAAATTGGTGTGGCCTCAGTATGGTGCATTTCTGTAGAGATTGCCACACTGTCTGAATGAATCTGTGATGCATATGAGGCTGTCTTGAGAACACTTTCAAACATCAAAGATTTCTGGATGATTGGTTTGGTTCATGAATGAATGGCAAGCAGCAGCATTCAAAATGATTGCTACTGCTAGCACTTAATAACAGTAATAAGTAAGATAGTAAAATGATAATTAAAGACTGGCATTAGACTCTTGATTAGAGAGTAAGACATGAGAGGAAGAACATACAGTATGTAATTATAACTGAAGACAATTTTCAACAACCTTTTAAAACAAAAAAAGTAATATTGTGAATTCCATTTGTGTGCCGAAAGGTAAAAAAAAATAGATTTTAAGTGAAATTATATCACTATCATTTAATTGTTAGAAACTTAACTTACGTGCATGCAGTCGCAACTCGCAAGTGAATAATATAATTATATTATGTAAAGCTTGAATCATTTGCAAGGCAAAAAAAATTATATTTTCTACTTTTGTATTGAACTACTGTCATTTTGCAGGGCTCGAAATACTGGGTGCATGTGCACCCAGGTGCACCCAATTATTTTCTGTGGGTGCACAGGGTGCACCCAAATATTTTCTTTGGTTTATGTAAAGATATCAAAGTGTATATGTATACATCATATTCTTGACATCTCAGGATTACAAAGATAATAATTATGTCTGTCATGGTACTTGTTTAAGAATTTGATAGCATGTAACTATGTTTTAATTGTTATTAGGTTTTTTGGACATTCTACTTAAAATTTAAGTGGTGCACCCAAAAAAATTTTGGTTCATCCAATTTTTTAAGCTGGGTGCACCAGTGCACCTAATCCCAAAAATGAATTTCGAGCCCTGTTTTGGCTTTTCAACATTTGCCTCAATTTTCAATCCAGACTCATGCCTCATAGCAAGCAAGTCTCAATTATAAATTTTAGAAAAGAAAAGGTAACATTTTAAACATCACGGCAAACAACCTCTTGCTCACCTTTGGTGGTTTAAAAGCATTAATCTTGAATGACAGACTTAAAGATGAATACGAGGAAGAATACAAGGAAGTTGTAGGATGACAGGACAATGAGGAGGATGAAGCACTGGTGGCGCCCTCTGGGGACAAAGGATAGTATTGCAGGTACAAGGATGATGGATAGGAAATCATGCTGAAGTCAGAAAGTGTGCTAGTACTGCGATGCTCAATCTAAAAATTAAAATGCAAGCAAAATGTTGACATGGAGAATTCTTCAAAACCAAAAGTATAACATGGTATGAGCAAGCTGTATGTGTGTACTACATTTGTACATGTAGCTGAGATCAAATGGTACCCATCACTTTTGGTACCATTGTAGATTACCTTAAAATCCTAAGTTTAACAAATCTTCTGCCAGATGGAATATTGAGTCATAATTTCCTTGGGGTGCACCTGGACTAACCAGGCTTTGAAGCAATGTTTGTACTACTTTTTTTTCAGTCTTTACATTGTAGTCCATGCTATAAAACATCCGATTAAAGAGGATGACCAAGCACTCACCATTCACTCGTTCACTGTTTCCATCCATGCATGACAAGAACGGTAAGTTATTGTTAATGTTACTTACTTCCACCAGCAGTAACCTGCTATTCCCAGTCCGATAACACCCAGCACGCTGCAGCCCACCACAATGGCTGAAAAGTGAAAAAACATTTTATGACAGGAACAAAATTCTGCGAACTGAATAATCAAAAAAGGTGTTTTAACTTCATTTAACATCATTCAAATCATATAAAGTAACTAGTTCATCATTATACGGGAAGGTTTAAGGACTAAAGAAAAATGGCATGATGACTTACTGTAAATGCAGAAACTTTTGCGGTGGTTTAATGTTCGCGGTGGCCGCTATACCGCGAACTTAAAACCACCGCAAACATTTGTCCATGGCAGTAAGAGACTACAGTGCATGATGCTACCACAAACTTAAAACCACCGCGAAATCAAATCCCCGCAAACTTAAATACATTTACAGTAAAAAAAGTTTTAAAATGTACAATGTACTGTGCCAAAATGATGCTTGTATTGTTGCCATAGATGATCTTTTTTCTAAAATATGTAGAGAAGCATGATGTAAACATCTCTAAAACGTAAACTGTATTTTTTTAATACTCATAGCCCATATCCATTGTGCCCTCCTGATAAAGTATCATGAGACAAAGGGCTGCATGTTCTAGGTTTTCTCCAAGAATTGAAAAGTATACTGTTCATCTTGTAATTTTAACAAGGACTTTAAAAGTACTTCAACAAGAACTTTATGGCCATAAGAAGGCATTGGAAGCTTACCCAGGAAGAGGATGTCGTTGATGCCATGTGCGTACTGGGTCGCTGCAGGGGGGGTGTTTTTCTGGGGCTGGGCCTTGGGGCTGGAGCCCTGCTGTTCTCTCTGAGTTGTTGTCTGCTCTCCTCTCACTTCTTCAACATGGTTATTTCCTTCTGCAGAATGGAACACACATAACAAGCACCGATTAGCATAAGCATCACTACATTCCATCCAGGAGAGACACCTATCCAGTCATGGTTGTACTGCAGAACTTTTGATCACCTGCAATCAATCATCCAAACAATGCTATAGCAGAAGAGACACCTATCTCTCATCATACCTGCACTGCAGAACCTCAAGTACTAACAGAGAAAAGTACAAATTTCCTATTTCCTACCTTCCAAAGAAGCAATGTTTCTAACTCTGGGAACTGTAGGACTTAGAGCAAAGTCCCTCTGTATGTAGTTAGACTGACATAATGTTCAATCATTGCAGCTGTAACAGTGGGGTTCAAGGACTGCTAAACTGAAGATGCCAAATGGGTTAAGCCTTTTGGCTGAACAGTTTGCACGTCTGGGTTTGTACGCTTGGCTGCTGGGTTCGGTGCGATAGGTCACAGGTTTCAATCCCGAGAGCGAGCTTGGGGTAAAAACTGTTCACTAGTGTTTCACAGCTTAAAATGTTAGCTGTTTTTTACAACAACAATGAGCGGGTCTGCTTTGCAGAAAGTAGTGTCTGGATATGAATTTATATATGTCACAGTACTACAGTATGTTTTATGGTTAATGTAAGTCACAACTGCTGGTTCACGGCGCCTGTTAATAATGATAACAGTATAATAAATCACTCCAGATGAAAATTACAACAACCGAACCACATAACGAGGATGGGAACCATGAAATACAGCCTGTCCGGAAAAAAATTTAATGAAATGTACCAAATTGAATGCAGCATCAGTAATCCTGAGAATATTTGCTAGGTTTTCATGACAATCTTGAGAAGGCCTCTATAACAATGTAATTTTGATGTGCCGGTATTATGGCACCCGTTGCAAGTATGAGAGTCGATGTAACATCAACATGCTTACTAGTAGTGGACTGACGGATCTCGAGTTATCTTTTTTAGTTTCTGTTACGGTAACCGCAGTTCACTTTTCAAAACTCCATAACTTTGGTGGGAAATATTTCAGCCACTCAAGTTGCAAGTACGAGAGTCGATGTAACATACAACATGCCTACTAGTAGGGGACTGACGGATCTCGAGTTATCTTTTTTAGTTTCTGTTACGGTAACCGCAGTTCACTTTTCAAAACTCCATAACTTTGGTGGGAAATATTTCAGCCACTCAAACCGACATAGCATACTTTTAATCAAACAACAGAGTTGCTGTAATTTCAATTTTACAGCAATTTTTTTCTTCTTATATTGATGCATGAAAGAATGAAATCCAAGAATATTAATGTGCTGTTCTCTGAGGACGTTCTGATATGACATTTCTAAATGCTTTCAAATCCATGCAAGGACTCGTCCTGACATACTGTCATCTGTGATATTTTCCTAGGGTTTGAGCTTAAAAGCAATGAATATCAAATTTACAAATTTCTTGGAAAAAAACAGTCTCATTTGTACCATGAGTAACTGAATTGAAAAGTCCCACTCTGAAAACATTTCCTGATAATGGCATGTCAGCTTAGATTTGACTCCGTAGGTTGTCTATTTCCTCCTGATTGTCAATTTCCAGTGAAACACGGGTCGTATAAAAGACATTATTTCTACTTACCAGTTGGTTGAATCCAAGTTAACGCTATGTCAACCCAATGGATATAGCAATCTCTCTTTGAATGAAAGTGCCAACAGTACTTACTACAAACTTTCTGCAAAACTTTTCTCAAAACACTATTGGTAATACACATGTACTTGCACTACACATCAGTGCATTCTAGTAATGTCTTCCTTTTCACTGCACTAATCGAGCTACGTAAGTAAGAAATGTCATCTTCATTATAGTGAGGCACAGCAAAACCACTTTTAGAGTTCCTTGCAATTTTTAATCATTGCTTCAAGGAAAGGATATTGTCCCAGGAGACAGTGTGAATGCTACAAATGTTAAGGCCAGATGGTGCATGTACCATACAAAAGGGACAATTTTGGACTCTGGCATTTGAAAAGGGTAATTATCAGCATCCTTGAAGCTAGAAGATGCTTAATGCATACGGATATATTGATGATGTACCACTGCATTGAAGTTCTAGTAGGATTCTCATAATAATAGAATACTTTGCATATTAGTAAGGGACTTTGAAGAAAACATACAATGTGCCTGTGAATAACATGACAATCCACACTACACCATACCACATAATTTTCTTTTTAATGAGTTTGCTCAGTGCAAGGCCATTGACCACTTCTTGGCACTGAACTTTTCTCTTCTTCTTAAGTCAGAAACATCGAGCTTTGGCAAGTTCTAATAATTGAATCAATAGGCAAAGCAGTAGTTACGAGGCTGCTTGGGAAATTCCCTATACTAGTACCCCATTTGGCCAGAATGGTTTGACACACCCACACCGGGATGGGTCCCCTAGTCTTTTTTTCAATAAGTGTGGCGGGTTCTTTTATGTGCCCAATGTGTGGCTCTCCCCAAACACGGGACCTCCATCTAAATGTTCTAAAAGATTCCCCGGGATGGCCCTAGCCAAAGCTAGGTACTCATTCTTCACCTGAGTGAGGTGAGGAAAGTCAATGTAAAGTGCCTTTCCCAAGGGCACAACATCGGTGACAATAATTGGCAGGTTTTGAACTCAGGACCTCCTGGGACTGAGCCCAAAGTGCTGACGATTACGCCACGCGATCTCACAGTTTATTATGCATTATACATATGGTATGTCAGTTACAGTCAGTGCCTTACCGTCATATTTGCCAGCGGTCGTCTGCCGTTCGTTCAGCAGCCTGTCCGTGATCACGTCGATGTCTGGAAGAACGTTTTTCTCTCCCTGATCTGTAGAAACATAAGACGAGGGACACACACGTCAAAACTTTGTCATTGGACAAAAAGTGCGCTCAACAAACATTTTAGAAATGGACATACTGTGATTGATAAACTTTTTCTCATCAACTTTACTCTTAAGCATGCTAAGATACAAGACATTGTGGTCAGTAGGCACTTGGTTTGTATTAGTCGGGGACAGCCCTTTGTTCGGACACCCCTGTAGACATGCATGTTCTATTGTCCCCTATATGTTATAAAAACACAAAGGTGAAGGGTTGTTGATACATTTAAAGGAGTACTCATTGACAAGTGACATTTATCTTGGAGTCAATACATGAAAATTTGTAGAAAGAGCTGTCAGCTGTTGATCAGCCCTTATAATTTCTCATATTTTTTTCTACATTTACAAGTAAGAAAAGAGTCCGAGTCAACACTGATTAAGATTCTTAGTCTTACAACAAAGGCATGAGACTCAGAACACGTATCCTTTAAGGGATTGATATGACTTAAATTTAGAACATACAATTTCAGAAGCAAAAGTATTCTAAAAGTTGACCTTTTGAGTAAGCACATATGTAGACAATAAGTAGGGTTTCAGCTTTTGGTAAATCACACAGAATCCTTTTATAGTTTGGTAGACCTTTGGTTTGGAAGATGACTCATAAGACTTATAGTGTACTTGATAGTGGGGGTTGGGGGGGGGGAGGGGGTGAGGGAGCTCTCACCTGGCTTCTAAGTCCAAATGCTTTTAAAGTTACTGTATAAACATTTCTATATCTCCTTCAACAAAATGTATAGACGCTTGTAAATGTCAAGGCGTAGGCAAAGCAGAAGGTGTAAAACAAGCTTGCATCTTGTAATACTCTGCCCTTTTCTAGATTTCCAAACACTAACAGATTATCTTTAATACCACTGCATTATTTTACATATGCAGGCACATCTAACCTTTGCATATGTTCTGGTACAAAACCGGACCAGTCCAGAAAAACCGGACCTGAAGAAAATCAGTGGAATCATTTGTAGCGAAATGGACCATTCTTTTGAGTATCGCCCAGTCATAAGTTTTCACAGATAATTTAGGTCCAGGCTCAGGTCCTGACCTGGACCTGGACCTGGACCTGGACCTGATCCTCTGGACCCAACTATACCTGTACCTGAATTTTCTGTACCGGTATCCACCCCTAAGCGTCAGTGTACAATATCAAATTATGTGCCGATCATCTCTACTGATAGCTTAGACCATTAAACACAATTCTTAATTCTTAAATTAATCAACAGACCTATTAATAAGTAGCAAAATACATTTGGATAATAGAACACATGCACTTGATCCTATGATCCACTATACCAAGGAATGAACCTAATTCATGGTACATAATGGCATTCCATCCTTTCAAATCAAAGTTAATCATTTATGAGGCTAATTTCAGTATCTCAAGGTGTATATTAACCAAAGAAATACCAAATGTTCATGAATGTACAGGTGCACCTTTATCAACTACTTGACAGTACTTTCAACAGTACTCTCCATTAAGGCTTCCTAGTAAAAACAATGCAATGTACACAGTTTAAAAAATATTAACAGAGTAACACATCATCTGATGCTTTTACATATTGACAGAATACACAGACATCACGCATGTAGAAAGACTCCAATAACTTTGCGTATCCCTATATTTACCTCCCTGCCGTGTTATTGCAATATACCACACAAAAGCTCCGGTTCAAATCAATATTACCCATTGTCGCAGTGCAGATTTACTTTTTTTAATGAACACATTCTGCTCATACCATTGTAGCTCTGTACTCCTAAAACACAATGAAAACTTCATTGCCCATAACATTTCCAATGCATACATTGAAGTCTGCACTACCATGTTATATAATTCCAGCTGTGTAGGGTTTATCCTAGCTATTGTGAGGCCATGAAACCTCCAGAAAACAAGATCCATTGTCCACGTTCGGTTTCCTAGGCGATCATTGGCGTAAGCTGATAAACTTTCCATCACGAACACACATGGCGAGTGGGCGCAAACCATGGCGACAATGGCTCGTGGTCCGTCAGCCAACACAGGAACAACAGCGACAGGCCGGCTCTATTGATATTAATGATAAGCGCATTCTGCAAAGGGTAACTGCTTGTTAGGCAGCCATTTTGAAAGTCAATTTGTGACTTGGGTCAAGAGAGCCACCTGTAAATGAGGACTAAGTCCTTGTAGCTTGAAAACATTTTATGGTTCAAAGTTCTTAGGCCTAGGGAAAAATAGTGTGTGTTTCTTGTTCCAGACCTGAAAAAATCAGGGTCGGTCGGTAGGTAGGGATTTTTTTTTTAATTTGGCAAAAACTCTAGTGATACAAATATCATTATGATAGTATGTTTAACAATTGAAAGTAAAAACTGAAATGCATGAGCACACTTATATTCTCAATGTCAAACTTCAAATACAAAATGTACATTTATTCTTCATTAGATGGGACAAACATTCTTTTTTACTTGAATAGGAAGCAGGTTAGATAAAAATTCTAACTGGAAACTATATATAGGTGACTCCACTGCCCACCTCAAAAAAGTCTAGTGTTGGCAGTTTTTTCTAGGGTAGGTAGGGAAACAGGGAATAATATTTGTGACTTGAGATTGTTAAAAAATAATGGAATACATGTAGGTCATGTTGAAAAAAATGGTAACCATCCAAGCTAATAGATCGTAATCATATACAGTCACAAGCAACTGCAACCATTCAACACATTACTATGCCAAACGTCAATGTGTATTTTGAGAGTTTTCCAGAAAGCCCCAACGAGGACAGAAACCAGAAGAGATCTCACACAATCAATCACCCCTTGAAGTTAATGTACTCTACTGGTACTATCACACCTCCTCATCTCTTCGGAAGTGAATCTTCGTGTGCGTGTACAATCCAATTCTGGCATGTTGATCCAAAAGTACCTACGTCATGAAGGAAGCTGGAACTTCATTCTAAGCATTTGATGGACTAACTTAAAGGCTTGATCTTTTTCGCCCACAGATATGTACCGAGAAGTGTTCTTGTCCCCTTATAGGATGTCAGTCGTTTTCCCAGGACTGTAGAAATCTATTTCAACTGGCATTTACTTGTTATCAAGATCAGAGTGCCACTATAAGTTTACTTTGCTCATAGAAACTACTTTTCTGATGGATGACGTTAATTCAAATACAGCCGTACAGGGCTAGATATACTGTATGCAAATGGCAGATTGGAGTTGTGCAACAAATCCTTGACTGTGGATGGACTGGTGCTCATACATATCTGTGTGGAGTTAATGTAATAGTATAATACATGTTAAATAAAAATTCCTTCCTTCCTTCATTCATTCATTCATTCATCCATTCAGTAATAAATGTATACAGCATGATATATTCTTGACGATATTCCATCTAACTACAGTCAAACCTGTATTAGGGGCCACCTCTACAGAGGGGCCACCTGTCCATAGTGGCCACTTTTTGTCGGTCCCTTGGGTATTTTATCTACAAGTTACCACCTCTATACAGAGGCCACCTGTCTATAGTGGCCAAATTTGTCCGGTCCCTTGAGTGGCCGCTATAGACAGGTTTGACTGTATTAGCAAATGTCAGAAACACAAAATAAAATTATAGAACATTAATATTTGGTGTATACATGTAGTATATTAAGTGACTTCAAAATTTACAAGTACTCACGTTAGCACTTCAAAGATTTGAATTTTGAAATTTGATTGAATTCTGATTGAAAGGCAGTAAGGATTGCGGGCTATGTTGACATTTTACTAAAATGTTGTGAACCCAATTTTTACCCTGTGCACTCATTCCAAAAGATGAATTCCGAGGCCTGATGTACAAAATGTAGTTATCAAAAACCATTTCCTGTTCCTTTATGTAGTGCCAATAGTTTTACCATAAAAGTCAAAGGGCCTCCTCTACATGGTCTTCTTGTTCGCAATAGACAGTCATGGTCGTTTGAATTTTCAACAGGTCACATCCAGTGAGTTACATGAACAATATTGCACAACTGATTTCATTGAGTGTTTTCTTTCCCCGTTGCGCAGGGTCTTGATGGGTAATGACAACTTGTGGGAGCAAGCACTTCACACTACTGACAGTGATATCAGTTGAATGCATATCAATTCAAACTGCAACAAGTTTTGCTTTCGCATATAAAAGTGTCATTTCATTTGCATCATCAAGTGCTCACTCCGGTTCAAGGTGACTTTTTGTACTTTGGATGTTGTGTGAGAAAGGTCTTCAAACTTTGCTTTCGAAGTACGGCTAAAATGTTTCAGGCACAAACTTTTTTATAGTCTAAGTATTAAAGTAAGATTCCTTTTCATGGCATTGTCATATTCAGGCTTTTAGCTAGGATTTTATTATAGGGGGTCCAAATCTCTTGGTGAGTCGTGGTAAGTGATATAGGTGCTACTATTGCAGGGGGTCTGGAGGCATCCACCTTCCATGGTGCAGAGTTTTCAAGAATTTTAAGTAAAAAATGGTGCATTCTAAGCTACCTGGAGGGGCAAAATTACTGTCAGAGACGTCACAGTAGAAGACTGTGACCACAAATGACCCAGTGGTATCCCTGGTCAATCAGAATTTCATGCTTGTCAGAGGATCTGCTCCCTAGTGTAAGGGCGACTAGTGCTTGCAATTTCTTGTTATTTTAAGAATTTAAGCAAATCCAAATGACACCATGACGCATGGCTGCATGGCTTAAAGCCTGGTTATATTTAGTAGATTTGCTTTACAAACCATATCCTGTCGTCTTTCAATTTTTGTGGCTACGATATTCTGTACGCCAGTCTCTCTATAGCTGTGACACATATAAATGTTTAAGGTGATGTCACAAAATTCCATTGCTAACACAAAAGGTGTCTATTTGATGGATTGCATCCGGATAGTTCCCATTCACAGAGCCATCAATGACATACTATATCTGTCCCCATGCGCAGTGCTTGACGTGCATTTGATGGATACGATAGCATGGTCAAAAGCTCTTCACAGTCACAGTCTACTTTATCATGGTTCCATTACGTTTGCTCACACAAAACCAGAATCCCATTTCGATGTACAGAATAGCTGCAAAAGACATTTGCCAGACCCTTTGATAATTAAAAAAATACTAGATAGTTTTTGATGAGATATAGCTTAAGGGCCAAGTCACTTTTGTAGGGAAATCACATTAACTGAGGGCATTCTTGTTATAGCCGTGCATGTGCAATCCTTCTCGGTGGTTAGAGTGGTCACAGTCTGCTTCAAACTTTAATGATTCTCAAAATTGCATAACGGCCAGCGGCAAATGTGTCGGCACATTAATAAGTCTGTAATAGACAAACTCTCTTCAAAGAGCTGTTAAAAGAGTATGGTAGCAGCAAAATGTTTAAGCCTGAGGAAAACGTAAGTTACAAAATGTTTTAAGCCTGCTGCCTCCTGCTGCTTCCCTCCCATAGAACTGTTGTGAATCTCAGCTATAGATAATGATGTAATTTCTTATGTTTGAGACCATGGTTGTGATCCAGTGTTCTCACCTCACCTCACCTAGTTCCATCCTCATCAAGAGGGTTCTAGCCAGCCTGAATTTTTTCGGTCCCCTGGATTTTGAATGGAAATCCTATTAAAGGCGCGATGGTCCAAAGGGGTCCTGGGACATGCTCCCCCTGGAAAATTTTAAAATCTAGACCCTCTGAAATGCTATTTCCTTTATTTTAGGGGGCAAATTTTGCTGGAAGACACAGCTTGAGTCAATCAATATCTTTACATGCCAATTTTTGCCCGTCACAGAGGATGGAATGGGCAAAATTTTTGTCCATCCCAAGTGTCAAAATTCCTTCAAAGGATGGAAGGACAGATGCTGTCTAGAACCCTGATTTGACTACAAATAAAGCTTTTCGAATGTACCCTCAAACCTGCAGTCTAGTGACCACCTCTGCATAAGAACTACTGTTGCAGCCCACTGCAGGCATACATACTTCCTTGTCACAAGACTACTATTAGTACTACAGAGTATCTCTATACTGACCAAAGCATTACAAAACCTATCCATAAAGCAGAGGCTACTTCATGTCTACTGTGACCATTTTTGTCAAGTCCTTTGAGTGTTTGTTGTAGACAGGTTTGACTGTCGGTCCTTTGACAAGGATAATGTTGCAGTCTTCACGGGAGAACGGACCATTAACATTCGAACCACTTTACAAGTAATAGTGCTGGAACAGGGAAAGCTAGTACGATATAATGTACAACGTGCGTCATGTGGTTGTTAGGCACACGACCTTGTACAAACTTCCAATGTTACGCAAACAACTTAGGAGTGAGTCTTTTGTCACTTAGTGGTCCAAAAAGGTTGACTTCCGTGGACCAAACAAGAAGCTGATCTCTACTATAAAAAATCCATAACGTGTTATCAAAACAAGGAATGAATTTCAGGATGTGAGCACATTTCAGACTCCCATGCACATGTCCTTGACATTAGAATAGTCATCGAGCAAACAGTGCGTCAAAATATGTGGCACTTTAGGTCTACATGCACAAATCCTTGCTGAAGGTAATGAACTTAAAAAGTTGACACTCAGCCATTGTGATCCAAAATTCAGAGTTTTGTCTTACGTTTTAGTAGGCAACCTAAATGAGTTCAAAGTATGTTACTTTGGAGCAAAGGTTGCTTGTACAAATGTAGTTGAAGCCCACACTTTTAAGAAGATAACCTTTTTAATATATCATTCTGCTAAGGTTCTAAAATTCTCTTCCTAAAGAAAGTCTAATAGAAAACAAAGCCATCAGAGTTTTGTCTTAAATTTTGAACATAGTTAGACAACCTAAATGAGTTCAAAGTATGTTTGGAGCAAATGTTGAATGTATTTGAAGCCGACACTAATTACAAAAAAAGATAACCTTTTTACTACATCATTCTTCTCAGATCCTAAAATTCTTGTCCTTAACAAAGTCTAATAGAAAACAGGGCCTGAGAGATTCTGTTGCCAATAACCGTTGAAAGCAAAAGGTGACAGGCATATTTTCGATTCTATGTAACTGTTTGAAGATGATTATCACACACACACTTTCCTGTGGTAGCTTGTCAACACCTGAGGCCTACTTAAAGAAAGCACATCTAAGACCTTACCTTGTGAAGCAGGAGCCTGGCACTGTACCCCCACCAAACACAAGAAAAAGGAGAGGATCCGTAGAATCTTGAAAATCATCATTCTAAAGTTTTTAGGGTCGATTTTTAGCTGAGTGGTGCGCTGCTCTCACAGGCACACCGACCCGGACGTAGCCATTGTGCAAACAGTTTACGTTGACTGTTGAGTGTACTGCAACGTAGGATGAAGTAGGCGTGGTCAATGCAGTTCATGTTTTACATCATCCTTCAAATAGCCTGACCAAAATCCAATGCCCCTTGCATGCAGCCCTCTGACAAACGATAACTGAAGGGGGCCATCAGTGCCCAACAGTGATAGACTGTGTAACACTACAGGCTATAAATGACGTAGTAGGGTTAATTAGGATACTCTGAACATAGAAGGAAACAGCACATTTTCTGTATGGGGACAGACAAGCGATCCAAGGGTAGTTCATCTTTATCTGTGGGGCGACCTATATCTGTTGCTTTTGAAAACAGATCAGATTCTGTATTTTGGTATATCAAGTCGGCGGCAAGTAGTATCACTATCAAACTTCAACATTTGGAAAATATTGCGATTTGAAACCACGTAGAATTGATATGCCTGAATATCCAGTTTTTAAAAACAACAAATATAGGAAAGACGATTTATCATCTGTTTGATACTGATAGGAGGTATACTCAGAACGTACAATCATGTGCATGTACATTGTAACAACAATTACTCATTTGTGTACTACTCTTTTGTAATTTCCGTTTACTCGATGTTCAAAGGGCTTCAGAACCTTTGGTGTCTTGACTTCAATAATGGCTGTAAACTTACATGCCTCCCCCCTAGTCATTATTGCTGTGATACAATGCTAAGACTCCACATGGGGATCGTAAGAGGGGCTTGTAAGTCATATTTGAACTTTTGGGATAAACTGAATAATAATTGCTTATACTGTTATACAACCTGAGAGAAAAGGTTTCTAGGAACAGCTGTGGGCAATGACATCATAGAGCGGCCCCAGAACATGTGTTATAACTTACATCTTTTTATGCCCCCTGAACGTGTATACTGGACTTTGTATCACAAACAGCCTTTCATGTACAGTGTATGTGCATATGTAACTTACGAAATTCTAAAGTTGCTGGGATTGAGAAAGCCATCAAAACAAGAGCATAGCTATGGCCGCGTGGCGCGTTGGTATACCCGATCCCTTGATCTCGGAAGTTAAGCAACGCACGGTCCGGACAGTACTTGGATGGGGGACCAACCAAGGACTGACCGGATTGCTGTAGCCTCACGAAGCTTTCCACGAAATCGTCTTCCGGGAGGGACGTAAAACGGGGGTCCCGTGCTCGAGGAGGTGCCTCGACCAAGTTAAACAGCCTCATAACTCATAATTTGGGTACCTACTGGCTGGCAAAATACACCTGGTGATTAGTATTATTTTTTACGGCTTGGAACACAATTTGAGAGTCAGACGGCATAACATGTGACATTTGATCATAATGACGCGTAGAATTAAGGATATACAATGTACATGACACTACACGTACGGTACGCCCAATCAAGCAATAACAGCGCCAATCAGAATTAATTGTCTCCTCAAGTGAAGTAATGACGATACATAATAGCATTATTACTGAAAGTTCAAATAATGCGTGCTGATTTGCCTGTACTTTTGGGAGTTATGCGTTGCTCATTACTGAACTAGAACAATTACACTGTACATAATGCATAGGGCACTAAGTGCTATACATTGAGACTGAGTGTCTTGTTAGGATGCCATCAAATTCGTAATTGGAAGCAATCATCTAGTGTTCATTTTGCGCACAGCTACATGTAGTTAGTGGCAGAAATTTAAAAATAGCACTCTTATTACCTGGAAAGAAAAAAGTTACATGGAAAAACACACTCAAAATCAGAAAATGAAACTTTCTGCTGACTAAGGCTATAGTTTTGTGGACACATTTCCCATTCAGATTTAAGATGAAGAAAAAAAGTTCACTCCCCAATTTAAAATCATCTTTACACTACTTCGATTTGCTGTCTGGACAAATTTCAAAACGTCTTCCTTGACATAGACTGCTACCTACAAAGATAAACACTCACATATACTAACTGTACAGAAATTTTTAACGGACACAAAAATTCTTATACTTGAAGAATACAACCATACAATCTTCATGAATATTTGAAATTTCTAGCATCAAAACATCTGCCATTTACATTGTACCTCCAGACCTGTTAACATTACATGTACACAGATTGTGCATTTATCATTATTAAATTATACATCATGTACATGATTGTACATCCCACATCTTACAATACTTTAAGTAATTCATGAAGGGATAGTCTAATTGCCCAGAAAAACAAGCCCACTCACATAAAGGGATGTTTTATGAAATCATGACAATCCATCGGCCAGCCAGTTTCCTGACGCACACTAGACATTTTGCAGTAATGCGTTTACGCCATAAATCATCGCTCTTGGGGAATGAAGCAGAGACACTCTGAGACTTTTCAGACATGTTATGGCAATCTCAACTGGCAGAAGTAGTAATCAAGGATGCCTTCAACTTTGGGAAGTACATGTGCTTGGGGTATTTTATTGTTAAGTGCTGTTCAGGTTTAGGTAGACGTTTGCCCATGCTCGATTTATGTTGTATGGTGCAATTGGCAAATACTGTAATTCCTGATTTTTTTCAATGTATTCTAAAATTTATGTTCACGGTTTTCATGGTGATGACTGTAACACAAACTTATCATTACTGATAACAAATAATTCGTCTTGGTGACAATAACAAATTTCGGCAAAATTCATTCACTGTGAACATTTAGTGGCGAGAACAAGTTAAACTTTCTAAGACCGCGACAGTTTGGCACCGAGAAGACAACTGTGAATTACAGTACAATCATCATGTTTGAAAGAATATTACCAAGAATTGTCTTGTTAGCAATAATCTTAGCAGCCTGAGTTAAAAATCAAAACTTGCTGTCTTTTAGATACAAGTTAAACTCGATTGAAATGATTCACACAGAATTGGAATTGTTCAATCAAATCAAAGGCATACAGAATATTTCAGTTTGCAGGGACTTATTGGTAACAAGTGAAGGGAAAAGGTTCTGCGGCGTTTTAAGTGCATAACGAAGCATATAGAAGATAGCTAGGCAGTGGACGGAGTATATTTTTTGCACTTACTGTACACACATTAACAGCAAATCTTAGGTACAAGCAAACGGAAGTTGTAGAATTATTTGGTCAGCTATTTGAAAGATAAAAGAGCAGAAAACAGACACACATTGTACTCTCAAAGCATATTTCCGATGACATATGAGTATCAAAGCTGGCCAAGGAGTATAGCCGGCCAAAGGAGGTCAGCTGCCTACTGGTGCCCGTCTGACTCCCCTAGGCCAGCTATACTCCTTGGCCAGCTTTGCTCTGAGATTAACACATGCTTGAAACAGTTAGACCGGAAAAAAACTACCATGCGCAGCTGCATGGATAGAAACTCTAAACTCCCCCCAGACTTTGCACCTAGTTGCAAATTGGCCGTACAGTGTCAGAGTGATTACATCTAAAAGGCTTTAAGTGTTCCGTTTTGTGGCAAAGGTGATGCGTGGCTGCCATAAGAAATCCCAGCCACTACTCACCCCCTGACAGAAACCTTGGAGAATAGTCAATGCATACTAGAACACTTTTCCAACGTGATTCTTATGTATGACTGAAGGATACAGAAACAAAACCCAATAGAATCATAGCTAATATCTGTTGATAATTGATTTTTCACCCATAATTAGCTCCAGAGATGAGGATATAGGAGCCTGTTGTCCATCAACTCTGCCCAGCTCTCCTCCTAGGGTATGACTGATTACCAGGAATCACAAAAGGAACACATAAGAATCACAGTCTCTAATTGGTGATAAGGAAACTTATTAGATATATATATCCTCTAAAACAAACATTAGAAGCTCTCTGACTGAGGAAAAAGGCATGACACACACAGGAGATATCTCCTCTTCTGCATGGCGTGTTTCTCCAGCATTTCCACTGTGCTTCGACTATTGAACTGAGCTTTGGATGGGTGATTTAACAGAAGGTCTCATTGATGTATTACTCTGCGAGTGGGTACCCTAAAAGAGATCCGAGCCAAAAATGAACGGCTGCACGGACGCATGTTTTTAGCGGTGAGAAATTCCCTTTTAGCCAGCGGAACTGATCTCAAAAGTTGGATTGGTGAAAGCTTATTTGTAACTGAAGTAATTAGCAGGTAAAGTTTTGCAGCCGCGCGCTAGGTCGGAGGTACACAGTCGTGGGTTCTGAGTGGTGCGGTTGTACAATAGCAGCGAAAAAGTGCCTTTTGTGGAGATTGACTAATTGTAGTTTGTAATTGCTATAAAAAAAGTTCCTATGTATAGTTTACGTTGGCAAGTTTTTCCCACGATATAGGGTAAATGTGCTCGACATAGAATGAAAAATCTGCTGAAATTTCACGTAGCTTCATTATAAACGCGCCCATTTAAACCACGAATTATAACATAGAAGTCTATGGGAAGAAGAAACTCATCAATGAGACCAGAAGAAGGACACTGTGAAAACTGCACAAATTAAACCACTGTTAATATTTCACAATCTACCGTTACACATTGTCACAGCTTCTAAAAACATTTGATGCTTCTGAGACTCTCAAGTCTCTTTCAACATTGATAGACTCCACCAGTAGCTAAACCTCCCATCAATCTAAGTCTAGTTCAGTTTAGTTGCTATTCTTTATACAAAGCCTAAAAGAGGTACAAAGCTGAGGATCAGAAAACGGTCTCCCTCAGTACAAGATGTATAACGGTAGATAATCGATCACTGTCTGCTCAGCTAAGACTTTGATACCCCTAGAAGTTACCTTGCCCCCAGGGCCGAACTTGAAGATCTATTTGCTGCATTCTGTGCTGACTTTGAAATAACTAGACTTACATGTATGTACTAAAACTAGTTTGACTGAAGTTTTCCTACAAAAAATGTTGAACCTGTACAACATCAGCCCAGTGCACTTCTTTGGGAAGATTTGCTGCGTTCTATGTTGAGTTTGGAATAACTTAACTGATGTAATTAGACTAGTGTAACTGACATTGACAGTGAATCCCAAAAGCAATTCTGAATTTAAAGTTTTCCTTAAAATTTCAAACTTGCAAAGCATTTGCCCACCTCTTTCGGAAGAAGAAAACCAGAACAGACAATACACTGATTTAAACGTTCTCCCTGCTGACTAACTTCATACACAATGATGTTCATTACAACATGGCAGTCTGCACATGGATACGTTTTCTTTACTACATTTTATATTTTATGAGACCAACTTACATAACATATTTACTTAAACCTGAGGGGATAAAATATTGTTTCTGGCTTGTCTGTGTTTGTGCGTGTGTGAGTGTGTGTATATTACTGTGATTCAAAATATTCACAACACGGCATTGCAAAACATACTTTGAGGATGTTACCATTGTCTGTATACAGTCTGAAGTACAAGTAATCAGCATCGTATTGCCAAGAAAATAACGATAAATTATCATCATCACCATGCTTCAGGGCCTACCATAATGAGTAATGGTTCACATTTTTTCTTCAATACAGAGCAGATTACAAAGATCCTTTCTGATCAACACTCTGATATATTTCTACAGACCTGGGGTATTATATCGATCCTTTGTTGGCTCTCCTAGAAGACTCTTATCTTACTGATCATCACTAAGACTGATGGTTTCGGATAACAGAGATAATGTAGGTTATTAAAGTCTGGAAATTGGAGCAAAGGGATCCTGCTGAGATTGTAGGCAAAATAATACCTACTTAATTTTCAAGCAATTTATTTCAAACTGGGTAGTAAAAGAGCAGAGTAATCTTCCGAAAACAGATGGAAACAGGCTTCTCCAACACATACATGTATATTCATTTTTCTTCTGTCGCTCTTTCAAAATTGTCTTACTAAACAGTCTATAATAATAATTATACAACATGTATGAAAAAGTATGGCTGAATTAAGATTCTCCTCTAGAAAATGAGTTTTTTACACCAAGCTTTTTGTTATCATAAAAAAATGATGTGCGTGTCTTAAAATGTTTTTGTTTGTCTTACATTAAAGTTGGAAAATAATATTTTAAGTTTAGTATATCCGTGGTGCTGAAACTACAGTGGTTAGTAATCAACATGACTTTCTAAAAAAGATGTTACTTACTATAATATTACATGTAACAGTATGTATAAATCATTAAATCCCAAGCAACTACCATGTACTGGACTAAAAAAATGTTATGCATGCAGACTCTGTGCAGTTAGGCCATATCTAGGGCAGGCTTTTAGCCAGACATGCGTCACGGCATCATATGGATGCCCTTTTCTTAAAATAACAAGAAATTGGACGCACTAGACCTCCTTACACTGGGGAGCAGATCCTCTGATAAGAATGACAGTCTGATTTAGAAAGAATGCCACTAGATCATTTGTGGTCACAGTCTTCTACTGAGACCTCTCTGACAGTAATTTTGGCCCTCAGGATCCTTTGGAATTCACCATTCTAACTTTAAAATCTCAAAAATTCTACAGCATTGAACCGGTCCAACAAGGAAAAGCGGTTTTGTAAAAAAATGGTACAATCCTTACCGGTACCCACCCCTAGATTAATATACTGTACAGAGTACATAGCATCTCAAGATTTAAATGAGAGAGAATAGCTGCAGCCGATGCAAAGAGAAGGGCCTAGAAGGCAACGAAAGGGCGTAATTGTGCACATGGTCCAGTAGACTCACCTACTCAATTTGTGTCTGTCCACCACTGAATGGTAAATGCATTTTAGATCTTTATTGTTAGACCATAAAAGACATCTAAAAGGAGGAAAATGCTCTTTCACAACATGTACATGTACATCTTGTCTTCCTCTTTTTCTTTATGCTGCTATATCCCATCGTTTCCTGAATACACCATCAAAGAAACGATGCATTTTTATCAGTGTCTTGCACAGTCACTTTTATCACTGTCTTGAAAGTTGAAAGTTGTGTTTTTCATGTATGCATAAAACATTACTACTCAACTAATCAATAAAAAGGGTAATAAAGCATCAACTACTTTTGTGGGATAATTGAAGGGGTGGGAAACGTATATGGCGGGGAGGAGATTGCCATCTTCTACCCATATACCGGTAGATCCTGTCAACCAATCAGAATGATAGGAATGTGTTAGGACGGTCAGTTGCATTCATAAACCTTAGGTCACTGCAAGTAAATTGTATGGATGACATTCAGGAGCTCATTAATTTTTGCCTGATTTTAGAAGAAAAAAAAAAAATTTTCTTGTTTGGGGATGGTCAGATAGACCAAAATGGGTAGTACTATGTACATACATGTACTAGGTTGTGTTGTGAGCTAATAATTGTATGTGGAATTGGCACTAGAGAGGAACTTGTAGCCATGATTGGAGTTGTAGAAGTAAAACTTGCTGGATAGTTGTATTTGTAAGAGTTGCACCAATATGGAAGCCATGAATGTAGTTGCCAACATACTAGTCAATCACACTAGTGTCACTTTTACTGCGCTAGTTCACTTCCTAAATACAGGAATAAATGTCTTGTTCGTTGTGATAACTTATTTTGTCACTTCAATTCTTTTTACAATGTTTATGGTATCTATTTTGAAAACTTGCCATCTTGTTTTTTTGCAGTCTGCAGAGGAATGTCATCCATAAAATTTACTTGCTGTGGCCTTAGTAGTCATTGATCTACAGTGACATGGATCAAACCTGAAAATTTCGAACTGTTTTTAAATTTGAATCATCTCTTTGATACCCAATGGGGACCCATCTTGGCAGAAACATAGAGATTCTGCTTGGCTACAATCTCTATCCTTACTCTGAAAAATAGGTACGATAAGCAACTAAGCATAAGATAAGGTGATAAGGTACATACTCTTCCCTCCCATATCCACTAGATCTACAGTACTGTCAGTACGTGATACCATCTCATGCCAGGCCACATATCATGGCTACAAATAGCCATGACCAGAGCCTCTGAGGTCATGCAGAAAAATGAAATCGGCCTTACCCTCAGCTCCACAAGCAACCTGCCATGCCAGGACAAGGGAAAACACCACCAATAACAGCGACTTCATGTTCCAAAACACGCCCAAAATATTCCGTAGCAAACTAGGAGTCCTTCCAGTGAATTTCAGCACGAATCACAAAACCACGTCACCAGTGTTGTTTGAAAAACACAAATCTTTGTCACATAGTTTGAAGACTTAATCAATGTTGGCAGCGCCCAATCCACTTGACCAGGCAATCATGCCGACGCGGGGCTCCGAACATTCTGCAACCTATTCTTGATTGGTTGCTGGTACAATTACGCCCGAACGGCAATCTTTGAAGTGAATACTAATTCTGCACTCCTACGAGACCCAATGCACTTCAATTCAAGCAAAAAATCATACAGAAATCAATAGAGACAGGGCCACATGAAAAGAGGTGACACAGTGCTTCATATATTGCTGTATATCTAAAAGGTCTGTAAGAATTAATCAGTAAATGTTATCACAGAATTCCACAAAAATTGTTCTGTATATTTGAACTTCCAAGAAAGAGACCAAATTAGCTACAGCAATTCATTGTCATAACTTGAAGATCCATTTGACCACCCCTCGGCAGGAGATGGTACGTCCTACCTCTCTGTAAACCGAATATTGATCCAGGAACTGTGAACCAGGATGTGGGGGTGAAAGGGCCACCTGTTCCAACTACTTGATCAGGAGAGCAGCCAAATGGATGGGAAGCCTTTATTCTGTGATGATAGCACCGTATTGATTATTTCCACATGATGTTTTGCATGGCTGAAGACCAACAAAAACTCCACAGGAGAGGTCAAAACACTGCTCACACCAAGGTATTAGTAACCCATGTCTGAGTGTCTGTTTACAAAATTGCATGACGCACAGACATGATACTTGTCACCTCTTTCGAAAAATGCAATTTATGACTACGAGTATGAAATTTCAGTCTGAATTGCACTGCTCCATGAAATCCTCCTTTGACTAAAGATCTATTTATTACACAGGCAGTGCACTGCAGTATTTTGTATTCTGGTTCAACCCAATGTCACAAACCAATCTTATGGAACTGTAATTTGGTAAAAATGCCTACCAGCAACTAAGGACGGATGAAGGCTTGCAGAACCTGTATAAGCATACTAAAACTTGACCAAACAGTGAAAACAAGCATTTTGTGCCTTGTTTTTTTTCTTTATTGCTTTATTTCAATTTTCAGTTGTAGTGGCTAGTACCTGAAATTTCTGTTTTCTACCTGGAATGCTATCTGAAAACAAAATGGGTAGTTCAACTGTTTCTTCTAAGCATGTAGACCATCATTTCCTCTAAGCATTTAAACCATCATGTAGGAAAATACCTCATAGTGGCAATAAATATCATTTATACACTGTCATACAATTCATAACAAGTATAATGGATGACAGGAAGCAGTATGAAATTTGCACCATTGAGGAGGAAGTATTGACGTCTTTTCATCATCGTCCTTTCATCATCCATCATCCTTTCAATCTCTCATCATCTTCCATATCCGTTATATCCGCTTTTAGCTAGGATTTTATTATAGGGTGTCCAAATTTCCTGACTCTACAACCGTGACTATTGTAGGGGGGTCCAGGAAAATCCACTTTCCATTGTGCAGAGTTCTAGAAATTTTCAAGTTAAATTGGTGTATTCTAAGGTATCCTGAGTGGCAAAATTACTGTCAGAGAGGTCACAGTAGAAGACTGTTACTACAAATGACCCAGTGGCATCCCTGGTCAATCAGGATTTCATGCTTGTCAGATGATCTGCTCCCCAGTGTAAGGACGCCTAGCGCTTCCAATTTCTTGTTATTTTAAGAAAAGCAGATCCAAATGACGCCTTGACATGCCTAGGCTACATACATACATCATACATCTGGTTTACACCGGTGAGGTACAATAAGTACAATGTAGTACAGTATTTCCAGTATGATCTGTCATTCATGGCAGACACTAAATTAGTCCCTGACGGTCCAATGCTAAAAGCCTGACAAGAAGCAAGATTAGGAATTCCAACTGAGAGAGCCGAAGCCCAAACATAAGTGCGTCATCCCTTCTAAAAAAGGGGGCCGCCACGTCAACAACACGCACCATACATCATTATACCTCATACATCAAACATCCCCAGTTATCGATTTCTGCCCTCGGAGGCTTTTGACATCTGTTACCACACTATTGATTCCCCAAACAAAGTAATCCTTCGCGAATTTCTCGATGAGCGTTTCAAAGCATTGCTAATCCTTCCTTAAAAGTAACGAAGCTACGTTCCAATTAGCTAATTGGGCCACAGAAAAATGAAGATGTTACTCCAGACCTCGAAATACTGAATGCATATCATGTATGCACTTTCATACATCTTAAATTGAAGCTGTGCACCTACACACCTTGTAGTTTGTCATTTTTGACTGTTTAAGTGCACTTTAGTGCACCAGTATGGACATGTACTTGACTTGACTTACTGACATGTTGGATTATTATATGTAAAAGTCAGAAAAAAACAAAACAATTGTTACACATTATATTTACATGTTTGAAATTTCGAAGTTAGCCATAGAATTCTGGGTTCATTGCAATTTTCAAAGCTCAAATTCTAAGCTGTTCATGTGAACATCAGGTTCCTCGTATTGACTTATATTCCACTTACAACTCTGCATGAAAACAATCTTTCTTATCTCTTATCATTTCGCCTATTCATGTTGTGCACTCAAACTTTTCCCTATGCACCTTAATTTTCAGGATAAGTGTAGGTGTACGAGTACACATGTACAGGCTTTTAGTCAGCAATTTGTCAAAGCTTTTCTTAAAATTACATTGTACATTGTATGTTCAAGAAATTGGGGCCACTAGACGCCCTTACACCGCCCTTACACCGGGGAGCAGATCCTCTGACAAGCATGAAATTCTGATTGACCAGGGATGCTACTAGGTCATTTGTGGTCAGTCATCTACTGTGACCTCTCTGACTTTTTAACTTAATATTATCAAGAACTCACTATGAAATTGCACTATGGAAGGTGGATGCGCCTGGACCCCCCCCCCCCCACTCCCTACAACAGTGGTGCCTATATCACTTACCATGACTCACCAAGAAATATGGACCTGCTACAATAAAATCCTAGCTAAAAGCCTGCCAGTACATCTATTTGCAAAAATGTACTAGACAAGTCCTGTATTCTGACACAAGGTAGTATCAAGGACTCTTTGTTTGAAAACAATTTGCCCCACATGACATTTCTAAAAGCAAGGATTTGTTCTACAGCCACATGTGAATCTTAGAATCCTAAAGATCACAGTCAGACATCTTATCCCTATGATCTATATGTTGTCCTTTTCATCCTCACAACGACTTAAGGAAGTAAAAGCTTGCGTCTTTCATTCAAGAGACAATCACGCACGTAGACCACAGACTGTTTTAGACTAATGCATTACCAAAAGATCTCCCATGCTGAGAATTGACGTCAATCGAGACATCTGAGGAGAACGGAAAGATGTTTTCAAACGGCGTAACTCTAGGCTGTGATATGGACGTAATAGCAATATCATTGAAAACAGCCTTGCGGGTATAACGGATACATACAATGTATATTTGAAGAGCGTTGTGGAAACGCATCCTACCATTAATGGGAAATTTTGGGATCGCTTTTCTATAAGACACAACTTTTGAATTCTTATGTTGAAGTACGTACTTCAAATAAAAGCAACTACATGTACATGTATTGTAAATGTTCACAGTTATTTCATTTTTACAACTTTTGCAATGACCTCTCCACTGTGGATTTATCACAGTGGGAATATGCGTTCCAATCACATCATACTATTTATAGTTTTGCACTCTGAACTATCATATGCAAACTTAAGACACTGCAAAAATCTCTTCCCCATGCATTCACCACAAACTTAAGTCCCTGTGCAATAAAAGAACTTTTATATCCTTTTACAGCTAGTAGGATATAAAAGCCATCTCCAACAAGATTTCTCCTTTGTCACCGATGAAAGACACCGGATGGTCTGACCATCATACCCAGTTGCTTCAGTGTAACTGTTCAGTTTGGTGGAACTCACAGCACAATCATGACAATCATGAATGTACTGAACAATGCACCCTAAAAATGATGAGAATGACACCAAGTGTCAGACCCATGTCAACTACATGTATTTGTCTCTTCTCCTCACATGATACTGGGAAAATCGATGACACAGAGCTGGTCCCTTTGAGCACCATTAATTCAGTGACCTCAGCCCTGCTCTATAACAGAAATAGGCCAATGTCTGACCTCTTTTCATATTTATTTATTTATTTATTAAACTTTACAGAAAAAGTTCTGCAAGGTGTGGGTAACAGGATATACCAGGATATATATATTCTGTCACTCATGCCTATTAATCTTCAGAGTTATTGACAAGCAACTTGATTCTCATATTACGGAGAAGTTCTTAGTAAACATGATTCAGTAAATCAATCATTCCCAGGCATCATAGACTGATATATGCATAAGGGCTACACCTGGAAGAGTAGATGTTGCAGACTGTCATAATTGTCAACAACTAAAGGAGTTAATAAACAATAAACAATAAATAAACAGACATCGACAGTTCATGCCAGGTTGGTCTATCCTGGGCGTACTCTAAATGGCAATAATTTTTCTGGTTACTCTCAGATGGCAACTTGAAACGGTTTGCTTATAATAAGCAATCTGCTGCACAATCACTTATCTTGCAGTTGATCTCTCTTTTTAGTGGAGTAAATGTACAGTCATATAGAGACTTATCTTTGAGTCAAAATAAACCAGAATGAATGAAAAAAGAAAACATAAGAATTTAGCTTCATGTATCATTATCAACCAGCAGGCTTCTACATTGTACATTTTGTACATTGAGAATTACAACTTGAACAGCAGAAAATGTACGCTTGCTGATGCTATAAGTGCTAAGGGTCTGATAGAAAATATTAATGCATGGACCCACTAAGGACACTTACACGACACACATGTACAGTACTGATGCATAATGAAATGTATTTACTAAGTGCTAAAGACAGCTTCAGCAGGTGAATCCTTAAGATTGATTTCTTGGAATGGTGAGGATTACCGCGGTTCAAGTGAAAGAACATGGCATGTTGTAGGACTTAGTCCGTTAGTGGGCGTTGTCATCTGACTCTGAGGTTTGGATGCGTGACTCCTGAAGACTTGTGCGAAGCTGTAATGATCGCTATGTTTAGTGGGAATTCCTACATGTGCATTAGGGGATGGAAATGTTCTGTACCAAAGAGCTGGTAAATGTATCTCAAGTGCCATTTACGAAAAGCTCTCATACCAACTTGCTAGTAGCTGTCGGTATCATTTACATGTATATTGCATACAGGTTGTATTGTCTAGAATCTGCAATGTTATAACAGACAGACTCTGTTTGGTGAGTTAGAGAGGGGAGATGCTTATAATGTGAGGTTGTGATCTATTCTGTTCACCTGTCTCCAGCTTTAATGTTTTCCATCCTACTCATTGTTTGGGAGCTCATCTTGTTAATTTACTAAGTTAAATCTGTCATTTCAAGCCTAGGAAAATATCTATGATCTGAATTTTGTGTCATGAAATCAGATTTTTGGATGGACTGGGTGAATTTTTTTCCGTCCCAATATTAAGCAAATTTCCGTCCTGGAACCGAAGGACGGGTCCTGGAGACTCTGCTGTCCAGGGTGTAACTGGCCCCTCGCCGCGAAGTCGGCGGATGTTGGGCGGGCTGCTATAAGCGAGATTTAATAAGGCTATCTCACTCTGGATCCTGGTAAAGGCTTTAACTAGATACCAAATAAACTGGCCCAACTAGGCCAAAGACAATGTATTGGTCTGTTGTGTCAAACTTACATTTACAGACACTCCCTTCCTCCACATATCCTTCCTGGCACGGGCCGCACTGCTGGGTGTCGGCCTGGCACTCGCCTCGTCTGGCCAGCCGACAGGCGAGGTTGGAGCACTGAACATCATCTGTGGAAGACAAAATAATGAATTATAGATACATTTTGTGTGGAATAGATATCAAAGCTGCAACTGCTGGGACCCGTCTTACATGTGGCAGTTCCTGCACCTGTGGGACTATGAGCACCAGTAGACGAGAGGGTGGAGCTCGAGAAGGATTAAATTTTTCACACCCCTCCTTCACCTTAAAAAGTCATGTGCAGGTCAGGCAAATACATGTAGGTCCCCAAACCCACCAGCAAATGACTGTTTGCCTGCTCATCTGTTGAAATATCGACAGGAGAATCCAAAGAAGATACCAAAGGAACATTCATTGACTTTCTGCCAGTAGAAGTCAATTGTTCACACAATTTTCTTACAAGATAGGAAGGGAAGTCTGAAATGAAAATAGATTGCTGACTTGATATATAGTACAGATCGCAAACTGGAATGTATTGAGACTCAGTGTCAGTGAGTTAGAAAACAGTCAGGCTCATTCCTTGAGTTCACTGCAAAGGATTCTTGAATACTACAGTACATTAGATGGTATGACAATGCAGACTAGTATTTTTGGAAGGATTGATGATTGTTAAGAAATTATTTTCCTGAAGACAAAGTCAAGGGAGGTATAAAAGAAGAATGTTTGATTTAGACCTGTACATGTACTGAGGGTATGTCTTATTTAAAGATTTACCATAAACAGCAATTCATTTGAAATATGACCAAAAAACTTCATCCTACAAAAAATGTACCATTGTTGACACCCAAGGCTGCTACATTGTAACTTGAGTCTTTCCTCTCTCTAGTTTCCCCCATTTTAACTCATTTATCACAATTATCTATATCTGCAAGTCACTTGATGATGATTGACTGTGGATATTACATTTACCTGTGAGGGCCATTAACTTCATACCCGTCCATTCTGTATCTACTTGTTGTAGACGTATCTGAAACAATCTTCCTAGTGTCTGAGTGAATATATGACTGTGTTTGAGCCTGCATGAACAGTTTACCTACAGGGCAAGTTGAACAACCGAAACATTCAGTCTGAAACAAATAATTGCAAAGAGAGGGCAACAAATTTTCAAAACTACCAGCTTGGGGTATCCAATTCCCAAATTGCCCCTCAGTGTTTAGAAACAGGTGGGATCTGACAAGTTCAATTGCACATAATGAAGACAAAACAGTCTCGAGTGGTTTGACTGTAAACTGTGATGCTCCGATTGTTATCATCAGTTCACAGCATCAATTTACATGACTACAGTCTAGGGAGAAGCCAGAAGCTTGTGGGGGTGCTTAAGACAATACCCAAGATGGCCATGATGATAGCAGGCTCAATAAACTCCACAGACACAGATGGGGACTGATAAGCTAACAGTACGCATGAGAGAGGCGGCCAGACAGGAAAGCCATATTTAGTAGGCCTCTTATTGATTTTACACTTTAAATTACAGTCAAACACTACCTTCCCTTCCATTTCAGAAATTAAAAAAAAGGATTTACCTGGATGAAGAAATAAAATACTAGTACACACCTCCTATGTTGTTACAGTTATGTTCTATACATTCAGTAGGCAACAAATGGCAAGAAGTTTTAACGTTCGTTTGTCTTTAATTTATCCCCTCAGTAGCTTGTATCAAGCTGATGTTCGGTGGTTCAAAATTGCGCTATCTTGAAAATATTTACAATTTTAAACCACCGTCCATCAACTTGTATTAATATCCCTGCCAAATATCAAAGCACATGTGACCATATACCGACAAACTGAAGCGGTTAGAGAGACAACAACAACAAGAATTTTTCAAAACAACTGATACAGAGTACTCCACGAATAAAGGTGAACTAGCGGTATATCATTTGCCACTTTTGTCAATAAACTTACTATTTTAGGGTAGTAGACACTAAGACAACTGAGAAGATATGTACCCACTGTCGGCTGTTTTTGTCTGAACAAAATTTCTAGTAAATATCACAGCCCAAAAGTATAAGCATCGATTACACATGAACATGTATTTGCTGTTGATGCACCTGACCAGAATAAAACCATTATCCATTACAAAAAATAAAATTCTTCCTACCAACTGATCTAGGTACAAGGTGAAGACTGCAGAATATAACAATTACCAAACATGCATGTATTCTGCTCAACACAATCGAACCTGAACATCTACTCACTGAGGTTCTTGTAGTTCTGTCTGATCATAAACCAAGACTGCAGAATATAACAGTTACCAAACATGTATTCTGCACAACACATCTGAACCTGAACATCTACTCACTGAGGTTCTTGTAGTTCTGTCTGATCATAAACCAAGACTGCAGAATATAACAGTTACCAAACATGTATTCTGTTCAACAACACAATCGAACCTGAACATTTACTCATTGAGGTTCTTGTAGTTCTGTCTGTTCATAAACCAAGACTGCAGAATATAACGGTTACCAAACATGTATTCTGCTCAACACAATCGAACCTGAACATTTACTTACTGAGGTTCTTGTAGTTCTGTCTGTTTATAAACCAAGACTGCAGAATATAACAGTTACCAAACATGTATTCTGCTCAACACAATCGAACCTGAACATTTACTCACTGAGGTTCTTGTAGTTCTGTCTGTTTATAAACCAAGACTGCAGAATATAACGGTTATCAAACATGTATTCTGCTCAACAACACAATCGAACCTGAACATTTACTTACTGAGGTTCTTGTAGTTCTGTCTGTTCATAAACCAAGACTGCAGAATATAACGGTTACCAAACATGTATTCTCCTCAACACAATCGAACCTGAACATTTACTTACTGAGGTTCTTGTAGTTCTGTCTGTTCATAAACCGCATCATCTGCCCTGAGACAGCCTCCAGTACACAGAGGCACAGAACCCATCTCACGGTATCCTTCATCTTCATGATTCTCCTTCGGCAACACACCTTCCCTTATTGAAACTACAGATCCTACAACTTCCCACTGGTTGATCCTCCCTCCAAGTAATATTTCTCCTAGCAGGCCGAAAGCTTGCTGTATGGCGCACGTGATGAGCTCTGTATGATCCCCACAAGCCAATTTGAAGTGCAGTCGGGAGTGACAGTTACAGGAGCGAGCGTACATGTGGGGAGCGCTCACGTGGTGCTAACACACTGTATAACGAACGGTACATGTATTCTAATGAACCCTGCCTTCATCCCTCCTAAGAGTCTGTGTGCGGGAAAAAGGAATGTCCGCATAGGAAATTCGCAAGTGCTAGTAGCAACTGAAGGTTGGAGCTTTACGCCTCCACAGGTGGCTAATAATGTGGGCTTTGAAGTGGAAAGGTCTAAATGCACGTCATTAAATATCCTGTGGGTGGAATTAGAGTTGGTGCGGAGCGCACGACTTATCTGGCATCTTAACATGTCTAGAATGGTGACTGCAGGCAACTCATAATTTTTTTCTCTGACTGCGTGTAGTTGGTAATGGTACATGTATTATAGCAGTGCTGTGTACCAGTACGGATACAGTGCCAGCACAATCAATTAGGTACAGGTCCAAAACACTAGAACCCTGGTGTACCAGTACTGGACCTGTATCTAATTAACAGAAGCCAAGCAGGATAACAGGTCAAAGGATGGCCACTTTGACAGATAAAATTACCATGAAATTACCATTGATAGCAGTCTCTGAGCCCCATGCAGTCGGTGTGAAAAAAAAAAGCAATTTAATTTGTAAGGTTAAAATTTTTTTTGCATGATGTGTCTAAAACAATGAAACATGTTTTTATTGGTTCAAACATGCTTCTGGAAGATCGAATTTTACTTGAACATGTAGTTCAGGTACAGGTTCAGGTCCGGACCTGTACCTGATTACCCACACTTTGTTCAAAGCCAAACACCCCTCAGTATCATCTATGTAGTCATATAATTTCACTTTTAAACTAACTACTAGGGCTTTCACTTCCATCCCTGAATAGAATTTGTTGTTAGTTGGGATGGAAATTTCAACCATCTGTTCCATTTGAGGAATGAAAATTGAAATTTCATCTTTCTCGTCAAAATGGTCTCAATAATGAGTCTTTCAAAAGGGCAGGAATTAAAAGGTAACATTTCAGAGGGACAAGGATTTCCAAGCAAAACTGGTTGGGCCAGAGAAGAATTTAAACACTGACAATAAAACAGCTAAAAACATAGAATGTTAGGGAAACTGCATGTAAGTTTACGTGCAGGGGGAGGGGGGCAACATGAATGGACGATAAACACTGGAGAATATTGATGGAGAAACAACCCTCACTGAGGCCGCTAGCAGGCCAAGCAATTTGGTTAATAGCCGGACGGTTGGTCATGTAGTATTGATCGACACTGCTCATGCCTGGCTCATGTGACCGGTAGCTGGTGGACAGGAATATAGAACTTCAGTGGAAGTCACTTTAATGGTGTTTTAGATGAGATCGTGCCCTTAAATTTTGTACTATAACACTATAGTGCATACAGACACTACTGGTGGTACAGACACTACAGGAGGTACGGACACTACAGGGGGTACAGACACTTAACTGGGGGTACAGACACTACTGGGGGTACAGACACTACTGGAGGTACGGACACTACTAGGGGTACAGACACTACTGGGGGTACAGACACTACAGGAGGTACGGACACTACAGGGGGTACAGACACTTAACTGGGGGTACAGACACTACTGGGGGTACAGACACTACTCGAGGTACAGACACTACTAGGGGTACAGACACTACTGGGGGTACAGACACTACTGGAGGTACGGACACTACTAGGGGTACAGACACTACTGGGGGTACAGACACTACAGGAGGTACGGACACTACAGGGGGTACAGACACTTAACTGGGGGTACAGACACTACTGGGGGTACAGACACTACTCGAGGTACAGACACTACTAGGGGTACAGACACTACTGGGGGTACAGACACTACAGAAGGTACGGACACTACAGGGGGTAGAAATTGTATTGTAAGCATTATAGATAATTCTAGAAAGCACCTGGAACCATATCATATTAATAACTACATGGTTTCATGCTAATGTACGTTTAACTGGACACCAATCTTCAGTATTCAGTGGTACATGTAATGTAATCAGGCTAATGCTCAAACACAAATTTTAAAGATTATGACGTATTACTATTAGTCAAAGTTCATAATAAAGAATACTTTGGATATTGATTTAAATGAATAGATGGTATTGTCTGAAATGTAGAATCATATCAAAATGATTATGGCTAAGAAATACAATATATCGAATTTACCACCTTGTACTAAATGCATGGTTAAAATTTACTTTTTGTTTTAGCATCAAAGTGAGAAAGGGATAATATTTCTCCATATAGAAAACACAGTGAGATGAATTTTGATTCATGGTCTTTTGACATGTACATGTAGCTGATGGGTAGATTATGGATTTTACATGTACAACTACAAGGAGCCCCAGGATAGTTGGTTTGAGAGTTAAGGTGGTATCTCACTGCACTTGGGGCACTGGTGCGGCACTGCGGGGTTCGCTCACTTCGGCACTGTTGTGTTATTTTTGTTGATCTTTTAAAATGTGGATATTGCATGCATCATATGTAAACTAAAAGTATGACTTAGAAGCCAATAAAATACACAACACGTAAGAAAATTTGTTCTTTATCCCTGAAATTCGTTGAGTAATCTTTTGAATCCCACAAAGCCACACCAGTGCCCCAAGTGCAGTGAGATACCACCTTATGGGACAGCTTTCGAATCAAAGAGTAAGCAGAGAAATGTGCTGTCAAGCACGGAATGCAGACATTGACAAGGAATGCCATGAATGTACAGCAATATGATTTATTACCGTACTACAGTGAACAGGACAGGTCATGATGACTAGTACATGTAGTACACTAGCTGAATAAATGTGCATGAAGATGAATTGCCATAGATATAAGTGCAGAAGTGAAGTCTTGCCTTGCATGCATTAAGTGTACATGTATACAGATGATAAACTGAGTTATGCATGGAAAAAGGCAGTGGAGTGGATTTTTAAGTTTCAAGAGGACACAATATGAGAGTGCCTTCAAAGTTGAAGAAGTGGAAATGGTGGCTACATAAATACAGTGAAGTATACTTGGTGCAAATATTTGCGCATACAGACATATAAGCATTAGCATTAGGCATGGGTACTCAGAAACAGTGGCATTAGAAGCTACTAAGATGCAGTGTCTGACAGAAGTGTCCACCACCAATCAAGGAAGACTCTTCTCACTCTTTGTCTTGTAGTACGTGTTGCAGTCCACGTTTCGCTGTCCCTCCCACGATCGCAGCGCCGTCTCGTCGTAGATCAGACCGTTGGACGGGTTAGCGCAGTAGCAGTAGCCGGTGGATGCCCAGCACTGCTCTGTCTTGAAGGTCCCATCCTCCTTACACTGTTTGATGAAACCCCCAATCATGCCAGTAGCTAAGGCGACATCTCGCTCCTTTGAACAGGGTCCTTTTGAAAAACAAATTTGACAATGTTACAACCTTCTAGCATAAACAATGCGAATCTCGTAACTTTATTCTCAACTAAGTCTGTTACAATTTCCAAGCAGATGTTGAGGGAGGCCTTTTTTTATAACAAGCCGCCTCCCATTTGTTGCAGAAACGGGAAGATACGAAAACATGATATGATAATAATATTTTTTTTCCACCAGCATCTGCTTGGAGATTGGGTCTTTGTGCAATCTACATTGTCCATCCAGGGTCAAGGCCACTTGTTACAAAGCGCTGGTACGGCCCCACTTGGAATATAGTGCCACCGTCTGGGACCCGTACACCAACAAAGGGATACAGGCCGTGGAGGCCGTCCAGCGCAGGGCAGCCCGAGTGACCCTCAATGACTACCGGCAGACTAGCAGCGTGACACAAATGCTCAATGACCTGCAGTGGCGTCCTCTCTCCGAAAGGAGGAGGAACGCCCGCCTCACCTTCTTTTATAAGTTAGTTAACAATAAGATTAACATAGACACACAGAACCTACTGATTCCGACCCAAGGGCGAACCCGAGGCAGCCATCAACATAAGTACAAACCAATCTTTGCAAGAACAGACACATACAAGTACTCATATTTTCCTAGAACAATTCCGGAGTGGAATTCCCTGCCTAGTGCGGTAGTAAGTGCTCCCACAGTTGAGAGCTTCCGCGCCAGGCAGGAGGGCTGCCCGCCCTAACCCGGGACCTCAGCTCCCCCCCTACTTTGCCCCTTGCGGGGTTATATGGGGGTAACCCATGATGATGATGATGACATTCTAAAAATAAAAAATATATATTATTGTTCTTTCTATCTCCTAGGGATACTGCAAGATGCATTTTGTAAATTGTATTTTGTATGTTACATGTACTTGGAGTATCATATCCAGAATTTTACTATTATATGATCTCATGATGTATTATGTGTGGACAGTAATACAGTATAGGACCTGGAAAGTACTATTACAATCAATGGTTTACTGGACAGTCATCAATAAAACCATATACAGGTACATTCCATGAATGTTATCTTTGGACAATTATTCTTGCTTACCAGAACATTTTAAAAATAGCTGGGGAACAGGTTTTTTTTCAGTGGAATGCTCCAGGCCATTAATTTGTAGTCATAATCTACAGAACATATGAAACTTTCTGAAGCAAAGTACATAGTTTGGAGTCTCTGGAGTCCAAGGCTTTTGACATTCGGTTTCACCTGTCCTCCCTTTTGGTTTGAATATCTACAAGTTGCACGTGTCTGGACTGGTGATGGGTGCACTGTGCAAGCACTGGAATATCATATGTCTGTCTTAAATGTCAATCTTTAGTCATATGATATAGCAATAACAACTGAGTTTGAATACCATCAAGCATTACAATATGGCTTTTAGCCAGACATGCGTAATGGCAGTCATTTGGACACGCTTTTCTTAAAATACCAAGAAATTGGAGGCATTAGATGCTTTTACACTGGGGAGCAGATCCTCTGACAAGCATGAAATTCTGATGGACCAGGGATGCCACTAGGTCATCTGTGGTAGTCCTCTACTGTGACATCTCTGACAGTAATTTTGCCCCTCAGGATACCTTACAATGCACCATTTTAACTTCAAATTCTCAAACACTCTTCACCATGGAAGGTGGATGCTCCCAGACCCCCCTGAAATAGTCGTGTCTATATCACTTATCGCGACTCACCAAGATATTTGGACCCCCTATAATAAAATCCTAGCTAAAAGCCTGGTCATATACTGTAGTAATAAAAATTGGGCACGGATACCATCAAACATTACTACAAACATCTTTACCTCTCATTCTGGACAGAGAGAAATTACCACTCTGAGAGTTTGTGGATCTGTATCAACCTGAAAAGTTTTATCCAGTCCTTAGGCCACACCATTTTAATTTCTTGGTTCACAGATTCGCTCGCTCCTATTTTTTGGAAAAAAAATAAAAATAAAAATTTCCACTCAGCAAATTTTCACCATTAATGAAACCATTCACCAACTTTCTGGTGTAGCAAATTTGCCGTTATATTATAAGCTCCTTAAAGTGTGGGTACAGGTGCTGTTACTGTACAATAATAGTGTTTTTGTACTTTTTTCAAGCTGAAAACTTTTTTTCTTTATGTTTTGGATTAGCCTTTACCTTTACACCAATCATTTTACAACTTTTATTTTTATTTTTATTTCGCCCTCTCGCTCCATATCTTTTATGAAAAAATCCGTGAACCAAGAAATTAAATTGGTGTGGCCTTAAGACCAGATGATCTGACTCATTTATGAAATTATAGGTATATGAAACATAAAATATTCTTCTGAGTTGTTCGTTCAGCACCAAGGACATCATCTAGCCATAAAAGTACCAAAAGTTCTGTTGTCTTATAACATAAATGCTAAACTCCGAACAGTGTAGAAAGCCGAATTGTAACAATCTTAAAGTTTCTTGTGTAAATAAATGTCTGTCTGCAAAAAGAAAGGTACTGTAAACGCTTTAAGTTCACAGTGGTTTTATGGTGGGGTTTTCACAATGATAAAATTAAAAAGCCACCTTGTGAATTTTTGATCTGCCTACCAACACAAGTCAACCAGATAAGTTTATATTTTACATCATAAAAGCACTTCAGTCCATATCATCCCTGGCTACATGTTATAAAGAAAAATCAAAGCATACATGTACACCATGGTAGGGTGAAGAGCTTGACATTTCTAGTAATATTTTCCTGACCCTATGACATTAAGGTTGTGACCTGTACTCACAGCTCACTGTAATATCAGGACCTGCAATAAAGGTTGAGAGCTGAGGAGTTCTACTATCATGATGATGCATCTGTTGCTTTAGAAATAAATCCAAATGTCACCATGCTCTTAGCTTGCAGAGAGCCAAAGCCAGGGATTTTGCTTACAAGGAGAATTTGTTTTCTGTTTGGATTGGAAGTCAAGTCATGTTGCTGTCAATCATGGTGGTTTTATCTATGTGGCTTTATGGTGACTACTCCTCAGGCTTTTAGCCAGGCATGCTTCCACGCACTAGACACCCTTACCCCGGGGAGCGGATCCTCTGACAAGCATAAAATTCTGATTGACAGCCAGGGATGTGATTAGGTCACTTGTGGTCACAGTCTTTTACTGTGACCTCTCTCTCTGCCAGAAATTTTGCACATCAGGATACCTTAGAATGCACCATTTTAACTTAAAATTAAATTCTCCAAACTCTGCACCATGGAAGGTGGATGCCCCCGGACCCCCCTACAACAATGGTGTCTATATCACCACCACTCACAAAGAAATTTGGAATCTCCAGAACAAAATCTTAGCTAAATGCCTGCTACTCCACCAATTTAAGATACTGCAAGTATATGTTTCCAAAATATTACTAATACTGTACTACAAACGCGAGTTCAAAACACTGCTAAAAACTGCCTTTTTCATATTATTACAATACTGCAAATAAACCACAAGGAAATATGGCTGATAGCAAAAGTTCAACGCAAGAGCATGGTATCAAAGTAGCAATAAGTCCTAGATCACCACCGTGAAAGGAAATTAATTTACAATTAACAACGCGGCCCCACAGTATTCATGTGGGGCCGCGTAGCACAGTGGTAGTGTATACGGCCCGTGACCGAGAGGTCGCCGGTTCGAATCCGCCTCCGTGTTGCCGGTCTTGTGCCCTTGGGAAAGGCACTTTACACAACTTTCCTCACTTTACTCAAGTGAAAATGAGTCGTCCCTCGGATAGGACGTTAACTGGAGGTCCCGTGCATGGGGAGAGTCACACCCCATGCACGTTAAAGAACCCCCACACATGCGATGGTGCGGTGTGGTTGGAGCAAACCCTTCTGTCCGGAGTTGGTGATTCACTTCAAATCACCCGGTTGGAGGCCTGGCGAACCTCCATACCGTATCAGCCACACGGTGATTTACATCATTCACCCGGACGGGAGACCTGGCGCATCCCCGTCTTGTAATTAGCCAGCGAAAGGGTATGTCACCCCGAAAGGGGCGGTATCACCCCGTCGTGTGCGAACATGTGCGAACATGTTTACATTTGATCACGTCGACCGATGATGATGATGAATTTACAATTATAGTAATATCGGTATTATCAGTACCACGGAAAGTTTCTACAAAACTCAATTTTGGCAGCTCATTCAGGTTGCGTAGCAAAAGTCTAGCACAAGCAATGAAGTCATGATCAAAATTCTATTCACTTTGTCACTTTGTGGTAATCATACTATGACAGGTCGATGAAGGTTGGACATCCAGGTAATAAGATATGCCAAAAAGCAGTTACACACACGACAAGCAACTAGATATGATTTTGGAAATGGTCAGATGTTTCAAACAACATCTGTTGTTTTTCAGTGTCACTGACGATAGAAATGGATGTTTGAAATGTCTGAAAATTCTATGCTTTTTGGCATACTATGAGTGTGATAGATTTAAACAACTGTGTGAGCAGGCTTTTTAGCCAGACATGCATCTCAGCATCATTTAGACAAGAATTGGAAGCACTAGAGGCCCTTACACTGGGGAGCAAATCCTCTGACAAGCATTAAATTCTGATCTCCTACTGTGACCTCTCTGACAGTAATTTTGCCCCTCTGACAGTGCGAGTGAAATTTGTGAGCCATTTTGCATCATTTCGACACCATGTACATAAAGTTTTCATGACCATAAGCAAGTTTGCGGACATAAACGACCGCCTTTGTTTTCTTGTGCTAAGCTTCATAGCCAAACACAAACACACGGTCATTACGATTGCATGTTTCCACAACCGAAAAGGAATGTCAGCTAAAATAACTCAAATTGGCAAGGACTACAGTGTCAAGATTCAAACCAAATCCTTTTCTGACAAGGATCGCTGATAGTGTTTCGGGAAGGGGCCATTCTCTAAGTTCTTTAGTAAACACTGTAAACATCCTTTCAACAGAGCTTTGGGGGGAAGTGAACGGGATAGAGTTGACGTCATCGGGGCGCTATGACAACAGTTATGCCGTATGTTTGCTTGTTCTGGGATGCAAGCTTTAAAGTAAACTCTAGTACGTTGGGTTAGGCAACACACCTGGCTGCATGGCTGCATGCATGGTGTAGCATTTGGAACAGTCGTCATGATCAAATGAGCGTGTAGTATTTTGTTAAAGAGAAAGGAAAATTGGTACACCTCATCTTTGAGGTCTACCATAGGCCTAGGAAATAAAATGTTGTGTTTCCTGTTTCTCTATGTTTCCCTACCTACCCTAGAAAAACCTGCAGACCACCCTAGATTTTTGGGGGGCTGGGCAGTGGAGTCACATAGAAAAAGATAACCCCTAACTTAGTAACTACCAATCCTAATTTTTTCAGGGCTGAAAGAGGAAACACAACATTTTTCCTAGGCCTTGCAATGTTGTAAAACTACATGCACTATGTTTGTTTTATACTATATTATGTATACTTTTATGTAAAGTTTAGATTTGGCAATATTGTAGAAATCCATTGTACAGTTTTGGATTTGCAAATCTATTAATACAAGTGACCACATGTACCTTACCTAAACACAGAGACAGTGTGACCACAATTTGGTGGTCAAATAGATTCTACTTTTCAAATTGATGCAAATTAAGAATCCTATCCATAAACTTGATAAAGACCAGATTTTTCTACTCCTCAACTGGTCTTCTTAGGGAGTTTTGACTGTATACAGTATATGGTAACAAACAACATAATTGGTGTATGGAAACAAAATAAACTTAAACATGAACAGAGTGAAGAAATATTATTTGCTGCCCAGACATCCAGCTTCAGTTGAATGTACAAAAACTTTGTTGAGAGACAGAATGAATTATTTTCTAGTTTGAGAGTTTTCTCATATCATTTTCGATCAAACTACCAAGCACTTGTAAACCAGATTAGATTTAGGAAACTGCCTATTAAAAAAAATGCCTACTGACAATTGGCATCATCTATAGCTTCAAACAAAAGGATAGATAGCTTAAAACAAAAGGTATCTATGGTGGACGCAAGCTTCAGAAGCTAAAAATCTCCAATTCTAAACGATTTCTTCAACCACTGTTCAGCCCTCGTTCGAAAATTCAATGTTCTTAGAAATTATATTTAATTCCTTGATTGTGACGTGATGAGTCATCAGATTTCAGTTCTGTTTACCGCTCCATTAAAAGAATTTGACTTATGACGTACATGTACATATACATTTGTATATCTATGTATGACCGCTTTGTTACCACATACAGCCCACGTACACAACGTCATAAGCCAGATTCCACTGCGTGCGTGTCTTTACTGTACTTTATCCGTGTATCAAAGTACATCCTTCTCAGCATAGCAGTCGCAGATTGGACTTGTCGGCCAAAGCCCGGTACTTTCATAGGTCTACGAGAGCTAATAAAAGCTGCATTAGCTAAGGCTTTTATGTGGAAACCCAAGCTTAAGACCAGCATCCCTGATGGACTACAGTGCCAATGTAGGTTGAGTCTTGAAACGCCTTATGGACCATTGAACTAAGTAAGTTGTTAAGGAGGTTGACAGGGTAGCATCCTAGCCTCTAAGTGCACTGGCTTGGGGGATAGTTTATGGTCTGTGCAATGTTGTACATGTAAAGGCAAAGTTGGGACTACATGTACTACAGTGCAAAGAAATAAAATAGAGAGAACAACATTACTACAAATCCTCAGCCTCTAATAGGTTCCACATGTCGCTGGATAAATAATATACCCCAGTACATAGAGATTTGCCAAAAAGATAGATAACATGACAGAGAAGTTAGCCATCAAGAAGTACTCTAGATAAGAGAGCTTGGTAAATTAGATACCGGTATCGTCTGTTATGATTCTAAGTTGTCCAGTCTTTACTTTTTTTCAAAGATATGGCCAGGACTTACTGAAGTTGCTTGCTTAAACTTGCTTGCTGAAGTACTGGTGTACATATATACCTATAAATTTATAGAATCATGCATATGAGCACAGAAAATATCTGGATGCACAACGTACAGTATAATTAAGTAGAATGTCAGCAAAACATAATCAGAAACCTTACTGTCTCTCTTCAGAATCAGCGCTTGCTCTGAAATTTTACAGCTAACTTCAACATTTAAAACATAAGTTTTTTTTTTCTGATGCTATGCTGTATACAAGACTACTAGTATGCAGTATTCAAAGTACTGAGTGTACAAATTTATTAATATGTACATATGTAACGTACTGATAACCCTGCACATTGTCTAGGTGCAAAGATGTGCCCGCAGTCAAGAATTAGAGGCTAATTCAACGATCCCAGAATAACAGTGTGACAAACATGAAGAAGTGCTTGGTCCATTTGGACATATATTATTATTATGATGTCTTCTCTTCCATGTGTAATATGTTTTGAGCCCAAAGGCTATAAAATGCCAAAAGTCCAAATAACTGTGGTCACTTGATGCTTACAATATATATGTAAGATCTGGTCTGACCACTTCTCGAGTAGTCTTGAGTTGTCTGCACTGACCTAAGCTGCCCTCTTTGTATAACTTGAATGTCAAAAGTAAATACATCTAGAGAAAATGGAGAATCTTTTTGTTTGAATGTCATTAAATTATCACACTTTTTGGTGCTATGAAAGAACTTCTATACTATCACATTACTCTGTGCTATTTATTATTACAGAGCAGCAATTAAGCTATTAACATACAATTGAAGCCAACGACTCTTTTGCACATACATGTAGCTCAGACAATGCACATCACAGTAAGTCTGATGGACAGAAAGTAGCTATAACTATAACTTATACAATTACAAGTAAAAAATTTAATATAACTTTTCGCATACGCATGTGTTACGAACAAGTTTAAGGAACAAATTTTAGCAGCATTCTTCAACCAACACTTGCCTGTAATAGTTTACTTTTATATCTAGGTTTTAATGATGTAATGGTAATTTTTCATGTTTTACCCACAGCTCTATGATAAGGACATTCGGAGCTCTAGTAGAAACTGAAGCTACATACTATAGGTTTTGTTTTAGTAAATTGTTGCTAATGCATCAAACCAAGAATGTAGTACGGCAAAGTATGGCAAAACTGATTAATAACTAGAGAATCCTAATTTTTTCTCTATAAATCTAACCACTGAGGTCTGCAATAAATATAAGTATCAGGAAATGGTACCCACGTCAGGCACATTAGGAAGGTTATAAAAGTGTCATAAACCACCTTGAATCTATATGAACAGGTTGAATTTCTCACGTCAATAAGCTGGTATAAAATTAGGACTGACTTGTTTTACTCACCTGAGGTATGTCAAGGTCAAGGATTGTCCTCAATTGACAACAGTTACCGAGTTAGACAACATGATTTTTGACAACATTTCCAAATACAATTTTGATTGAAACCATATTGCCCTTTAATAGCAATTACTCAAGCAACTGGGTATGATTTTGGAAATAGTCAGATGTATTTGGCATACCTAGATGTCTAACCTTCATCAACGAACGTAGCTTGTTGAATATGCTAGCTTTTTGGTCAAGAGACTCAAGACTTTCAAATGGCCTCAGCTCAAACTATGTACTCTATCCTTACCTCTACAATGTATGTATGCCCACAAGTCATCTCAATGACATCATAGACTACCCAGTACTGTTAACATGCTACAATAAAACAATAAGTCTAGGTGGAACAGATACAATTACTTGCACTAGTTAGTCCTCACCAATATGCAACTTGTAAGTATGTAACTTTTCCCAGGGGAATTGTTTGTCTATATTTAGTGCTCGAAATACTTTTTTCAGCCAGGTTGTCCAAGTGGCAACCTGAGTCAAAAGCCAGATTGCCATCAACATTTCAGGTTGCTCCACTTTCAAGTTGTTACTTTCTTCAAATCAGCTACTTATCCCTTATCTTTTCTTCAAGTTACATGTAACTATGTAATATGTTTTATGTTATCAAAAAATAAATACAAAAGCTTATGCACGTAGGTGGGGGAAAAGCAGTGTTCCAACTGCAACATTTCAGGTTGCGCAGTGTGCAACCTGGGTTTAAGATTAAGTTGCGCCAAGCAAAATCAGGTTGCATTTTCAAGTGGGCAAGTGGGTATTTCGAGCCCTGATATTGCATACCCAGTAAACCAACTTATGGCATAACACACTTGGTTAGTATTGAAAAGTGCAAGCTGTATATTGGGATAGATTTAGGACTTAGGAATGATGTAATACTAAAACCTCGCTCATGCCAGGATTCATCCAGGCATGAGTTGCAAATCCAGGTATGAGCAGGGTCTGGGAGATCAAAATAATGCTGATCTGCCTGATCAAAATCCTACTACTACGTACTAGGATTCACAAATTGGGATCAATAAATCTGGCATGAACTAAATATAGCATCTAAATCTCTATATGCTGTTCCAAGATTGTTGTACTTATCTCATAATCAGAAACTCTATTATGGTGGATACAAAGTGTATTTTATGTGCACTGCACATACTGTCTAGTAGTAGTATGACATCTCTTAGGTTGATCAAATTCAAGTTTCTTTGTAGTCAATTCTCCTTGCCAATGTTAGGTGGGCACTCTCATGACCCCAATAAAAACCCTATTTGACCTTACCACTTAATAATTATATTATCTACTTGTAGAAAGTCAAGAGTTTTTCCATTAGAGAGCCTGCAAAATATAAACTGTTTAAAAAAACAGCAGACTGCGGCATTCTACTCATTTCAACTGCTGAAAGAGAAAATGTACAGAGCATCTAATAAGCTTGCAATCTGAAGAATTTAAGTTGACTGAATCAAGTACATGTACCAAGTGTTATCATGGTAATTGGTAATGGAGAACAGGTGTCAAAGCCACTGAATCTGAAGATGTAAACCAACTGAGCTTTATCCCTGGTGCAACAGATGTGATAAAATTACATACATGTATGTACTAGTAAGTATAGAGTAGTGTTCTAGTTTCAGAAATCTATTGTATGCAACAGACAACATAATCAATTGCTGATTGTTTACAGTTAACAAACAATTGGCCAATGAAAAGCAACGGGTGTGAAAATGACACCTGTTTTCCTTTATAAAGTTTTTAAATTTCTTTCTTGTCAGTTATTTAAAAGTTAAACCTGAAGTTATTCCATGAATCACAAAGTGCTTTAGCTGTATGATACCTTATTATTCCCAAAGATGTAGAAGCTACTGTACTGTATTGCAAAATATATTTCAAGCATAAACATGTGCTCTTGTGATGTTCGTTAGTAACTTTCTCTTAAAACGGACAGTAGTAGTTTTTGAATTTGAATCTGCAAACGAGTCAAAGTTTGTGTACCACAAGAACAATATTAAAGATATACAATCTCGTGATATCATAATCTTGCTGTTTTACTCAATTCATGAGGATGTTGTTGAGAAAAATATGTCACAAGACTCGGATAGGCTGGGCCTAGGCCTGAATGCCAGGTGATCTCATGACACCGGTTCTGTGTACTAGTATCTGTACATGTATCTAGAAAGCCGTTTGGATACAGAAAGGAAACCGTATAGCTTAGCGATGAATAGGCTTAATTGCTAGAGGTGTAACAAAACCTAGTGCCTTTTCTGTATACAATAGAAACAACTTACACTAGATACAAGTTACAAAGCTGATGGTGCAAAAATAGAGGGGTGTCTGCATTTTTTTTTTTCAACCCTAAATATGGAGCCCCAAAACATCGCGTTTTCTAGAAAATCATGGAACCTACCTTTTCCAACATCTTCAGTAAGATGTCCCGGCAACAGGAGCACGATGACGGCCAGGATAGCGGCCAAATTGCCCCTAAATCTTCCCATTTCTTCCGTGAATACTTCGCGCGGCTGAGAAAAACTACTCCACAGCCGCCATCTTGGAACGTCACTGTTTTACGACATCCAGTTGACCAATCAGCGCCGACTTTCGCTTGACCAATGAGGGCCGTTGTTTCGATAAGTAGATCATAATTTCGCGCCATTTTAGATTTAGTCGCAGTGAAAGGGGCCAGTGGAGAAAGTAAGGAAAGTTCCATATTGTGTGCTGGAGGCTTTTACAAACTTGAATCAAGTCATCAGCTTTGCTGTGTGGGGCAGGCTGTGTGGGTGCATTATGATACTTCTTGACGGTCTTGTTGTCTCAAAAGTTAGAAAATTATCTCGGGTCACCAGGCCAGGGCCTCAAGTAGGGGGTGGGGGGCAGCTGACAGTATACTAGTATTTTTTGCACATAAATTGAAGGAATCATTCCTACGATTCAGTACTAGGGAAGGTTGGGGTAATGACAAGTAAACACTACCTGTAGCCAACCTCCTTGTAGTAGCAGGAAGTGAATAATGTAAAATATTGCCATCTCACTGATATAGTGATAGCTTGTCTAATATGGAACGGGGCCTGCAGACTCCCTTTCATTGTCTTGATTTTCTCGATTTTGGTTTGTTTTCCAAGGCAAACACTTATTGCCTATTACTTATTGTTGTCATAGCTACCATGGTTCGCCCTCGTCATCAATGGTCAAGAACACAGGTCCAGATGCCACCACCAGCTAGCAGTGCTGTTCCACAGGGCAGCAGTGGTAACATTCCACTGGTCAGCAGCAGTGTTGTCTCACAAGATAGCAGCGGTGTTGTTCCACTGGTCAACAACAATGCTGTTCCACTAGCTAGCAGCAGTGCTATTTCACAAGACAGCAGCATTGCTGTACAACAAGCCAGCAGCAGTGCTGTTCCACTGGCCACCAGCAGTGCTGTTCCACTTATCATCAGCAGTGTTGTCTCTAATGCCAGCAGCAGTGCTGTTCCACAAGTCACCAACAGTTTTGTTCCACAAGCCAGCAGCAGTGCTGTTCCACAAGCCAGCAGCAGTGTTGTTCCACAAGACAGCAGCAGTGCTGTTCCACAAGACAGCAGCAGTGTTGTTCCACAAGACAGCAGCAGTGTTGTTCCACAAGCCAGCAGCAGTGCTGTTCCACAAGCCAGCAGCAGTGTTGTTCCACAAGACAGCAGCAGTGCTGTTCCACAAGTCAGCAGCAGTGTTGTTCCACAAGACAGCAGCAGTGCTGTTCCACAAGCCAGCAGCAGTGTTGTTCCACAAGACAGCAGCAGTGCTGTTCCACAAGTCAGCAGTGATGATGATATCTCAGCAGCTGCCAATGCTGCTCCAGCAACCTCTAGGAAGTTTGAACTTGAAATGTTCGACCCTCCACCCAGTAAAGAGTTCATCTGTTCAGTCTGCCTGTAAATATCTTCCTAAAACTCAAATTGTTTACTAATAGTTCACTACAGAGAAGATGTATGTCATGTTGGTACAGGGCTCGAAATACTGGGTGCATGTGCACCCAGGTGCACCCAAAATTGGAACTGTGCACCCAATTTTTTTCAGTGGGTGCACAGGGTGCACCCAAATATTTTCTTAGGTTTATGTATGGAAAAATATCAAGTATGCTAGTGTACATCATATTCTTGACATCTAAGTGTTAAAAAGATAATAAAAATGTCTGTCATGTTACTTGTATAAGAATTTGATAGCTTGTAACTAAGTTTTGTTATTAGGTTTTCTTGATATTCTACTTAGATTTAAGTGGTGCACCCAAAAATCTTTTGGTGCACCCAATTTGTTAAGCTGGGTGTACCAGTGCACCTAATCCCAAAAATGAATTTCGAACCCTGTGGTATGTTTGCAGCTGTTAAGTGTTTGTTTTTATTAAATGCCTCATTGCAAGAAAGATTCACCATAACGTTAAATACATAGGCGTAGAATTTGTGAGTAAGTTAGATTGGAGCGCCAGCCAAAAAATTTTGGCCAGGCAAAAAATTATTTGGCATTAAATGTCTGATTACGGTCTATCGGAAAGGGCCACACAGAATATATAAGCAATTACTGTAAATGCATTTAAGTTCACGGTAGTGGGAAAATGGTTCGAGGTGGTTTTAAGTTCGTGTTAGCCCCGTATACTGTTGTCACATATAATGTCATTGAAAAATGTTCACGGTCGCGGTTTTAAGTTCGCGTTAAAGCGATCACCGCTAAAACGGCGAACATTTCTGCATTTACAATGACAAAGTTTCACTTTTGAGGCTTCCCTTCATTTGTGGTCAATGTTTAAAAATTGAGACGTATTATTTTCTTAAGGAATGTGATGGAGGATCCATGGCAGTGTCCTTGTGGCCACGTCTTCTGCAAGGTGTGCATCCAACACTGGCTACAGTCTCACATGTTCAGCAACTGCCCCGTCTGCCGTGTACCGTGCTTCAAGTTCCAACTCAGACCCGTCGTGCACATGGTGCGGAACCTCATCAACTGTCTGACTGTGCGATGTGAGAACTCAGAGGCGGGATGCGACAAGAAGGTAGAACTCCAGAAGACAGCCACAAGAAGGTGAGTACTGTAAATGCATTTAAGTTTGCAGGGATTTAGTTTCGCGGTAGCAGGTAAAAGGACTTTTCGCGGTGGATTTAAGTTCGCGGTAACACCATAGACTGCTGTCTAATACAATAATAGCCAATAATAGTCTAATAACATTAATCCACCGCGAACATTTCTGCATTTACAGTATATTTGTGTAGGTCGATGAAGGTTAGACATCCAGGTAATAAGATTTGCCAAACGGCAGTTACTCAAGCAACTGGATATGATGCATGTGTATGGTATTTTTGCTTTGTACTACATTACCAGGGCTCGAAATACTTTTTTAGGCATACCTGCACTGGTGTAGGCGGCATTGAAAATTACCTGCACCAGACAAATTTTATCTGCACCACTCTGAATTTAGGAAGTATGGACCACTGCTATATGTATTCTTAACAGGTGGTTACAGTCAATACAGCTAATAACAATCCATCTACATACACCAACATTGTTGAAAATTTATGCATAAAACCCAGTACATGGACCAGCGCAAGTTAGGTGCAGTTGGACTTGAACACACTCCACTCCTAGCAGAGACCTACTGTAGTCAGACTGCACAAAGTTGTGTGGCCCAAGGGCTATTTGCAACAGAGTTAGGTGCTGCCCTTTGCATCATCTGGTAAAGGAAAGACTTAAACTTAGATTTTCTTGCCCTCAGGTTTGTGAGTTTGCCACAGTGCCTTGTCCCAATGAAGGATGTGAGTTGCACATTCTCAGGAAGGATGTGGAGGAACATGACCATGTGTGTGACTACCACAGAGACATGTGCTTTGATGGCTGTGGTACCTTCATCCTTAGGAAGGAACGGTACAGCCACAGCTGTATCATGGAGGAAAGAGTGCCAGGTATATGTACTAAATGCTGTAAATACATTTAAGTTTGCCATTAGTTGACTTGTCTAACCCTGAACATATGTACCCAAGGTCTCTTTTAAAAAAGTTGCTAAGACAGCCTACCCGGTAAAAGTTTGTACATGTTATTGCAGGGAGAAAGAACTGGATACTCAATAAATCATGGAAGGACCTTACTAGTAGGAACTTAAGGAAGACTCCAGGCCTTTTGAGGAAGCTGCCTTTTATAAAGATTGTAAGTATTCTTGACTATTTACATGTAATAAACTGGACTGAATCTATGGATTATGATTTTGATTTGTCTGCCGTCTTTCATGTTTTATTTGTACTTATATGTTCCGATGTGTATGTCTATTTATTTTCTCTGTAACATATCTTTATTTCCTTGTAAGTGTACCTGGGCCCTATTTAAAATCAGTTTGTCAAAATTGAATCGGCCACCCAGGCGTCTGAAGAGCTCAACAATAAACAACTAATGTTTCTTCCTGTTTCTTTCTGTTCCTACTCGCCCCTCTAATTTCTTCATTGGTTCCCACCCTGGGTTTCTGATAAGCTTAGTATAGAACTTAGAAAGTCCCTAAAAGTTTCACTTGATGCTCCTGCCATCTCTGTTCATGGTCAACTTATTCAGGTGCGGGAAATCTGTCTGAAGGTGTGTGCGGGGAAGAACCTCAAGTGGCGGGTGTGTGCCATTATGGCACTAGAAGAGGTACGTCATTTAGAATGTTGGCAGTAGGGGTGAGTAAAGGTTTGGTGCACTGGTACAAAACCGTTTTTTTTTCTTATTGGACCGGAGCTAAAAAAATTGGTGGACCGGATGTTGGACCTATTGGAAAATGAGCAGATTACTTAATCAGGCATTCACACATTTTGGGGCTTTAACTTAGTAGAGGAAAATAACGAGCAAAGTAGAGTAGAGTCTATAGTCATTCCTACCATTTCTAAGTTTTATTGTCAATCTTACAGGAGAAGTTACATTTTCAAATGCCAGTGGGAGTCGAATATTCCACAAAACTTTGTAGCCAAAAGGAGCATTGTTTTGAGTATCACCCATTCACAAGTTCTCACATACTGAAATCAGGTCCTGGTTCAGGTCCGGACCTGGACCTGATCCTCTGGACCTGAACCGGAACTGGACCTGAATTTTCTGTACCGGTACCCTCCCCTAGTTGACCTACATTTCTATCATTGAGTGTTTGAATGTACTGATTCACAAAGTAGCCGTAAGAAATCCATTTTATCCAACATGACTCTATTGACTGCAACTGTATACAATGGTCTATAACTAAATTGTTACAGGCTTGTATTAATGTGTTTGATCATGTGTTCTACCAATGACAATGTCATATCAAAGACATGATAAAAGTTACAAACTGCTTTCTCTACTTTGAACTTGGCACATGGAAGTTGAACACAACGCAGTAACAGTGGACTGGCTACTTGCTGTAGGGATAACTGTTATATACAGTAATGCATTTAATACATCTTTTATTTTTTTCCCGCCAGTTAGCTGAAGAGTTTGCTCTTAATGTCCAAGATGACTTTAAGACTGTGTGTCAGAAAGCTGGTGTCAGGCCTCAGCGCATCCAAGTCATTATGGACAAAGTCTTGGACGACTTTGAGAGCGATTTGCTTTGAGTTAGAGATGCATCTTATGGTATGTTTTACACAAGAAAGGAATTGGAGATGTGTTCATACATTGTTTGACCAGTTTTCAACTTAGCTTATCAAGTTGCTTTATTTCAGTTTGGTTATACATTATATATACTTATATAGAGCCTTGGATTTAAGTAATAGTATTACAGTTCTCAGCTGTTAATGATGCTATATCTAATCATGAAGGCATTTCTTGTTCTTATTTATATATTTGATATACACATTGTATGATCTATCCAACCTATTTCATCCTATACACATTTTATTATCCTATTCATCCTACTATATCCAGTGCTTCCTAGTGTCCACAATGTATTGTTCTTGTTGCGTTACCAGAATAAAGTCAATCCTATTCTAGCTTTTTTCACCACAATTATCTCTTCCCTTCAGAATTCTCTGCCACCCACTAAAAGAGAAACATTTTAATTGTCTAAAATTTTAGTAGCACACAAGAGTTCTAATTTAGTCATACGGGCAACGTAATGACATGGTAACAGAATTTGAACAGGCAATCAGAAATTTCCTCCCCATTATACTGATTCTGGGAGATGTTGGATTCCCCCAAATGATTGGAATAATTAGAAGATTATGATTGGAATGAGATGTATTTGGACCAAACATGTATATATAACTGGGAATAGGCACAGACAAGTCTTTGTGAAAGCAATTGTAACGAGCTGGAGCTAGAACAGGATTGTTTGCAGACAATTGTGATGAAGATGACACGTAACATTGTTGACAGTCACCACTAAATCATTCTCCCACACAGAGACATCCAACGGCGCCAGCAAACCACCTCTTGTCTGTACTCTGCTATCTCAACCGTCACCATCAGTTCCTGTGGGCGTCGCCAGAAGCCAGCTGTCAGCCAATCAGAGAATAGGCCTTTCAGTTTTCAAAAGGGATCTCTCATATATAAGTGTAAGCTCATTAATATTTATAAGCAGGAACTGATGGTGACGGTTGAGATAGCAGAGTACAGACAAGAGGCAGTTTGCTGGCGCCGTTGGATGTCTCTGCGTAGGAGAATGCACTAAATTGACTACTAGCTTGCTGTATGTTGCAATTGCAACACATACTCCATACGTGGTAAAAATGTGACTACATGTTGTATTAATGATGGCAGTGAATACTTGTGATGTAAGTCAACATTGAGAGTCAGCAATGTGTTCTTAAAATGATACCATGGTGCACAGGTACAGTAGTTGATATATGGAGGAACACTGTAAGTTGTTGTCATGAGAACAGTGTGCAATGTGATGAAGATGACACGTTGTGCCTTAGGCAAGTCTTATATTGTTCAGATAGACAAATACTTGTGCTGAATTAAACTCAGTATGTTATTTTTCCCAGGTCTGATATGGGGACTGTCCTCTGTCTCTCTTTTGGTCAGTGTCCAGTGTTTAATTTGTTGCTATGGTTCTTGTTACCATTAAAACTAGCAAGCCAAAATTTATTAGTTACAAATACATGACCAAAAAATTTTGTAAACTGTCTTTCCATTTTTTTTAATGAAAAAAAAGATGACCTGAAAGAATAGAGAATAACCCTGTAATAACTGGCTTTTGTGGATCCATATGTTATAATTAGTAGTATCACTAGCAAGGAGGTTGATATAACCTCATTGCCACTAGTAAGTGGTAGTGAGACTTGTAGCCATTTTCATGTTAAGTATCTACCCTTTTTTCTTTCCATATATTTTCATTAAAGATACAATGTATATTTAGCACTCCAATATATATATTATATTTGTATTGCGGTACATTCACTAACTTTACCATCGACACATATACATATATATCTGCATTCTATTTAAAGAGATACTAGTAAGCAAATAAAAAATATATAATTATAAAATATTGTCTTGTCTACAAACCTTATTTTGTGTGTGCATGGCGTGTTTTAATGCATGTTTATAGATATATTCATTCCCTTCCGAAGTGAGTCAGTGAGTGAGTGTTTGTATGTAATATAACATGAAGTTGAAAAGCTGTCTTTTTAAAGTGAATACCTTTGCAGTATATGATTGCGATCTCTCCTGTACTAGAGAAATCCTCTTCGGAGTTTCCCGAAAACATTTAGTTTAAGCCAGGCTAATCTCCAAGCAGATGTACCTGGGCAAAGGCTGAACAGTTTCCAAATGGATACTGCTGATCGGACGGTGGGTACAGAGAATTCAGGTACTGGTACAGTCCAGGTCCAGAGGATCAGGTCTACGTCAAGACCTGAACCAGGACCTAATTATCTGTGAGCTTATCATACTCAAAACAGTGAATTTCCAGCCTCCACCAGGCTCCGTGGATCGGTAGAATCATTATCCTCACCACATCGCTTCTCACCCGAATTTGCAGAAGTGTTCTCGAGATTGAGCGCGATTTGTACGACGCCACTTGGTAGAGAGGTGGCCAAGATTGTTTGCCAGACCATAGGATATATGAGACCGTGTATCGTTGCCGTGCAGGGTGTTTAGGCACGACTTTCGTGTGAGTACCCGATGCTGACGGGGCGGATGCATACGCCCTTCACCGAGAGGGCGAGCCTTTGAAGTTCAGACTGGGAAGGAGTTGTGAAACGCCACTTGGCAGAAAGGTGGCCCAGAATGTGTCATTGAGAATAGGCTATTTCATGTTCCGTGGCGCGACCGTTATTGTTGCTTTCTGAACGATTTTCGTGTCGACTACGTGAAATTCGGGTTGACGGCGGCCATTGGGGGTTAAGCAGAAGGGCGGGGGGCAAGCAGAAGTACACCGGGGGCCAAGAAGAAGGACGGGGGCACAGCAGAAGTACAGCGGGGGTTAAGGAGAAGTCCGGGGGAAAAGAAAAACGGGTAGGGGGAAAAGCAGAAGGAGTTAGGTGGGGGTGCAGTTGAATGCCGTTCGATATTTCTCCACTTCAAATACACCTCGAAAGTTTCTAGCATGTCAAAAACTTTCGGGCCAGCCAAAAGAACGGGCACAAATACCTGACATGTGCAGTGTCAGAATTTCTAGAATACACTACGTACGAATTCCCAGGAATAGAAAAATATCTTCATTCTGATGGCATTCCGGCTCATTCTTGCTCTCGTGTGAAGGGGCTACGCACGCTACCTTGGAGTTTTCTATTTCACAATCAGGCCCCGTTCATGATGCAAAAATTCATGCGGATGCATCCGCATTTTTGGCCGATGCGGATAAATTTCTCATCATAAATGCTCCGAAACGGATTTGATGCGGATTTTTCGGGACCATTTTGTCATCATGAACGCAAATGCGGCGTGAGTCCGCATTACATCCGGGTACCGCGGGGTCATAGCGCGGGGAATTGAAATGTTTTAGCCATTACTGTCATCGTGAAATCTTGTTATGGCCGATTGCGTTCCCTTCCGCGGTTACACACTATTTTCTCGAAGAAAAACACCCAGAAGAGCGGGAAAGGGCACATGGGCATCCTGGACGCAAAATGTAAACCGTTTGCATTAGGATCATTGTCGGATGTTAGTACATGCGGATGCATCCGCATCAATTTTTGCATCATGAACGGGGCCTCAGTATCATTGAATTGTTCTCGTTCGTGCAAAAGTAGGAGGCCTGTCTGATAGACATTCAAAACGTAAGCATGTAAAAGACATTACTGGTTGTGAAAAGAAAACTCAAATATCCTAAAGAAGTGACTGTTTTCTTGACCCTTCAGTACCAGGACAACCACGCATGTAAAGGTGATGAAGCCCCGGGCCCTGCATACCACCTGTGCGTAACGACCATCTTGTCCCTCCTCCAACGCACGTCTACACGTCATGAACGTTTATCTGCGGCAAATGAGACTGATGAGTTTAGAATAACCATAGTAATGATGACGTCAAAACGTCTGTAACTAGTACTTGTGCATGCGTGTCAAGTGTTATCAATACACAATAGTGTCTAGGGGCGGCAGGCGGCTTGTTCGGCGACTCATGAGTTTGCCCGACGATCTAGTTATACATGTAGCCCGGGCAAACTGCATTGGGCCGCCGAAAGAACCGCGATAGGCGGCCTAGCCCGTGTCGTCGGAATGACTTCCGACTCCCAGGGTACGTTCATACAAGATCTGATGACTAGATGCCAGGGTCCAGGGAAACTCGTATCAAAGAAGACTAAAAGTTTGGTACGGGTGTGAGATCGAGTTGCAGGGCGATTTTATTTATATTGTTACATTTATTAAATGTGCACGTGCGGGAAATGACGTGTAAAACTGTACTACAGATATTCAACTCTCCAAGCAGAGGTTTGGCTCCTGGTCGGCGCGCGGACTTGAAGAAAACGGTACAAAATAGAAAGACCGACTAATAGTAATACGCTGAATAAAAACATGCCAAAATCAGTTGGCGCCGGACCCCTTCTTGGACAGTACAGAAACTTTCCTATCCACCTCGAGTAAGCATAAAGCTAGGGGCACAACCCGCCGTACGTGCAATTTGCCCGTACGTTTTTTTGGGAGGCCACATCCGCCACGTATTTCTGAAAACGTGGGGAACGACTGGCAAGAGCAGGGAGGGAGTACGTCAGCGCACGTCACTTGCACCGTTGCACAAGGTGTCCCGATGGCACACAAAGTTTTGCCTGCAGGTAAAGTTCTGCGGCGTGTCTGCGTGCTCCAAAATCCGTCGGATTCCCTGCGTGTTCGTACGGAGGCGGTACTTACCACTTACGGATCCAAGAAGATTGCCCACGTTTTGGCACGTAGACAGCACGCACTTGCAAGTACGGCGGGTTGTGCCCCTAGCTTAAGGCTGTGCAGTTTCCTGTACTATAGTCTGTTTTATGCTAGATCTACATCCCAGTGGATCCCCATTGCCCGTCTTGCGTCTTGGTCTCTCGTCAGTGTCGTCAAGGTAGTTTTTGGGCGTCCGTTTAAATTTCTTGGCCCCCGATGCCCCGACAATTACATCCGACGTCCGTATAGTTTATTTGGTCCAGAGAATCCAGTTTGTAACTTAGAGATGAACTTTACATACCTTCCGCTTAGTTTACGTACTGGGAAAAGTAATTAAACATGCACTTTGAATAGTTGTTCAGGCCACGCTGGCTTGATTTTATGGAAGATATCTGCGCGCGCATTGATTTCCGCCTGTTCTCAAAAGAAAAGAAAAAAAAAAGCTGTGGCCACATGCATGTCATCCAATATCGTCCCTGGTCAATCAGAATTTCATGTTTACCAGAGGATCTGCTCTCCAGGGTTGGGAGGCACATGGTCGGGGCATGGAGCTACAGTGCCCTTGTCTCACAGTGTTACTGGAGGTAAACAAAAGGGAAACCAAGCCTGGTTTAGCTACTCTCCAAGCAGCTAGCAGTAGTAGTAGTAGGAAAAATTAAGAGGAGCGGCCGTGTAATTTTCCGACTACTACTATATCTACGCGACTCAACCTCTGCTTGGAGAGTATGGTCAAGCAGCATATACCTTTTTTTTTCGCCCGCGCGCATTTGTTTTGGGGTCTCCAGAGGATGTCATCAGTAACCATCTGGCAAGCTGCCCAGGACAGGTCTTTCTGGAGATGTCGAGGCGCCACGCAAGCGGCTTACTTGACTCGACTCTACCCGTGGCCTAAATAGTGTGTAGGACTCATACAATTTACGTTCAGCCGTCGGTAAGCTCGGTAAAATTGTTATTACATCCTTGTAAAACAGTGGACTCGCTAAACACACGTAGATTATACCATTTCCAAGATTTCTTAGTCAATGAAATTATTTGAACAGTTTGCTGCACATGGATTATGCGATACAAAAACCATAGCTTTCGGGATTTTCAATGCATCCAATCATCAAGGATTTACCTGAAAGATCAATGCGCCGTAATAGATGTGTAGCTCATTAGAGTGTCCCACTTAAATGTTGAATCCGGGAGAAAGGCAAAGAAAACCCAATAGTGATCAGGAGGGTTTAAGAAGCTTTTTGGTAAAGGCAAAGTGTCCACATCAGAGCTTTCTGCCTGATCCAATTATTTCAGCTAATTGGGCGTCCGCCAATTGTAACATTTTGTATCTCATGAAGAAAATGCGTGAAGACACACTGTAGCCTGGTATCCAGCCGCAATATAGCTCCCGAGTCTCTTCTGTCCTCTGCGCAAATACGTAGAGGACAGAAGGGACTCGGGAGCTATAATACGGCTGGATACCAGGCTAGTCACACTGACCATCGACCAGATTTTTACCTTCGCCAGATGGTTATGTTCTGAGCGTGTTTATCTGTTTGTCTGTGTGTTAACAGCATAACTCGAAAAGCCTTGGATGGATCCTGATGATATTTGGTAGGTGGGTAGGGGTAAAAAAAGAAGAAGGCCAAGTTCGATGATTGGCCCCTAGCGGCTTCCTAAGGTACTGCAGCAAAATTTTTTAATCTCTTGTTCTGGACAACCTGCTCGTCGTGATTTCTTGAGTAGTACACAAATGCTGACACACGGTACTGCAACCACAGCATAGGTGACGTGACGTATTACAGACGCCGCAGCCGACATTTTATGAAGATCTGTTACATCAAGTGAAAACTTGAAATGCTACCTGTATATGCATGGCGATTCCGACTCACTCATTCTCTGCTTGTCTTTTGAATTGCTTCTGCACTCTCTTTGTACCCCATTTCCATACTATATTGTTACCATCACTTCGCCATTGCATTTAAAAGAATTATAAGATTCTAAACTTGTAGCCAAGCCTAATGATTTTCTGGAACGCCGCAAATCCCCTGGACTCAAGCGGCCCACCACCCAGCCACAACTAGTTGCATTTATGTACGCGGAGCGCCACAAACTACGCACTGCAGACGGCATGTGCCTTTTCAGTTCAAACTGGGAAGGAGTTTTGAAATATGCCACTTGGCAGAAAGGTGACCCAGAATGCGTCATTGAGAATAGGATATTTCATGGTCCGTGGCGCAGCCGTTATTGTTCCTTTCTGAGCGATTTTCTTGTCGACTACGGGAAAAGCGGGGGTAAAGAGAAACGGATTACAGCGGGGGTCGACATCAAGGGGAAAAGTTGAACGGGTAGGGGGAAAAGCTGAAGGAGTTAGGTGAGGGTGCTTACAAACGTCGTCTAAGGATGGCGGACACTTGGCGTCCGGACGGGTTCGAATTGCTGTGAATGTGAGTTCTGTGCCACTGGATGGACCCCCGGGCCCTCTCCACAAAATTTTGTTTTGAATACGATTGCAAAATATCTACAGACCTAGTGTTTTGGACAATGAAGCTATCGTCTTTGCATTGAGGTGGTGGATAGGCCTTAATTCTCGGAAAGAGGCGATACGAGTTAGAGCCATCTAGGTATGTTTTCGGGTGCGTGTCTTGGTGGATTGTCTGTAGTATTAAAGTATGCATGGGTAGATATTGATGCGACCTAAAAATCATACGATTTGGGGCCTCTAGCGGCTTGTAATGTTACTGCAAACTTGTACTTGTGGAGCTTCTGCGTTCTGGACATGCTTTGCACGTGGTGGATAGCTCTCTAGGGGAGAGAAGAATTAATGCAAACCAGAAGCTAATTTGCATTTGGAAATCCGTTATATTCAACGATAAGTAACTGATAAATATCAATAAATGAGTTATATAAATGAATCCTAACTTGCATGATCAAAGATAAAACACGATACATTAAGTGGTAAATGATGTGAATTTCATTTCTCTGGTATTTGAAAATTATCATTATTCCACTCAAACTATGCAAATGACGGGCTCGTTTACATAACTAATGAGGAAATGCCCTCTATATTAGATGAGTCTTCCATTCTTGTTTTGTTTAGGCAGAGATGATCAACTGTTATAATTCATTCAGACCTGGCGCATCCCCGTCATGTATTCAGCTAGAAGAAAGGGTATGCCACCCCGTAAGGGGCGGTATAACCACAACGGTGCTGCAATACACCGTATGACCATGGCCGACAATTCATGCAATTTGCATAATCAGTAAACGAGTATCTATGATGTCACGAAAAGGTTTAACATCATTTGGCATAGCCATAGGAACGATGTCGTACAACTCCAGTTCTAGGGGAACAAACTTGTACTAGGGGCCGTGAAAACACAGCTTTCTAGGGTTTGTTTTGTTGCCATGTCCACATAGCTGACAGGCATGTCTTCCGACAGGGCTTTTATTTGTAGGATAAATAATATCTGCAACCCTCAAGTTGTTGAGAGGCTTAGATTACTAGTACCCATGGAGTTTTAGGTTGCCACCTGTTATCAACATTACTTTACTTGGCTATAGCGGATAATACATGGAGTATATGTGTTTTGACAATCTTTCTGTGCAATTTACCTTTCACACTGAGATCACCCATGGAACACAGAATCAACTCATACTTTCACACCCAGGTTTTTAATATGGTCTCAACAAAGCAAAAACAGGACAAATTCATAGTCATTACTTTGTAATGCATGAACGTTTAAAAAGAAATACAAGCTTAACATGTTCTGATTGTATAATATGTAGTGTATACTGCCATCAAATGTTTTTAGGTTTTGAAGGAGTTAGCTGTTAGACGAGGCATCATTAAAAATAGCATTTATCAAGATCCTGATATTTCATTCAATTTCACAATAAATTTTGGAAGAGCAGGAAAATTTTGCAGCTTGCTTCTGCTTGGAATGTATCAACTGGATCATAAATGTACTTTCAAACAGACATCACCAATGTCAATGAAGAAAATGTCATCTCTAGAATGCAAGAACGTTTTAAGAAAAAAAGGTGTCCACGATGGCTTGCAACTAGCTTCGTACCGTGTGTTGGCTGCACAGTACACCTGGCCTTAAGGGGGGGACACACCCGTGGTGACCGTCAGTGTCCAAGACCCTGCACCAGACCTGCACTACCTGGGGCTTACAGATCCACAACAGATATAGCAACACATCCAATGCCAATGGAAATACGGACAACAGCTTCCTTGCCCTCATAAGTTAAAGGCATTTGTAGTATACTCTGCATGATTGAAAGCGTACCAATACGTTAAAAGTTTGTCTACAGAAAGCAGCAAGGAACACACACGGGGTAAAAACAATACAGAATAACACAGCACAGTATAAAGGAAACATTCATAGAGGAAAAACATGTCACAAGGTGCACCACACTTGGAACAAAGCATATCTACATTGAATGAGAAACACCATGCAAAAGAAACACCAAGTGATGATGGGGTTAGTAACAGATGATTGGCAACTCTCTCTTCAAGTTGTACACTTATGTGATTGCTTTCATGGAGGGGGTTGTGAAGTGATAGACACAAATATCAGGAATATAATAATGCAGGAGAATGATCGACTTACCTGTTACCAATAATGTCAATGTACCATAGTGCAAGTTGGTCAACGTTCAGTTGGAAAACGTTTGCTCCAGTAAGTTTGTATGTTATCATCAAAATGTTGTGGTACGAGTGATCGGATTTGTTTTGTGGGGTTTTGGTGACTCAAGTGAGCTACATGGTACAACATGTATGTGGAAATATTTTATGTTGATGCCAGACTGATGGGAGTAACTGTAACACTTGTGATCAGTTCTATGTTTTTTTTAAGTGGTACAAGTCAGCACTAATGCAAGACTCTCACATGATGGTTTAACACACCTTCCTGACAGGTATTTGAATATCTTTCTGGTATGAAATATCACGCACACTCACACAACAGGTGCACTCTCACTCACACACTCGCTCTCTCTCACACACACATATTCACAAGCTGACTTCAGTACATGTAATCACCTTATCTTATCTTAAGCCAATGTGGCTCTTTTCGGCCTGGCTTTACAGGTAGGAAAAAATGCTCAAAATAATGACTGCTAGCTGCGGCATATGATATCTGAACATGTACCCCTTGGTTTCATTGCCAGTTTGAAATACAAATTGAGTTGTTGCTCTCTGTGTATGGAATAATGTATGGAGAAAAAGAAACCCTAACTCTGTCAGCAGGGGAGAAGGACTGAAGGAAATCCTAACTCTCAGTCAGCAAGAGGATGGAAGTGAAGGAATTTATATGACAGACGAATCTAGTTACTGCCTGGAATGTGCATTTTTCACTTTGTGGCCAGGACAACATCTTTATGCATGTCATATTCTAATGCATGTTCGTTTTTTTTCTCATTTGGAAATAAAAGATTGTACAGAACAAGAGAAAAAGTTGCCAATCACTGTTAAGATTTGCAAGAATATGCAGTACGTGCAATGAAAGACACATTGTGCACATCATGAAACAATGGAAGAATCAAGAGTCATTTTGATCCAAAAAATACATTTTCAAACAAATCAGCAGAAATAAAAACAGTTGAAAAGGTGACATGACTATTATCAATCAATAAGTTGCATTTCACCAAGCTCATCAAAGAATCATAAGATCTTAGTAATGTTACATTATGACAGCTCTATCTAATTTGGCACAAAAGAGAATATCTAGGTGCAGAAGACAGTGAGGTTTGGAAGCTCGAAGTCCCATTCCGTGGGGGTCTTCTCTCCTGCAAAATTGCATCTGGCCATAGAAACAACAACTAATATCGATTGTCCATCATAGGCATGGAAACATCATGAAACTACTCTGATCAACTTCAAAAAGTCATTGCATTGCTGACAGGCAAATGATCAACGGAAGCCAATTTTTTATCATCTTCTCCTCCTGAAAAATGCACATTGTACTGGAGACAGTGTGGTTAAGGCATATGAAGAGTTTTCATTCCAAAAATACAACTTAAAAAAATTCTGCCAATTGCTGCATACACGGAATACTGAACAACCATTTTTTTCTTCACCCAGATTGCATCAATGCATAATAATCTCATCCTCAAAAAAGAAACTGTCATGTCGCACCAGCTCCTTTGCATCTGATACTGGTCATGGGTACTTACGGATTTGCTGAATCCCGTGGTAGACTTTGGGGGAATTTCACATGTTTGAGACAAAAATAATACCATAATACTCAAAATCATAATCAACAACATCAAAGACATTGTAAAAACTGTTTTTTCTTAAGGGGGGAGGTTGCATCATAGAAAAGCAAATGTCTTCAATCTCATCATTGTAAACCCAATAATAGCACAGGTTGGTCATCAAAAGCATCACACATCAAGAAACAGTACAAGGCAATGTAGAAAGACATGGCAATGTCTCTACGAAGCAGTTTAATGAAACATCAAAAAGTCTTAACCAACATTAATGAGGTGCATATAACATACATCAAAGATATACTGTAAACATGAGATATTGCTGAAATCATGTGACCAAGGTGGACCACTTATTCCATTCCCCTTCTTGGTCACATGCCGCATTTTTATCCACCGGTACATCAAAATCAAACGGAGCTGAACGTGATGCCTGTACTTTATTTTAGAGTGCCCCTTTCCCGCACTGAATCCTCTGCTGGTTAAAACATAAAAAGAAAACAATATGTTGTGGGTACTTAAATGGTGCTATCTTGTTGAAGGAGCTTTCTCAGGCATCTTGTTCATGGTCTTTCCACTAGATATGCATGCACTAGCACGTCAAAGTACATCCGAGTCTTGTTATAAACCAATGCTACAGTCAATAGAACACACATTTATACATGTTCCTACTTGTGGTTATACGTATACCTTACGCTAAAATTGTCACCTTGCGAAGGCACGACCTTTCCGCTCCGCCAGCCCCGTCAAGGTATGCTACTTACTAGGTAGAGAAGACATTTATAAGACATGAAGGAAAAAAAGGAGCAACAAAAACGACATCAAAATTTCACTGCTTAACCCCTACACACAAACATGTACCACTGAAAAATGCCTCTCACCAATGTCAAGTTGAAGTATATTATCACACACATCAGAGAACAAGGGGTGGTATATAGGGAGTATGCTAAAAAACATCTGTGCAAAATATCCTATGAATATACGATCATTGAATGTCCAACTAGTACAATAATAGATGGTAATGGCATCGTTATCTGTCGTGTTTTACACCTTTCTTATCAATCACTATGCATCACAAAGTACAATCATAATCATAATAAAGTATGTCAAATCTAAGTCACAATACATTTAGTCCGAATCTAAAATACATGTTTAATCTATACATTAATGCTAGGAGTGCATATAACCATGACAAAGTGGTGTTGGAACACGCTATCTTCACAGGACAGTCTAACATGCAATTTGTTGGGGCCCATTTTTATCAATCCAGATCTTCGGCGCAGGGTCATTATCGATGGAGAAATCTCGGCAATCCCACAACAAACAAATCAACATCTTCGCTGCACATTTACTGTCCCTGGAAATGTGTAACAAGAAGAAAGGAAGAGGTTAGTGAGGACGCTCTCACACGCCAACCTGGTCATCCTCCTGGCTGTTTTCAGCCTGCAATAACTGTAAAACAAGACCTCTCTTATTAACTGGAAGAAGTTGCCTGCCCACAGCCAAAGCTCTACAGATGAAAGGCCAATTCCTTAGAAGTTCCTGTGAAACTGAATAATCTTACTGGCATTAGCCAAATCCTTGTCTTCAAAGACTCCTTGGCTCCTGGAAAGGCAGATTTGTCTTGAGTTAAACACTCTACCAACTACACCACATCATACTAGCTACTGGAACAACAGCATTAAGATGAGAACACTATCTGAATGCGGCATTCAGAAAGTGCTCAATCTCAGATGGTATAGTGCTAGGTTCCAGTAGTTGTTGCGCATCAACCATTCTACTTGCATACTTTACACACATGCCACAACCAATCTTTGTCAAATCTATCACTTTGGTCTTCACATCCAGTCTTTGGAGTAAAACATTTTCTCCTGTTGTCACAGCCATCTCCGGAATGTTCGTGTTCCATGCATGCAGCAAACCACAACAACTGTCAAGCTTCAACACCACTTCTGTCCATCAACAACTTTTAAAACCTTTTTGACACACAGATACACGACAATGCTAACTGACAGTGACAGTGTTTACCTGCTGGCCAGGCTGGCTCTGCCCGGGCGCTCCCCCATACTGGCGGTAGTAGTCAGCCCAGGCCTGGCTGTAGTCCTGCTGGGGCTGGGCAGCCTGCTGCTGCTGCTGGCTTTGAGCTGTAGAGACAGGAGGAAACATGCTAAGCACAAGCACAGCATTTCAGAATGAGCTGGTTCGCAATCTGAACTGCACGTGCGTAGTGTAATGCACTTTGGGTGATACATCAAAGGCCCCCAAGACATAAGCAAGGCCCATTTTGAATATAACAAGACAAATGGTCTACACAACAGATAGGGATCTTTACCTTTGACCTTTCGCATGTGCAGTTGACCCCTTGAACTGGCTTATAGCCATACAACAATGCTCTGAAAAAGCTGCCTATCCCAGACAGACTTAGTGCAATACAACTAAGTTATGACCTCTTTGTGTACTTGGATGAGGAGAAACACTTTGAATCCTTAGCTGTAAGAGTGAGACAAGTTGGTGTTTGTAGTGATGTGGCAAGGAGTACTATCAAACTCCACTCATAGGGCTGTGCACCCTTGTGGTGTTAGCGAAATTCCTGCCAAGCTTTTCTGTCGCACAACATATACACCCAATATCCATGAGCAGGAAACTGAGTTCTAGCAAAAGTGTGCAAAGGCAATCCACTATGTGTGCCTGAACATCTGGAAATTGCCTTCCTGTGAAAATCTATGTTAACCTATTTTCTCTTATATGGGGTGTTATGTGTATGGCTATTTACCCTGTCTCTTGTAGTACTCCTCCCAAGCCTTGGTATAGTCCGGTTGGCCACTCTGTCCAGCTTGCTGTCCAGCCTGCTGTGTCTGCTGCTGTGCCGGTGCTCCCTGCTGTCCTCCAGGCTGCTGTGGCTGCTGTTGTTGCTGTGGCTGCTGCGGTTGCTCTCCTAGAACGGTTCAAACCAAAGTGTTACCCATCGTGCAAGCCCGACTACCAACCGTGTCACCGTACCTGTTTTTCTCTCTATTGCTTTACATCTTGTGCATACACTTTTTTCTGTGGAATCAGATCTTCCTGCTCCTGTGCAATGAATGGGAAGGGGCATGTTTTACATTGACAATTTGGTGAAAACTATTACTTTTGGGTAGAAAAAAAAACAAGTGAAAAAACTTAAAAACTACCCTGAAAACATGTTCAATGTTTTGAGACCAGAGAAAAGTCCCTACACACGTTGGAAGAAGAGTGCACCACGACTTTTCTTGAGGGCCTGGCAAGATTGCCTACCTGTCCTCTTCCAATACTCCTCCCATGCTTTTGAGTAGTCGGGCTGTTGGCCACTCCCGCCGCCAGGCTGTTGAGCTAGAAAGGCAAATCAGATGGGAGAGAAACGTGAGTGAAAATGTTCAGAGGTTTTTCTTAAGGGAGGACTCGCTACACAACTTACAAGGCCTGCCTTTTGTTCTGGGACAGTCAAGAGTATCTTTTCTGTGGCCTGCAAACAAGCAGATCTCTGGTCAGTGTCATGAGTAAAAACACAGTTCAAAAACATTTTTCAAGTGGGGGAAAACAGCTCCTACTAAAAGAACAATGAAAACAAAATCAATTTGATTTTATTCTTGTTCTGTGGATCAGTAGAGTTGAAAAACAGTAGGTCATGCAATTTTCCATTTTACATGAACGTCAATGTGGGGTGTAAAAAATGCAATCAAGCATAGGAAACTTTTTTCATAAAGATCAATTAATATGCAAGATCTTCTGTGCCAGGAACCCTTTTAAAGAATATGAGGTAGGAAGAGCAATGAGTATGGGGATCTTGGCTTAGAAAATAGATTTGGAATCAGACATAGAGAGTCATAATAAAGCATTGAAATGATGCTAAGTCGTGTTTCAGAAGTTCTGGTTGAGTGTCTGAAAGCAACTTGTAACATACATGTATAAGAACATGTCAGGAAAAATGCATTTGCAATGGGGCCATCCTAAAATCACTGAGCAAATGAAACTATTGTTACAGATGGCAGAGTACAGTATTCGAACAAAGTATTTAAGTATTGAAAAACCAAACAAGGAAACAAGTTTGAAGTGAATCAAAATACAGGTAAGAACAAGGGAACGTTGTGTCATCTTGTCCTGGAAGAATGGAAAAAACTGTTGACTTTGAAGAACATCTATGTGCAAGAACAGAGGAGGGAATACATGTTTCCAAACTATCTAATTCTGTCCTTAAGCCAAGTCCCTTTGAGACTTTAGAGTTTAAGTACACAGCCCTACCTTGCTGTGGTGGTCCCTGTCCTGGTGCTGGTGGTTGGGCCTGCTGCTGCCAGTTGTAGTACTGGGCGTAGTAGGCCTGCCATGCAGCAGCATTGTCCTGGGCTGCCTTGTCTGTAATGCAGAGAAATCATCAGGCATCGTGATAGCTCTAAACAGTGTGGTAAAGAAGGAATCCTTCTGTGAATTGTCTATAAAACCCTTCTTTATACTTTATAGGTACCACTCTTGTCTTTATCATAAAGACTTTTGAACAAATGGTCGAACTGGTTAAGCGTTGTGTCTCAGCCGAATCCTTTTGACCCCAAATCTACGTTTTTTATACTCCAATTCATTCGTTTTTGTGAGGACTAAATTATGCTATAGGAGGGCAAAGAATGCTTTCAAGGTGCTTTAGTTTGCGATGAAATATTTGCAGTGTCGCAATTACTGTGGAAATAAAAGTTGTCTATCCCCAACATTTTACAATTTACTGAATATGACTAATACAGAACAGTACTAACATTGTATTTAAAACTAAGTAGAGACTAAAAGATTACTTACTGGGATCATTTGGTCCTCCTTGTCCCTGTGAGCAGAAAAAGAACAGACTATTAATATTTAAGAACACAATTGTGAGAGTTTAGCATATCTAATCAAGAGTGAGACAAGTTGGTGTTTGTAGTGATGTGGCAAAGAGTACTATCAAACTCCACTCATAGGGCTGTAACCCTTGTGGTGTTAGCGAAATTCCTGCCGACTTTTCTGTCGCACAACATATACACCCAATATCCATGAGCAGGACATTGAGTTCTAGCAAAAGTGTGCAACTGTAAATGCTACACACTTAATTTTGATGAAGGGTTTAATATATCTATGTCTGTGTGTGTCAGCATGTCACGGTTCTTTGACGCGGTTCTTTAACACGAGAAAAGGGTATTGCATCCTACTAACCTGTTGCCACTGCTGCTGGTATGCGTTACCCCACCCCTGGGGAGCGTACGGAGGTGGTCCACCACCGGGAGGGGGAGGTTGGCTGCAATGAAAAGAATGAAATACATTCACTTTTCATAGAATCTTTCAGCAGATATCAAATAGCTAAGTACTGTAAATTCTCCTATTTTTCTACAGGGAATCAATTTGGTGGTAGAAGGTAAGGGCAGTTTTCACAGTTCAAAGAATTGCGTAGGTACAGCAGCAATACATTTCAAACACATATTTGATGAGTAGACGTCAGCAACAAAACTGCAAAAACAACTACAATGATTTCAAGATTTACGGTATCATAAATAGATTGAATTGTATGGTTGTCTAGCGACATTGGCTATACGCTATAGGCACTGTTATGTTCTAAGCGACATTAGCTATACACTATAGGCACTGTTATGTTCTAAGAGACATTAGCTATTCACTATAGGCACTGTTATGTTCTAAGAGACATAGCTATACACTATAGGCACTGTTATGTTCTAAGCGACATTAGCTATACACTATAGGCACTGTTATGTTCTAAGAGACTTACTTTGGTGGTGGTGGTCCCTGGTTGAAGCCGCCAGGTCCACCGGGGCCACCAGGGGGCCCGGGAGGTCCACCCTGTAGGAAGGAGAATAATTAGTCTCTACCCGAGCTGTCCACCTAACACACATTGAGGCTGGTTCCCACATGAAATGTGCCACCACTAGGGGGTTAGTCGGCTATAAGCTAACATCAGCAGGTAGAGAGGGTGAAGCCTAATGCAAGTCATTGGGCAAAATACAGGCTACATCCGATATTCTGGTATGAATTTCTTGATTCAGAAGGATACTTTATGATCTAGTTTCGTCTTAAACAACAGCCTGGATACCTGTCTGTTTCTCAAACTTTAAAGAGCCAACTCTTTGGCTAACAATCCACTAAGAAACTTTGCAGAAGCCCAGAGTTAGACTCTGATGAATATTGGGAGTCATGACTTGTTAGGTTCACCCTCTCTCCACATCTAGTGCTCCACCACTGCTAGGGACATTTCGGACCTAGTCATGCACCAGTTTTAGCGAACCTTAGATACAGGGTGCTGGTACAAGACTATGTGCTCATGCTTTGGGGGGGCCAAAAATGTACCAGGAAACAAGGAAAACAGAAAAACATGAACAAACAGTAAAAACTGTGACAGTGGAGGAATAAATTCAGTACGAACATGCTTTCTGGGGTGGAACGGTCGGTCCCCGAAACCGAACGGCTCCTGATCAATACAAAACACACAAAGGGGGTAAGAAAAAGCAAACTCAGGATCGCCTTCCGTGGAGTCAACCAAATGTTCAAGGTAGAAATTCTGTTACGAAGGCATAAAATGTCTATCAGGAAGCCAGTTAGTGAGAGAAAAGAAAGTGCTGTGGTTGCACTAAGAATCTTAAAACTTTAGATAAGGTGCACAGCAAATGCTCAAAAAAAATTCTCCAGAAAGTAGTCTAAAAGGTGTTATGTTTAGAAAAAAAAAATTCCATTCCGATATAAAAGAGTAGACTTACGTGCATGTCGTCCTGTGAGAACAAAAAGACAAGAAGTGGCAACTATGAGTAAACATTCGCCCAAGCACCCCACACATCATGCAAAACAGTGAAAATTCCCAGCAATGTGATTATAACTCTCCCAGCAAGACAGGTAGAAAAAGAACTTCACCATGCTATGCAAACTAGTCACATTCCCAGCTACACCCTGTTAGAATATCGTGCTGTAGGGAGGAAAGGAACGTACCGAGATTTTCTCGTGGATAAGCTGTTTGGCGTGGTCGATCTGCTGCGGGCTGCCGCGGATAGAGAACATCTTCATGCCAGGTTCACAGTGGGGAGGGGGGTTTCTCATCAACTCCACGTGAGCGCCCGACTGTTGGTTGATGGTGCGGATACTCTCGCCACCTTTCCCGATCACAAGCCCACATTTGTTGTTGGGTACAGGGAACTCGTCGGTGCGCATGGGTCCCGGTCCGCCCGGCCCGCGGCCCCAGTCTCCGCGCCCGCGGCCTCTCCCCATCCCGGGGCCACCACCAGCCTGGTCTCGTTGCTGTTGGGAAGATGTGAGTAAAACTTGTAAAATGACTGTTCAGTAGCTTCTATAGGACTGTGCTGAGCCTATACAAAAAAAAACAGATCTTTGACAGCGAAACCTTTTCCCTGAAAAACTTTCCCTTGGACAAGGCACTGTTTAAGTCCAACTGAAGAAAGAACTTTGCTCATTGACGTGTGTTAACAAAAATTATTCATTTTTGAAAACACTACCATGGCCTCATCCAAGGGAAAGGCAAGAAAAACCCTTGAACACCCAACAACGAAGACAAAATGCCAGCGGCAAGGAAGTATAAAAACCAACGGAACATTTTCGCACAAGGAGACAAAACAGCAGAGGGCTGACCAGCCAACTGACTGGAATTTTTTAAAAAATGAAGAAAAAAAAGAAAAATTGGGTCCAAACAGCACAAACATGCTAAAAAGCAAAATGAACAGGAACAAAAATAAAGTACCTAAAAAGCTACGTGCGAAGTAAAACATAAGCAACGGAAACAAAACTGACACAACTGTGTCCAAAATAGACTCGTACTAACATTCCATGGGTCGAACCCTCGTCCCCCACCAAATCCAAAGTCCGCCTGGTGCATTAAAATGAGAATACAGCTGTTTTAAACTTCTCAATGTCTAGATATATCATGGCGCATTTCTACCTACGCTACAAGCGATATACTTTCAAGCAGGGCTTTAACCATTCTTGCAAGCAGCTCAACACCGAAATCAAAAGCAGCCACATTTGGTTGAAATGTTAAGTTTCCATAATGGTATATAACTGTACAAAAAAAAATTCCAAAGATCAGCACACCAAAGCTTGTGAGATACACGTTTCAAGCCCTGCTCACAGCAAACTTAAAAGCCCTGCTTGACAAAGTCACTAGCGATGAAAGAAAACATTACTGGATACAGTGGAAATGCGATGTTAGCAGATTTTTGGTGAGGGGTAAGCCGCCGTAGTGTGTTAAGGTGACGATTGTTCAGTTGTGTACCTGTGCGTCTTCCACCAGGTTTTGGATGGTGTGGGCTGCAGCCTGGCATCTGTCGGGAGCTCCTATCAACTGGCACACTCTGTTGGGGTTCTGGCCATCGTCTGAAATTAGACGCACAAAATGGTCATTAAAATGTTGATCACTGGAAATTCATTTACACTTGCAGTTTTTGTGGAAGAATGGAAATAGAGGTTTTTTTTTCTTTTCAGGGTTATATGCTCACGGTTTAAAAAGTTCTGTAAAAGAGGGCTCAAGAGTAGTAATATTTGTGGCATCATAAGTACGCCTCAGAGAAGTCACCACAAAACAGGTATAATAAACCGATAATCACTATCTTTTCAAGATATTCAGTACTAATACTATAGGAAAAAATGACTTTACTTTTGTTTTTCGTTATGAAAAAATAAGACCAAACTTGACAAAACCAAGTATAGTTTAGGCCACCCCAAATTGCTCACCTGGTTTGAACTGGACTCTGACTCCACTCTCATTCTGGATTTTCTTGATCATCTCTCCTCCCTTCCCAATGACGATACCCACAGCAAAACGAGGCACTGGAATCTATAAAAGAGGCAGTTTAAAACTTGTTAAAAAGGACTTAGGTACAGCAGTCAACTTTGTGTGTTGCAGTATTCTTACATTTTACTATGAACCTCTTAAACTGATTTCTCTGAACAACTTGTTTAAAAGCAATTTGATACTATACAAGATATTCCCTTAAGAAAGAAGCCCGCAAAATAGTTCGCTCGGTATTTATTATACACTATATACAGTCACTTCTCGCTCTGACAATTATTATACACCATATAGAGTTGCTTCTCTGCTGTTCCGTCTGGGAACCTTGACCATTTTAACTCCTGGAATCTGGGCGCTGATTGGTCCCTACACATAAGCGAATTAAGAATGGGTTCAAGCGCTCATTCGAATAGGCATTCCAACACCCAAAACGCCCTCCATCCACTTGCAGGAGTGTCTGTTGTCATCGAACGAGCGCTCTGCAACCCATTCCTTAATTTCGTCATTAAATGACGTTACCATCACACAGTTTGAATGTGCAGGTCTCCAGGTGGGTAGCAAAAGCGAACATACAAGCGAACTTCTACCCGGATGGTACCCAGGCTATTATGAAAGTCTATTGGTTAACAATTCCACTAGTGACAGACAGTGCTCCTTACGTCCATGCCGCCACCACCACCACCCCTGGCGCTGCCATAGTCGTTTGTGTCGAAGTCCCTCCCTCCTCTTCTCATGCCAGGTGGTCCACCACCAAAGAACTCGCCCTAAAAAACAGGAACAATCCGTGAATCCCTAGAAAACATGTCATAGCTATAACACCGTACAATAAGCCAACCCACCCTTCGAACAGCAATCCACTTAATGAACTAAAAACAAAGGCAAAATGTACAACACACTTGTCCTTTTGTTGAACTGTCTACTAAGTACACATGACAAAATAATTCAAGGTGTTTGAAGAAACACAATGGTTTCAGTTTAATATTGACGACATACTTCACCGACCTCGAGCTCCTTGTCTGTGATGAGGTCCATGACCAAGTCTTTGGCTCTCTGCAAAAGATAAAACTACATCTTTAGTACATGGGTGATACATGTACTTCCAAATAGACGATTTAACGTTTGACGTCATAACCCTAACTTGTTACAGTTCTAGACAGTCCATGCTTGATACATGTCCAGACCTGTTTTCTTTATGTCTCAGGGGCATTCACCTTTGACATACGTCCCATACAGCATCACACTGCACATGTGCAGTATAAACCGTGAAACAGCTTATTACGCAAATCTGTATCAGTTTAAAAGATCATGAACTAAGAGAAAGAAACTCAGAAGAACCTACCTGGGTCTTCTGTGGGTCCCCTGTGATTCTGAGAGGTTTCTCCGGGGCGTTCATGTATGGTCCATCCTGAATCATCACCATCTTCACTCCTGCCCTTTCCTGCATTGTAAAACAAAAGAAAACATAGTAAGGTTCTTTAAACACAACCAGGGAGAATTTACTTCCAATGTTTTGCAGTATCAGACACCATCATCAGGGTTAGAATGGCTGGATACAATTATCGCTGCTAATTATAGCCGATGTAGGTGGCGCTGCAGCAATGAGAATGCCGTCCCAAATGTGGCTCAGTTTGTACCCCCCCCCCCATCTGAGCTTGTGCCAAAAAAACATACCAGTAACATTGCAATGTTTTGTTCATAGTTTTTGTAAAAATTTGTGTTATAGTGCTTCTAAAACAAGAGGTCATAAAAAAATTTGCTATTATAAGATGAAGATATTTGCAGAAACAAGCCTAAATGCAACTGTTGCCAGTTTGTATTTGAAGAAGAAGAGAGCAGAAGCTTACCTGCAGACTTCTGATGGTCTCGCCTCCCTTGCCGATGACAAGCCCCACCTTGTTCCCTGGTATCATCATCTCTGTGACTATGGAGCCATCGGGTAACGTGGTACCTGGCTGTTCTGTGGCCCCGCTACTCCTCCCCTTCTCAATGATTTGGTCTATCAATCGCTTGGCATGCCTGGAGAAAACACATCATTAGATATCGCATAGTAAAAAGGACTTTCCATTCTCTTTCATATACCATAGCACTTAACACCACTAGTTTTCATATCTGAATGTTGTACTTACTCTATTGATGGAGGTGTCCCTGTGAGTGTGCAAACCCTTTCCGGCAAGCCTCCGCTGTCTGTAACAATAATTTTTTGTTTAAATCATTCTTTTTCAGAAAATAAAAAAGTGACATAGATCCCAGGTCATGTTGGTCTTTGCGGACCGAACATGCAGGGATACATGGACACATTGACATTACAACAATAAAATCACACTGTTTAGTTCATTCTATTGCACAGTTCTCCGAGCGCGGCCCATGTCGAGCTCTCCATATAGCATAGGAAGACAATATTGACATTCGACTAATCTCCCTCAAGATCTTCTTTGATGCTTTGCTTTTGATATTGAAGACATCTAAAATCACAAAAGGGTCGCAGTAAACGTCAGATAAAGGTTAAATCAAATTACTTTATTTTCGATTTTGCGGTAGGTTGGCAAAGTGAGCTTTTTGAGTCGCAACAACACAATCACAAAAACATTCGTTTTATCATTATTTTGCAGTGGAGAGGTTTCAATATCTTAGGTGCAAACAAAACAAACATTGGTTGGGGAGGGAGAATAGTTTGCTTATCCATTAACAATAACAAGGAAGATCTTCTTACCCTGTGCCATCTGGACTTTGCATCCTGACTCTGCTTGCAATCTAGTGATCTGTTCACCGCCTCTGCCAATAACTGTAGAAAAGTGTAAAGTACAGTCAGTTAAAGGGTGCCAGCATGTCTCAAACTTGGTGTAATGGCTGACCATACAAATGGTGCAGCATAAATGAAGTCGCATTCTGTTACCTTAGTTCTTGTAAGTGAAACAAATAAGCTAGATGACTGTTCAAACTGAGCATGTACAAGGTCAATGTTGAATGCCTGTGGACAGTTCTTCTTAGATGTTTATGTCTCATGGGCCTTCAACTTTGACCTACTATCCACAATGCATCACACTGCACTTGGGTAGTTCGACATGTGAGGCAGCTTATTCTAGCCAAGAAATCTACCACCCAGAATCAGGAATACATTGTGTTACAACTTCCTTAATTTTTTAGTGTTCATCATTTCTTTCTTAATGTTTATCATTTCTTTCTCAGTGTTTATTATTTCTTTCTTTTATACTTTTCTATGGACTTCATGCAAAGATACTTACTTAGGCCAACCATCTTATCGGGTACTCTGTACTCTTCTGTGACAACGCCTCCAGCCCTGGAAGATGAAAAGTTTCTATGTGGTAGAAATAAACACGGCAAGGATCATTCAACAACAGAGCATAAGGTTGGTGGAACACTTGTGACAAAGCAAAGGTGTGATGAAAGTCAACACATGAGAAAATTGGGGAAAAAAGCAAACGTTAGAAGCATTGTATGTTATGAAATCAAGCAATGTGTAGAATAATCTTAAACAAACTCAGTGGTGTGATACTAAGTCAACAATCATAATGGCAAAGTTGTGTGAAGCCTGCTACTTATATAAGATTTGTCACTGATATCTACAGGTTTGAGATAGCAAAACATTTTGTTTTCGTTGGCATCTGTGGGTGCCCCCATGTTGGATTGTGACATCATACAGGTGCTACCCTGTACCTTACACAACTGGTGAAAATTCTCTTTTTTTAACTTACCTCTGTTGAGCAAGCTGCTGGGCTAGCTGGGCCCCGATGGCTGTGTTAGAAAAAATAAATGTCGGTCAGTTTGTACAACAACCTCTAACTAATAACGGAAGATGGTATGACAAAGTGTAGCACCCCAGCCCATGCATTATGCAACTTATGGTTAAAGAAGTATGGTTAATATCAGCTTTAGAGATATGTCCAGCCTTCTTGGTGGCTAACAGTGTTATTGTATGAGGATTAAAAGGTGCTTTTATGATTGCTAGAAAAATGGAAATTAATGGCAATTATAGAAGATGGGTAAATAAGACTACCACCAAGAAGACTGGATGGGTGATACCATCCCTAAACAGCGAGGGACCTTCCAAGACCCTGGGCCCCTTGTCATTCAACCACACTCACACATCCACACATTTTTTTCTTTCTATGTGTACTTTTCTTTCGCTCACTCACTTCCACCCTTCGTCCAATCACACCATCAGCCTTCTTGGTGGTACATGTACAACAGAACTTCAGCAACACAGAGTTTGAACGTCTGAGCAGGAAAACAAAAAAGAGATGGGAAAAAGGAAACTGATGCTTTGTAACAGAAACTTTGTGGCTTTGCTGCGGTGGAAACTTTGTGAACATTTGTTGGTGGTACGGGTTTAGTTAACTACTTACGATCATTCTGTGCCGCTAGCTTCTTTGGCTCAGGCTCGCCATCTATAGGTGGGGAACAAAGTTGTACATGTAGGATCAAGAAACCTGCCTTTCTCCACGCACTCTCGTCTTTCCACCCAGGCGTTCATCCGATCCTCTTACACACTGTCCCTTTCAGACTTGAAGTAGCTACTTCGCATGCATGCTGGTGTTAGAAACCAAGTTTTAGTGTTCTCACAGGTTTCCTGAACCTTCAGTCAGTCTTTCATACACTCTCTCTGGCACTCAACCCCTATCCTTAAGTCAAGAGCCTCCTTCTATACCACTGAAGGCTTTTGTTTCTTATCCATCCAAGCCCACTGTATACTACTTATTTGTGACCCAGAAGGTGTCCACATTAGATATCCCAACTATCACAGCATGCAAAAGAACATGGTCGGCAGAACACAAAGAATGCTTATGCCCATTTAGCATATCACGTTTTTGGAACTTTAGTAGAATGCCAGTGTTCTCACCAGGCCTTTTCAGCATAGCGGGCCGATACGCTGTGGGCTGGAAAAATGACGCTGTAAAAAGCCCGCTACGCTGTATTTTCACCCAGCGTAGCGGCCAAAAAATGGGGGAAAACTGGAAAAATACCGTACTAAAAATACGAAAGCACGTGCCAAGCACGCGCCTCCGCTGTTTCAGGAAGTTTCAGCTCGAAGGGAGGTGTTTTACAGCACCCCGCGTACCGCTATCTCGCAGCCCCCACCCAGGACCGCCCCTTGCGCGGCGTGCGTTCTGTACTGTAAACAGAGAACCGGCACAAAACTTGTAAAAGGTTTCGGTTCAAGTCCGGTCAAAATCGGAACGGCAAGAAACGCTTCTTGGACTTGCACAAAAATAGCACTTGTATATATTCCCTTTTATGTTGCAGTATACTTGTAAATCATCTAAAACCTTCCAAAGATCGAGAAATTTGCGTTGAGAAATGACGAAAAACATCGTGCCTGCATGCATGCAGACAGCTAGCGGTAATGGCGGCGAAAACATCGTAAAATCTCGCAAAAAATTCTCGCGAGATCTGATGCGTCTCTGTGACGTCAGGGGAAACTAGCGATCTCATTGGTTTAGGCAAAGACTTTAGGATAAACAACAGCAGCGACCGCCATTTTTGGAGCAAATTTTACCGTATTTTACCCCGAAAATTTCTGCCGTTTTGGAGATTTTGCGGGCCCAAAACTCATATCAAAAGGAAGCAAAGGTATTCTTGTTGTTTTTACGTCCAACACCTCTTATGTGAACGCATTATTCGTCCGCCGATCGCGAACTTGAAAGTCGGCCGGGGATGCCCCGGGCCGTGCCGAGCACATGTTTCTGCGTGTTTTGTTCTGTTTACGATGAAAAAAAAATACGATGAAAACAGAGACTGTCAAAGTTGTTTATCTAGATAAAGTTGGTGGCAAACCGGACAATATTTATTAAAGTACGGTTGAGCTGAGTAAAGTATGTTGTTTATGAGTTTTTAGTTGTCTTTGATGCTTTGACTCAAAGTATCGTTACGTCAAACTGCTACAATTATCGTATATATGCCCATAAAAACTGATACAATAAGCCTTCTGAATAGCCTAAAATGCAAGAGCTTCCGGGGGGCTTCGCCCCCCTGGGTCCCCCCAACGGGGCTCTGCCCCTGGACCCCGCCGGGGGCCTTCGGCGGCCCCCGGACCCCTGCCCGACGCTGTGAAAAATTCCTGGTGAGAACACTGAATGCCTTCATAACAAAGATATAAATTCCCTTTTTGGGCTTGTATGAATTTGTGTTCTGCACGAGCAAGTTGCCAGGGCTTTGACCATGGTTGACTTTTTGTATGTTCAGCCGTGTGTATGTTGCAATCCATTTCCAAGTGCCACAAAAGGTGCTAGAAAAATGAATATGAGTATGAGAAAAACCTTTATAATGAATTTTCTCATTTGTATGAGAAAAGTCATTATAAAAGGTAAAAATGAAGATTTGATAAATTCAGATCAAGTTTTTTTTCAAAAAAGATTTTGTTCAAGGAGTACTTGTCAAATTATTATTGGCAGAGATAATCTTAATTTTAAGAGGCGCTGTCCCAATTGACAGTGGACCTTGCCCCTGATTATGTTTTATTGTTGCAGACTTCATATTTCTTACCATCGTGTGGGTTGCAACACCTGAACAACATTATGTGTATTTGGTTGGCACCACGGCCCTTCACAGTTTAACACCCTTGGAACCAGGTAAAAGCCCTGGGTATAAGAACTCCAACTCTACCTCCGTAGTCTCGGAACATGTTGTCAGGTGTGCCATTCAGCTCACCTGGCCCGTCTTCCAACCCTCGTTTCCGAGAGTCTGTTTCGGGGACCGCGCCGTCGCCTCCTATCTTAGCAGCAATCTGAAATGACATGCTCTAACATTAGCGACCAGTCACATCAACATTACTGCTATTTGACTTAAAAAATTATTCTGTACTACTGTAAACCCATTTTAACTTTTTATTTCACTTCAGGAGGGGAACTTAGATTTCTATGATGTTTTAAACTAGCAGCTGCATATTCTTTGTTACAACAGCAATACACTCTCTGCAAAACTGCCAAAATAACACCACACTTGAAGTTTCAAAATTTATGGTATTCCATTGAAACTAAATCTACATTTATGGTGTTCCATTGAAACTAAATCCTTTCTACTAGGATTGCTCTTAAGTGTTTTAGGTTAGAACAGTGACAGCTATTGACAGCTGAATTACGATGAAACAAGTCACTGCTGGCAACTTGAAGATCAAGGGGCCAAATTCCTTGTCCATGGCATACAGCCAGAGACATGTGAGCGACCCTTTTACAGTTCTAGTTCCCCAGTATCTGTAACTCTTTGGTATGTTCATCCTATGACTATAAACATTTAAGCACAGACCCCTTGACTTCAAAAATACAAACTACTGCCCTATATTTTACAGTCACACTCCTGAGCTGCAAGCTGACTCTTTGAAAAGGATGGAAATAACTTTCAGGTCATGTCCAAGTATGACCTCAGGAGTGCTTTGCAAGAGATCTGTTTCAAGCAGCTGAAAATGGTAGCCTTACAGAGAGTATGCCATTCAGCCTTCACCACAATTCACCTTATAATATAAGTTATATCCAAGAGCCCACAATTGCTAACAATTACTGTGAAATTCATAGAACAATCAGTATTGCTTCTATTGTCGATGCATGATAGCCTCAAGAACTACACTATACTGCATATTTACCAGAGGAAAATTACAGGTATTATTCATGCCCTTTTATTCTGACTACACAACTGAGGGGTAATGCATATTTTATAACCCTTAGTACTTGTTTTGCAAATATAGGGCTTTACAGGCTTTCCCCAAAGATACAAAATCAATACTACAACAGGCTATGCCATTAAATAAGAGCTGCCATAATGACATCAGCTAAGGAAACATAAACCCCAGAAATTATGCTGCAATAAACAAAATCCTTGATATAAATACAAAAATGACTAAGTCCTCAAAGAAAGCCTTTTTAATGACAATTTATGGTGCAAAAGGTTGACATACCGAACACATCTGCAGTCTTGGAAACCTGATTTCAGAAAATGATGCCAAAGACATTGAGACAACCAGTATGACACAATACAAGAAGTGATATATGCAAGACATGTCAGCACCCAGTTTTGAACTGCCCAAGGCAACCTTTAACTTCCTTTGGCACAGACTTTTCATGTTATCCAATCACAGTACATTCCTTCTGGGCTTTTAACTCCGACCTTCAGTAGTTAATTCAAGGACATATAGATAACTTAAAACAGAGGACTGGAAAGAAGGAATCACTGAGGTTATGATTTGGGGAACGGGTTTTCTGCGCGTGGAGAATTTGCGCGTGCGCGTGAAAAATCTGCGCGTGAAAAAATAAAGTTCCTGAAATATGTCAGAAAATGTGCAGCAAGGAATTCTAAGGCATACAAATGTGAACCTAATATACAATTTCCCATCTGTTACCTGAATTTTGGGTTTTAAAAAAAAAAGATTTTTAGATCCCTTGGGAATAGGTTGATTTGCATATTTTGAACATTTCAAAATCAAGTAAATTTGACAGAAATACATAGAAAAATTACACATACGATGTTTTAGATTATATGATGTAACAATTTCAGGCTTTTCTCCATTCTAGAAGCTTAATTTCATCTTTTTTGAAGCAGATTGTTTCACGCGCAAATTTCAAACTTTTTTGCGCGTGAAAACTTAACATCTAAAAATCACTTGAAAAGCACTCAGATCAAGATTTTGTACTCTAGAATGCAACAATATGATACTTGATTCCATTTTGTGCCATCTTGTTTGAGGGTTTAAGTATAAAACTGCAAAAACGTTTTGAATCCCTTGGGAATCAGCTAATTTGCATATTTTCACGCGCAGATTTTTCACGCGCAAGTTTTCACGCGCAAGTTTTTTACGCGCACAAAACCCCAACCCATGATTTGCATATTTTCAATCTCAGCATAATCAAATCTTCCCTGTAGTCAGACCAAATGCCAAGGCCATAAACCAAGGAAACATGGATGTAATCAACCAGGCAGTGTATCTACATTGTTAGGGACTACTGTCCAATATTGCGGCATAAATTGATGAGCATGCACAAACCGTAATCAGATTGCACTGGCTAACCTTGATTGGGCAGAGCTGAAACTGACAGCTTAATTTTGAGAGGAGCATCCCACCCATGAACAATGGATCAATCAAGACAGTGAAACACTATAAAGGCTCTTACAAGTTATTACTTTCTCAAGCAGCTTTCACAAGTCATTTTGTAAAACTGCCAGCTAACCAAACTTCTTCAGAGTCCAAACATTTATTCTGGACTGAACTAGTAAACAGAAGACCCCGACCCTATCCATATTTGGTCTGTAGTAAATAAACTAAAATGGCCCTCAGCATCATGACTTTTTGACTGCAATACCACTTTGAATTACAGGCTGTGAGCCAATTTTTCTCAGGACTAGCAGACTGGCTGAATTTTTTGTCATCAAGTACTACTTATGTCAGCAATGTTTCAGAAGCACATACCAACTTGTCTAGCCTTCCCTGGGGTCAAGAGATTTTTTGTGTGTAGCCATGTCTACACAGTACAGACAGAAATACCTGATACTCAAGACCAAGAAATGCTGTAAGAGGTTCACATTTAACTAAGTTACCATTCATCCCTCTAATAAACACAACACTAGCTTTAACAGTTAACATATGCCTAATGCCAAATAGTAGTTACTCAAGCAACTGATATTTGGCATATCTTATTACCTGGATGTCGAACCTTCATTGATGTAACATATTACCTTCGGGATTGAAAATATACCACAAAAGTACAGTGTGACTGTAAACCAGACAAATAGAATATTTTAAAAGAAGAAATAAAGGGAAAATTTGCCCCTGTGCCCAAGACACAACTTTCTTTACTGCTTGCCAAATCTTGGTGGTTCCAGATGTTTCTAGTTTCTACTTTTGTCAAAGACTACTTGGTAATAATGGTATCCACATTAACTTTACAGATTTCTGTCCTGTTTTCAATTTGGATACCCATTCTATACTTGAACAGCAAAGCAAAGGACCAAGAATTTCCAAACTGAAAAATATATGACATTTGGCAAAATACATATTTCCTACAAATGTATGATATGATATTTCATGCAGTGATATTTCTTCTGATAACCATTCAACATAAAATGTTGCAACTCTTTCAAATGTATTGAGTTTGACTAAGAAATTATTTGATTTATTAGAATTGCAAAGCCTTTCTATGACTTCAATATGACACTGATACAAGGCATGGTAAGGTGCTAACTGGAGATGCTTTGTACTTTTCTATGGCTCACGTCAGTCCTTGTCTAAGACAGCAAACATCTGTTTGCATAGTGCAAAGAACCTCTTGAGACATACTTTCAGTATCATTTGGCAAGAAAAAAAATTATATGAAAGCTTCTGCACATGTCCAGCCTTTCTTTCTATGTTTTTCGCCATCCGACCCCAGACAGTTCATGAAACGCCAGCTTGGTATTTCCGCTTCAGAGGCGAGAGCACGCCATTCACGAGAACAAAGGAGCTTTCTTCTTCAGACCACGCCGCAAATTTTCGCACGAGAAACGGCGAAATTTTTATATCCAAACGTCCAATCCTTTCCCCGACTTCTAACATGACATTGGGGATTGGTAAAATAACATCTATGTTTACTGAATAACTGAAGACTTTGCACATAAGATGTTTAAATTAGTCAAAAATCTCATTAAAATCTAAGTGCCACACAAATCAAGCTGAAGCTACACAGAAGCTGGCGGCATGTGCAAATCGTCGACTTTTACCACCTAAAAATTCAATTCGGCTCTCAACCTACCGATACATTTTACAGGTAACGACACACAGATTTCTAAGGCAAAAATATTTCCCAACTCTGGGTTGAAAAACTCCTAATTTCAAGTAAAGCATTTAAGACTTTGCTAGTGAATCCGTGCTTGACAAACAAGACATTATTTGCTAGCACGCGGTCATGTCACAGTCGGCACTGCGCGCGCGTCGACTCCAAAACTTCAGGACGTGGTTTCTCGAAATATCCAGCCTACAGACAAAAATTATTCCGACAAAATTTGAGAAAACACTCTTCTTCACCTGTCTTGCTCTCTGTAAGGCGTCTGCAAACGCTGCATTTTGTGTTTCTGGCGTCGACATCGCCGATGGAGGCGCCACCGCTGAATAGTCCATCATCTTGACAAAATGGTGGCTGCGAAATGTGTGTTTCCTGCCAGATGCATTGTGGGTAGAAAATTATGGTATCTTCTGTAGGTAGAATTAAAATTTCAAAAAAAAATATTTTCTAGTTGTACAAATATTATTGTTTCAAAAACACTCAAATAAGCAACTATTTATCAACTATTAAGAAAATATTAAATTTTAAACATTGAAATTCAACTCATAACAAAGTTGCAAAGTAATAATGAATAGACACAAGACAATAAATCCCCCCATTACAATCTCTTAAATAGAATATTCTAAAATTTGACCTTTGCCTGGAGGCAATTAGAGGGCATTAAAATACAGATTTTTAATAGATACATTTATACATACTCTGATGAAGAAAATTAATATAAAAGCCAAGCATCTTGAAACTAAAAAAGAGCTAGATAAATGATAGACGAATGATCTTTTACTTTGGTTTACACACGTATGTTGGTGTGTCTGAAACTCTCTCTCTTTGTCCTGTCGCCCTTAAACTTTGCAACAACAGACACATGGTAAGACAGGTGATCAAATTTAAAAGGATGAAACCAGCAGAGCTCTTCAAGGGGGCGTGTCCTGTTAAAACTCAGTGTAGCTGTCTTCTAGTGATTTAGTCTGTACATAGAGTGAACTGCTGTGCAGTGGGCATCAAGTATAAGGTGAATTTCAGGTAACAATCAAGCAAAGAGTAAGAAAAATTGTTTAACTTTTTAAAACTTTCTCTAAACTTTTTGTCTTCAGACAGTCAACATGCAACGGTACAAGAGTGATACAAACCAATGTACAAACAAAGCATTTGTATTGAGAGCATACTTTAGTAGTACTGCATGTAGTACATATATAACTTTACAGTTCCAAAAACGTCCTTGCTTGAGGTGTATGTATTTCAACTCCTGCCTACCTCATATTACTATAAAGGACGATATATAAACACCCTTGCTAAAGTACGACTGTAGGGGCTTGTCAAATCTTATTTGAGTCACAGATTTGACTCCCAAACATAGTAAATTTGTCTCACTCTTTTTCATTTTCAAATAATAATATTCTTCTTTACATAGTCAGGGGCAGCTGCACCATGTCCAGTACAACTGACAAAGTGGATGCGAAGGATGCATACGACGAACAGAACATGTTTGAGAATGGGAGGATAAACTTGCAGATTGGAGCCCCAGCATACGCCATCCTCCAGCAATGTGCCAGCATTATGAGAGCAGCCACTGAACATAGAATGGTAAGTACAGGGCCAGCATATGTCTGTTTGTCGTAAAAGTCCCCCAAACGTGCTGTTATTATTGAGGGCATCAATATATTATATATTGGCCACTTCAGCTGAGTCTGCTAAGATGAACAATACAACCTACATGTGCCTCCTGCAAATAAAGACTTGTTTCTATTGATAAACCGTGTTCTGTTCATAATGCCAGCTTTATAGTCCTGTGGTTTAGCATCATTTTTTTCTTTGCTGGGTTTTTATTTTTTTCGCCCTCTTGCATTAGTTTTGGGGTCTCTAGAGGATGTCATCCATAAAATTAAGTCATTGTGGCCTAACATCTGATATTAATGTATTTTCTTTTCTTGAATAAAGTATGCACTTTTAAAACTTTTCGAAATGGAAAAGTTGCTTCAAGCTGTTGTCAGTTGGGGTGCGTACTTGATTTGAGTTTTTCCATTTCACCTTTCAGTCCCACAGATCTGTGTGAAACTTGCCCCGAATCAGGGGTGCGTATTTTAATTGGGGTGCATTACCGTGCATACAAGTACATTAACTTTATTCGAGAAAATGTTGTGTTTAGTTGATAATATTGTTTACCCCTGATTTATCCAGGCTAGAGAAGAGAAGGAGGGCTTCCTGTTCCAGTACGGATCACGAAACGGAGACGTAGCTTACAGGAAAGAGCTGGCTTCTTTCCTCACCAGGCATTACAGATATCCAGTTGACAGGTGCTGCAACGATAGGAAGTTAACATTTTTGTGTGGAGAAAATGTAATCTCCAAGCAGAGCTATCAGTGGCAAGGCAGTACCCAAAGAGCCAACCGGTATCCAACAGTCATACAGTGGCTTACAGTGACTTATTGGATCTTTGGATGTTATGATTTGGTCTGCTTGGAATAAATAAAGACAATGTCACTTTTTGACAACTCTCTCCAAAAATATTTCAATACATGATCTAATCTCTAAAATTGTGATTTGCTATGGAGTACAAGTGTGGGCCAAATAACCAAAACAAATTTCAGAATAATGATGAAAATAAACTTGAAAGATGAAAAAGAAATGCATCGCAAAAAAGGAAGAAGACAAGTGGTGCCATTAAGACCCCTTTCACTCTAAAAAAATTGAGAAGTGCCATTGGTCTGACATCCAGGGTATTGGGTATTATTGCTCATGCATGCATATGCCATTTGCAACAGCTCGTCCCTGGTCGTGACAGCAGGAGCAACACAAGGGCTGTACATGCTGGCCTCCCTGCTGTTCAGCAGGGGAGATGTGGTGTTCGTAGAAGATCCCACCTACTTCATTGGTTTCCAAATACTGAAGACAGACTTGGGCTTAAAGACAATCTCAGGTATCTAAATAGAAAGTGGGAGTCTAAAAATTTTAACTGTTAATCATGACTAGTTTGCTGTGGTGTAAAGCTTTCATATGGTATCCACCATATTTCTTCATCTCTGAAGTACAAAGTAAAATGCAAAGTGCATTCAAAGAGTATACCTGGAGGACCATGTGAATAACGTCATGTATTCCATGACTCAAAATTGGTTAAAATAAAAGAGTCTAAAACATGGACTTTGTGACCACTGAGTAGATAATTTCTTATACAATAACAAAACACTGCATCTGGAAATTAATAAGCTTCTAAAGTTATAAGTAAACTGTAAGTAAGACTTGGCCCACTCTTCATTGTTCATTGTCCTTATTGAAAAGAGCTAGGGAAATTTCACTGGGAAAATGAATCTGTAATATACTATACGTAGCAACTGTCTTCTTTGTAATACTATTGGAATTGGGTTAAGGTCTTGAACTCTTGATCATGTTGTTCATTTAAATTGATTTGGTTCCAAACTCCCATTCTCTGTAAAATGACTTACTGCTGCTAATGTGATACAGTTCCTATGGATGAAGAAGGCATTGATGTGGACCTGTTGGATGGACTGCTGGAAGAGCACAAGAAGTTATCCACCATCAGTGTGACGGAAGAGCGGCCCTTCTGGACAATGCTGTACCTCATCCCTACTTTCCACAACCCAACAGGACGATGTCTCTCAGAACGTAAATAACAGTATTTTTATGATCCAAAGCTTGTTTGTAAGCGTTTTATTTTTTGAGTACGGATATAGAACATAATGGTGCAATTTAGACTTGCAATGCATGATTGTGTTGCTGAGCTTTTTAATGGTTCATGCATGTATGTTGGACGTAAGATAACAAAATGATAAACTTAAGTCTTCAAGTCTTGGGTACAAATTGGTGTAAGGACATACAGAACAGAGCTGTCTACAGGACCTCTTCTGATTTGTCCTGGGGAAAATAGCTTGTTGGAACAGACAGAAATTCCACCCAGTTCATCAAAATATCTTGAATTGATGACATGAAATTGATGAAAAAGTAGTTTTATAAGGCTTAAAATGACAGGCTAATCAACAAAAATCCAGTCCTTAACAATAAGTGGGACAGGAAAAATTAAAGCTTGCGACAGCACTTCTGATTTTCTTCTAACAGGAACACATTTTTAAAGGTAAGCACATATATTATCTCCAAATCTTGGATGGCTATCAGTCTATCTTGTTCACGGGCCTTGTCTCGCGACAGTGCAAGACTAGGTTGAAACTTGCGTGGATCTTCTGCCCCTACACTTATCAATTGTGCTATACAATGCACCTTACATACTGTAGATTAATTTGAAGGCTCATGATGGTATGTTTTTCAGGTCGTTGTAGACAGCTTGTCCAGGTTGCAAGGAAGCACAACATACTGGTGGTCTGTGACGACGTGTACAACACTCTGTGCTATGAGAGGGACACCCAGGGCAACTTTGTAACTCCGCCCCCTGCGCTCATTTCATTTGACCAAGAGACTGACCCCGGTTTTCAAGGCAACGTGGCATCCAATGGCTCCTTCAGTAAGATCTTGAGCCCTGGGCTGAGACTGGGGTGGATACAGGCACCAAAGAAGATACGCAGCCTTATAATGAACAGGTGACTAAATTTTTCAGCTTGTGGTGGCTAGGGCTGTGTACCTAAACAAATTTCAGGCTCAGGTACAGGTACACGGGTTTAGGTACAGCTCCGGACCTGCACCTGTACCTAAAAAAATTTAACCAAGTATATGTAAGTTAAACATGTAGCTAACTGTCTTTTCTAGTGATAAATTGTCATCTTTGTATTTGGAATTACATGTTTGAGTCTCAAAACAATTTCTTCTGCAAGTTTTCTTAAGTTTCAACTGCAAGATTATCACCATTGTCATTGTTGATTCGGGATTTACTTGTCCATCAGTCTTAAGAAGTAGTGTTTAATAGTGATTTAGTTTGTTTAGGTACAGGTACAGGTACATGTACAGGTACACAGATGTTTAGGTCCGGACCTGTACCTAAACATTTTTTTAGGTACGATACGGGTACGGGTACCTATACCACAAGTTTTGCAGCTTCAAGAAAAGTTGTGCATGCACAAGTTAAGTGTCCCAAAAGACATTATGCAAATTAAACAGCACATTTGGAGTGCTTTAAAGGCATGGAGCCTGAATAATAACAGCTTTTGCAGTAAGGTAACATAAGAATAATGATTGTTCTGTTGTCTTTGCCTGGAGACACTTGTGTTAAGTCTTGAAGGTGGAGTTATTGAAATGTTTACATACCTCATCTATCATCAATGAAGGTTAGACATCGGTAATACAATATGCTAAATAATAGTAACTCATGATCAAGTAATTGAATATGATTTTTTAAAAATCATCTCTGTCTTTTGTCAGTTCATATTGTGACAGTGGAGGCTCCTTCAATAACTACACCTCAGGAATCATTGCCAGCGCCCTCCAACTGGGGCTTGTTGATCAGCACCTGGGCAAAATACAGGACATCTATGCAGTAAGTTCACAACTTTCCAGGGCTATTGTCATATAGCTTTAGAGGCTTTATTTTTGTCCATTAACAGAGAGATACAAACATATTTCAATGCTAGTCTTCCTGGACTTAAAATACACAAATGACAACGTTACACATACAGATACAATTATATACAGTGCAAACAATCAGTACATATAATTGTTTACAATGAAAGTCGTTCCATGTGGATATGGCTCTGTATGTAAAAGTTCTCTTCATAGTGTTAGTCCTTGGTTTTGGTAGTCTGTATGTTTGATGTGTGGAATAACGTGTCTTGTAACTGTGTTGCTGTGTGACCGGATTCAGGTGGTTGTAGAGAACTGCAGGTTGCTGTGTTGTGACGATCCTCTGGAACTGAGACATAGTGCGGGCTAGTAACCTTTGTTTAGCCTGATGATGATAGGCTTTGCTTACCCGGTAGTTTTATAAGGAGGTTATAGCAACTGACAAGAAATAATCACACCATATACACCAAGAAACAGGTGGATTAGTAATGTAATTATTATCATATACATGAAGCACATGCAAACTGACACAGTTACATTTCTGTTTAACACATATATGTACATACCTTTAAAAAACTTTACGCCCCACCTAGTTGATTTTTTTTCTTTCTTTTTTTTACTCTTACGTCTTCATTAACCTTTAATTCTTTTAAGTTCAGTTACGGTACTTTTAGACCTTAGTGTTACCAAGGATGTTATTATTATAATGTTCTTGTATTAACATACTAAGTCTTCTTCCTTTCAGGACAACATGAATGCTGTACATAAGATAATCACAGAGGAATGGCCAACAGGGGTTTCTTGCCATTTGCCTAAGGTAGAGTTCCTTAAGACCTTTTTGATAAAGTCCCTGTCATCTTTTCATTAATAAAGGTATCTTGCATTATTACAGTTAAGAATATGGAATATTTATCTAGCTTATTAATGAATGAATTGTGATGCCATACCATTAATACGCAGATCATTCACTCCTGACATATTTTATCTCCTACACCCAGGGTGGTTTCTTCATTTGGGTGGAGTTTCCCCAGGGTTTCAGCTGTGCAGAGCTGAAGGAAACCTGCATTAGGGACCACAATGTGTCTTTCTATGTGGGAAGCATGTGAGTTTTACTCATTTGTAATTTAGGTACAGGTCCGAAATACTGGAACATTGATGTAATGGTAGTCTGGTACTGTACCTAAATAGGCTAACACATAATGTTTTAACCCATTTTGTTTCTAAGGACTTTTCTACAGATGGAAATTTAATATTAGATGAAGTTGAAAAGATTGAATAGTCATTGAACTCTGCACCTTTTGTTATTTGAGGTCATCTGAAAAGCCAGCCTGATTTAATCTCGCTTATAGCAGCCCACCTGGCATCTGGCCGACATCTAGAAGCTAACTCTGCGGAGAGGGGCCAGTTACAACTTACAGCTCTGGACAGCAGAGTTTGCATTATAGATTAAATTTAGTAGTCAAAAGCATAACCTCTGCATAAAATGTAAACAAACATTGCATTTGCTTGCTTTTACATGTTTCTGTCATCATCAAAGGCCACAGGTTACTTTGTCAAATAAATTTTCAGGTACAGGAACAGGTGGGGACTTAAACTGCTGTATCTGTACCTGATGTTCCCTTTTGACACACATCCCCTCTCTATAGTATATTCAATCAAAAATATTGCAAGAAATTAAAAAACATATTGACATTTGTAGTCAATTTCACAACTCTTTCTTTGTTGTATGAACAGATGTTCACCACAGGGCCTGTTTGGAAACTGCCTGCGCGTGTGCTTTGCGCTGTACGACATGGAGACTCTAACCGACGCTGTGAGGAAGATTGGGCAGTCCGCACGGCTGATGATGGAGGCACATACCATTTAGACTGTTGCGATTGCCCTAACCTTACTACAAAATGTAGTATCTAAGTACAAACATATCATTGGTGGGGGAAACTTGGTGGTATATGGTGGTCAATATATGGTGAGCAATAACTTTTTATCAACTACAAAAATGAAACTATCTTGAAAGTAAACATGTGTGGATTGAAAAGTTGGTATTTGGTGCAATGAAGTTGTATTTGAAAAAAAATTATATTTGAAAAACAGAATTATATTTTTGAAATGTTATTCAAGATGTAAGTAGTATTGTTAGCCTGAAATACTATGCAGCTTGAAATTTAACTACGTCTACATGTACTAACATTCATATTACAAGTACATGTACCCCATATCCAGACATGTTGGCTCGCATATCAGTTGCTAGATTGTGGGTAAATCTCAGCTTGATCCTACCTTTTTAATTAAAGAAAACCAGCCAAGAATAACATTGTACAATGTAATAAGAATGCCCATTTATTACTCTCTAAATGCTTGTACACTCCCTTTTTACTAGAGGCTGCTACCACACTGAGTGACCAAATATTTACAAATCAGACAACAGTTTTTTTTATAGATGACGAACAAGTGTTTTGTCATTATTTGACAAATACTACAATGTAATACATTATGCATCATATGCCAGCTCTAAAATTAAGGGTCACAGAAATCCAATCTTGGTTGCCATACAGTTGCTCAGTGAAAAGGGGCCTTAGTAACTTCGCACAAAGTATTAATATCATGATGCAGCACTATACTGTATTTACATACAAATGACTGAGATGTTCATTAAGCTAAGGTCATGCAATGATATTATAGAGGCAAAATGAAGTTGACGGTTTATGGTGTAGAAAGCATTTATAGTAGTACTGTACATTTATATCTAACTTTAAAACATCTGCACAGCAAAAACATATTTCCAAATATCTTACTGTGAGTGCTACTATGGAGATTCACTTACATGTATATACATGAATGACCATTGTGATACGAAACTTTGTTACTAAAGTATTTTGTGCAATGGACTATTTGTCAATCAGTGTTCCCTTTGCCTTCTTCCTTTCATGTTCAGTTGCCTGGAAAAGAGGAAAGGTAATGTTTAGTGATGATTTGAAAGAACTTATTCTCTGGCACACTTATTATTTTGTATTGTAACTGTTGCAATTTGAATAAAGTCAAAGCACACTTAGCATCCTAAGTGAAATTAACAAATTGTTGCAATACAAGATATCTATCATTTTACCTTTCTAAAATGGTTATCACAAATTCATTTGATTATCAACACTTATATTGAGCTATAGAGTTGGAATATGTCAATACATAATATCTGTACATACCATCTCCTGAAGTTTTCTCTTCACCATGCCCTTTCTCTCCAACTGTTTTTCAATTACCCGAGCGTTAGAGGCGTATGAATCTGCAACTTCCCTCTGAAAAATAGCGGTGACACTGGTTGAGGAATACAGATACTATAGTACAGAAAATACTATGTGATGTAGTAGTTACAATCCAACATCTAGATTAGTTAGTTAAGTGCAGTGTAGTTAATACCAGTGCATGCCTCTTTCTATATCAAAGTGTAAGACTACAAGGGCGCTGTGTTCACATTGACAATTTGCATTTTAACAGACATCTGGAACAATTAAATATCTGTAGGTGGAGGCTGAGTACACAGTCACTAGCTTGTCTCGATGGAACAAAAGCGCCATCTTATACGTGCACCTTGTCTACTTCTATTACTACTACGTATTATAGATTTGTACTGTATTGTGCGATCGCATGGCGTTATCGGCAGCGTGTTGAGCAGCAAGTTTGAACCCTGCCATGTCACCGATCGTGTGCCCTTGGAAAAGGCACTTAACACAACTTTTCCCACTTCACTCAGGTCAAAATGAGACAGAGTACATAGCTTCGGCTAGGGATATTCCTCGGATAGGACGTTACATAAAGACTGTGCCATAATGATCAACATAATGATTGTGGGCACTAAAGGAAGAAAAAGAATTACTTACAGCTTCGATCTCCTCCTCTTCTTCATCTACTGTAGACACAGTGACGGAGCTGAATTTACCCATGTCTTTTGTGCGCTTTGTCATCATCACCTGCAACAAACATCACAACAAAAACATTTAACATTTAGTATATGTATTATCGTTGTCCTCAAAGAGGGACCTCACATATGTTCAAGTAAGAGGATAATAGCCACTGTATTACTTCATCATCGGGTTTTGGTTCCTAAGCACATGTACTTCATCATCTAGTGATACAAGATACCTAGGTCACAACCAATATGCTTGAACCTGAACACACTTTGATGGTGTCTAAAGTAATCTGTATCAGGCTGCAATACAGCCCATGTGGTGAGCATAACAAATATTTGAAGTCAGCTCACAAGAATGTCTTAAATGCATAATTTATGGAGCATAAACGAGCATCAGGACACAATGGAGCACAAAATATTTAACTTGCATTGATTCGTAAAAGATTTAACAGAAGAGAGATTACAAAGATATTTTGTCATGAAGGCACCATAAGGCGCAAATAACAGTTGCGGTATTTTCATTTGAATTTTGATTTTTCATACAGTGGAGAAAATACACAAAAGTGTACAACAGTTCTCCTGACCTTCTTGGGTTTGGCTTCAGCGGCCACTTGTTGGTAAATGTCTGCCTTCCTCACACCTTTCCCCTCCTTCACTACAGCCCCACTCACCACAAAGGTCACAGTACCACCCTTCTCCTCATGTCTGTAGTACAGCCTCAGGCCACATCTGGGGACAAATGTCAGAACTCTGTTTTAGAAACTCTCAACATAGACAAGCATTGCAAAAAAGTAAATACAAATTCTAACATTATGGCTTCAAACAGAATGAATAATGATGCTTGTGACTTGTTGAGACAAAAATCCAACTATATGTACTACTTTTGTAGCCTGCAGTCCAGCCTTGTTCGATTTAGTTCGCTCCCGAAGGTCACTACCCTGCAGTGCCCGCAACCTTTGGGAGACGAGTGGACTAAAGCAAACAAGGCTGGACTGCAGGCTACAACAGTAGTACATGTAGTTGGATTTTTATCTCAACAAAATACAAGCATCATTATTCATTGTGTTTGAAGCCGTAATGTTAGAATTTGTATTTACTTTTTGCAATGCTTGTCTATTGTACTGGTGATCATCATAGGCTCTGTTGATAAATTAACAAAACTGCTTTTGCCAAGAGTTGTATTTTTCAAAAGGACTGTCATAATTTGTAGTTGAATACAACTGCTACTCATGCATTTGCTGAATAGTTTGAAGTTTGAAGTAGTAGACACAAAAGAAGACCACTCTACAAATATTGTAGGAAAATGTATTAACTTACTTCTTACACTTCTGCCTGTATTGCCGTTCAATTCCATCAGGCCATTTCAGGAAGACAGTCTCGCCTGGCTCTGCTGTGACCTTGTGTGCATGTTTGGACCCATCGATGACTCTGGCGTTGTCTCTTTTTCTCAGGGGCAACTTCTCCAGTGGACAATCTGTCAAATAAGCAGGAACAAAAATCTGATTAAAATCTCATTTAGACTTGTGTGTCCTCTTTAAAATTCAATGTTTCCAACAAAAAGACCCCTGTATTTCACCTAAAAAGCTGCTAGGGGACCCAAACCTATATCACTTCTTTCTGAGTGCAAAAGGAATTAGCCATAATGTTTAGGGATCATGTCCATAGCATGTCAAGAAAATGAGATAACTTTACATGCGTAATATCCAAACCAGGAATTTTGCTGCAGCATCATAGAAATCCGCTAGGGGTCCCACATATGGCACAGGAAACATACCATTCTTGGTAAAGGTAACAAGCAAATCAGAAAAATTGCTACTCTGTTGTTGTTACTGTCCCAGTGTACAAAATACTTTTCTGAGCCAGGTTGCACAGTGTGCAACCTGGGGCAAAAACTAGGTTGCACAACTGAATTTCAAGTTGCACCACCTACAATTCACTAATTTCTGAAAAAAAAAGGTACAATACATACATGTTTGGCTGATATGAAACGGAGCTGCCTTGGTCCATTTATTTCTTCCAAGTAAATTGACAACAAAATCGAGTTCTGAGGCTCAAAATGGGTTGGGGTTATGTGCGCGTGAAAAATGTGCGCGTGAAAACTTGCGCGTGAAAAATCTGCGCGTGACAATATGTAAATAAGCTGATTCCCAAGGGATTCAAAAAGTTTCAGCAGTTTTAAACTTAAAAAGCTCAAACAAGATGGCACAGAATGGAATTAAGCATTGTATTTTTGCATTCTAGAGTACAAAATCTCGATCTGATTGATTTTCAAGTGATGTTAAGTTTAAATGTTAAGTTTTCACGCGCAAAAAAGTTTGAAATTTGCGCGTGAAACAATCTGCCTCAAAAAAGATGAAATGAAGCTTCTAGAATGGAGAAAAGCCTCAAATTGTAACTTTTTACAATATAAAACCTCATAGAAGTAATTTTTCCATGTATTTCTGTAAAATTTGTGTGATTTTGGATTGTTCAAAATATGCAAATGAACCTATTCCCAAGGGATCTAAAAATCGGGTTTTTTCAAACCAAAAATTCTGGTTATATATGGGAAATTATATCATAGGATCAAATTTTTCTGCCATAGATTTCCTTGCTGCACATTTTCTGACATATTTCAGGAACTTTATTTTTTCACGCGCAAATTTTTCACGCGCACGCGCAAATTCTCCACGCGCAGAAAACCCGTTCCCCTCAAAATCTAAGTTACACCAAGGAGGTTAAAAATCACAGGAGAGAGCTCAGTCATTAACACCCCACTGCGCGCTATTGTTCAGACCCTCCGGGCCCATTGTTTCCGCCCTCCGGCGGTGCGTCTTTGATGACCATGATGGCCGCAGCGTTTCCCGCCATTTCTGATGAGCCCGGACGTGTCAGCCAATCAAATGAGCCCAGCTATGACGTCATGTGCCGCGATCCCGGCCGAGGACGACCGAGGGTTGCCGAACTGCGAGCGAGATGAGCGCAGTTTCCGTGGATTTCCTTATTTGGAAAGCTAAGGTGACGTGTGCAAACAGTACTGTTGTGGAGAGACCAAGATGGCGATCATGAAGATAGTTGTTTCGGCACTGTGCGACCAAGTTGAGTGAATTTACAGGCATTTTTGTCGCTGTATCCGTGATTTTTTCTCTCAGAATTATGAACAATATTCTCTACTTCATGTGTCTATTAAAAAATTATTATGCTTGCCCCGCAAAAGAGACTTTTTTTCCACGATAGAAGAGGGCTTGGGTGTGCCAAATAAGTATTTGTTGTTGCTGTTCGCGATCGATTTTTGCTGTTCGTGATGCATGAATTTTGTACTATGAGGGCTCCGTGAATGTTCATGGCAATGATGGGAAGCAAGATAATATTTCCGAGGAAATCTATTTTGTTGGTATTGAAGGAATTTTTGCCTCACGAGGAACGCAATTTTTTTACACAGATGGCTTGATATCTAAATTTGACAGACTTGAAAATAAAGTTGCAAAGCGTTTCTCAAGCTTCTTACAAATAGCTCCAAAGTTTTTTTTGCCGTGTGTCAGGCTATGAAAGCCGACCCAGCGTTCTTCTACACTGCGTGACTTGTTGTTACACACATTTCTGTGGCCCGTGGGGAACTCTGCTCGCACTTGCCTCCGGCGAAGTATCGTCACTATTGATATCTGTTTACGTAGTAAAAGTAGCGCTGTATTTAATGAGAATCATCCTCAAAATCGCTGAAATCCCGGCCCCAAATCGATGTTCCTGGACGAGTGATGTTGAAACTGACTCGTAAACAAAGGCCCACGCTAGCCTGACGAGATGCAGATTGGGGTAATTAGCACTTCGATGTGATTCACACTCGCGGCCAACAAGGTACAATGGGGAACTCTCTCCTGTGATTTTTTTAACCTCCTTGGTTACACCCTGTGCAACCTGAAATTTAGAAGTAAGTTGCACCAAGTAAAAAGTGGTTGCAATGTGCAAGTGTGGAAGTGTGTATTTTGCACGCTGCTGTCCATATTCTATTTTTACGTCAACTGTTTCTTTAGACATGTGTTCTCTACTCTAGAGTCTGGTGTTCTCTGGATAAATTTTCATGCCCCCCTCCCCACAAACTAACACCATGTGCACCATCAGCTCACCTAAAATCAGCACCATCTGTCCGCATAAGCAGTAGTACACGTTCAGCGGCTTCTCTCCTTCATACTCCTCCTTATCCCGCGTGTCTGAGCACACAATACTGCGGGAAATAACCTTCGGCATGATGTTTCACTTCCAAACGTCGTCACGACGGACAAAAATCACTCAGATGTGTAAAACGTCACCGGATGTTGTGTAGTTGTCTGACGTCATCACCTTAGTCATTAGACACATTCACAATTTCATAGGGGAGTTATGTACACAAATAACGTAAAATTCATACCATTTTCATTCTTAAAGCTGTATAATATGATAAAAATAACAATTATTATATATGCCGAACTTTTGTGTTAGACTAGATTTGTGACACTTTTATATGTATATATCCTGACTTATTGTGACCTGTACTTAGCTCGGTTGGGCAAAATTGTACAATAAAGGTCTTCATTATATACACTAATGAGTTAATTGGCTCAAGCTACGACCTTTGAGAAAAAGTTTGAGAAATTGTGAAAATCTTATAGGAACACTATCCCCCTAAAAGTGGACGGTTCCATCGTTGCCAGTCTTTGCCGCCATCTTCGACCACCAAGAAATATTTTTCCGAAGAACATGAGCAGTCAGGCGTCTAGTATAAACGCAGTCAGGGATAAGTTAGAGGCTATAGAATATCCTTACTGCGATGATGTGTCCAAATATGAGAAACTGGCCAAGATCGGACAGGGCACGTTTGGGTGAGTGCGATTTTTTTATGACTAACAACATGGACAAGAGGCGCTGGGAGGGGGGCAAGATACTAGTATTCTTTTTTTTTATTGTCTAAAGAATGGCTTCCAACGACTTATTACATCTAATAAAGTAGTTTGACACAGGGTTGGGACATTTGTATGTATTTTGATCAAGTTCATTTCCATACAGTCTATGGTTTTGCAATATCTACGTGTGCTCTATCCAGGGTTCTAGCCAGGATTTCATTTTAGCGTAGTGGGAATGGCGTGGTAGCGAAGTGACCGATCAGGAGATTGGTGTGGAAGGGGGGTCTTGGCCCCTCCAAGGTGAGATTTAGATAATGTAGAGTTAAAAAGTTGGTACTCTGTTAACATCACAGTCAGTTTTGAATGGCATATCATCCTTTTTCATTGTGTAGACATTGATTAGACATTGTTGAACAAGCAAATGATAGCAAAGCACCACTACACTAGTTAAAAATTAGCGTAGTGGCCCTTATTTTAGCGTAGTGGTCACAAATTTTAGCGTAGTGGCCCACTACACTAAAATGCACTAGCTAGAACCCTGCTATCTTCTATAACAAGTCATGATGTAGATGTTGCGTGGACAAATTAATCATTTCCTGTTACCCCACTAGAACTTCGTAGAAGTCTACTATACTAGACTTACCACTATGATAATATGTAAATAGTGAGTCATCTTATTATAAGCCCTTTCACTGAGGTAAGAAACCGTTCTGAACGCATGTGCAGCGACAGGAATTCTATGTGTCAAAGTATAAGGCCCCAAAATTGAAAACAAAACCCGTCTGGACATTGTTATATGCAAAACGAAACAATGGTCAAGACAAGTACTGTTTACAGTTTCGGGGCCTTGTCCTTTGACATATTACTAGACTTCCTCTTGCCGCACATGCGTTTTAACATCTGTGAAAGGGCGTATACTGTAGTATCATTAGATTATGATACATTCTACATGAACACTGTACCAACAGTCCAACACTTCATGTTACATATTAAATAGACATTGAACAGTAACTCAAGCCAAGGTATTGGCCTTATTCACATCACAGACTGGTAAGACAACATTCTCTTACAAGCTTACACCAAGACTTTGTCACCGAATTGTATATTCATGTCTACTGACTTTTGATGTCTAATGTTTATTGTTTGATTTGGTTTCGTATTGCTTTCTATTATCATTTCAGGTTTGGGAGGACAACTTGTAAAGGTGTTGATACACCTGTTTTGTCCTCCCTTCCACTTGTTTTTGCATGTGGTAAATTCAAATAAAGAAATAAAGAAGACCACCACACTTTCTCTCCACTATACAGGGAGGTGTTCAAGGCCAGGCACAGGAAAACCAAGCAGTTTGTGGCCCTGAAGAAAGTGCTGATGGAGAATGAGAAGGAAGGGGTAAGATTGAGAAAACATCAGATAAAGAAAATATCAGATAACCTGCTTCTGTATTCTATGAAATTATGTGACAACTGCGCATACCAGACATACTTATGATTTGTTTTGATTCATGAATTGTTTTGTCTGTAATTAGCAGATTAAACATAGCATCTCTAACACTGATCTCCATGCAGATGTTGGGAGAATGAATTGCTACATTTTTTACTTGCTGCCTGTTTCTGTGTGAAATGCAGAACCTAAGGCAAAATGCCTTCCTATGTTTTAGAGGCTTTTAGACACAAAGGCAAAGCTACGAACAGGCCTATTTCATATGAATGATTCAACCTCTCCCAACATCTGCTTGGAGCTTAATCATAGCACTCGCTCAAGTAACATATAAATATTGACTATACCATTGATAGCGCAGGTAATTTTGAATGTTATTGTTGTTATTACCTCCATCAACTAAGGCTCGCCCCACCTATCCCTCCATCAGTTTAGGCACGCATATGCAAAGAAAGAAATATATAAATTTTGTATGCTGCTTAATGATTAACCAGTAAAATGAACCATTTGTGATGCTATGTATGCAATTGACATAATAAATATATGAAAATTAACACTTGTATTATCTTAGTTTCCCATTACAGCTCTGAGAGAGATCAAGATTCTTCAGATGGTGAAGCATGAAAATGTTGTGCAGCTGCTGGAGATCTGCAGAACTAAAGGTAGCTGGTTTGAATCCTCGCAGGTGTCTCTTCTTATCGCACAGTGGTGGTTTTTGTTTCGTGCAAGTAATGCTAAAGTGTAGTGTAGAATCGAAAGTGAAGAGGGCGCAAGTTTTTATTTCTTCAGCACTGTAACCTGTATACAGCCAAAACTGCCAAGTTGACTGGTGAAATATGGTTAATGTGGACTGATGGTCCCTATACTATAGACAGTATTCTAAATGCCTGTGTCAATGGGAAACGTTATTTACAGAACTATCAAAAGTGGTCACATTGACTTGGCGGTCCTTATGGACTGTGGTCACTTGGTATAGTTTTGACTGTATACCATGTCATCATCATCATCATCATCATCATCATTACAAAAGTAATTGCACAAATAGAATGTTTTATGTCATTAAAACAAGTAAGTAAGGTGTACTGTGTTTAGCTAAGGAAAGTGCATGCAACATTATCATAAGGCCTAGGAAAAAGTGTTGTGTTTCCAGTTACCCAAGTAGACTGACCCTGGCAAAAGCCTTCCCCAGCTTGGACTTGTGTGTAATTTCTGACCTGACATCTAATTGATGAAAGCATTCCAATCTTTTTCTCCTCTTTCCTGTTGAAATAAAAAAAGTGAAAAGACTAATCTACGTAGCTTTAAAGCCAGTTCTAGCTAGCCTGAAATTTCTTTTCCGTTAGTAGGATTTTGAATGGAAATCCTGTCGAAGACGTGATGATCCAAAAGGGTCCGGGGACATGCTCCCCCAGGAAAGTTTTAAAATCTAGACCCTCTGAAACATTATTTTCTTAATTTTGAGAGGCAAATTTTGCTGATAGACTCAGTTTGGTACAATTAATATCTTTACATGCCAATTTTTGTCCATCACAGAGGACGGAACGGACAAAATTTTTGACTGTCCCAGGCTGCAAAATTCCAGCAAAGGACGGATGCTGGCTAGAACCCTGCTTTGAGTCTTACTGCCCTAATTTTCTCATTACTGAAATCGGAAACACAACATTGGCTTTCCCAGGCCTAACCCTCATTCCACTTTCTCGTCAGCTCTCGCTGCAGTCCACGGCTGCAGGTTGATGAGTTTTTCTTGTGCCCTGTATTAGAACAAGTTTTGGACCCAACTATCTCCCCCCTGTCCACAGCGTCCCCTCTAAATCGCTTCAAAGGCAGCATTTACCTGGTGTTCGATTTCTGCGAGCACGACCTGGCGGGACTTCTGAGTAACGCTAATGTCAAGTTCACCCTCAGTGAGATCAAGAAGGTGATGCAGCAGCTCCTGAACGGCCTGTACTACATCCACAGGAACAAGATACTGCACAGGGACATGAAGGTGGTCTTTTAATATTGTTATATTGCAATCCATACATAGTATGGGATTGCAATATATTGTTTTTTCTGAAATTCTCCTGTCAAAATTTTCAAATGGGATTAATTTTTTCATTTTTTAGCCAAATGAGCTGAAATTTGGCAGGGTGGTAGAAATAGCAAATACCCCCAGACGTTTTTTTCACTTTCTTGATAGAGGCCTTAGAATTTATGATATTTAGGGTTTTTGGTCATTTTTAGACAAAATATGTATATTTTGGGCCCCTGTGCCCTGGTATTACAACCTGATGACCTGAAATTTGGTACAGAGGTGCATTGGACATATCAGCACAGAAAACCATCAACACTTTCTTCATAGATCACTTTAAAAATTAGTTATTTTAGGGGTTTTGGCCATTTTTGACTAAAATGTATATTTTTGGCTCCTATGACCTTGTATTAAAACCAAATGACCTGAAATTTGGTACATGGGTGCGTTTGACATATGACCACAGAACCCCATCAACGCTTTATTCATTGTTTATTCCAAAAATGAGTTATTTTAGGGTTTTTGGCCATTTTTGACTAAAAATGTATATTTTTTGCTCCTATGCCCTTGTATAGAAACCAAATGACCTGAAATTTGGTACAGAGGTGCATTGAACATATGCTCACAGTACCCCATTGACACTTTCTTCATAGATCACTTCAAAAATGAGTTATTTTAGTTTTTTTGTCATTTTTGACTAAAAATGTCTATTTTTGGCTCCTATGCCCTTGTATAGAAACCAAATGACCTGAAATTTGGTACAGAGGTGCATTGAACATATGCTCACATGACCCCATTGACACTTTCTTCATAGATCACTTCAAAAATTAGTTATTTTGGGGTTTTCAGTCATTTTTGACTAAAAATGTATATTTTTGGCTTCTATGCCCTTGTATGTAAACCAAATGACCTGAAATTTGGTACAAAGGTAAATTGGACATATGACAACAGGACCCCATCAACACTTTCTTCATAGAGCACTTATAAAATGTGTTATTTTGGGATTTTTAGCCATTTTTAACTAAAAAATGTATATTTTGGGCTCATATGCCCTTATATTGAAAACAAATGACCTAAAATTCGGCATGAAGGTGTGTAGGACAAGTGCCCACAGTACTTCATTTTCCCTTCGAGTAAACATTACTTCAAATTGTTGAATTTTGGGATTTTTTTCAAGGATGAAGATGGATTGCAATATGCTGTATTTGCTCCTAAGCAAATGTCGGCCTTTCTAGTATAGTTTTTAAATTGTCCATGTACTGGTAAAATTTTTTTGATCTCCTTTTTTTACATTTTCTATTATAGGTTTTTAAAGGAGTCCTAAACTCCACAAGAGGGCATTATTTTCCAATAGATACACATTCTAGGAAGTAAAACATGCATGCTACTTCACATTGTACATTAAAATACCCACTAGTCTTACGCACATCAAAAAGCATTCAGTATTGTGCTAAACTCCCAGAGGACACTCTAATTCAATTGAGAAAACGCAGCCTATGGCTGAATACAATGTATCCGCCATGGCCTGACAAATGTTTAGTTACAAATTAACCCAAATTGAGGGGCGATGTTAAAAAAATTGTTTTGTGTTGCATGCATATAAAAAATGCATGGGTAGGGTATGCATGGGTTTAGTAAGATTTATAAACACCTACATGTATGTATGTACTGGTAGTTACTTTGGTGTCCAGTATTGTCTGTCAAACATCTTATGTAACGTACTGTTATGTAAAATTTCGTCTCCAAATTATTTATATGATATGCCTGGCCTATGTGATCCTAACTCTGTCCCCAGGCTGCTAACATACTGATCAACAAACATGGTGTGCTGAAGCTGGCCGACTTTGGACTGGCCAGAGCGTTCAGTGTGACCAAGAGTGGACAGGCTAACAGGTACACTTTTTTCCGTGGTCAGCTGATCTTAGATTGGTTATAAAACTGACTATGCCTCTCTTAGACTTAGAGAAGTTAGACTGATGCTGACAGTCAATCATAATTAGCTGATTGTCAATCATGATTAGCATTTCTACCAATGAGGGAATGACAATTAGAAGTTCAGCCAATAAGAGAGTATATGTATGTCTGTTAAATTTGTACATTTTTATGTGGGTCAGGCTATTCAGGAGCCTTTCTGAAACCATTTGTATAGTGAAAAACTAAAAGAAAAGGCCAATTTTCTTAACAATAACATTTCTAAAATTTCTGAAAAGTGATGAAATTAGGCAAATTATAATAGGTTACAAATACTATCTTGGTTACTCAGTATGTTCCCTTAATATTGGGAAACAAGTCTAGTTTCTTCCTTTAATGTGACAAAACAGTTTGATATACATGTAACAGTTCATTGTCTTTGTTTACGTGTCTGCTATAGTATAAGGTCATGTTTGTAAAGTTCTATATTAAATTTTCTGCTTTGTTTTTCCAGATACACCAACAGGGTGGTAACATTATGGTATCGGCCTCCTGAACTGCTGCTTGGTGAGCGGAATTACGGTCCTCCCATAGACCTGTGGGGGGCCGGCTGTATCATGGCAGAAATGTGGACCAGAAGCCCCATCATGCAGGTACGGTGATAACTGCAGTCATCCTTTTTTCATGAATATGTAGGAATTGCTTGGGGTCAGATGTAGGTAGTATAGAAAGGTCTGAAGTTGTTGTTCATACAATCACCGGTAACATTTATGTTTAAATCTTGGCTTAGTCAGCGCCAGTCCTTCTGTCATTTGACAAAATTTTGCTGCATTTTACAGAAAATAAATCTCTTGACGGACGGAATCAGTGAGTTCAGTTCAGATATAGTACATGTAATAAACAAAGTTGAAACCATGCCCAAACACTGACCTTGAAATTGAACAATGACAGCAAATTTTCCACAATGACAGAAAAATATAAATCTTTTTAGGATTTTTGCATCAATGGGCATTGGGATGACAGAGAAAATTTTCAAGCTTGCTCCAGCCTTTGTTTAAAGATACATATTTACTGTACAAGTATGTATTTAAAGTATTTTTGCTCTTTTTTTTATCCAGGGTAACACAGAACAGCATCAGTTGACTCTAATCTCCCAGCTCTGTGGCTCTATAAGTGCTGAGGTCTGGCCTAGTGTGGAAAAACTGGACCTCTTCTCCAAGCTGGAACTGCCAAAAGGACAGAAAAGGAAAGTCAAGGAGCGCCTGCGAGCTTACGTCAAGGACCCTTACGCTCTCGACCTGATAGACAGACTCCTGACTCTCGATCCCACCAAGAGAATAGACAGTGACGATGCCCTGAATCATGACTTTTTCTGGGAGGACCCTTTACCGGTGGACCTACAGAAGATGCTGTCAATGCACAACACGTCTATGTTTGAGTACTGGGCACCACCGAGAAGAAGAGGGCATGCTCACGGGCCGCAGGCGCCAGGGAGGAACCAGCCGGCTAACAATGATGCCACATACGATAGAGTGTTCTGAAACAGTTATCTTCCCATTGGAGAAAAACCTCACCCACCCACACACAATCCCACTTCTGACACCATGTGTCAGGAGGTGGAGCCTCGAAGTATGTTTCTAACTCTTTATCCAACCCAAATCTACTACTAACACATGGAACTTCCGCCATCTTGGACTCTCCACCAGTGAGGCTTTCCTCTGTATCTAGGTCATTTTGGGCACTTCTAAATCCTTATCAGTGACCCATCACACCTTGCTTTTCTTGTTGTAACTTATAGTTACCAAGGTTATCGAAGACAGTAGATCCCAAAAGGAAATGCAATATGTCACATATACGAAATGGATAATAGCTGCATCTCTATTCATGATTCAAGTAAATATGCAGCCATACCATCAAGGGAACACACAAAGATATTGCCATGTATTCTTTATTGTAAAAACACAAACAGCTGCCATAAGGTTGTTCGGTAGACTCATTACAATTATGAAAGTGTAGTATTGAATAAAAGTTAAGTTCCTGGATGTGGGATCAAGCATATTTTGACAAGTTAATAAAAAACTAATTGTGTGTAAACTTGCTTTTGTTAATATGCTACCAAGTAAGTCGGGAACATTTCCTTTCTACTACAGGTACCATTAATTATGATTGTTAGCCCTTCCTACGTTGTATATTCCTGTAGACAATACCTCATGTATACTTTTGGGTAGGCAAAAAAATGACTACTGAAAGCAGAATGTACATTGTATATATGGTGTAAATTATTTTTCACCTTCATACTTTCTCATTTGTCCTAACGTTTGAGTAAGTACTTGTACTGGGATGGAAATTTACTTTTAGGAATATATGTACCTGAACTAAAAAGTGACATGTTGATGCACGGAAATGATTTTTGGTTCAAAACATAAGATCGTGAAAAATGAGAAGAAACAAGATAGAGCACTGAATATGCTGTATACTAGTGTATAACTGTACAATTATCTAGGTACACCTTTGCACTCACAGTAAAAAAATTAGGTTCACAGCTCCAAGTTTGGGTGCACAGAAGTTCACATGCACACAGTACTTTGAATCCTTATTTATTAGCTAGTTCTGAAGTTATTCTCCATCATCATTGTAATCAATAGACTTACTTGAAACAGTCAAAATTTTATTTTCTATCCATGAGAAGTTGACTTGCATAAAAAAGACACACTGTGGTGTACGAACATTCCTTCAATACAACATGTGACTTTAGCTGTTTTGATGGTAATGTTTTTTCTGAGTTTGCCTTCTATGACTACCATTTCCCTAGGTATCATTAAAAGATATCAATAAGATCTTTCCAGCATAGACTGTTCAAAAATTCATTGACTCTCCTTTCAACTTAAAATAAGTTATGTCACTTCTACCCAGTAGAGCTATCTAAATTCTAACCAAAAAAACTGGCAGGTCCAAAACCCGAGATATTAAACCAGGAGTTTTGCTGCAGTACAACAGAAAGCTACAAGGGGACCAGTATCTGACAAAAACGTAATCTTGGCAAAGGTTATGAAATGGCAAAAATATCTGATGATTTTTTCTAAATACATAACATTTGCAAAATCTTTCTCCTACTAAATACATTGAAGTAGCCATTTGGTTAACCAATTGTTACGGGGTTATACAGTTGGGTAGAAAGTTAGTATCATCAAGGTTGTCTCCCATTAATAGCCTTGAACGCATTCCTTGGTATCCTGTCAAAGAGAAGTAACCCTGATGCCCTCTCTATGCTCTCTACTGGCACTAAGAAGTTCTTGAGGGGTAGGTTGTTGTCAATTCTGGCATTGGGCATGACATAGGACTCCAAGATGAGTTCTCCCTTGTTCGTCTCACAGGCTATGACCTTGAAGAAATGGGTTGGCACGGCAACATGGTTTCGACCAATCACCTCGTACTTGACATACATCTTGCCGTCCACCTCCTTCCTGTAGGTAAAATAGTATCATAATTAATATGAAGATTTCTATGTGTTTAACTGTTTTCCTGCTGTATAAGTATAACTCTATAAGTTAAACTAATGCAGACTTGGTTGTAGAAGGTTACCTTTAGGAAGGAAAGAGTTAAGCAACAATAAGCTGGTTCACTGCTTGAACTGTGAATGTGCAAGGTGAAAGGGTAAGGCCCCTACCTTGTAAACAGTACTTGTATAGATCGTGTTTGATGTACAGTGCTTATATGCACCAAATAAACAAATAACAACGTCAGGAAACGTCAAGTTCAATGCCTTATAGAAAAATGCTAACAGTAACACTTTAATCCAACACTGAAATTAAATTATAGGGACCTACCCCTCTGAATTTTCGGACGAACTCTGTCGACCTTGTTCACAGAATGAATGACCCTTCTATCTCCAGTAGCAACGTCAGGAACACACCACTTTTGCAGGAGGGGGTCATAAGTATCAGAAAGTCTATGTCGCCCCCCGTCTCTGTTGAGGGTGGGTTAGTGGGCTCTGATGTGCACTGCCTCCTTCACACCTTGGGCAAAGAAATCCTGTTCTGAATCCAAGATTTTGACTTTGACCAATGAAAGAAATAAAATTTCACAGTCCCTTTTTTCAGTGTTGGATGCAAAGCATTTTTCTATAATGTATTCTACCAACACAGATGAACTTTCATTCAATGCCTTGTCCTTACCTTGGCAAGTACAGTGGTCCTGTGCAGATGTAGACGTTGTTGAACTGTTTGGTCAGACCTCTGACATACTTCTCCAGCCTGTTCCACGCATCACGGTTGAACCCTTCCCCAACCTGTGGAAAAATTAACACCACTATGGGCATGTAGTCTTTGTAACACAAACTCTGTTGTCTGGGCTGTAACTGGCCCCTCCTAGGAGGACGGCTGGATGTTGGGTGGGCTGCTATAAGCAAGATTTTATCAGTCTAATGAGCATGCACCATTGCACGGTCAAAAATGACAATTGTCAATGACTACAAATTAAGGCAATGCGTGCACGTGTCAAACAAAATTTTGCTGTGTAGGACCAAAAAGGTTGCTTTCAGTGGTGGAATTGTTCTGTCACAGCCTACTTGAAAATCCTACAACTGTTACATCAAAATTGTACAATGAATGTGGCCTCACCCTATCCAAGTAAGGCTTAGGTCCCATTTCCGAAACGGCCCAGACAGGATGTTTCGGATTTGGGACCTAGGTCAACCGATACAACACTGAAAGTTGCATGAGGGCCCAAGGTATTAAGGTCTGAGATTAGGAAAATCAGACTGCTCCAAACACAAAAGGGAAACCACTATCCCAGTCAATTTCCTGGACCATCATACAGCAGAAATATCCTACCTGTGGAGAGATGTTACTCAGGTAGAAGGTATCCCCCATGGCAGTCTGCGAATGCCTGTGATTGGCAGCAGCTGCCAGGTGACCACGATCATACCCGCTGCGCTTGAAGTCCCAGTTGGTCGCTCGGAAGTAGGGATGAATCGTCTCGTCTTCCTTAAAGTCACACTGCTGCCTGTCCGAGTCCCCCCTCACATGGGCAGAGGTGAGGTGTTCAAACACCCAATGAGGGTTCCTGTTTCTTCTGTCGTAGGAAACGACGTATCCCTCGCGAGACTTCAAGTCCGTGAGCCCCGGGAAACCGTACCTCATGATCTGACCGGCTTTTCCGGGACTGCTTTGAGGACCGGGCATTGGTGGGACTGGAACCAGATGTCCTGGTACCGTTCTGGTATCAACTTCATCACTGGGAGAAGAGGTTTTTGCCAGTACTGATGGAAAGGGGAGGGCTTTTCTTTCGTACTGAACTCCGAGCCATACTCCGACACCGACAGACGTAACCGTGGTAATGGCAGGGAGGAGATGAGACTTGACAGCTGACATAGGGGACATCTTTTCCACTGATGAGGGACAGGAAATAACCTGAAAATAATAAATAAATTTTAGTGTGAAATTTCATCTATGTTGGTAAATGAAGTCTGTGAACTCGAAGGTTTCTCAGCATATACACATACAATGTATAGAGTTAGGTTCAAGCCCTATGTTCCGAAATCCCTATGTTCCGAAATCCCTATGTTCCGAAATCCCTATGTTCCGAAATCCCTATGTTCCGAAATCTCTATATTCCGAAATTTTGACACACAACTATTGTAATCATGTACATGTAACATGGATGGCGTTTACAAGTCGATAGCCAATACCCAAGAAGCCAGACAGTTTCCCGATGATAACCGGTCTGAACGCCGACCCGATTCCGACGGTCGCATGGGTCACACTGAGCTGAAAACACCTGAAATTCGAATTCTAGTTTATTTTTATTTATAGTAATACTTATAAAAGTTCAACCTTTTTCTAGCACCTGAAACAGAGTCCAAAGACTCCAAACTCAATCGCAAATTTTTGCTGAAACTTTTCTTTACTTTATCATTTGCTAACCACATTTAACGTAAACCATTTACCTAGTCTCGTTTTTGATTGATTTATGGGTGACCGAGATACTCGCGTACATATCTAAAAATAATTTTTAGTATACATGCAAATATCGTATGTCATTTTCATGCATGAGTGTATCTTTTCATTTCCTCGTCAAGAATTGTATTGAAATTAAGATGCTATCAAACTGGTACGAGGTTAGGTGCATTACAAAAATGATACATTTAAATGTTTGCCGATGGTGCGCGTTTAGGTTTGCCTAAACAAAAGTTTGCGGCTAAAATCTGTAATGGAGCTAACGTTAGTCCTCTGTTGTTATTATGATAGTTTTAACAGATTTCAAGACATCCCAAATAACACAAAAAGGAGAATATTTAAAGAAGGTAACGTGATATAATATATAGGCCGCAACATCCTATTTTGCTGACCGCGTGTCCGCAGCCTGGACTTATGTAGCTTTGGTCGACTCCCAGGTCGCTGTACAACGCCAGTCGGTACACTAGTGTGTTGGAACACTTCCATAGACGATAGAGATTTCGGAACATAGGGACTTCGGAATATAGGGATTTCGGAATATAGGGATTTCGGAATATAGGGATTTCGGAACATAGGGATTTCGGAACATAGGGATTTCGGAACATTATAGGGCGGTCACCATAGAGTTACCGGGACACTACGTGTCAAGATCCTTGATTCAGAGCTGGAATTCTTTGCAAGAGGAGTGATTGAGGCTGTGTAAATCCGCGCCCACTGTCCATCACTGAACAGAGACGGGGGGCGACACAGGCTAACTGGCATTTACGACCCTCTGCTGCAGACACGTGTCTCTGATGTCACGTTCAGATGCTACAGTAGACTGGTCCATTCCTCGAACAAGGCTGACGGAGTCGGCCAGAAATTTGGGGTTAGTCCCAATTAGTTTAGTGTTGGTCAGATAATTAGTTTAGTTTATAATCATAATGAATATATCCATGTGGTAACAGTTATAAAATCTGGGACATATGGATCAGTAACTGCAGGAGCTTAGAATGATAAAAGTGCAATTATTGGGATAAAATAACTGAGAATTCAAAGTGAAACGTCCTTGAAACAACCCACCACAGCTGATTGTCCACAGAACCGGAACTTGACCTTTAACCTTAAGCTGGGAATTTAATATTTCCCGTCATGCCAAATATCGTGACGTCATTAGAAAGCAGAAAATGGCGGCCGCAGCAGCAAGGTAGAGATTTAGAACTTTTTTATCGATGTCTGGCCTGATTTTTCCTTACTTAAAGGTAGTTCCTGACTTGTAAATTTCTGTGAGATGTATAGGAAGTATCTACGATTTATCTGAGAAAATTTTGTGGCGTCAAAGTATTCTTGGCGGGAGATGCACCCGGAAATAAATTGAGGTATACATTTTTGTATTTTTTACGAAACCGAAACGTCTTGGGGAAAAAAACAACGAAGGTTTTCGACAAGGAAATGATTTTTGCAGAACAACACTTAGACATACGAATTAAGCGGCCAGGGAATAATCGGGATTTACAATGGAGTAAAAACACAAGTCTGTTCACAGTGCACAGGGAGGTGGGGTTTACCCAAGAAAAATGTCGGAAAAACATCCAGGGGTGCCTAAGCATTTGCACGATCCCTATGAAATTCGTACGAATATTATGTGATACACACGAATCACTATGCGAAAACGCACGAATATTATGAAATTCGCACGAATCACTATGCGAAATCGTACGAATTTTATGAAATTCGCACGAATCACTATGTGACACACACGAGCCTTATGTGATTTGCACGATCCTTATGCGAAATTGCGCAACCACTGGCGGGGTCACGTGACAAACGGAGCGGGATTTTCAAGATGGCGGCTTCGCCGCTTCGGCGACTGAAAATACGATGTAACACGCCGAAATGAAGCTAAACAGTAGCTCACAGGCTATCAAATACATCTTTGCGACGGTAAATGTCCATTCCATGCCTTGAAATATAAATATCTCGGGTAGAAACGCTCAAAATCATGCCTCCTCCCGGCCGCCGTTTTTGCATAAGGATCGTGCAAATCACATAAGGCTCGTGTGTGTCACATAGTGATTCGTGCGAATTTCATAAAATTCGTACGATTTCGCATAGTGATTCGTGCGAATTTCATAATATTCGTGCGTTTTCGCATAGTGATTCGTGTGTATCACATAATATTCGTACGAATTTCATAGGGTTCGTGCAAATGCTTAGGCACCCCTGACATCGGCGCGTGCATGTGGGAATATGATGGTTTTTCGTCGGAATTTACGGTGATCCGTCTTGCCCTTTGGATTTTCGTAGGAAAACCGTATTCCAATGTCGATTTTCCAATGATATAACAGCACTTATCCGATGGACTTTTAACTTCCGACATTAATCTGATGGCCTTCCGACGACAGTTAATGGTTTCATGTCGGGTTTTTTTTCCTACAGAGTTCCGATGCAGGTCACCTAGACAACAAGTTAACAAACGTGGCAGATGGGATTTCCCCGCTTGGATGTGGCCATGGCAACGCCACTGAGTGACGAATAGCTTCTTTATTGGTTACCATGGCTACTGAATGATTGACATCCGTGATCGTCGCGATTTGTTTTGTTTTCTCAGCTGTGGCGTTAAGAATATGAATAATTAAAGAAAAAAAGGTAACTTCAGACGATCACTTTGAACCCAGAAAATGCGACATTATTTTTTAATGTTTTCCCGAAGGGCAAAACACATTGGTTTGACCAAGGAGTTTGTTTTGACTCCCTTTTTGTTGGGGTAGACAAACTAAACAAATTCTAGAGTCAGTCTGAAGACAAGCTGGACAGCTCCCCATAAGGTATATAGGGTAGGCCCAAAGGCTTCCTCTAGCAGAATGGCGATTCAGGCGACCAAGTAAAAGCAAACATCACGCTTCAGATTAACTTCATCAGCGTGAATGACTGCTAACACTGTGCACTACTCCAGGTGATGTAGAACACATAATTCATGCAGAGAGTTGTCTATGCTCGCATACTTTAGAATGTGGTTTATAAAATGGCCACATTATGTATTTTTCACAAAACTGTTCATAAAGAAACTGATTTAAGTGATTTTGCCAAGAACAATCGCGTATATTTCATGGTGCGTCAAACCCATTCACAAAACATGTTTATTATTAGAGGAATTCAATAAATAAAAACATTTAATAAATTATGTTAATGAGGTCCTGAAAACTCAAGGATGTACACACCACTCATGTACTAAGTTGTCTACGCTTGCATACTTTGAATGTGGTTCTTGAAATAGCCATATCATAACCTTTTCACAAAACCTTTACAAAAAGAAACTGATTTAAGTGATTTTGACAAGAACAATTGCGTATATTTCATCGTGCGCCAAACCGGTTCACAAATCATGTTTATTATCAGAGCAATTCAATGAATACAAACCTTTTGATAAATTATGTTAATGAGGTCCAGTTAATGAGCATTTTCTATTGCTGAGCCGTCAACCCAGTTGCTTATCATAGATAGATGGACCAAAGAATGAATACCACACTTTCTTGATTAAAGCACCTTTGTTTGGGAAATAAAATGTTTTCTGACTGATCTGTTATGGACCTCCTACCTTCAACTACTATTGTACTATGTACATGTGCAACATATCTCTTGCGTATGCGGAAACCTTCTGGCGTCTTTCATACAATTTTTGCAGATGATTGCGGGACGTCCAGAATTTTTTTTTTAACGTTACGTGTTCTAATTCTGCGGAAGATTGCAGGACGTATTGCGGAAGATGCAAAACGTTGGCAGAAACTTGAAGCGCATTTCATGGCCGTTACCGATGACACATCTTTTATAAAATCGTTATGTCATCCACTTGCGTGAAAATATCTTCATGGCTTTCATGGACCCATTTCGACGCACAGTATTTTTAAACTATGGTGATTCCGAAAAAATACTACCAATTATCGGACAGTGGTTATCTTTTTTTTTATTTACTTAGGATTCACCTGGGTAGATGGGGGGGGGAGGCGAAGGAGGCCATATGACCGAAGGAGGCCATATATATATAGGATTCACCGCAAAGGCTCATGGAGCCACTCAAACGTTTTGGTTTATAATACTGTATTGTGAAAGATGTCTGTTAACCCTTGACTTAATCAATCAATCAATCAAAAATGGTTTATTAGTAAAACAAAGTACTGGCAGCCAGGGGCTGAATTGTGACTTGTTGTACATTAAAATCTCTGCTTACTTAATATAATTAACATACACAATCAATTTCTAGCACGTGATTGCACTTTAAAACAAATGATCTCGGAGAGAATTGCTGTTTAAGTGGATAGTTCATTTAACATGAATAAAAGCATACATAGTTTACAGTTCATAAACATTGTCATTTTTTCTCGTTGAGAAGCCTTAGTATTGATGGTACAGGACTGTTGCGGAATCTTGTAGTGCGGAAGGTAGGTACGGTCAGTGTTTGTGAATTCCGCAGGTTACGGCCATGCGTCTGACCACGGGTTTGCGGTAACAGGTGTGCAGTTCTTTCTGACTTCTGCATACTGGATGCAAACCTACGGCAGAGGTTGGTTCTTCTTTCCTCCAGTGTTTCAAGTCCACACTGTTGCAGGGCTGATGAGTAGTCAGTGTAGTTACGCCCGAGGATTGTTCGGCAGGCGCGTCTCTGTACAAGTTCCAAGGTTGCGGTCTGTTTGCTTGTAAGACTGTTGTGGTACACTGGTGCACAATATTCCAGAATAGGCCTGATAAATCCACAGTACACCGTTACCAAGTCAGCCACCGGTAGTCCGAACGTCTTAAACAGTTTCAGATTGTACCCATGGGGAAGCAAGTCCGAGGAAGCTTATTCCATAGCAATGTCAGGTTGATCCGTCTTCTACTCGTATGGTCTGGCCAATGCTTGACTTTGTCTTTTTTATCAAGTGATAATATCCAGTCTATTATCTTGTTAATAACTATAGTCTGTGTGGACTGTCTTTGGCTGAGTTCATGTTATCTTTCGAAACGTGTTAGTTCCTAGATTAGTGTTAGTATTAGAGAGTTAGTGTTAAAGTGACAAAACAAACTTTTGAGAAAAACAGTGAAACATTAATAAATCAACAGGAAATCAAACTCAACAGGAACAAAACGGATGAATCAATAGATAATATAAGATAAATCGGATCTTCCGTGACAGCACATCGCCATCCTCAAACTTTGACGGTATTGACAAACCTGAAGAATGGGAATACACGACATTAGTCATGATCAACATAATGCACTGGTCAACTAGCCACCGAAAGTGACAGTGGTTTCAAAAAGTGGGCATCCTAAAAAAAATTGTTAAATTACCCTAGTTAAAAAATGTAACATAAAAGGAAATATGTAATCAACAAAACAGTATCAACTCTGTAGCTCGTTTATTCATATCGAGATATTCCTACATTATCCTGTTAATCGGGGCCTGACGCCTGTCATGACCTCAAGTGACCTCCAGTCGGTGCGTTAAAACCGACACATTTCCAACATCTATTGGGAATGCATCGGAAGACTGACGGAAAAACAATGGGCGGGCGCCATTGATTTGGCCTGATTTCTGGATTTCTGTCGGATCCAACATCAGAAAATCTGAATGAGAAAATCCGACACAAATCTTACATAATTACGTTACCAACCCATTGACAATCCGACCTCCCCGTGCACTGTGGTTATTGTAGACAAATGCTTAAACAGCGTTTGAGCAACCTTAATAATTTTATAACAAAGAAGATAAATTGTCAAATTTCGACTCGAAAATAATCCGTGTCTGTACTTGTGTGTACAACAGAAGAGGAGCGCCCGCCGCGAACCGTGTGTGCTGTCCTGAACACCCAGACGCTCACCTGATAGAAGACTACAGAGCAGGGGACCAGATCTGTTCAGAGTGTGGACTAGTGGTGGGGGACAGGTATGGAGGGAATTTCTTTGTTTATAGTTACAAAGTTTGAGCTTTGTTTCAACACAAGGAAAAACAGTCACCACAAATTCTCAGTCGATCACGCCGATCTTAATCAGATGTCTGATTCGCTGCACTGAAGTTTGATGAAGTCAGGAGCGACTCAAAGATGGTAGGAAGACGGAATATACTGCCATTATGGTTGAGTGAAGGTTGATGTGCTTTGATGTAAATTATTTCTTGGATACCCCTTACAAACCAGTCTTGCTCTGTCAGTGTCTGGAATAGGAACTTTTCCAGAACTTTTCTTTCTTTGTTAACTGTATTGCCAAACCTTTATGCGTAGCACATCAGTAAGACAGGACAGTAAGGTTTGATAAACCCACACAGATATGGACCGCTACTCCTTCAAGTAAGTGCAGTGGGTTCTTTAACATGCTCTCAAACCATCATTGTGGGTAATACCGGTCATAACGAGTCCTAACTTGCATACAGTTCTTGCCTGGACCATGCTTGTTGATGCACGGCTAGATGTGTTTTGAACAGTCTTTTTAGGGAGTCTTTTTACATGTGTTTTGTTAATGCCTCCCACAAAGTATTTTGCTGCTTGCACAGTTTAATCCATGAATCTGTTTACTGGAAGAGTTTGAGTGATAAATATATAGCACTGGTGACATCAGTGTAAAATTTCGACTTTCCTCTCTCCATTATGTTGTTTAGCAATGATCATGATATAATAACAATGTCCCGTGCCATTTCAGGGTTGTGGATGTTGGTACAGAATGGAGAACGTTCAGCAATGAGAAGTCAGACAAGGACAGGTCCCGTGTAGGAGCTGCTGAGGTAGGCTATGCAACATTCCTTTCCATGCATTGATCACAGAAAGGTCGTTTTATGATATAGGTGGAAAAGTGTAAAGCACAAAGGAAACCCTACTACTATTTTGTTTCTTTTTCTTTTGTTATTTGTCTTGTGTTTTCCAAATGATAGTGTTGAATGTCAGGTAAGATATGATGTACCGGTACAAAACTATTTCTTCTTCTTGGACTTGTACAGGAAACCAGACCTGAAAAAATCAGTGGACCAATTAGAAAATGAACAGATTATTGGCAGGCGTTCGCGTGTTTTTAGGCTTACCGGCCCCAAAAAATAATGAGCGAAGTAGAGGAGAGCCGATTGTCATTTTTACCAAGTTTCTACATTCTAACTTGATCTAAGTAAACAGAGGTGTTGTTTATATGAAGATAGGATTTTAAAATGCCAGTAGAAGTCGGATACTCCATCAAACAGATTCCTTTGTAGCAAAATGGACCAGTGTTTTGAGCATTGCCCATTTACAAGTTTTTACGGTCCAGGTTCAGGTCTGGACCTGTACCTGGTCCTCTCTACCTGGATCGTACCTATACTTAATTTTTCTGTACCGGTACCCTTCCTTACCCTCAGCTGCTATCTTTTTCAGGGGTGTACTTCCCACTGTTACTGCTAGGTGGCACTGCATAAAAAATGTGGTCCCAAAATGTGAGCAAGCTTTGAATATGTTTTTGTCCTTCCTAGAACCCCCTGTTGAGTGGCGGTGACCTGTCCACCATGATCAGTCGACCCTCGGGTTCAGCAGGGTTTAACGAGGATGGCAGCGCCAAGTACCACAACAGAAGATCTGTAAGTACATATTGTACCTATTGTGTATCATTACAAGCCTCTGAGCTGGTTATAACCACTGAATCCTAGATTGATTTCTTGTTACACCAGTGAGATTCTACAAGTTCACTTTCTGCCCCCAGATGTCCAGTTCTGACAGAGCCCTGGTGAACGCCTTCCGAGAGATCACCGGCATGGCAGACCGCATCAACCTGCCCAGAAACATTGTGGTGAGATCATATGTCACAATGTGATATGAGAAGAAATCATGATGATGTTCTCAGATACACACTCACACTCATTATCTGGTTTAGCGTCCGTTGTTCCCATCTTACAAGGGTTGCACATTTCGGGATGTTCTTCTTCTCTTCTTCTTTATACGTGCTTAACCTCATTAGGCTGAGGGCTGCAAGCACGGTACGTAAGACGTACACAAGACTGTAAGTTTTTTTGATCCACTCATACCGCACCATCGCACGTATGGGGGTTCTTTAACGTGCATGGGGTATGGCTCTCCCCATACACGGGACCTCCATTTAACGTCCTATCCGAGGGACGACTCATTTTTCACTTGAGTAAAGTGAGGAAAGTCGTGTAAAGTGCCTTTCCCAAGGGCACAAGACCGGCAACACGGCAGGCGGATTCGAACCGGCGACCTCTCGGTCACGGGCCGGATACACTACCACTGTGCTACTCGGCCCCACAAATGTTGTTGGGATCTCGATGTCAAGGGCCCTTTGCAGGTTCAGTTTGCGAATATCTTCTTGACATTGTCTACCCATCTCATCTTGTGGTGACCGTGTGGGTTCTGGACCTCTACAGACAGGGCCATGAGTCACTTTCTAGGCCAGATGTCATGGGCCATTCTTTGCATGTGGCAGAGTCTAAACAGACATTGCCCAAGTCCCTGAGGCATAAAACAATTCGCCTCAGACGCAGGCCACGGTTTCTGAAAGGGATGTTAGGATAATACAGCAATATCAATATGCCATTGGCTGGCCACCTACATAAGTCTTGATCAATGTATAATTTTATGTTGAGATTTTTTATTAAATTCCAGATTGCTGGACTAACACGAAAGGTTGACAGCAAGATCAGAAGGAGTAGTTATATCCATAGACTGTCATCTCTGGAATAAACCCTACAAAAAAATCTGTTTTCCTTTCGTCACTTGGTGTTTTTTAAACTTTTTTTTCCAATGCCTACTTTTACCCCAGGACCGGACCCAGATGTTGTTTAAACAGGTGAATGACCAGAAGAGTCTGAAGGGGCGCAGTAATGACGCCATCTCTGCAGCCTGCCTGTACATCGCATGTAGACAGGAGGGGGTGCCCAGAACATTCAAAGGTGTTGTCTTCATTTGTTTCATATCAACAGTAAACCACCTATAGGCATTGCACAGTATGTTTGAACTGCATGTGACCAGACTGTAAGGTTTGAGCTACTCACGCTAATAAGGACGCCTGCTCTTTTTTAGAGGTGAGGTAGCTGGGTTCAACAAGTCCACTAGCCCTATTGTCCAGGGCAAGTGAAAGTGCTGATCGGACAAGTCCTTCCCCACTTACCTGATTGGACAAGTATGATTTTTCCATTGAGTGAGATTTTGATATACTTGTTTCATGGTCATGGCATCAAGCATTGATCAACACAGAAAAATAGAGCCAATAGTAAAAGAATTCCAATGCCTGAAGTGAAAATACATGGAAAAATCTTTTTTTTTTAATTTTGGGCCCGATAGGACAAGTGAATTTTAGAAAACTTGTTAAACCCTGATAAATCTACTTTGAATGTGAGAAAACATGTGCATCGGTGTTTGGTATGAAGGTGATTTGTGATTATCTTCTTATCTTGTTTCTATCTTGTCCCAGAAATCTGTGCAATCTCGCGAGTGTCTAAGAAGGAGATAGGCCGAGTGTTCAAGTTGATTCTGAAGGCGCTAGAGACAAGTGTGGAGCTCATCACAACTGGGGACTTCATGGTAAGTAACGCATGAAGCTAGGGATTAGGGGCTGCTATAGGAAGTTTTGACACACACAAAATATCTAGCTGTAACCCTTATGTATTTTTAACCAGTACATATAGAAATGTCATTAAACTTAGCTTAGTGTACCAACACAATATGTCTCTCAAAATGCAGGAAATAATGTTTCAGACGGTGATGATTTCCAAATTTGTCCCTAGGATTGTCACTTGGCCACTCAACATGGTGAAAATTTTGTTAGTTATAATATATTCAGCCCATCCATACAAAATTTCCTATTGCTGCCCCTGGCCATTGTAGCTCAAAGTAGATTTCTTTTTCTTTTGTACTTTATCATCTGAAGATATGATTGATTTCTACTGCTCTTAAGTGCAGTATCTAAGTAATGTTGCACTATCTTGTAAGATTTGATAGTGAGATTTTACTTGTTCAAATATAGTAAGTTTGTACTGAGTAATACATGACTTTATTGTGCCTCTTTTGAAATTGACCTTGTTTGTAACACAAATTAAATGTATCTTGCCTTATTTCCAGTCGCGGTTCTGTTCCAACTTGAACCTCCCGAGCCAGGTCCAGCGAGCAGCCACTCACATAGCCAGGAAAGCTGTGGAGCTGGACTTAGTACCAGGGTAAGAGATGTGTGATAGACTCTACACTCAATTCAGTCAGGGCTAATCAGCACATTAGGAATCACAGCCACCCACATAGCCAGGAAAGCTGTGGAGCTGGACTTAGTACCAGGGTAAGAGAAGTGTGATCAACTCTACACTCAATTCAGTCAGGGCTAATCAGCACATTAGGAATCACAGCCACCCACATAGCCAGGAAAGCTGTGGAGCTGGACTTAGTACCAGGGTAAGAGAAGTGTGATCAACTCTACACTCAATTCAGTCAGGGCTAATCAGCACATTAGGAATCACAGCCACCCACATAGCCAGGAAAGCTGTGGAGCTGGACTTAGTACCAGGGTAAGAGAAGTGTGATCAACTCTAAACTCACTTCAGTTAGGGTTTGGTCACATTGGAAACCTATCAGATATATCCTCTAAAACAAACATGAGAAGCTCTCTGACTAGGAAAAGAAAATACACACAGGAGATCTAGATCCCTCTACTGCTGGGTGCGTTTCTACTGCATTTCCCCTGTGCTTTGACTACTTTGGATGGGACTTGTGACTGTCTTGGATCCTTGTCCAATAAAAATGGTTTCACAGCTAAGTCTTTTTCTTTATCCTTTCATGTATTATATTTACACCAAACTGTGTAGATGTGAAAATCTTTTAACGTCACTACAATGTGTCTTTTCCCAGACGAAGCCCCATCTCAGTAGCAGCAGCAGCTATCTACATGGCATCACAGGCCTCAGAGGAGAAGAGAACTCAGAAAGGTAAGATTTCCATTCAGTGGAAACCTTCAATATGGACCAATCCTGGCTGTCCATTACAATTAGTAGTTCAACCAATGATAGCATGGCAATAAGTGGTTTGACCAATGAGAGAGTGGCTGGATGTGCACACATTGTTATTTATTGAGGTGGGCAGGGCTATGGGTTTGGCATATTACAGTTGGAGTAGCCAGAAGAACTACAACAGTCCTACAACTGTCCCTGCTGCCTATCCCAGTATGTACAACTGCAGGCCGATTTGAGCTTCTCATGAATACATTAAGGTTCAAACAAACAACATGGTTTATGCTAGATGCTATCTCTGCAAATAGAAGGTTAAGGTCAAGAAACCATGTGTTATTAGGGACCAATTCTTAGTTGGTGGGCAGCCCTCCCTAAGTTTGATACTTGGAAGCTTAATTTTCAGACCTCATTTGGACAGTACAGTCTGTACTACTACTAGTACCTGTATTTCCTTTTACTGCTGTTTCATAGTAGAGGGGAAAGGGATCTGTAGATTTTTGTGTTCTGAATCCACTGTCAAAACAATGTGTCCTGAGAAGTTGTCGCAAAAGTTTGAAGCTCTACAGTACACTACAATCATTTAGGTCAGATGCATGGCGCTAAGCAAGGGTTCCTTTTTTTTTCAATACAGAAATTGGCGACATCGCAGGCGTGGCTGACGTCACCATTCGCCAGTCGTATCGCCTGATCTACCCCCGCGCCCACGAGCTGTTCCCTTCAGACTTCACCTTCCACACTCCCATCGACCAGCTGCCACAGCTGTAGAGCTGTCAGTCACTGTCTTAGACGGGTCTGTTATACCCTGTTACACAGTCGGCGCAGTGTTCTCCTGAACATTTTAAAATCTTTAACCCCCGAAACACTATTTCCTGCATTTTGAGAGCCAAATATTGGGAAATATAGCTAACGTTATTTTACCTTTGTTACAAAACTACAAAAAAAACTCCCTTTGTTGGTTAAAACACAGCACAGGGGCACAAATCACAGCATAGGGGAAGAAATCACAGCATAGGGGCCCCCTATACTGAAAAGGCTTGGCGAGAACACTGCGGTGAGCGTCGGCCCAATTTGATGATTGCCAGAAGGTCAACGAACTGGTGAACACTGGTGATTCCTAAAAGTTGCAAAATGATCGAGAGAACACCAGGCACAGTACTGCCAAAAATTCCATTTATCGCTTGGTCAATTTTACTGCTGGATGACAGTGGTGTAAGGGTCATTACAAGTATCCTCTTTTTGTACTGATAAAGTAATATTATTGTTATTGGACATATGTGGAAGTGTATCTTAATTAGAGTCTTGGCAGTGTATCTATTATGTTATATCTACAGATAGGTGCATCTTTTCAGTGAATATATTATATGAAATGCTACTCTTCAGTTTCAGCATACTTGTAAAGAGGTATGTAGTTTTTACTCAGAAAAAGAAGTTGGGTTATTTTGGTACTTTTCCAGACATTGTCAGTTCAAACTTTATTTACCTCCAGGTAAAGGAATACTTTTCTTTTGTCACTCTTATTTTCAACCCATTTTCACACGGACTCCAAAGAATATGGAAAAAGTTTTAGAACTAGGTTTATCTATGAAATGTAGGTGTAAGTCAAGTTCATTCCATTGGTCGGCATAGAATATTTGACACATTTTCGAGCATATATTTTCTTATGTCAAGGTACTCAGTTTTTCCAGGCCATGCTTGTATACTTGTATGAATATAGCACCAGAGCAAATACACCAAGCGCAAAGTTTATATGATCTTTCAAAGTTTTACAGAAACATTAAAGACACGTTTTTCAGTCTTGTCTATTGTTGAGGATATGTTAAACATTATAAACCAGGCTAACACGTCTCCTACATGGACCTTTCTACCTACATATACCCACCATTTAAACTCCGTGGTCATTAAATTATGATCGTCTTTGTATCTCATAACATACAGTTTAAGATAGAAATTGCTGTTGTCATATGTGTAGTTATTAAATATTATATAGATCATTTTCTTAACTCAATTGGAGAAAAAAGGGCAATAATATTACCTTGATGTCATCTTTTATTTCAAAATAGAGAACGAAAGAGTATCAACATGTAGCTAAATTTGTACTTGTTATTCCACAGAAGTATACAAATAAATGTTCAAAGAACATGGACACATCAGGTGTGGATTTTTGTACATTACTTGTCAGGTGTGCAAAAAAACAACAACGAGGATTGTCATAATGATAATGAATTTGTAGTGTGCTTTGGACCATAATTGACATTGTGTTGGTAACGTAGTACATTTCATATACTAAGTACATGAAAGTTTTAATGAAGTCATAAGTGAATTCTGCTATACCAACTCAATGGACAATTTGTTGAAAACTGTGCAAGGCTGTTGAATACTATACTTTAAAGTTTAATATAAAAAAAATCACACTAGCGTGTTCAATACTTGTTGGATTTTATACAATACTGTCTTGTTACCTCCGTGAAACTGGAGGTAGTGTGATACGTTGGTATGTTTGTTATGTTATAATGCCTCAGTGTGTGTCAGCAGTCTGCCAGAATTGGTGTAGTGTGATACTTGGAGAATTCCAGGAGTGATTTGGCTCTGGTCCAATGTTGTAGACATGCAGGACAACTCAAGGCTCTACCCACTACCCACACATGTTAATAGGGCATCCATTTAAAGCTTTTTTAGGTAATGTTTGCCATTCTTTTTACTTGTTGTCTTGATCCGGCTGTTCACAGTAATTTCCAGTGGGAGATGGAAGAAGTTGAAATCGCTCTTAGGTCTTGGCAGTAATGTGCGTTTGTTCCAGTTGTTGTAATTTATTTACTTGTTGGTGTCTTGATCTGGCCGTTCCACAGTTATTTCCAGTGGGATATGGAACAGTCTGAAATCGTCCTTAGGCCTGGGTGGGAATCTGCAACCGTTCCAGTTGTTGTTATTTGTTTATTTGTTTGCGCCTTGACCTGCTTGTTCCACAGTAATTTCCAGTGGGAGATGGAACAGTCTGAAATCGTCCTTAGGCCTGGGTGGGAATCTGCAACCGTTCCAGTTGTTGTTATTTGTTTACTTGTTTGCGCCTTGACCTGCTTGTTCCACAGTAATTTCCAGTGGGAGATGGAACAGCCTGAAATCGTCCTTAGGCCTGGGCGGGAACGTGCGCGTGTTCCAGTTGTTCTTCTCCTGATATCTGTTGAGCCATGGCGGGATCTGGGTGTAACGCTGGTACAGGTCGTCTGCCAGTTCTCCCCGCTGGATCCCCACGAACGCTCGCCTCAGGATCACGACTTTATCGTGCAGTTCCGGGACCTGCGCCTCCCACTGTTGGAACATCTCTGCACATCGCGCCCGGACGCTGCCCTCGATCTTCTTTTCTATCGCTGAGAGCTGAAGAAGAAAAGATACTGGAGGGTTACTTCAAGAAACATACCTGAAACCATCAATCTTGAAACACTTGTGGTTTTATTTATGCGGTTTCCTCTCCACTGTATATTCATGAACGCTATTGCATCTACATTTTCGATTTACTGTATGCAGATTTGTTATAACTCCAAACTTGAGATGAATGCTCCTTTACCCAGCTACTGCAAAGTAAAACCACTGCATTTACAGTATTCGACATCTGCACTGGTGACTTGATCATGGCAATACATGTGAATGTATTAGTATCAAGATTACTGTAAATACGTGAGTGCTACCTTGTGAATGCCTTGTTGTATACCTTTTGAATGTGCTCTCCTGCATGTGGGGATTTGTACAATATAGCACCAGTAAACATATACCATTACCCAGTCCTATCAAATAGCACGAAAAGGAAAGTCCAACAACAACTCGACTGCATGCGAGTTGTGTACACAAAATATTGGCATGTGTACGGTCAACGTCATTGTTTACAACTTGTAATCAATACATCGTAAGTGACCATAACTTTGATATCAAAATCCCCAATAAAACAAACTGTAACTGAGTCTTTAAAATATTTACTAGTGCACAAAATTCAATAACGCTTGTGCTTACTTATGTCATAAGTCTACAGGCTCAAAGAATTGTCATGACTTGTCATATTTCTCCTGAACTTAGGTATGCATGAAATATGATCAATTTGAAAGTAGAATTGAACCTTCTTTGTAATGCTAAACCCAATATTGGTATTAACGTATACAACTTTTGTGCCAAACGGCTGAGGTTCAAGAAGCAAAACAGATTTTCAGAGTAGCATGACAATGGTACTTACTTGCTGCCGGGTGAATCCAAGCTCAAAGGCTAGCAGTTTCCAGTCATATCCAAGTCTCTTGGCCAGCCAGCCTGTGTAATTTTCCCCTAATTCTGTTAGGAACAAAGAGTCAGACATTTGTATTGACATATTACATATCTACAGACACACTGGTGTAAGAAATGCAGCATCTAGTGTAATTGTTGAGGTGTGAGTTGGGGTAATGTTACACTTTTAAACAAGTCTGCAACATTAGTTGTATACACAACACTTTTAGAGTATCATGATACAATTTGCCTGCCAGAAATAAAGCGCTTACCAACAAGCATTTGATCAGTTCTCTGCTCCTTTTCAAGTTGAAAGTTAAAGTTGGGATTTAAAGTGTAAAATTGTGTCATGATGTTGATTACCAATCGCAGATGAACTTACATTCGACTATGTAGTATTCTCAATTAGCCATTTAGCACAAAGAATACTTAAGGCTTGCATAAAACGACATACAAAATCTTACCATTGAGACAAGCAGCCTGCTGCTCTTCTCCCATCTTTGCAGTGACTTTTCAGGATTTTCTAAACTTAATCCTTCAACATGTACATTAATTTGAATGGAGCTTTTAGCAAGAAAGGTCACAGGTAAGCATGCAGTATACAGGGCTCAGAGATTTTTACCAGGCATAAGGTACCTGAACGTTATGTATAGCAGACAAGCTTAAAGTGTTGCATGGCTACTGTAGGCCCCCTGGTAACTACTGCCTATTCTATATGGCTATTCAATTGCATCCTACTGTTACATGCACATTGATTGGTCAGACAATAGGACTGGATCATGTTTCTGTTAGTCAATCATGGCACAGCCAATCAGGGACGTTCTACTCTAAATATAGAGACTCAAAGGTGACGTGTTTCCACTGAAGTAAAGGTAATGTGAAATGAATAAATTTTTAATGAGAAGGGTACATTGTAGAGGTGTTCCAATTTGAGCAAGTACATGTATTGATGTAAGAAGACATGCAGCTTGAAATATTAAAGGGGTTCCTAAAATCTACATTAATTGTTAGTCATTTAATTTTCCAGGGCAAAGCACACGTCTGTAGTGTTATAAGAAATGAAATACTGAATTGAAGTTGCAATGTTTTTGTGACACACTGCTGTCTATTACTAAGGCATTCTGTGCCTTTATTTACATGGATCAAAAGCGGCCCCTATTAATCACTGTCGGTACTGCATCTGTATTATCACGTTCACGCTCGGTTGCATTGCAACAATCATATTAACCGTTAGATGTCCCCACTGACACGTAGGTTGATGAAAGCAGCTCCATGCGTTTTCAAGACAACTTTCAAAGCAAGGAGGTTGTTCAAAGGAATTGTTGTTTACCTTTTCTTTACATAAGCCCACATTAAGTTCATTTTATGGATAATATTATTGTAAACTCCAAATCTAATGGGAGAGCGCGAAAAACCGTGGGCAAAATCTCAAAATAAAGACATTGATTAAATCGACAAAACCTGGTGTCACAGCCGCGCCAACAAGTTTCTATTTTTCTTATTTCTGTGTTCAAGACGTGCATAAACTGACGCTAGTTTGGTAGGTTTGTATCCCTGAAAATGAATCTTCGAGGATTTCAACCATAAAATTTACGTGATGTGCCATTCAATGTATACATCATATCCTGTACGCAATGAGTAGGTTAAGGATGTATGTGTACGTACATTTTCCCCTAACAGCTTTCCACTTGTGTTCAAATTTTCATCTGCTTATATGGGGTAAGGGGCTGTCAGAGAATTGCCCATTCAGAAACATTAAGATCTTTCAACCCCCAGCATCTGCTTGGAAACCTGATCAATTTCCTACAACAACTTTGGCTTGACAAACCTTTGAACAAATCTTTATTGTCAAGATGGCGACCTTTACAAAGAAAATCGTACTTGGACTGCAATCTTTTAAATACCCAACAAATTAGCAGTCAGAACAAATTAATAAATCTATATTACATGAGGAAACGTCTATAAATCTACAAATTGCGCTACAGTTTTGACAATTAGAAATATTCAATATATGTCTTCTATTAACAAATGACCACTACATGTGTTTACTAAAGGCTTACATCAACAATTATGCAATTACTAAATGCATGGGTTCCTACAGAAGATCAATAAATGTCTATAGCTCCCTACAAAACTATATCGATTTTAATCATCACTAGAGCAGTCAGTAGTTAAATGGTGTCTGGCCCGGGAGTGACCCGTACATAGCTGCTCTATGTAACCACTAAAAAGTAAACTGTCCTTATCATTACTTTATCCATGGGTCAGACAAAGTTATGCCTTCTCATATATAGCTATCTACATGTACAGTTTACCGAGCGGTGAATCTTGAAAATCACCACAATGGAAGAAGTAACCATACACAGCAAATATGTTTTTAAACTTAGCTATGTTACATGCAATTGGTTTTTGAAAGGACTTTATCTACAGAAGAATTTGTATCTACAAACGCTTTAAAGTTTACAATATGTGCATTGCCATCTGAATAAGATGTCAATTTGATCCAATTCTGGTTTTCAAGTGCCAGAGGGTACTTGACAGAAGCGACACTTAAACGTATAAGATTGAAATAAATCATCAAAACGATTTTATACTGGCTATTTCCGTACACAAAGTAATCAAAGTGGTCAACAACAAAGTCCTCTGATACTTTTCGAGTTGAAATGATCCAAAGCCTTTGACCTGTTGCTGACGTCACTCTTCCGTTCAGGTCACGTGACATAGACCGGTCATTTCAACTTGAGAAAGATCAGAGGATTGATTTTTTTGCAGTTTCTTTCAGTCTGTACGCAAGAATTGTGTTTTCATGATACTGTATCTGAGAAATTACATTCGGTCTTACGGACTGCGTTCCAAGGCTCAAATGGTAATAACATGTCTACTGCTGATATCATAAAAGAGATCTTTAACAAGCCCAATGGCACTTTCCCACTATGTAACTATTTCTTCAGAGAAATTATACGTCTGTTTCTATATATTACAATCATATTTCCTCCTGTGTGCATCTTAACTCATGACATTCAGACAATGACTCCGGAATACAGCTACATCTTTGGAAAGTTGCCCGCACGAAAACGCCCTGACATCAGATGGACTCATTATATAAGACACAAAACTTCCCTTTCACCGCGTTCTATCACATAGAAATCGTACACGGAATATTATGACATCGTAACACGATGAAAGGAAAGTTACAACGCGTGTCTCGGTTCATTTCTTTGATGGCTCAAGGTTTAAACCAAGCTTTGATAAGCTGTACGTCAGTGAATTTGTCTAACTCATGCCAATTTTGACAGTAATAAGATAAAGTCGCAATGGGCCGTCCCAAGAAGTGTCAACGTCAACATTTTTGTTTTATTATCAGGTTCACGGTTCCAACTGTGCATGTACAGCAATTGCATCGTGGAAAACATGCCAAATGTGAAAACTTGCAAATCGTTTTTGTCTATGCCATGTTCAATGCATGTCCAGACGTATCGTGGAAGAGATTTATTAGTCACGTATGTGAGCACAGTTAATAGAATTTTCTTCTGACAGTGAATAAGCAATCCACATCCAGTTGAAAGGGCAAAACTACGAAAGCTTCACCCTCCTTTTTCAGCACTGGAAACCAGTGCTGAAGATGGCTTCAGCGCTGGAAACCGAGTGCTGAATGTTCGTCAGCACTGGAAACCGAGTGCTGACGCTCTCAGCACTGGAAACGCCGGTTTCAGCGCTGGAAACCGAGTGCTGAAGAGTGAGAAAACCCTTTTTCTTCATACACAAAGGATAGAGTCAGGCGGCTAACAGGTGTGTAAAGAAATGAAACTTCTTTTCTTCATACACAAAGGACAGTTAGTGTCAGACAACCTACGCGTTCTTTATCTTGTAGGCAAAGAAAACTTCTTTTGACTTTTTCAAGGGAATACTCGATGGTCGGCTGGCTCGTCTGCCTGACCACGTCAGGCCCCGGGTCACAGTGACGGACGATGTCTATCGCCGATGCATCACCAAGAGCGTGCGGGTCCGCTGCACCAAGCTGGTGTTTGCGTACGAGTCAACAGAGGAATGGGGAGCGGTTTTCCGTTTTAATGATATCCATTCCTTATACATTTCAATTATACAAAACAACACAAATTCAGGCTTTTTTGCATCTCTATCTATCTTACGTTATATCAAAACCGCCGTTCGGCGTAACACACCAGCTAAAACTGCATAAACTTGAAAAATCATCTTTATTAGTACCGTATTATATATAGTACCGCTTTCAGTACTTTGTATCTATACTCTATACATACACCAAGTTACACATTAAATTGAATAGCACAACCAAATGTTTAACTTTATTTTTAATCAGTATACGTCAAGTACCGCTCTCAGCACTAGGACACTCCAGTGCTCGAAAGACTTCGGCACTGGTTTGAAGAACGTTCCAGTGCTGAAAAGACGTCAGCACTCGTTTTCCTGTGCTGAAGATTTCTCAGCACTGGTGTTCCAGTGCTGAAGTGCCCCTGAGCACTGGAAAATCGAGTGCGGAAGGCGAAGCTTTTGTATATCAGCACTCGGTTCCAGTGCTGACGGTGGTTTCAGCACTGGGTAACCAGTGCTGAGTGACCTTTGACCTGACCCGTCGCCGCCCGGTACGCAAGTTCAGCACTGGAGCCGAGTGCTGACGAACATTCAGCACTGGAAAACGTCTTTTCAGCACTGGAAAACGAGTGCTGACGTCTTTTCAGCACTGGAACACGAGTGCTGAGGGAGCTTCAGCACTGGAGAAAGGCCGATCAGCACTGGAAAACGAGTGCTGAACATTCTTCAGCACTGGGCGCCGAGTGCTGAGGCCGATTCGACCATTGTTTTCAGCACTCGGTTCCAGTGCGGAAGGTGAAGCTTTCGTAGACTTGCGTTGAAAGGTGCGAGACTGAACCGCAATAATGGCTGGGAGCTGCCCAAGTCCTACTTACCCCTACTCCGCAAGGAGGCGGGGTGAGGGGCAGAAGATTCACGCAAGTCTCGACCAAGTTCTCGCAACTCTCGCGAGACTAGGTCACTCCTCCGTGATCAAGATGGACTGATAGCCATTGGACATTTGGATGTCTAGACGTAATTCTATGAAGGGCATCCAACTTTGGCATATTGCATTTCACTGTGCATGCGAATTTTGAACTATGAACCTTTTTATTATTGCTTCGCAAATCAACATTTCAAACAAAGCAGACCCGTTGCTCCAGCCGGTCTCATACGTCCACCCCCCCGTGAGCGCCCAGCTCGTCGTCCATGTACTGCCCGTCCATGAAGGACGTCTCCTGGACGGACTCGCCGTCCTCCCCTCCGTCCACATGCACCTGCACCAGCTGGTAACCCTCGGGAACGAGAACGGTGGTGGGACCACGTGACGACTGGCGGCCAATCGATGAACGTCTGAAATGACGTAGAATGGAGGACATGTAGAATGAGTACACAGTGCGTTATAACGTTTAAGTATACGTATACACAAGGATGTTGTACTTGAAGGATTTAAAGTACGAACTGTTCTAGATTACCATGTTTACATGATGAATGACTTTCAATACTGTAAAAGAACACAAAAAGGTTATGAAACTGGATGTTCTGCTACGGTACCACAGAAAGTCGCTATGGGCAACGTTCAACTTGTCCATCCTCTTGCTGACATCTATCTACTAGACAGTGAAAGCCAAAAAAGTGCTGGTTTTGGACTAGTTTGGAATAATTATAATATAAGGCCCTCATTTGCCCGGGCTGTTCCGGACCTCGGAACGCTGGTGGTCCGGCGGATGATGAGTTAGTTAGGATTACCCTGGAGTTAGGACTAACCTGGACTAGTCTGGACTAGTACAAGTGGTCCAGATTAGTCCAGACTAGTCATTGACTAGTCTCAGGGACTAGTCCGAATCGGTCCGACTGGTCTGGGAGCAACGAGCTTTGGACTAGTCCCAACCAGTCCGATTGGGCTGGTAGTGACGAGCTTGGACTAGTCTTGAAGTGGTCCATTTTGGGACTTTGGACTAGTCTGGACTAGTCCCAGGGACACGTCCGGACCGGTCCCACTGGGCTGGGAGCAACGGGCTTTGGTCTAGTCCGGACTAGTCTGATTGTGCTGGTAGGGACGGGCTTGGACAAGTCTGGACTAATACAAGTGGTCCATTTATGGACTTTGGACTAGTCCCTGACTAATTAGTCCCAGGGACTAGCCCGGACCGGTCTGGCTGGGCTGGGAGCGACGGACTTTGGACTAGTCCATATTAGTCCGATTGGGCTTCGACTAGTCTGGTCCGTTTTGGGATTTTGGACGAGTCCGGACTAATCCCTGACTAGTCCCATGAACTTGTCCGGACCGGTCCGACTGGGCTGGGAGCAACGGGCTTTGGTCTAGTCTGGACTAGTCTGATTGGCCTGGTAGTGACGGGCTTGGACTGGTCTGGACTAGTACAAGTGGTCCATTTTGGGACTTTGGGCTAGCCCGGACTAGTCCCTGACAAGTCCCAGGGAACTAGTCCCGACCGGTCCGACTGGGCTGGGAGCAACGGACTTGGACCGGTATCGGTGGGTAAATATAGATCAGGGCAACTGCGATAAAAGACAAAACACATCAAGGAGGTGTCGATCTGGACCTCTAACGGATTTACCCTAAGCTTATTTCTGTATGCTGTCCACATACCCACGACAACTTGACGTAATATAAAATGAAAATAAAGTCGTCTGTACCTTGATTGCGAGTAACTTCCCACAGTTTTTGCTGTCGGCACCGCCATGAGTTTGGTTCCGGGCTGCGGGGTGTACTGCACTCTTCTGAACCTAGGGGGCGCCATGGGCGGTGTGAGGATCACTCCGTCGTAGGGGTTCATGTACTGCCTCACGGGAACGTACCTCACGTTGGGGGAGTACATTCCCATCCTCTGGTACGGCATACCCATTCCCCCGAATCCCGGCATACCCCCCATGGCCCCCATAGCTCCCATCATGCCTCTCGGGCCCGCATGGTTCATGGGAAATCTGGGCATGCCGCCGCATCCCGTGGGTAACCTTCCGTTGGGGATGGCCCCCGGGTTGCCCCTGCCTCTCCCCACCCCTCCCGTGGCGCCCGCAGCGTTCTCTGTGGTTTCAGCATTGCCGCCTCCTCCGTTCTTTGCTATAATGATAATAAAAGAAGACACTGGGATGCATATACTACAGAGAAAAATTTGATAGGCACTAGAACGAAAGACATTGATGCTGAACGTTAATAGAATTCCACAAGAAACACCTGCGTTCACCTTTCTTCAACCTATAATATAGCCATACGTTGCACCCCAACATGAAATGGTCTGTAAAGTAGCAAACAGGACAATGTGCATCTGAAAGCTATAGCCTAAACAATTTTGCCGTATGGTGTACTGGAAAGAACTGATTGAAAAAAATCTGAATGATTTAAAAAGTTGCCTGCGTTGGTGCATGCAAATGTTGTAAGGTCGTTGTAGTTTTGGGTATATCCTATTTAATCCACGTCTTTTCCTTGGACATAGATATAGTTCGAACGTTTTTGTAGATGTCATCCTCGTCTACCTAGTATAAGTATATACATGTGCAGGTAAGGGCTAAGGCGTTGCAAATGGCGAAGCCAGAAAAAGATTAATAAGTGCTGAAAACGTGCAGCAAAGCGGTAACAGGTGGATGTTGACAGCCAAGGGTCAGCCATTGCTAATGTCGGCACTTATTCTAACATTTGTAAATATTCCTATTAATAACATACAGACATGTTATCTTATGATGAAGCACACACACACAAGGCCAGACTACGCAAAGCAAGCGTTCCAAAGCAGAGCAAGTAGTGCTACACTGCGATGGAAAATAGTCCATACTTACACGGCCCTGTTACACATTCCATTCAATGATGGAAGGAAAGACAAATTCGTTCATTTCAATTGTATCAAATATAGATGATGTAACAGTTACTGTAATATCAAAAGTAGAATAATTTACAATTGCAGAAGATATCTACATAAAATGTGAAGTCATATTATCAAACGCTGCTCATATGTAAGGCCAAGGAGGTTTAGACAATTAAGAAGGTCTTCTTTTTTTATTTCAACCTCCTTGGTAAGGCAGAGAGAATTGGCTATTTCAAGGGGGTCTTATTTTATTCTTAATTATTTTAACCTCCTTTGTTATTTATCTGAAAGATTGGCATTGTTGTATTAAAACCTGATCACAAATCAATCACTTACCCGCTGACATTTCGTAAACTTTTTTCTTTCCTTCGGTTCTTTCCTGAAAAAAAGAGGAAAATATTGAAAAAGGAATACGACTTCGTTGTCATGAATATTGACATTAACGATTTCAATAGCGTATGTTCGAACATGTATTTACGATGAAGGTTTGTATTGATGCAAATATGCGAATACGTGTGGATATTGTCATTAAAACATTGAACACATTATCGGTTTAACACTTGAGTATTATTCAGAGTATCATATAATATTCTTACGTATTGTAGCTGTATCCTCAAGTCGTTGTTCGCTTCTTTGTATGATTTTAGGAGAGATTGTAGATAGTAGATTGCCATTCTGAAAGAAAACTTACAAAACGTCAGTACTAGTCATCAAATCACATCCTACTAATCAAAGATACGTTAACGTTTGTGACATCTCTCTAGCGAGGCAGATTTACCAAGAACAGTCCCAAGAAACTAGGGTATGTCCCACTACCGGGGTAGTTCGAGTACAACGGTATAAGCCATCGGACATTATGTCAACGAATGAATTGCCCTGAGGCTCTTACGAACTGTTGTTGGTATTGCCTTGAGTGCCATTGTTAAAACAAGGGACGTATTTGAAAAGTGAAAGCCATTTTACTAGCTATTTTAAGGACAAGGAAAGATGAGCTTTGACAGTGGCCATTTATTTATTGATAGTAACAAGTATAATTGACGTAGGTCCAAAACGACATCTTAAGTCGTCTACCTAAAACATTTCGTAGTCTATACAAACTATTGCATTCGTTAGCCATTGCCCTGTTATTTTTTTCTCAGTTTGACAGTGGACATTTTTTTTTATTGATAGTAACTAGTATGATTGACATAGGCCCATAACGACATCTTTAGTCGTCTACGTAAACATTTCGTCTTCTACGCAAAGTATTGTGTTGGCCATTACCCAGGAAAAATTGTTGTTGTGGGCCTTCGTACAAACAGGCTACTTACATAAGCAACATGAATAGAGGGATCATGACGCCTGCTGTGCTGAGGTAAGCCATGACAGACCTCATCCAAGGCGGGAACTTCTCGTTAACTGTGTCAGAAATGATGTCAAATATCCGTTCCTTTCCGCTGTAGACATACAAATGTGTTGTATTTGAGATTCTACTAGATTTGATACTAAATAAAATGTAAAATCATCTAGTACGGGCATTCTCCTACGCAGAGACATCCAACGTCGCCACAAACCAGCTGTCAGCCAATCAGAGAATAGGCTTTTCAGTTTTTAAAAGGGATCTCGAATATAAGGTAAACTCATTAATATTTATAAGCAGGGCGGTCAGGAACTGATGGGGACGTTTGAGATAGCAGAGTACAAACAAAGGCGGTTTGCTGGCGCCGTTGGATGTCTCTGTGTAGGAGAATGAGTATGGGGTGTCAAGCTGTTTCCAGGTCTTACACAGACCAGTTCCTACGTTTCAGAACCGATGTGCCCCCAAGCGAATTTTACCTCAGGGTACAAACTTTAAGGCAAAATTGTCTAGGAGAATGATTGTTGTTGTTGTTTGTTTGTTTGCTTTTTATTCGATCGAGGAGCTAGCTTGTATAGACCATGGAAAAAGGTTGGCTTCCAGGTTGGATCACCCGGCTTTCGAAAAAAAGTTACATATATATAACGTTACATCGCCACAAAACTAATCTAATAGCTAAAAAGTCACATATACTAGTAACATAAGATATTTGACAGAGCACCATGGAAGCTCATATGTGTTCGTAGTATCTATATTACAATGCTAAGCTTTCTTCCAATACAAAGGTATACAAAATGTGAAAATTTGATCGGTGTATAACTTTGTCTTGGAAGAAAGTTTAGCATTGTACTATATTAGACAGAGGTTAGATGTGTACTTAGTTACCTGAACGGTCCACAGTTCCTTGACGGTTCTATAGAAACCATGACGTAACCTGTCGGTAACATGCTCAGGAACAGCATGATGAGCAGCAGCACGAGATAGAAGTTGTTGGATCTACAAGAGAAGAGTTTCAAAATATACTGATTTCTGTAACACTAGTTTACCTTTATCCGGGGGTAACCTATATCCGTTGATTTTAGAGCAGGGTACTTAGGGATGATCGTCCGTCAGGATGACAAGGACAAGAAGAACTTAGGGATGTTAATTCTACTTCGAAGTTGAGACAAAACCAAAAAAAGTAAAAAATAAAAAAAAAGCAACACCAATGTTCATCTCTTCGGGTCCCCCCTGTACGGATGTTTAGTGAACTGTTCCAGTGGAAAGTTGTTGTGATTCCTTTGGAACATCCCATCCGGAAATGGGGGTGCTGGCTGGCAATTTTAAACCGCTAATGTGTTTTGTGGTCTCCTTCCGACATGTCCGAACCGCCATAGTCTTCTAAGTCGGACGGCATCGACAATGGAGTATTCTATTCCAAGTAATACTTTGATCAAATTACCTGGAAGCACGGAAGACCCGTTCATGAGGAATGTTGCACATCATGACGGCCCAGCTGCGCAGGTACATCAGCCCGATCAGCTTCAGGACGTTCAGTGCAGGCAGACTGGGGGCGAAGAACGCGCCCATCCTGGAACAAGAGACCAAAAAAGACCTTATACCTCCGGGAAATATATTTTCAGATTTCACTTTTCAATGCCTGCCGGAGCCCTAGTCATCACAGATGTTAGTGACCATCCCCTTCCCTTCTTTCTTTAATCAATCCCATCTATCTCTCTACCAGGATCCACAGGTCGCTGGAAAAATGGTAGAAATTGGCCAAATAAGACAGAAAACACACCAGAGGAGTTAGATAGCCTAGGACTACAATTTGCGACCTAAGCCGTCTGTCGGGAGTCGCCATCTTCAAAATGTATAAAAGTGACTCACGTCAGGCCAGCCAACACTCCTAGGGCAATCAACTCCTACCTTACTTTTAGTCCTAACTTGGCCCAAATCCCCTATTACTATTCGGCCAGGCGGAAGTTTGGTAGAGACTACCCACAAGGGGTCATTGTTTGGGATGGCTGTCCAGTTGTCCATGAACTATACTACCATTTTCAGAAAGACTGTGTTCTCTTGCAGTTCCGCAGTACTTAAAAATACTGCCAGGGAGCCCAGATATCGATCGCCATGCTTCTTTGGGACCTATAACTGCCCACATGTTAAAATACTTATCATATTTAGGTGCGGTGCTGAAGAATAAGTCTACGAAGATACGTTTACATACAATTCGCATTCGTCGATACTCATGAATACGTCTACGATAGCCGATAGAGTCAAAAGCCATACCATATCATTCCTTGGTTGTATATGAGATGCAGGACATTGTCGGCAACGCCAAACTCTGCATAGCCAGGCTGAAACAGACAGTGAGATCAAATGACTCAACTTACACGATAGTTTTTCTTCTCAAATGGCATAGAACATTTTACAGCGATGTCATATCAGATGAAAGAAGCTTCCACTATGGGAAAACTTATGTTTCCGAGTGCGTATGTGCGTATGAAATCTATTTTGTGTAATGTGTCAAAGGTAAAAGCCACAGAGACATCTGGACACGTATAAAGAAAGCATGGTCGAAACAAGAACAATTTACAACGTAGGGACCTTCAGCTTTGACACGTAACCCATAGTGCATTTCGCTGCGCATGCACAGTTCAAACATTAGTTCCTTGAGGTGATATCTCACTGCACTTGGGGCACCGGTGCGGCACTACGGGGTTCGTTCACTGCGGTACTGTCTTGTTATTTGCGCTGATTTTTTTAATGATTTAGATATTGCGTAATACGTAAAAGTATGACTTAGAAAACAACAATATTCACAAAACGTAAGAAAATTCGTTCTTTATCTCTGAAATTCGTTGAGCAATATTTCGAACCCCAGCACAGTCACCTTTATTCATATCGGGTATCTTCTCAACAACGTATGTTCGCAAGACGAAATGTTGTAAAAATTAGCTATATAACTGTACTAATAAGCAATATCGATTGGTAGAGATAATAACGTTAAAGAGAACTCACGAATCCTGTTTCCAGGTCCCAGCACCAGCAGTAGTTAGCGAACCGCACGAACAAACCGCGCAGAAATTCCAGAATGAATGTTGTGACGACGGTGGCGATCATGTCAAACACGGACAGTTTGAACATTTCCTGGAGATGCAATATGAGGTACAGTGATCCGGATGTCCACCAAGAGAATCAATATTCCTTTACACATCATGTACAACGGAGAACAATGACGGACCTCTTCAGTAAGTAGAATCATGACTAAGGATCTTACTTATGTCATTCTTTACTTCTCATAGAACCTGCTTTTGCATAGATAAATACGCCTTGACATGTGGACATACTCCAAAGTGGACGATAATGAATACCGCACTGTATGTGGTACCTCTACGTTAAATGCAGCAACTGACATTCGGCGACCGTGATGATAACAATGCTAAACATCGCATTGTGCCAGTATAACTTACGTTCAAGTACTAATGAGGTAGACAAAATATGATGAGGAAAGGTTGCGACTTGTACGTAATATTACTCCATTTATTGCAAAATGGTATATTACACTATTACACGTACAGATTCTTGATTCAGTTTATTGTCACCACGCTTCTCTGTCCTTGACTAAGACCTCAGGAAAAGTCCCTACCTACCTGTCCGACTATTGTCTCCCAGCACTGCTCTTTAATCCCCGCCTTTTGTGCCAGAATGTCCGCCATGGCGGTGTTGTTCATGCCTATTTCGGTCACGGCTTCCCGAATAAGTGACGCTGCAGTTGCGTTTTGAGCCACCAGGGTATTGTTGTAGGCAGCCGCCTCCAGGGCCTGCAGTGCTTCACGGGCTTTGCGGGCTTCGTCGGCCTAAGACAACAAAACACCACTCTTAGAATAAAGGTTCATCTGTGTTGTTAAATTACATTTAATTTATCTAGAAACTAAACTTTTGCTCACCAACACTACAAATAAGATGGGACTTATCCCAAATTTTTAGCTGACTTCGTCAACCCTCTGCTGCAGTCACGTGTCTCCGACGTCACGTTCCGGAATTCGAAGCTACGGTAGACAGGTCCATTCCGTGAACAAGGCTGACGGAGTCGGCTGAAAATTTGGAGGTGAGTCCGAACTTTTTTTATAGTGCTGGTTAAAGTGCAGTTTATCCATAAAATACCACTCATAATCATCATGGAAGCTCATCTGTGTTGGGAGCAACGGTGGTCGTTGAAAATTTGATCCGTATGCACCTCAGCGTTGGAAGTAAGTTTGACATTGCTCTATGCTCATCCATAACCGTTACAAGTTTTAAAGCCAATCATAATGACCTATAAGAAAGATTAACTAGTTACATCATGGCTCCACAGAACGGAGATTCGGAGCCCGCTCGGGCACAGAGTGAGGAGTTGCATTCGCCATTTCGGTTAGTGATGTAACGACCAGTAGTATAGTATTTTTACTATATATCTATGTAGAGAATAGATAAACTCTAAAAACGCTTACCAGGTTGTTGACCTTCTTGAAGAGTGCAATCATCAGTGTGTAGAGATTGCCAAGATTCAGGACCATTACCCTAGCAGAATCATAGATAGATAAGTCAATGTCAACAATAGATTCCATGTCAACAGGTCAGCCAGAACGTATGGAATCAACAGAAATATAAAACATGCAAAATGGCAAAATGGCCACAAGCTGCACAATATTGTATAGATTGATAAAATGTCTGTATAGGGGGTCCAAAGCTACAGCATTTACCACCATCTACTCTCTGCCCCAAGAGCTATCTTCAACTAGAAAATCACATGTCCTGAACTTGAGATATCAAAACCGAAAGTTCCACTGCAATACCGTAACAAGCCACTAAGGGGGTCTGATTAATTCGAGGTCTCATGAAACTTTACCCACACATTACATATCAATACAATCCATCCAGGCAGTGAGTGATTGTCTTCTAAACACACGTACACATACGCTACCGAAAAATACCCTTCTTGGTAATATACTGTTCACTAACGCAAAAAAATGGACTCGACGAAATGTTCACAACTGAATCACTAAGTCCTCTTCAGCTGCCTGACCCAATCGCTCTTGACACGTGGCTTTATGCACGTGTGACGTAAGCAATGGGTCAAAGGTTACTGAAAGTCGATGTCGCTCACCGTCCCCGTTGAGGGATGGTTGGCGCGCACTGGTGTAGTCCTTTACTCCCCTCTCTCTCTCTCAGTCAAAAATTCTGGTGAGTCCAATATCTTAGTTGGAGAACATTTATTAACTTATATTGTATGTTACCATCTACAATGAACTTTCATGCTATTATCAATAGATGTTTTTCATGAATGCTTCATGTACACATGACGTACCTTGCCAGTGACCACCGCAGCATGACACGTGGATGGTACTTTTCCATCTCGCCAATCAGGTCGAAGAACACAGGGAACACCATGGTGATGATTGACACTACCATGGAAACCTGAACAGCAAATATAAAAACAGAACTGAAAGTACCACATGATAGAAAATTAATGTCTAATGTTGCTTATGAAATTATATATCTTGAATTCTCATGAGTTCTAATATAGAATGTTTATTGCTAGTTCATGCCCGAGGGCTAATTGCATTTACAAACAACACGTATGATAAAGAAAAGTACAATGGTGCTAAGAACTGCATTCTATGTACTCTTACTTAAAGTGTACATGGTACTAGTTTTGCTGGGTTTGACTTCCTCTTTTCAGGAAGTGATAGACCGATTTACCCACTTCTTCTATAATACGTGGGTTCTTTAAGTTTAATAATAAGTTTTAAATTGTTTTCTCATTGTCAGGAATAGTTGGAAAGTAAGTGTGTATTGTGGATGCACTCGTACATAATTGGTTCCTTAAATCATCATAGACTGAACAAAAATTAGAGATAAAATGACTCTCGTATTTCACAGAATTTGAGTGGCAATATTTACAAATCCTCTCATACACATGTAGTTTATATATCTTCCTATGATATATGCATTATGCTTTCGCAGTTACCTCATTTTGTTCCCACCATGATAGCTTAGAAGGGTCCATTTTTTCAAACTGCTCGGACCGTTCCACCACTAGCTGGATGGCATACCCAGATCCGGCCAGTAAAATGGTAACCAGAACGTTAGCCAGGAGTCGTAGAGAGATTGTGATGTACCTGGAAGTAAATGCACAATACGGGTCGGTTGTGATTGTATTTTTTTAGATTAGATAAGGCTAGTGCTTAAAAGATGATGCCACAAATCGTATACATATCTATTCTAGATATATACGTATCTAAACGACGCTGTACATGTCTTTGTATATTACAAAGTGATGCCGTATAGGATATATTAATAACATGGGGTCAATGTGTTGAGATATGGCCGAAAGACAGACTTACAGATGATAAAACACGCGTAAGTTTTATTTGCGTGCAAAATCATCTATGTATCTAAAATCTAGCCTTATGGATTGTACAGAAAACACAAGGCTCAAATGGCTTTATTTGATACACCATAGTCTGCAGACATAAAATACTGGCAGTCAAAATATACTGTCAAATGCTTTGAATTCCTATTATCTGAAACATACTCCTCCATGTAACACAAGATCACAACCACCAGCAACTCAAAGCACAAGTGTATTTAGTTAACAAGGTGAAGAGAGTTTGACATGTGTAGCTAAAACTGTGGGGATGTAAATGAAGGGAGCATTATGAAAAGCAGTCTTAGCTAGAATTATTGAAATAGCTACTAGTAGTAGCAAGTCAGTAACCAGTTTGAAAGGAAGACATTAGAGAAAAATACAGACCACACCATTGAAAGATTTATAGTTCCTTGATTGTTGCATGATAATTACTAAAATAAGGACACTTATAATGATACTGTACCCCTGCTCCCACTAAATCAAACCATCTGTTAAGGGTTTGGTGACATGATAAGGAGCTCAATTAGCCATGGCGTACAAAAAGCGGTAAAAATAGTGGCGAGTGCGACTGGGGTGCCATCAAACAATGACAAAGTTAACGGGGATGGATGTTCAGGGCAGTGCGCGAGGTTAGATCGTGACGTAGTGCAGCTGTTCTGACAAAACCGATGAAAAAGTAGCAAAGGATCAAGTTTCTGAATGGCAGGGGTTCTGGATGAATGTTTCAGATGACTCCATTCATCGTTTGCAGGTGAATTTGAGGGATGTTTCGCAGGATTGAGGACTTAAGCGTAGGTTGTGAGACAGAGATCGGAGTTGGGAGCTTAAATGGACTACTCTTTGGCAAAGTACCAACCTTTCCTTCTTTGAACTGGCAGTCGCCAACAAGAGATGAGCCAATTACAGGGAAAGATACGTACAATTAACTTTGAAAAATGTAGATCATATCTTAGAGATTTAATGGGCTTGAAAAATGCCACACGAAAAAGTTAAAAATGCAAAATGTTTTTTATGATATTCAAAGTCACGATAAAAGTCGTGTATTGAATTGCGTTTGGCATACCATGCATATCTGCGAGATTTTACAACTACACATCTCAACATTTAAATGACAGTCATTCTTTAATGCCAATTGCAAGTACACTAAGCTCCATACCTTTGTTCGTCTTTGTTTTTCTCCTCCTCCTCCAATATTGCTTCCTATATGGCCGGGGTTTAGCATCAAAAGTGTTATCAAAATTGACATGCTCATCATGTGTCCAGTTAGAAGTAGAACTACATTGGATGGTAGCTAGTTTGTTAAATGTCATGAATGATGGGTATGACTAACAAATACATCCACAGTTGAGAATCATTTTCTACTGTCATAACAATTACTATGATCATGTGAAATACAAATGTCGACATGTAAATGGACACACACACACACACATGACATGTCTTACTTAACACTTAACACAACACACACTTAAAACATACTTTAAGACACACATACAGCAAAAAACAAGCCACATGGATGTCAGAAACCTCTGGACAACGAGAACCGACAGATGATCTGATGATGGCACGAAACAAGTGTTTGGAAGTTTGACAGATGTGCTCCACAATTATTTTCATAATGTTTTTGTTGATCGAAAAACTATACGCAGTAAATAATGGTCAAAATGATGGCATTGAACTGTTCACGGTACAACTCTACGTAATACATACCAATAGCAGTTACTCAAGCAACTGGATATGATTTTGGAAACGGTCCTTCGTTTCAGATAGTATCCACTATCTGTCGTCATTGACACTGTGATCTGAAAGAAACTGGTCTTTTATACCCTAACCTATGAATGAAGACAATTCTGGATGTCCAATAGGAAACATTGTAAGACAAAGCCAAGCTGGAGAGAATTTGGATTCCAATAGAAAAGAAATGTAAGGCGAAGTCCAGCTGAAGACAATTTTGGATTTCAATGGGAAACAAAGCTAAGGCACAGTTGATGCAAATGAGTCGATTAGTTATAGGAGCTAATTCATGTAATACATGCGTATCGTCGCACAGAGTGTTGAAATTACACTTCTTAGGATAAAACTGTTTATTTAACAGGCAATCCAATCGACCATTGCTAAAGATGCTGCAGGTCCAATGTCTAAACAGTACATGGAGCACATCTGCAAACAAACAGTCTACAACAACGAGGCTGCTTTCACGTTTCAAGCGACTCTTACTCTCAGCCCAGTGGTGATGGCAGCCACTTTATTGTCGGCCGTCTCGGAGTTGCCAATCAGGTAGTCCCATCCGCAGAAAACCTTCCAGCAGAACTGGAACTGATCGTCAGACGTGGACATCTTGCTCATGCGGGAGTTCTTAGCCATTCTTCAAAGGGATTACGCGGTAAGACAAGAAAATGTAAAAGAGTCTATTTTATCTTATTTTATTTTATTCAAATTGCAGACAATGCAATACATGGCAAACCCAGGCAGCGTAGCTGATATTGGGTGCCAACACATACTTACATGCACACTTCTCATAGAATACACATAATGAACTCAAATCGTTAGAGTATACTTCAAATGAAACAATTAAGCCTTAAGACAAACCTTCTTGAGTAGAACATAAGTTAAATTTGATATATAGGTTTGGAACTTGTTGATCGGAGGTCTAGTCTATGTACAGGTAACTATTAAGTAACAGATTGGAAGCTACAGTATAGATTGGTCTGGTGATACAGTCCAAGCCATTGTCGTAATAGAAAGTTGATTTGAAGTGCAGAAAAGGTAGAAAAAGATTCATAATGATTTGTGAATTTGATGATATTCGCATGACATTTCCTCTCTGTTATGATATATAGCACTGTCTATTTATCACAATATTTTAATTTAAGTGTTTCAGTCGAAAACCTTGTTAACTGCTTTCAGATGTGATAATGGTTGACACAACGATATCACAATATTTCACCAGTAGACTTTCATTGTGTTCTTACTAGTAAAATAATGTGATAGAGGGGTGCTATCACATTTTTTAACTATATATATATAGAGAGAGAGACACAATCTTTGTAATCTCACTAGTGAAATGTGATAGAGGGATACTATCACATTTTTTTCACTAGCAGGCACAATCTTTGTACCTTGCTAAAGATCTCTCATGCCACAAAGATTTCTATCATCAACCATACAACATTTCGATCATACGAAAAACCACATTATTGGTATTTATCATAAACATATAATATTTTCCAAGGTGTTTAAATGATACTCACTGTCTCAAAATGACGGCAAAACTATATACAAACGTGATGATCCCGACCAGAAAGTACGCTAGTGGCAGCTGGTACCCACTGCCTATGGACTTGGCGTTGCCGTAGTAACCGTAGAAGAGGACAGAATATTGTAGATAACCCTGAAAACAAACAAAAAAAATAAATAAATAAATGCGCATAATAATATATTCTCCAAGCATTATCCTAGCTCTAGATTGTCACAATTGAAAGTTTGTTTGCAAGTTCATGCCCGTAGGCTAGTGGCAAGTACACGGTAGAAACAAGATAGGAAACATGCATGTGATAATAAACTGTAATAGATATTATTATACAAATAGACTACAAGAATATATTAGTGTTGACTATATCTAGATAGTTTGGGTTTGACTTTTTTTTGGAAGCACAGTAAGACACACAGTAAGTCCCCCTTTTTCTACAATTTGTGGGTTTTGTGATTTTTGGAGGAAAGTGGCTTTCTATTCGTCCGTACATGCATTGGTCATATATTTTGTTGATTACAGCCCCTTTGTGTCAAAAATGAATTGATTTGCCGGCTTTAAACATGAATAATGTTTTTATATCGATCTGGCAACAACAACAATCAAATATCATGTGTGGTGAAAATTACAATCTAGATTTTCATGATTTTTATATAGGACTATAATGATTATGTAATAGATCCGCAACTGGTAACATGATTTACATATTGATAGTTTCTTGTCATGTTGACCAACTTCGGAGGGGGGGCAAAATTTCTTGTAATTTTGTATTTCGAAATCAGGCAAAAATCAATGCATGTCCGTCACCCATGAAATTAGTTGCTGTTCTTTTACGTATCAAAAGTAGAGCAAAAACAACACGGTCACATGGTGCATAAAAGCTTTTGTTGACTTACACCAAAGTCCCAAACGGTTCCGATATGCGCGGCTCTATGAAGTTCGTCCTTTGGGACAGTCTTCCTTGGAATGGCGCCGTATGGATAACCCGCAACAAGCTGTGTAGATAGAGATCATAATACTGTTATTATGATACTATGATTATAATACTTTGATTATAATACAGTGGCGTGATCGGTAGCGCTTTAGGCTCAGGCCCAAGAGGTGATAGTCACCTGTTATGCCAATCCTTCCACAAATATGAATACATGTAAATATAAGATAAAATTAGATAAAGCCAGCTAAAACTACAAGTACGGTTTTACAATTTCACCATGTTCCATCTTAAACGTACATGTTATTTTTTTCAAAGTGAAGTTAACCCACAAAAAGTTAACGTGGTGGTCTGGTAATGTATTAGTCATCATCATCATTTATCATCATTTGTCGACCCGAGTCCATGCACCACCGTTGCCCATGCCAGTCTGTCTGTCATCATAACCATTGATAGGCAGCTGTGAATCATTTTTACAAAGACGATACATTGAGGAAACCGTGTTCCAGTTCCATACATAAACAATCGTACATCAATGCATTAACCATTTGTACATTGCGTTTTAATACTGACCATCTGCAGAGGACCTAACATCCATTGGCATAATACCGGTCGGTTTACTGCAATTTCTCAAGCAATGCTAATTTGGCAAATGATCAACGCATCATTTTCTCCAGTTACATGTTGCTGTTACAGCTTACCTTTGCCACTTCTTCTGTGTAAATTATTTTGTCTCTCTGGTCCTGCTAAAAACATAATATCGTAATTGGAACACACCGCGGAATTGCACGGAGAACGGGCGCGTGGTTGGAAGGGGGTGCACTATACCGGTCGAACGAAACACGGCACAATTAACTGCCGCTATGTACCTTTATACATCCTCTGTTGTTCCTTTCTTTCCTGTTAGTAGTTGCACAAAACAAAAATCTGCATGAGCATACAAAAAGTCATGAGAAAATGGGCGTATACTGACAAGAATTTTCATTTAATTTTGATCCGTCACAACCGCTATGACGTAAAACTTTACTGCTGGACGTAGCATTAAAAATGGCGGGAAAATGGCGGCGTACGTTCAATTTGACCCATTCAGCGGTAGATCCGGGCGATAATGCAACGGTTCCTCACACTTTTACACGAGTTGTAGGTCACCAAAAGAAATTCAAGATTGCTGTTGAATCATGCTCGTCTTGTGCCGTGAGCACATGTGATTATTATCTACAAATCTGGCGATGAACGTGACAGTGTGTTTGTCCCACGACGAGCTCGCCTGCCCCGAAAATGACCTGAAAACTTTTGGCCTTGTTGTCTTCGAATGCATTGTTATCGATGCTTTGTAAATTATGTATCGGACACCTAGATGTCTGAAGTGTGCATACCTCAGAAATAACTATTGTTGCATGTGTAGATCTCTTTAAGTTCCACTATTTTTAATCGACCGGTATAAGGCTTATGACCGGTATTATGCCAATGCATGTTATCTTTAATTAAGAAATATCGTAGTACCCAAAAAATCAATTGTATTTTTTGCGAACGGTATGAAAAATTGAAAAGAGGACGCCTGTACCCAATGATAACCACTTCTCTTGTGATCCCATTATTCGGACAAATTCCATATTTCAGTATAGAATAGCCCTATTATTGTTGGTACTATCAATCTCCTGAAGTAAAAGTGGGTCACACGTGCAATTGAGGACCACTGTACCCGGTAAACCCTGTGTTTTGGTTCGCTGGTAATCGCGACGATACCTACAAGCCACTCTGGTGTATACAATAACGAAAAATACATTTATGTTGTCCCTGTATGTATAACGAAAACGTATCATGGACAAATATTTTCCGTTGATAGTTATCGGTTCTGTCTGTATGATATTTGGTCAGTAGTGAAGGACATTAAACAAACATGTGCACGCTCTGGTATTTTGTTAAAGACAGCTATCATCGTTTATACCCTCCTGTATGCTTGAAAAGTAGGGCACACGGTACTCATCAAATCCGCATTGTATTGGACGTTCCAGACAAGCTAATAGCTCCATTATTGCCAAATGGAACGATAAGTATATAATATGTTGGTTCTATCGATTTTCATTGAATGGAAAGACTTGGGTAACCGAAACAGAACCAGTTGGTGTTATCAGGGACCGAATCCGTGCTTCCTGGCTATTCGGCTAGACAGCTGTTTGTAAATATTTCAGGTAGAAAAGCACTTCAAAGAAAGACAAATTTCTGATATGTCACGCGCATACACTATTGGGCGGTGGTTGGTATTGAAAGCGTATCATCTGCCGATGTCCCAGTTCCAGAGGCTTAGGAAATACATGTTTTCGGGATCAGGTCTTCGTGACTGTCTTAACTTTTTCTAGTCTTTACCACCCACAGATACAGAACTATCTTAAGGACTTTGTGTGTCTATTTTTAGCACTTGCTGCAGAAAATATAATAGGCAATTGTTATTCCTACAATAACATGAAGACAAGAAAAAATGGTGTGTTACTCGACCGACTGTTGCAAAAAGCTACTGACCATAGCATTTTTTTCGATCTGACATCTGAGTGTAGAATCGTTGTAGAATCTTAATCCTACATGTTTTTCTTATTCCTGTTTCTATACAAAAGTTGCTTATAGTTATACAGTGTATATCTGATATTACTTATAGTTATCTGATATTGCTTATCGTCATACAGTTCATATAGCTGTCATGCATTTTAGTTTTACATTGTTAGAAATACAGTAATTTAATTTCCTTACTGAAGAAAGGATTCTTTCCTAATGACCCTGTATTTTTTGATGATCGTAATCGTAAACATTACATTGATTGTCCGAGGCGTGATTGATTGGGGGGGGGGGGGGGGTACCGGTACAAAGTCATTTTTTTCTTGTTGGCTTACGGTCTCGAAAAACCGGACCTGAAAAAAAATCAGTCACCCGTATGATGGACCGATTAGAAAACGAACAGATTATATCGGCAGACGTTTACGTGTTTTGTGGCTTACAGGTCAAAGAGAAGAACTTGGGGAAAGTAGAGAATAGTCCATACTCATTTTGACCAAGTTTCTACAGCCAAACGTGGTCTAAAACAGAGGCAGCTATGGTTGTTTACCTGACCTGTGCCCAATCCTCTGGATCTGAACCGCACCTGTACCTGAATTTTTTGTTGCGTTGTGTTCACCTACCTCTGGAATGATGACAAAGGCCATGGTGAAGATGGTCAGAACGATGTTGATCCAGAACAGCCAGCGCAGAAACAGGAAATACGACGCCACCACTGACCCAAAATAGCCTGTCGAGATAGTAAAACAATAAGTTATCGCATAACGGTATTAACTCAAATCAGATCAGTGTGTGGTACCAAAGAGTTTGATGGAAGCTCCCTAGTCTTAGTCTGATACGAAATGTGCAAGACCTTTTGAAATGTTTAATAACAAACAGTAACGTTATACGATTACCAAATCAGAACTACAGTCGAAATGAAGTCACAGATAGGCACAGGTAGCTTTTGAAATCTTACTACGAATCTGTAAGCATACTTTGCATCGGGCATCGTGGCTTTACACGAACCATTCATATTCAGCATGCTATCTCATCTAAACTAAAGATAAACAGTCTACTTACTTTCTATTGTCTTTATCCTTGTTTCCCATGGAATAATGATAGAAATAAAGTTTGACAACTCCCGCTTTATTTTCTTGAATGCCTGGATAACGTAAAAAGAGTATGATTAATGATCACAATGACTGAGGACAGAATGCCCATACTTCTGTATTTTCTATGCATCGCCATTCATCAGCAAAACGTAGTATAAACCCTACATCAATACAACCTCGCTAAAGACAAAACGTCTTTGAGGCTTTTGTTTCCATTTGCTTTTAGACAGACGAAGACAATGTGGCACTGCACTCAGTTTACCTCCCCGACCGAAGTCAGGTACCCATTTTTACACCTGGGTGAAGTGAGGAATGTCGTGTAAAGTGCATTTCCCAAGGGCACAACGTCGGGGGCACGAACTCAGGACCTATAGATTTGAGACGAACGCTCTACCAGTTACGCCACGACCGAAGCCACTAATCTTTGAGTTTTGGTCATATATCAATCAAAGCTGGTAGTTTACTGCTTGGAGTGAATGGTTTGACTTATTGGTCAATTAAAAAACGTTCCATGAGCAACATTAGCACAGTTTGAGTTGACGCGAGGGACTATCAATTACACCATATATCTCCATAATCTTTCTCGAATGATGGAGATTCAAACATCATGATGTATTGATGAGTTTCACGCATAGGTAGTATCTCACTGCACTTGGGGCACCGGTGCGGCACTGCGGGGTTCGAAGATTACTGATTACGAATTTCAGACATGACGAACGAATTTTCTTACGTTTTGCGTATGTTGTCTTTTAAGTCATACTTTTACGTATCAAGCAATATCTAAATCATAAAAAATAGGCGAAAATAACACAACCATGCCACAGTGAACGAACCCTGCGGTGCCGCACCGGTGCCCCAAGTGCAATGAGATACCACCTTATGGAAAGGGATGCGCTATTTGTAACTCACCCGTGTAAAGGTCTCTTTGTAGCCTTTGCCTTTGGACAGTCGCCCCTCGTACTTGTTTAGATACTCCTGAGCAACCCTGGCAAAGAGAGAAACGGCTACGTTCGAAGTTACAATTCAGATATACACCTCGTGCAGTTTACCAAAAACACAAAGAGATGATGATGGCTTGTAGAGCCAAATAAAGGAAATATGAACTATTTTCCTAACAAATCGAGACATCTCTTGCCATTGCCTCGTATTTTCGAACAGTCCAGTTCTCAGGAATTTTCTTTTAAATGCTTTCTTAGCCCATTTTGCTCAAATCACAATCTGTAAGCTCGAAGTAAAATTGTTCAGACTCCGGTGGACCTGGCTTTGAGATTATTATTGTGATAAGAAAATACCTCAATGTTTTTAGCTTTTTCTTCATCCTCCAGGGCTGTTTGCGGATCGAGGCGATGATCTCCTTCTGTCTCTGAATGTTCTCCAGGATGGTTTCTTCCGGGATCTCATCCCCGTCTGTCTCTTCGATCGTCTCCACGTCGTCACTGTCCCTAATTTAGAATGAGATATAAGAATGGGAAAGATTGAGACGTAAATGTAATCTTATTAAAAAGATTAATAAGATTGCAGCCTTTCGCGCATGAAACGCAGACACTTTTTTTTAGTTTATTTATCAAAATGTTCTCCAATACAGTAGAAGGTATGGTGGAACAGGTGTTTCTTGTTAGAGGACACTTTTTTAAGGCCACCATATCGAAATCATAACAAGATGACACTATCACATACCAGCCTTTCAATGTACTTTATGTTCATCCATTGGATTATTAAGATCCCACATGGTAGCAAATAGTTTCTACGGGGAAAAGAATCATTGCGAAGCTGCTAATATTACGTTTCATGTGGATACAGGATAGTTCACATTTGTGGACACCCGGGTTTTGAATGAAGCAATAACTAAAGTACATGGAGACGGACATCGTAGTCGTCAAAATGACGCTATAGTGTCAGCACAGCCGAGAAAAGAACCAAAAAAAAAACATGTAACAGCATATCTGAAGAAGACTATGAATAGTATCTACTACTCACAAAGTCCGCATCAACAGATCCATTCTGGCCTACCGAATGATGAGTTCCTTCTACCTTGGCGAAAACCGAAAACGACGTTTGACAAACGCCACTATGAATTCTACTCTCTACCCAAGTTAGCTTGTCATTATCAATGACCATTTTACAAAACACAAATACTTGTCATCCGTACCACTCTGTCAACCTCGATCGAAACTAGTGTGTTATCAAGGCATCATTATAGAATCAATGTAAGATTATATTATTGATCAGCTCCGTATCTCACGTAAAACACATAGGCCTTGGATAGGGTTATTCCAGCTTATCTCTCTTTAAGCTCACTCAGGTCCGAGTATATACTGACTATTTACAAATTCATAAAGTTACTTCAGTGACTATATCTTATTACCTGGATGTCTGACCGTCATCAACGTAAGACAAATATGGTGTGAAACTGTCCTTACGAGCGCACTGGTAAAAGAAGTTAGGTTGGACAAGCATTGGGCATACTTTGATATGTTTATGAATGTTGCAGACTTCCAGCCTTTTCTTTTTGTGAGCAGCACTAGAACGCTGTACTCTCAGTAGATATCTAGTATTCTATGAAACAAAACTCGTCAGAAAGATTCGCAAATGGTCAGACAACTTCTGTCTATTTGCTTTTAAACCGACAATGTGGCACTGCACTCAAGTTGGTAACTTATATCAACAGTGCCACATATACAGTATAGAGAAAAGGTAAGGGAAACTTATATGTCCACAAGGAAATAAAGTTTAAAACGTCGCATCACTGAGAGTTATTACCTGTTTCCTTGCACTCCAAAATTTCGTCTCAGATACTCCAGGTTCTCCCTCCTGCAAGCTCGTACCGGCTTACACATGAAATTAGGCGGTCGGTGGTCCAAATTTCGCACGTTAACTCCGAGGGGATACAGCATCGGCATCGTGACAAACTAAATCTTGGACGTATTTCAGCTAGAACAAGACTATTTGATGATCAAGATCAAAGAAAAGACTGCCTCACACCCAAAGCTTGAATATCTTTCTAAGGTAGGTGAAGAATGGAGAGCTTTTATGCAAGCTAAGATAGATCTCTAATATGCTTCCGCATCGTTTTTGTTCGCTAAGTGTTGTGTCCAAACATAATGAGAGGGGTGCCTTTCAAACACTCAGCAACGAAACCTACAATCACACTCCATAGAGTGCTGCGTAATAGAGAAACTGTGGCAAAAATCACTCTCATGATCGCTTAGATCCATCATATTCCATTGTTAAAAGACTTTTTGTGCCTTTGGTACAACCATTACACCTTCGTAGATGATTGCATGCTTTAGAAGGACTTGGAATAACAAAGTGAAATCAATAGAATATACCTGAATTAAGTCGTGGAAAATGGCCTTTATCATGCAATCGGGTTCTCACTTATCATAGTGTGATCATATCTGGTTCTTATGCTATGCAATGGCCTAAAATCCGAGCGACTTTTCGACATTAAACAAATTGCAAAGTTTGGACAATTGATAACACAATCCAGATTTGAGTATGAAAAATAAGGTCCACTTAAAACTTTACTTAAATCCATTTTTAATGATGGGCGTGTATATTGGGCGTCAGAAAATTCCTTTGTTATATTAAGCATCACATTCGCCGACGCTATGTCTTTAGTGGCCCAGGTATTTTAGAATCTATCTATGATGAACTAATAACTGATAGATTTAATATCAATATCGTTTAGATTGTAAACAAAATGTATTGATTTGTGGTGATAGGGCACGAAGACAACACCACTTATTACGCTATAACTCAAAAGACTTATTAAGCAACGTCATCATGTATAACTTCTTGGACTAAATGTCATTGTTTTAGAAGGCTGCTGATAACCATTCTTTTCATCATCATCATCATACTTATAATTTACATCATTCATTTTCATATCATATTTTTTCCACACAAATTACGTCAACCGCAGGCTCCAGTAATTTTCCCACTCATCCTAGTAAATCACTCCTTTCTTGAACCGCCTGTGCACTCAGTCAAACATGTATGGTCACACGCCTAGGAGACACCAAACTGGATAACTCTGGTCAGAAGAAATTGAATCAATACTCTGGATACGAAATAGACAGGTGGCCCGGGTGCTTTTACAGTACTGAACTATTGCTACAGCATTACATAACCCATACAATCCGGATGGGTTTATAAATGAAAAGAATAAAAATTATACACAATTGAGCTCTTTTGCATTCATAGTTAGGGTATAAAAGACCAATTTCTCCCTGATCACTTCAGTGTCACTGACGAAAGATACTGCATTCTATCTCAAACGTCTGACGGTTTCCAAAATCATATCCATTTGCTTGAGTAACTGCTTTTTGGCTATACACAATTGCTTTGCAGTAAAGTTGCAAGTATAGACTTAAATTCAACTCTTCTCTCAAACTAGCATTTTTGATACGTTAATCCCAAGACAAGAAGCTAACAAGACTCAGCAGCAAAAGCCAAGAACCAAATGAATTCCTTTCAATATATAGCCAGATGAAATAGTTTGAATGCAATGCACATGTATAAACAACTGCAAAACAAATTGTACTTCCGTTTAACAATAACGGTTTGACAGAAACGGAAAATCGCTATTTTTGTGATTGGGTTGAGATACTTTTGTACGCATGACCATTCCTATCACAGAATAATGTAAAGCTACAATAAAACTGAAACAAACGATCCCCACCATATCCAGACACATGGAACACAGTTACGTTTACGACTAGCCCCCAGAGTTACCGTTGCTTATGTAACGACCAAAAGGCGTTATTGACCGTGGCCCTCACTGTAAAGAGTTACTTTGCCCATTTGAAAATAGATAACCTTGCTTCTATATTCCATTATCGTTGGGTCAGAGGTACGCTATGTCATCATAAACCTGCCACTTACTTATTTAACCCACAACAAATTATACCCATTATTCAAACACAGGAACGTAGTTTACAGGCTACAATATTGACATTGTCAAAGTAACCGTTCTTGTATGTGAACTTGATGTACTTATATATAGAATGGAAGTGAAGTGAAATAATGCCAATATTGATTCTACTGAAGTCGGGCATAATCCGGTTGGTTCGGCTACTATACATATGATTTATTTTCCTTTGTTGGTTTTAACGTCTTAATCCCATATATCTTTAAACAGTACCGGATAGCAGTTAACGTTGGTACCGAGGCCAAGGAGGATAGTCGTAACTTCTGTGATATTTAGAGGCCAGAATCTGGTTGGTTCGGCCACTACATATGATTTATATTCCTTTATTGGTTTGAACATTTTGATACTATATATATTCAAACAGTACCGTACAGTAGTTAACGTCTGTACGTACTGAGTCAAAGGGATAGTCGCAACTTTTCTGTGATATTTAGAGGCCAAAATCTGTTTGTTTCGGCCATAACATATGATATATTTTCCTTTATTGGTTTTAACATTTTGATACTATATATCTTTAAACAGTACCGGATAGCAGTTAACGTTGGTACCGAGGCCAAGAAGGATAGTCGTAACTTTGCTATGATATCTAGATCGAGGCAAGCAGTCTTCAATGATTTGCGAGCCCCCCTAAGTCCATGTCACATATTTAGGACCTTACTCCGACAGCTTCCCAACTCAAGTCGGGTCTGAGTTGAGAATACATGAAATCCATCCTATTCTAACTCCAGTTCGCCCTCTATCTGATAAGAATGTGGCTTTGTCGAGTTTTAAGATGGCATCTCACTGCACTTGGGGTACAGGTGCGGCACTGCGGGGTACGAAAGATATTCGAATTTCAGAGATAAAGAACTATTTTTTTTACGTTTTGTGTATTTGTTGTGTCGTACGTATTATGCAATATCTGAATTATAAAAAAAATCGGCTAAATAACACAACAGTGCCGCGGAGAACGAACCCCGCATTGCCGCACCGGTGCCCCAAGTGCAGTGAGATACCATCTATACTTGTAGAATTCAAAGACTTTCAAAGACTAGTAGGCAACCTTGCCAACAACTATACTTCCAACCACAGATGATCCTGTTTAAGACTGACTCACATCAACCACAAGCTCCAGAAAGTAAAGGTCTTATAACAGGCTCATTTTATTCATCAAATGAGTTGAAATTTGGCACAAAGGTAAGACATCCTACTGATATTAACTGAGTAACTGAATTGATTTCAAGATGGCCTTTTCTTGGAAGCTTGTCAGAAGATCAGTTCCTCTAGATCTGACTCGCTTTTATAACTACTATAGGAAGCTGAACTTTTACCTGTGTCTCTATAGGTTACATGCTAACAATATATTGAGATATTTCAATCCCAGGAGGATACGTACCTCTGCGTTAAATTTCAACTCATTTGATGAAAAACACTACATATGAATGAGCCTGTTATAAAACCAATGGATTTACTTTCTGAAGCACCCTCGTATTGTAAGTTCTGGAGCTCCGGAGAAGGCCGGGAGACCATATGTGACAGGGGTTAAAGAGAAACTATTTTCTGATGTAACGTTAGAATCAGCTGATATTCACCGTGGAGCACTGATAACGATCTTATCGAAGCGTTCCCGTCTGTGTTAATCTGTTTTTGATCTACGTGCTTATCGATGTTGACTTCTCAAAGATTAATCGATTTCAGCGAACGATTGACTGTGCATACACGTTTATTCAGTAGTTGGCATCGGTGTTCAAGTGGTAAGGGATCGAAAGGACGCTGGTCTATTTATTGAAAAAAAATGACATAATGCATATAGAAGTACAAGGACGAAGTGACGGCGGACTCAAGTTGTATTCAACTTAATTTAGCGCCGCCACTTATTAGTGCCGCCACAAATATTAAAAATAATAATATAGACAGGACTATAGCGAGTAACTCGTTCATAAGTGTATACATACATGTAAGTAAATAATGTGCGTGAGTCGACCCCCCCCCCCCCCCCGTTGAAAGATTAAGCAAAGAATGGCACCTGAACGTAAAACGATTTGTAATATAACTCTGTGTGGCCGAAATGATGTTAGAATTGACTTTAAAGGAACAGAGGAGACTACCACGTAAAATTAACATTTGTTTAGAATTGTTAGCAAGAGTGTTGAAGTTAGCTAGGCCAAGTATCCCAGAAAGCTTGTCGAGGAGGACTGAGTGCTGGTAAGTATAGTGTAATAGGTAATCGTATCGTATGGACACCCGCAGCTGCAGGCTGGACTTGAAACAAGACCCCGTGCCACGGGTTTGATTTTAGGCTAGACGTTGTGTCATTTGGGATGACACTTTACACGACTTTTCGGTTGGGTAGGTGAAAGTCGGTGAAAGGAGAGGGATGGGCTCCACCTTCCAATACCGTGGCTTAGATACGACTGTTGACAGTCTGCCGCCCATACAGCGTCAAGAAGGATATTGGACTAGTCTCTACTAGACTCCAGCCTGGCCGAATAGTAAGGCCACAGCAAGTAAATTTTATGGATGACATCCGCGCGCTCATTAATTTTTGCCTGATTTCAGAAAAAAAAAACAAGGATTTTTTTCTTCTTCGGAGATGGTCAACATGACAATAAAGTACCAAAATGGGAAAGTATGCCTAATGTAAATGTACTTGTAGAAGTGACATTAGCGATGTAGCCATGATTGTAGTTATAGAAGTGAAACCAGCTGGATAGTTGGAAAAGTGGCACCACTATGGAAGTCATAAGTGAAGTTGCCAACTTGGTAAGTGATACCAGTCTACCACACTAGTGTCACTTTTACTACACTAGTTCACTTCTTTAATACAGAAATGAATGATTTGTCGTCAGTACTACCATGTTTTGTCATTTTAACTCTTCATACAACATTTATGGTGTCTATTTTGAAAATTTAGCCATCTTGTTTTTTTTACCCATCTTGTTTTTTTTCGCCCTATCTCACTATTTTTGCAGTCTGCAGAGGATGTCATCCATAAAATTTACTTGCTGTGGCCTAATAGCGGGATTTGGCCAAGTCTAGTTAGAGTTATTTGGCCTAGGCTAGGAGTGAACTGGCCTGCCGGCTGGACAGACTGCAAAAAACTGACTGCAATTCCATGGAAATTCTTGGGCATTTTTTTCTCTTTTTTCATCCAGCTGACACGTTTTCTTGGATACTAATACTGGCCTCCTGTTAAGTTGTAATATCTTGTAGTGACGCACATAATAACAAATATAACATAATTAAGAATTTTATGTCAATTCTATGTTGATATGATATGGAAGAATAGAAGGAAAGTCTGAAGGGTTTTCAGACGTTCGAAAATTAAGATTAACGCTGTTTTTGCAAATTAGCGTGTACACTTGAAGTTTGGTCGATATAATTACTGCTACAATTGGGATACTTTGTGTCAAAAGTACACATTTTCATTCGAAAAAATCGTTGATTAGAGGCATTAACACGACTTAGCTCAGTCTGAGACAACGGCCAATATATGTGGATCGCTATCAGAAGGTCTTCATATATATTGACCACATTTTACAAGCCGATACAAGAATTGTATTCAGTGCAATATCTTATCTTCAATGCTGTAACAGAAACATGTACGTTGCATTGATTTTGAATTCAGAACGGGATAGAAGATAAAATAAATTGTATTCCACGATAGAATAGAGGAAAATGCTCAATAGTTTCAAATAATTGAATTATCAAAATGACTCACTTAATTTTAATATCCTATCCACAAGAAGTATGTTTGTTCGCAAATCCTTTATGCGCTTTGAATAGAGAACGAATAAAGGAAATTGAACGCTCACAAATCACAACATGGATTTGCCTTTATCCTACATAATCGTAAAAACACAACGAACCGTAAGCCTACATTAATCATATAGAACGGCACATATTGATCGAAAGGGCCTTCTGTTGACCTTGCTGTTCCTGTAAAAATGGTCTTTTTTCTTTTTTACAAACTTTATTCAGATAAACAAAAACAAAAACATACAATACAAGAAAACTTAAACAAGAACATACAAGTGCACATACACTGACAGGTAAGTACTTGTGGTAGTGATATTACAGAAACAGGTATAGGGGTTCCCACTTTTCGTTATGTTTACTTAATTTGTTTTTAGCTGTTGCGATATTTTTTTCCATTTTATGTACATATTTAACGAAGGCAATAAACATGTGGATGGATAGATTCGATGTCTCCCGGTTTTTATAGATATATATTTTGCCCAATAGAATTATAACATTAGCAATTACTGGTGTTTCACTTGATAAATCGCCTAGTAATACATTCAATGGGTTGTTTATATCTAAAAATGGTCTTTGGTTCCAGGCAGAGAGAAGAAGGAAAATCATCATATTGGAACGAAAAGAAAAAGTAACCATATCAAAGAGTAGGAGACCTTTCCGGTGTGAGTGAATCAAACCTTACAGTCGGTATTCTTAACCCTTGTCCTGCTGGTGATTTTTTAGCCAATTTGACCTCCCGGAGCTGCTGGCTTCATCAGATAAGTAAAACTTGACCTGTTCTGTGCTGCTGCTGCAGATTTACTCCCCCATTCGATCGGTTTTGCAGTGGTATGTAACTTTTACATGAGAAATACCCCAAACTAATAACAATACAGCTCAGCATGACAAGGGTTAAATATGTCCATATAAACGGGCTCAGCAGGACAAGGGTTTTAATGGCTTAACGAGGTTTACTAATCGAACATCTGATTGGACAAAGACGTAATCTACTTACTCATCGTCATCGTCATCATCCTTGTCTGCTCCTCCTTCATCACTGGAGTCACTCAAGATGATTTCTTCTTCCACTGGCTTCTTCTTATCCTTCTTCTTGTCTTTCTCCTTCTTTTTCTCTTTCTCCTTTTTCTTCTTATCCTTTTCCTTCTCTTTCTCCTTTTTCTTTTTATCTTTCTCCTTCTCCTTTTTCTTCTTGGCTTTTTCCTTTTCCTTTTTCTTTTTGTCCTTTTTGTCTTTCTTCTTTCCCGCAGGTTCTTCGATCTCTTCAACGTCGTCAATGTCACTTCTCCCACGGTCCTTTGCGGTGAGGTTACCCGAGGATCTCGTTCCCCGGCTCCCCTCGTCGTGACTGGACCCCTCCCCTGCATCGTTCCCAGTGTCGTCTTCAAAGTCCACCTCTATATCGAACTTCACCTACGGCAACGATATACATAATTCAACTATGAATTAAATTATGAAACAAATATATATCCATGGGTCAAGACGGTTAGCGTTAAAGGTATTGGACATTATCCAAGGACAGTAATTTCTTGCATACTCAGTGCGAAGCTCCTTGCGTTAACGAAAACGCACGTACGCAGTCTTGTGACACGTTCTTTCTCTTAATAAAACGGCATATGAAGCAATCCGATAACCAATACACTTGAAAAGCTGAGCCTAATGAATCAATAAATCAATTAACACTTGTGCACAACCAGGATATGTCCTTACCCATACCATATACCTTCCGTTAACTCAATATGAAAGAACAATATGATAGAAATAACACAGAGCTGATAGAAATAAGGCAGCAGCTTAATAGAATTCTTGTAAAATTCTTCATTTTTGTGATTTCGACAAGTCTCTTTGAACACTGTACGTACTACTATGTATGGTATATTGTTCCTTAGTAAAATAACGTAGGAAAAACTCAGCATCATCCATGTGTTTCATTGATTAGCACTTCAATTAGCATGTTCAATCTTTACTTGAAATATTTCCAAGAAAGCCTACTTATTTTACAAATTGCATTTATCTACAGTTGTTCGGCAGATAGTAGATAGATAATAGCGATTTCTAAGGTAATTATGTTGCAGGGCTTGTACACTACCCCCCCCCCCCCATCATTGGTGATTGCCTTGAGTAGACGACCACGTACCTCTGCACTCTGTGTCTCTGACCTCATCGAGTTCCCCTCCGCCGAGGCCGCCTCGTCACCCTGCCCTGCGGGAAACAAGTGGAACACAGAAGGCCTGTTAACATTGGGCGAGATCTTGTGCCTCTTGAAATTCGGCGAGCTGACATATCCAAGGTTCTCCATGTTTTCGATTGTCTTGAAGCCTAGCGGAACAGCAGCTGGCTCTACCGCGCTTTCTGGACGTATCCGCAATCTACCACGTGAGGAACTACATGTAGTAGTAGGAGAACCATTCGCTTATAACATTGGACAGAATCGTTCGACCGTATCGCCTGGAAAGAGCATCTCAAATCGCCATTTTCCTTCACCGGTACTTCCAAGGATCAGGAAATGTAGTCGAAGACAAATTTGTGTGTCACAAAAAGGCGTCAGCATAATTTGGATCTCTTTATAGTTTCCCGCGCCCGCCTTGTCGGCACTACACAGGAAGCGTTTGTGCAACATCAGCAACTAGAAAATGGACCCTCTCAATCTTCAGACGACTCTAAACGAATGGAGAGAGTGGTATCCCTGATTGGAACAGCGTTGTTCTTGTTAGTTGAGACTCAATGGGCTTTACTGCAATCCAGACCCTCGGGAGTAAGAGCTGACCATAACGTATGGTCCAGTTTAGCCTGGCTATACTCGGCTAGAGCCAAAGATGCCATCTTTCATCAATGAAAATAGCTTTCTTTCCCGCTCGCGTCAACTTTAGAGCAAAGTACATTTGTTGTCTTGTAGAGTTTTGTCTGCGTGCCAGAAATGTGTGATAAAGCTTAACCGTCTGCAATGCTTGTAAAATGGTACTAGAGTACTTTTTGTGAGAGAACTGCCGTTGCTTTATCATACGCCTCACTGTCCTTGATCAACGATCCATGCTTGTATATGCAAATAAGGCAATAGCAGGTAAATTTTATGGATGACATCGTATGCAGGGTGCAAAAATAATTTGAAAAACAAGATGGCTAAATTATCGAAATAGTCGCCATAAACGTTGTAACAAGATTTGAAGTGACAAAACGTGATATCGCAACTAACGACGCATTTAATCCTGTAATAAGAAGTGAACTAGTGTAGTTAAAGTGATACTAGTGTGGTACACTGGTATCACTTGCCAAGCTGGCAGCTTCATTCATGGCTTCTATATTGGTGGTACTTTTACAACTATCCAACAAGTTTCATTTCTGTAACTACAATCATGGCTACCTTGATAGTGTCACTTATGGCAATTATTAGGATACAACACAGCCAAATAATACAAAATTGTCCATTTTGGTACTTTATTGTCATGTTGATTATCCCCAGAGAAGAAAATGTTTTTCTAAAATCAGGCGAAAATCAATGAGCGCGCTGATACCATCCATAAAATCTACTTGCTGTGGCCGAAGGAATATACTATTAACAGTTCAATGACCTACTGCATTGTGTAAGAAACACTTCGTGTATTGATTTTTGTACCTCTTTGTACGGTGCTCTTTGAGCTTCTCAAGGAACGAAGTGGTCATACATTTTCTTTCTTATTCTTATAAGGCGGGGTACGTCCAGGGGACTACATATGCCAATATTTATATAGATATACCGCCATTGATACGATTAAGTATTATAAAGAGGGAGTCATATATGCCTATAGAACAAGCTCCATTGACTTTTATTGCCCATTCAGATGGCGTCATTTCTATGTGTTTTCCTTAGAAACATCTGTCAGTGTCCCCTGGTTGTGATAGGTTTTTACGATGGCACCATTGGGGTAACCTGATATATTAGTGTTTTCTCATTTGTTTCCGGAAAACAATATTGTCCTTCTCGGCTTGCAATGTGTATTGGAAAAGAAAATCCAGAAAAAGCTAAAGTTGGTATCTCACTGCACTTGGGGCACCGATGTGGCACTACAGGGTTCGTTCACTGCGGCACTGTTGTGTTATCTTCAAAAAGTTTTTAATAATTTAGATATTACGTAATATGTATTTGTATGACTTAGAAGACAACAAAATACACAAAACGTAAGAAAATTCGCTCTTTATCTCTGAAATTCGTTTAATATTTTTCGAACTCCGCAGTGCCGCACCGGTGCCGCAAGTGCAGTGAGATACCACCTTAAGTGGACCAACTTTCGTCTTTTGAACGGAAATGATTTTCAACTCATGTTTATGCAGTTTTATTTGCTTTTCTGGTCCCTACTACCATTTGTTTTCCAAGGTACGCCGATCAGTAAGCGGTATGCACCATCCCATTAGCCCTATGTCCAAACATATGCTGTGTTCCTCGATGTTTTTTCATTAGGCGGCGGATTGCCTTCTGATTGAAGATAAATACTGCAGTAGAACGACCTGTTCTGTTGTAGATTGAACAGGAGCTAAAGCTCTGTATGGACGTACGATCAATAACCTTGTACCGGCTGCAGTGCCGCGCGTCACCGCACAAGCTGTTGGAGTATTCCGGTCCACTGCCTTCTGGACTGGGACTTACCGGCATTTCAGTCGTAGTAAATTGGATGAACCTCGCCAGGCGTCGCAAGTGATCGTGACTTCGTAGTGCACGTCTGTGCAGGACCTTGTTTTTCGTACCGTGGGATTAGGAGAACATTGCGGTGGCATGCATGGTTTTTCGCTGTTGCTGTTTTACCAAACACATAGCTAAAAGGTAAGATTTTCTTAACTGGGCGCTTTTACCATTCAAAAACTAAAAAAATGATTTTAACTAGGATCCCACACAAATTACACACCAAGGCTTAGCGGATATAGCGTTATTTTTTGGGAAAACAACTGAGGCGAACTTTAAGGCGAAATGATGCCTGGACGCTGATTACCTGAATTTTAACTGATTACTCATACTGAAGTAATACAGACAGGCTTCGTTCAATTCCGAACTCTTCGATACATATCCAGGAAATTATATCACGCAATCATACGTAATAACGTTACATATAAAACCGGTTACCTTCAAAATGACATTTATACACTCAACTACCTGAAAACACCCCTTGTAAAAGGATACTTACAAAAGAAGTCCAGTTTGGCAGCAGGTGCGTTAAGAATGTGTTCCTCCGCAATGACCACTTCACTCAGAACCCTCCGGTATTGTAGAAGGCTAGTGTCTAACGGACCATGTCTAAGTAACCACCACAAAGTATATTTTTCTTCATCACTGATGATGGTAATTACCTGGGCATTCGGCATGACCCCCAATACACTTTAGAATCCGAGTATTCCCTTTGCTATTCGGTACTCCATAAAGACACAAAAAAGTAGGGCAAAGGAATTCCGTCTTGATGGTGCGTCTCATATGTATTACACCACGCTGTTATAAATCATTGTAAACACAATAAAAACATCTGAAAATGGGTGCAATAAAAGCCATCCACTTTGTGTACTCTTCAGGTGATGCGAATATACGTAATGAATTCATGGTCACAACTTCCTAACGCGCATACCACCCACGAGGATAATATGCAATATACGAGGGTTAAGGTAATGATCATTTGGTAACAGCTTCTTGAAATCGTTAAGTTCGTTTGAATCTTGTGTCAGTTGGCTAATTAGGAACCTAAAGGAGACACGGTTTGCTTCCTTGTGAGACTGGGAGGAGAAATGAGGCTTGTGCTATGGGGATTTAGCGCTGTGCATGTTGGCATATGCTATTTACGCATCGGTGCCTTTGACGTACGTAGCAGGCAGATTGGAGATACACTCACAAAGTCATCACCAAATCCGGTTTTACCCAGTTGCAACCGGGCTCGGTCACTTTTGTCGTAAGATCGTCGTAAGATCTAGCCTGGGTACCATGTGGGTAGTTTGCTCCTATTCAAGCTTCTGCTACAGCAGACAAACGACTTTATATAGTGTATAATGTAGTCTTTACCAGACTCCGGATCGCTGGAAAATCGTAGAAATGGAACAAATAGAGAGGAATATAACCGGCCAGGGAACAGCTTGCGGTCGCGTTACTGTTGCCTAGCCGGCTATATTCCTCTGGCCGGCATACTCCTCTATTTGTACAATTTCTACGATTTTTTCCAGCGACTCGGAGTCTGGTAGAGACTAGTATAATGAATGTCAGACCTAGTAGCGACTGTATATTTTGTATATAATAGACTATTCTCTACCAGACTCCGAGTCGCTGGAAAAAATCGTAGATCGCAAGCTGTTCCCTGGCCGGTTATATTCCTTTCTATTTGTTCCATTTCTACGATTTTCCAGCGATCCGGAGTCTGGTAGAGACTAATAATAGACGCCGAAGCGAACTACTTTCCGTATGGTACCCAGGCTACGTAAGATCGCAAACTAATTGGGCAATCTTGCGATAGTCTTGCATATGTTCTTTCACTTCAACTGCCTTGTTAGTACATAAAAATCTCGTGTTGGCGACTGGCTCTGTCACAGCCTGTTTGGAAATCATATGACATCAAAACCACGCGATGGCCTGAGGCAAAAGTAACCGCTCCGAAATGCTACTTGTCAGGTGCTCAGTGTGTACGTGAACTTGTAATCTCAATATAGCCAATGATAACAAAAAGCTATAGTAATATTCCACTTGGAATTTAAGGTATATGTATCTACATTCACTATCAAATTGGAAATGAAAAGTTAGAACACGTTAAAGAAATGTGATTAAGTTAAGAAATAACAAATTCTATAGATATAAGTGTTTTGAAATCATTGCTGAATTGTGGTTTGAAAAAAAAACATGAATATCTCTAGTCCTCCCCTCTCCCTTGACACGCATACTCATAGTTTTCATTGTCTATCAACATGATATGCAGTCTTACCCTGTGAAGGAGCCGACGCCATTTCTTCCCGTTTGGTCACCACCTTTTAGTCTTCAAAGTACTTTCTTCTCGATGCAATAAATCTAAGAGGCTTGAGTTGACTTGGTTTGTGTATTTTCATAGAACACAGTTCCTAAATCGTCTCGTGTTAGTCTGGAATTCAGCCATTCACCAAGTATGTCCACTTGAAAGACGAAGCGAAATATATTCTAAAACTACTCCTCGAGTGCGTAAAGATGTCAGTTTTACATCATCAGGCCATCACCATAAGGAAATTAGACGAAACTTTCAAAAAGTCTTCATGATGAATTATTTCCAAGCGTTCGTCGTAGTATGGCTGTCTTGTGTATCATCTTGAGGGTCTTCATCGTTGCATCTGTCCTGTATTGGCAAAATAGCAAGAGTTAGTTACAGAAAAAAACATGAGAAAAAGATAATGCTAAAGTTTTTGCGTAGCACAATGCATGTCTGCTTATAGAGTATTCACATTTGTCGTAGGTCATCGCACAATTTCAATTTCGTTCTATTCTCAAGTAAGCTGTGACAGAACTGACAAGTATCTAAGACAATGTTTCCAAGACAAGACAGACAGCGGAATCGTGTACGACAGACGAACGTCAATCCCACGATTAGATACAGTTTGTGCGATAGTAGTACGACGAACGTTTGAAAAAAGTGACCCGACCCTTACCTAATTTTCTGACCCATCAGCTTTCGCCTCCACCTCTGAATGACCGCTAAGTAATCCCAACCGTGACATTTGGTCAGGTGATGTCACTAATTAAAGGGCCACCACTAAAAGTATTTGCTATAACGTATTACACAGACCACCCATAGGACTACAACATATTTCAAATATTTCCCGGACGTGACCTGTCTAATAGTTTAGAAAAATGGGTTCTAGCTACAATTCAACCATTGCATTTTTACTGACACTGCGTTTTCGACATTTCAAATTACTGTAATTACGGTTACAACGAGGTCAACTCTTTAAAAAACGGATACAGTGGGTGAATGCAATTACCAGGCTTCATGTTCCGCATAGCTGAATTGAAAAATAGTTATGACTTAATCAATGACGATTCCCTTTTAACAAAACTGTACCACTGTATGTACTATGTATTTCTATTGATGTGAAATACGAAAACTCCCAGGTGACTTAGACCCACTTTTGATGAAAAGACGAAATGAATTTTCCTCATCAGATTGAAAGGTAACAGATGGAGGAAAATGCGATGTGTCTGTCATCTTCTGCATCACTGAGCATCTTATAGCTAATCAATGAGGCCAATTTCGAGCACCACTACTTAACACATGGTTTTAATTGCTTGTCGAAGAGTAGGTGCTTACGATGCTGAACGCTAAAGAAAAACAATAATTACGTATATTTCTGTTATTGAAGTACTAAAAATAAAAAATATCAAAACAATAAAGAAAATACTTTTCTGTGGGCAGCATGCGATTGCCAATGGTCGTCACAATCAAATACGTGCATGATGCATAGAAAATCAAAATTATGTATTTTACTATAAGAAATGCATATGGTAGCTGGACAAAACTGATTTCCTTCAAGAAAGATTGTTACAGACGGTTGTAAGCTTGAATTAATTGAATGAAATGTAAGCACAAGAGGTAAGTTTTACATGTTATTTCAGATTATGCTAGAAATTTCAACCAAATGGGCCACGTGCACATAACTTATTGCAAAGATGATCCCTCCCAGTTGTCACTAATAGTGATAGCAAGAATGTAATTTCAGAAGCCCTCACTTTGCTATAGCGGCTGTTAACTTTCAGTAGATTTTGCAAATGTTAAAACTGTAAGGAAATAAGGCTGACTAAAATGGGAAATTATAATTTAGTTGTGTGTTTAAACAGTCAAAGTCAAGACCTATACTCTCCAGTATTCAATGACTGACAGCTATGCACTTCCACCATGGTCTTGAACAGAACCAGCCATACATTGATGGTACTGTCCTTGGTGCTGAACAGCACTGGTTATACATTGATAGTACTTTTATACATGGGTGGTACTATCCTCAACTGTGCTGAAGGGCACCAGTTATACATTGATTGTACTGTCCTTGGTGATGGACAGCAGTACCAATCATATATTGATAGTACTGTCCTACGTGCTGAACAGCGCAAGTCATACATGGATGATACTATCCTGAACTGAGCTGAAGAACGCCAGCCATACATTAATTGTACTGTCCTTGGTGCTGAACAGAGCCAACCATACATGTTACGGGTTCCTATTACTGTCCTTGGTGCTGAACAGCATTACCGAGACATGTTTATCACTGTGCTTGGCGCGGAACAGCACCAGTCATTTGTATACATTTGTATGGAAGGTAGTGTTGTCCTTAGTGCCGAAAACACACCGTTCATACATGGATGAATTGAACTGTTTTGTACATTGCACCGGGCATACATTGGTGGATGGCTGGATGGCACTTGGAGATGTGCTTGGTTACAAAGCTACTATCATTCGGCGCTATTTATAATTTGGACAACCTCCTACAGTTTACATTCAATATGCGATAAAATGGCATGCAAAAAATCTAACTTAAGCAATACGCTTCATATCATCTCATTATCTCTCATATTGACCTGCACACCCAGTTTTCTCCCCTTACCACCAAGCGTCCCTATCAGATATCACTAGGTCAGGTGGTTGGGTAATTGTAGCCATTACTGTAATGGGACGTGCAGGCCTGTGCGTAATTGGCAGCAATACTTCACACCCCTGAAGGTTCTCCATTGGCTCGTGCAGATGTGATGACACACACGTATGTCATTAACACATACTAAGTCATGGTGGGAGAGGGCAGGTCGAACATGGTGGTTAATACTTCGTGGGTCCTTCAACAATGAGGCCAACACGTTACCCATGCGCACACTGGCATTTTGGGTCAAGGAATATTATTTAAATAAAACAAGTGCCGATGGACCATTTACCAAAGGTAGTCTTGTGGTTATGGTAGTTGTCTTATTCAGTTTATTAAAAAAAAAATCAGCATCGCAGTCAGTAAAAAAAACAACAACTGAATGTCACAGATTTTACAAAATGTTACATGGTGAATACAGAATATATGTATATACATTTATTAAATGAAACACGTAATAAGTCTTACAAACAAAACTTTCAAAATTCGGATCCATAGTAGGTCCCAGTGTTGTGTCCTTGGGAAAGGCACTTAACACCTATTTAATCACTGGGTTTCGGTGAAAATGAGTTCTGTGATTGAGAAGAGTAGAGGTTCTTCCCGGCGTGAGTGGATTAAACCTTACAGTCAGGCCTTGCGCACCTTATCCCTAGTTTACAAAACCGATGTGTTGCGCTGAAAGGTGGTTTATCGGTTACACGAAACAAAATAACGTCAAGATAGTTTGGTGAGACTTTCCTATGAACTGAACTCCCGTGATAGGTACATAGATGATTAAAAGTTGGAATTCAGTGTTATATAACCAGCTGCTGTCGCGCCGCGTGCCTGCGAAGCTGGTGTGTCACAAAGAGGGATAGTTATACTGACTATAGAGATATAGATACAGACTCCATGTTAATTTAACACCGAGATATCGACATTTGAAAAAAAAGCGTGGACCCGACACAAGTCTATTGTCAACGATCTTTTGGCTTTGAACTACGATAGAAATAATAAACGTGTTATCGATTCTAAGTAGTGTGTTCTTTTGTTTGCTATTCGCGTAGACAGTTAAATCAATGCCGACATTAGGGTACAAGGTGTTGCGAATTGTTAGTCTGGAAACAAAATCGATTTGACCATAAATGTTCAGACGTCTACTTTAAACTTCGACTATGGTTACAGATGCGAATGGCTCTTTCGCCAAGATTTTGACCAAAATCCAATACATAACGTGACAGTTACCAGAAAATAATGTTCACGTTCTAGTAGAAAGATAAATGTCTATAGCTACGGCCGTGTGGCGCGTTGGACACACCCGATCCCTCGATCTCGGAAGTTAAGCAACGTACAGTCCGGACAGTTCTTGGATGGGGGGCGACCGGATGCTGTAGCCGGACATTGTAAAACGGGGGTCCCGTGTTCGAAGAGGCGCCTCGACCACGTAAATCAGCCTCATTACCCAAATATTGGGTACCCACTGGCTGCAAATACAGCCGATATTATCATTATTATCACAACTAAGCGAAACAATTTAGAACGTTGGCAACGGTCAACTAAAGAAAAAGTAAAGCCTTATACATTAATAGTTGTAAGATGGGCATAGCTCTTTACTTGGCTTTATTCCAGTTCTCTTGTAGAAGAATAATTAGTGCACGCCACAATTACCACTTGAATAATCTTTAAAATATCTTGGTGAATGGTAAGTACTTTCCGACCCAAGAGGAGAATGTGGTAAGAAATTGGCTATTCTGGACTAATGTGTGTCTATTTCCGGTGCAGATGTGTTTAAAGCTACTCATGACAGTACTTCCACATATCAGTTATCGCTTTCAGGTACTTTTCTATCTTAATTGATCATTGGACAAAAATACAGTACTGTGCATATATAGCCTAAAGACAGTGCTATTTTGATCGACTGTCAGCTCCTTTCCTATTCCTATTTAGGTACATGTATCTACATGTGTATATCCGGTATAACTGTCTTTCGGAGTTACAAACCTGCTTCGCAGGCACACGACACGATCAGTTCAGTTCAGGTCATCCTCTTTTGGGAGGTGACACCAGTGTCTCCACTCGTTTCTGTCCAGCATTAATGATCGGAGTTAGTTGGCCTCCAGACCTGTTTCCTCGAGCATCAGCTTCCTGAGTGTGGCCGAAGGGCGGCCACGCCTGCGCGGCTCGTTTGGCTCCCAGAGAAAGACTTGTCCTGCCATTTCCTCATGGCGCACCACGTGTCCTGCCAGACGCAATCTTCGGCTGCGGACAACAGCCGATACTTGCGGCAGGGGACCATAAAGTTCTTTGTTGGAGATGTGGCTCCTCCAAGAAACATCAAGGGCAGCACGAAGCATGCGGGTGTAGTTCCCATCAAGTTGTGCACGTAGAGATTTTGTTAGAGTCCATGAATCAGCTCCATAGAGGAGAATTGCTTCAACGCATGCCTTGAAGACTTTGAGTTTGGTAGATTTTGGTATTGGGGCTTTCCATACTTTTGTAAGGGCATTGGAAGCACCCCACGCTTGTGCAATACGACACTTCACGTCGTGGGCTGTGTTGCCATAGCTGCCAAGGTACTTAAAATCTCCCACTTGTTCGATGGTAGAGCCGTCACTAGTCAGTAGAGGGTCGGACCCAGGTTGGGGGTTAAGGTGCATGTACTTGGTCTTAAGTGCATTCAGACAGAGACCAATTTCCTTGGTGGCGTGTTCTACCCTGTACAAGAACTCTTGGGCAGCCTTGATTGTGTCCACGACACGATAGCAGCTGGTTATATTACACTTAGTTCAAAAGACTTGTCATACCTACCCTTTGCACATCTAACTGCACCCGTCATGCTTTTCATTTATAACTGTGCCACAGTTAATATTATTTTCAAGGCCATATCGTCCATCATGCCAGTGTAAATTTGTAACATAACAGCTTCATTGTAGTCTGTTTACACGAACAAACATGCGTCCCTTGTGAAATATGTATCTGAACCAAATATGTCATGTATAGCAAATCGGAATTAGAGCGGAAAACAATGAACAAATACGTTTTATGACAGCGTGGCCATTTGGGCATTATATCCGACGCCAGGCGTCAAATTGAGTTATCCTTACAGTACAGAAAGGTTTATTTTTCGGAATACGTTTGGGTACATATTCATCTTACTTTCCTAAGTTTTTGAGCAGAAACTGAAAGTGAACTAGTGTTTAGTTAAAATCCAAGTTTGTGTACTTTTCGCGAGAATGTATTAGTTGAATCCAGCTTTTAAAGACTCAACAGATGTGAGCACACTGATGGTATCATCTTGCTGAAAGAGGCAGAACCGATGACGGTCCTTAGGTTCTCTACAATAAATGTTATTTAGTATTTTTTACACCAGCTGCGTAAGTACGCGGCGACAGCTTATCAATTTACTTGTCAAAACTGTTAACTTAAAGCCCTGAAAATATCTCAGTAAGTCTTACCTTAAGCTTCTTTCACAAGCCACATAATTTGACCCGATCCTAACGTATCTAGTAAAACTCTCGTGTATTTCAAGCATTAAAAACAACACCATAAGACTGTTTGCAGCTGCAGTGTCCAGACAACTACAACAACAGCAGAACACATTGGACGACTACAACTATGATTTGGGTCACTATAAACCGGTGACCGTTTCCAAAATCATATCTAGTTGCTTGAGTAACTGTTTTCTGGCGTATTTTATTACCTGGATATTTAACCTTCATTGATAACTACTATACGACTGTTTCGCGCAGTTTGATAGTTTTTTTTCAGCTATTTCTGTACATGTGTCGACTTAAACCAATGCGTGAGAGAGACACTTTCTACCTATGCCTGTAAATATCACCGACCCTTTGAATCAGAGATCACACTTCCAAACAGAGATAAAATCTTATCAAATGACTCTCGACTCACAAAACATGTCACTCAATGCCACCGACAACACCATGATGTGATTTTCGCGGTGCACGCATATGTCAGTTTCTATTCCAGGGAATAAGTAATTTATGACCTATATTTTATACCTTGCAAATGAAAATGCATCGAGGTAAATATAAGGTTTCTCGTATCAAGGGTTCATACTTTGTCAACGCATCAACCCCGTCATGCATCACAATCAGTCTTCATTTTTTTTGTGTTAAAGTTCCCATTTTCGTGTCTAAGTTCCTATTCAATTTCTCAGCGATAAAACTGGCACATTACTTTTTTTTATACAATTACCGTATCCCACATTTATCCCTAGTGTTGGATATGGATTCGACAGCATAGCTACTTAAGCACAGGTTTAAACGTTACAGGAAAAAGCGACATAATCAAAGTAGGACTTGATGCCATGATGTCAACTAGATGACGTTACGCATGTCACTCAAATTCTTGTCGAAAATCAACATAATTAGTGTGAAACTTGAGATACTCGAGTGTCTTCTGGCCTGTGACTTGATTAAAGCTCTGTGAAACGTGAATCATGAAATCAACTGACATGTAGACATTTAGTCATATAATGCAATGCATTTTCCACGAATGTACAATATTGCTATAAAAAAAAGAGCTTAAAAGGAAACTTCCAAAGGAGTAGTTACCTTTGCCGGTAATTTCATTATTTTGGTACCTATGCAATGTACTTAGTCCTTTCAGTCATTGTTATCCATTATATCATCCAACAAAATATATCGACGGACTCTGAGGAGATATTCAGCAAATAGCTTTTGTAAATACGCTGTAAAATCGTTATACACTAGTATAAGTCTTGAGATACTTGAGTTAAGTTGTGCATGCGTCTTGCACAATTTTGGCTTTGCCATTTAGAGACAAACTGTCTTGTCTGCGACAAGTTGTGGCCCAGCCAGCTTTAAAATTCTACCGGAACAAAATTGAATGAAGATCATCGACAAAGGTGTATGTGTTACGCCAAAGAGCGGTTATACCGGATATATTGATACAGACAAATGTGACCACAACTTAAAAAAGCAAGGGATCTGACCTAGATTTTACCTATCAACACTAACACAATCACAGTGCACGACGTCTAACACACCCGATCCCTGAAATCATGGCCACCTTAAGGATTAAATCCCCATCAAGTGCCTGAAAGCCGATTCAGGTGGTGTCATTAGGTACGGCAATCTGTATTCATTTATCTGACGTACGATCATCAGTGAGGAAAGTAGAACAGCATAGGATCTACTAATCATTTAAAAACGTGCAGATGCAAAAAAAATCAGTTACTCAAGCAATTGGATATGATTTTGGAAACCGTCAGACGTTTAAAATAGTATTCACTAGCTTCCGTCAGTGACACTTAAGTGATCTGCGAGAAACTGGTCTTTTGTACCCTAACTATGAATGCAAAAAGGCTGACAATTTTTGATGTCCAATTGGAAACAATGTAAGACAAAATCAAGCTTCCAATAGAAAACAAAGGTAAGATAAACTGCTTGAGTAACTGCTTTTTGACATATATCATTGCCTGAATGTCTAATCTTCATCGACGTCAAAACGGGTATGTTTTTGTTTGTGGTGCTACAGGGGTAGGGTTGCAATGGTACGGTTGATACAGATATAAGTTGAGGCCATGTTGGCTGTAGAGCTTAACTTGTTTAGACATACTATAAAGTACATTTGTTTTTATTGAATGTCTTACACAGCAAATACACATGGGATATGCAAAGATTTTTCTACTAATTTGTTTGATCCACAAACGTCCAAACGATGGAGGTTAAGAGTAAAACGAATCGATAAGAAGTAATTGGGCACGGCAAAACGTTGTCCTGTTTGTATATTTCCCAGAGGTGCACCACTGCTAAATTGATAATTGATTTTCTTGACTTCACACGTTGGAGATTATCTTCAATGTGAAACAGAATAACAGATCTGTAGCCTACATGTAACGAGGATAAAGAATCCTTCAAAACCGTTTAAACAACAGTTCGAAAGACTAACCAAAAAGAAGAAATGGTTGAGTAATTCGTATGGATATCGACATTTTTGTGTATCTCATTACATCGTTTTCGGTATTCAATTGGTGGCTTACATTCGTTACATTAACCATGTTCGTTTTGGTCTTAATTGAAAGAGCATTGTCATCCGATGTAATCTTTGGTTGATTAAAGTTTAACAGTATACACTAATAAAGCAAAACATAGTACATCTGAAGAGGCTATAGTTAAGTACGCAGATGTTATTGCTGATATACGTTGTCTAGACTGTTATGCACTTAAAATATATATCTTGATTCAATGTAGTAACGTTAGTATTTCGACATCAACACTTTACTATCTACATATCAATTGAATCACTGATCTTTAATTAAGGTACGTAATATTCAGTTTCCACTAGCTTTATAACACTCTATCGAGAAATATTGCAATCTCATTTGCCACTGGGTTATCTCAAAACGTATTCTGTATAATACAGTGAGAGGACCACGTACATTATGATTATGTACAGATAGTTTCAAAACATCAGAAAGACATAGAAACGTTTAACGTCGTTCAGTAAACATGCTGCATCTTACCTTCATCTCGCCAGATCTGTGTGTCTGCGTGTCCTTCCGAAATCATTCTACTTGAAAGTCTTGGCGGAATGACAACGTTACTATAGCCTATGGCCACTGGCTCCGGTCCAGCTTATCCCATTAAGTGTGATTAAACTGCCTATAAAGGGGATGGTACTTCTGACTGGCACAACCTCGTTTGTTGTACCACCGCGACGTGACCAAAAATCCAACGCCCCAGTAAAAACTCCGTAACTGCGGTTATTACTCCAATAAACGGACAAATTAGAATTTGCCACGATTTATACGCCGTTCACACGCCAGCAAGAAGAAGGGAATGCTTTTCCATAAAACTTCGCGGAAGATCACGCCTTCAAAAACTACATAAACAAGTTAGAGTGGAGGCAAATTACAGACGTTCAATTTGAGTTAGTCCGCCGCTACAACAGTAGGATCCCATCAGTGACGATGCCTCGAATCACGTCATCCAATTGCGCAATCTATCACAAGTCAGTAAATCCACACGGAAGTCACGGTTAAGGACCGTTACAAACATCCCTAATCCATATTTCTAATTATAACATGCCTCAACGTTAAAGCTTTCACGGTATATCTATGACTCACAAGCTACCAAAACCTCAATATCCGTTTAACTTTATACGCATTGGTAAACCCGACAATGAAGCGTAGTTCCAGCAACTGGTACTTTCCCCCAGAGCGTTCACTTCTCGGTGACTATTTGGGGGTGGTAAAGGGTCAATTGCCCACATGCTTTATTCATCACCAATTTCCAGGCCTCGGGTCTCTCAGGGAATAATAGCCAGTTAGATGTCAGACCCACAGTTATGTAATACATATGCTGATGTGAAGCGGTTCTTGATGGTATCAACGAGGAAGCTGTTTACTGGCAATCGGAGGATTGTCACCGGGTGATTTAGAGGCAATTTTACGATGTTGGCCATCTTTGACGCGACAGTCAGAGTCATTAGTTTCTTTATCTTTGTTATCCCAGGTTTTGAACAACCTGCATACAGGATTTATGAAGGAAAACAGATAAGCTGTTTACTGTCAAATTGTAACCTTAGCTACGACAGTCGATAAGATTGTTGGACTTCCAGCAATAGTCAGTGACAGTCAGTGTCTATAGTTTCTTTATCTTTGTTATCCCACGTTTTACATAATCAATAAACAGGATTTATGAAGTTGGACTCACCCAAATTTTCGACTGTACAGCATCAGTCTTTGTCAAGGAATGAACAATCCACTGCTGTTGTGACGTCACGTTATGTAGATAGAACACGTGACTCAGTAAGCAGTGGATTATAGGTTGCAGGAAGTCTATGGCGCCCACCGTCTCTATTCAGGGATGGTTGTAGAGCCCGGATGTAGATTGCTTCTTTAATCCCTCTGGCGAAAAAGTCTGGTTCTGTGTCCAAAATTTCAACTTTGTCTAGTGACACTGAATGACCCGGCGATTCTATGTGTATATGTTGGGAAACTTCTGAGGTGCTGTACAGTCGAAAATTTGGGTGAGTCCAATTTTGGTGTTGGAAATTACAGTTTAACTATTTCAAGAATGACTTGTACCAACACAGATGAACTTTCAAGTTAGGATTTATGAAGGAAAACAGATAAGTTATTTCACTGTAAAATTGTAACCCTAGCTACGACAGCCGATAAGAGTGTTGGACTTCCAGCGCCTAATTGAATACATAAATGTTAGTAAATCATGTCTTGGTTTGGGAGAAAGCTTTCTTATCTTTGAAGTATCTTTAGCACTTGAGTTGTAGCAGCACATTTGCCTTCCTGTGCAATACGACAAGGATTCATAGGACCTCATCGGTCATGCTTGACTCATTGGTGACTTGTGATGGTATCTGGCAAGTGATGTTAGTTCCCTATTTCCAAACAGACATATTTTCTTCTTGCGAAATAATGGGCACTAACACAGGACTAAAGGTCTATCTGTCAAACTTAGAAACCATTGAAAGTGACAATGAAAGTCTTAGCTACACATTAATGAAAATATTACATACACGGACTTTTCTTTTAAAGGATTTGTCACTGAAGTATTCCCTTCGTTAGTGTTATTTCTACCGATATATTTGCATTCCTGCCACGTTCAAGTGTTACTTGCTGTTGAGACTTTCATGATCTATACCTTGCGCCTTGCAGGGTAGCTGTACAGCAATCCATGGATATAATCTACATGGGGCTTGCTCAGGCCCAAAGGAACAGAAAGGTGTATTAAGTAGGTCAACCGATAGAACGTGCTACATTACTTAGGGCATACAATCTAATTGAAATTATAAGCCCTGGTAGAAGATGACTGGAAGGTTTAGGCTTAAAGAGAAGGAAATCTATGAGGTTGCGCTCATCTCTGAGGGTGTCTTCTGTCCTCAGACGCTCTTATCTTCCAACATGGCCAAACCTACTTCTAGCTAAGATTATCTAATTGGAATTATAATCTCTGGTAGAAGATCACGGAATGTTTAGGCTTGAAGAGAAGGAAATCTATGAGGTTGCGATCACATCTCAGGTTGTTTTCTGTCCTCAGACGCTCTTACCTCCCAACATGGTCAAACCTACTTCTAGCTAAGATTATCTAATTGAGATTATAATCTCTGGTTGAAGACCACGGGAAGGTTTGGGCTTGAAGAGAAGGAAATCTATGCGGTTGCTCTCATCTCTGAAGGCGTTTTCTGTCCTCAGACGCCCTTATTATCTGCCATCATGGTCAAACCTACTTCTAGCTAAGATTATGGATTTGCACGTCTATCAAGATTGATGGCTATAGGGTTGGATGAGCTACACCCCAGTGGTGCATCCTGTATCCTAACCTGCAGCTGAGGACGTTGTGAGTTGGAATGGGCACAACAACTAACAACTTTATATATATTGCAGGTGACAATGGAAAACCCGCATAAGATGTAGCAACTAAACATGATGATGTTGATCAGTTGATGAAGGGACAGAATGGAAAAGTCACGCTCAACATCAACTTTCAAGTAGACGACCAAACCAAAAACGAAATCGGGAATCTGTCCTTAAGCAACATTCAACATAGAGACCACGGTGTCCTTTGGGAGGTGATTAGCGAAGTTGATGAAGCAATTAGTGGTCGTCATCTAATTCACAGTAACCGTTGACTATTCATGACTAATCCGTTTGTGTCAAGAAACTGGGTCAAACTACCGATGAAGGCGGAGTGATACAGCTGACGAATTGGTGAGAAATCCTTCTTTCGGGTTTGACGAAGGTACAAAGGCTTAAAACAACCAGGAAAGCCGTTATAACCAATTCAAAATGCCCAGCTAATCTACCTTCATTATAATGGAACATGCAAACATACACAGGGCTAGGGTAACCAGGCAAATAGATAGGCTTCATAGTGAATTTGTAAAAAAAAAAAACTTGTCCGAAAAGCTAAACGGAGTTTCCATCTAAACATTCAGATATCCAACGATATTTTATTCAATGTGTGAAAAGCTCGTCTGACATAAGTTTATCTGTGAGTGCAGTTTCCATGTGCCATAAATGATTGTACTCCGTACTTCTTATAGATATCAATAAGAGCGTCAGGCAAACCCCTTCTCATTACGTTACACCATGTTGCCAAAAGTCACTAACCTTAATAAATCAATCTTTTAAACGACTACAATGTATCTTTTAAACCGCTACAACATACACAAAGACATGGACACACGTGCAATGTACCCAGGGTACTCTCTAGCTCACAGTACAATAACCTCTCTTGATGTGGTAATGACTTTGCCTTCAGCATAATTGAAATCTTACCATTAACTCAAGCCTCTCTGCAAGCTAAATCCAATGTCTTGAGCAATATTGCTGTTGAAATATTCATCAACATTTCCCGTTAATCCTTCAAGTTTGTCATCGTATTCTTGCACCAATCGCAGTGCAAACTTGACTGACTGACAGTAAATATCGGAAATCTACATTAGTGTAGATCCTATGGCTTTGTGTAGTCACTCACAGGCACGTATTTATGGAGGGAAATCGATAGACTATCATATAGTCACCACCATCTGTCGTATAATACACTTCTGAAACTTAGGGATTAACCATAAAGACAGACTAATACAGGTTACGGTCAGGATATACGTGGTTATCTAGACATTGGTTGGTTCCAGGTGGCAATGTGAGTCTTAGGGCAGAGTTTGCGATCAGGCAGGATCGCCGATGTTTCTGATAGAAATATTAATCGCTATCATGGTCTCGGTTGACAGAGATCGCAATTAAAATGTTAGGGTGGTCTCCCATTTCAAAAATGATCTCGAGTTTCAAGTCAACTAATTGATCTATTGTGACATGAATCGAAGTTGACACGTTTTGAGAGTCTTTCAAGCGTATATATCTACATGAACAGAAACATCAACCGATCTCTAGAGATAGAATCGGCGATTGTGCAGCCAGATTTTCAGATCTCGATCTCTGTCGACAGAGACTTCCATCGTGATCTTTACCGGTAGAATCGTCTATTCTTTCAAAATGCAACCTCTACTCTATCATATACATTACAGATAACTACAATGACATGTGACTTCTGGGGCAGATTGTTTTCCAATGACATAAGCAAATGCAATATACATGACATCAGGTGTTGTGATGAAAAGAATTTCATCTTACAATAGGGAACTGTTTGGTGTGACAAAAAAAGACCACTACATTTGCCCAAGCGTATTCGTTATCATGTAAGAAAGGGTCCATAAAAACATGCACTAAAATATACACACATTCTATTAAGTGCTCTCATACATACAAATGTCCCACCAAAAGTCAATAAAGTATCCACAATTCAATTACATTAGTGGTGCGTTTATTTCATCCGGGACAAATCTATCAATAAACGCTCGGTCGAAGTTCAAGGATGAAATGCGATATTGACACTCCACTGACTGTGAACAATCAAGCGGTAATTTGGCTAATCAAGATTTGGACAATGGAATCGATATCTCACTGTATAAAGGGGAGTATGCTATTTCGGTTCTATCGAATTTTCCTTGGCCACGGTGTATACGAATACTGTAAATGTATTTCAGTTCGCGGGGATTTAATTTCGAGGTAGCGAGAAAAAAGGATTTTTCGCGGTGGTTTTAAGTTCGCGGTAGCACCATGCACTGTATGTAGTCTCTCACTACCATGGAAAAATGTTTGTGGTGGTTTTAAGTTCGCGGTGAAGCGGTCACCGCAAAAAACGCGAACATTAAACCACCGCGAAAGTTTCTGCATTTGCAGTAGTGGATTAGGATCTGACTACCTCTCAGAAACGTTGACAATGTATTTCAAGCAGAATCAATACTGTGATACTGATACATATATATTCCGTGAAAGAGATAAGCTAGACGTATCAATTTTTAGAAAATCAAACGATTGTGCCGCAGAAATATGTTTGAATAACGAGTACTGTAAATTAAGAAATTTTCGCGATGGTTTTTATGTTCGCAGTTTTCCCAATGACCGCATCGCCGCAAACTATTATATAAAGGACCACTGCGAAACTAATGTTCTGTATTCTATCCACCTACCCCATTGTTTCAACTGTGAGTTTAAAGCCCTAGCACACTGTGAGTTTAAAGCCCTAGCACACAAGTCCATTTCTTCCCACGTACACCCCCCCTCCATTCCATGATGTCCATTCTACAGTATTGTTATCATATAGTTGATGTCCCTTGTGCGGTATACTGTATAGACTATAGATTCTTCAACAGTTCAAGTAAATGATGTTGCCGCACAAAACAAATACATGTACTTCTAAGATTAAGAAAAGCCGACATCGCTAAGTCCAGGTATTACATGTGACAAAAGCGTGTACGTACCTATTCACCTGTGTTCACAATGTTGATACTAATCGCATCAGGCATCGGTCTGCTCCAAAGTGTACCTAATCGTCCAGTTCCACATACACACGTTGTATGGACAGAGTTATCGATGGACACGCATGTTTCAAGCCTCTACTGACTCCAACGCCCTTACCGTGTGGTTTATAGCACAGAACATACGTTGTCTTGCTTCCGATAACATCCCATGGCCAGTAGTGTCCGTAAAGCAGTGGCGAAGACACAGACACAGTCCTTATCGAGTGTTGTATCTACAACAAAGGAATTTGCACTTCACGTAAACTCTTCATTTTGATTGAGGGTAAAATGAAACAACCGCATTCAGAAAACCCCCAGATTACTCTACACTGTGATGTATTGCAGGGCTATTGGATCCATTTATTTTCTTGCAAATTCAATATAGCAGTATAATGTAGAACGTGTCATTTTATGTCAAATCATTTTCGCTGTCCCTACACTAACGCAGTATGTAAACATAGAATATATCTTACTGTGCACTCTCACTGCACTTGCGTAAGGCTTGTGTCACTGCATGCGGGGTTCGAAAGATACTCAAAGAATTTCAGAGATAAAAAAAACGAATTTTCTTACTTGTTGTGTATTTTGTCTTCTAAGTCATTGTTTTACGCATTACGAAATATTTCATTTATAAAAGATCGGAGAAAATAAAAAAACAGTGACGCAGTGCACGAACCCGCAGTGACGCAAGCTTGACGCAAGTGCGGTGAGAGTGAACCTTAAGAGTCTTACGCAAACAGTTTTTAATAAATCATATTGTTTTCAATATCGCTATGACTTAATGTGTACTAAGTGCACACACCTTTTGATCTACTGCTAAGAAATATGGTAGACCTCCCTGGGGTAATATTTTCTCTGTTGGAAATGGATTATGTTTGCTTAATGAAAGTTGGGTTCTGTTGGTAGTAATTCCGCGTGGTGACTGTCCAATATAGAAGCTTCGCATGACCGAGAGACGGATAGGTATTGTCAGGGAGAATATGTGCGAAGTTTGCATAGCTCTCCATGTGTGTCTACCGGAGTTATCAGTCAAAAGTATGCCAACGTTACGGTTATTTATAAGACTCAATAAGGCCAAAGCAAGTGAATTTTATGGATGACATCATACGTTGTCAACGTGGTAAGTGATACCAGGCTACCACACTAAGGCTAGGGTCACAATTGGCCCGGTGCCCGACAGGGATGTAGCCCCGGCCGGGCTCTGAAGTCGGGCGGACACCGGCTGTTTACCGGCAGTCGTGGTCACAACCAAACGTTGCCTTCACGCTGCCCCGTGGGGGTTCTGGAGTGTTCCGGCGGGCACCCCGTCATTTTTCTTTTAAAAATTTCCACCTTCCTAGGTTTGTCTCCGGCAGACACCCGTCAAATGTTCTGACGGTGTCCTGTAGTCACCCCTGCGGGGTCCGACAGGGTAACGTTTGTCTCTCACAGCCCGGTGGGGCAGTTATAGGGTCCCTGCCGTATGCCCTGCGAACAACGGCAGGGAACCAGGCAGGCTCCTGGTGGGCACTCGTCATATTTAAGGGGTATAAAAACAAGCATTGCCTGCATTCACTTAAGGTAGTACATCACTGAACTTGGAGTACTGTCGGGGTCCGTTCACTGCGGCACGGTTGTTTTCGCCAATTTTTCCTCGCACTCGCACTGACGTGCGGCACTGTTACGTTTCTAAACTAAATGAACATGTTTTTGGAATTTTTAATGTCGGCGGATGACTTGCCAAACTGTTGAGGCCTATATTTTTATATTTGTAAAACAAAAAAAATGGCTTATGGGTCACTTTGTGCACCTCTTGAATAAAGAAATAGAATACTTGGCGTCTATTTTGGAAACATAGTTTCTTGCCCTTTTATTTATTTATTTATTGGTTTGGTTGTTCAGTACGCACAGTCGGGACTGCCCAACTAGCTTGTGGCTATCACAAAAGCCTAGCAGAGACAATACAAATGGAATTGGACAAGGACAGGATACTTATCAATAACACTATTCTCTTCCATTTCATTTCTATGCCCTCTCGAATTGAACTTGGAGTCTACAAAAGATATCATCCATAGAATTTACCTGCTGTGGCCTAAGACAATAGTAAGAGATACCACCGCTAACCCCAGCAGTGTAATGGGGAAGAAACGGTAGACATATATATAGCAGTTGATCTAGATAGAAGACCGGGTGCTTATAACAAACGATAATGACTTGCAACGATGCAATCAACACCAACATCCTGCGTTGCCTTTGCGTCGTCTAATAAGACATCTTGACACCCACTAGGTGGCGCTAAGTATGGAAGATATTTGATTCATGACATTGAAGTTGTAAAACATTGCTGATAACAATAGCATTCTTATCATTTGTACCTTAAGGTGGCATCTCACTGCACTTAGGGCACCGTTGCGGCATTGTGGGGTTCATTCACTGCGGCACTGTTGTGTAATTATCGCCGATTGTTCATGGTTTAGACATTGCATAATACATAAAAGTATGACTTAGACGACAACAAAATACATAAAACGTAAGAACATTCGTTCTTTATCTCTGAAATCTGTTCAGTAATCTTTCGAACCCCGCAGTGCCGCACCGGTGCCCCAAGTGCAGCGAGATACCACCATAAACTAGACAGACACAAAATATGAACATGGACAAAAACAACGCGTCCTCGCTCCGACAAATCCTAGCTACTTGATTCTTACATCTTCGTAAGGTAGGCCTTAGGGACCGTCAGGCGACAGTATCATTTTCCCTATCCTCCCGGACTTGCAAGACGTCTAAGCACGCTTCCTAAAGTCTGTCTAGTCTGCCCAATTTAGGTACAGTAAGGTATACTACTGTCTTACTGTCTGGATAGGAAGTTTACAAATTGGATCTATAACGCAACTTTAATACTAGTACCACGTCCAACCTATTTCTCTCTTCAAGGCGACAAATATATAAGCATATACATAAACGTTGAGGTTATGTGCCATTAACACCAATATGTAAAACGATATATATTTGTGGATTTTTGAGGATTTCAGCCATTTAATCTGTATCTTTGTTGCATTTTTGCCTGACCCTTACCTCGTCCCTCATGACGAAAAAGGGTCAACAGGTCGAATTGTGTTTTTTTTTATAAATAAAGATCAAACAAACAAACAAAAAAATGTTAGTTCCAACTAGTTCCGTGTATTCTACATAATATACATGTAGCCTTGCTTCCTATGGCCGTATAATGCATCACAGAGAGAAACTTTTAACACTGGCCTTACCTCAAATATCATACCATCCGTCCACGTCACCAGACTATCTGGACTCATTCTGTTTCTCTCGTGAATTTTCTTGTGCAATAAAATTCTACATTTCGGTGATATCTCACTGCACTTGGGGCATCAGTGCGGCACTGCGGGGTTTGAAATACTACTCAACGAAGTTCAGAGATGAATGACGTTTTGTGTATTTTATTGTCTTCTAAGTCATACTTTTACGTATTACGCAACATCAATGTTATAAAAAAATTGGCGAAAATAACACAACAGTGTTGCATTGGACGAACCCCGCAGTGCCGCACCGGTGCCCCAAGCGCAGTGAGATACCACCTTTCCGCCCACTTTGGAGACAAATTACCTTAATACTGTGAACGAGCAACGCCACTTACCCAGGAAGTAAGTCAAGCAGTTCGGGTGGCCATGGAAGAATGGATTGACTTTCTACCAAAACGTCGTAAAATGCATGTACAAGCGCACAACATTATAGCATGGTACGGTATATGAATTACAGGTCATACGCAGATGGAAATTGAATCGACTAGACGCCAGAAGTTTTATAAAATCACATTCATAGCTAAATAAATGATACCTTATGCTGGTGTATGAATTAACACGTGCGATCATTTTTGTCAAACCTGTAGATGCTGTGTGGAAGTATGCATTTGAATCGTGTGGAACAAAAATACACATGCTTAGTAATTATCATCGGTTATGATAATTAACATTTAAAACAATTGAGTAAAGTTCAGTTGAATACCAACATTAAGACAAATATGGTAGCATCACCATAGCAATCATGTCGTTGCCAAAATATTGGAATGGATTCAAGTTTTCGCGCATTGATTCCTTTTAGGAACAAACGTAATCTAGATTATGTAAAGGTGGTATCTCACTGCACTTGGGGTACTGGTGCGGTACTGCGGGGTTCGTTCGCTGCGGCACTGTTGTGTTATTTTCGCCGATTTTTTGATAAATTAGATTTTGTGTAATGCGTTAAAGCATGACTTAGAAGACAACAAAATGCACAAAACGTAAGAAAATTAATCTTTTAAAGTTTTATCTCTGAAATTCTTTGAGGAATCTTTCGAACCCCGCAGTGCCGTACTGGTGCCCCAGGTGCAGTGAGATACCACCTTTACTCTGAGAAGGGTGTTCAGTATATCCTAGACAGTGGTATCAGCCGTAGACACACGTTTTCAGGGTCCAGACCAATTCTACATTGCGACACATCTTTCAACAGTACTGCCATACATTTCGTATCATTGATTATCTCGTAAAACGTGCCAGGTACCTTCTGTGGAAACGCCGTTTCACTGGGCGTGGGTCCAACTTTCAATGAATATACTCATTGTATGTAACTAGAGGCCTAAAGGTGCACTCTCACTGCACTTGCGTCACGCTTGCCTCACTGCGGGGTTCGAAAGATACTCAACGAATTTTAAGATAAAGAACGAATGTTCTTACTTTTTGTGTATCTTGTCGTCTTCTAAGTCATACAACTTTCTAGATTCTTATCTAAATTGTAGAAAATCGGTGAAAATAACAAAAGCGAAGCAATGAACAAAGCACGCAGTGACGCAAGCTTGACGCAAGTGCAGTGATTTACAACTTTTAGTTCCAGACACATTCGATGCTCTAATATTGTAAATTGTATTCATTTGAATCAATATATTGTCTAGGAATTAAACAAAACAGTTCTATGAAAGGTAGATCATAGCATTGACATTGTCTTAATTTTGAATTTCATATACATGCAATCACCGAATATGTACCTTACGTGCACATTATAAGTTAAATCAAAATAATGTGTTGTGTCATCATACATCTGACAGTTGGTTGTCACGTGTTCCTAATTGTCGATATGTTGCCTTAACAATATACTTTCATTCTCCACAATTATACCTGTTGTTGTCATTCAAGCATACTTACTCTTGCATGTTAACATCCCAAAAGCGGCACAGTATGCACAAAAAATACCGACAATTATTTATTACATCAACATCTGCTTGACTACCAAAAGGTGATATCTTACCTCACTTGGGGTACCTGTGCGGCACTGTCGAGTTAGTTCACTGCGGCACTGTTGTGTTATTTTCGCCGATTTTTTAGAAATAAATTTAGATTTAAGTATTGCGTAATACTTAAATGTATGACATAGAAGACGACAAAATACACAAAAAGTAAGAAAATTCGTTCTTTATCTCTGAAATTCGTTGAGTAATCTTTCGAACCCCGCAGTGCCGCACCGGTGCTTGAAGTGCAGTGAGATACCACATAAGTGTTCATTATCTATGCGAGTAAAGAAAGGTAGAGGGATGACTAATCGTGAAAGGTAGTTGTTCAGACATAGAAGCTAATTTTCGGTTAGTGTAGCACAAAGAAACGCATTGACCCGAAGATCAACCACTCTGAATCTTGATTGGAGGTTAATCTACCAGTAAATTATGGGTTACGGACTGGCCTGCACGGTTGCTGTGTTCGATTTAGAGGAGTTAATTTTCCACTGATCTATTCTCTTCGTAACAGTTGTAGTACTAACGGTAAAACTCATAGGACCTTAACACTATCCATGCCATTGCGTGGCAGTACTTAAACATATTCACTGTGATTTTTGCCCCAACCTTTCGCATTTGTCATGTCCTAATAATTGAATAGAAATAATGCATTCTTTTAACATCGAATCCGATTCTAAGCACCCATAGAAAGGTACGGTTACAACTTTGTCAATGCAACAGCAAAGATATCTTTAAAAGAAAGAACAAGCATCTTTCTACTGGTAGTAACATTTCACAAGCAAAAGACGATTCAATAATTCAAAGTGTTTAAGAATAACTTTAACTTTAGAAAGTTCTGGTCTTAGTTTGACGTTACCTTGTATTCAAAGCAGCCTTTGGATAGAGGTATTTCCTCAATGTGAAGTAACTATTTATTGGGCCTGTTCGGCAGAATACTTGCCCCCGTGAGTGCTATTACGCTATATATTGTAAAACAATGCATGAGATATAACGCATCAAAGAACGTCGCCTACTGTTAACATTCACTCAAGGGCCACCCATGATAGGATTCGAAATGTGAGAGTTCGAAACCACACTTCAGTGTTTTAGTACACTCTTCCCGTGATTGCCTTCCTTACCTGTAATCTTTCGAAGTAACTACTAATATTTTGTTATTACTCATTCTAAATTAGATGAAATCTTCGTTGTGGACAAATTCTACCAGGACAAAGGGGCAAAGGTATACGTTTTGAGCCTGTAAATAGCAAGATATCCCCGCATAGATAATTTGGAAGTAATGTACGTGAAATGTGTGAATGAAATGCTGTGATGCCAAATTTTCTGTTCATTTGATTTCAATACTAGAGTACAAAAGCACCCCCCCCCCAAAAAAAATATTATGAATATTTTCCAAAATGCCAGAAAATCGATTCTGGGCATAATTGAGATAGCTTCATATCTTTACTTGTTTAGAATACATGAAACCACGTTTGTGCCAAATTTGGTGCTTTTAGGAAAATTTGTACAATTTGTCATCTATGCTGCGGGACTAATCAGAATTATCACAAATGTTCTATTACGAGGACCATAATGACCATTGTGACGCCATCCAAAGGGGCAAAACAGTTTTGCTAGAATCCGTGAATGGTTTTATAAGGTTGGTACGTCACTGCATAAAGAGACCCTTCTTTTACACAACCATTGCTTTATTCTCTTAAAGAAGGTGACAGACGGTCACCGAAACGTTGGTTCCTTGCTAGAATATCGAATTAGCTAAGACGATTTCTACATCATTACAGAAATGTCTTTAAGTTTGCAAGAAAATAGAATCTACCCCTGGCGTATGTCTACGAAGTTGTCCCTCAAGATTCCCCAATCAATAGACGATTACAGGTACGGCAAAAATACATCATGTCTATGGGACCCAAGGCGAACGTCTTAATTACATTTCACAATCTAGATTTAAGAATTATTCATGTACCATTTAGAATCCACTAGTAGACGTACAACTTTTCTTCTTGAAGCTGTTCGAAGTAAAGTTGGTCGTATGTCCCCTAGTGACCTTTAGTAAGGTAGTGCTTGTAACGGCTACATAAATCGCACGCACCTTGCCACGGTGTTGTGATAAAGGTTGGCATTTAAAGCTACGGGACTCGGAAGGAATGCTTATCAGGAATACGCAATGACGATGCTACCCCACGCACGTAAGATTAGAGTATCATAAGAAATAAGTACCTTAAGCAACACTATACTAATGGTAAGCCTCTCGTTGTATACATGTGATATATATGTAAGAGACGGAATGAGACTTAGAACATAAATGCTATAAATACATCTCTGCATGTAACATGTTACTTAATGATCATCATCATAAACGTTATATTACCCACAATTTTATGAGATCACTGATTCATAAGCGCCTTAACAATCGCAATAATGATAATTTTAATGCCAAACAACATAAATGTCTGACATTATCGTTTATTTTATAGGCCCTACAATTTTATTCTGATACTGTAGTAACTTTACAATAGAGCTACATATAAGCACATATTATTTTTATGAAGACTAATAGTTGGGATTATGACACCCCAGGATTTAAAAGAGTTATAGTTTAAAACCACCAACGATTATACCCCACTACATAGACGGTAGAAACACAATGTGATTTAAGTAATACTTTTGGTAAAATATGGTTTACATGATAATCAAATGGAGCTACATGTTGCTTCAATACACCATGTACTATCCGTCATGTGTCTGCTTACTTTTTTGTATTAATAATTTCACATGGTAAAAATGATATCAAGCGGCCTTCGGGTTACAACTTTAAGCATCCTTTGGGTCTTATTTACGTGGTGACCATTTAGTAAAAACACGTAATCACAAAACGAGTGTAAGTTTTGGACAAAACGCTAACGCTGATAGTGTGCATGGTGGAAGATACTGACCTCACATTGAAAAAAAATATATCCTAACGGAATGCTTCTACAATAGATTGAAAGACGACGCATAATTTAGAAACTTTAAGCTACAATTCAAGACATTCCGAATGATACAGTACAATACGTGTAGTGTACGCAGTGGCCTTCACATCTACAGAATAAATGTGCTAGCAGAACACGTGCACGTTCCGTTTGATTGCAGTCTAGTAATATCACTGGTTTTACGACAGAACACCACCCACTGTATTTAAACGACAGTAGTGTGTAACGTTGATTAATAGCTTGGCGTGATGGTACAGACTTCGGGAAAAAATATTCCCGCCTAGTTTGCAATATTTTCCTCCAGACTACTGTGAGTGGAACAAGTCCAATTCTGGGAATGGTGAAAATTGGACCTGCTCAATTCTCACGTGTATATAACACCTCCAGGAGTATTGCGTTGGCGTTTGATCTTGACCTTGCTACACTTACTCGGATGGGATTTCATAGTCAAGGGAAAGTAACTACCTTTCCTTTGTAGCACCGGTATATGGTAAAGGGGATATTCGAGGTTTCACATGACGTGGCATTCAATGGCAAAATATGTATAGACTTCAGAAATGCAGATAGAGATCTGCTGATCAGAAGCATACTGCTTATCGGTGTCCTGGGGACCGTTAAAACGTACAGTGATGGAAGATCTAAGGAAGTAGATTCTTTGAAGATTTTTAACAGCAGGTGTATTTTTAATGGGTCACTAGGGAATGGAGGTAAGTTCTGCTCCAAGTAGTTTATTACATCAGGGTATCTTGAAATGGCTCAAAGCATTCCAATCTAAAAAAGTCATGGGATAAATTTCCCGTTCCCTTTTATGTCAAGTATCCCCTTTAGCAAGCCAGTTATGGATAATGGTTATGGTATTTGATGTGCAAATCTTTAAATGTTTTTGCCTTGTGCACATTTGCAGGTAGTGTGCCCAGGGACTCTGAAAAAAAAAGCCCTGTTAACTTACAGAGAGAGCCGCCCTGGTAAAAATCTACCGATGGATAAATGTGATGATGTACATTTTGTATGACCCACTTATAATCCATGACCATGTAATCAATAATGAAAAATTTGATGCAAATAGAAATTACAACACATTCAGGATTCGGTGTGACTTGCTGATTTATGAAATCGGAAAATCTCCTGCAGTTCAAACTGTCACCGATACATGTACATAATTCTATCATGAAATTACGTATAAGATTTGACGGAACATATTATAGCTTTGACTTATTCATAACAAGTAATGATTCTAGAGCAGTTTAGCTATAGCAAATATAACCACCATTTAGATAACAAGCAGTGTCCAATTTCGCTTTGCCGATTTGCAGGATTTATGCTCGGATTTGAATAGCTATGTTCTCGAATGACTTAAATATTTCAATGACAACTATTATCATGGTGACTTGATGACGTTTAACATTATTTCATAATAATACGCCCCTTGTGTGTACGTAGGTGACTGCAGTCAAAGAACCTGCCTGATTGATGAAGCAAATGTATCAAAACTTCTGGCTGCTTCCAAATCCTATCCAGTTACCGAAGTAACTGTTGTCTTGCATGCGCAAAGCTAACATCCCTTGCTGTGTCGTATGAAAATTTCCAAGACCTGAAGTAAAAATGCACGTACCTGATTCTCCGTGTATTTCTCGTGGTGGCCCTGGTACAACCGTCGATTACTATTATAGTATCCAACCCTTCCCGCATCTGAACGTGTAACCGTCGGTAACCTGCCCAATAGCATTATCCACTTCAGACCACCCTCATATAGAGTGGGACCAAAAGACTGAGCTCCAAACCGTTGTAATTCGTAATTTGAATTTCAACGGTAATTTATTGCTATGTGAGTCTGACCATTCAAAGCCCCTTACAAAGCCAAAGCTCTCTCCCTAAATACTCTCGCGGAGGCAGTCTAGAAAGTGCACGAGGTCAAATGTCTCCGGTGTCAACTAAGAGGTCAATTAAAAGGTCAACGCCTATTCAGTTCGCAACCTTTCTGTCGACGAGTTCCATGCAGAAATTCGATATTAAGATTGAGATATCAATATTTCACACGAACAATTGTTTTGACACAGATATCTGGCTGCAGCCAGCGAACCGAGACAAAGATGCCGTGGATAATAGAGCTTGTTGAACCCCACCAACAGGGGGGCGCTCAATACCACATAGCCAGCTGATCACCCAAAATGTAATGCTACACATATTGGAGATACTGCACCTGCGGCAACTGTATGATGTACCGAATAAGGGACTATCTTTTTTCTAAAGATAATCTATGATTGGTCGATAGAGACCCGTCTTGAGTGCCTCAGCTCAAGGACATGCTCAAGATTTTGCCATTAAGACCGTTACAATCTTTACTTAGATATAGCGAATCCCTTAAAGATAGAAAGATCAAGTGCTCTAAGGTGGAAATGTTTAAACACAAGGAGAATTTGCTACTTTTCAGTTCTAGTTATTGGACTTAGTGGATTGTCATTTGGTGGATCATATTTTATTACGTCCGTCAGCAGTACTGGTACAAACATACCTGTACTATTTATTGTTCAATGACATGGAAAAATCAAAGATATAGTATTTTGGAACAAACTCGATGTTAAATGATATCGATGTTTGCTTCAGTGTCCTTCGGTCTGTCGACAACTAAATACATTCCATTCACCAACCCAATTTTCAAAATGGCTACAGTTGACAAAAAATCATTGTGCAATACACTTATCGAGTCAGTGTGACATGACACATGGATAAAGCATAGAAGCCTTGCCTGAATCTGAGCCCAAAGAATAATGGGCAATCTCCTGAATTCAGTCGGAAGTATTTATTTGAAGAACGTACGTACAAAGATTTATGCTATATCGTCTATTAACTTCCGGAACATTTGTCTGTCGCTTTCCACGAAACCTAATCACAGGAAGTTGACTCAAGGCCGCATGACGAAGACTCATTTGTAGATTTAGGCAAATATACTAAGATCAATATCTCAGAGCTATATATCATTTAGGCCCATAAGCATAAAAATGTACTTGAATTCTTGATGGTGAGGCGAATATAGAGTCAAGTCCAGTCACTGACGAAAGACATTGGATGCTGTTTGCTACACGAAACAATCTCTACTATATTAGAGTAGCTATGAGTTATCCCTTCTCTCTACAACATTGGACCAGAGCCAACCCACTGACTTGGAATTCTTCAAGTATCCTAATACACTATTGGACAGGGCATCCAAATATGTCGTCAGCTCTTTTATGTTCATAGTTAGGGTATAAAAAAACAGTTTCTCCCAGGTCACTTCAGTGTCACTAACGAAAGATGGTGGATGCCATCTAAAACGTTTGACCGTTTCCAAAATCATATCCAGTTGCTTGAGTAACAGTGTCTTCTTGGCTTATCTTATTATTTATCTAGTTGTTTATCCTTTATCGACGTATAAAGGAGGTACTAGGTAATAAGCCACACCTAGTGGTGTGTTATTACAGAAAGGCGACAAGCAATAACAACAAGCTGGTGTTTGCCTAATCTACAGGCAGATTTACCAGAGGCATAAAATAGTATCAAAGCTGGCTGAGAGAACAGCTGGCCAAATGGAGTCATCAGCCTCCGGTAGCCAAACACACACCCAGGCCGGCTTCAGTCCTCTGGCAGCTTTTTATACTATGTTAGACTACCGTAGGATTTGCTTGGAGATTAGTGTATGTCCCCTTTGTGTGCCATACACATCTAGCACCTTGCGATGATTTGTTCCGTGCTGTACGGAAGTGTAGCTGATTAGAGTCACTGGAGGCTGCCAGTCTGACCACCGCCGTGTCGAATGCCAGCTGCGCCCATGTAATTGATCGCAACTGCTGTTTTTCACATCTAATAAACTTCATTGTGCGACATATGCTTTTATTTCGCTACAGCGATGACTTTATTATCCGCCTTTACTATATCAATAAAACAGGTGTCTACATGTAGTATGGCACGTTCTTACATATTTTGTTATGCTTGCCGTCCCTGGAGCTTCAAGAATATAGTTCTTCGTTTGCTGCGCAATGGATTCGGAAGGTTCGCTACTTTGTTGTAATTCTAAACTACACAGCGAACGCCTTCTTCATCTCCGATATATAATTTCCTCTAATAAAGGAACCTCGCAGGCGTAAAGCCTCAATAACATTACGCTAAATCCTAAGGGTGCAATGGTGACGATTTACGGTACTCGTGTGCACTTGCGAAAGACTTTTTTTACCATGCCCTCATAAATACGCGTTTTCGGGAAATTGATTTTCGATTACGCGGGTCAATACATCATGTGTGAACCTCATGTAGTGGAGGGTTTTTGTGACATTATCCCGCATTTGTATGACATATTTGGGCGACAAGAGGTCAGGCGCTATCTACTAAAAGGATTTAGCTACCAGAAAGCACACCTTTACGATTGGCGAACTGTTTTTGCAACTAGTACTTTGCATTACTTTTGTGTTACGAGAACTATATAGGCAGAATATTATAGCTTCATTTCAGAAAGTATAACATAATAGTTTTTTTTCTTTTCTATTTGCTTTTGGACAGACGAGGACGATGTGGCACTGCACTCAAGTTTTGTAACTTATATTAACAATGCCACATACACGGTGCAGACAGAAGGTAAGTCGTGTAAACTGCCTTTCCCAAGGGCACAACGTCGGGGGCACGGTGGGAATCGAACTCGGGACCCATAGATTCCGAGCCGAACGCTCTATCAGTTACGCCACGCCCGACGCCACATAATAGTTGTTCGATTGTACTATGAATTTTTGAACAACATGAATCGGTAGATTTCATCTCCCTTTCTTAGGCTAACATGTAGGTACTATATGCTTGATCGTGGAGTTGAGAACAACCGGGAATAGAGACTTATTCTTCGTCTGTGGTGTCAAGGTTAAGCTGGCGTGCCAAACCGACAGTTAATTATGATTTACGATAACCATTACGCATTGCAATATTTGTACACTTTTGCCGAAGGAAGGCAACAACTCTTCTATCCAGAATCACTGGAATCAAAGTCGTATCCAGACAGAAATGAGATACAATGCATGTCATCAAGCAACCTCATCATAACGAAAATCACTGTACTTCTCATAATCCAGCTCATAAGTGGCCATACATGATATGAACAGATGTGTCTTTTCCTTTGTGTTCTATATAGTGATAAACGGCCGGATTCGCTGTCAGCAAGCCAGGTTGTTTCTTATCTCTGCAGACGATATCGATTTTTGGTCTTCCTCTCCTTGCTGTGATCGTTAGGCTCCAGATTGATTCTAAGTAAAACGGGGCATTAGAGGGTAATAATATCCGTAATTGGACTCCAGCTCGGGCCGGATGGGAACATCTCTTGTCGGGGATGATGATGAATTTTGCCGTGGAATGGCCTAACTACAATTACGGCTGTACGCTCGGAAATCTGATGGTGTCTGAAGTAAGGAATCAACATTCAGACGTGCTAGCCTCGCATCCATCCCTATCCATTTCATGGGATCTATCCAAGTATTTTCCTCCATTTATGGAGATGTTTTGGTGTGTGTTGATGTTTGCGTTATTGTGTGTTCGTAGTTATCCACTGTAAGTAGATATATATCTGTAGAGTGGAAGGAAGTGGGTGCGAAGATGCGAATATCAATCCATATTCGTCTTTGACATTGCTGCCAAAGTTTTATTTCATTGAATTTCTCATGCGTCTATTCAATTTGTCACCATCGTCATCATACAATTTGTAAAACACCCAAAAAAGTGGGCAGTTGGTGTGGCCGCAAAGGTAGGTCTGTGAAAGTGATAGGAAGTTCAGAGGTAGTAGAATACGTCGTCTATCCAAACTCCTAGTGTTTCACGTTGGTGCGAGATCTTCGAACTCTTGTTTCAGTGGGTTTAAGTTAATAGATATTGATACCAGTCTAGCACATGCGGGCGTTGATATATATGCGTGTAGGTGACATTTCGATATGCACCATAATTGACCTACAATAAACACATTTGTGACCACGGTCTTATACGTAATGCTATATTATATATGTAGCCCTGTGAAGAAAGTGTGAAGTGTATGATTCTATACGGCAAATCTTGAAGGCTCAAGTTCTAATCTACCTCGTTGGACCCTTTCCACCTGAATCAGCATAAGATTTGTGCCATAGTCAATAATTCACAGATCGAAGGACAGTAAAATTTAATATTGATAGTGCTTATCCAAAGCAACGGCTTTATTACGAATGAAACAGTATGCAGTGTAATTTGAAACGAAATATAATAATATCACGGGTTGAGGGTTAAAGAAAAACCTTCGGGTTGTAGCCTTGGTGACATTGTAGTTAAGTTAGTTTGTGCCCCCCCCCCACACACACATTCACACATACACACACACATACACACGCGCGCGCGCGCGCGCGCGAGCGCGCACACACACACACATACATACACACTCACTCACGCACACTCACTCACTCACGCACACGTACACACACATGCACACACACACACACACACACCAACTGGCTAGCTTGTCGAAACCAATGTCTTGTTACAGAAGCTGCCCCTTATCTGGGTAGTTTTAATGTTGTGGGTAAAATTTGGGTCACTCATGATAAGATCATCATTCATCTTCGGTGGAAAAAATGCAATATCCTATCTAATAACATATCCTACCATATTGCCATAACTCTAGAAATATCACTCCATATTCCGTGTGTTTATCGCCACCAGCTTTATTTACATTTCTCATGCGTCCATCTATTCTGTTATACACACAAATAACGATTTCAAGAAATTACTTCGAGAACTGACACGCGTACATTAATGCTACTTTCTTCGGATTGAAGCGAATGTAGCTTCTGTTGTTTTTCCTTCTGATTTTTGTCAGAAAAAACACTCGACATTTTGGTCATTTATTAGGAAAGTAGTTGTCCTACTTTAAATTATAAAACACATATCATCTTGCAAGAAGAGACTGCACGCCTAGCGGAACAGTGCAAAACGACATGTACTTGTTAGAAGAAGTTACGTCAATGCAATGCATGTACAAGCAAACACTTGAATCCTTAAAATGTCACTTGCGCCATAGTTTTTCGTATCTGAGCCCTTAACGTACACGAAAGTCTAGTAGTAGCCTGTGGTACGCAATCTCTCGCTGCATCTCCCGGGAGGACCGCTAGGAGCGCGATTCAGAAGCCTATCCGATGCTGTCAAAGTCCTCGTCTACGAATGAGGTCTCCTGGGAGGAGGCAGCCTCGTCCCCAGCGTCCGCATGAACCTGTACCAACTGATAGCCCTCGGGAACGAGAATGGAGGCTGCTCCTCGTGCGGAAAGCCTTCCCGTCGTCATTCTCCTGAGGAAAACGACATGTGAAAGTAACCTCGTCAGGTGTACATTGTAGTCTGCAACACAAACTCTCGCCGCAAGGGGCGCAATTTGCACAGGATTCTGTTATATGCGACTGCATCAGACAATTACTTTTGGAAGTCAGTAAAGGACAACGGGAAGATTCAATTTAAAAAAAAATGTTCTGACTAAAATCTTAAACGTACGGCAAGTGATGGGATTTATAGTTATCCTAGAATTTTCATTCTAAACATGTAAATACCAAATGGCCTAGAGAGAATGTTCGTCTATTTATCATCATGATTTATCACATTTGAAAAGGTGTTCCTTAAGCTTTCCTTTTCATTCTAACATTTATCAGTGCAAATACAAAGCAAGTTATACAAATATGACATAAAAGCTAAAATCTAAGCAAAGGTTTACAAGTCCATTGAGCGATGATGAAGATATTTTGATATGAAACATTTTGATATCTGTCAAATATGTGTTTTCAAATTGAAGAGGGAATGTTGGGTGTAGTTAGAACAGTGTAGGAAAGTAACAAATGGGTCTCTTCAAATCAATAAGCTGGACGTACAACTGGGTCGCGAGTGATGTAACTTTTATTCAAACGTGCCTTTGCTGTCCGAATCCGCCAGGGGGCGGTTGTGGATGAGGTTGCGGGTGCGGTTGTGGGTGCGGCTGTGAACCCCTCCCCGCCGTGTGTCCCATGGGGACGGCCACGAGCCTGGTGCCGGGCTGGGGGGTGTACTGCAGGCGGCGGAACCGCTGGTGCGGCTGGGACTGTACCATCTGCTGGTGGTGGGGGGTCAGGATCACGCCTTCGTACGGGTTGACGTACTGCCTTACGGGAAGGAACCTGTGCAACAGGTGATGAAGATTATTATCATATAGCCAGGCGACGTCGACCAATCAGAAGGCCCCATTTCATGCTGGTTTTGACGCATTACCTTACTGGAACGTAAGTGTCGGAAGTGTCGTTTTAGGTTTGTGTGTTCGTTTGTTTGTTTAACCTGACGTATGTTTGTTTTTGTGGTTCCGATTCAAATTTGTTCCCGAAAACTGAGTTGGCCAGGGACCAAAGTTTTTCCGTTTGCATGCAGAAATTGTGACAACTATCCATTTAGTAACATTCCTCAGAGTCTTTTAACAGAAAAAAAACTTTACTTTTTACTTTTTACTCAATGGAATCATTATCCAACATTTATCGTTAAAACAATATCAAAATTTCACATTTATTCGGTGTTGGAAAATATGGTCATAATAAAGGTATATATATTGATAACATGCACGATCAACCGTACAATATACAATCAGAGGTTCCAACACACCTGACTTGTGGAGAGAACGCCCTCTGGAACCCGACAGACCCTCCGGGCCCTCGGGACCCTGCCTTGGGCCCGAACCTCGGCAGTGGTGTGCCCGGGGGAAGGCGTCCGTTAGGGACCTGGGACTTGTGTCTGGACCTGACGTGGCTGGAGCCAGAACCGTCGCTCTGGTCGTTCTTAGCCGCCGACATTTCGTAAACTTTCTTTTTTCCTTCTGTCCTTTCCTAAAGTTAAAGAAATATTCGACAATAAGTAACTAAAACGACAGTTGTTATTTCCTACATTGTATGATCTTAACTGTAACATGGGCTATATTTTGCAAATTGACTTAAATGTTAGGCAAAGGAATGGATCCATGATCTTGGTAGTTTCCAAGATATCAAAATAAATCGGAGTCAAGGCAAGGCGGTATCTCACTGCATTTGGGGCACCGGTGCGGCACTGTGGGGTTCAAAAGGTTACTTAACGAATTTCAGAGATAACGTTTTCTGTATTTTGTTGTCTTCTAAGTCATACTTTTACGCATTGCCCAATATCTAAAGGCGAAAATGACACAACAGTGCCGTAGTGCCGCATCGGTGCCCCGAGCACAGTGAAGATACCACCTTAAGACTTACGCCAAAAATAGTTACTCAAGCAACTGGATATGGTTTTGAAACGGTCAGACGTTTCGGATAGAATCCACTATCCTTCGTCAGTGACACTGAAGAGATCTGGAAGAAACAGGTCTTTTATACTCTAACTATGAATGAAGACAATTTCAGATGTCCAATAGGAAAGGTTGTAAGACAATTCAGACTGAAGACAATTTGGACCTATTGGACATCTGAAATTGTCTTCATTCATAGTTAGAGTATAAAAGACCTGTTTCTTCCAGATCTCTTCAGTGTCACTGACGAAGGATAGTGGATTCTATCCGAAACGTCTGACCGTTTCAAAACCATATCCAGTTGCTTGAGTAACTATTTTTGGCGTATCTTATTACCTGGATGTCTAACCTACATCGACGTATCTTAAGACTTACGTATTGCAGCTGTATCCTTAGATCGTTGTTGGCCTCTTTGTACGATCGAACCAAAGACTGAAGATAGTATATCGCCATTCTAGATGACAAAGAATAGGATTTCTTTCAACTTAGAAACGGAAATTTCACCACAATAATGCGCAATACATCGTCAGTATAACCGCAAGTATATCACAGACACGGCTAAATCAAACACATCCTTGTTATGGAACTTCAGCCAAAGGAACGTTAACATCTACGAATTGAAATTTACGAATAATGAATGAAGACTTCTATTGTACATACATACCCACTGGGTTTAGTACAGGTCACAATAATACGACAAAAGGGACAATGATCCACTTCTCACTAAGTCACGTGTTCTATCTACATGACGTGACGTCACGGCAGCAGTTGATTGTTCGTTCCTTAACAAAGGCTGGTGCTGTTCAGTCGAAAATTTGGGTGAGTCCCATTTTTTTCTTGGATATAACAGATAAACTAGTTTAAGAATGGCTGATACCAACACAGATGAACATTTAAGTTGACGTTGCAGCACCTGACAAAAATGCACCAACATGCACGAACGTCATTGGAGCAAGGTGAATGTTGAGCTAACTTTACTCACACGAGTAGCATGAAGACCGGCAGTATGACCCCAGCAGTGCTCATGTAGCTGAGGACGGTGGTGAGCCAGGCCGGGAACTGTTCCTGTACCGTGTCTGGGATGATGTCAAACATGCGCCGCCGGCCACTGAAAATAGATATCATACAAATATTGAATAAACTGTAGTGTGTAACAAAGTTCTTTTGTCAAATATTCACCTGTCAAGATTTTCTAAAACCGGTGCAATGGCCGAGTGGGCAGAGTGTTCGCCTGGCATTCGGTAGGTCGAGAGTTCGATCACCGGCCGGGTCATACCAAAGACTTTAAAAATGGTACATGCTGCTTTCTCTGCTTAGCACTCAGCATTTGGAGAAGAGTATAAAGTTAAACACACATCACTACCAGTGGACTAGCCCCGTGCTGTAGTGGCTTGTGCAAATGTGTGGCTCAAGGGCTACTCGCAATGGAGTTGTTACCCACCCCAAAGCATCTGGACAGATGTACGAGCAACTTTAACTTTTAACTAACCCTTTTCTTAGTTACCCTTCTACCTTCCTCTGGTAAATATGACTGGTTCTACTTAACACTGCTAGGTGGCGCAGCAATGGGAATGATGCGGTCCTAAACGAGACTAGGCTCCTACCCCCTCTCGACAGCAACAAAAAAGCAAATGTATTTATTACTTTAAGTGCAAGTTGATTTTCACAAGAGCTAACCTTACGATTGTACCATGGAAGGTGCTATAAGGATACGTTCGGTGGGCTAACCTAAACGGTATGCAGTTGCTGGATGATTCAATAGTACTAGTAATAAGTTGATATAGTGTTAATGACAATGACAATGGCAATGAAGTTTATTGCATATTCTTGCCCAATTGGGACTCAATCCAGTCATTACGATATAAAAGGTAGTAAACGAAAAATTATGCATATACTATAGTGTAGATGCTTCTTCTCTCTTCTTAAAACATGTGTAGACGAACTTACAGAGATTAAACGGACCACAGTTTCTGGAAGGTTCTATAGTGATGAGTAGAAATTGTTTACCTGAACGGTCTACAGTTCCTGGAAGGTTCTATGCTAATAAGTTGTTGGTGCTTACCCAAACGGTCCCTATTTCCTGGAAGTTTCTATAGTGATAGTGTTTACCTGAACGGTCCACAATTCCTGGAAGGTTCTATAAGACTATTTGTTTACCTAAACAGTCCCTATTTCCTGGAAGTTTCTATAGTGATAGTGTTTACCTGAACGGTCCACAATTCCTGGAAGGTTCTATAGACACCATGACGTAGCCCGTGGGGAGCATGCTCAGGAACAACATGATGAGCAGCAGCACGAAGTAGAAGTTGTTGGACCTGGAGGCGCGGAAGACCCGCTGGTGAGGAGTGTTACACATGATGACTGCCCAGCTGCGCAGGTACATCAGCGCTATCAACTTCAGCACGTTTAGCACAGGCAGGCAGGGCGCGAAAAACGCCCCCATCCTGTTGACGAAGGATCGACAGTTATGAAAATATTCAACAATGGCCTTCGCATACCGCCAATACTCAAATAATAAGAGATCGTATTGACTGAGCAAGAAATTCGAATCAAGTTTACCAGATCATCCCTTGATTGTAGATGAGGTGTAGCACATTCTCAGCAACGCCGAACTCGCCATAGCCGGGCTGGAATGGAGGAATATAAATACAAGTATGAATCTTCTATTATGCCTTCCATGGTATTGCCCATAACTTGAGTTGTTTGCAATGTTCATCTTTATACAACACAAAAGGAAGTTTTAACTGTATCCGGTAGCCTTCTTCAGGCATTTGACCCATTTTCTTGATTAGCATTGCCCTTCTGAATGTGTGACGTCAGGAGTGAATCAAATGTGTACAGAAGTCGATACCTGCCGCCGTCCCAGTTCAAGCCGGCTATGGGCTTTCATTATCTAAGTTGATCTCTTGCAGGATTTCCGAGTATAGTTTCAATAGGAACAGCCGTTGTTAACTGAATTATATTAATTCAGGACAATACCGACTTCCAAGCACCTTTAGACCCATCGCTGACGTCACAATTCCAGTCTGGAGTTGTGACATATGCTTTGGGTCATTACAACTTGAAAATGATCATAGAACTGATCGAAAGCCTGTTGGTAAGCGCGTTATTTTGGTGTACGGCTATAAGATTCAAGTTTAAAATTGTATCATATTGAATTAGATAAAATGTATCTTATTACATGGCTTTACTTACAATTTTGGCTTCCAGGTCCCAGCACCAACAATAGTTAGCAAACCTCACAAACAGTCCGCGGAGGAAGTCCACTATGATGGTAGTCACCAAGGTGGCGATCATGTCAAAGACGGACAATTTGTACATCTCCTGTAGATGAATAGGATGGGAACTTTCTCAAAGGTTTGTTCTAAATTATCTCTATTGCCTGACCACATTCCCGTACGGCAAACAGTACATGGGATCTTCGTGAGAAAGATAGATTAGTTCCATGTCCAAAGGACGGATGAAGTATTAGAAACTCGGATAAAAGACAACGACATTGAACAGTGATAGTGAATGCGAAAAACGGCCAAGTCATCATTGGCCAAACGACCATAGATTCTATTAAAACTGCACCAATAGAATAGACCAAGCGAGATTGTACTCTCCAGGCAGAGGGTATGCTCCGCCTGTTTTATGACTTTTATTAGTCTTTTTAAAGTAGAGCACGCCGACGGACGTCAAGAAACATTACAGAATAGAAAGCCCGATAAAAAGACGAAGAAAAACGTGAAGAAAACAGCCAGAACCTAACCTCTGCTTGCAGAGTAGCGAGATTGAACTTTAACCCAGACCATAATGCATCACGATGCACATGCGCACTCTGAACTGTGATATGGCTTAACAAATATCATTCACGACAATCATGATCATAGATCTGCACAGACCTGTCCCACGATGGTTTCCCAGCATTGCTCCTTGATCCCAGCCAGTCTGGTGAGAGCGTCCACCACCTGCGTGTCGTTCGTGCTCTCCAGCATGTGCTCGTCCAGCTGTAGGATCTCCTGAATCATACCTGATGCCGTCACGTTCTGGAGAGCCCAGCTGGCGTTCTGACAATAAAAATATACCCGTTACCATAGAAATACCCATACAAGAACTTTCAATATAAGCCCCCTGGTATTTTTCAGGATAACCGAGGACCAGAATGGTCACTCATATCGCGTAACTTTCAGGGAGTGTGACGCCCTCAATGGGTCAAGGGTGTTTGGTAGCTGGTAGCGGCCCCAGTCCCGGTTCAATGAAATTGGTGCGTCTTGAATCAGGACTCCTGATGTCGATAGCTTCTTTTACTCTTGTATCAAGGTAGCCGTAGATTGCGATAGTTAACCAACTACAATCGCTATCTTAGTCAAAATGATGTTCGAGAGAGAGACACACCTACCTCGGACACCTGGTGCAAAGTGTCCAGAGCCACCCTTGCTTTTCTTGCCTCTTCGGCCTAAGTGTTGCAAAACAGCATGATTATTGACAAAATCATTGTAAATTTGTAAGTTTTGGAAATCTATAAACAAAACAACTAGTATTTTTGTATCTTATCGAAGATTATCATGTATGAAATATGCTTTGTAGAATTTTAAACTGAAGTAAACCTACAGAATCATAAACACTCACCAGGTTGTTGACCTTCTTGAAGAGTGCGATCATCAGCGTGTAGAGGTTACCCAAGTTCAGGACCATGATCCTGGCTAGTTGCCACTGTAGCATGACGCGGGGATGGTACTTCTCCATCTGACCAATCAGGTCGAAGAACACAGGGAACACTATGGTGATGATCGACACTACTATGGAAACCTATACGATGAAAAGACACATAATTGAAGTTTTGCTATTAGAAATCTGGTACTTATTTGGGAATTCATTATATTAAGAAAACAGTTCTCCATTTCACATCAGAAAACCCACGCATATAGAAAAGGTGGGATCTTTCGTCTTCCACTGTCTTCAAAGAAGGAGTCGAACCCAATAACCCAGGATCTAGAGTTAGCTTTTACTAGTTTTAGACTAGATTAGACACTTGTAATATTGTATTTTACACTGTTTGAATCTTTTATGTTACCTGCAATTAGCCAACGGGCAAAAATTTGCAATAAAACTTGTAATTATATATCTCTTTGCAAAAAAACAAAAAACAACAGAGGAAGATGAATCATCAGACTTATGATATATCACCACCTCAGTTTATTCACATCAGGTGAACGTGATGACATATTGCCTGCCCAGTTCCTATAACCATCGAATAAACCACCAAGTGAAAAATGCGCACCCCCATAATGTAATGGTACAAACAAACAGAATAACAACGCTTGGTGGCTAGCCAATGATATTAAGGCTTCATAATCAATATACAATAGGATCTCCTGATTGGCCAAAGGCTCCTGGCTTATTTGAATAATTACCTCATTCTGTTCCCACCAGTTGAGGAGCGCCTGATCCATCTTCTCGAACTGCTCGGATCTCTCCACCACCAGCTGGATCGCGTAGCCGCTTCCAGCGAGTAGGATCATGATCATGAAGTTAGCCAGGATCCGGAGGATCAGGATCAGGCATCTAAAGCAAAAATCAGACAAACATTTCTACTTCGCTGAGCCTAAATTACAGGTAACCATCCTATCGAAGCAGTGCTTGTACTTTCAGACAAAAGGATTGTAGACTGCCATTGCGTTTTGTATAGCCAAAGAGAATGCTTTATCTTTATGTTGATCTCAAGCTTGCTCGTTTTGTTTTGTAACCATGATATACGCTTAAGATTTCTTACAAGCTACCAATGATAAAGTAACGGACATTTAGAGTTCCAATGAAAAAGTCCTCTCAAATTGACGCTTGATCATTGCAGTGATGATGCTAGCCAGGCGCCAAGATATAGAAGTCTTAGAAGATAAAACGCGTGGGAATTATAACTTACTTTTCCTTCATACTGGACGGTTTCAACGCATGGTCGGTCAAAGGGAAAGAAAGTACATCAATTCATATCAAAGTCAAAGTCCAATGATTAATCAATTAATCAATCAATTAATCCATCAATCATAATTCATAAAGAGGAGAGAAAGATCAATCAATCTATTAATCAAATGGCTTATATTCAAAACAGTGAATGATTCAAAGGAGCGTGTTAGCATTATCATAAAGCAGCATTATTCTACGAGACCTTCTTTCGTCTTTATTCTTTTCCTCTTCTTCAAGAATGGCCTCCTGTTTGGGGGCAAAAAGCAGCGATTAGATTACGGCAATACTTAGATTACAATCAGAAAATGCCAGCCATAAAGCCATAATATCTCACTGCACTTGGGGAACTAGTGCGGCACTGTGGGATTTGACACTGATTTGTTATAATTTAGATATTGCGGAATACACAAACGTATGACTGAGAACACAACAAAGTAAAAAAAAAAGTAAGAAAGCTCATTCTTTATCTCTAAAACTCGTTGAGCATTTTTCGAACCCCGCAGTGCCGCACAGGTGCCGCATGTGTAGTGCGATACCACAATAACAATAGCTTACAATGGCCTACTACGATAGTTTTCACCGCCTACGCAAACCCATTTGCTGTTGTCACTATGGGCCTTTGTACATGTTATATCTGATTACATGTGTTTATAGGGAATATCGATCTTAGGCTATAGGCTATTTGAAATGTATGACAAAGACAATAACGACCAATAATCATATATAATATATGATATCTAAAACAAAGGAATATTTGTCACCCTGATTCCAGTTGAGATGGCGGCAAATTTGTTATCAGCGGTGTCTGACTGTCCGATGAGGTAGTCCCATCCACAGAACACCTTCCAGCAGAACGTGAACTGGTCATCTTCAGTGGACAGCTTCGCCATGCGGGAGTTCTTCGCCATTCTGTAGATCACAGGATCACAGGATCAAAGGATACTTTGCTTATCCAGACAGCGTTAACCAGTGATTCTGACTGGTAAAAGAGCACAGGGAAGCATTCACGTGCTAATGAGTTGGTCAATTGAAGGTCTTAATATAATAAATGAAATATACATACATGCAGATGTCGTTCCCTATATCTGAATGTTGTTCATTAAGTGTTTAAATTACTTCTTAGATTTTACGCATCACATTTTTGTTATCATTTTCGTCATTTCATTGTTTGGTTGGCCGACTACTCTGTCTTTGCAGCCAGGGGCTGATTTGTGAGGAGCTTACAATAGGCGAAGCTAGATCTCGAGGGTCTGGAGCGGCTGCGATTCGGCCTCAATATGACAGTTATTGCCCCATGCAGGTGCAGCCAAATGACTGTAGTGTTTGATCCACCCACATTGGAAGAGACCCCTACTCTTTTCAATAAAGCAGCATTATTTGTGGGGCCGCGTAGCACAGTGGTAGTGTATTCGGCCCGTGACCGAGAGGTCGCCGGTTCGAATCCGCCTGCCGTGTTGCCGGTCTTGTGCCCTTGGGAAAGGCACTTTACACGACTTTCCTCACTTTACTCAAGTGAAAATGAGTCGTCCCTCGGATAGGACGTTAAATGGAGGTCCCGTGTTTGGGGAGAGCCACACCCCGGGCACGTAAAAGAACCCGCCACATGTGCGATGGTGCGATGTGGCGGATCAAACCATTCCGGCCAAAATGGGGTAGGGAATTTCCCGAGCAGCCTCGTAACCCCTGCTTCGCCTATTGAGTCAGTGAAGTCAAGCTTGCTTAAGCTTGATGTTTCTGACTTAGGGAGAAGAGATGCTGCTACAGTTATCGCTATGGGCTGCTCTTCATCTTCATGATGGTAACATCAGGCCCTACGAACATGATTTAGAAAAAAAAAAGTTTGACCGAAGTTCTTTAACGTGCTGTCCTCAAACACGGGACCTCCATTTATTGTCCTATCCGAGGGACGGCACTAACCGAAGCTAGATACTGATTTCTAACGGAATTGAGGGAACACTTGTTAAGTAGATTTCGCAAGGATTCCCAAGGGCACAATATAGATGACACATAAACGGATTCGACCTCTGTGTTCTGGACGAATTCTCGTCATCAGCATTGTCTACTTAATAAGTTTTTTTTTTCAGTCGAAAACCGTGTTAACTACTTTTACACGTAATGATGGTTGTCACAATGATATGACATAATTTCACATTTAGATAAAAATTATTTTCCTCTTACTAGTGAAATAATGTGATAGAGGGGTGCTATCACATTTTTTCACTAATAGACACAATGTGTTGTATTAGTGAAAAAATGATATAGCAACGATCTATCACATTATTTTGCTAGTAAAAAAAAATCCGGTCTAGATTTGTGTCTACTACAGAAAAATTGTGATAGCACCCCAATATCACATTAATTCACTAGTATATAGACAACGCTTTTTATATAAACCTGGGATAAACATGAAGTGTTGAACTGACTTTCTGAGAATGACGACGAAGCTGTAGACAAACATGCCTATCCCAGTCAGGAAATAAGCCAGCGGTAGCTGGTACCCACTGCCGATGGACTTCTGGTTACTATAGTAACCATAGAACAGCACGGAGAACTTCAGATAGCCCTGAAACAGCAAGGGTAATGATAACCATAGTTAGTTTATTTTAACGATTTATTTGAAACAAAATGAATGAAGACAATCTATGAATTATTGATATAAAGGTATAAGTGGTCAATAGTACGACCTGACACACGTATATAGTTTACTAACGTTATGTCTTGTATATCAATTACACAATAAGCAAAAAAAAAAAAAATGTACTGATAAAAGGACCATGTAGTAACGAAAGCCAAGAAAGCAAAAATTCTCAAACTTACCCCAAAATCCCAAATAGTCGCGATGTTTTCTGCCCGGTGCATTTCTGGTTCTGGTACCGCCTTCCTTGGTAAGGAACCGTACTCTAAACCCACGAGAAGCTAAATAGATAGATGAAAGATTCGTTATCATGTGTGACCCGGTGTAGCAGTCAATAACATACCCTGGCCAAAAAACATCCGGGTACATGTTGGTCAGGCCTGTTACACCGGGTATCTTGCTTGCCTTGGATACTTGTACATGTCAACTGCTATACGTTATAAGAATGCAATATCATTTTCCTCCTTATAACAAAATATACAGTTTTATAGTACTATAACAGGAAAGTACAACATCATTCTGTCAACTCTAGTATGACTTTAATACAAAAAAGATATTTTCCCGAATGCTCCAAAATCTTTGCTTACCTCTGGGAGAACCACAAATGACAGCATCAAAATGGACAGGGCGATGTTTATCCAGAACAGCCACCGCAGGAAAATGAAATATGATGCCACCACCGATCCAAAGTAACCTTGAAAACAAAGCAATTTCGGAATATGGGACCTTAGATGGTTTAAGACGCATGGGAAATTACGAGAGCTAGCCGCTACCTTTCACAGAAAGCATAAAACTATCGATAAATCTAACATTTTCATCTCCACTTGACTTTGTATCAACCACAAATGATCACGGGTAATTTTTCTGATCTACGCCACAAGAATAACAATCCTTTGTAGTTGTTATGAGTATAATGGAGGGGAACAAAGTAAATCTCTTCTTACTTTCTATAGTTTTTATCCTGGTGTCCCAAGGGATAAAGAATGATGCAAAGTTCGCAAGTTCTCTCCTAATTTTCTTCCAAACCTGCAAGAACAAAGTATTGATACTCACAGGAAAGGCCAAGCTGAACTGAAGATCAAGCTTCAAAAATCATTGTAACATGGCCAATGCCACAAAGGTAGTAGGTGTGATTTCTTTACTCTACTCTACTCTACTCTACTCTTCTCTACTCTACCACTCTACTCTAATGTACTCTACTCCAACCATCTCTACTGTACTCTAAGCATTTCTACACTACTCTACTCTGCTCTACTCTACTCTCTATTCTACTCTACTCTACTCTACTCTACTCTACTCTACTCTACTCTCTACTCTCTACTCTACTCTACTCTACTCTACTCTACTCTACTCTACTCTACTCTACTTTACTCTACTGTCTACTCTACTCTACTCTACTCTACTTCAATCTACTCTACTCTATTCTACGTTTGATCTTAAATGAAGGCGAAATATTTTGATAGAGAACACTATAGGGACATACCCTCTCAGTTGCCTCTTGGTATCCCCTGCTCTTTGAAAGTTTCCCCTCGTATTTTTCAAGGTAGTCCTGGGCAACTCTGTGTGTGGAAATATTCAGATAAATACTAATTACCTTCGTTGCAACCTAGAACAATGTTTACTTTTTGAAATATCTTTAGCTGAAGCACAGTGCGACATACTGCACGAATGTTGCTTGCGTAACTGATTCTAGTCCCCCCTTTGCCTTGCCGTTCTTGTCCATGTGAGGCCCATGAAACACCAAGATCATAAGATAAATAAATCTAAGCGACCATAATGTGATGCCGTATTACATGCTAGCCTACACGACACCTGCGTGGCACGATAGTGGCAAATTTCCCAAAGGGGGTGGGGGCGTGCGTGATTAAAAACTCGACATTGACTCTGTGCCAAGGAGTGTATTCGTGGTCAGCGTTGACGCTATCCTTATGAACTGTGTTGTAGATAATGATAAAGATTACATTTGTATATCATAGTGTATTGAATAGCACTTAACATCCATATGAAGTCTATAACTATACCTCTTAGATATATCGATCCAGCTTTAAAACATCACAGAATTTTTCAGGCAAGGTTTTCGGACGATTTTTTTTCAATTTTTCAGGCGAGGTTTTTGGGCGTATTTTGTGGGGACTAAAGGTACATTCTCTTGTGTCAAGCTTGCGTCACAGCGGGGTCCGTTCACTGCGGTAATATTTTCTTATTTTCTCCGACTTTTTTATAATCAAGATATTGCGTTATACGTAAAAGTATGATTTAGAAGACGACAAATTACACAAAAAGTAAGAAAATGCGTTTTTTATCTGTAAAATTCGCTGAGGATCTTTCTGCCCCTGCAGTAACGCAAGCTTGACGCAAGTGCACTGAGGGTGCAACCGGGTGTTTTGACAAATTCTACGTTTTCTTGTTTTACTTCAATCTTAATGTAGACATTATCATAGGTTTTATTGTTTCAATTGAATTCCTAGCACGTCTTTCCTACCCCATGATGACTTCTAACCCCCTCCCCTTTTTGAATATTGCCAATTCATCATCACAACGCCTAGAATTTAATTCAAGGGAAATGACTTGTAGAGGCCGAAAACAATATAGAATCGGTATCATATTCGGTCAAAGCCATAAACTTCAAATATTCTGACGACAATGTTATGAACTGCGCTTGTAACAGTTTTGATTAATAATGTAAAGATGTAGCTTCGCCTAAGCCGTGTACTTAACCTATCCAAGAATACGTTACTGATGGTTCTCTTTCAAGTTTTACACGGTTGTCGACACCCGAAATTGTCGGCCTCGCGTGGGAATGGAATAATAGATGTAGCTGTTAAAGTTGGTTCTCAGTTGGCAATCCTCGCGCGTAGGTGCTCTCAACAAGATCTAAGACATGGTTGAGAGGCATTATGTCGCTACTGTAGCATATGTACAACCTTTAACATATATAAAAGAAACAGAAACTAGAAGTTCTGCTGCAATACAATGGAAAGCCGCTTGGGGACCCGAGATCGAATCTGTCGTTCATTTTGCATACAAATACGAAAAAAAAATTCAATAAAAGTAACATCCATAAACAACACCGAAAACATAACTTTCTTTCCAAAAGTGAAATCAAGTAGGCTTTAAGATGATAGTCTTACTTGAGTGTCTTGAGCTTTTTCTTCATCCTCCATGGCTGTTTGCGGATGGCTTCGATGATCTCCTTCTGTCTCTGGATGTTCTCAAGAATTTCTTCTTCTGTCGGTTCTTCATCGCTACTAGCACCAGGTTTTAATACGTCATCACTGTCCCTGTGTACAACAAAAACACATGTCATCAGACATGTCATTGGTCAACACTGTATGTATGGAACGCAAAAAAACATTCGTTATGAGACATGTCATTGGTCAACACTGTATGTATGGAAAACAAAAACAGTCGTTATGAGACCTGTTATTGGTCAACACTGCATGTATGGAACACAAACATTCGTCAATTAGGCCTGTCATTGGTCAACACTATGTGCAACACAACCATTTGTCAATTAGACCTGTCATTGGTCAACACTATGAACAACAAAAACACTTGTCATCAGACCTGCTTATTGGTCAACACTGTATGTATGGAACACAAACATAAGTCAATTAGACCTGTCATTGGTCAACACTATGAACAACAAAAACACCTGTTTTCAGACATGTTATTGGTCAAAGCTGTATGCATGGAACGCAAAACATTCGTTATCAGACCTGTCATTGGTCAACAAATTAAACATTTGTCATTCCGGCCTGTTATTGGTCATCATTATGTATGTACAATACAAACTATTTTTATGCGGCATGTCACTGCAAAGCCTGGAAATTGAAGTATCATACAAGGGTCCTTCAAAAATTTTCAATCTCAAGAAGATATATCCTTAACCTTTGTGCCAAATTTAATTTCATTTGATGGAAAAATGAGCTTTTTATGAATCCAATGACATCAATTTTTGAAGGACCTTCGTAGATATAGATTTCAAACAAATCTATTGCATTCAGGATTTTATCTAAAGAGAATCATCACAAGAGCCCAATCGCAAAAGATGGCTTCCGAAATTTGGTTTCACAGTGGACAATTCATTTCGGATAGCCATACATTCTAGAGACTCTACCGACCGGTCCTTGCAGCTGAAGTTCCGCCGGAGATAGTCCAGGTTCTCCCGTTGGCATTTCCGGATGGATATGTGCGACTTGCGCGCTGGTCGGTGGTCAAGCGACCGGACATTCACGTTCAGCGGAACCAGGACAGGCATGGCGACGTTCTCTCGCACCACGAGCGATCCATAAGATGAACCTAGACTCCTATAAGACGATTCCAAGTCCCCGAAAGGTAGTTTAGACTACAACCGCAACGATTCCCTATCTCAGGAGTGTTTTAGTTGTTCTGTTAATGCACTTTGCCGCCTAAAGTATCAATAAGGTCGTCTTTCTCATTGAAGTAGAACATCTATAAGTCTTGAGGTGAAGTACTCTAGTTGCGCTGTTGGCATCCACAATCCACTTTGATCACTGTTTCTCGTTTTATACCGAGAAAGGTACGTACGTGCCTGCTTCCCGAAACTCCCCTTTCTCAATGAAAGTAGATTAGATGTCGGGACGCCGTCCAGTGTGTACCCTTCGGGAGTAATCGCTAGACTCGAATCGGCGCCCCTAACCTTTGTAAAGTCTCTAACACTTTCCGTGATTTCTCTGTTGGAAAACTGGCGACATCTACACCCTTTGCTACACGAAACGCTAACATGAAGCCTTGGGGACCGATGTGATGTTTCTTGCGGTCTTTTGACGTCTCTGAGTCTACTTGCTTGAAGATTTCCGTCGCTGAAGAATGTCTCACCAAGAGCGGCCACACAGCCACCTTTTCTTGAAAACCTTTGGCCGACCGTACGTACGTCCAACGGTGATTGTCACGGTTATAACTTTGTTAGAGCACTGATTGGCCACGTAGAGAAGCCCGTAGTTCAAGCACACAATTAGACAGCATAATGGACGATACGGACCTGACGATTGTCTCACCAAGAGCAGCCACACAGCCACTTGAAAACCTTTGCCGACCGTACGTACTTCCAACAGTGATTGTCACGGTTATAACTTTATTATAGCTCTGTTTCACCAAGGGGACAAGCCCGTAGTTCCAGCACACAACAAGCAGACAGCATAATAGCTTTTACTGACCTGCCCACGTGTGCATCAACGCTCCACTGGTAGCATTAGATGTAACAATAGGTGAACTATATATTAGAGATTTTGTAGCTTTTCACCTATAATCTCTCTTCAAAGATTGCTACTAATATGTCAAAGGTCTACCTCATTTCAGAGGTTAAACGAAAACCGTTATTTCGCCTTTTTTAAAATCACAAAACGATCCATCCGTGTCGGTATCGATCGACCTAGCTGTGATTTAATGGGGCTGCCTCCATCCAGGAAGCGATCACTGAGAAGGAATCCCAAAACGTGCCCTTACGGGAACTTAGAGTACATTGTACCGCGTAATTTGGACCTTTGATTGATAGATGCAGACTTGTGAACCTAGATTTGGCCTTGCTAAGTCGTGATCATGAGACTACAACAATTTTTCTACATAAGGGTGGTATCTCAGTGCACTTGGGGTACCGATGCGACACTGTTATTTTCGCCGATTGTTTTATGATTGAGATATTGCGTAATACCTAAAAGCATTAGAACCCAATAAGATACATAAAGTGTAAGAAAAGTCCTTATTTCGAAATTCGTTGAGTAATCTTTCGAACTCCGCAGTGCCGCACCGGTGCCCCGAGTGCAGTAAGATACCACCTTACGTCAGGGGATTACAACGATATTTTTACAGAACAATCAATGAGCGTGATCTGTAGTTTGGACAATACATTTCTCTGACAGTTTGTTTTATGCAGGTTGCTTTGAGCAAAACGAGTTCAAAGGCATTCAAAGTGATCGGGCACTATTGTCAACTCTTGTGGGAAGAGGTTATATATCCAATCGTACTAGATATTTCATAACATGGTGTAGGGAGTTAGCCACTTGTTTCAACCCTTCAATGTACCTTTTTTACAGGTGGTTAGAACGAAGCCTGTCTTGCCTATTCTGGTGACCCGCCATACTCTGTTACCCACGCCAGTCTGGCTTCCAAATGTCCATGATTCACCTGACTACCTTCTCTCTTGATCCTCTTCCTCCTACTCTTGTTCTCCACATCTCTCCTCATCATTCTTATCATTCCTTCCCCTGATGATCCTCTTTCTCCTCTCTTTCACTCCGTAACCCCTTCGTTGATCTTTCTCTCCCTCCATCTTTCTCCGATGCTACTCCTCATGGCACCATGATACAAATTTCTTCCACTCGTTTTTCTGTTGTAAAATTTTATTTCTTAAGAGATAGGAATTTTCTTTTACACAACCAGTTTTTTCTCACCTGCTGACGTTTCGATGTCTGTCAGACATCTTCCTCAGGGCTTCTAACTGGAGTTCTGCTTCTTGCCGCTATATGTAGCCGATGTAGATGGCGCTTTTGCGGCGAGAAGAACACTATCCCAAACGTGGCTCAGCTTGTACCCCCCTTCGTCCCGGTTCATCACTGGGGTCGACTTCCTTATCCAGACTGCTTTATTTGTTAAGTTGACTTTATTGCAGATTGCCTTTATGTTAATTGTCTTCTGTATGTTATTTTTGATTACTATAAGTAGAACCACCATGAACGTTCGCATCACTTTTTTTTACTTTAACACTAGGTGGTAAATTTTTCCTAACTTGCCCTTCTTTCCATCTGAAATTAGAATTCAGAGTAACGCCTTACTTAAGCTACTTACGCACCAGTCACTTCCTTCATCCTTCGGTAGCAGTTTCTTCAGCACACCCTCCTCCACCCGGCTCATCCTCCGGACCCTCCGCCGGTCCAGTCTGTTCCTCCGGCGGCTCTCCTGCATCACTCTCCCCGCCGCACTCCGCCAGCGACCGGCGGCTCCTTCCTGCTCCTCACCAGCTACCTCAATCGTCGTCTCCTCTAAGCTCCTAGAAAAAAATGTAGAGTTATAGCATACTGTAAATGCAGAAATGTTCGCGGTGGATTAATGTTCGCGGTTTTCGCGGCTGCCGCTTCACCGCGAATTTAAAACCACCGCGAATATTTTTCCATAACAGTAAGAGACTACATTGCATGGTGCTACCGCGAAATTAAGACCACCGCGAAAAGTCCATTTTCCCGTTACCGCGAAATTAAATCCCCGCGAACTTAAATGCATTTACAGTACTTGCGTCGTTAAAATTTTACTAAAATGTCTTCAAAATACTGACCAGATAGTCGACTCATACAGTCCAGAAATTTAACGAGAAGTTTTTTTCGCAGTTCAAGTGCCATTATCTGTATAGAATGACTGAGAGTAGTAGAAGTAGTAGTGGTAGTAGTAGTAGTAGTGGCAGTAGTAGTAGTAAATGTGTGTGTTCTCATTATTCATCTTGTTATTATAAAGAAATAACGACGACATGGTAATTCAGAGACTCGAATATCTCTAGTATTGATAGTTTCTATGATTTTCCTCCTTAAGATAACGTTACCAAAAAAATTAAAAAGAAATTGGTGTTTCTCTTACTCTATAGAAGCTACGTTGACTGGAGATTTGATTTGGCTCCTTCTTGAACCCTGGTCAGCCCTTTGTTTTCCTTGGGGAGTTCCCTGTTCCGCCCTTCGCTTTGACCGGGGCGTTTCCTGCACCGCCCTCTGCTTGCACAGGGGCGTGCCCTGCTCGGCTCTCCGTTTGCCCTGGGGCGTACCCTGCTCGGCTCTGCGTTTAACCTGGGGCGTACCCTGTAAGACAAGGTACAAGCAACACTGCAGGGCTACAGCAATCGGATACTCATCCGCCATCTACCACCACACAAAGCTACATCAACGACATTTTTCTAGCCTGGATACAACAGACATCCTTGGCCTTGAGCCACGGTGGTACGAACGAGGTGTCAGGGAGGCCATCTACGAGCGGATCTAAAACCCCACCTTAAACCGGAAGGGAGAACTCCGCGTAGAACTCTCCAGTACATGGGATCCCGCCTTTCATCACAAAGGACAATAACTTTTTCTATGGTGTTGTCTGATCATAGGGTACTATGCTAACATGATTTATATTTGAGTGACTTTTGCATATATATGATCCTTACGATATAGTGGTTCTACCAGTTTTTCTAGTTAGCTGTACTTCAATTGAATTGAGCTGCTGGTTCATTCTAGTGACGCTGAAGAAGAGTGATGGATGTCACTCGTAACGTCCGGAAGTAAATATCCGTTTTTAATCCAGTTGTAGAGATTTAATTGTATTTGAATACCTGGTCGCTGTCGTAACTTTTCGGCCTCCGTCCCCATTCCCTGTAGATGGCTTCGTCACAGTCCTGACTGAAGTTGGTGTGCGTGCTCTGGTACTCCGAACCCAGGGAGTGGAGCGACTCCACGTCATAACCGCCGCTGGAGTCTTCTCTCGGAGCTGCAAACAAACAAACAAACAAAGGAATTATACTTGCCAAAAAGCATTTACTCAACCAACTGGATATGATTTTGGAAACACTTAGACATCTCAGACAACCACCTGGTCTCTTTCGTCAGTGATACTTGAGTTTTGTCGATTGGGAGACAGCGAAGATATAAAAAAAAACTCTCCAACAAGATTTCTCCAGTGCCATCAACTTAAGACACCAGATGGTTGTCTGAAACGTCTGCCAGTTTCCAAAATTATCCAGTTGCTTGAGTAACTGCTTTTTGGCGTATTCTATTCCCTGGATGTCTAACCTTGATCGACGTATAAAGGAATTATATACTTGAACAGCTGATACCTTACTTAGTAAATTATTTCAACGTTATGTGGCTGCAAATATTGTGGAAACTTTTACTATTGCAGTCAGGTTGAATTTCGCAAGATGGCGATTGACACCGTAAGATAGAATCGAACATTATATCTTAGTTTTTTTCCAATTATCACTGTTCATGTCTATACATAACTTTGAACGCCATAATAAGTGAACAACCAAGGAAACATTGTAGTCAGGCATGTCAGTTTGTAATGCAAATACATTACAGTTCTCTAACTTGGTCCAGCATTCAATGCTGGACCAAGTTAATACTCATTGTCATGATACCTAATTCTAATAGAGAGAAAAATCTACGAGGCTTTCGATATGGCTTTTTCGCCAAAGATTGGTGATCTACCTTTGCTTCCCAACACCTCTGCAAAGGTCGTAGTATTTTTGTCATTAGGTAGAAAGATATTAAAACTATACATTTTCTAGGAATTACAGAGGAATACATTGAAATCTTGGGCGTAAATCGTGTAAAGGAATAATGCGATTGCGTGCATAATTCTTTTTCAACTGTTTGTTAGAATTTTATGCTGGGCTTCCAAACTGATTAGTACGGCGATTCAATCACAAACGCATTTTGCTGAGTCGGCGTTTCTAATCAACAATGAGAACCAAACGTCACCTGCATATCGCATATAAAATCAAATGCACCATACATAACGTAAACAATATATTTAAGATTTCATGCCAACGTGAATTTTTTTCGTTTCAGCGAATTTCTTGTTTTATTCATCTTTGTGAATTTTTCGCTCTTTCTGTCTAATGTATTTTTCTCCCATAGAAATTCCACAAGGCAACAGACATGTTTATAGTAAGAACTTGAAGACAGGAAACGAGATAAGCTTTATTGGGACCTTTGACCTAACTTCCTGTCAGTGTTCCCATGGATGTACCCCCATTTTCTGTCACTCAACTGTTTTCAAACGACTCATCATCAAACGACTACGGACACAGAAGAACAGACAAACAACCAGGCGAACCGAAAGACGAACCGAAGTTCAGTACACAGATCGAAGAAACAAAACAAGCAAGCAACTGTAACGGTTGTTAAAACCCTTGTCTTACTGAGGCCATATATATGCAGAATGCACATATATAATGCCTGTAGTATCTTTGTTCCAGTATCTTTGGGGGTTTGGGGAAATTCCCACTTAAATGCGGCATACCATACCATACCGCATCGATTGGGGAAGTAAATCTGCAGCAGCAGCATAGAATAAGTCAGGTTTTACTGATCTGATTGGATAACGAGCTTAGGGGGGTTAACTTGGCCAAACAATTCTCAGCAGAACAATGGTTAATGAGACATACCTATACTGGGTGCAGACGCCATTGTGAAGTCTCCTCGATGAAATGTACTTCAGTCTGTCACACCGATGCAAACGTACAGTCAGTTGGTAACCTGTACTGTCTGCCTCAAACCGCTAGGGACGATGCACCGTACACTGCGAACGGAATATAAAAGAAAATCAGCAATTAAGAATAATTATTCAAATCTATAACCGTTCACAGTAGTTGCGGTATGGCATTTCAAGTGATAGAAAGACAATTTTTCTAATTCAATACTTTATTCAATAATATGATGAATACTTTTTAAGCAATGAGCTTGGTAAAGCAAATGTATATGAAGGACATCCTCTAGGAACCCCGAAATTGATGCGAGCGCGAGATAGAAAATGTTTGGAATGTGATTTTGACATCTAGTTCTCCGGCTGCTATCGTCGCCATGTTGGTGGGTTGAATGGGAAGGGTTCCAAGATGGCTGTCAGTCATTCCAAACACACAAATCATTCTAAAAGGGAATTCTCCATAGTCTGATATTTTTTATGTATGTACCCAGTTGATGTAGAGAAATTAACATTACAATGGGATAGGGAATTTCCTGAGTAGTTTAAGTATCACAGGTATGAGATCTTAAGTTGTATTAAGGTCTTTTTATTAAGAATGATTGTAATTGATACGCAATTCAGACATGTACATTGACTGCCATGTATCTACAAATAAACTATTCTATACTATTCTATTCTATGTCTGTTTAGAAATTGCCTTCATGGTAAAGAGATTCCTAAACACACTATAGAGTATGCTGGGCAGACCAATAGATTCTTCAATTTTGTTCTTTCCTTTCTTCTTCTTTCACTTTGGAATTGACTTCATTTGACACAAGTTTCCGTTTTCCGATATTTCTGTTGTAGCTAACAGCATATTTCTACACGTTTTGTAGTAGTTATGTACGATTTACAGTAAGGTGATTGGTTATAAGCCATGTTTATATCAGTGTTGTAAAATGGTCCGTACTTTTGCCTGAAGAAGATAGGAAATGCCTTGAAAGTGATTCTAAACATTTTTCTAAGCACGCGCGGATGTCATCCATATAATCAAATCACCATGCCCTTACTGTTACGTTGAGAAAAGAAACACTTGGGTATTTTATTGCAATGACTGTAGTACTGATACTATCATCCTAAATATATACTGATCGTCGTTACCTGACGTGGTAAACCAAGCGTACTTGGTATTGTTAAGGTTTTACTGTCGCCATTATTCTAACATGTGTCAAACTAAGTTGTTGAGAAAAGAAACACTTGGGTATTTTATTGCTATGACTGCACGTATACGAGAGACTATCATCCTAAATATAGCCTGATCGTCGTTACCTGACGTGGTAAACCAAGCGTACTTGGTCTTGTTAAGGTTTTACTGTCGCCATTATTCTAACATGTGTCAAAGACACGTCATCTTGGGCCGGGTGTATCACTGAGGCATTTGATGACCACTCGGAAATGACTATTAGCCGTGTTTATATCAGTGTTGTAAAATGGTCCGTATCTTTTTCACTGAAGTTGTGTTTCAGTTCAGAATTTTCAAAAATGCCAGACCTTCTCTACGATAAAATGAACAGTATCAGGACTTGTTTTAATCATTTCAAATACATTTGTCTACGGAAGACATCAGTGTTGAATACAATATTTATACGTAAGTCTATTACATTCATCGCTGAAACACAAGAATTGCCTGTGTGTGGTTTTCATTCCCTCTATGATCCTCTATCGCAGTGAAACGTAAAATGTTAGTCATGGCAGAGGCTGACATTATTGTCTTTTTCATTCATTGGACAATTTCATCACAGTAAGCTAGATAGGAATAGGTAGGAAAGTAAGGGAAGATTTCGAATTGAGGCAAAGTAATTGGTTACGCAAGGTATAGTACTGCAGAAATCTGTCGAAGATAATGATTTGTAACTTGACAGAAAGTGTATGAATGAAAGAAATAAAGTTATTAGAATGCGCACAGAAATATAGCAACCAAGCATGTCCACGCATATTAGAAAGAATGCATCAGAACGAGAAATGATCGCCTGTAATTTGTAGAATTTGCTAATGTGTCCCTAGTGACATCGTGGTAGCGCGTTGTTGTAATCATCACATATATCTTAGCCGACATTAACTATACGTCAACTTCATTATGATTGAGACAGTGAAATTGCGAAAGTGTAAATGATGTTGTAGTCTTTGAAAGTCAATAGCATTTGCATACTCAACAAAATGCTATTTACTCTACTTCACTGAAAGTCAAAGGAATTTTTACGCTCAACAAAGAAAATACATTTTTGAATGATACAGCATCACTTGTATCGCGACTCCGAGTTTGTTTTTATTTGTCTCTCTATTCTTATGACCCTACAAAGGAACTTGAATTTTCATTGTTGTGAATGGCAAAAGAATGTACAAATCCTTCCCAAATCATTAAATAAACTTTATCATTTGCAAACCATCCACTCATTCAAGAAAGAAATACGAAATTTAACAGCTGGGGCCTGTACTTAAAACATATGCATAGAACGGGGCAACAGATATGCTTATAGTAGGAAACTGAAGATAGGAAATTAGATGACCTATTCTGGGACCTTTGAGATAACTTCCTGTCAATTGTCCACGACATGGCTATCCAGCATATAAATTAACCACTCTCTACTCACCTCACAAACTATGGGCGCACAAGCAAGCTAAGCGAACTTGTCAAACACGAAGGTAAGGAGTTTCACCACATGCTCCAAGTAGTAAATTGTTCCCATACGCCATTGTTTGTTAGCAAAATAGCTGAATCTGTACGAATGGAGAAGAACGGTCATAGAGCAACCGTCATCACAGTTGCTTGCGTTTTAGTCCCTCTTTCTTTTTTCAATATTTCAGGCACTCACCATATGAAACAAGAACAACATGTAAAAATAGAATATGCACAATACAGCATCTTAAATATTCTACAAATATATATAGCTATTACGGAGGCACCGCCAGAGATTGCTAAAGTATGAATTGCGGTAGAATGAGTCGACCTAAGCACAGACTGTACAATGGTATTGGATGAATGAAAAAGCCTATCTACAAAGGAATGGCACTGTTTACGCCATCTGGCGTCAAAGGTATCAGTATGGTAGAACACAAACATTTCACTAGCGCTGCAGGATCTTGGCAAATTCATTATTATACAACAACAAAAAAACATTTGTTGTAAACAATGCGACATTTGGACAGGACACTCGAACGAAAAGAAGACCAGGTCTTTTCTATAGTAGAGACAATATAGTTGCTAACACTGTTATTACATAACAAATAAGGCAAGACGCCATCCCCAAAACAGTGTTAACGTCCGCCATGTTCAGTCGAGCGTGGCGCCAATTTTACACCCCAGAAGCGAAGCTTCGTTCAGCGACACGATCACAGCAAATCAGTGATTTACAAAACGTAAGTAATTAAACCATTAGTGACGGAATGTGCCGTGGTTGATTGCACAAGACGAATGAAACAATGAGTTGTCAGAAGTGCGCTCGGGTAGTATAATGCGATGGTAGGCAAGAGCATTACAGAATCATAATCAAAGTGACATGGGATACATACTATGAAAATGGATAGTTTACATACAATGTAGTATTTGGATACATACATTAGTAAAATGCAAGTTGTTTGATAAGAATGTTTACATGGATGAAAGTGGTACGGAATGATAACGTTATGATCAACGAAAAGATTGTTGTTAAATTTCGCACTTGGTTCGGTCTAGCGCTATCAAAAAAATGATTTGTTGGCTCAAGGCAGATTCCTACGATACTACAGCGAAAACTTTTTTTTTAATCTCGCGCTTTGGACATGACAGGCTCATGATTTTTTGTTGGTCGATAGCCTGGGAAGAAGTGACGTAATATTGGGTTGTCTATTTAGTAGTGAGAGTTAGCCTAGTCGTACTCTGTATGTATGATGTTACACTCTGGGAGACACGCAAGACTACCTGTTCCCGCCTTTTTCTTTGTTGGAAGAAGAGGACTGAAATTCCAAACGAAGATTACAGGTCAGTGTCTGTTCATAAGCAGACACGACAAGCGGGAATGTGGAACAATAAGAGTACAAATCCCTGGAAAGAAGAGAGGACCGTGACAAAACGTGATATTCCTCGTCGTCACAACAGATGGCAGTTTCAATTTTCCGGTCGCTGATCTGGGACAAAATGTTCCGTTATACTGTCTCTGGATTTGGAACATCGTGTTTGTTGATGTCATTTAATTTCTCATTTTTGATAACAAATGAATAATGGGTATTTTGAAATATTCTATTCACGTTCCTGGAAATATACATTAATGTAATATTTGATATGGATTTAGCTACACCTGGATTTAGCTACAACGAGGTGAATGTAATTAAGCTATTTCCCTCTTAATTGAATTGTACAATACATTCAGGAGCTCATTGGAAATGGTAACAAAATGGCGTCCACCTTTGTTATCCCTATCCCTAGTGTTAAACACCGTCCATACGTCCACACACAAAAACACCTGCCCCTGGTGCTGAACACCATCCACAGACAAGCACACCTGCCCTTGGTGCTGAACACCCTCCACACACAAACACATCTGTCCCTGGTGCTGAACACCATCCACACACAAACACATCTGTCCCTGGTGCTGAACACCCTCCACACACAAACACACCTGTCCTTGATGTTGAACACCATCCACACACAAACACATCTGTCCCTGGTGCTGAACACCATCCACAGACAAGCACACCTGCCCTTGGTTCTGAACACCCTCCACACACAAACACACCTGTCCCTCGTGCTGAAAAGCATCCATGCACAAACACACCTGCCCTTGGTTCTGAACACCATCCACACACAAACACATCTGTCCCTGGTGCTGAACACCATCCACACACAAACACACCTGGCACTGGTGCTGAACACCCTCCACGCGCAAAGATACTTGTCCCTGGTGCTGAACACCCTTCACACACAAACACACTTGTCCCTGGTGCTGAACACCCTTTACACACAAACACACCAGTCCCTGGTGCTGAACACCCTCCACACACAAACACACTTGTCCCTAGTGCTGAACACCATCCACACACAAACACACCTATCCCAGGTGCTGAACACCATCCACACACAAACACACCTGTCCTTGGTGCTGAACACCATCCACACATAAAGACATCTGTCCCTGGTGCTGAACACCATCCACACACAAACACATCTGTCCCTGGTGCTGAACACCATCCACACACAAACACACCAGTCCCTGGTGCTGAACACCCTCCACACACAAACACACTTGTCCCTAGTGCTGAACACCATCCACACATGCACAAACACACCTATCCCAGGTGCTGAACACCCCCCACAAACAGACACACCTGTCTCTAGTGCTGAACACCACCCACACACGAACACACCTGTCCCTGGTGCTAAACACCACCCACACACGAACACACCTGTCCCTGGTGCTAAACACCATCCACACACAAACACACCTGTCCCTGGTGCTGAACAAAGTTGACATACAAGCAGACCTAGTGCTGGACGCCATACATAGACCAATCAAAGCTGGTGTGTTACGCCGAAAGGCGGTTATACCGGCTATATAGATACATATACAATATTCATATTTATAAACAGTATAACTATAAGTAGCTTCTAATTCTGACAATACGCTTTTCGGAACGATAGTCTTTCACGGTAGCTTCATCTAAAACGCTCACAGATACTCGGTACAGTCAGTCACACATCTGTTAGGGTAAATCCAATAATGGAAAGGTATCAAACTTGCATTAGCTAAGCGCACCAATCACATCAACGTTTTCTCAGGATGACTAATCTTTTTAACATTTGGTAGCTGCGATTAAGCAATTTTATCCAGGTGTATGGATTGCATAACAATGTATTTTTCAGTAGATTAAACTGATGGGGATATGCATTTGGGTTGGATTTACCAGTGCTTGAAACAGGAAAATCAGAAATATCTGATGTTATGTCTTTTGAGATTACTAAAACCAAGAGCTAATGCAACATTGAAAAGTATGGTTTTGAACATGGTAGCCAAAAGTAGGAAATGCATGCATATCTTTTAGAGCAATTATGAATAATGCATATGTATTAGTAGCCATGATTCAAGTTAACGAGTTAAACGATTACTGTTTAACTCATGTATTAGTAGCCATGATTCAAGTTAACGAGTTAAACGATTACTGTTTAACTCAAGTTATTGATCTATATTGCTCTTATGGCCTTTGTCAGCTACGGTAGTTTTATGTTGCTATGACTTCATGTAAGACAGTCAATTAAGGTTATGCTTTAATGCATACAAGTTTTATATACTCTATAAATGGTAAAGCTAAATATAGTTTGTCAAACTGACTTTACGTAGCTATTTTCAAGTGCCATTTTGTTAAATAAAGCATGAAGAAAAATAAGTCTTTGTCTGAAACTTTGTTTGTTTTCTAAGGTTATCATCTTTATCTATCGTTGATTCTTCTGTCACTTTTTCTTATTGTATGTGGTTATCTAAATACACCGTTGATAGATTGGCAGGAAGTGAATGGAAAGATAGTGTCTCCACAAAGGCCAGCCTTGCGGATGTGACAGGAAGTAGAGTTGATAAAACTAGTCGTTAATCAGCGATAACAGACAGTACAGGTCATGAGGTCAATGGGAGAGGCCACTAATCCACGGGGTGGTATTGTTTTTTGGTCTGTCTGTTCTCTCAGTTTTTTTGTTTCCGTTAATACCACAACAATGCTCTTTCTCTTCTTTCATTCAGGCGAGTTTGCTTTGTTAATTTTGCCGAGCTGTCTACCCTTGATAAATGCACCGCTGTCTACAGGGAGAAGTTTCACCTCAGATCTAATAGCAAACTGCTAAAAGAGCCGCGCATATAAATGGACAAGTTTCCGCGTGGGTGTGATTACAAACGTCCCCTTCCTCCGTGCCAGTATGAATGGTTATTTTACAAGTGGCTCTGGTGGGACGCCTTCTCCCTTTGTTATCAGCCCGGTAAAGGAGGGTCAGAACTTGGCGGAATGAAATTTCATTACCGAAAATGACGGCAATTTGTCTTCTGGGACAACGCTGTGTCTGGAAAGGCTTACTTAACACAGCAGGGTAGTCGACAGTTTTTTGGCAATGATTAAAATGTAACCTTCAAGGCGAAGGTACTATAAATGCAGAAATCTTTGCGGTGGTTTAATGTTTTGCGGTTTTCGCGGTGGCCGCTTCACCGCGAACTTAAAACCACCGCGAACATTTTTCCATGGCAGTAAGAGACTACAGTTCATGGTACTACCTCGAAATTAAAACCACCGCGAAAAGTTCTCTTTCCCGCTACCGCGAAACTAAATCGCCACGAACGATACATTTACTGGATTAGTGAGAATCCCTTACTGCTTTAACTTTAAATCTATTTGTTCCAGTAATACCCCTGTCACATTATGTTACAACTATTCCAATATATCCACTACTAAGGTATGATTGCAGAATTTTGTCATTAAGTATGTAGATTAGTTCATAGTTTTCTTTACCTATATTTTTTCTACTAGAACGATTGAATTACAAATTTTCCTCGGCAGTTATGCGAATCAGATACAATTTGCATAATTAACATGCCATTACGCCCGTCTATGTGACAGTACCCACAACGAGATGATATAGAATTTGATGCATGGCATCGATTCAATGGCTAAAACACAAGCATCATACAGGGGATGTTGAAAGATGTTGGGGCTTCCATCACAAATGGAAATACATTCTATTCTAACAAACGAATCGGTCTTAGCCCAAAGCTTTGGCCACATTAAGTTGTACGTACACTACTAAGATAATATGTGCTCTTCCCGTAAATGTCACACCTAAAAACATTTAACACATATATACAGATAGATATGTGTTAAACATTTTTTTTGTGTTCTCGATATCAAGATAACTAATAAACTTTTATTTGAGAGTTCAATAAAGCACATAATGCAGACGTCACACACACAAATATATAAAGATATCTTTATATATATGAGAAAAGTTAACATTTTTAGGCAATCTTGATATCGAAATAAAGAAACACGTTTATTTGAGAGTAAAAATGCGCTGAGTGAAAATAGTCAAATAAACCACAACCTGTTAAACGTTAAAACACATTCTATCACATGGTATCTGTATGTAGGAATAATGACATTGCTTTTGTTATGTTTCTACGCTATAGTAGCACGGTTATATTGCTCTCTTTAACTGATGCCTTTTCTAACATTTTAGCATGTTTGAACAATCAAACTGTAACGATCCGTTACTTTGGCTACTGGTCTAGAAAAACGTCTTGAGAGATTTATGTTCTTGAAGTGATAAATCGTAAAGAAACGACTATAACGAGAACCACAGTACCATACCGACCATCTGCGCTACTCTTTCACAATGTTGCCAATCACTCTTTAGAGTAGTCGGACGTCGTTTAGGGTAAAGTGATGGCAATTACACAGGCAAGATTATGTATAGTTGACGTTATATACAACTTTAGAGTGTAAATGTTCCTCTTTATGGTTGGATTGGCCTTTCTACACGGAACGTTGCACTGAACCTATGTTTGCACTCAACCACATGCCCACATGCGTTTTCGTAGGGAGATTATTTTCCAATCATACATTCGTATATTTACATTGCAGCGTTTGTTGGCATATTTAATTTGGTATAGATTCATCTTATATTGTACATGATCCGCCCCTATAGACGTTACAAATTGTCTTCTTTCTTTCAATATCAAGTTCATTGTGAAGTATTACGCAGTCAGCTTAAAGAATGCATAATCAATTTGGAAAATACAATAACAAAAAGTATATAATGAAGTAGAACTTACCTTTTATAATTTGCTGTGTACACGAGGTTATTATGTCCCCAAGAAATTCAGGCTTTCATTCAGATGATATTTGATAGTAGATCCTCCTAGATGAAATTGCTGGACATAATTCCAGGAATCAGTGACAGCCCAAGGCGCGGTACTCTTAAAGACTGCAAAGTTCGATATCACAAAAAGCAATACGTATTCAGCCCAAGCACAGACGTATGTAAAACGCACTTACACCGAAAATGGTCGTACCCGCATTTTCTCCAAAGTCCTGGCGACATGGTCAGCTATGTCAATGCTGTAGCAAAGGAAATAGGGAACGGTGAATCACCAATCATAGTAGATAATCCTGGTAACTTATCATAGCAACACAGAATGGCGTGTGTGTGGCGATTTTATACAGGGTTACTGCTGACAGTTTCCAGTTGCATGAGAATGATTTTGGACTGTCCCCCAAATACTAGAATAGCTGTGAGGGAAATCATAGATATATACACAGGCAAACAGGGCTTGACCATGGTACTTAAAACCATTCACACACAACCACTCCTGTCATTGGTGCTGAACACCGTCCAAACACAAATATACCTGTCCCTGGTGCTGACCACCGTCCAAACACAAATATACCTGTCCCTGGTGCTGACCACCGTCCAAACACAAATATACCTGTCCCTGGTGCTGAACAGCGTCCAAACACAAATATACCTGTCCCTGGTGATGACCACTGTCCAAACACAAATATACCTGTCCCTGGTGCTGACCACCGTCCAAACACAAATATACCTGTCCCTGGTGCTGACCACTGTCCAAACACAAATATACCTGTCCCTGGTGCTGACCACTGTCCAAACACAAATATACCTGTCCCTGGTGCTGACCACTGTCCAAACACAAATATACCTGTCCCTGGTGCTGAACAGCGTCCAAACACAAATATAACTGTCCTTGGTGCCGAACACCTTCCACGCGCAAAACAGACTATTGCTAAACACTGTCCACGCACAAAACTGTCTCTCGTCCTTAAACGCCATCCATATACAACCACGCCTGTCCTTGGTGCTGAAAACCGTCCACACCAAATTGTTTTGCCACGAAAAATGACATCTATTCCAACCATATCTTTAGACATATCTTTATTACATGTGCACATTAGCTTGTTTGTCAAGGGTTCCCTGTTTTTAGCTACGGGCTCTTTTCACATACATATTGGTCACAAACAACTGAAGCTTGTGGGTTCGCAAAGATATCTTGGCGTACAACGTGTTTAAAGAAACTTTTGATACTACAATAGTAGAATACGGGATATCGATGTATGCAATGCTGATTTTCAACTACCCCCTTTGACGTGCTCGCTTTACTGCACTGAACGTCTGTCAATCACAGTGACACAAACATCTTAACAAATGACGTAAAACAGTCAATAGGCAGTCCTATTCATAATACAGCACTAGATCTATCAAATACATCGGCTCTTGTCAACTACGATAAGAGAACACGAACACATTTACCTTTCTCCGGCACCCATCGCCATCGCTCGGCATATTTCAGTGTGATAAATTACCAGCTCTGGGGCATCTGTGCACCTTCCAGCGACTTCAGGGTGAGAAGGCAAACGTGAAACGAGTCAGCTCCCGGGCTAATTGAAAGGTCTTGAGGTCCTTCCAAGCTGGTGTTGGAAACATGGAAAACTCCTGTGTGACCGTTTAGGCGATACGCGTGGTAATCAGACCAGTTTCTATGGGTTCAAGACACAAGAGTAACGTTCTCATAAATCTTTCATGAGGAAGGCCTGTAGTTACCTCCGTGTACGGGTTTGTGTTTGTGTTTTTGCTTTGTGATATGTTTATTGTTAGTTAGTCTCTTTTTAAAGGGGCATTCCCCTCCAGAAGCAAGTGTTATTATTTGATAGATGATAATTTTTGGTATACGAATGCATCCGACATTTCGCAAAGTTACCTCATTTGTCTTTTTGACAATATTCTGGGTCTCTGTACGGACGCTCCAGCAAGCCAGCCATAAGCACAGTTAGAGAAGCCTTCACACGGAAGCCCCCAGGAAAGCGCAACAGGGGAAGACCTAGAAACACCTGGAGACGAAGCCTGGAGGCGGATGTGAGGGAGTCTGGCTACACATGGAGACAGCTGGAGGAAATGGCCCAGGACCGCCGGAGATGGAGGCAGCTAGTTCGTGGCCTACATGTATACCCAAGGATGGGCAGTAGGCCCAAGTAAGTAAGTAAGTACGGACGCTCCACAATCGCCGTCTAGTGAATGGAGGTCTTAGAAATTAGTGGATACAAAAACAAGTGATGGTAAGATTGGTAAGTACTAGTATGTAATTCGTCTGGTCTTGATGGTATCTCACTGCACTTGGGGCACCAGAACGACACTGCGGGGTTCGTTCACTGCGGCACTGTTGTGTTAATTTTTTTTTATAATTCAGATATTGTGTAATACGTAAAAGTATGACTTAGCAGACAACAGAATACACAAAACGTAAGAAAAATCTATGAAATTCGTTGAGTAATCTTACGAAACCCGCATTGCCGCACCAGTTCCCTAAATGCAATGAGATACCACCTTAAGAGATGCGGTTCCTTCACCATGGCAGAGACGGAGTGTTCGCTAATTACTGCCGTAAATCTTTAGTGACTTCCCGTCCCATTTGCCAGTGATCGTACCTTACCGACCATACGCACGCGGCATCCACAATCAACCATACTTCCTGTTCCATAAAACTTGACAAACGGCCTTGAGGTGGTACCTCACTGCACTTGAGGCACCGGAGCGGCACTGCGGGGTTCGTAGATAACTCGTAGATAAAGAACGAATTTTCTTACGTTTTGTATATTTTGTTGTCTTCTCAGTCATACTTTTACGTATTACGCATTTTCTAGATTATCAAAAAATCGACCAAAATAACACAACAGTGCCGCAGTGAACGAACCACGAAGTGCCACGACGGTGCCACAAGTGCAGTGAGATACCACCTTTACATGACGCGTGATAAAGACGATACTGGGGATGTATAATGATATCATCCTTGAATGCGATGTGGGTGGGTGACGCATACGTGAAGTGGGAATCCTTTTGACTAGAAAATTGCACATTTTCCTGACGAATGGTGCAGTATCTATAAGTACCCGTGCTATTCGTCCCTGTTATTCTTTAGGGAGCAGCGTTATAGTCACAGATTTGGTCGTCACATTTAGCACACTGTAACGTGAATTAATCTTTACCCATGACGATGCAAAAGGAATTCCCCTTATCTTTTTTTCTAAAAGGTCTAAACTTTGAAACAAACAACGACATTGTACAGTAGAAGCCGTTAAATTGCACAGCCCATTTGCCAGCGTATTTCGTGCAATTATCCGGAAGGTGCAACAAAGCGGAGTTATCCTGCTGGACTTTGGTGGGATCATGATATTGCGTGATTCGAATTCCGTGCAATTAACAGAACTGTGCGACAATCCGTTGTGCAATTAACTGTATCATGAACTCACTTTATTCATTCAAGAGAAATTCTATGCATAAATCATATGATGTCCAAACGGTAAACGCTTCAGACAATACAAAAAGGCATAATGTTGTAGAATTATGATGCTTGTTTTACATAGACCAAAACTTGATATCTACAAGGCAAATCTAGAAACAGAGTACTTGTTATCGGCTGTTAGTATCCGATAAGTGAATTTGTGACTATTTTCTTTGTGTCCTATAGCTATATACATGGTGCACCCAGGTTTGAACCTCCCCCCCCCCCCTCAGAGTTTGAGTTATTTCGGATGGTGATGTAATGACATTGGCATCCGTACCGTTGTGAGGTCATAACAGCTGTTATGTGGCAACTAGCCATCTCATTTGAATATCACGTGACATGAGACACTGGGTAAAGTGGTAAAGCCTGGTAAAGCCTGTTCTTCACCGCAATTTCTGACCGGATCATCCTTTCAGAGTGACAGATAGCACCTTCTGTACTAGGTAATTCAATTTTTTCCCTGACAACAGGCTTATACCAATATATCTTCCCATGGAACTGGCCATAGGATCCAACTATAATAGCAAGACACAGACAACCGATCGTGCGGTAAAGTGGATTGATATACTAGTAGTAGGCTATTGGGTGTTAACGTGTGACGTCACATCCAGCCGCCATGCTGATTGGTTTGAATCTAGAATAGTCAGACTTGTACATTCGAAGGGTGCAATGTGTATTGTGCCACATATGATCAAGTCAGAGTAAGAGAAGTTCTGCTGCAGTACCATACAAATCCGCCGGTGATCTATACTCCAAGTTGTCCTTCGTTTGCCGATACCTACACACACACCAAACAGATCTAGATCTATCTAAAAACTTCGACAAACAAAATCACAAACGGCACTTGAGATTCCGGTTTGGAATTGAATTTGACCTAATGATCTGCTCTCTGACGGTTAGAATCTTCCAGTAATGGAGTCGAAGCAATGTATTTTCTACACGGTTTTAGGCTTGTCCTGTTGGAATAATAATCATTGCTTTCGACGCAAAATTCGGGTATATAAGGTGGCTGAAAGGCGCCCCGTAACGGCGCACAACATTACTGCATGCAGCACAAGGCGGTCATAATGCTGCAATCATTACACAGATCGCCAGGTGTTACTTACACCTGTTGCTAACTAGGGTCTTGAACATCAGTTGTTGTTACAAATAGACTTGTACGTGTACATATACATACAGCTGCTGTGATAATGGCCTACCAATGACGTTCAACGTGAGGTTATAGTTGTAATCAAACGGACTCGCCACTTCACGATCACGCAGTAAGTTGTACTATAAACAACACGGAGGCGTCCGTTCTTGTTTCCGTCGACGATTTCACAGCGAACTTTCTCCCCGCGCCTTTTCCCTACAGCTGACCCGACGTTAAGGACAGTCTCCCCCGTATGATTGACGTCGGCTTGTTTTCTGTTTTTCAATTGTTAAAAGTTGCCAAAATATGCCAAATCAATTCTTTCTGACGTACTGTTATTGTTCGTACCTGAAATAGACCAGAACATTCAATAATCTAGCGTTATATTGACGTTTCATTGTCGTCAGTACAAACACCGAGAGGTTGAAAAAATATGCCATGCCAGTTTTGAATACAGACACTGACCCCAAAATCCGGACACGAGGTCAAAGGCAATACCATAGACAAATATTGCACATATGAGACACCTGTTTTGTTGCTTTGTTGCTTTAGTTGCCTTATGTATGCTTGCTGGTCATTGTACCAACGGTTGTGCTACTTTTATGCTTTGTATTATCTACATGGTTTTAGGCTTGTCCTGTTGGAAAAATAATCTATGCTGTCGTCGCAAAATTTGGTGGTTGAAAGGCGCCCCGTAACGGCGCACAACATTACTGCAGCACAAGGTGGTCATAATGCTGCAACCATTACACAGATCGCCAGGTGTAACTTACACCTTAACATGTTGCTACCTAGAGTCTAGAACAACAGGTGTTCGCGTGTGTTGTTAGACTTGTACATGTACATATACATACAGCTGCTGTGATAATGGCCTACCAATGACGTCCAACGTGAGGTTATAGTTGTAATCAAACGAACGCGCCACTTGGATAACGCAGTAAGTTGTACTATAAACACTACGGAAGCGTCCGTTCATGTTTCCGTTGACGATTTCAAAGACAACTTTCTCCCCGCGCCTTTTCCCTACAGCTGACCCGACGTTCAGGACAATCTCCCCGCGTGGGCGTTCTCTGGTACGGTCGCCGACAACTGTACGGTGGCGAGAATCGTCTCTGATAAGATAAAATTGGCAAATGGGAAGAAAACGCCTTGTTCAGGTAGGTTACCATAAAATGTACACGCACACACGCACACACACACACACACACACACACACACGCACGCGCACACACACACACACACACACACACACACACACTGACCCGACGTTAAGGACAGTCTCCCCCGTATGATTGACGTCGGCTTGTTTCTGTTTTTCAATGTTAAAAGTTGCCAAAATATGCGAAATCAATTCTTTCAGACGTACTGTTATTGTTCGCACCTGAAATAGACCAGAGCTAGCCGTTATATTGACGTTTCATTGTCGTCAGTACAAACACTGAGAGGTTGAAAAAATATGCCATGCCAGTTTTGAATATAGACACTGACCCCAAAATCCGGACACGAGGTCAAAGGCAATACCATAGACAAATATTGCACATATGAGACACCGCTTTTGTTGCTTTGTTGTCTTAGTTGCCTTATGTATTCTTGCTGGTCATTGTACCAACGGTTGTGCTACTTTTGTGCATTGTATTTTCTACACGGTTTTAGGCGTGTCCTGTTGGAATACTTATCATTGCTTTTGACGCAAAATTTTGGGTATATAAGGTGGCCGAAAGGCGCCCCGTAACGGCGCACAACATTACTGCAGCACAAGGTGGTCATAATGCTGCAATCATTACACAGATCGCCAGGTGTTACTTACACCTGTTGCTAACTAGGGTCTAGAACAACATGTGTTCGCAGGTGTTGTTAGACTTGTACGTGTACATATACATACAGCTGCTGTGATAATGGCCTATCAATGACGTTCAATGTGAGATTATAGTTGTAATCCAACAGACTCGCCACTTGGATCACGCAGTCAGTTGTACTATAAACAACACGGAAGCGTCCGTTCTTGTTTCTTGTTTCACAGAGAACTTTCTCCCCGAGCCTTATCCCTACAGCTGACCCGACGTTAAGGACAGTCTCTCCCGTATGATTGACGTCGGGTTGTTTTCTGTTTTTCGATTTCTAAAAGTTGCCAAAATATGCAAAATCAATTCTTTCAGACGCACTGTTATTGTTCGTACCTGAAATGGACGTCTAGATCAGATACTGGGAGGAAAACAGGACACAAGATCAAAGTTGATGCCATGGACCAATATTGCACATATGAGACACCGCTTTTTTGCTTTGTTGTTAGATTTATGCTTGCTGATCATTGTACCAACGGTTGTGCTACTTTTGTGCTTTGCTACAAAAAGTTTATCCCTCTGATACGAGGAAGTCGCCAAACCGCTCTGATCAAAGGTAAATAGCGACATATCAAGACATCGGCAAGTACATTATTAGGTTGTTGTTTACTGACAACAGAGGAGAGCGATCGATGTGACAGGCACCTGCACAGATTCGTTGGGACATCACCATTGTCACGCGAGTGAGAGCAGCCTCGCGGTTGTCGTACCTGCGGGAATGGCAACGCTGAGCTGGCCGACACTGATTGGCGGAGAGACGATTTCGTCATGCTCGGACCAATGGGAACAGCTCAGGTTTGAGACGACATATCCGCCCGTACCAGACACGCCGGCACATTTCGACGTCGTCTCTCGACGGCTTCAGATCGTGTTCTGTTTGGTGTGAGGAGAATTTTGTTGGGGCGCCGCCGAACTGACACTGGCTCAGACCACCGGCCCCAAAGTTTCGTCTACTTTGACTACATTCCTGAACTACGGTAAGAAATATGCTCACTCTCTCTGACTTGCAAAGTTTATATGGTCTTTTTCAATGCTATTACTGGCATTCTATGTTTACATGTTCATTCAAGTTCTAGAAGAGCAACAGTTGCTCCAATTCACAATCTTTTAAAAATGAAAATATACTTTTCATCCAATTTGGCTCCGTGGGGTGTTTGACATATATTTTTGTTTTACAGTGACGTAAGAAGCATGCAGTGGTTTGTGCTTGTCTCGGCTCTGCTGCTATACGCCTCGATCTTTGGTACAGCTAGGGGTGAGTGAAGATTTTAAAATTATTTCCAAATGTAGCATGAATTGTTTGACGGCCCAGAGTTGCTCTAACTTGCACAACATATAGTTTTACACAGTGTTTACTGTTGTAAGATACTGTCGTAAAACAGACAAGAATCATGTTCTGACAAAGTAACAAAACACATTCCGATCAGCATACGTTAGTGATATTGACAGACCATTTTTTGTGTGTAAAGAATGAGGATTTCAGCAATGCATTAAGTCGTCAAGAAAGACAGTCATCAGACGCTTCGCCGAGTGAACCGCACGGTTAATATCCACAAACCCAGTAACCAAGCTAGCCACCCGCCCAGCCCAGGGAGACCAACCCAGAGAATCTTCCAAATGCAGGAGCCAACAAGAGAGCAGGGCGAGCCACCAACGAACGGAACAGAAATTAGCTAGGCAGCCGCCATACCGCCCAGAGGACTATCGAAGAAATACCCAACATTTTACCAGGGAGCAGACAAAAAAACAGCACGGTGGGCCTGACTCAAGAACTGCCAAGTATTCGACAGGAGAGCCTCTCAGAAACCACTAAAAAGAGACGTCCAAGTCCCACCCAGTAAACCACGAAAGCCTCTTTTAGCCAGGGATATGCCACAGTGAGCCGCCCAAACTTTAAAAAAAATGGCCTACAAATTTACCTCTAGGAAGACACCAAGGAATCTTCCGTCGCCCGACCAGGAATCGGCAGTCGATCGCCCGTCCGGAATCGGCCGTCGCCCGCCGGTCAGAAATCGGCTGCCCAGGAACCTCCCCATGAATTCCCCAGGGAATCCCCCAGCAGGAATGATAGGGATAGTGAGTCGACCAGGAATCGACCAGGAATCCCACCTCGTCATTGTTCTGGAATCACCTTGCAGGGATCCGCCCACAAATTGCCAATGGATCCACCCAGCATGTATGGAATCGCGTAGGGAGTCGCTAGCCTCTACCAGGCCTTCCTACGGGGGTGCGGGGATCGTAGAATTCGGCAAAATATGGGGGAAAGGGCTCGGCCCATGCTATGGTAAATTTTTCCCCTCCGGAGGCCGGCCAACTCCTCTGGTAGCAAATCTCCCATGGCAAATTATTCTCCCCATAATAGCCAGCGTAGTCAGTCCCGTAGAGACCAGGGAGTTGCCCAGAGAGGTTCGGCCCAGAGAGGAACAGCCCTATCAAGATCTATCCACGAATCGGCCGGGGAGCTACATAGGAACCACGCCGACAAGAAATCGGACAGGAGACCGTCCCAGAATCACTCAAAATCTGCCCAGAAATTGGCCCGGAATCACCCAGGAGTGGCACAGGGAGCCGCTTAGGAATCGACCGAGAGCAGCCCGGGAATGACTCAGGATGCCACCCATTGATCGACCAAGGAGCTACCGAGGAATCGGTCAGGGGATCACCCGCACCCTCTCACGGAGACGCCTGGTTAACCACCCAGGGAGCTCCCCAGTTAAAGAGATCCAAAGATGAAATAGTACTGCCCTGACATGACCGATAAGTGAGTGCACAAAATGAACACACTCTATCGGCAGGCGTTTTGAACCTAATCGGACCGAGAAAATAACAAGAGCGAAGTCTAATAGAGTTTATAGTCATTTATAACAAGTTTCTACAGTCAAAGGTACAGAGACAGCTTGTCTTGTTTACAAGAAGACACCAGTGGGAGTCGGATACACCACCAAACAGATTCCTTTGTAGCAAAATTGACCATTCTTTTGAGTATCGCCAATTCACAAGTTGCAATCAGGGTAGGTTCAGGTCCGGACCTGGTCCTCTTAACCTGAACCGGACCCATACCTGAATTTTCTGTACTGGTACCCAACCCTACCAACAATAGATTTTTTTTTTCATTTTTGGTCTTTCACATCTTTGACTTATACTTACTTTGGCATGCAATGCATTAGTTATCTGTTTTCTGATCCTTTTTTTCAATCTACGGCATATATATGTTTATTTTTTGCAGCTGCTTTGTACGATTTACAATATGGTCGATTTTTTTTTAAACGGCCCAAAATCCATGCACTCGCGGATGTTATCCATATAATAGCCTTTTTTTTTATGGTTCTCCTGTCGGTTCAGATGAGCAGGCAGACAGGCATTTACCTGTTTTGCCTGACCTGCACATGACTTTTTATGGTGAAGGAGGGGTGTGCAATTCCTTCTCCACCCTCTCCTCTACTGGAGCACTAAGTATCACAGGGACAGAACTGTATGACACGTGTGAGACGGCTTCAGCAGATGCAGCTTTGTTTTTCGAAGTATCCGTCTCCTTGGAGGACTTCCGACCAAGGATGTAAGGGGTTCCTCCTACCCCGTGTGCCATGGTGGATGCCGCTCATGCCCGAACATGCCCCTAAGGCCTGTCTCGGCCACAAAGCCCCGCCAAGACCACTAGCCGCAGCTAGATACTCATTTACACCTGATCATGAGTTAAGTGAGGAAAGTCGTGTAAAGTGCCTTTCCCAAGGGCACAAGATCGGTGACACTGCAGTCGGATTCGAACCCGCAACCTATCGGTCTCAAGCCGAATATGCTGCCACTGCGCCACGCGGCCCCACCTAATAGCCTTACAATAATGATAACAGCACAAATCAACACATGGCGCGTGGCATTTACCTGACATGACGAGTCCTTGTAAAACACATTGACAAGGAAATGTTGACGATTTTCTGTAACGAGAGTGATCGAGCTGACAAATACATGAAATCAAATATGATGCAGGATCCGTGCAAGTTGAATGTCTTAGGCCGAAACGAAATGTCGAGAGTTTCGAATTCCAATTACCCGACCTACCCTAACATTTTTTTTGTCCGCCGCTGAAAAGGGACATTAAGTTTTCGGCCTGGCATCTGAATGGTGAAATTCAAAATAAACTTCCTGTATTTTGCACTCTGTTAACAGATAAAGGCTTTGAACATTTGGTATATTTGAGTGTGCAGCAAACATTACACCTCTTTGTTCAGTTTATGTGATTGTGCTCGTACAGTGTAAATATTTCTAATTACAGCATGATGTTGAAAATACCAGTGCCTGACGCATTTCAGTTCTATATTGCCAAACTGTATTTGTTGAGTCACTTGAGTCAGATCAAAAACAATACCAAACCGGAGACCTCATACTTACATGAAATATTCAGTTTTTGTAAATTTCTTAATTTATCTTGTCTGCATGATTATGCAAATTTGGCTGATTATGCAAATATGGCTGTTAATCCATTTTAAATGATGGTCTTCTTTACCAAACTGATAGAAAGAATTATACATATAATAATCTGTACCTTTGGCAGAATTCCATTTCATAATGAATTATACAAATGGCTATCACATTTACATCCTAATCTATGCATGGTAATGTACACCTTTAACTAACTAAGTTACACATATCACACACATGAAATGAAAGTATTATTTACCAAGGAATCATGGAATAGTCACATTAACTATACAAACCCTAATTTGCATAGTTGGCACCTGTAAATGTTCCACCTGCCATACAGTACAAATGTTACACGTTATTAAAAGTACTATTATGGAAAAAATTGTTATTACAGATAATAAAGCTAACCCCCAAATTCACACAAAAATCAACATTCTGTACCAGGTTCAAAGTCAATTAGGCCCCAAATCAAACCTGACCGTTTGGCCACCGCCACCAAGCAATGTACTAAATATCATTACAATAGCCCAACAGGAGATATATTGCCGGTAACGCACCAAAACACACAGACCACGAAACCGAAAAATATACATGCATTTTTCATGCAGGTAAAGACAGAAATAAAAGATCATTTCATTTCTTCTCTTGCTAAAAAGGATCTATGTATCTGTTTGATATAGTGAAATATTTCCACGTCTTTACGTTCACAAACTACACACTAAAATCAGTTGTTTTGGCGAGTTAGCAGCACATCAGTCTGACGTGACATCATTTAAACGAAAACTTTAGAAGGCTACATACAACAGATTTGGTACCATCTACTGTATCGATCTTCCCTGTACCTGGACCACTTGCTGTGGTTGAAGCATCAAGACCGCGCTAGTTTCGCACGTTTTTTTTCTTTTTGTGCCATTGTACTAGAGATTGTGCCTAATGCTAGTAACTAATGCATATTTTGATAATGTTATGATGATGCTACTATTGTATATATATTAAGAAAGATTGTCATATATATTATTGTATAGTCTATATGTTGTGCCATGTATGTGTTTTCATATGCAAGAGGGCAGCGTCCAAAGGTGCATTTGTACCTGTTTTGCCTTCCCATTCACTAGAGTACTCCCTGTGATAAATCCGATTCAAGAAATAATTTTGCCCTATTGAACTTGTCCTCCTACCACCGGTTTCCTCATTTAGCCAAGGCTGTGTCTTCGCCTCTTAATAATATAAACTTTCTGATTTTGGCAGGGGTAAAAGGTAAATATGTGAGGCAGCTGAATGGTCACAAATTTCCCACCCGTATTGTCCATGGCGACGCCATGTCCTTTTTGTTGACTTAAAGACAATGAATGTGTTCCGACCTCACCGTTATTCCATAGCTATCAAATCAGATTTCCTGAACGATCATTTGACATCCTTAGAGCATTCGTGATTGGTCAAGATGCCGGCCCCTGTAACTTGTTCCTTTCTCTCATACAATCTCTCTCAAATCTAACAGTTGCACAAGATTTCATATAATATGCATGTAGAAGACCTAGAATAAGAAGTAAAATAAATCACTTTTTAGATACAAGTTTAGAGTGGCATTGCTTAGAACAGATAAATCAATGATGTTACATTTGTTTGTTTGTTTGGTTTGTTTATTTTCAAACGCATGAGTAGCCTATTCAGTTTAGAGAAACTGGTTTTCAATAGGGCCCAGTATTTACATACAAGGAAATAAAAGCATGTTACAAAGAAAATAAATAGAGATTACACTTCGGAACATATGAATACAAATGAAACATTGAAACGACTGACAAATCAAAATCACAATCATTAAATCCTATCCAGGTCTACAATTTGGTCAGGAGGTCAGAGGTCACTACTGTGAATGTATATGGAGTTTCAGAGCTGATTTGAATAACTTCAGGGTTGGAACTTGTTTAATGTCAGCTGGTAGTGAGTTAAACTGTTAAGCACCTCTGTAGGCAAATGTACGTTGTCCTGTTGTAGTCTTGAAAAAAGGGTTTGTATAGGAGTGATGTCTGGTTTGGTAATTGTGAAAGTCGTGTTTGTAAGAGAAGGTGGGTGAGAGGTATGTTGGTGCTAGCCCATTTATACACTAAGTCTTGTAAACCATTATGCACACATGATCCCGCCTTCTCCCTGTGAGGTACTGCCAGCTGAGCTTCTCATGAAGGTCGAGGACACTGCTGGTCTGTAGGTTCAGTTGCAGAACTACCCTGGCAGCCCGGTTCTGTAGCACTTGGAGTTGTTGTTGTCTCCCCACTCCGCAGTTATCCCATACGGTGTCACAGTAATCCAGGAGGGGGATTATCATTGCTTTCTACAACATATTAGCTATATTTACAGTGAAGCAGGGTCTAAGTCGTCTGAGTAAACCTACTCGTTGGGTTACCTTAGAGCAGAGTTTGTCAATATGTTCATTCCATGTTAATTTGTCATCAAGAATAAGCCCTAGGTATTTAAATGAAGCCACTCTTTCAATTGACTCTAGACCAATTTTGATTAACACTGGATGTGCTTTCTTTAGCTTTCCACTGCTCCCAAAAAGCACCCACTTGGTCTTTGAAGCATTTAGGGTCAAATGATTTAACTGGAACCATGTGGCTATATTGGAGAGTTCGGAGTTCAGAGTGTCTTCAATGTACCTAGTGTCATTGCTGGAGCAAAAAATTGCCCTATCATCAGCATAGAGACATACTTTGGAGTTACAATCAGGTACATCATTTATAAACATAATAAATAACAATGGCCCAAGGATTGACCCTTGTGGCACGCCTACTGTCACTGAGAGATAATCAGATACACAACCGTCTAGAGATACTGTCTGCTGTCTATCAGATAAATAATAAGTGAACCATTTGAGTTCTACATCTTTGACCCCAATCCAGGACAATTTCTTCAGTAACAGGGGATGATCTACTGTATCACAAGCTTTTTTCAGGTCTAAAAACACAGCCCCCACTAGGTTTCCACTGTCAATGTTTTGATACACATAGTCAGTGACATCCAGTAATGTAGTAGCTGTGGAATGACCCGGCCGGAAACCAGACTGCTGTTCAGAGAGAATGCTATGGCGGTGGAGATATTCCAGGAACTGACGTCATGACCATGCACCTTTTTCAAAAGCTTTCATGATAACTGGAAGAACAGATATAGGCCTAAAATTATTCGGATCCTCTTTATCCCCCCTCCCTTTGTGTATTGGGGTCACCTTAGCTGTCTTCCATTCCTAAGGAATGATACCAGATGAGACAGACAGATTAAATATGTGGGCCATAGGTTTGCATATATACGGTGCAGCTGCTTTCAGCAGTCATGAGTGTATCTTGTCTAACCCTGTGGCCTTGTTAGTCCCTAAGACTCTGAGCTTGCCATACATAGTAACGTAACTTCTGTTACCTTCTTGAAGACGAAAGTGGATGTTAGCTTCTTGTACTTGTCTGGGCCAACTAAGTTACCTGTCTGTTTCGTGAACTTCTCAGCTAACTTGTTTCCAATGGAAACAAAGAAGTTGTTGAAACAGGAGACTATGCTAGATGGGTCCTTGTAGAACTGCCCTCCCCAATGTAGTGACGTGGTAACAACAGGGTTTTGTTTGGTAGCACCTCCTTTATTGTTGCCCATAACTTACTTGAGTTTGACATATTTTCTTTGAGTTTTTGTTGACAGTACTCTGCTTTGGCCTGTTTGACCGATTTGTTGACATGGTTTCTTTTGGCTTTATATTGTTTGTTTGTTTGTTTATTTTTATTTAACCAGGGTTACATATCGCCAATTTAGGCGTTTTTCAAAGTTCCCTGGGGGGCAACCCCGAACATACATGCAACATAAAAGCGATATCAAATAACATAAATTGTAACATAGCGAGTACTAACGAAAATTAACAAAACTTAGCTTACAAATGATAAAGTAAAACAAATCAATTATACAACGTAAGCATAATGTAACTCAAAATCATTATCAAAATGAAATAAATGGAGATTTGCATACCAATGTGAACAAAACAAGAAAAGACATAATAGTTACGTTTTAGACCATGTGGTGTTCTGTTTTGTATATGGTTTTGAAGGTGGAAATGGATGCTGCTGCCCTTAAGTGTGGAGGTAGCGAGTTCCACAGGGATGCGCCGGAGAACGAGAGAGACTTTTTCTTGTATTGTAGACGTGTTTTAGGTAGTTGAAGCCCCCCCCTGTGTACTGTGCCGGGTGTGGTGTGAGTGTGTTTCAGCAGATGTGGTGAAGAGTTGGGAAATGTGTGGAGGAGACATTCCATTGAGTGCTTTGAACATAAAGACAGCCTTATTTCTCTTGTGATGCTGCGCTACAGGGGTCCAGCCCAGTGTGTTCAGAATAGTCTCTCTTGGAGTGTGGTGGTCGCAACCTAGCACTACCCTGCCCGCCCTGTGTTGCAACTTTTGTAGTTTGTCAATGCCCCCTTCCCTCCCTGGTCTCATACAGTGCTACAATATTGAATGTGTGGGAGGAATAGTGTAGTATAAATGGTCAATAGCGCTTGCCTGTTCAGATATGGCCTTAGGCATTTCATGATGCCGATTATCCTAGACAGCTTCTTGTTAACGTGAAGACAGTGGTAGTTCCACAGAAGGGCCTTATCAATAACAACTCCTAAATACTTAAAAGTGTCCACCTGCTCCAGTTCAGTATCATTTAGAAGGAGCTGAAGTGACTGGTTAGTAGCTTTGGACTTCTGTGATCCAACCAACATTGATTTGCATTTTGAAGGGTTTAAGGATAGTTTGTTGGCGACGAACCAGTGCATGAGGCGGATGCAGTCATTCTGTAGGGTCTCCTGAATTGTCTGTATGCTGCGATGGGAGAAGTACACAATGGTGATATATCCTTCCCAGTCTACAGTAGCACCTGTCCTACGGGCTCTCGCCTTAGTGCTATCTCTGTCATGCATCAGTCGCCGAAGGTCAGGTGTGAGCCATTTAGGCTGATTTGCATTAGTGCGTTTAGATATGTATGGGGCATGTAAATCACTAACAGTGATGAAGAGAGACCTAAACAGTCCCCAGGCTTCCTCCAAACAGGTGGACTGTAGGACACTAACCCAGTTTAGTGTTCTAAGATGGGTCAGGAAATTGTTCTCATCAAAGTTGGAGAACTTACGTGAGGTGATATATCTAGGTGCTGATTTAGGTCGCTTTGCCTTCCTGACACAGAACACTGCATAGTGGTCCGAAAGGGTGGAGTGCACTACAACATGCTCACACACCTGTTGTAAGTCACTACAGTAAATGTGATCAATTATAGTACTCAATTGTTGTAGCACTCTTGTAGGCTTATCTATTACCTGCTGTAGCTGGTATTCCTGGCTAAGGTTTGTGATGTGTCTGGCTCCTGACGTGTCTGTGTTACCCAAGTCAATATTCATGTCCCCAAGCAGGAACAGTTCTGAGTTTGGAGTGCAGGTGCTCCAGGTCTCAAGACTGTCTCTTAGCAGTGAGTAGAAATCCACTGTGGCATTTGGAGGTCTGTAGATAGAACCAACAACAATAGGTTTGGTAAAGGCCAGCTGGATTTGGCAGAAAAGTGCCTCTAATCCAGGTTGTGTCATATCTGTCCTCTCAGTATACGCAATGTTGCAGTGCGTATATATTGAATCTTTATACCACTTCCGGTGGAAGCGGACAACTTCCATTTGTGCAGTATTTAAAGATAGCATCATGCTTCTATATGTGGATGATGTTAATGATATTGTATTCAAGTCTATGGAGAACCGCCTATAAAGTTCAGAATGATCATTGATGTTCGTATGTGGTGCTAAGTCTATGTTGTCGCGATCGTCCTCCTCACGCAAGTCATTCTGTGTAGTTGTCCCTTCAGCTAGCTGTTCTGCTTGTTGTCAAATAATGTTGATATTCCACATTTGGTGCAACACTGTCCCATACGTCCTCTGGAGGGCCATTGCGTTTCAAATTTTCATAGGCTTCTTCGATTGCTTCTGCATGTACACTGAACTTGGCTTCATTGACGTGAACAGTGTCCTTTACACTATCGTAGTGGTCTTTGAACGATGAGGAGTCGGCTTTAAGATCAACGTCTTCGTGTCGCCACGTATGGTACAACATTAGGGGTTCCTATATCGTTCTTCGCCGTCATTTTTCTCTTTGTGGAATCTGCAAATGATAAGCATAATGTTAAGTATTGATATGTACTTTTCATCAAAGTAACATAGACATGAAACGCCTAAAATTGGATCAATGTGCAAAGCTATACATGCCTGACAATGCAGTGTCGCTTGCGCTTTCTCATCTGGCCCATGTCGTTAAGCAGGGTGATGACAGGTGGATACTGGTTGCTGTCCTCTTCATCTGTCTCTACGCTGCAGGTGGCATCTTCATTGCTGCTATGGCGGACGTCTGGGATGTGGTTGAAGACCTCATCGGCTGCGTCCTATCCACCTGTTTTATATGTAGCTGCGAACTCTATGAGGGACATGTCCTTCAGGATATTTGGCCTGGACTCGTATCTGTCAGTAAGGGATGTGCAGAATATGTTGCCATCCTCATCAGCCATGTCTTGGAGGACACTCTGGGGCTTGAGCATTGACACCCTTTTCTCTTTTGGAGCTGTGTTGACAAACACTCTTGTTCTACTTGCTCTATGCAGAGGTAGGGATATCTGCGTCCAAGCAGCGTCTTGTGCACTCAGTTCTCTATTGTTCAGGAGTGCTGAACCAACCTTTGTCAGTTTAGATTTCAAGTCATCACCTCTGCTTTCCTCTGCCACTCTCCTTAACAACTCACTCATGGCTCTTTCGCTCTTAAGCATGTAATTCGTGATGCACATGATACAAGAATATGGGTCCAAAATAAACTGAAGATCCATGTAAGCCCTCCAAGTTGTCAACATTTTAGGGTTGTACTGATTAATGTTTCTCTCCGATGGATGTCACTGTAGGATGATTTTCTCTGATGTTGCAACCTTCAATGCATGTTCGTATGCATCTGGCGTGACCCCAGCTTTCTGTAACAATTCCTGTATGGAAATGTCTTCGGGAATAATTTTGTCTTCCATAACTGATCTTTCCTTGCTGAGCACGTCCTTCTGCTTCTTTTTAACATCGGTCAGTTCTTCCTGATCAGGCCGGGCAATCACCGTCTCTTTGCTAGGCTGGTGGGAGAATTTTAACCTACACCCCCTCCTTTTCGGCACGCCACTTTGTTCTTCATCTGGAATTGCACACGTTTGATGTTTGTTGATGAAGGCGATGATGTCCTTGTCGCTGTTTACATTTCGTTTTGGAGCATCCTTCATGGAAAGAATGGTATGGGCGTGGGGGGGATCCTCTGGCTTGAAATTCTATACGAATCATGAAGTCCTGGAGTTCGCCGATAGGGTTGGCCTTGCCTCCGATGGTGATATCCTTGTAGAAGGGGTTGTTGTCCTTCAGCCATAACAGGGCATCCACAACTTTCTTGGGACGAATGTACTCATTTATGTAATGATAGCAAAGACGTCGCTTCAACTTCAGTGGCACTACCTCAGCTGTTGCTGGAAGTCTCGGTAAAAGTGATATGACTGTATGTAATTTAGTTGGAACATTCACGGCACTACCGTGTATGGCTTTCTGTCCTCCTCTTGGCAATCCAAGCAGTTTCATGAATGAGTCTTAGCTCCAATGGCAGCAGATCTTTCAACTGAGGCGGCACCTCATCAAGTTCCATGTTGTTTCCCCATGACTGTGTTGGGTGTCTCCTGTTCTCTACATCGTTTCATGCCGACTCTATTTGATGCACGACGTTTTGAAGTAGTCTCTGGTGTCTCCTGATCTCTACATCGTTTCATGCCGGCTCTATTTGATGCACGGCGTTTTGAAGAAGTCTCTGGTGTCTCCTGATCTCTACATCGTTTCATGCCGGCTCTATTTGATGCACGGCGTTTTGAAGAAGTCTCTGGTGTCTCCTTTTCTCTACATCGTTTCATGCCGACTCCATTTGATGCACGGCGTTTTGAAGAAGTCTCTGGTGTCTCCTATTCTCTACATCGTTTCATACCGACCATATCTGATGGACGGCGTATTGCAGTTGTGTATGGTGTCTCTTGTTCTCTGTGTCGTTTTTGGCGTCGTCTCAGGGGCGGAGCCGTTGTCAGGAATTCTGATTATTCCACGCACGCATTCCCCAGGGAATTCATTTTAGGCCACACCTTACGGCACAAGTGTATATCAGGAAGGGACTGTAACAAATGGTTGGGACATAGAATAGACCGAAGTTTGTACACACTATTACAGCTTATTCAAGATACTTCAAATAAGTTTTCTAGATGTCATTCAAGACCAAAATGCCACGCCTGTTTGTCAATGTTTTTATAAGTTTTAATTTTTTACAATAATGCATATGCTTGGGAATGTAGTTGATATAGGTTTTGTTAGATGTCATTTTATAGACTATAACTAACACATCAATGCTAAAGATCGCAAAGACAGAATTTCCGTTCTTTGGGCACGGTAGACTCTTAGGCTAGACTGACTGATTGTGACTACACAGTGCAGGCCTTTCTTTTACTTAGTCTTATTGTGTGATGAAAGTTATGTTTTGTGTGAGGGTTTTTATTTATTTGTGTGTTTTGAATCATACGTGTTTGTGTGATTCTTGCTATTTCTTTCGTTGTGGTGCTTCATTGGTTGTCTGTTTTTCTTGGGTGATATCGGCGCACACTCCAATACGTCCGCGAACAGGGTCCGTGCTAGTTAGGTTCCATGATGCTAGTCGGTGAATTCCTTCTGTAGCATTTAGGGTTGCTATGAAGATGTTTATCTGTGGGCACAAAGGGAAAAAGGGCAAAACTGCTACAAAATATCATATGTTGTAGAGTCATTCTGTCCGACTGGAACAGTAAAAAATGACGTCATTTGATCCGTCAGGAACGGTAGAAAATGAACAAATTCCACCAGGAACGGTAGAAAACGTGAACGGTAGAAAAGAAACAAATTTAGTCCGCCAGGTACAGTAACTGTTCGTCCGTCAGGTGGTGCGGTAATAAATGAACAAATTTAGTCCGTTAGGAACTTAGGAACGGTAGAAAATAAACATATTCAGTCCCTCAGGAACGGTAGGAAATGATGAAATGTCCGTCAGGAACGGTAGGCAGTAACACATTTTGTCCGTCAGGAAGATAAGAAATAATATTACGGAAATCCGCCGTTCCTTTCTCCAGTTATCCTCTTGACAAAAACGCCCCTGCAGTTCGAAAATTGAATGTTAGGAGGCTGAAACTTGCCCCACTTTGTCAAAGCCAAATGTCAAGACAATTTCATGTTCGGGACAAGAGATACATTGAAAAAATTGCTATGATAAAATATTCTCATTAATCATGCAAATGTGATCCTATATTGCATAATTATTATCTTATTTTGTACAACATTGTCTACGGTACCTACATACCAAAAATCATGAAAATCCGTCATTCGCTTCTTGAGTTATCTCCTTCAGACGTTTTTGACAAAAATGCCCCTGTTATCCCAAAACTAGCCGCTAGGAGGCCTAAACTTATGTCACTTTTTTCTGCGCACAAGAGCTATTTAACATACAAAAATCGTCACCATAGCTTGTTCAGAACACGAGATAGCAAAACCGGAAGTTACGCTGCAGTACAAAGGGAAGCCGCCAGGGAGCCCAAAATCTAACCATTTTCAGCTTACACCCCACCCCACCAACACACAAAGAATGAAACCAATCCACCCAGTCGTTCTGGAGTTATCTTGTTCACAGACATAGACACACACACGCACACACACACACACACACAAACACACACGTACAAACACACACACACACAAACAAACAAACACACACGTACACAAAAACGCTAGTGAAACTAGAGTTCCACGACCTCATACCTTCGCCACATGGTTTGAATCTTTTCGAGTGAAGCATTTATAAATTTGCCATTTGATTATGCAAATATGGTCCTGATTTGCATTATTTGTCTCGGTTGATCCTTGTCTTTATTTAAGAGGCATCAGTCCAAAGCATGAAAGTCTTATCGTAGCAGAGAAGGCCATTTACTGTTTCCTCACTAAGTATGTAAATATTTAACTAATTTGCATGATTTATGTCTAATAATGTTCACCTTCAATAAGCTTCATGATGGTATAAGTGGGAATTTCCCATCATTTTCCACTATGGAATTATAATATTTTCTCATTGATTATGCAAATGAGGTCGTAATTTGCATGATTGATATCTATCGACATTTCTTTCTTTCTCAGTTACATATGTGACAAGTTTAAAGTCCTATCATGGAATGCAGTGGATTTATAAACTTTCCTTATTAAATATGCAAGTTAGCTGTTCATTTGCATTATTACTATTTCATTATGTAATTCATCTCTTATGCTATGTACATACCAAAAATCATGACAATCAGTCAACACGTTATTGAGCTATTCTCGCCCAAAGTTTGACAGGTAATCGGCGCCTGCAGTTCATAAAAATCACAGCACCTACTCTCTGTCCGTAGGGCTATCTACCACCCAAACATTACGACCACAGCATGTCCAGAACACGAGATATAAAAAATGCAGTACCTTAGCAAGCCACTAGGGGGCCCATTATCGAACTTGACCTTCGTTTTCCTGACCCCTACCCACCTCCCAAATATCATCAGGGTCCACCCAAGGTTTCTTGAGTTATGCTGTTCACACACACACACACACACACAGACAGACGTACACGCCTAAAACATAACCTTAGTCATTCTGGCGAAGGTAAATATAACCTCCATGACATTTCATGGAAGTGAATGAATGAATGGAAGTGAATGAATGAATGAATGAATGAATGAATGAATCAATGAATGAATGAATCAATGAATGAATGAATCAATGTATGAATGAATCAATGAATGAAAGAAAGAAAGGAAAGGAATCAATGAATCGACTAACTTTAGACACTGCCATCCACAGGTTTATGTCCGGCAAACTACGAAAGCGCGCTGGAGAGCGGGCCGTGCCTGCGGTTCTCTGCTGATCGTCAAACCTACCAGGCTGCCCGGCAGATCTGCGAGGGGGAAGGCGCTCGTTTGGTTGTCATCAAAGATGCTGCACTGAACACATTCATCGTCGACCGCATCAAAACCACCCACCGAGCCGAAACTTGGATCGGACTGGATGAACTGGCCGGTCCTCCTGTAAGTTTGTATTATCCCCATCTCTTTATATGTTGTTTTTTATCATCTATGTATCTATTTTTAGGATGCACATGCATGAATTCCAGGCCTTTTATATATATTTGGCCTGTTGTAAGTGCGTAGTTAGTACAATAAAGGTTGGTAGAACTCATTTAATGACACGATTCTCAGAATATTGCATAGGTGATGATTCTTTAGACAACTTCTGTCCGCTTATTTACTGTGATCTAGATCTCTTGTGAATAACAATAAGATTTTGTAAGTCTCGTCACTTGCATCTAATCTTCTTAATGTGTGAACACATCTACAGGGACAGTACACTTGGAGTGACGGCAGCCTGTGGCAACCTGGTGACTTTGCTGACTGGTCTCCCGGACAGCCAGACTCCATCGGAGAGAAATGTGTCGAGATCCGGCCACAGTTTAGCTACGATTGGAACAACCACGTCTGCAGTGAACGAAAGAACTACGTTTGCGAGGAAGGTAGGTTCAAACATCAGAGTTTGGGGCAGTATTTCAGGCATGGTCGAAAAGCCCCGGTCACAAGGATTGTACGATTGGCTGCGATGGAGGTTTTAAACTTTTTTGTGCGGTATAAGCACGTACGTCGTAAGTCGGGGAAGGATTAGAAGCAATGGTTTACATATATAAAGCCATGGTCACAAAGATCGTAGTGCATCGTACGATGAGGTTATAAGAGCGTACCTGCGTCAATCGCAGGTACATCATAGTAAATCGGGGTGCCTCCTATGACGAAAGAAGAGCTGAAATGGATTTTGAACAAAGTTTCTCCATCGTCGTACGATTTTTTATTGTCCCAATAGCAGACTTCATTACGCTTCAATTTTTTTCTATTGATGACGTTAAAGATTCATAAATTAGCATGTTGTAATAGTTTCAGTTTTCCCTGGTATTGTCGACCGCCAAAAATTGGGCCCATAACGACCGCGTCATTTTTAACCTTGAGGTGTCATCGATTTTCGATGATGACTAGCGCGATTTTTTGCCGAAATCAGCCAATTTTCGTCGAATTTTGACTGTCATTGCGATGTAATGTTCAAAATAAAAGTGGCTGCAGCTGCATGTGGGTCAATGGGGGAAGTCTACTGTAACATGGGAGGGAATTTCATTGTAAGAAAATCTGGTCACAGACGATTAGTCTGTGACTAATGTGAGCAAATAATTGAAGTGTAAATCTTATGATTCCTGATTGGTAAATGATCGGAACTCCATGGTTGTGGCTATTATAATAATGATAAAGATATTCAAAGTTTGACATAAAACATGCATGTATAAGTGTTAAAGTTATTTTGCATCATTAATGTCGAAATGGAGTTCTGCCAAAGAGAAGACCATAGATTAAAACGGCTTATACTAATTGAGGTTTCGTTTAAATAGTTGATGAAACCAGATAATATACATGATTGCTGTTATCACACTAGTGATTTTGTTACTGCTAGTTTTTACGCCAGAGAAAGGAAACAAAATCTTTACCAGTGATTTTGTTCTTAGATAACAGAAAGCTAGCCAAAAGTATTCAAGACATTTCACCAGTCATGTTAACGTTGCTGTATAATCATAGTCCTAAAACCATGCCGTTTCATACAGTATGCGGTACAGAGAAAGGCGTCTGCTCTGCTTGGGGAGATCCACACTACACGAACTTCGAGGGAACGAAGTATGATTTCCAAGGCCCATGCAGATACACGTTCACCAAGGACTGTGTAAACGTTAACAGCACCTTTAGTGTGGAAGTACAACAAGAACCAGCCACCTGGAATCGAGCCGTTTCACTTGTGCGTGAAGTGTACGTCATAGCGTACGGATACGAAATCGGGATTCACCAAGGCAAAGTTGTGACGGTGAGCAGCTTCGCTGTAATTTCTACTTCTCTAAGAAAGGACCTCTGGTACCCTGGTCGATTCCTGCTTATAACCTTCGCTAGAAGGTTGTATTTTCGGTAGCGTTTGTGTGTGTATCTTCATTAGACCTCGAAACGATTAGATTTTGGGCCCCTAGCAACTTGCTACAATACTGCAGTGGACTTTCGTGTTTGATACTAGTATCTCAAATTCTGGGCATGCTACTGTCGTGATCTTTGAGTGGTAGATAGCCCTTTGAGTGGTGTGGTAGATAGGGCAGAGAGTAAGTGGTATAGGTTTGGGTGCCCTAGCGACTGCAGGAGCTGGTTACACTTCACCCATACCACATTTCACTCATGGGTGAAATATATTGTATTCTAAACGGAGACCTTTTGAGCTGCTTTATTCCATGGTCAAGTTCAAAGAGGAATAAGTCGTTCTTGCAAAAAACTGACTGCTGCCATATACAACAACTTCGTGGCCAAATCAGCTTAGTCTGTTGGCTGCACGAATTCGGAAGAACTTGTTAGAGTGCAAGGGGAAACAATGTGGTAGGGTGTAAGAAAGATTAGCCATCCTACTGGCTGGAAAGACAATCCAGTGATGAACACAAGACACCTTGTGCTATTGTCAAGAAAGGGACAAAGAGGTAAAAAGCACTTTGGGGAACCCAGGAAGATCAAGTAGGGGATGTACAACATTCACTCAAACAGGATTCGTCATCTCAGCAAACTGAATGTAAAAAAGAAAAACGGCTCCTAACACAGCTTATCTATTAGTAAGGAAATTCTAAAGTTGGTGAGGATGTAAGGACTGCTTACGCCTTTCTTCTGTAGCATATAATGAGGATGATATCCCACTCGTGGCTCTTTTTACTAATATCATATTAAAATCTTTATAATAGAAAAACAAGTTACAGACGTTTTGTCAAGTCTGAATTGTGTTGAGATTTGTATACTCTTTCAGGGAGAACTGCACTAAAAATTCAATCTAGCAAGTTATTTGCATAACTGATGAGAATATTCTATCATAGCAGTTTTTTCAATGTATCTCTTCAACTCTTGTCCTGGACATGATACGGTCTTGACATTTAGGTGGCGGGTAGCTTTCAACTTCAGGATAAGCTTAGGTGGGGCAAGTTCCCTAACATTGAATTTAAGGAACTAAAGCTGCATTTTTGTCAAAACATTCCAAAGGGATTATAACTGAAGAAAGGAACGACGGATTTCTATTCTTTTGGGCATGCAGGTATCTTAGGCAAAGATGTATACAACGATGTGCATTTTATGCAAATTGGGACTTAATTTGGATAATTAATGAGGAACTTATATAATTCCTTCACTAAATGTAACACATGTTATTCATAATGGGTGGAATATAAAATGAAATTATTTGCATAATTAATGCAAAACTAAACTGATTTGCATGATTAATGCAAAAATGGAAAAAGAGCTTAATGATAAATGATGGAATTGTTGTTACTTTTGACAATGTGTAAGCTAATCAACGATGAACATCGCCATGCATAAATTATGGAAATGCGCATGTCATTTGCATAACATCTACAAAAGCTCTAAATATTTCATGGAGGTATGAGGTCACCAAACTCTAGTTATATTATAGTCCTTTTTGTGTTGAGGTGTTTTGAACTGACCTATGTAACCTGAGATACAACAGAAGAGCCCGCATGGGGGAACATTTTTTTTTTAATTTCAAATTTGGAACGGTCCATTTTTGCATGGGGATGGTGGTGGGTGGAATGTACTGTATTTTGTTCCGAGCAAATGTAGGCTGTTCTAGTTTGATATGCTGTGCTTTTTCATCTGCTTCTCAATAACAATCTGTTGTTTGTTTTCCTCAAACAAGGTGAACGGACCGTCTCGTTTGCCTCCCTTCAACCTAGCAAATGGCAAGATCGCGGTCACACTGAGCGGCAACTTTGTCCGAGTAGAGTTGACAGAATTATGTGTGGTGATTTTCTACAGCGGGGTCTGGGACATTAAGGTGAGAACAGTACAGACAGCTCCATCTGGCATGTTGCGAGCATGATTGATAATAATATTGTGTAATGCCATTGTTTCTCATTGTATTAGTTGGACTCTGAGGCATTACATCGCAATGTGCATGTCAATGCCAGTATGTGTACTCAAGGCACGAGGGAAGTATCAATTACACTGGCCATGTGCCCGCTCAGAGTTGTGTCAGTGGTGAGGTGGCTACACAACTAAATTTTCCCCAGTAATACATATAATTCTATAGGGAAGTCGAGGAAACAAATGTGCGATTATCTCAAGAATTAAAACTTCAAGCCATACATCCTGACATGTTGAGAGCAGACGGTTTGGGCAATTTTACGTGTTGACAATCTGTCGTCATACGGCAGATCAGAATAGCTGACATAACAAAAGTCAATGCCCTGTTATACCAAGTAAGTTCTTGATAAGGGAATCATGATGCTATTTTAACACTGCTACAGGTGGAGGTTGCAAGTCACTACCGGAATAGGGTGTGTGGACTGTGCGGTAACTACAACGGTATACAGAGCGATGACAAGGAGATGCCAGATGGGAACTTCGCCTCGAACTGGAACGAATTCGGGAATAGCTGGGTGACCAACACCAATACGTATGTTATATTGATACATACTTTATGATATAACATATAGAGATGATGTCAGTTGACCAAAATATTCTCAAATAGATCAAGTACAGTGTATTTTCAAATGGATTATGCCTTCGATGACAGAGAGAAGCCTGTGACTATGTCAACTAACCATTCGATTGGTATGCATTTCCTGTCCATCTCAGTTGTGATGGGGACCCTCCGACCGGTGAACCTCCAACAGAAGGACCGTGTGACGAGTCGGTCCCGTGCAACCTACTTGAAGATCAGAGCGGCCCGTTTGCTGTATGCCATGATGTTGTAGATCCTGGTCCTTATCTGAAAACCTGCGTCTTCGACACGTGTGCACTGCCGCAAGGAGACTTCCTTTGCGCTAATCTAGAGGCATATTATGACGCCTGTATACGCGCAGGCGTGTCTCGTTTCTCTTGGTGAACAGCAGACCTTTGTCGTAAGTTCTGTTCTCAGACTCAAGCCATCCAGTTGTTTGGGTCTTACAGACTTGTCGATTTCTATATTTCGTAAATTTGATAGTTGAAGTTCTGCTTCCCTAACATCCAAGAGCTGTAATGAACTATTTCATTTTCGGTAGCTATGGAGTGCCCAGCAAACAGCGCGTACTCTACATGCACAAGCGCCTGCCCTGCAACCTGCGTGAACCCCAGCGCCCCGGACAACTGCAACCTTCCCTGCGAGGAAGGCTGCGAGTGCAATGGAGGCTACGTGCTAAGTGGACAGGAATGCGTACTTCAAACGAACTGCGGTTGCATCGACGACGAGGGGTTCTACCATGCAGTAAGTCTGATTGATTGTGAATGACAAAGTATCTATGTTTCAAGCTATTACCATGAACATGTTAGCCATCATTTACAATACACAAAGTTCTTTTTTTTCTTTCTTTAGGTAATAGACACACAACATATTTCAGCTCTGTAACAAATAAGATGGTCTCATTGTACCTCCTTTAAGAAACTAAATTTCCGGTGATGAAGAGAGGTTGGTAGAAGTAGTTTTCAAGCAGACATTGATACGGTAATGACAGTTCCACATTATATAAATTGTAATAGGCATATCTTAGATTGTTGATGCGTGCATGCTAAAGTTGTTATCCTTTTCACTATTTCAGCTAGGAGATGTGTGGCAAGATGACGGTGAGATGTGTGAATGCCTAGCAGAAGACACGATCGTCTGTGAAGGTAAGATTACTTAAAAAGATTAATAAAGATTGCAAAATTAGCCGCTAATTATTCAATAATATGACATTATTTTGCTGTATGAGATTTCGAAGGCTTGCTGGTTGATAAACATAATGGAATTTGTGCTCATATCAGTAGTTGAACGAGTTTTAAAATGATGAACGGATGATACTCATAACCATGGACAACATGACTCTCAATATGTTCCGTTTTTATAGGATTAACCCGGACAGACCTGTGTGCAAGGCCAGGTAGGTATCAACACTCATTGCTGTGATGATACAACGTAACATTTTTCATTTTTTTGATCTTTTGAACTGGATGTGCTATGGTCTTGATTTTTGGATGGCAGAGAGCTTGTGACATAAGGGATATGTGATATATTCCACCGCAGTGGCAAATTTTACCCCTCTGCCGCCTGAAGTCCTTCCCCAGCTTATGTTACTTTTTTATGCCGGAGGAATCTGCTTGGAGATTAGTATATTTGGTCCCCCTAGCAGGTTGCTCTGAAACGGCAGGGGCATTTTCTTGGTCAAAATCTTGTAAGGAGGATAACTGAAGAAGGGAATGGCAAATTTACATGACATTTGGTATGTAGGTAGCTTAGACAGAGATGCACATCATGAAGTGCAAATTATGCAAACTGATTCTTAATTTGCATGTTAAATGAGGAAAATTTGTATTTGCAGTGTTTCCTTAAGATAATTCAAATACATGCAACATATGTAGTTTGTGACAGGTGGAACATTATCAGATACCAATTATGCAAATAAGACCTTCATTTGCATAACTAATGCAAAAGTGCCATAATTCATGGATGTTGTAATATAAATGAGTGTAGGTTATTTACAGGTGTGCATAACTAAGCGTAGATTATGCAAACGTGGAAGTCATTTACAAAATCAGACTATTTCATGAAGATATGAGGTCTCCGAACTCTTGTTACATTTGCTTTCTAACGAGAGTCTGTGTATAGTAAGGTGTGTGTGTGTGTGTATATATATATATATATATATATGTGTGTGTGTGTGCACGGTGGCGTGTGTATGTCAGGAAAACTCTGTCAAGAATGTCCAAAAGTGCATCAATCACGTGGGTTTTGCTTAATTAACAAGTTTTATATTTCACATGTGGCTTTCACATCATTTAACGTGTTTATCGCTGTCATACATGGGGGTAAAGGTCTTGAAAGCTTTGTGATAGTGTCTCTCTTAATCATCATCATAATCTACGCGCACTTCATAATCCAAAGTGACAGGACTGTATTAATTTCATATAAAAAGCAAGCATGTTACCAGCATTGCTGTTTGAGATTATTGTTACACAAGACGTATGTATGACTAGCACCCTAACAATGACAATATTCTAAACATGTATTATGTGTGTTTGCCTAGCGAGAGGAATTTGCCGCGCATGCGGAGATCCACACGTCACGATGTTCGACGGAAAGCGTCATCACTTCCAAGGCCCGTGCAGATACACATTCGCCAAGGACTGTGGGGACAGCAGCGACTTCACCGTGGAAGTACAACACGTGCCCGTACCCCATAGGCCAGTTGTGTCCGTTGTGCGTGAGGTGTACGTGATAGCACACGGGTACGAAATCGGAATTCACCAAGGAAATGATGTGACGGTAAGCTATAAGATACATTGTTTTTTTTGCTGAAGGGAAGTTTGTGATAGCGTTTGTGGAGGCACCTTGTATATATAGTCACCAAGTCACCTGAGGTAACCAATGAGCACTATTTACCAGTCTTTATGCAAAACCAATGTATTACAAGAGTTCGGAGACCTCATATCTCCATGAACACCTATAAATAACCTATACTGGTCACTATGTTGATTGTCCTATCATTTACCACATCAATGAATTATGGCACTTTTACATTAATTATGCAAATTAGGGACTTATTTGCATAATTGGAGTCTGCTAATGTTTCATCTGCCACAAACTACATATAACATGTATTTGAGTTCTATAAAGGAAACACTGCGAATACAGATTTTCCTCATTAAGTATGCAAATTAGGTGTCAGTTTGCATAATTTCCACTTTCTGATGTGCATCTCTGTCTAAGCTACCTACATACCACATATCATCTAAATGTGTCGTTTTCTTCCTCAGTTATCCTCCTTAGAAGATTTTGCCAAAAATGCCCTAGCAGTTCCAGAGCAACCTGCTAGGAGGCCAAAATATAACCACATATTCATTATGTCACACGCTATCTACCATCCAAAAATTAAGACCATAGCATATCCAGTTCAAAAGATAAAAAAAAAGAATTTCTGCTGCAGTACCAAGGTCACATACCAGGGGGCCCAAAATTGACCTTGACCTTTGTCTTCCCAACACCTATCCATATACCAAATATCATTGCAATCCATTGAGAGGTTCTTGAGATATGCTCACTACAAAAATCCGGACACAGAGGCAGACACACAGAAAGACAGACACACACACACATACATAGCCTGTGTTTACACAAGCTCTCTCGCCGGCTGGGCTTAATGACCCCCTCACTCCTACGGGTGGCGGCAATTGTAGGGCCGGCCGCTAGGGGCTTGATTTTAGCCAGGCTAACACACACACAGACACACCCAAAGCTATATCTCCATTTTTCATGGAGATGATAAGTGTGTTCGTAGCAGCAGAGAGTCATTTTCAAAAAGGGATATTGTTAGCGTCCTTGCAATATAGTTTAAATGTATTAGGTATGTCAGTGCTGCTTTTACAATTCATCTAAGATGCCCTATTTCTATTGAAAGGTGAATGGAGGGCTGTACTCGGTTCCCTTCTCCCTGGCCATGGACAAGATTGAGGTCAGGTACAGCGGTATATGGGTTCACGTGCGGTTGGTAGAGTACTGCGTGGACATCTTCTACAACGGGCGTCACTGTGTGAAGGTGAGTACGTTACTGACCGGCAATTCCCCATTCTGACAAGTTGCATGTCGTTGACATGTCTAATTGATAATAGTACATTGTATCATTGGCTTTTCAGTAAATTATCTTATCTGGGTAGCTATCAATAATGGCTTCTTTTAAACCCTGCTACAGGTGACGGTTACTCCTTACTACTGGGGCAGGATGTGTGGACTTTGTGGTAACTTCAACAGCGACATGACCGATGACTTCATGATGTCAGACCTGATGACCATCGCGCCGAACTGGAACGATTTCGGACATAGCTGGCTGGTCGAGGACGAAGACGATGAGAAGTGAGTTCTATGGCTATATGAAACATGGCGATATGTTCTATTTGCCAATTTGATACGCTATGTGAAATTAACATTTCCACAATTGACAAATGTAAGAAGGAAAGAATGGGCCAATATCGTTTAGTTGACTTTACGCCAAGAATATAGCATTCTATTTCAAATCACTCATACACATATTCGAGCCCATAACACAGAGGAAGCCACACGGCGTGTTTGTTGTGTGTTGGTTCGACTAAAGTTCCTAAACGGGGAACATGCGGCTCCAGCTTCTTTTCTGAAGATGTGGCGTAAGTGTGAACGGTTGGCTTGAGGTTATCCTTCTCGACATAATCCACTCATACACGGTGCGTTCGTCAAGAATCCTTAGAATATATTGATGAGGTATAATATCTGCATCCGTAAAGCTGTCAGACTGAGTGGGTTTAGAACCTTACAGGCACGGGTCTTGCAAATCTTTTACTAAGATCACCACGTACCTGTAATCACTGTCCTACCTTTTTTTACCAACATGTTTCCATGATGTAATGGCATTTTCTGCCTGCCTCAGATGTGGAGGAGGAGGAGGAGGCCCCGGTCCGTGTCCACCAGACTTGCTGGCAGCTGTGTCGGCAAATGACATTTGCGGGCTCATTTCAGACCCTAACGGTCCATTTGCTGCGTGCCATGCCGCTGTAAAGCCTCGGGATTTCTATAACGACTGCGTCTTCGACATGTGTGCACAGAACGGAGATATCGTGGGCCTCTGTGAGAACCTGGAGGCATACGCTGACGCCTGTAAGGACGCCGATGTGGCCATTACTTGGCGTACTCCAACCCTTTGCCGTAAGTTCGATTCTCATGCTCGATCTATGCTGTGGTCTAAACAGGTTTTTAGCGTCATATTTTGTAGAACGGTTTTATTTTGGGATATTAAGGTCTGCATAGCTATTTTTACACTGGCATTTATTTATCTCATGTACATTGATTTATGTATTATGCATTATGGATTCATTTCTGCTTGATGTTTCATATTTCCTTGTTGAATAAAAAATAAACATAAAACTAAACCAAGAATAAAGTCTGTAGAGCTAAACTAAATATTTTCTCATTTTTTTACAGCCTTGCCGTGTCCACCTAACAGCCATTACAACCCATGCGCAAGTCCCTGTCCTGCGACCTGCCAGGATCCGGACGCTCCAAACAACCCGTGTCCAGACGTCTGTGTAGAGTGCTGCGAGTGCGATCCCGGGTACGTCATGAGCGGACTTCACTGTGTACCACTAGAGGAGTGCGGCTGCACTGACCCTGACACTGGCCGTTATTACGAGGTCAGTACACATTGATGTATACGTACTACAGTGACATTGTTGCGTATCTACGTGGGCCTAACTACGTAAGGCCTATGTCACATTTCCCTACCGGGGCCCAGCTTTCAGGAACTAAAAGTATGATATAAAAGTCACAAAACAAACTACATAATACGCAAAGAGAATATTTAAAAAAAATTAAAGTTTGCCCATACATCTACAGATGCGTAGGGTGGCGCCCATCTCCACTTCGAAGCCCTTGGGCCACTCATTTAAGTCACTACAGCAGGGGGCTGGTCCGCTGGTAGTGATGTGTGTTTAACTTCCAAACTCTTCCTCATTAGTGCTGAGTGCTAAGCAGAGAAAGCAGCATGTACCATTTTTAGAGTCTTTAGTATGACTCGGTCGAGGATCAAACTCACGACCTACATGTACTGAATGCAAGGCGAACACTCTACCCATTCGGTCATTGCACCGGTTTGAGAATAGTCGTGGGCATTATTTGTGTACATTTTTACGAATATATTTCTATTTTCCGTTTCCACCGGCCCGACCGCGACCCGGTTTGGAAATGTGGCTTTTGCGTAACTATGTGTTGAGGGAAATTCATCGTGAATGCCTTCGTGTCATAACAGTTAGTTACTATTTTGATGGTTATGAAGAGCTTATGAAGTGATACATGACGTGAATAATGGATATGGAAGGTTTTAAATCTTGAATCTTACTAAAACAGTCAGTAGCAGTTAAAATTTCATGCTACGTGATGATGTCTGGAAATAAACCCATTATTATTTATCTTTTCCACCTGGAAATGTTCATTAAGGTGCGTCAGCTGATTTTATTGCATTTCTTTTTTTCACTTTTAGCTCGGAGAAACCTGGGTAGAGGACGGTAAACGCTGTATTTGCAGAGAAAACAACACAATTATCTGCAAAGGTACGTGATGCTGGTTTGAGTCCTACAGCAGTGCATCAGAATATGCTTCATCATTTATTTTACAGTTTGATACCTGGGCAACTCTACAGGCATGATAGCACATAACTGTCGTATGTATATTAGATGTTGTTTGTTTACAGTTAGCTTCTTCCAGATAGATTTATCACTGTGATATTTGAACCTAACAATGTCTCTAATGCAATGTCTCTAACTATCATGCAGGATGTTCCTTTGACATCGTCTTCATACTGGACCGTTCTTCAAGTATTGGACCGTACGGGATGTACATCGCCCAGAAATACATCGCGCATATCATCAAGTGTCTGTATGGTCTGGATGTAGACGTAAGTGAACGTTATGAACTTTTAAGTAGTAGTCCACTGTCTTGTAATTTTAAATTTTAGCTATTGTAGAAGTTAAGCGCTTGCAAGCCTCGTCGGTTAAGATGGCTGTTACTCATAATTGATACACTCTTGGCTTACATATCAAGTAGGATCAGTAGGATCATATTATGCATTAGATAGTGAGAAAGGAATCCTGTGACAAATCAGACTGCTGCACTTTCAACTTACAAGTACTATGAGTGCCTTACCACTTTGACACAAATGTATATATGACTCAAGTACATTTTCAACCTGACATTTGTCATTTCATTTGAAATATTCTACAAAATAATACATCATTGTTGTTGCTTGTATAGGTCGGGTACATTGTGTTTGACTGCATATCGAAGTGGCTGATCTCTCTGGGACTCTACAACGTGGATACATCCGGCCTCATCCCAGAAATCAAGGCTGCTGAGTTCACTGGAGGGGAGAGCCGAGCTGGGCATGCCATTTATCATATGATGTGTACGGTAAGAGCGTTGTTTGCTCATCTTCTAGCTTTGTATATTGTCTATGATGTGGTCTTGTCCTCTTGAGAGACTGGGACGGAATTGTGTGTGTTATTTTGCATTTAGTGACCTTATTTTTGATATAGAAAAGAGTTAATCGGATTGTTTATTATTTTTTATATGTATGTTTCATTTAAAGAGTAAATATATATGTTATTTTATACTGTCTTGTTCTATCTGTTCCAGGCCAATTACCGAAATGGAATCCCCAGTGCGGCTGTTGTACTGACAGATGGTATTGCGTATAAAGAGGTAGTTACAATAAATCTAATTTCTAGCTGTTAGGTAATGTTAAGATGTGATTTCCGCATCCTAGAAAGCATATATCAAATTCGCTTTGAACTCAGTCATTATCTTCTGAATCAATAAAAAGGTGTAGATATTTCTTATATCTGTCATCTTATCAGTCCATAATGAGTCTTGGTTACGCTAATATGATGAGGTAAAACGATCTGATCTGATTACGTTTGATAACCACACCATTCAAACATCTAACTCGACGAGTGAATCAGGTCAAACTCACTTTATCTAGTCTTTGGCTGTCATCTGGCTTACTGCGCGCGTGCTATTTACCTTTGTAATCAGCATAGTCAGCGGCAGCAAACACGGCGTAGTTATGCGTAATAAGATCAGCAAAAAATTTGTGCCATCTTAGGGCACGAACCAATTTAAGACAGCCCCCGTTATATACACGTCTGAATTATCATCATTATTTGGAAGCCCGTGTAATATAAGATGTCCACAGCATATTGGAGATGAATTTCACTTTATAATGGAATGTTCCAGATACGCTATTTTACGTAATGAATTATTCACTTCGCTCGAATCAAGTACAATAGATTGTGTAATAGTTGTTGTTTTAATTGCTGTACATTGTACCGTGTACAATTTTCGTGCAATAAAGTTCTTCTTTTTCTAAGTAGACGCCCGTAAAATACAAACCAGTCAGGAACACCCAGATTGATCTCATATTAATATTGTGATGCCCAGGTGTGACGTGAAGTCTTTTTCTAAAACAAATACCCGTTATATTGATTTTGTTCTTATCAACTTACTAGTATCCGAGCAACCTGTATGAAATCCAGTCCGACGCAGCAAGGGCAATGGACATTGAGTTGTACGCTGTGGCGGTTGGAAGAGACCCCCTCTTCAACTTCAATGGGCTTGCGAACATCGCAGGTGGCTCTGACCGTGTGTTCGACCGTTACAGTTGCTGCGCTCTCGCCATCAGGCTAATGGAAGACTTATGTGGTATGTATAGGTTTAAAAGATGACAATCTGATCACTGACTCTCTTTCTCTTTGAGACGGCATTGTTTGGCCTTGTGTTTTTTTGTGCCAACCCAGACGTTATGGGTTCAGATCCGTGACAGGTCATTGTTGTACCCTGGTCTTGGGAGTTCCAAAAAATGAGAGAAAAAAATCAAATCCGAAGGTTTCCCCATTCTGAAACCTCTATACGTATTGTACAAAAATGCCCATTCTGCCATACATTTAATATCTGCCTAGTTTAGTTATACAGCTACAGAATTTCAAACTTTTAGTATCAAAGTAACAAACTCCACTTTTATCTATCCTTGGTCCGAAGCATTGAAATCATTGTTTGGGTTACTCGAGACTGAAATCACTGCAATCATTTTAGCTTCAAGTAGAATTCAAGATTCGTCTAGACAGTAAAAACTTGAAAGTACATTATTACTGTATCTAACACTTGACACCTGCCAAGTTTTTTTACGTTCATCGATATTTCCCCAACCCAACAGTGGCGTGTGACGTGAGTTCAGACCTGTTTTTCGTTCTGGACGGATCTGGCAGCGTAGGCCCTGACAACTTCGAAACAGTCAAACAGTTTGTTGTGGATGTGGTCAGCGCCTTCACCATCAGCTTAACTGACACCAGAGTTGGTGTTGTCCAATACTCCGATTTTAACACGTAAGTTTTTCATCTTCAATAAGCTTTGCAAGTATAACGCCTTTCTTGAAGACACATTGATGGTCTTACTGTCCGGCAGACCAAAGTAGACGAACCAACATATTTCCTACGTACATGTACTGTGTCTTATACTCACCAAACGTCGGCATTCCTGACTGTCTCAGGCCATTATTATTAGGTCCTGAAACGTTATTATTATGTTGATATTTCCCATGGATAGTTTGGCATCATCAAGAAAAGTTACCAAGTTTAGCAAAAAGTTTCTGCGTCATCCCAAAGAACGTTTGTCATCCCGTAGTTTGGCGTCATTTCCTGAAGAAACCCGGGTTTCTGCTCCGAATGCAACATAGCGTTATTTTCCAACGTGTCACAAATGTTCACAAGTGACCTAAAGTAAGCAGAGGTAGCAAACAGATGCATATATTCAGAATAACAGCCACAGTTGCTCAAGCTCCAGACAAATTAACTTCTGTTTGCGACCATATGCATATGCTGGAAGTTTGGGATTGAAAAGCACTGACAAATGCTGCAATTGTGGGGTTGAAAATCATGGACAGAGTCTGACGTATTTAAAACTGATTATCCAGACTGGCGTGTAACCTGGGAGACCATCCTGATGAGGCATCTTTCGTCACCGCCATCAACACCATGCAATACCAAGGCGGAGGCACGGCAACGGGAGATGCTATGGAGTACGCGCGTGTAAAGCTTCAGGCCGTCTGGAGGCCTGCACCTACTCCAAGGGTAAGTATTCTGTGATGTTTTAATCAACGTAAAAATGCAAGAAATGCACAACAGCCATAGGAGATTAAACCCATGACCTTCAAAATTATCATGATCAATAAGTAGATGAAACGGGAGCTGCTATGGAGTTCGTGCGTGTAAAGCTTCAGGCTGCCTGGAGGCCTGCACCTACTCCAAGGGTACTAAGTAAAAGGTTTTGCGATTTTCGTTAAGGATGTTTATTAGTCACGTATGTTCACAGTAAGATCCACGCAAGTCTTGACCTAGTCCTCGCAACTAAGTCACTCCGTGAGCAAGATGGACTGGATAGCCATCGAAAATTTTGAGGTTTTGCGATTTTGTAATCAACGCACAAATGCATGAAATGCACAGCCATTGGAGATTAAACCCATGACCTTAGAAGTTGTCAATAAGTAGATGAAAATATAAGTAAACAGCATGCAATAAATTTTCTAGAAGCTGAATTGAATGTGTTCATATTTGAAACATCATCAGATACCTTAATGGAATTCTCAGATAGACAGAAATTTCCCCTTTTCCAGATTATGATAGTTCTGACTGACGGGAAGTCAGGGGATGACGTCGTCGCGGCTGCCCAAGCTTTGGCCGCGGACGGCGTAACCGTGTACGCCATCGGTGTGGCCAACTTTGACACCGCAGAGCTGCTAGAGATCACCAACGGCAACCAGGACCGTGTGATTGAGCTGAAAGACTTTGCCTCCCTGACTGCGAGCATCAACAGCATCGTTCGCGCTCTCTGCAAAGGGACGATCTGATCACAGTATTCTAGAAGAGAGTGTGATTCCTTTGACCCTTTCGATTTTCTACAGATTTCAAGTCATGTCAACTTGTTACCGTGGTCTCATCTACACTATAACATAAATCAAACTACACTATAACGTAAAAGACTTCAGTGATGCTGAAACACTTAAAGGCACTTTTGAATGAATTCACACTGTTAGAGGAATCATGCATCACTTTTAGATTGCTGTTTGGCATATTTTCTACTCTGAATTCTTATGTCAAGATTAGTCTTATCTTCTTCTAGATGACCAGGTACGCTTCCTAACTAAGCGATATCATTGCATCTAGGTGGCCCAAACGGATAATTGTGATACGCTCTCTTCACTCTCTTTCTGTATATCTCTTCAAAGAGGGCCAAAGTAGCCTGCCAGCCTCTTCTGTCCACCAGTGCTTGCTTCTTCGCTCCTTCACAGGAGTAATCCCACGCATTTAGGTGTGTGACGCTACTTTATGGTCTCTACTAAAGTGCTACAATAAAAATGAAACTGTGGTTTAAAAGCACCATTCTCTCAGCTGGAATTTCTTGCTAGCATGCTAGGTGCGCTCGTAGTCTGTCTCCATGATCCAGCAAAACACAATGTTCCTCATCACAACGTGTGTAAGAACGTGTTCTATCAAACTGCTACTCTATGGAGGACACGTTTTAATCTACGTACTCTCCATCACAGTCTGCTCAACAATAGTTGTGGTTCTTGCAGAAACATTGGGAGATTCAGGCAAATAATCCAGCCAAACTGAAATTGACGATTGCCTAACTTAACGACAAGGTCATTAACATGAAAAAAACATCTTGCAAAGGCTGGATCTAAGTTTTTTTCGAGTATTTGTCAGGAAATTCCGGTGAAATTTGTCAAAATTGGTCTATAATTTCCACCACAATATATCTGGACTAAAACAACATGGCAATGATCTTGCTTTCCTATTAGTTGTCATGTTGTTTGGTATGTTTCGCCCTGAACAAGACTTAATTGCCTTCAACATATAAAACATAATCACTTGATAAGTCTAATATATAATTTAAAAAGATTCCTTAATTACCTATGGTGTTAAATGCTGCTAAACGGGGCAATGTGTTGAAGGTATATCAATAAGTTAGTCGGAATATCATATTAACCAAGACAATTTCATGAGAAGCACAGTAGCATTATGCAATTGATGAATTGGCCAAATCAAAGGAAACTTTTACAAATTATTTCATCGGAAAAAAGTGGATTCTGACCTTCAGAAAAAAATATTATTCTCACCTTGGTCAATGGAAAGCTCAATGACATTCTTAACATGTAACGTCCAATGAGATATTCTTTATGGCTATATTTTACTTTAAAACACCCCTGCTCAGCCAGATAGTGACTATCTAACTGCTTTGATGATTTCCCAGTAAAAACGAAAGGGCACTGATTACATCATGCCATGACAAATTGATCTTGTAGCATCCCATTTGACAATATTCTCAGCATGGACACGTTTTGCCACCTCTACTGATCAGAAGAAAATCACCCTTTCTTCTTCAACATAGTTCACTTTGCATCTCAGACGAGACTTCCACACCGAGATCTTCTTCCCTAGAACCACATCTTTATGGAACGTGATTCCTATTACTTCCCTGATGGGTATTACCCAAATCGTTTTAAAAACAATGTTGAAGAAACATATGTCATGACAGTCCAGTTAGTGGAAACAAAACATACATGAGTGACTCTCAATGAGCTGTTTTTGTGGTAAATTAAATATATGAAAAAAAGGGTTATCAAAAATCTTAATCGATCAAACAATTGCATAGCGTTATCTGGCTCGATACATCGAACGACGTGTTATATGTCAAGTTCGGATAGCTGATAGGTTTGAAATTTAACTATGCTTGCGCTATGATTTAAGGCATTTAGATTGGATAAAATGCTTCGTTACGGAATTACAGTACGTAATGCTGAACGCTAGATACCTTGCGCGCAGTGGTGAAATAGTTCAATCGGTATTATTGGGTCTAAGTTATCGATACTATGATGATAAGTTATCCATATAATTTCATGGTGAAGAATGCTTCTCGTAATGTTAATTGAATAATAATTGTTAAAAGACATTGCAAATAAAAAATGTAAAGAAATTGCAAATAAAAAAAAGGAAAACCACAAATATTTTGACCAAAGATGTTTAATTGCTTAAAGCGTTATCAGGTAAGACTCGAAATGTCCCCATGCCAGATACATACATTTTCGTCTTACAATTTGGACCATACAATGAAATGTGACTACTTGAATCGTTCTTGACCTTTGAACTTAAAGATTGTAGATTGTCAATAGAAAGGTTTTTACTGTGGTGATGAAGAAAACGGTTTCAGTTAGAACGATTAAGAGATTGTTTACAGGCTCATAAGATAGGTATAGACTGTGTATAAGATGATTCCACATCGACAATGACAAGGAAATTGCTGATGAGACCGGGTATCTTTGTACACCCTGCAACATTTCAGAGGTGTAGCGTACATACATTAATAACTTCTATGTATAAGATACAACCAATGACAATGAATATTGTCCGTACATAACAGGCTGAAGGATTTTTAAGTCAAGACGGTTAAAGAACAAGTTCGACATTTCAACTGGAAACTGGTAACTGAATCATTCACAGCAGACCCATATAGGTAATAAATGGTAAACGATAATGATTGTGTTTTTGTTTTATTTGTCAAGGCTCTTTGGTTTAGTTATGTTAGATATGTTAGGGAATGTCCATGCACCATTCCAATGGTACCATATTCACTGCAAGGTCAAACATACTTGAGTCGAACTTGATTTTAGCTCCAAATATCAGAATCATCCTTATCATTTTTTACATTCATATGCAAAGAAGAAAGTCCACGTAGAAAAGGCTAAACATCTAAGCAATAAGGCATGTACAAGGCCCCAACTCTGCCAGAAGTATGATACCTGATCAAATGCCGAATTGCTTTTACGATACGCACTATCTGGACAATGGGAATAGGCGACTACTAGCGATTTTGTATGTAGACTGCATCGAAATTGTAATGGTAATTTTTACGTGATGTATTTTTTTCGGTGCCGGTGTGGTCCAATAACTTCATATCCTCCAAATCTCTTACATTATTATTTCTAAAGAAAGGCTCTTGTTTTTAACTTGAAATATAAAAGTCCAAAAGACAGTCAAATTGTCTACAGCTACGCTTCAATATGACTTTGACCCTATCTAGACCGTTATTTTCTGGGATTTGCTCGTTCAATCCCGTCTAAATAGGGAATGCCTAGACTCCGTTGCAGTCTTCGGAACGGGGCTGGGTTTTTTTAGGGGGGGGGCGTCGTTGGTTCGCGATTTTCAATATTCAATGTTCTCTTGTGCCGGGAAAGGGAGTTTGCCGAGGAAGGGAGTTTGCTGTGGAAGGGAGTTTGCCGTGATAGCGAGTCTTTGCCCCGTCCGAAGATGAACTTTCAACTTAACATTTTGGTTTATCATATTCACAAGATAAGTTAATGAGTTTCAAATCCGAGAAGTCTGTCATTTCTTATATATTTCTTTTCCTTTGCTGAATCGGTTTTCATACATTTTATCCTAAAGACCAATTCAATAATGTCCTAGGTTATTGGGTTTCAATAGCATGACATTTGGAGCCCCAAATATACTTACCACGTCTGAAAATAAGAGTAAAAACACCCCAATATATGATTATGATGTGGTGTTTGTCCAAACCAAATTTGAGTAAAATAGGCATGTTTAACGACGAAAGGAAAGCTTAAGGTAGCAAGTTTTCACTTTATATATTGTACATGATTGCATAGTGATTAGCATGTACCAATCTGTTCCTTTTTTGGAATAAAGTTTTGTTTTTAAATCTGAAAAATGTTTAAAGGCGTTTTTATACATTCTTGATGATAACACCAGCGCACAGCAGCCTAAAATAAGAATTTTGGTCTGAAAATAATAAAGGACTACAAAATAAATCATCCTTTAAGTGGAATATGTCCAAAAGTTGTAAATGGTAATGATATTTTGAGGAAGTGTCCAGGGCATCCCCATTTATAAGATAAGAACTTTATTTTTGGTTTTCGCAGTTTAAAACAAAAACTGAAATTTTAAACCAAATTACATAGTTGGCTAATGTTAGCCCGAGAGTGTCAATCTAAAAATATCATCATAAAGATTCATTTTAAGATTATCATATGATACGGGTAAGCGTTTACAGAAAAAACAAAGACACTTGTCACTAAAGTCTATAGAGTCTTGTTGTACAGAGCTGTTGCCTTGTATAAAAATGACTTTCTAAGTCTTTCACTGCGACAGGCCGGTAGAGTGAGCTCGTTACAGTTCCTCAGTGTGCGTCCCGTCCGCTGTTGCCGGTCACCTGTAACCATGTAGTGTAGTGGGTGGTCACTAGCTACAAATATGAACGTTCGCATCATTTGAACTTAAATGCCAGGGCACAGGAGACCAGTGTATGTATTTCACTTTATTTTTCATTTTATTTTATTTTGCAAAGGGAACATCACTCAGGCTGCAGCTACTATGAAATTCAAGTGACGAAAGTAACGCACACTTTGTTTAAGATTCTGGAAGTTCGATCGTATGGGGTCACTTTGAGATTACCGAATGGTTCGCTTAGCAGTTACCCCTGGCGAAACTTTATTGGCTTTCGAGTCTTGTAAAAAAATAAGGAAGTAATTTTTACAACTCAAATTGCTTTCTGCTTCTGGCTAAAGCTTTAACTATGACATTCAAGTGACAAAAGTAACGCACACTATGTTAAAGATTCTGAAAGTTCGATCGTATGGGGTCGCTTAGCGGTTACCGAAGGGTTCGAACGTTCGCTTAGCGGTTACCCCAGGCGAACCTTCATTCGCTTTCGAGCCTTGTAGAAAAGTAAGGAAGTCATTTTGACAACTCAAATTGCTTTCTGCCTTCGCCAAGGCTTTTACTAAAAAATTTCAGTGAAAAAAGTAACGCACAATTTGTGTAAGATTCCAGAACTTCGATCATATGGGGTCGCTTTGCGGTTACCGTAGGCTTCGCTTAGCGGTTACCCCAGGCGAACCTTCATTCACTTTCGAGCCTTGTAAAACGTAAGGAAGTAATTTTGACAACTCAAATTGCTTTCTGCCCTCTCGCCACGAATTTTACTATGAAAATCAAGTGACAAAGGTAACGCACACTTTGTTACGCACTAGATCTATCATATTGGGTCGCTTTGCGGTTACCGAAGATTTCGCTTAGCGATTACCCCGCCGAACCTTCATTCGCTTTCGAGCCTTGTAGAAAAGTAAGAAAGTAATTTTGACAACTCAAATGAATTTCTGCCTTCTCGCCACGGCTTTTACTATGAAATTCAAATAACAAAAGTAACGCACACTTTGTTTAATATTCTGGAAGTTCGATCGTATGGGGTCTCTTAGAGGTTTACCAAAGGTAACGCTTTGCTATTACCCCAGACGAACCTTCAATCGCTTTCGAGCCTTGTAGAAAAGTAAGAAAGTAATTTTGACAACTCAAATGAATTTCTGCCTTCTCGCCACGGCTTTTACTATGAAATTCAAGTGACGAAAGTAACGCACACTTTGTTTAAGATTCTGAATGTTCCATTGTATGGGATCGCTTTGTGGTTACCGAAGGGTTCGCTTAGCGGTTACCCCAGACGAACCTTCATTCGCTTTCAAGCCTTGCAGACAAGTAAGGAAGTAATCTTGACAACTCAAATTTCTTTCTGCCTTCTTGCCACGGCGTCTATTATGGACTTTAAGTGACAAAAGTAACGCACACATTGTTCAAGATTCTGGAAGTTCGATCGTGTGGGGTCGCTTATTGTTTACCGAAGGGTTTGCTTAGCGGTTACCCCAGGCGAACCTTCATTCGCTTTCGAGCCTTGTAGAAAAGTAAGGAAGTAATTTGGACAACTCAAATTGCTTTTAGCCTTCTCGCCATGGCTTTTACTATGAAATTCAAGTGAAAAAAGTAACGCAAACTTTGTTTAAGATTCCGGAAGTTCGATCGTGTGGGGTCGCTTTGCGGTTACCGAAGGGTTCGCCTAGCGGTTATCCCCAGGCAAACCTTTATTCGCTTTCGAGCCTTGTAGAAAAGTAAGGATGTCATTTTGACAACTCAAATTGCTTTCTGCCTTCTCGCCAAGGCTTTTACTATGAAATTTCAGTGAAAAAAGTAACGCACACTTTGTAACGCACAAGTTCGATCATATGTGGTCGCTTTGCGGTTACCGAAGGAATGAAGACAGACTTGGGACATTTCTGGTATAGTCTGGAATTAAAGGTTTATTCTATTTGCTGACCAAAAAACAAGCAGCGTGAAGAAACGGACTGATACTGTAGTACTGTTATCAGGACTTACATCGCTACCGTTTCCCTAAGTTATGTGTGTAGTTCCCAATTACTATACTTGTATGGTGTTTGTTTCTGTATGTGTCCGTGGACTCAAGAAAAGCAGGCTGCAGCCTGAGTGATGTTACCCTTTGCAAAATAAAATAAAATGAAAAATGAAGTGAAATACATACATTGGTCTCCTGTGCCCTAGCATTTAAATTCAAATGATCCGAACGTTCATATATGGGGATGCCCTGCAAACTTCCCCAAAAGATCCCATTTACAACTTTTGGACATATTCCACTTAAAAGATGATTTATTTTGTAGTCCTTTGTTATTTTCAGACCAAAATGCTTATTTTAGGCTGGTCTTATCATCAAGCGGGTTTTAAAACGCCTTTAAACATTTTTCAGATTTAAAAACAAATCTTTATTTTAAAAAAAGGAACAGATTGGTACATGGTAATCACTATGCAATCATCTACAATATATAAGGTGAAAACTTGCTACCTTAAGCTTTCCTTTCGTCGTTAAAGGCAACCTAAGCAATATTACAGCGTCAAAGTGGAAATATTCTGAATAAGGCAATCTGCATGATATTGACATCTACTGCACTGTATTCTCACATTTACATCATGATTTGATACTTTGAGCGGTTAAAAACAGCCCAGAGACAAGTTGCACGAGGATATTCCTTATTATTGTACCCCCCAAAAATAAGGATTTGATCTGGAATCCTTGTGCAACTCATTCCCGCGCTGTTTTCAACGGCCCAGTTTATGAAATAATGATGTAAATGTGCATTAGATGTCAATATTATACAGACTGCCTTATTCAGAATATTTCCACTTTTAACAATGTGATATTGCTTAGGTTGCCTTTAAACATGCTTGTTTTACTCAAATTTGGTTTGGACAAACACCACGTCAAAATCAATCTTCTATTGGGGGATTTTTACTCTTATTTGCAGACGTGATATGTATATTTGGGGCTCCAAATGTCATGCTATTGAAACCCAATAACCTAGGACATTATTGAATTGGTCTTTAGGATAAAATGTATGAAAACCGTTTCAGCAAAGGAAAAGAAATATATAAGAAATGACAGACTTCTCGGATTTGAAACTCATTAACTTATCTTGTGAATATGATAAACCAAAATGTTAAGTTGAAAGTTCATCTTCGGACGGGGCAAAGACTCGCTGTCACGGCAAACTCCCTTCCACAGCAAACTCCCTTCCTCGGCAAACTCCCTTTCCCGGCACAAGAGAACATTGAACATTGAAAATCGCGAACCTACGACGCCCCCCCCCCCTAAAAAAACCCAGCCCCGTTCCGAAGACTGCAACGGAGTCTAGGCATTCCCTATTTAGACGGGATTGAACGAGAAAATCCCAGAAAATAACGGTCTAGATAGGGTCAAAGTCATATTGAAGCGTAGCTGTAGACAATTTGACTGTCTTTTTGGACTTTTATATTTCAAGTTAAAAACAAGAGCCTTTCTTTAGAAATAATAATGTAAGAGATTTGGAGGATATGAAGTTATTGGACCACACCGACACCGAAAAAAATGCATCACGTAAAAATTACCATTACAATTTCGATGCAGTCTACAAACAAAATCGCTAGTAGTCGCCTATTCCCCATTGTCCTGATAGTGCGTATCGTAAAAGCAATTCGGCATTTGATCAGGTATCATACTTCTGGCAGAGTTGGGGCCTTGTACATGCCTTATTGCTTAGATGTTTAGCCTTTTCTACGTGGACTTTCTTCTTTGCATATGAATGTAAAAAATGATAAGGATGATTCTGATATTTGGAGCTAAAATGAAGTTCGATTCAAGTATGTTTGACCTTGCAGTGAATATGGTACCATTGGAATGGTGCATGGACATTCCCTAACATATCTAACATAACTAAACCAAAGAGCCTTGACAAATAAAACAAAAACACAATCATTATCGTTTACCATTTATTACCTATATGGGTCTGCTGTGAATGATTCAGTTACCAGTTTCCAGTTGAAATGTCGAACTTGTTCTTTAACCGTCTTGACTTAAAAATCCTTCAGCCTGTTATGTACGGACAATATTCATTGTCATTGGTTGTATCTTATACATAGAAGTTATTTATGTATGTACGCTACACCTCTGAAATGTTGCAGGGTGTACAAAGATACCCGGTCTCATCAGCAATTTCCTTGTCATTGTCGATGTGGAATCATCTTATACACAGTCTATACCTATCTTATGAGCCTGTAAACAATCTCTTAATCGTTCTAACTGAAACCTTTTTCTTCATCACCACAGTATAAACCTTTCTATTGACAATCTACAATCTTTAAGTTCAAAGGTCAAGAACGATTCAAGTAGTCACATTTCATTGTATGGTCCAAATTTTAAGACGAAAATGTATGTATCTGGCATGGGGACATTTGGAGTCTTACCTGATAACGCTTTAAGCAATTAAGCATCTTGGGTCAAAATATTTGTAGCTTCCTTTTTCTTTTATTGGCAATGTCTTTACATTTTTTATTTGCAATGTCTTTTAACAATTATTATTCAATCAACATTACGAGAAGCATTCTTCACCATGAAATAATATGGATAACATATCATTATAGTATGGATAACAATAGACCCAATAATACCGATTGAACTATTTCACCACTGCGCGCAAGGCATCTATAGCTAGCGTTCAGCATTAGGTACTGTAATTCCGTAAGGAAGCATTTTATCCAATCTAAATGCCTTGATTCAATGATAGCGCAAGCACAGTTAAATTTCAAACTTATCTTAGCTAACTTGACATATAACACGTCGTTCGGTGTATCGAGCCAGATAACGCTATGCAATTGTTTGATATTAATCTAATAACATTTTTTAAATTTGAAATTTACCATAAACACAGCTCATTGAGAGTCACTCAAATGTTTTGTTTTCACTAACTGGAGTGTCATGATAGGTGTTTATTTCCCATTGTTTTTAGAACAATTTATCCATTGATATCGGCATTATCTATCAGGGAAGTAATAGTAATCATGTTTTATAAAGATATGGTTCTAGTTTTCTAGGGAATAGGATTTCGGTATGGAAGTCCCGGAGATGCAAGGTGTTGAAGAAGAAAGGGTGTCTGATCAGAAAAGGTGGCAAAACTTGTCCTTGCGTAGAATATTTTCGTGTTTGTGGCTTCTGCAACATCAATTTATCATTGCATTTTTATTTTATTTTAGGCAGTGTCCTTTCGCTTTTAATGGGAAATCTCTAAAGTAGTTAGACACATTGTGGTTGAGCAGTGGTGTTTCTAAGTATAATATAGTCATAAAGAATATATCATTTGACGTTACATACTAGAAATGCCATTGGCTTTTCCATTGGGCGAGAAAAACGATTTCTTTCCGATGGTTGTAATTCACTTTTTTTTTAAATTATGAAAGACAATTTAAATTTTTTTATGGTTTAGCCAATTCAACAATTGCATAATGTTTCTGTGCCTCTCGTGACATTGTCTTGGTTAATGATATTCCGATTAACATATTGATACAGCTTTAACACATTGCCCCGTTTAGCAGCATTAAACACCATAGGTAATTAAGGATCATCTTTAATGATCTATTAGACTTATTAAGTGATTTTGAAATGTATGTTTAAGGCAATGGTTTCTTGTTAAGGGCGAAATATACCAAACAACATGACAACTAATAAGAAAGCAAGATCATTGTTATGTTGTTTGTACTCCAGACACGTTGTAGTGGAAATTATAGACCAATTTTGACAAATATTTCACCTGGAATAGGTTTATCATAGAATGTATGATTTTATATTTCAACTGTTTTTAACTTAGATCCAGCTTTTTCAAGATGTGTTTCTCATGGTAATGACCTTGTCGTTAAGTTAGTCAATCATCAATTTCAGTTCGGTTGAATCACTAGCCTGAATCTTTCATTGTTTCAAAAAGTACGTTTTGTTAGAACCACTACTATTGTTGAGCATTATCTGAGGGAGTGTTCTGTAAATTTTAAACGTATCTTCCATGAACCAACAGGTAAAAAGTACATGTTCTTGTACACACTGTAATGAAGAACGTTGTTTCCGAAATTCTTTCCTATGTAGTTTGCTGGAGACAGAGTACGGGCGCACCTAGCATACTAGCAAGAAATGCTAGCTGAGAGAATGGTGCTATTAAACCACATAGTTACGTTTTATTTTTGATTGTAGCACTTTAGCAGAGACCACAAAGCACCTAAATACGTTGAATTACTCATGCGAAGCAGCGAAGAAGCAACCACTAGTGGAAAAAAAGGATGGCAGGCTGTTTTGGCCCTTATGGAAGACAGGTAAAGAAAGAGACAGAAAAAGAGTGAAGAGAGTGTGTCACAGTTAACCATTTGGGCCACCTAGATGCAATAATAGCTCTTAGAAAGCGTACCAGGTGATCTAAGCAAATAGATTGAATATTGACATCAAAATTCAAAGAGAAGAAAATAACAGCACTCTAAGAGTGATACATGATTCCTCTGACAGTGTGACTTCATTTGAAAGTTCCTTTAAGGGCTTCAGTATCACTTGCGACTTTTATATTATGCTATAGTTTGTTTTATGTTATAGTGTAGTTAAGACCAAGGTAACCAGTTGACATGATTAAGACTTGAAATCTGGAAAAATTCAAAAAGTTCAAATGAATCACACTCTCATCTAGGATAGTGACCAGGCTGTCCGTTTGTCAGTAGTCATCAGCGGAAAGGTATCGGATTATCCGACAGTAGTGACTCCTGTAATCAAACATAAGGGCGCATAATGAATAAAAGAGTGGCAGCTTTTCCAACCATATTATTTGCAGATGATGGTTGGAAATATTGTATACGGAGATTCAAGTTAACCTAGTATACCTTTCGATCTATAGTTGCCTTGCCGTCTCCTTTTTGACCTCATTGAACCAGACTCAAAACCACAACGAGCTTTACCATCTTTGACAAAGTGTGCTGGTCGTAGGTAGGTAGGTAGGTTGGTCATATAAACGTAACTTTACTTATCCTGAGGATCTGTGTTCAAGACAAAAGCTTGTCAAGAATAAAAGTGTTTTGCTTTTCCAATATAACTTTACTTATCCTGAGGATCTGTGTTCAAGACAAAAGCTTGAATGTCAAGAATAAAAGTGTTTTGCTTTTCCAATATCAGATGAACGTAAGAAGTGGGTTTGTCCAACATTTTCTGCGATGGCAAATGATTTCTTTTTGGGAATTTCTTCATCAACATTTCTTGACAAGCCAGCTACCCTGTCCTTCGTAATACCGATACCTTCTTAACTACGTATACCAAATATATAAAGACCCATGAAAAGCTTTTTGCGAAGGCATTTAATTCACAGTAATCTCTTTTACGCTTGTACTTACCACAAGTATCCTGACATTCCTCCACGGTTACAAAGTTGTTGCCGTTACCATCACAGCCTCCATAGATGAACTGCTCACACTGCCCAGTCTGGCTGTTGAAGTACCACCGTGGAAAGATAGCCTCACATGGTCCAGGGTCCATAGCCTGCTCACAGGGGTCAGTAGGTCCTGTGGTCAAAGAAAAAAGCCTTTCATTAATAAAAAAAATTGCTACTTTTCCAACCATGATATTTGCAGATAAAAGAAAGAAGTAGAATAAGTGAACTTATCCAACTCTGAAAACAGATGATATCTCGAGACGTCATTCTAATCCTAACACCTAAGTATTATACTCCTAGTCGGTCTTTACATCGAGATAAGATATACAAGATTGTCATTTTCTGCGATGGCAAATGATTTGTTTTTTGTGAATTTCATCATAAACATTTCGTGACAAGCCAGCGACCCTGCCTTTGTTTTACCTACTCAAAAACCAAACAAATAAAAATCCATCAAAAGCTTTTCGAGTAATACTGTAAACAAGAATACCAAAACACAAACAGAATAAAAAATTGGCGAAGGTATTTGATTCTCAACAACCTATTTTAGGCGTGTACTTACCACAAGTATTCTGACATTCCTGCTCGGTTTCAAAGTTGTTGCCGTTACCATCACAGCCTCCATAGATGAACTGTTCACACTGCCCAGTCTGGCTGTTGAAGTACCACCGTGGAATGTAAGCCCTACAGGGTCCAGGGTCCACAGCCTGCTCACAGGGGTCAGTAGGTCCTGTGGTCAAAGAAATAAGCTTTTCATGAATAAAAGAATTGCTGCTTTTTCAACCATGATATTTGCAGATAAAAGAAAGAAGTAGAATATTAAAGTTGACTTGTCCAACTCTGAAACCAGATGATATCTCGAGACAGCATTCTAATCTTAACACCTAAGTATTATAATCCTAGTCGGTCTTTACAACGAGATGAATACACAAGATTGTCATTTTCTGCGATGGCAAATGATTTGTTTCTGTGAATTTCATTATAAACATTTATTGACAATCCAGTGACCCTACCTTCGTTTTACCTACTCAACAACCAAACATATAAAAATCCATTAAAAGCTTCTCGGGTAATACTGTCAGCAAACATACCCAAACACAAACGGAATCAAAAATTGGCGAAGGTATTTGATTCACAGTAACCCAATTTACGCTTGTACTTACCACAGGTATTCTGACATTCCTGCTCGGTTACAAAGTTGTTGTCGTTACCAAGGCATCCTCCATAGATGAACTGTTCACACTGGCCGGTCTGGCTGTTGAAGTACCACCGTGGAAAGGAGCCCCTACAGGGTCCAGGGTCCACAGCCTGCTCACAGGGGTCAGTAGGTACTGTTGCAAAGAAAAAAAGCTTTTCATGAATAAAAGAGTTGCTGTTTTTCCAAAAATCATAGTTGCAGATAACGACAGAAGCAAAATTGTCCAACTCTAAAAACAAATGATATCTCGAGACAGAATTATAGTCCTTGTCGATCTTTAAATCGAGATAAAACACACATGATTGTAATTTTATGAGAATGATTTGTTTTAAATCTATTATTTTCATCATCAACATTTTTGACAAGCCAGCGATCCTGACCTCCATTTTACCTTCACCCACTCAACAACCAAATATCTAAAGATTCAAGAAAAGCTTCTCAAGTTGTGCTATCAGCAAACATACCCCAATACAAACGGACTTGTAAACGTAACCTTCTTGGCAAAGGTAATGAATTCACAGCTCTTTTACGCTTGTACTTACCGCAGGTATTCTGACATTCTTGCTCGGTTACAAAGTTGTTGTCGTTACCAAGGCAGCCTCCATAGATGAACTGTTCACACTGCCCAGTCTGGCTGTTGAAGTACCACCGTGGAAAGTAAGCCTTACAGGGTCCAGGGTCCACAGCCTTCTCACAGGGGTCATTGTCTGTATAATATTTGTGGGGAACTTGTCAATTCGCATTGTTCTGCCTGGTACATCAATTCTGCCTGGTACAGCAATTCTGCCTGGTACAGCAATTCTGCTTGGTACAGCAATTCTGCCTGGAATAGCAATTCTGCATAGTACAGCAATTCTGCCTGGCACAGCAATTCTGCCTGGTACAGCAATTCTGACTGGTATAGCAATTCTGACTGGTACAGCAATTCTGACTGTTACAGCATCTGGCTGGTACAGCAATTCTGCCTGTTACAGCAATTCTGCCTGGTACAGCAATTCTGCCTGGTACAGCAATGCTGCCTGGTACAGCAATTCAGACTGGTACAGCAATTTTGACTGGTACAGCAATTCTGCCTGGTACAGCAGTTCTGCCTGGTACAGCAATTCTGCCTGGTACAGCAATTCTGAATGGTATAGCAATTCTGACTGGTACAGCAATTCTGACTGGTACAGAAATTCTCTCTGGTACAGCAATTTTGCCTGCTACAGCAATTCTGCCTGCTACAGCGATTCTGCCTGGTACAGCAAAATTTAGATAGAAGGCCTCTCAAGAATGATCTGCAAATCCTCTGAAGTATGCATACCTCATATATCCGTGCCGACCGTTCAAACAAGAAGTATGGATAGGAAAGAATCATGCAAATAGTGCATCTTATATCGAGTAGCTGAAAGCATTCAAGAGAAAGAAAGCACCACGAAGATTCAACTTAGTATCCAGATCTATATTGGCCTTGCCTTCTTCGTTAATGTCAATTTCCTTCAATTGATTGGAGCCGATGTAGATACCATGGTTTCTGAATGCTGAATATTTTACCAGGCAAACTACAATAAACTGGAAACAAAACCATACCGAATTTCACCATCTTTGACGTGACAAAGTGCTTTTGTCACACAAACGTAGCTTCACAATCTGGCATGGCCGCGTCCTCCAGACGAAAAGAGGTATGGTCAAATTTTTGTTGTACTTCTCATTGGCGTTATTTCATGGAAACTACATATAAGCTTGTGCGTGACTTTGTACTAACCGATGCAGAGTGCCTTAACGATACTGTTGATGCTCGCAGTCAGGGCGGTATAATCTTTCAGCTCAATCACACGGTCCTGGTTGCCGTTGGTGATCTCTAGCAGCTCTGCGGTGTCAAAGTTGGCCACACCGATGGCGTACACGGTTACGCCGTCCGCGGCCAAAGCTTGGGCAGCCGCGACGACGTCATCCGCTGACTTCCCGTCAGTCAGAACTATCATAATCTGGAAAAGGGGAAATTTCTGTCTATACGAGAGTTCCATTAAGGTGATGTATAAGTAGATTTAAAATATCCGACGATGTTTCAAATGTGAACACTTAAAATCAGCTTTTAAAACATTTATTGCATGCTGTATACTTAATTATGTTTTCATCTACTTATTGATAATTTCTAAGGTCATTGGTTTCATCTCCTATGGTTGTGCATTTCATGCATTTTTACGTTGATTAAAACATCACAGAATACTTACTCTTGGAGTAGGTGCATCCCTCCAGTTGGCCTCTTGGCGCGCGAAATCCATAGCATTTCCCGTTGTCGTGCCTCCGTCTTGGTGTTGCATAGTGTTGATGGCGGTGACGAAAGATGCCTCATCAGGATGGTCTCCCAGGTTACACGCCAGTCTGGATAATCAGTTTGAAATACGTCAGAATCTGTCCATGAGTTTCAAAACCACAATTGCAGCATATGTCAGTGCTTTTCAATCTCAAACTTCCAGCATATGCATATGGTCGCAAACAAAATTTAATTTGTCTGGCGCTTGGGCAACTTGCTTGGCGATCATTCTGAAGATAAGCATCTATTCGGTTACTCCGCTTACGTTAGGTCACTTGTGAGCATTTGTGACACGTTGGAACATAACGCTATGTTGCATAGGGAGCAGAAACTCGGTTTCTTCAGGAATGGACGCCAAACTACGGGATGACAAACGTTCTTTGGGATGACGCAGAAACTTTTTGCTAAACTTGGTAACTTTACTTGATGATGCCAAACTATCAATGGGGAATACATGTAGCAACATAATTATAACGTTTCGGCCAAGACCTGAAAATAATGACCCAAGACAGTCAGGAATGCCGTAGAATGGTGCCTAGAAGACACACTCCACTACGCAGACTGACGACATTATCAAGCTAGTACAAGTAAGTAAATGTACGTAGGAAATATTTTGGTTTGTCTACTTTGTTCTGCCGGACAGTAAGACCATCAATGTGGTGGCTTCAAGAAAGAAAGGCTTTATACTTGCAAAGCATATTGAAGAAGAAAAACTTACGTGTTAAAATGGGAGTATTGGACAACACCAACTCTGGTGTCCGTTAAGCTGATGGTGAAGGCGCTGACCACATCCACAACAAACTGTTTGACTGTCTCGAAGTTGTCAGGGCCTACGCTGCCAGATCCGTCCAGAACGAAAAACAGGTCTGAACTCACGTCACACGCCACTGTTGGGTTAGGGAAATATCGATGAACGTCAAAAAACTTGGCAGGTGTCAAGTATTAGATACAGTAATAATGTACTTTCAAGTTTTTACTGTCCAGACGAATCTTGAATTCTACTTGAAGCTAAAGTGATTGCAGCGATTTCAGTCTCGAGTAACCCAAACAATGATTTCAAGACTTCGGACCGAGGATAGATAAAAATGGATTTTGTTGCTTTGATACTGAAAGTTTGAAATTCATTAGCTGTATAACTTAACTAGCCAGATATTTAATGTATGGCAGAATGGGCATTTTTGTACAATAAGTATACGTATAGAGGTTTCAGAATGAGGAAAACTTCGGACTTGATTTTGTTCTCATTTTCTTGGAACTCCCAAGGCCAGGGTACAACAATGACCTGTCACGGATCTGAACGTCTGGATTCTGTGGCTGGCACAAAAACACAAGGCCAAACATTGCCGTCTCAAAGAGAAAGAGAGTCATTGATCAGATTGTCATCTTTTAAACCTAGACATACCACATAAGTCTTCCATCAGCCTGATGGCGAGAGCGCAGCAACTGTAACGGTCGAACACTCGGTCTGAGCCACCCGCGATGTTCGCAAGCCCATTGAAGTTGAAGAGGGGGTCTCTTCCAACCGCCACAGCGTACAACTCAATACCCATTGCCCTTGCTGCGTCGGACTGGATTTCATACAGGTTGCTCGGGTACTAGTAAGTTGATAAGAACAAATAGAACAAATACTTCACACCTTGGCTGTGACAATATTAATGTGAGATCAATCCGGGGGTTCCTGACTGGTCTGTATTTCACGGGCTTCTAATTAAAAAAGAAGAACTTTATTGCACGGCAATTGTACACAGTACAATGTAGGGCAACAACAATTACACAAAGTACATAATAGAACAAAACAATAATGACTAACACAATTCTATGATATAGTATTACCAATGAGTGGGCTAATCATTAGTATCGGTATTCCTTCTAATAGCGAAGCAGTATTTGATATATTTGCCTCTTTTCGCAGTATGGGGTTGTGGCATCTAAAGATATATTCAAATCTGTTTGTATCATCGAGTCTCTTGAAATCCGTTGTACTTGATTCGAGCGAAGTGAATAATTCATTACGTAAAATAGCGTATCTGGAACATTCCATTATGAAGTGAAATTCATCTTCAATATTCTGTGGACTACTTACATTACACTGGCTTCCAGATAATGATGTATATAACGGGGGCTGCCCTAAAATGGTTCGCGCTCTAAGATGGCACAGATTTTTTGCTGATCTTATTACGCATAAGTACGCCGTATTTGTTGCCACTGACTATGCTGATTACAAAGGTAAACAACACGCGCGCAGTGAGCATGAGTGAATGAGTGATGACAGCCAAAGACTAGATAAAGTGAGTTTGACCTGATTCACTCGTCGAGTTAAATGTTTGAATGGTGTGGCTATCAAATGTTAACAGATCAGATTGTTTTACCTCATCATATTAGCGTAACCAAGACTCATTATGGACTGATAAAATGACAGATCTAAGAAATATATATACACCTATTGAAGAAAATGAATGAGTTCAATGTGAACTTGATATATGCTTTCTGGGTTGTGGATATCACATCAAAACATAACCTAACATTATGCATCAGTAGGTCTTTGTGAAAATAATATATATGCTAGAAAATAGATTCATTGTAATTACCTCTTTATACGCAAAACCATCTGTCAGTACAACAGCCGCACTGGGGATTCCATTTCGGTAATTGGCCTGAAACAGACAGAACAAGACAGTGTAAAGCAACATATATACTCTTGAAATGAAATATAAACAATCCGATGAACTATTTTCTATATCAGAAATGAGGTCACAAAATACAAAATTCGTGGCTGTGGTGTAAAAATGGGTACCTGACTTCGGTCGGGGAGGGAGAAGACTACATTTACCTTCTGTCTGTACCGTGTATGTGGCACTGTTAAAAGTCACAAAAGTGCAGTGCCACATTGTCCTCGTCTGTCCAAAAGTAAAATAGAAAAAAATTAACACACACAATTCCGTCCCAGTCTCCTAACAGGAAAAGACTACATCATAAACAACGTACAAAGCTAGAAGATGAGCAAACAACGCTCTTACCGTACACATCATATGATAAATGGCATGCCCAGCTCGGCTCTCCCCTCCAGTGAACTCAGCAGCCTTGATTTTGGGGATGAGGCCGGATGTGTCCACGTTGTAGAGTCCCAGAGAGATCAGCCACGTCGATATGCAGTCAAACACAATGTACCCGACCTGCAAGCAAAAACAATGATAGATATATCATTCTGTAGAATATTTCATATGACATTACAACTGTGAGGTGTAAAATGTACTTGAGTCATTATTCATCATCATCATTAATCATCCTCTATGAGGTGCAGCAAGTATAGTTTGTCTTCCAGAACAGTCTGTCTTTCATCGCTGTGAGAAGTTCCAGGCCCTCTAGACCAGCTTCTGACTCAAAAAGTTTCTTCAAAGTTGTCCTTGGGCGACCAACACATTTCTTACAGATATCAGGTGTCCAGAACTTGAGTCATATATACATTCAAATCACAATCATAGTAATGCACTCATGGCACTTGTTCTCGGGAAAGTGCAGCAGTCTGATTTGTCACAGGATTCCTTTCTCACTGTCTTAACGTATAGAATAGAGTGTGTCAATTATGAGCAACAGTCATCTTAACAGATTAGGCTTGCAAGCGCTAACTTCTACAATAGCTACTATTTAGGACTGTCCAGGCAGCTAAAATCAGGAAAAACCAGACTGATGCGCATGGCAGAAGAAAAGCGGATCCTGCGAAAAGAACTCTGCAACAGACCTGAGTCAGCTTACAGATGTGCCCTATGTGGCAGAGGCTGTCAATTTCGTATAGGACTGTTTAGCAACAGTCGACACTGTAGGGATCAATTAGGATTTTACCATGGTCAATATTGACCGAAGGAGGCCATATACAGTATTTATTATTACGACTACTACTTACGTCTACATCCAGACCATACAGACACTTGATGATATGAGCGATGTATTTCTCGGCGATGTACATCCCGTACGGTCCAATACTTGAAGAACGGTCCAGTATGAACACGATGTCGAAGGAACACCCTGCATTAGTTAGTTAGAGGCATTGCATTAGAGACAAGTATAACAACGATAAATATATCTGGAAGAAGCTGACTTTAAACAAATAAAATGTAATGTAAATGCTATAGTCATGTGGTATCATGCCTGTAGAAATCATCCTCCTACGCAGGGACATCCAACCGCGAAACTGCTTATCTGGATGTACCCTGCCCTTTCAACCGTCACTCTTAGTTCCTGACCGCCCTGCTTATGAATATTAATGAGCTTACCCTTATAGAAGAACTTTATTGCACGACAATCTTTTTAAATGGTACAATGTATGGCAACGACTTTACACAAAGTACAAAATAGGTGTATAGAATAATACTTAACATCCTAATTAACATAACAAGAAGGGCTAATACAAGTATTTGATATAGTGTTAGAATCGAGTTGGGCTAATCATGAATTTCAGTATTCTTTCTAATAGCGAAGCAGTCTTTGATATATTTGCCTATCTTTGCATTATGGGAGTTGTGGCATCGAAAGATATATACAAATCCGTCTGTAGCATCGAGTCTCTTGAAATCTGCTGTACTGGATTATATATGCGAGACCCCTTGTGTAAACTGAAAGGCCTATTCTCTGATTGGCTGACAGCTGGTTTGAAGGGATACAGGAACTAAGAGTGACGGTTGAAAGAGCAGGGTACATCCAAACAGGCGGTTTCGCTTTTGGATGTCTCTGCTGTTGGATGTCTAGGAGGATGGTAGAAATGTTCAGGTATCAAAGTGTAAAACAAATGATGAAGCATATTCTGATGCACTGCTGTAGGACTTAAACCAGCATCACGTACCTTTGCAGATAATTTTGTTGTTTTTTCTGCAGATACAACGTTCACCGTCCTCTACCCAGGTTTCTCCGAGCTTAAAGTGAAAAGAAAATGCAATACAATCAACTGAAGCACCTTAATGAACATTTCCAGGTGGAAAAGATAAATAGTGATGAGTTTATTTCCAGACATTATCATATGTGGCATATTACAACGTAGCATAGAAAATCAATAAATTGCTACTGACTGCTTAAATTTTGAGTGATTCAAACTTTGACTGTTTTGATAAGATTCTTAAAAACTATCATCCGAAACAGCTTATTCACGTCATGTAGTACCTTCTCGATATAACCATCAAAATAGTAATTGTTATGAAGTAGAAACTAAGGCATTCACAATAAGTTCCCCTCACTACGTGGTTACGCCGGCCAGAGCAAGTAACTACAGTACATCATTGTGTACTAACTAGGGATCAGGTCCAGGTCCGGACCTGAACCTGGACCTGATTCAGTATGTGAAAACTTGTGTATGGATGATGCTCAAAACAATCATCCATTTCGCCACAAAGAAATCTCTTTTGTGGAGTATTCGGCTTTTAAAATCCTACAAGGCTAACCACGTCTGTACTATTGACTGTAAGACTTCATGAAATGGTTATAGACTCTACTTCGGTTTTGCTATTTTCCTCGACCGGTAAGCCCCGAATCATGTGAATGCCTGATCAAATAATCGGTTCATTTTCCAATAGGTTCAACATCCGGGCCACCGAATTTGTTCAGGTCTGTTTTATTCTGGACCGGTCCAATAAGAAAAACCGGTTTTGTACCGGTACACTGTACCGGTTTTGTACCGGTACACTGTACCAGTACCAGCACCCGCCCCTAATACTAACCTCGTAATAGCGGCCGGTGTCAGGGTCAGTGCATCCGCACTCCTCTAGCGGGACACAGTGCGGTCCGCTCATGACGTACCCTGGATCGCACTCGCAGCACTCTACACATCCTACACACGCTAGGTCCGGGAGGGGGTGCTGGCAGGTCGGAGGGCAGATGCTCGTGCACGGATTGTAATGGCTGTTAGGTGGACACGGCAAGGCTGTAGAAAATAACATACTATTAGGTCAGCTCTGCAGAAGTTTCTCTTTATTATCTCCATGAAAAATGGAGATAGTTTTGGGTCTGTCTGTCTGTCTGTATGCGTGTCTGTGTGTTTGTGTTTCCGGATATTTGTGGTCAGCATAACTCAAGAACCTCTGGATGGATTGCCATGATATTTTGTATGTAGGTAGGTGTTGGGAAGACGAAGGTCAAGATCAATTTTGGGCCCCTGGTATATGTGACATCAGTACTGCAGGATATATTCCGTTTTTTGTATCTTTTTACCTGGATGTGCTATGGTCTTGATTTCTTGGTAAAAGTGCTATAATCCTTCGAAATGGTAAATGATTGCACAATCAACATTGCGACCAGTGTTTCTTATCTAAATGTTGAAATCATTTACATAATAAGACTATTTCATGTAGATATGAGGTCTCCGAACTCTTGTTTTTGGTTGATTTTTGGATTTTTATTCATCAAAGACATATGAAACGTCAAGCAGAATATAATTCATAATGCATAAATTATGGACATAAGATAGATAAATGCCATTTCAACAACAGCTCTGCTGACCTCACTGTCCCAAATGCATCAAGCTACAATTATACTCTAAAATGAAAAAGATGACGCTAAAAACCTGACTGGACTTCAACGTAGATCGAGCATGAGAATCGAACTTACGACAACGGGTCGAAGTACGCCAAGCAATGGCCACACCGTCGTCCTCACAGGCGTCAGCGTATGCCTCTAGGTTCTCACAGAGGCCTTCGATTTCGCCATCCTGTGCACACATGTCGAAGACGCAGTCATTGAAGAAATCTAAAGGATCCACACAGCCATGGCACCCAGCAAACGGACCGTCAGTGTCTGTAATGAGCCCACACATGTCATTTGCCGACACAGTTGTCAGCAAGCCTGGTGGACACGTGGGCGGGGGTGGGTGTCCTCCACATCTGAGGCGGGCAGAAAATGCCATCATATCATTGTTGTTAAAACACGTTGGTAAAAAAAGGTAGAATAGTGATTTATACAGGTGAGGCTATGGCACCGGTGAGGTGAGGCATATCCCTTGCCGCACCAATTGTCGGCTCAACTGCTTTTCCCCTAGGACTATTCAATACCTTGCCCGAAGACACCGTTCAGTCCCGTTCCCTGGCCACTTTCACCATAAAGGTGCCCAGTACTCCCTCTTCTCCTTAATTAGTCTACTGATTGAATAGTGGTGACCTATTACCTCTGACCCCGACATGTCAATCATTGCCGACTCATTGGACATTACCAGAAGAAGAAGATCATAAGTAAACGATTTTCCAGACCCTTTAATGTCCTGAATCCACTCAGCCTGACAGCTTGACAGAAGCAGATATAAAACCTCATCAATATCATTAAACGAGCGCACAATCAAATGGATGAGTGTGTGGAAGCAGAATTCTTGGGTATTGGTCCATCCTTTCCCTTCTTACATTTATCAATTGTGGAAATGTTATTTACACAGCCTATCAAGTAGGCAAATAGAATAATCGCCACGTTTCACATAGCCATAGAGCTTACCTCTCATCGTCTTCGTCCTCGACCAGCCAGCTATCTCCGAAATCGTTCCAGTTCAGAGCGATGGTCTCCAGGTCTGACATCATGAAGTCATCGCTCATGACGCCGTTGTAGTTACCGCACAGTCCACACATCCTGCCCCAGTAGTAAGGAGTAACCGTCACCTGTAGCAGGGTTTAAAAGAAATCATAATTTGTGACGGACCGAGACGAGGGGTGATACAAGCATAGTCGCGCTTGGGATTGTTTTCTCGCCGCAATTTAAGCGCCACCTACTTATAGCGGCGAGAAGCAGAACTGCAATCAGAAGCTCTGAGAAATGTGTCTGAGAAACATCGAAACGTATATAAAGCCAAGTAAGTACCTACTGGTTGTGAAAACGAATTCTCCTATATCCTATATTCTACCAACCTGATGAAATTATTTTCCGAAGGGATCATTCTTTCCATATCAGATGGCTACCTAGATAAGATGGTTTACTGAGAAGCCAATGATACAATATACAATTATCAATAGGTATGTCTACGACTAGCCGTGGAACACTCCTCCTTCAAGCTATACTTTAGCACTACGGGGTCCCCCAAGTCGACTTTGGAAAAATGATAGCAGCTCATTCGTCCCTCGTGGTTTCTTCAGTTTAATTCAAACATTCAAAGTTTCAAGGACACTAAACTGAAGAAACTACGGGGGACGAATGAGCTGCTATCATTTTTCCAAAGTCGACTTGGGGTCACATCGGGTCAAATTCCCGCATTAAAATAATGACAACAAGCGTTCGCAGAACTCAACCTTCGTGAAATGGGTGATGGTGCGGTGGTGGAGGGTTTATATGTAGACATGTCATTGGCTAGCTTTAGTTATGTGTCGTCCACAGAGCGTCACTTGTAAGTGGAAGTGAGAAGGCGAGGTGTTGAGAGGATGTTGTTGGTTTTAAATATGAAACTGTGAGGTGCATGTCAGGATGAGCGTTTTCTACGTCAGGCCGACATTATTGGAGACTTTTGTATGTCATTAAGAATCTAATAGGCAAGTTACTTGGAATCTTGGCAGTAGGTGGTCAATGTTATCTGTGAAATGCATTGAGAAGTTGTAGAATATAATGCGAAGACAAAGGGTTTGTGGTTTTTACTATGGAATGGAATGTATGTGTACGTTATGGCCTGCTACAAACTGTGTAAAATGAAACCGTGTCTCTACGATTTACGGGAGATGAAGAAGGCTTGCTTACGCTTTTTGGGAGAAAGCATGGAGACCGTCACATAGGAAGGTGCGCCGAAAAAAGTGATATAGGCAGTAGCTGTATTCTAAAAGTATTCTATCATCCATCCTTTCTTGTTTGTGCACATGACACAAACTGTCCTGTCCATTCATTTCCATGGACAAAGCAAATACCTTTCATTGTCTTTTGAAGATAAAGACTTATATTGACTGGGCTAAAATCGACTGTTGCATCAAAATATCAATAAAATAACACATAAAACAATAACGTTGACCACATCAACGCCGTCATTGGTGAGATCCACATAAATGATCTTCACATCCCCAGCGAACACCTCCAAAATGTGATGGCTGGTGTCGTCACGGAATGCTCCTCCACAGGTACATAAAAGTATAACTTCCATTTTGGGCTTGCGACTTGGAACTCATGGAACTTTTCAGATGACCCCTTTTCTCTTACCCAATCGTTTTAGTAACCTATCAGTACAAATGGCATGAATCTGCTAACTAGCACCTGCGACCTACCCTAGATTAAATTGCAGAGAAATCAAGACATCAAAGTATAACTATCCATCTGGGCTTGCGACTTGTGACTCATGGAACTTTCGACATGACCCCGTGCGTGTCTCTCACCTAATCGTTCTCGCGACATGTCGGTACAAATGACGTGATTGTGTTAATTACCACTTGTGTCCTTGTTGTGACCTATATACTCTACATTACATCGCTTGGAAAACAAGACATAAAAGTATAACTTCCATTTTGGGCTTGCGACTTGGAACTCATTGAAATTCTGACATGACCCCGTGTCTCTTGCCCAAACGTTCTCGCCACATATCAGTACAAATGGCCGTGCCGTGGCGGGAACGCTTTATCCGCCCGCACGGGGCTTGTCAGTCAATAGATACGCCTCGCGACACCTTTTCTGTCCGGGATAACATAAAACATGCATAATTTCTTCCTTGGAAGAGAGACCAAATGCTTATCCCGACAAGAAATTTGTCCAATTTCAGCAGGTAGGATAACAAATCCACCGCGGGAAGCAAATGTATCAATGGTTGCAACAATGATGATGTCGTAACATTCTTTGTTTCACAATGCAGTCCACTACATTGTGTATCCCATATGTCTAATGTAAACTCCCTATAAACAATCTCATCAATGACTGCAAGTTACTGTGAAAAACAAACCCTGCTTTGTTCATCAGTGTATTGTACCGGTAGTAACTGTTACATGTGCAACCCTTTTAAAACGTGTAATACACGCCCCTGTATACAATATCATCATTGCCCTTAGTCTACAGATTATCAAATCTTATGGGGAACATGCACACCCCATCATGTATAATGTACTGTCCCTATAAACCATTTTCTCTATTGCGCAACTATGACCTTTGGGATCACTTCCTGTTGGGACGGGGTAAGCATGAAGCCCATCGGCATGACGTAATATCACCTAAATATAGCACGATTGCGTAATACCCACGATTGCGTAATACCTACGATTGCTGGTAAAACCCATTTTCCACCTACAAACATCCCCTGCAAAACCGTCAAAAGCCACTAAACGAAAAAATGCCTCGTACGTTTCTTCTCCTTCTCAAGAACTACCCACATACCAAATATCAGAGCAATCTGTCCAGCCGTTCGCGAGCTTTTCTGTACACAGACACGCACCATACAACGGTTTCCAAACATACCTATTGCATTCTGCTAATTACCTCCTAATTTGCATAACAATCATACAATTATGTACATCACTACGTAAGCTATCTGCATACCTACAGTCATTCCGATCCATCGACCCCTGCTTGCATTATTCCTTCTCGAAACCTAACACAAGAATGACTTTCACCGCCCCAGCAAAACCCCTAAGTGGCCAAAACTTACACACCTTACTATTCATTTACACAGCTACCTACCACGTAAAAATCATCACCCAAAAAAGTCCCGAAAAAAAAATATCAAAACCGGAAGTTCTGCTGCAGTACAATAACACTCCGCTAGAACGCCCTGCCGTAACGCAATTCCTATCATTCCTTCCTCATGTCTAACCCTACCCACATACCAAATATCAAAACAATCCATCCATGCCTTCCCCAGATATCAGGCTGACAAACGTCCCTCTCACACACAAACAGCACTCAAAACAAACCCTTCGTTTCACGAAGGGAAAAATGGCCGTCCGGTGGCTTTTATAATGAAGCTTTGTTTTCGAAGCCCCCCTGTGGATTACTTCGGGCCTTCTGGAGTTGTTTTTTTCGCCCGGCAAGGCAGGTAAGTGTGTTGGAAATCTAGGGAGTTCAAGAATCCGGCCCGACCGGAAAGAATAAAGGCCCAGCGAACACAAGTTGAATCCTGTCTTCGGCGTGCCTCACGACTCCGTAGTGCTAAAGTATAGTTCGAAGGAGGAGTGTTCCACGGCTAGTCTACGACATGCAACTTGTCAGAATGTGAAATTGCCGGCCTTACCTTCACACAGTGACGCCCATTGTAGAAGATGTCCACGCAGTACTCTACCAGCCGCACGTGAACCCATATACCTCGGTACCTAACGTCAATCTTGTCCATCGCCAGAGTGAATGGAACCGAGTACAGCACTCCATTCACCTTTAAATAGAAATAAGGCACCTTAGATGTTCCTGCCAATATAGGCTAAATGCAGCAATTCTATTGTGTTACATGGGATTCTAAAGGCTAACAGTACTATGATACAGTGGCTTTGCATAAAGAATGGTAAATACAGTAAAACGTGTCCACGACGACCAGCCGGGGGACCGGAAAAAAGCGGCCGATTTAGCCAAGTGGTCGGTTAGAAGAGTATCGACTCACAACATGCCCGATGCATATACACACGCACGTGCATCCGCCGCCATCTTTATTGTGAACATAACATCGTAATGGCAGTCAAAATCCGACGCAAACTGGCTGAATTCGGCACAAAATCGTGCTAGTTATCATTGTAAATCGATGACACTTCAAGATTTGAAAATGAAACGGTCGTTATGGGCAGGGATTTGGTCCAATTTTTTGCTAGGAGGTCGTTGTGAAGAGGTCGCCTAATGCTTACATCAATGGGGAAAAATTTCGGGACCGAGAAAAAGCGATCGTAAAGTCCAGGTGGTCGCCAAGAAGAGATGGTGGCTTGAGCAGGTTTGACTGTAGTGATCATCGATTACCTCAGGTGACTTGGTGACTATACAAGGTGCGTCCACAGACAAATTGCTATCACGGTATTCCCTTCTGCAAAAAAACAATGAATCTCACCGTCACATCATTTCCTTGGTGAATTCCGATTTCGTACCCGTGTGCTATCACGAACACTTCACGCACAACGGACACAACTGGCCTGCGAGGTACGGGCACGTGTTGTACTTCCACTGTAAAGTCGCTAGGGTTCCCACAGTCCTTGGCGAATGTGTATCTGCACGGGCCTTGGAAGTGATGACGCTTTCCGTCGAACATCGTGACGTGTGGATCTCCGCATGCGCGGCAAATTCCTCTCGCTAGGCAAACACACATAATACATGTTTAGAATATTGTCATTGTTAGGGTGCTAGTCATACATACGTCTAGTGTAACAAGAATCTCAAACAGCAATGCTGGTAACATGCTTGCTTTTTATATGAAATTAATACAGTCTTGTCACTTTGGATTATGAAGTGCGCGTAGATTATGATGATGATTAAGAAAGACACTGTCACAAAGTTTTCAAGACCTTTGCCCCCATGTATGACAGCGATAAACACGTTAAATGATGTGAAAGCCAAAGGTGAAATATAAAACTTGTTAATTAAGCAAAACCCACGTGACATTCTAGACAGAGTTTTTTCCTGACATACACACGCCACCGTGCACACACACATATACACACATACACACATCTTACCATACACACACTCTCGTTAGAAAGCAAATGTAACAAGAGTTCGGAGACCCCATATCTCCATGAAATAGTCTGATTTTGTACATGACTTTTGCATAATCTACGCTTAGTCATGTACACCTGTAAATAACCTACGCTGGTTACTATGTTGATTGTCCAATCATTTACAACATCGATGAATTATGTCACTTTTGCATTAATTATGCAAATTGGGGTCTCATTTGCATAATTGGTATCTGATAATGCTCCACCTGTCACAAACTAAATAATTATGTTGCATGTATTTGAATTACTTTAAGGAAACACTGCAAATACAGATTTTCCTCATTTCATATGCAAATTAAGTATCAGTTTGCATAATTTGCACTTCATGATGTGCATCTCTGTCTAAGCTACCAAATATCGTGTAAATTTGTCATTCCCTTCTTCAGTTATCCTCCTTAGAAGATTTTGACAAAAATGCCCCTGCAGTTCCAGAGTAACCTGCTAGGGGGACCGAATATACACCACATATCCCTTATGTCACAAGCTCTCTGCCATCCAAAAATCAAGACCATAGCACATCCAGTTCAAAAGATCAAAAAAATTAAAAATGTTACGTTGTATCATCACAACAATAAGTGTTGATACCTACCTGGCCTTGCACACAGGTCGGTCCGGGTTAATCCTATAGAAACGGAATATATTGAGAGTCATGTTGTCCATGGTTATGAGTATCCTCCGTTCATCATTTTAAAACTCGTTCAACTACTGATATGAGCACAACTTCCATTATGTTTATCAACCAGCAAGCCTTTGAAATCTCATACATTGAAATAATGCCATATTACTAGTATTGAATCATTAGCGGCTAGTTTTGCCATCTTTATTATTTTTTTAAGTAATCTTACCTTCACAGACGATCGTGTCTTCTGCAAGGCATTCACACATCTCACCGTCATCTTGCCACACATCTCCTAGCTGAAATGGTGAAAAGGGTAACAACTTTAGCACGCATCAACAATCTAAGATATGCCTTTTACAATTTATATAATGTGGAACTTTACCGCACCAATGTATCCTTGAAAACTACTTCTTCACCTCTCTTCATCACCGGAAATTTGGTTTTTTAAAGGAGGTACAATGAGACAATCTTATTTGTTACAAAGCTGAAATATGTTGTGTGTCTATTACCTAAAGAAAGAAAAAAAATAACTTTGTGAATTGTAAATGATGGCTAACATGTTCATGGTAATAGCTTGAAACATAGATACTTTGTCATTCACAATCAATCAGACTTACTGCATGGTAGAACCCCTCGTCGTCGATGCAACCGCAGTTCGTTTGAAGTACGCATTCCTGTCCACTTAGCACGTAGCCTTCATCGCACTCGCAGCCTTCCTCGCAGGGAAGGTTACAGTTGTCCGGGGCGCTTGGGTTCACGCAGGTCGCAGGGCAGGCGCTCGTGCATGTAGAGAAATGGCTGTTTGCTGGGCAATCCATAGCTACCGAAAGCAAAAAGTTCATGCCAGTTATTAAGCTGTTGGAGACATAGAACTATAACTGCATCTTTAAGAAGTAAACTACGATTATAGAACAAGGTGTTATCTAAAACGAATTCCCTAGGGAATGCGTGCGTGGAATATTTAGAATTCCTGGCAACTCAATCGCAGTACTATGCCAACGGCTCCGCCCCTGAGGCGTCGCCAAAAAATAAACATCTGTAAGAACCCCAACAACTGGATGGGTTGAGTCTGAGAACGGAACTTACGACAAAGGTCTGGTGTTCGCCAAGAGAAAGGAGACACGCCTGCGCGCACACAAGAGTCATAATATGCCTCTAGATTAGCGCACAGAAAGTCTCCATTCGTTGCACACGTGTCGAAGACGCAGGTTTCCAGATACGTCCCAGGATCTACAGCGCCATGGCATACAGCAAACGGGCCTCTCTGATCTTCAAGCACCCCACACGGGACCGACTCGTCACACGGTCCTTCTGTTGGAGGTTCACCGGTCGGTCGGTCCCCATCACAACTGAGATGAATATCGTTGAAGAGGTTCATCAGTCACGTATGTATCCAGTTACTATCAATTTTAAGTGACTGTTTTAAAGGTTACGAGTACGTACCTCCAAATTTTCGATGTCTATCTGCACATCTTGGTCACAGAGAATGGTCTAGTCTCGATCTCACGAGAGAACACGTACAGGCTAGGAGGTGGGGGGAGGAGGCAGATGTTCTACGCATGCCTGGTCTAGTCTCGTGTTCTCTCGTGAGATCGAGACTAGACCATTCTCCGTGACCAAGATGTGCTGATAGACATAGAAATTTTGGAGGTGCGTACTCGTAACCTTTGAAACAGTCACTGTTAGAAGGAAATTGATAGTAACTGAGATGAACATAAATTGAATTATTAGTTGAAGTAGCTGCATGCTTCTCATTCTGTCATTGAAGGCATAACCCATTAGAAAATACTTGATCTATTTGAGAATATTTTGGTCAATTGAAATAATCTCTATATGTTATATCATATAGCCTGTATCAATATAACATACGTATTGGTGTCGGTCTCCCAGCTATTCCCGAATTGGTTCCAGTTCGAGGCGAAGTTCCCATCTGGCATCTTATCGTCATCGCTCTGTATACCGTTGTAGTTACCGCACAGTCCACACACCCTATTCCGGTAGTTACTTGGAACCTCCACCTGTAGCAGTGTTAAGATAGCATCATGATTCTCTTCCCAATAACCTACTTGGTATAACAGATTATTTTGTTTTGTCAGCTATTCTGATCAGCCGTATGACAACAGCTTGCAACACGGAGATTTTCCCAAACCGTCTGTTTCCAACATGTCAGAATTTTTGTATTGTATTGTATTGTATTGTATTGTATTGTATTGTATTGTATTGTATTGTATGGACCGACTACTCTCTCTTCGCAACTAGGGGCTGAATTGCGTGGAGCTTACAATAGATGGGGCTAAGTTGCAAGGGTCTAAAATGGCAGCCAGTATACAGCGCCTAATGACCTCAATACGACAGTAATTGCTCCAGGTGCGGCCAGGGACATGTAGGTTTTGAACCACTCACATCGCAACATGTGGTGGGTTCTTTAACGTGCCCGGGGTATACGTATGGCTCTCCCAGACACGGGACCTCCATTTTACGTCCTATCCGAGAGACGGCCCTAGCCGAAGCTAAGTATTCCTTTTCACCTGAGCAAAGTGAGGAATGCCGTGTAAAGTGCCTTTCCCATAAGGGCACAAGATCGGTGGCACGCAGCCGGATTCGAACTCAAGACCTCTCGGTCCCGAGACAAACACGCTGCCGCTGCGCCTCGCGATCTCACAGAACGGAGACTGGAGCTGCCTGTACTGTGCTTACCTTAATTTCATGGACTCCGTTGTAGAGAATCACCACACACAATTCTGTCAACTCTACTCGGACAAAGGAGGGGCTCATTGTGACCTCGATCTTGCCATTCGCTAGGTCGAAGGAAGGCAGACGAGTCGGTCCGTTCACCTTGTTTGATGAAAACAATACATGCAGATTGTTATGAGAAGCAGATGAAATAACACACCATATAAGTAGACATGAAATGAAACAGGCAGATATAGCCCCTGACCAAAGCTTCTGTCCATTCTGCCCAAAGCATATTGAAGATGAATTTCACTTTATAATGGAATGTTCTAGATACGCTAGTTTACGTAATGAATTATTCATATTTCTCGAATCAAGTACAACAGATTTCAACAAACTTGATGCTACAAACAGATTTGTATATATCTTTAGATCCCAGAACTCCCATAATGCAAGAATAGGCAAATATATCAAGGACTACTCTGCTATTAGAAAGAATAACGAAACTAATGATTAGCTTACTCCATATTGTAATACTATACCAAAGAATTATGTTAGCCCTTATTGTCATATTAACTACGTTGTTAAGCTTTATCCTATACCTCTATTTTGTACCGTGGCCGATATGAACAATGTGCAAGACACTTACTATTCTGCTTAAGACACTTATTTTTCTGCTCAACACTTACTTTTTTTGCAAAACACACTTTTTTCTGTAAAACGCACTTATTTTTTACTGTACAACACACTTACAACAAAGTTCCGCTATAGTATCGTAGCAAGCTGCTAAGGGGCCCAAAATCTAATAATAATCGTTTCGAGGTGTAATGAAGATACACACACAAACGCTACCGAAAATACAACCTTCTAGCGAAGGTAATACGCAGGAAACGACCAGAGGTACTTTCTCAGAGAAGTACAAATTACTGCTCACCGTTACAACTTTGCCTTGAAGAAGCCCGATTTCGTATCCGTATGCTATGACGTACACTTCGCGCACAATTGAAACGGATGGCCTCCAGCGAGCAGGTACTTGTTCTACTTCCACAACGAAGGCATCGTTTCCACAGTCCTTGGTGAACGTGTATCTGCATGGACCTTGGAAATCATACTTCGTTCCGTCGAAGGACGTGAAGTGTGGATCTCCCCATGCGGAGCACGTACCTGTCTCTGCCCCGCAAACTGTATAAAAGGACACGGTTAATAGGGCCTTCATACTGAAACCGAATTAGCAGGAATCAAGCAGAACCAACCGGAATGAAGTATATGCAAAATTCGTGCCACATTCGGGGCCATTCCATGTGGGAATTCCAAATGGACCTTATATCCCCTTCACACGAGAAGGAATGAGCCGGAATGCCGTCAGAATTACTTTTTTTCCCTATTCCTGGCAATTCCTGGCCATTCATAGTGTATTCTAGAATTTCTGACTGCATTCCAGATATTCTTTTGGCCACATTCCAACAGGATCGAAGTGGCTTGCCTTTTCTACATCGAAAGAGATAAGAATGTTTCGAATAATGTTGAAATGCCGTAGAAATGCGGTCATACTGCAGTTAGAATAGTTAGAATCCACTTAGAATGCCATTCGATATTTCTCCGCTTCGAATGCACCTCGACAGTTTTTAACATGTCAAAACCTTTCGAGCCAGCCAAAAGAACGGGCACAAATAGCTGGAATGTAGTAAGAATTTCTGGAACACACTACGAATTGCCAGGAATTGCCAGGAATAGAAAATAATAGTCATCCCGACGGCATTCCGGCTCATTCTTGCTCTCGTGTGAAGGGAGCTTAAGACAGCGATCATGACCGGTAAAATTTTTTAAGTCAAGAGATAAGAAAGGTTGAAGGATGACGTACTAACGCCATAGCTCAGTGTTACTCAACATCTTTTTTTCAGAAGCAGCTACGTGATTAACAAGAGTTCGTAGACCTCAGACCTGCATGAAATGTATTGGGTGTTTGTAGACTTATTACATGTAGTTTTTTTTCCATGGTGGTGGAAGTTGTTTGGGTCTGTTGTATGTGGTTGGATAATTTATTTTAAAGCAAAAAGCTGCATTTTCTTGTATACAATATATCTAGTAGTCCTTTTTGTTAACCACCTAGTATGCTTCCAGCTCATAGAAAAGTCACGTGCAACCGTTTAACTTTGTAAATAATCATTCCATATATACCTTCCACGTGCTATCCTCCACAGCAGGCTCTTTGGGACTTTTTATCATCTTTTTTTTGGCTCTTGATATACTTTTGCTGGATATTTCTTTTCGTACTGTGTATTTTGTATCACTGGGCCCTAGCAATTGTACCCATAACCTAATAACCGCTTCCGACCAAGCAGAGCAGCGTCTCATCAGCTGGGACCATTTACCGGTGAAACAACCATCTCATTTGTTCAAACAAGCACCTGTATAGAGCAAACACCCAGCAAACATTTAGCAAAAAAGCAAAAAAAGCATTTGTAAAGCATAAACAAAGCCTCCACCACTAACATTGTACCAAAATTGCCTTAACTTAAGATTACCTAGGTCAAAAACATAGCAGATATTGGTGGCCAAAATCTTATTATCTACTTACATCATGGGGATGGCATCACCAAAATAAGACCACAGGAAGTCCCAACCAAGGACACAAGATAAATAGCCAACTGCAGTATCAAGACTAACCATTAAGGCGACCAAATTAAAAACACTCAGATAAACACCAACGGCACAAAAAATTAATGCAATTTAACATTCAGTACAAAAATGAGCAAACGCATTGATGACACAAATAACATGTTTCGACTTTAAAAAATCATACACAATACTTTTCTCTTATGCTCACGCTCTACTCCTCCACTTAGAAAGTCGTATCTTCTTCTGTTTAACAATTAAATGCTAAGCAGGGCACAGGAACTTGTACCTGAACTTTAAACACAGTACTATTCAGCTCTGGAAGAACCACAACAAATGATAAGCTATACAAATTATAACTGACCAATACAGCAACAGATTAAGGAAACTGACATTTGTCATATGGTAGGAGTCACTTTTGCCACTAAAACAGGGAATTAGAGTAATCTGATACTCATAGGCTTCTGCAAAACAGGAAAGAGTTCAAACTAAGACCTATCAATCACATGGCAATCCAAACACAACCATCACCTGCTGTATTCACAACAAAGCAGATACTTGTACGTGGGGATGCCCAACCACACAAACAGCCTCAACCTACGGTATCAAGTTCAAACACAAGGAGACCCAAACTCCAACCTGACGATCAGGACACTAGCACCAACGCATTTACCAAATAACAACACAGTTGAGATACAGCGCATGCGCCGTGCACGCTTAAAAGGTACTAGTAACTTGCAGTATCAAGTTCTAACACCAAGATGGACAAAATCAAAATTGAGAATTAGGCAACCACCACCAACACATATACCAAATATCATTGCGCTCACACCGTTCGTTCTGGAGATACAGCGCCGGAAACGCCCCTTCCACACACAAAAAACTACTTGCCGTGTCAAGTTCAAACACAAGGAGGCCCAAAATCAAACGCGAACGACAAGCAACAACCACCCACCCATGCACCAAAAATCGTCGCAATCGCGCGTATCGTTCAAGACAGCGCCCAAAACGCCCCCAAAACACAAAAAGGCAACCTGCAATGTCAAGTTCAAACACAAGGAGGCCCAAAATCAAACGCGAACGACAAGCAACAACCACCCACCCATGCACCAAAAATCGTCGCAATCGCACGATCCGTCCTGGAGGTACATCGCTACGCGGCCTACAGCCTAGTCCGGCTATCCCCAAAAGTACTGCTTTTTAAGAACAACTGAAGATGTCTGCAAAAATCTGTTTTGCATAAAAATGAAACAGAAGTCTTGTCTCAGTCATTCCCTGTATTTCTGCCAGCTTTTTCATGGCAAAAACTACATTACCAAGAAAACCAGACAACATCAAAAGGTAAATTATCCAGGCTCTCCTAAAACAATCATGCCACAGCTGATAAATGAATCAGGAATGATATGCCCTCATTTAAATGCAGAAATGAAACCTTTACCCCATATTCCCACGTTGTTCAAAATGATCTGTCAAACAATTACATCTTAATTATTACTTACTAATAGATATTCCTCGGTGAAATGACTAATCCTATTAATTAGCGTTCAAACATACCTGCATTTTGACAAAACCTCCAAAGTCCTGTACTCCCCCACCCAGTGGAATATCCGGCAAAGGTGATGGGCAGGGGGTTGGGGTCTGTCCACTGCATGAACGGCTGAGTTTCACCACCCCTCCCGACAGCAATGGTTCCGTCTGGGGACCAGGTGATCCAGAACGTTCTGTACTGAGTGTTAGAGTTGATTCCTGTAGGCAAAGGCAAAAATGATATAAGAAATTGGAGATCCCATACCTCCATGCAATACTTTAAGGGGTGAAGGGGGGTACAAGCTCAGCCACGTTTGGTATAGTGTTTTCGCCGCAAAAGCGCCACCTACATCGGCTACGTATAGCGGCGAGAAGCAGAACTCCAGTAAGAAGCTCTGAGGAAGATGTCTAACAGACATCGAAACGTCAGCAGGTGAGAAAAATTGGTTGTGTATAAGAAAACTCTTATGTCCTATGATCTACAAACCTGATGAAATTATTTTCGTAATATTTTAAGTGTTTGCAGATATCTTGATAAGATATAACAGTCATGACCATTTCACACATTACATGCTCCGCTCTTTAATAGGCATTCATTCATTCATTTCATTCATTCATTTATCTAGCCAGGTGTGCTCACTATTTATCCTCGGGTTCCTGACTTTTGGCCATGTGCCAGCGTGCATTTCCGCCAGCTTGCCAACAAAATTTAGACGCAGGCCAGCTCAACCTTCGTATCCTGGCAGTCTCATTTACAACTCAGGGTTGAAACAAACTTGGAACTGTGACAGTGGGAAGAAACTTGCACGCACACACACACACACCAACACAACAAGCAATAAGACCAAAAACAACAACTCTCACAAAACTGACCACTTGTCGAGGCCCTCGCATGGTTCCTGCCTTGCTTGCTGCGGCGTATGACAGACTGTGTGTTACCCCAGCCACCGATGACGATTTCATACATGTTTGCCAGGTCATGCCTCTGGGATGACAAAGCCACATGGACGTCATTGGTCGCCTGCACTTCAAACTCAAACCGGTCTCCTGTCAACCGCGGCAGATTCCAGCGGTACCGGTACTGAGTGTCCGTCCTGAGAATCTCACAACCTGTTAGAACATAAGGTTCCTTTTGTAATTTCGTCAAAATTAGTGACTCCTGTAGATTTAAAAAAACATCCTAAAAACAATCAAAGAGGGCGTGATTAACATAAATATGATCCACTAAGATTTATTGGATCATGATAATTACTCTTCAGATAGAGGTCAGACTTTGGCTTGTTTTGTACATCTTTTAGTCGTTTTTTTCCGTCGTTTCACATGTCTTTCTCGCTTAACGTTACAGAACTAGTTTGGTTTGGAAATTATGATAATCGCGCAAAGATAGCACAAAATGATATACATCAAAATTTTAGGTCATTAGGTCCAGGAACAACTGATGAACCCCATGCTCTGTGTATAGAATTTGTTTATCATTTCTGACGACTTTGATTTTCATAATTCTTTTGCGTCCAACGTACTTGCCATCGCACCACACCAGCGCCAAGATGGTGAAAGCTTTTTGTGAAAAGTTAGACTCTTTAATAATAACAATATATACTTTGCCCAGTTCTTTGAAATACTTTGCACAATACTGTGATAAGCGTAAGATATTGATCCACGCAAGTCTCGACCAAGTTCCCGCAACTCTCGCGAGAAATCAACTGGGTCACTCCGTGATCAAGGGGGACTGATAGCCATCGATAACTTGGAGTGAGTTTACCTTTCAAAATACGTGACTGATGAATCTCTTCAAAGATATTGATTGAAATTGTCTCACATAAGGAAGGGAGGCGGATGATTTGCTTACCAGTGGGTTTCTCACAGATGTAACCCCGCGTGTCTGAGCAAGACTGGTCATTCCACAGTCCATTAGAGAAAATCTCGGCACAGTCCTCTTCGTTCCCGGCGTTGTTCGGCTCATTTGGGCCCCAGTTCCTGTGACGCAGAACAAACAGATACTTAAACATAAAAAAATCCATTTTCAGGACCAAGGGCACAGGAGTATAGAATATCTTCTGTCAGGATTTCAGTTGCTAAATTGATTCGTCACATCCTCCCAACATCATAAAGTCGGACCACCCGCTTCACGATCTCGTGCCTCCGCAACGAGCCACAGCCTCAGGCAGGCAGCTGAGGAACCAGAACTCGTATACTGTGCCAAAGGCCAAAACAGAACGGCTAAGAAGGTCGTCCGTGCATGCAGCAGTCAGACTGTATAATGACACATTGTAGGTTAGGCTTGCTGGCCCTCCTGCTGTTTTTTCCTGTTAATTGTTGAACGTCTGTATGATGATTTGTATTGTATGTTTGATTGTTTGTAATTTGACGACTGTAACAAATTTACACAATTCAGGGCGCCTGGAAGGCACTTCCTGCGCATGTAATTTTGCTTTGGTGAAATAAATAGATAGATTAGACTTTTTAGGCGATCTAAGTCGTTTGGCCGTAGGAACAATTTGTTTATTAAAATTCACCGCACAAGTGGAAGGGGCGGGGGAATAGGTGGTGACACCTTTGCTGGCCCTCATCCCGACATGAAAATACAATAGATACAGCAGACTAAGATTAATAAAAAACGACATAATCAATCGATCAGACTACCGAGCCCTTAAATCCTGGCAGGAGGCGCACTTATATGCAGTAGACCAGGTACAGAGGTTATCGGATACAAAGTGACTTCTGAATCTATCAACAGTAGATCTCACAAGTAGCTGTTTGAAAGACAATAAGTCGGAATGGTGTGACGACACAGCTCCTATGTTGCGAACGGTGACATCAAACTTGTTCCATTCGGTAACTAACCATGGTACGTATGACATAGCAAATGTAGATGTTTTACAGCGACATGACATCAGCATGAACGACCTATTTCTTCTTGCTGGTCTAGCAGAAAAGGATACATAGTTAGACAGGTCCAGGTCGTTCATGTTGGCTAGGGACTTAACAAATAACACGATAACAATTGTTTGGAAGGAAGAGAAATTGACTGACATTCCAGGTTTCGAAAAATCCTGACCTGAAAATTGAATTTTCAACAAATCATTGAAAGACACAGAAAAAAGACCCAGATAGTTGCTGCAAACATTGAACACAATGCAATAAGATATCATTCAGGCGTTCACAGTTTATTTGAGCTGCCGTGACTGTCAAGTTTGAACTACTTATATTTTGCAACTTGTAACTCTCTTTCTGAAAGGTCAACTAGCTTTGATACCTAGTAATGTGGCTTATAATGGCGATATTAAGAGACCAGACTAAGTGTAGACTAACATGGGCTCTGTATAGGACTGTACACGTTGTATCTAGGTCAAATTGTCGAAGGCACACTTCCAGTCAGACCATGGTCAGCTATGCTTAATAATCCCCGTAAGCTGCCTTGCTACGATGAATTGTGTATAGCCGTATACAGTCAAACCTGCCCGAGCGACCACCTCTTCTCAGTGACCACCTGGCCATTTCGACCGCTTTTTCTCGGTCCCGATTTTTTTCCCCATTGACGTAAGCATTAAGCGACCTTTTCTCAACGTCTGACAACGACCACGTGGCCAACGCGACCGCGACCGGCCCAAATTGGGACCCATAACGACCGCATCATTTTCAAAATTGAGGTTTTCATCGATTTTAGATGATAACTAGCGCGATTTTGTGCAGAAATCATTGTAAGAAAATCCGAATTTAGTTGTTACAGAAGTTTTTTTTTTAAATCTATATCATTATAAAGTGAACGAATCATTGCTGAAACGTATATAGCCTCATACTTTTTAAGAAAGATCTGTGTTACTGTAGCTCATACCTTTTTAAGAAAAATCTGTACGTGTGAGTGCTTTTGTCCAACTGTACTGTACATTCACCCGTCGGTTATACCCCCTTTCCACTAGGACGGCGCTCTCACGGCGCTCTCTCTGCGACCTCAATTTGGGAAGAGCGCGGTGAGAGCGCGGTGGGATAGCCAAGGTCGCCATGAGGGCGCGAAGAGAGCGCGGTGAGAGCGCCATGGTCGCCATGGTCGCCATCACCTCCGCGACTGTTTTGAACCTGCTCAAAACAGTCGCCGTGAGAGCGCCGTGGACGGCGATCCAACTATGAGCGCAGAGAGAGCGCCAAGAGAGCGCGCAGCGAGCGCCGTGAGCGCCAAGAGAGCGCACAGCGAGCGCGGTGAGCGCAATAGGTCTCAACAGTGGTTTATGATGCCAATTTAGCTAGGACGGCGCTCTCACCGCGCTCTCTCTGCGCTCTCAACTGCGGTTTTTGAAGAAGTATATATTTGACATAGACAGAACCCGGAGAAATGTCCGAAATGCACCGGTGATGAACAATTAAACAAACTGAGATGGAATAAGCAAGGTTTGAAAATAAAGGTTTATCTAACTTATTTTTGAATTTCAACATGATGACAATAGGTTTTCTTGTTCTTCATCTGTACATTTAGACTATTGAAGTCCCATTTTCAATTAAATCGAAGTGTTTCAATGTTGTATGATTTACACCAATAACGTGGCATGATAAAGATATTTATGGTGAACAAGCTACATGACAGATTTAAGAAAAAAACAGCAAGAGAAACGTGTATATTTCAGTCTGAGTGACTGTACAGTGACCAAAATTGGATTTGGTTACAGCCTTGATTTTATACTTTGAATGTTATGTAAGACGTAAAAGGATGACTTCAAAGATACCAAAATACACTATACGTCAAAAGATTCGTTCTTTATCTCTGAAATTCGTTTAGTAATCTTTCGAATCTTTGCTAGCTCATTAAAAGATGCTGACATTTGAGTTTTTCGTCGCGGTGAGAGCGCGCTGGGGTCGCCGGAGAGATTCCACTAGAGCAGCTTTTTCCGGCGTCGCGGCGCTCTCACCGCGCTCTGGCCAATTTTCCATCGCAGCGAGAGCGCCGTGAGAGCGCCGTCAAGTGGAAAGGGGGCCTAAGTAGGCTATCGGGACGTACCGGGCATCGAATTCGAAAGGTGCACCGTAGTCATTTCAGATCAAGAACATAGGGACGCATAAAGACTTGTATGATAACTGACAGCATCAAAGTTCCCTTACTGTCTTACTGTCTAAAACGTTAGTGTACAAATACTTGAGCTTTAAAACACTGTATCGTCTAAAAGTTCGATAAAAGCTTGGGGTTAGATTTACAATTTACAGTGTGCGTGTTGTATTTGATTAAAGCCCTCTCTTCTTTGCGTGCGTGCAGTGTGCTTGCTATTTGCCATTAAACACAACGAAAACCATTTATACTTTGCATCGGGCATGTTTTGAGTCCATACTCTTCTCAGCGACCACCTTTTCAAATCGACCGTTTTTTTCTGGTCCCCCGGGTGGTCGTCTTGGGCAGGTTTGAATGTACTTCAATTCCTTATCTGATCAAGACTGCTGTCTTCTGCATATTTCAAAACTGTTCTGAAGAGTAACTCCAATACTTGCTCAACTGTATCAGCCTGCCTTCACTGATGTGAACACCATGGTGGTTAGGTAGTTTTCATTCGTTTTCCCATAGCCTTTTAATCAGCCGTAGGCTGATTATTCAGCCGTAGGGGCAGCACAACATGTTGTGCTGTATCAATAGGCATTTTAGTCCCCTGGCGGCGCCTATCTCCTCTCCTGGCAGAGTAGTTTACGTTAGCTAATATTATTGGGTGATTATATAGTAAAAGCTTTCATTTGGCTTGGTCTTTCGCACATGGCTACTTCCCCTCAGGCAATAAGACGCTTCCACTCTCTGTGATTATAACCAGATACTAGTTTGGGACTATAAAAAATTCAGTCTATTTCATGCAAATGAAAATAAAGTGTGTGACCTAAAGCTGTGGTACAAATCAACCCAAAACTGAAGGTTCTACACACACAGTTTTCAGACTCACCTCTACAGTATCCATAACATCATTGGCTGTGTGTATCTTAAGACTGACGCCCTTAACTATCTCAAAGAGCCACGCCCCTGATCAAATAAGGCTACAGTGGCAAGGACCCAAGCCCCCAACAAGTAACATAAAGGCTACAGTACCACGTGAGCTGAAATTTAAAATGCCTGCTCCTTAGCATAAAAAAGCAGTTCTGACTAGACGATTTGGACTCATCTCAACAGTACCCGTACTATCATTTTCGGTAGTTATTTCAAGGCAAATGTGCTTAATTATCACAAAGAGCCAAGTCCACAATCAAATCAAGCCACAGTGCCATGAGAGGCGAAAATTTAAAATGCTTGCTCCTTGGCATAACAAAAAAGCAGTTCTGACTAGACTTTTTGTACTCTGTCATCTCAACAGTACCTGTACTTTCATTTTCAGTTGTTATTTCAAGAACATTTTGCTTAATTATCTCAAAGAACCACGCCCCCAATCAAGTAACGTACAACCTACAGTGGAATGTGGGGCTGAAATTTAAAATACTTGCTCCGTAGCATAAAAAAAATTCTGACTAGACATTTTCTACTCTGTCATCTTCACAGTACCCATACTATCATTCTAAGTAGATATCTCAAGACCAGTGTGCTGAATTATCTCAAAGAGCCACACCCCAATCAAATAAGGCTACAGTGTCATGAGAGGCTGAAATTTAACATGCTTGCTCCTCAGCAAAAAAAGCAGTTCTGACTGGAATTTTTGCACTCTGTTATCTCAACAATACCCATACAGTCAATCATTTTCAGTAGTTATCTCAAGACTAGTGTGCTCAATTATCTCAAAGAACCACGCCCCCGATCAAGTTTGAAGATTGAAGCAGTGCAGAAATGGGTCTAGGTTTGTGACCAATGACTATAGATACACTACTAGTGTATCCCAACTCAAGGACAATTTGGGATGGCCCACCCTCAGTGACAGAAGAAAGCGGGCACGCTTAACAATTCTCTACAAGGCAATCAATGGTCTAGTAGCCATACCTGTTTATGACTACTTTTGTATGAGCAAAATCCCCACTATAGGCCATAAATAAAGATTCATTACATTTGCATGCAAAACAGACATTTACAGATCAAGTTATTTTCCAAGAACAGTTTACTACCACATCTATAGCTAGTTACATCACGAACACTGAACATCTTCAAGTCGGGGCTGGCCCAGCACATGTGAGTCACGCCTTCTATCAAATAGGGCTACAGTGCCATGAGATGCTGAAATTTAAAATGCTTACTCCTTAGTATAAAAATGCAGTTCTGACTGGACTTTTTGGACTCTGTTATCTCCACAATACCCATACTATTCTTTTCAGTAGTTATCTCAAGACCAGTGTGCTTAATCATCTCAAAGAACCACGCCCCCAATCACGTAGCGTAAGGCTACAGTGCCATGAGAGGCTGAAATTAAAAATGCTTGCTCCTTGGTATAAAAAAATGAGATTTCAGGACCTGTTACAGTTCTCGGAGTGCAACCACAGGGAAAGGGCAGAACACACTGGCGTCTTTACGCACCAACCAAGACCGTCTGAGCTTAATCCAAGCAGGTACAATCACACTCCGGGAACAAATGGTCTCTCTGCTACAGAAGATCCCCTTCGTCGTGAGGCCATGACAGCAGCTAACAGAGTGATTTTGAGTAATGTACCGAGCTCGGAATAAAGAGGTTAAGCTAACACGCTGTCTGACGGGCAGAAGATTTGTCTATATTGAGAAGCCTAGCATAACCCCCCCCCCCCCCCCCCAAGATGTCCGTAAGACTCTTTGTGGCCGAGTTCTACCATAGAGAGCAGAAAGAGGCCAATCGGGCTGTGACAAACCAATCACATTGCAAGAATGTGAAGAAGCTGTAACAAGCATGAAACAAGGTAAAACACCTGGCCCTGATGGGCTTCCACTTGATTTTTACAAACTGTTCTGGCCTTCAATTGGTCTCAGTTTTAGTGCACTCTGTTAATTGCAATGCACTCAGTGAAGGAAAACTACCACCCTCCTTCAGAAAAGCCCTACTAAGATTGATACACAAAAATGGTGACATTGAATCACTTAGCAAGTGGAGACCTATAAGTCTCTTAAATACCGATTATAAGATACTTGCTTTTGTCATGGCAAATAGAATTAAACCTCTCCTGGAACATCTAATAGATAAGGACCAGTGTGCTTATATAAAAGGACGTTTCATAGGATAAAATGTCAGATTAATTCAAGATATAATTGACTTCTGTGACTCCAAAAATTGGACAGGTATTGTACTATTCATAGATTTTTAGAAGGCTTTTGATTGTGTGGAGCACAACTTTATGTTTAAGGTATTAGAGAAATTGAACTTTTGCCCAAATTTTGTAAACTGGGTAAAGATCATGTATTCTGACTGTCTGGCCTCAGTCAGTGGAAAGCCGGAAAGCCGCTAGTATACAACTGCAGCAGGGTATAAGACAAGGATGCCCATTAAGTGCGCTACTGTTTCTTTTTGTAGCAGAGGTCCTATTCTATAGCATACAAAATAACCAAAATATCAAAATAGGTGTTACAGTAGACGAAGCAGAAATTAAGATGTGCCAGGTGGCAGACGATACCACTGTTTTCTTGTCCACTGAAGACTCACTGTATGAAACACTGGAATGCCTTAGCTCATTCTCTAATGTGGCTGTAGCCGCTGTACCCAACTTAACCAAAGCTAAAACAGAAGGACTGTGGCTAGGTATGTGGAAACAGAGAAAAAATGAAATAGCAGGTATCCAATGGCCTTCTGTAATTAAGTCAGTCTTGGTGTACATTTTGGTCTGGACTTTTTGGACTCTGTCATCTCCACAGTACCCATACTATCATTTTAGTAACTTTATCATAAGACCAGTGTGCTTATAATTATCTCAAAAACTTTTTATAGTCTGTCATCTTCACAGTACCAATAGCGTCATTTCCAGTAGTTATCGTAAGACTGACATCCTTATTTATATCAAAGAGCCACGCCCCTTATTAAGAAACGTACAGTCTACAGTGCCATGAGAGGCTGAAATTAAAATGCTTGCTCCTTAGCTTAAAAAAACAGTTCTGACTGGACTTTTTGGACTCTGTCATCTTCACAGTAACCATAATGTCATTTCCAGTATGTATCTAAGACTGACATCCTTAGTTATCTAAAAGAGCCACCTCCCAATCAAACCAGGCTACAGTGCCATGAGAGGCTGAAATTTAAGAATAAAATGCTTGCTCCTTGGCATAAAAAGCAGTTCTGTATGAACTTTTTGGACACTGTCATCTCCGTAGTACCAATACTTTCATTTCCAGTAGTTATCTTAAGACCGGTGTTCTTAAACATTTCAAAGAGCCACGTGCGCTACGAGGAATAACAGACCCAAGCCAGGGTTCCAATTAAGGTGTGTGTGGTTCAACAGGGTAACGTTTGTAACATCAGTGCATAACTTGTTCGAGGAGGTGCCTTTAGCACGAAAATCAGTCCCATTACTCAATATTGGGTACTACTGGCTGCAAATAATAATACACCAGATAAATACACTAGCCTGTGTTTACACAAGCTCTCGCTGGCTGGGCTTAATGACCCCTTCCATGGCGGAAATTGTAGGGCCGGTCGCTAGGGGCGCGATTCTAGTCAGGCTGATGAATACACTGGTGAATAACTTACTGAAGGACGGTTTGTTCGGGTGGGGCTAGTCCATTTATCATTGCAGTAGGGCCGTTACGGTGGGGACTGTCCATTTCTTCCTACAGGATGGAGTGTTCATGTTGGGACAGACCATTTCTAACTTCCTCACCTCCTTGCCTCATATATCCCTTGATCTCTTACTAAAGCATATGTTCACATCTGCCTTTGACAATACCCAGCTAAAATTTCACCTGACATAAATTACACTTAAAAGCGAACCTGTATGTATGTGTAATCGCACATACGTATCTCTAGTTCACTGTCGATGTACCATGCTGAGTCGACGCCTACTCACGTGACTGAAGGGTCATAGACCGTACCGTCCGCCCACTGCCAGCCGTTCTCAGTCACTATGTCGGACAGACCAAACCAGTACGTGCCGCCTAGCTGCGTCCCCATCCATGTCTAAAATGTGAAATAGAGGTCATGAGTCACATGTATGAAAGTCTTATCAAGGAACGCGGCAGTTATATTATATAAAATCCCCTCATAAATTACGCAAATCAGGCACAGATATGCAAAGCTAGCATCTAATGATGTCAACAGAGGCACCAAAAATACCCTACATTTTTTTCATGGAGGTTTTTCACTTCGCAGAGGCCCAACCCTATGCCACTTCTTCATGAACCAAAGAGCTATGTACCTTTGATATAAAATTTTAGAACACATTTATACAAATCGAGTCCCAAATTGCATGATAACATTCCGTGTGTTTTTTTATACGAACTTTTCATGATTTTTTTATTTGTGGGTAACTTAAAAGTTCATCCCTTCCTGACGATGGCTTATTCTGTTTCAAAGCCGTCAACGGAAGCACCCCTGAGCAATCTACTACTCAGAGGTCACGACCATAGCCTTTTCAGAGTACAATATATCACAATAGGAAGTTAGCAGAACCATGGAAAGCCGCTAGGAGGACTTTTGTTGATCTTCGTTTTCCTACCCTTACCTACGTAACAAACATCAGAATGATCAATCCACAGCCTCTACAGTTATTTCCATATAAACGTACATAGGAATTACAGAAATAACCGATGCATTCCTACAGTTCTTGCCAATCAGACGTGTACCGTACTATAAGTCTAACCTCAGAAGCTTCGCCAAAAATAATCTTTTCGGCAATAGTTTACGGATAACATATGACTGTACCAGCATCTATTGTCCCTAGATTACAGACATCATAGGACAAACTCAACTGTTCACTGAGAGCGAGTACTAACTAACCAACAGATGAAGGGGTTACGAAGGCTGCTCAAAACATTCTCTACTCCGTTTGAACCGGAATGGTTTGATCCACACACACTTTTCAAAGAATCATACGTGCTTGAGGTGTATCTCTTATGAAGTATTGGCCGAGAACTAGGGACGTCCATACGCGAGGCTCAATGCTCATTTGCATCTGAGTAACTTTTCAACCTGGTTTTGAATCCTGTCACGCCACGGATCCTGTTTAAAGAGGTTGTGGTGAACACCAGGTTTGAAGGCCAAATGATTGTACACAAGAGCTAGAGGGAAACAGTTTTCGTGGAGACATTTCCATAGTTTGGCAGTCAGGAGAAAGAAACTGTTGCTGTAAAAAGACTTGATACTTGAGACTGATAATTGACCAGTGTTACTATGTGACTTAGAGGAACACCTAGTGGAGGGACAAGTCGTGTGATATCGATTACCATCGAAGTACCGTTAGAAAAGGAAATACGCTTCGCCTGTGAGAGAAAGGTCCTGGTTTGAGTTAAAGACAGTCGTCAGGGGCACCTGTCTAAATATGAGAGCATTAGGGGCGGATCATGGATTTTTACAGATAAGGTATGAGTTTTTTCAGGAGTAAGTTTTTTTTTCGTAAAATGCCATCGCACCTGTTCGTCTGTAGTAGTCAGGCTAGCCAGATCTGCCTGCAGAAGACGACACTCGTCCCTCGCGTCTTGCCATGTTTTTGGAGTGTCCACTATCAGATAGCAGGACTGCTGGTATCCCAGCCATCCGTCAGGACATGTCTGGGAGGACACTAAAAATATGGAAAACAAATTTAAGGTACTTAGTGTCCTTGAAAGACACAGCTGCAAAGGATTGGAAAAGGCCAAGACCATCCCAGTTATTTGTCCTTTGCCATGCTACCTGCACACAATGCTATACCATTGGGCTCGCCAAAAAGTGAAGACAAACAAGTGACCGTAGGTAACATACTCAGCAATTACCTCCATGAAATGTCATGGAGGTTATATTTTCTGTTATGTTTGTCTGTGTACAAGATAACTCAAGAACAGCTGGATGGATTGGTTTCATACTTGATGTGTTGGTGGGATGTGATAAAAGCTGGAAGTGATTAGATTTTGGGCCCCGTATCTGTCGTTATAATTGATGTAATAATACCAGACAGAAACCACCCCTATATCTGCGATATATTGGAACAGGCAGCGTGGTTTCATTCTTTGTTAATCAGCTTATCTCCAAGCAGGTAGTGAGTGATGGCCATGAACAGATGTCTTTTTGGAACAGTTGACATCGTAGGACAACTGTTCGGGGGAACCGATAGCCTCGAACAAATGTCTTTTATTTCTGAAACAGTTGACATCGTAGAGCATCCTGGGGGAACCCGGACAATTTTGAAACTGATAATAGATTGTATTTATGTACTTGTGCGTTTAGGGACATGCTGTGTTATATTTCTTTTGTGCTGTTAGATGTTACGTGGTCCGCATTGCGCATGCGTTACGCTGAAGTTTTGTTAGTATGTACTCGGTCTTATTACATATCTATTATGTGCATGTGTTTGGTAATCCCTTATCTGAACAGATGACGTCGTATAGCAACTGGTTAGGGTATCTGTAACTGTGTGCCTATCCTGGCCAATTTGAATATGATGATTTACTTTGTATTTATATTAATAGCCACTTGTGCCTTTGGAGACCTGGTGTGCTATACTTCGTTTGTACATCTATATATACACTTACAGTTTCAAAGATATAAATACATGCCGACATTGATAATGAGCACTGCTATATACATTATGCAAAATCAGTAAACATCATACATCAATGTGTCTCAGGTGTTTGTATATGAATTCTGAAACTTAGTCTCTACCAAGAATGTTACCACCACTATCATAACTTAGTGTTTAAATCGCGTACAGAACACATCACATTGACTTATACCAAAAACCTACTTAAAAGATAACGTACCTATTACTACCAATTTACCAAATGTAAAACACAATCCTGTACGCATCATCAACAAAATTAGCGTCACAAAATAACGCCTTTAACGGTACCAAATGGTGAAAAAAATCACAGCTTCAAAATGGATACCTGACACCGAAATAAGCGTGCAAGAACTTAGTACATAGAGATAAAAATCATGTTCAAAATAGCATCCAAATACACATGCAAGAACCAGTTGCTGTCGTATAAACCATAACAGGATAGCCAGCTGTTGTATCACGACAACCCCATAGGAGCCAACAGGTAGTAAAGAATTATCGCACCGCTCAGCCATCTGTTCGACCAAAACAGTACTAAACTCCATTGTTTACCACTAAATATAAAAATAGCAAAATCAGCGTGTCAGAAGAACGATTCCAAATGAAAACAACCATACAGCTTTACAAGGCATACCTGAAATGCACGCCATGAGATGTCTTTGAACTCTTGTTTATGTATTTGCATGAAGTTATGATAGCATTGATTCTGTGAGCCCACAGGTTTGTGTATAAAATGGGGTGGAGTCCCCATGCACTATGCCCTATGTCTGACCAATGCTCCATCCAGCTCCGCCGAGGTCAACTCAAGTATGAAAATCTTAATACAATCGTCATGTCTCTTGCTCGGATCATTGCAGAAACATAATGTGAAATCGATATGTCTGATATGACAGTTATTCTGGGACCCGGATACGTACAAGAAGATCATATCTTCACGTCAAAATGAAAGATGAGTTCTTTTTCTCCTATAGTAGCTGAATACTGCCCCCTAATAGTTCATGATATTCTGACCCTGACGTTTATTCGACATCTTGAGGTTAAACAGAAGCTATGGTCGTGTGAAAATAGTAGGCCGTAGGCCACATTCTCCGTGACGTACCAGTGCGTTTAGTTTTTGTAATCATAAGTGATGATAATAAGACAGTCATTCAACCACATCTGTAAGTTGCCTCACATCAGTTAACAACCATATATAATAAGCCGATTACATTGATCGTCCCAGACCGATAAATGAGAACGAACAGGAGGAAAAAATAAATCGTAGTCATAACATTGCTCATAGCTTGCCATGGCAACGTATGCATAACACAATCCTCAAACACAACCCACAAAAGACCCAAGGTCCTTATGTGTGAAAGGTCCTTATGTGTCAAACCTACATATAACAGATACAATCCTGTTCTGTTTTGGCGTGTAGTGTTTTATTTGATATGGTGTTAGGCAAGAAGATCCTCAGGATTCTGCGTAAACACTTGTTTTGAAAGACATTTAGCTTGTGTTTGATGTGTGCCGTCTCCTTCCAGCACTCTGCTCCGTACAGGAGTACACTAAGCACGTTGCTCTTGTAGATCTTTAGTTTTGTGCTGATATTTATGCTGGTACTTCTCCATACAGGCCTGAGGATTGCAAAAGCTTGGTTAGCTTTGCTTATTCTCGTATTCACTTCTTTGGTGCAGTCACCGTCATCAGTTACTTTACTGACCAAATAAGTGAATTCCTTGACTTCTTCCAGGGGTTTTCCATTGATCAAAATGGGGTCGTTGTTTGTTGTGTTTTTCCGCATTACTTTAGTCTTTCCCTCGTTTACTTTCAGACCGATAGTATTAGATATCCGGCTCAGATTTTCTGTTTTTGCTCGAACATCGACATGTCTATTTGACAGGAGACCCAAATCATCTGCATAGTCGAGGTCTTCTAGGATGTTGTTAATTGTCCATTGCAATTGTATGCCCCTTCTTTTGTCTTGTGTGGTGTTTTTCATCAACCAGTCAATTGCAAGGGAAAAGAGTTGTGGGGACAATATGCATCCTTGTTTTACCCCGGTGTTTACATGGAAAGAGTCAGTGAGGGCATTGTTATGTATGACTCTGCAGGAGAAGTTTTCATACAGGGATTTGATAATGTTTACAATTTTCGTTGGAATGCCATAATGTCTGAGGATTTTCCAGAGTGAGTCACGATGCAGGCTGTCGAAGGCTTTTTCGAAATCGATAAAAACCACATAAAGGGAGCTGTTCCATTCCTGAGTCTGTTCTAATATCTGTCTTAGCACAAAAATATGGTCTGTACAAGAGCGGCCTTTTCTAAAGCCAGCTTGTTCGGTCCTCAGAATGGCATCTATAGCTGCTGAGATGCGTCGGAGGATGATGCGACTGAACACTTTGCAGGTAAGTGATAACAGAGTAATACCCCTCCAGTTGTTACAGTTTTGTAGACTTCCTCTCTTGGGTATTTTAACAATCGAACCAGTTTTCCACTCGTCAGGTATGGTTTCACTGTCCCATATTTCTTGGAAGATGTCTCTGAGAATTTTGGGGTTATTTGATCTTCTGCCTTTAGCATTTCAGGGCATACCCCCTTATGTGTGAAACCTACATATAATAGATACAATCTTTCCGATGTCATTCCGTTGCATTTTAGCTGACTTTACATAAAGGGGGGAGGTTTACGAAACAAGAAAAATTCTCGACCATACAGTAAAGTGTACAAAGCAGCTGTTGAATGAGCCCAAATATTCCGTAGATTGAAAAAAAGTATCGGAAAACAGATAACTAATGTCATAGAATGCCAAAGTAAATATAAAGTCAAAGAATAAGATGTGAAAGAACAAAAATAAAAAAGCTATTGTTCGTAGTTGTGTGTACCATTACAGAAAATTTAGGTACAGGTACAGGTCTAGGTCCGGCCTGCCCTGATTGTAACTTTTGAATTGGCGATACTCAAAACAATGGTCAATTTCGCTACAAATGAATCTACTTGGTGGATTATTCGACTCCCAAAGGCGTTTTAAAATCTCATCTCCATTTAATCAAGGCTAACTGTCTCTGCACCTTTGACTGTAGAAACTTGCTACAAATGACTATAGACTCTACTCGACCGATTAATGAGTGCATCCTGGTCCATTCCTGGGCTGCTCTCGGTTGATTCCTAAGCGGCTCCCTGGGCCATTCCTGGGTCATTTCTGACCAATTCCTGGGCAGATGTTGAGCGATTCTGGGGCGGTCTCTTGCCCGATATCTTGGCATGGCGGCGTGGTTGCTATGTAGCTCCCCGGCTTGAGAGGCTCTCGGGTTGTTCCTGGGCGACTCTCCACGTGATTCCATCCATGCGGGTTGAATCCATGGGCAATTTGTAATTATTGGTGAATCTTAGCATGGCCGATTCCGAGGCTTTCGTGGTTTTCTGTGTGGGTCTTGGACGGCTAGCGCTCGTTTTGATGGTTTCTGAGAGGCTCTGCTGGCAATTGCTTGGCAGTTCTTGAGTGGCCCTCTGTGCTGTTTTTATCTGCTGCCTGGTAGAACTTTGTGTAGTTCTTAGGCCAACCACTGGGCTGTAACATGGCGTAATTTTCCAGTACAGAAAATTCTGTTCCAGGTCCAGGGTCGGACCTGAACCTGCCCTGATTGTAACTTGTGAATTGGCGAACTCAAAACCATAGTCATTTTCGCTACAAAGGAATCTGCTTGGTGAAGTGTCCGACTCCCAATGGCGTTTTAAAATCCTCTCTTCATGTAATCAAGGCTAACTGTCTCTGTACCTTTGATTGTAGAAACTACAAATGACTATAGACTCTACTCGACATCGCTCATGTTAGTTTCTTGGCCCTGTGTGCGCCAAAACGCCTGACGATATAGTATGTTCCTTTTCTAATAGGCGAAACCCGTTTCACTGATTTTCGTTCGTTGGTGGCTCTCCCTGCTCTCCTGTTGGCTCCCTGCATTTGAGATCCGGAGATTCTCCGGGTTGGACCCTTTGTAGGGTCCCTGGGCTGGTCGGGTGGCTGGCCTTGTGGTAACGGTCTCGTTGATGTATTACTCCGAGTGGGTAAAAGAGATCCGAGCCAAAAAATAAACGGCTGCATGGACGCGAGTTTTTAGTGGTGAGAAATTCCCTTTTAACCATCGGAACTGATATTAAAAGTTAGATTGATGAAAGCTGGTTTGTAACTGAAAAAATTAGCAGGTAAAGTGTTTCAGCCGCGCGCTAGGTCGGAGGTACACAGTCCTGGGTTCTGAGTGGTGCGCTTGTACACTAACAGCGAAAAAGTGCCTTTTGTGGGGATTGACTAATCGTAGTTTGTAATTGCTATAAACAAAGATCCTAAAAAAATATGTACTGTTGACGTTGGCAATTTGTTTCCATGATATAGGATAAATGTAGCTTTATTATAAACGCACCCATGTAAACCACGAATTATAATATAGAAGTCTATGGGAAGAAAAAACTCATTGATGAGCGGTTCAGTCATTACCCGACGCATCTGATGACTAGTCTTCCTGGACGACTTAATATATTGCCCAAGTCTTCATTTTTACACACAAAAAATGGTCTGCCACTAGCACTGTCATATGTTGATCAGAATGTGTTTTGTCAGAAATGATTCATGTTTGTTTTGCACGTTAGCGCAGCTCTGGGCCGTCAAACAACCCATGCTACACTCGGAAATCATTCAAGTCTACACTCACCGATCGAGGCGGTCAGCAGCAGAGCCGAGACAAGCACAATACACCGCATGCTTTTGACGTCACTGTCAGAACAAAAATACGTGTTAAACATCCAACAGAGGCAAATTGGAGTAAAAATATCTATATTTGAAAGATTGTGCATATCCTCAAAGCGGTTGTTACTCTTCTAGAACTTGAACGAACGTATAAACATAGATAAGAATGCTAGAAGGGCATTGAAAACGGTCATATAAACTTTGCTAGTCAGAGCGAGTGTGCACATTTCTTCTTACCGTAGGTGTTGTGTTCAGGAATGTAGTCGAAGTAGATGAAACTTTGGGGCCGGTGGTCAGAACCAGTGTCAGTTCTGTGGCGCCCCAACAAAATTCTCCTCACTCCAAACAGAACACGATCTGAAGCCGTCGAGAGACGACGTCGAAATGTGCCGGCGTGTCTGGTACGGGCGGATATGTCGTCTCAAACCTGAGCTGTTCCCATTGGTCCGAGCATGACGAAATCGCCTCTCCGCCAATCAGTGTCGGCCAGCTCAGCGTTGCCAGATTGCCGCGAGTACGGAAACCGCGAAACTACCCTGAATCGTGACAATGGCGATGTCCCAACGAATCTGTGCAGGTGCCTGCCACATCGTACGTTCCCCTTTCCTTTGTTGTAAGTAAACAACATCGATCCTAATGTTTTTGCTGATGTCTTTGATCTGAGCGCTGTAAATGAGCAGATATATGACGTAGATTGAAACAAGTATCGGAAAACAGATAACTAATGTCATAGAATGCCAAAGTGATATAAAATCAAAGAATAAGAACAAAGAACAAAAATGAAAAAAAAATCTATTGTTGGCAAAGGTGGGTACCAGCTACCCTCACTCATGAAAATGGCGATGTTACACTGCTCTGTGCATGTGCCTGCCACATCGTACGTTCCCCTTTGTTGTCAGTAAACAGCATCGATCCTAATGTTTTCGCTGATGTCTTTGATCTGAGTATATTTAACTTTGATCGGAGCGGTTCGGCAACTTTCTCGTACCAGAGGGATAAACTCCTTGTAATAGAGCACATTAGTAGCACAACCGACCAGCAAGCATACATAAGGTAACTAAAACAACAAAGCAACAACAATAGCGGTGTCTCATATGTGCAATATTTGTCTATGGCATTGCCTCGTATTTTTAGGTCAGTATCTGTGTTCAAAACTAGCATGACTAATATGTCACTGTTTGTACTGACGACAATGAAACGTCAATATATTAAACGCAGTATCCGTGTTCAAAAGTAAGAACAATAACAGTACATCTGAAAGAATTGATTTTGCATATTTTGGCAACGTTTACAACTGAATAACAGAAAACAAGCCGACGTCAATCATACGTTTCATAGATGTTATCACTGAAAGTTCATTATACTTCTTGTACAATTTTACAAGACATCTTCATTTCACAACACTGTCATACAGAAATATCTAATATGCATGTATATGAATGTGTGTGCCTGTGTGTGTGTATTGCGTGTATGTGTGTGGGGGGGATAAATATGTGAGTGTATTTGTGTATGTGTGTGAAAATGCTAAAGTGCTAAAAATGTGGTATCTTAGGAACGACAATATGAATGACCGAAATTCAAATCTCCATATGCACTATCAAACCAGCAGGAGTCATATCAAAGATAATTATCCTATGATTTGGTTTGAAAGAACAAGACGGAGCTCATGGAGTTCAAAGGTAAAAGTTGAAAACAGGACATAAAATTTACATCCGTTTATTATCGTCTTATCATCATTCGGTGAACTCAATACGACGGACAAAAACAACATGCCCATTGATATTTCGTGGACTGACTCGTAAGGTAACGGTTTTATTGAAATAATGAAATCATCTGACAACATTGCACTACAAAACTCCATGTGAATTCATATACACTTGTTTCAAGAAGAGAAAAGAGACATGTAAACTGTAGAATAGCATAGCATTACATATTTGACTATTGTGTAAACCATAGATGTACTAATAGTGTATAGCATAGCCTTAGTTGTTCTGTCACTCCCACTGATACTGTAAAGATTCTTTACAGAAAAGTTTTATGTAACTACTGCATTTAGCCCATATGGGCAAAAACGCGCAAATAAAGGTCATTGTTATTATTGAAAATTGAGGCACGTTGAAAATTCAGCTGACCGCGTGACGTACCATCACTTGTTTTCAATTGTTTGATGGCGACTCTCTTGTCGTTTTGCATTCACAAGTTCCTTTTCACCCGACTTTGTCTTTGAAGATGTCTTGAAAAAATCTCCTTTAAAATCCTCTTTCACAAAGCAACAAATTTGTATACAGCAAGAAATTGAATATAGGAAAGGACACTGACTGTTTTTACATTTGACCTAACTTCCTGTAAGAGTACCTAGCTTGTGAAAACCAGCGATGGCATTTTGACCTCCAAGTCAACCTTCACTTCAGTCGATGGAGACACACCCGTATGGACAGAACATGTGCCATTGTTCGTTAATTGCCATCAGAAACAGTGGCAAAGCTGGGAATGGGACAGATGTACATGTGTTTGTGTGTGGATAGTCTTCAGCACCAGGGACAAAGTCGAAATATACTACTACTTGTACTGGCATGTGCTCCCCTTAAGCAACAGGATATATACAGCGGGTTGAAATCAACAACAAAGTAAGTCATTTCATTCATATTATTTCACCAGGACAGAAAAGTAAGGTACACTAAGGTAGCTTACATCTGCTGACTTCGAATTTTGAAGATTTTAACTAAAAATTTTGTTTTCAGTATTTTTTTTTGTCTGTACTGTGGGTCTGACTGTCCCAGTCTTGACTATCTGCCATATTTGCGCCCTCGGGCGATAGGGAATGGTTCACTAAATTCTTGTCGAACTGGTTACGGGTCAAATTTGAAAAGTGAAATGACGCGAAAGCCGAGGACTGGGACAAACATGAAGAAGATGGCATCCAACCCAAACAATTTGGCTTTTTTCTTCTCCTTAACTTGTTTGATCTTATCAGAGTCGATTCTCACAACCGTGCAGTTGTCGGCGGCAGTACCAGAGAACGCTCGCACGGGAAACACTGTCATTAACGTCGGGTCAGCTGTAGGGAAAAGTCTTGGTGAGGAAGCTCGCTGTGAAATCGTCGACGGAAACAAGAACGGACGCTTCCGTGTTGTTTATAGCACACCCAACTGCATGATCCAAGTGGCACGTCCGTTGGATTACAGCCTGGAGCCGACCTATAACCTCACGTTAAACGTCACTAGTAGGTCATCACCAGAGCAGCTATATGTACATGTGCACGTACAAGTCCAAGACGTGGAGGGATATCCGCCTATTTACAACAACACCTGCGAAATGCCTATCCGGAGAGCGCAGCAGCATAGTCGATCAGGTGAGCTGATCTTTGAAATGAGAACGATTGCTGAAGCTGTAACAATACCTGGCGGGGTTGTTTATCACAATGACTACACGTTTATTGATACCCTATCTTCAGATGTTTATGCTTTCAGTTACACCACCTCAAATGACTGTACGGTAAAGTTTGTATCGGACGTCGGACATGCCGCACACATCAGAGTATGTGAAGATCTTTGGAGCCAAAACATTCCGCCGTGCTTTAGGTGTTTTCATCCTCAATATAGCAAGTCTAGCTTTCAAATTGGAATTCTTAACAGACATAGAGGAGTTAAATGCACGTTTACCGAGAACAAGGATCTGCCTATACCTCGGACTAAGTCGCACTTTAGACTTGTCGGTTTGTTAACTCTAGCTTCAAAAGGAAGCCATCAATTCACATGCGAGCTTCCTGACGACTTTTCTTTCACCACCAAACTTGGTACAGGCGTGGTAGGGGAAATATTGCATCCTTCTGTTGAAATTCACTTTCAGCCAGTCGGCTGTCCACCGAACAAATACGGCCTGTTGTGTGATAAGAACTGCACCTGTGAGAACGGCGCCCGCTGCCACGGGTTAACCGGGGCCTGTAAGTGTCAGCATGGGTGGCAAGGTGTCGTCTGCGACATTCCTCACAGTACCGTTGTGATCACAGCGACACCTGGCGACTCGCGGAGGATTTACATCACGGGCTCTGTAATACTGCGTTGCAAGGCTTTCCATCTGACTGTCGAGAAGATGATGTGGACATTTCCTAATAAAACAGAAAAGTGGCTGCAAGGAGCTGACGATGATCGGGTAAGGATCGAAAGCGTACAGCCCGAACACAACGGTACCTACGGATGTACTGTGGTAACAGAAGACAGTGCGATCATTCGCACCAGTTATGAGCTTCAAGCCATCGCTTGTCCTCCAGACAAAACTGGCGAACTGTGTGCAGAGTCGTGCGACTGTCCGAGTGGTGCGAGCTGTGACAGGTGGGTTGGCTGTGTCTGTCCCCCAGGGTGGGCGGGAACCAGGTGTCAGACACCATGTCAAGCTGGTACATACGGGCAGGGGTGCAGCAGTGATTGCCGCTGTGAGAATCACGCCAGGTGCGCTCCTATCGACGGCTGGTGTAACTGCACCGAGGGCTGGTTCGGCCGACACTGCAACATTCCCTGCCCCACTGGTCTGTACGGATGGAGATGTCGGTACGACTGTGGCTGTAAGAACAACGCCACGTGTCACCACGTGGATGGAAGCTGCGCCTGCGAGCCGCCATGGACTGGACAGTTGTGTGACGTCATGCAAACGGACACATCACCATTCCCGTTGCTACTCCAGATCTTAATACCGACGATACTGACCCTGCTGATCGTGGCAGCATTGATGGCACTCTACAAAAGGAACAGAGCTAATCTGGCGGGAGTTAATAATGCCACAGAGGAGGAGAAAAGGGCTCTCCTGGAACTAAGGAATATGGAAGAAGACCTGGCACAAAGTTTGCAGCCGGGTTGGCTCAACCGTTGGGAAAAGAGACCAAACGATCTGACTACGGGTGACTTGATCGGACTGGGTGCCTTTGCGCAGATCAGGAAGGGACATCTCCGTACTGCTGGCGCTAAAGTCGCGGTAGCCGTGAAGTCCGTCCGAGGGGAAGACCGACAATTCTATCGAGCTTTCTGTCGGGAGGTCGCTTCACTCATAGCCGTGCACCAAACAGATGGACATGCCAACATCATCAGGCTGTACGGAGTCATCACCAAGTCAACACCGAAGTGTATTCTCCTGGAATATGCTGCTAAGGGCGACCTCTCGTTGATTCTAAAACAGCAACCGAGACAGAATGGTGCTATCCCCTTGGGTGACCTCCTTCGCTATGCCGTCCACATATCATGTGCCCTGAAGGAGCTCCGACGTCTGCGCATCGCTCACGGTGACGTGGCCGCCCGAAACGTTCTCGTCAGCGGTGATGACGTGGCTAAACTTGCTGACTTTGGTCTGGCCCATGACGTGTACACAGCTACTGCTTACGTCTCCGCTGACCATGAGGAGAAAGGGGCGGCCGAGCTCTTGCCTCTGAAGTGGATGGCTCTGGAGTCGCTGGAGTCTCGCAAGTTCACGTGCGAGAGCGACACGTGGTCGTTCGGCGTGCTGCTGTGGGAGATCGCCGCGTTCGGGGATGAACCCGTCTATGCGCACGAGATCCAACTGAGTTGTCCCAGGTTGGTCGGGATCCTGAGACAGGGATATCGTCTGCAGAAACCACCCGGGTGTCCGAACAGACTGTATGACGTCATGAAGTCGTGTTGGCGGGAAGAACCGTCGACAAGACCTGAGCCGATAGAACTGGAGCAAAAGCTGACAGAATGTCGTCAAGAAATAGATCCCTTACTGGTTATGGAGAAGGAGACGTTAGTTTAGATAACTGAACACAATAGTACACTTATAAAATGCAGGCATTGGCCAATCAAAAGGAGCGAAACATAAACCAGAGCAGAGGGAATAAGTACAGACTGCAAGGGGGAATAGCTCCTTCTGTTAACGACTGCAATGTTTCGAATATGTTTTTTGGAAATTTTGGTTTCAAAATGCAATCGTCTTACAAATGTATGCACCAAAGAACAAATGTGAATTGTCATAAATTCAACAAAGGAATTCATACGTATAGTACCGAGGGATCTATGCGTCATACAGGAGTTTGCATGTTTGAGTAGGCTATAAGATAATAACGTTAATGCCCCGCCTGTTACTCATTATATATGGTGTCATAACGTCTGGGCCTTTGCTTTAACCACCGAATAAAACCACAAAGTGAGGGAAGCGAACAAGGTGGTTTCATTCGGTGGTTATAGTAAAGGCCCAGGCGTTATGACACCATATACACCTTGGGGTGGGTCATTAACCCATAAATCTTCATCACAACAAATGCAGATTCCCGAAGTACAAAGAAAATACATCAGGACACTGGTATTTTCCACAACATATTGTAATTACACAGGTATACATGTACATTTTACAAGTGACATTGATAAACAGAAAAAAAGAACTACACTGTTAACTACAGACTCCTGCATCAACTGTTCAAAGATTTCCTAAAAAGTAGTTACTCCAGCAACTGCATATGATTTTGGAAACGGTCAGATTTTGTTCCAAGATTTAATCTGTTAACAGTTATGAAATGTAGAATTTTAACCCCATTGCTAGGACTGTAATAGAATACACAACATTTCTTGCCTAGGTATCAGAGGCTGTTTTATCCTGCAGTAAATATGATGATATCAGAGAGTATAGAAAAGAAGTTAGTGAGTCACAATAAAGCACAAATCTAACATACTCCTTGTTTCTACAGTGTGTAATGCATGGAATGCAATAGAACTGAGATATACCAGTGTGTTTTCTTAACTTAACTTCACCTAAGGCCTAGAAAAAAAATGTTGCGTTTCCTGTTTCAGTCTTGAAAAAAAAAAGGGTCGGTAGGTAGAGATTACCTTTTATTCTTGTAATTTTTTTAAGCTGGCCAAAACTACAGTGTGACATATCACAATACCGTTGAGCAAAGTAACCTGAAATGCATGAGGACACTAAGTGTCTTTTGATGTCAAACTTGAATGTTGTGCATAAGAAGCAGGCTGAATAAAAATCATAACGGGAAGCTATGTGACTATGTTTGGAAGGACAGAGTGGACCTGGTCCGGGCAAGTAGCCCGCGACGATGATGATGTGACTCCACTGCCTACCAAAACCTAAAGTCTACGGTCGGTAGGTTTTTGTAGGGTACATGTAGGTAGGGAAACAGGAAACACAACATTTTGTTTCCAAGGCCTAACTTTAAGAATTAATTAGAAACATATGCACAAGTGTTCAAAGATGCTGAGTATGTAAATTTGAAGTTCTGAATATTTAGAAAGAATTATAGGAGACATGGGAATTTCTGCTAGAATCGTCTTGTCATCTGTTTCTTGAACTTCTCAAAGTGGAAGTCATCTGTAGCTCTTTCACCTGGCCTCTTCTTTGTCTGAGATGTTTCTGAGAAAATGAAAAAAAAAAAGATATACTGATAGTGATATGGGCAAAGTTTGCAAACATATTGATCAAATATCAGCTGCTGTTTGTCTGTCTGTGTACAAGATATCAGAACGGCTGGATGGATTGGTTTCATACTTGGTATGTTGGTGGGGTGTGATGAAAGCTGGAAGTGATTAGATTTTGGGCCCCGTATCTGTCGATATAATCAATGTAATAATATCAGAAATCACCCCTATATCTGCGATATATTGGAACAGGCATCGTGTTTTCAGTGTTTGCTAATCAGCTTATCCCCAAGCAGATGTTGAGGTGATTTGTTTGGCCAGTGATTGTCATGAACAGATGTCTTTTCTTTTTGGAACAGTTGGAACTGTAGGACAACTGTTTGGGGGTTTGGTAATCCCTTATCTGAACAGTTGACGTCGTATGGCAACTGGTTAAGGTATCTGTAACAGTTGACTCCTTAGAGCAACTGTTTGCCGATCCCGGACAATTTGAATATGATAATCAACTTTGTATTTATCTACTTGTGCCTTTGGGGACCTGTTGTGTTGGTATGTACTTGGATTATTATATATCTGGCATAAACTTGTCCCCGTAACCTATATGTAGGTATTGGTTGATGGACACTTTGTGTCTTATTGCTTGTGTTGAAGATCCTGATGTGTCGCAGTTATTTGTTATAAATTCTGAAACATACTCTCTACCTTGCAAGTTGCCAGTAGTATCATAACGTGATAATATAAACATCATAAAGATTCCTCACACCTGTTGCATGTTACAATAGTGCCCATGTGATACTATCCACATAAATAGTAGAAATAACACGAATATCATTACATACAACAATCATCAACAAATATAGAGTCGACAAAAAACACTCAATATTTCATGGAGGTATGAGGTCGCGGAACTCTAGTTTAGCTCTATCCTTTACACCAACCCAAAGTTATCTTACTATTCACATGAAAATCAACCACAACACCTTTGCTGTATGCATGCAATCTGACCACAGTCAAACTTTAACATTTACACTGAAGATGATATCTTTCTACAAGCATTTTCCTTTCTTTCTAACGTTAGGAAGGTTATGAGCAGGATATTATATTCATTCTTGTGCATTTTGTGAATGGGTATAGGGTGTGTTTTTAAGAAAAGTGATGATGGAACAATATTCTTAAATGCCTTTCTTATATCGTAGCTTTCAGAAAAAAAGGCTCTCAGAGTGTTTTTCTACAAGTATTATCATCTAATCATTCAAAATGATTACTCAATGCACTACAAATCTTGAAATGTTGTGTGGTTTTATTTTTGCAGTGCCTCATCAAAATGAAACCATGACACTGCAAATGTGTATTTTCACGGTTACAGGATTGTTTCCATCGCAAACACAGCAAAAACATCCAATTCAATTCATTTGTTGCTTCTCGAATTTGCCTGTCCATTTTTTTTCATTTTCATGGAAAAGAAAATTAAGGCCCGAGAAAAAATAGTACAGGTTTTGCTATCACAAACCTGTAAATATCGCCATTCAGAGCCACATACACATAATTTCAGTCTAAAAATAATGCTTTTTATTCAGGACATTAGTAACAAATCAAAGGAAGGATTTCCTTGTATTAAACATGCCATTAAACTCCTCAGGCTGCTGTTTTTTTGTGTTATTCAAGCCATATATCTTCACCCCAGACCTTTTGAAAAAAAAAAATTTCGACCTGTCTGTCCAATTTTTGTCTGAAAACATCTGAGAAGCAACAAATAAATTTGATGTGGCCTTACTACAAAATTACATTCTTACAAAAGCAAGTGAATTTACAGTACCTTCCATGATGGGGGGCTCAGTGTCTCCCACTTTAAGTGGGCGTGGTTTGGGTGCCTCTTGCTTCACCACCTTCTTGGTCTCGGTGTCCTCACGGTAAACTACGGGGAGTACAAAATGATGCCATTAGTAACAAAGGCATTACAGGAACTAATTTTAAATATTGTATATCAAGTTTATTTGCAAAGTCATGCCCGAAGGCTAATTGCAGGAACATTCTCAAGGGAAACAAAATACATTGAAGTACATAGCACTAATGTCTATTCAGCTGAAGTTGCATCTTATTATTGGATTTGACTTCTTCTTAGAAGGCAGTGGTTAATGAACTGTCCCACACCCTGCAAAATAAGTGGGTTTTGTGACTTCAGTAAAAATGTAGTCTTTTGGCGATGTCCTAGGTTGCAAAAACTGGGTGAAATTGTAGCGATTGTTTGGAACAATCGGTTTCTTTCAACCTCATAGTGAGGACACTGACAAATAAAATGTATTTCATTTTCCACCGCATTCATTGAGCAATATTTACAAAATCTCTCGTGGACAGGTAGTTTTTTATAGCGGCCTCTTTCAATCTCTAATGGGTGTGCACTAATTCTTAACTTACATATGGCAGACCTTTCATCAAACTTATTAAGATACAGATAATTTTCCATTGAATACTTAGATTTAACACTTTTGTAAAACCTTAACTTGCCATTATCTACATACAATTGGTGAAAGAACAATTGAACATACATATCAGACAGCCTTTTCTTTAACAAAGTACATATGTTCTTACTGTCTGGTGTAGGGTGAATATTAATCTACATGTCAGAAAGTTTTACCTTTAAGTTAGCATATGATATTCCTATTCACATCTGTTGTGCTGTACATGCTACATGCTACATTTGTACATATGACAGTCCACATCTGTTGTTCTGTACATACTTTATATGACAGTCCTACCCACATCTGTAGTGCTGTACATGCTACATATGGCAGTCCTACTCACATCTGTTGTGCTGTACACGCTACATATGGCAGTACATCTGTTGTGCTGCACAAGCTACATATGACAGTACTACTCACATCTGCTGCGCTGTACATGCTACATATGACAGTCCTACTCACACCTGTTGTGCTGTACATGCTACATATGACAGTCCTACTCACATCTGTTGTGCTGTACATGACAGTCCTACTCACATCTTTTGTGCTGTACACACTACATGACAGTCCTACTCATATCTGTTGTGCTGTACACACTACATGACAGTCCTACTCACATCTGTCGTGCTGTACATGCTACATATGACAGTCTTACTCACATCTGTTATGCTGTACATGCTACATATGACAGTCCTACTCACACCTGTTGTGCCGTACATGCTACATATGACAGTCCTACTCACATCTGTTGTGCTGTACATGACAGTCCTACTCACATCTTTTGTGCTGTACACACTACATGACAGTCCTACTCATATCTGTTGTGCTGTACACACTACATGACAGTCCTACTCACATCTGTCGTGCTGTACATGCTACACGTGACAGTCCTACTTTCATCTGTTGTGCTGTACATACTACATATGACAGTCTTACTCACATCTGTTGTGCTGTACATAGTTGACAGCCATGTTGACAGGTACAAAGGATGTTCCCTTGTCCCTTTTCTTCCTCATCTGTTCCTGAAGTCTCTGCTTGGCATCTTCAGTGGCTTCAATGTTCCTTATCTTCTCTCTGGAAAAAGTATGGACCATACATTAATTTTACATCTGCACTATCAACTCTAGTATTGTATCAGTAATAAATATAAACATCATAATTTATGATAAGGCCTAGGAAAAAAAATGTTATGTTTCCTGTTTCCCTACCTACCCTAAAAAAACCTGCCGACCCTAGACTTTTTTTTTGGGTGGGCAGTGGATCCGGAGTCACATAGCTTGCAGTTAGAATTTTTATTTGGCCTGCTTCCTATTGAAGTAAAACACTGCTTGTCCCATCTAATGAAGGATAAATGTATCTATCATGCACAAAATTAAAGTTTGACATTGAAAGACAAGTGTCATCATACCTTTCAGTTTACTTTGTTCAACTGTATTGTAAATATGTATCACTAGAATTTTGGCCAGCCTAAAAAAAAATACAAGAAAAAAAAAGATAATCCCTACCTACCGACCCTAATGAGGACTGAAACAGGAAACACAACATTTTTTTTCCTAGGCCTTAGTGAGTAAACATTTGGCCCCAGTATTGCTATGCTCATCTACACTACATGACACTAAACTACACTACAATATACTGTACACTACACTAGGCTACATCACAGTTCACTATAGGGGTGGGTACCAGTACAGAAGATTCAGGTCCAGGTCCGGGCATGGACCTAATCCTCTGGACCTGATTCAGTATGTGAAAACTTGTGGATAGATGATACTCAAAACAATGGTCCATTTTGCAACAAGGAAATCTGTTTTTGTGGACTAAGGTGTTCTAATATCCTACAAGGCCTCTGTACGACTGCCTCTGTACGACTGATTATAAAACTTGGTAGAAATGACTATAGACTCTACTCTACTTCGCTCTTGTTATTTTCTTCGACCGGTAAGCCAAAATGTGTGATTACCTGATCACATAATCTGTTCATTTTTCAATAGGTCCAACATCCGGTCAACTGAATTTTTTTCAGGTCCGTTTTTTCTGGACTGGTCCATTAAGAAAAAATGGTTTTGCACAAGTACACCGTACTGGTACCCACCCCTAGTTCACTACACTTAAACTTTCATTATATTACATTACACTACACTTACTACACTACACTACACACTACGCTACACTACATAGTTTCAGCAGGGTTTCACTTACTGTATCCCAAGATCCACCTCCGGTATCCCGCTCAGCATCTGATTGGACAACATCTCCTCGGACCTGGTAGATGTGGCGGCCTTCAGAACAGATCAAAAGTCAGTATGTTCCACAAGCCCAGAGCTCGCATGTTTCTGGCATGTTTTTTAAAGCACAAAGATTACAAACCCACTAACAACCTAATAAACATTCCAAACTATGGTATGTAAATATACTGTAGATTGTTAAATGGTTGTGAAAGAGATCAAATGGACAATGACCAATAATGATACACATTGAAACTGTCTATGAAATGTGTACTGCAAAATGTTTTCTTTAGCAAAAGGTTATTTAGCCATTGTATGGATGATATAGAAAAAGAATGTTTATCCATGAGTAAGTGAGTGAGTGAGTGGGTGTGTGCATGATTGAGTGAGTGTGAGTAAGTGAGTGCTTGAGTGAGTGGGTAGGTGGGTGAGTGCATGAGTTAGTGAGTGGGTGTGAGTGAGTGGGTGTGAGTGAGTGAGTGAGTGAGTGAGTAGGAGTGAGTGAGTAGGAGTGAGTGAGTGAGTGAGTGAGTGAGTGAGTGAGTGAGTGAGTGAGTGAGTGAGTGAGTGGTGGGTGGGTGGGTGGGTGAGTGCATTAGTTAGTGAGTGGGTGGGTGTGAGTGAGTGAGTGAGTGGGTGTGAGTGAGTGAGTGAGTGAGTGAGTGAGTGAGTGAGTGAGTGAGTGAGTGAGTGAGTGAGTGAGTGAGTGAGTGAGTGTGAGTGAGTGAGTGAGTGAGTGAGTGAGTGAGTGAGTGAGTGAGTGAGTGAGTGAGTGAGTGAGTGAGTGAGTGAGTGAGTGAGTGAGTGGGTGAGTGAGTGATTACAGATTTAAAGACAAAAGAAAATCCAACCTTACCTTTAATCTGTCTGGTAGTTCATACAGCAAGTCTTCAGCTCCTTTTATCCTATGAATAAGCAGCACCAAAATTTGTATTATTCAATTAGATACAATAATTGTAGCAACAAGAAAGCTGTAACAGTCAGTCCTTTGAATGTCTAAAGTGTGTTTGATACATAAGGTTGCCAAAATTATGTCCAATATTCAATCATATTGCGACATTCTAGATACAATTCCTAGCAGCTGAAACTTGGATTGAAATCGACTAATCAATGCAAGCATTAAATTTTTTGGTCATATATTATAGTATTTTATAGTATTTATACTTTTACCATAGTATTTATACTTCTACCATAGTTAAAACAAATAATCTATAGGAGAGACACAAGGTTTATCCAATAATGCACAACAAATGTGAAGGGAGAAAACGCATATTTTGTCACTTTCTTCGTCAGTTTTGTTGGATATCTACATTTACATCATATGGGAAGACATTTAGGTAACATCTTAAAGACAAGAGTAACATCTTCACTTACTTTGCTTGGCTAGCCTCCTTTTCCTTTTCTTGGCCTTTTCTTTTCTTCATTTCCACCTCGATGTATTTCATCCTGTATGAAGAAGATTTCACAAAAAATACTTTATTGCACATTTTTCTCAGAAATTATCTTCTCTTGGCAAGAAAAGTAACCTACTTGTAATAAATTAGATATCATTGATGTGAAAATTCCATAACCTATCTCATTTACTCCATTCATCATATCTATTTGCTTCTATTATATTCCTTTGGTTTGTTGTGTAATTTTTTTATCATAGACGTACTGAAGTTGATTTTAGCATGTTTCATGTTCATGTACAGAGGACACATTGGAAAACACAATAGCAGTGACATATAAGTCCCTGGATAGTAGTAGATAAATAATTTGAAATGAATATCAAAACCAGAAGTTAGAAAGCTCTTAGGGGCCAATTGTTGTACTTGTTCTTGACTGTTTTACCAACACGTACCCACATACCATACATGTACATTATAACAATCCATCCTTGAGTTATGCAAGTTTACAAAGATTCAAACAAACCCACAAATGGCATTGAAAACTTAACTTTCTTGGTGAGGTTATCTTAAGAGTAAGACACTATATCTTAAAAGAGCAAGGTCCCTTGGCTTAAAGACAAAGGAAGTCTTACATTTCCGCATGTTCATCTCTGGTGTTGGTCTCGGCTGAGAAGGATGTTCCCAAGTCAGACAAGTCTTTGTCATCCTCTTCTCCTGTCCTATTGGTGTTTTACAATGGAAATATGTATATGTATGAGTATAGTGGTTATAATCAATGGACATGATAGCAAAATTTGTAAAATATATGGATCACACTGGAAACTGTCTACATGTAGGTTTTATTCACAATGATTATCACTGACAAAGTAAATAGACATATATTACATACAATGTACATATAATTGTTCCTACTTGGTGGATGTTCTATGCTTTAAAAGCATAGAACATCCACCAAGTAGGAACAATGTACGTTGTACGTAATATATGTCTATGTACATTGTAACTTACTTTGAGACCCTGTTAGTGAATCAATATTGCAATTTCCACATATAATGTTACATATATATGTTTACAAATGAGAACAAAAACATTGATACCTGTCTCTGTTTCTGTCTTTGATGGCTTTCATGTCCACCATACCTCCAGTCCTCAACTTGAAGGGGTCGTTCTAAAGGGGTGGAAAGGAGACATGTACATAATTCTTTCAAAAATAACTTGCTGCATACTACTTGTAGGCTTCTAGATTTATTGCAATACTAGTGCTTAGATTTTATCAGCAATATATATGTCACATATACGTACATGTATATGGTTGAGTACAAAAATGTACTCATGGTTGAAAACATACATGTACACAAAAGTCTTTTTAAAAATCAACTGAGTTGATTGGTAATCAGTAGCAGTGGTGACTGTTAGAGGGTTTCTTTTGTATGCAGTCTTATATGTTATCCCTATCAACACTACAGTCATGATGCCCTGCATTATGGCAGATATTCTAGTAAATGTGCCACTACACTTATCCTCCGAATTTTGTTCATGAGTGTCCTTCATATATTTCACTTCATCAAACCCAACTGCCATGTTTCTTCAATAGGGTCATATAGACCTGCAGGTCCCGTTTACATGGTAACCAGGTTCGGACAAGTACACTAGAGCAGTATGATTTAATTTAATATATCAACAAATAAATCTGATACAAAATATCTTAACATTATAACTTACAACAAGAGCTGCATTTCCTGAAAGCTTCTTCCCCAGAGCCAAGGCTGTTGCACTGTGTTGAAAAATGATAATGGCAAAAATATGGGTCATGTGTAATACAGAAATTTATCCTCCTTTCTTTCAAAATTTCCATGATCTGAATTAGAAATTCCATACAGATCAGAACACATGTGTGGCAACAGGAATTCTAGGTAATGTCAAAGGTATTAAAGGCCTCGAGAAAGAAAGCGGTCTTTGTCTCGGCCATTGTCGCATTTGCATATCAACGTTCCGGCGGGTTTTGTTTACTGTTTGTGGGACTTTACCTTTGATATATTTCCTAGAATTCCTGTCGCCGCACATGCAAATTATGCATTCTGACCTCTGTGACAAGGCTTACAACGTATAGAAATACAGCCATCTTGACAAAGAGCTTGTACCTGACTCCTTTAGGTCGCTGTCGAAATTTCTGAGCTTCCTTCGCCTCCTCCAGAATCGAACTGTAATTTAAAATGCATCATATTTACCAGTATTTACTTGGTACTGCGTAACAGACTGGTAGAAAAAGGAAGAGACCTACTAGTACCATAATGTAGTGGGGAGGGGGGCATCTAAAGTATGTACAGTTTTCACAACGTTTACAAGCGTTTCAAACGACATTTGCAGATGTAAATCATTCTTTCTAAGGCGGAACACAATAGAAACGGTGGTGACCATGTACAGACCTCACTTCCTGCACAGATTCGTCTTCTTCGTCACTGGAATCACGGCGACGACGGAAATTTTTACGCTTTTGCGACGCCATCTTGGGGTTATTTGAGGTCACGGACCATGATCCTCCAATTCCTCCAAGCAGATGTAAGGATTGGGCTCTGTCTCATATAGCCGATCGGCCCAGGAGTCTGCAAGATCTAAAGTACAATTTTGACAGTACTGTATACGCCGATACGCCTGATGTTATGTCGGACATCGCGCGATATGATAAGCGATATAATAAGGTCCCGATCCAGAGCCACGTAACGTTTATTACGTCACAATGTTTTCCGGGGAGAAATAATTACTCCGGCTACTCTCCAAGCAGATATATGTGGAGAAGGAGACCTCAGCCAACCGTTCACACAGCTCCAGATGTCTTTCTGAGGGACGACTGCAGTGTGCAAGATGTCAGTGACTCACGGTAGCTTGAGGGATGAATCTACTCTACTATATGTTGTGTGTCGGTTCGAATAAAGTTCCTAAACGGGGAACATGCGGCTCCAGCGTCTTTTCTGAAGATGTGGCGTAAGTGTGAACGGTTGGCTGAGGTCTCCTTCTCCACATATATCTACTCTCCAAGCAGAGGTTAGGCTCCGACTTTTTTTTGTTGACGTTTTTTTCAGTCGTTTTTTTTTTTTCGGGTTTCCTATGCGAGACATCAAGGAAGAGTACAAAATAGAAAGCCCGATAAAATCGACTAAAAAACGTCAAAAAAACACCCTGAGCCTATCTTTTGCTTAGAAAGTAACTCAGGCGACCCTCTGATGATCAATTAGCAACGAATACAGCCGAAGATCCCTGACGGTATGACATAGACGATCATAGACATGGACATGGGATTTACATTTTCCAAAGTAAGTATGTGCATATGTATTTTACATATTAGGCCATGTTGATTTGATTATATGGATGACATCCTCTGGGATCCCAAAAATGATACGAGCGTGCTAATTAAAAAGTTGCCTTCATTATTAAATCTTAGGGTTCAGGAAGGTTGAACCAAGCAGACAATACCGAATAAATTCGTCATATTTGTTGTCACATCTTCTTCTTTGACCTTGAAATTGATATAACAAAGCTGATATAACAATATGTTTTCAGATATGTACTTCCTTTATCAACAGCATGTATTGATAAGAGGCCCTCTTTCAACCTCCTTGGTTTTTGCTCCTTTTCCTGCTGCTTTGTACGATGTAAAGCATGCATGGCTAAAAACTTTTTAATTTATTTTTGGAAACGGCCTAAAATTGATGCGCGCGCGGATGCCATCCATATAATCAAATCAATTGGGGATTTTAAATCTTGGTAAATAATCTTAATTTCAAGCGTGTGACAAACACCATATACTTTTAACTTGGCTAGGGGCAGACATTTTCTTTGAAAAATTATATAAGATTTTATATGACGTAAGTTCACCTTTATCCGCGGGGTAACCAATACACTGTTTTAAAAAAACAGTGTATTCAGGGATATCAAGTCGATGTACGTTGGTTTCAAATTAGAAAAATGTCGCAGTTTGAAACCACCGTTAGCCGAATCGATGTCCCCAAATAATGTTTTTGAAAACAACGAATATAGGTCAAACCGCGGATAAAGGTGAACTAGTGTTAGATATAAACTTTTTTTCTACTGTAAAGTGTATATAATATAGTCATCGTCAAACGTCAAACATTACCTATTGTACTGCCCTACCTATACTTACCAGCGCCCAGTCCTCTTCAGCAAGCTTTCTGGGATACTTGAACACCTAGTTGATTTTGATATCCTTGCAAAGAATGCCAAACAAATATACTGATTTTATGTGGAAGTCCTCTTTGTTCTTTTAAAGTTAATTGTAAATTTATATAGGACACACATGTTTACATTATATCTTCAAATCGTTTTTAAGTTTTAATTATCATTTTCCGTTCTATTTTTCTACCGGTAGGGGGACTCATGCTCAGTGTTGTATTTTCATGTTTGTATATTCTTATCTTATTATTTACTGTGTCATATATTATTTTCAATTTATGTACAAGTGGCGGCACTACAATAAGTTGATTTACAACTTGAGTCCGCCGCCACTTCGTCCTCGTACTTTTATTTGTATAACGTTATTTGTACTTTTCAATTAAAAAAACAACGCGTTTGAATGGTAACGGCGCCCATACATGTTGGCCGGGTAGCGACCTTCCAAGTGGGCTAAAGCGAGCAGAGTCCATGGCTCCAGGCTATAGGCCGAGAACCGGTTGTTTCACCATGCACATACGGAGCGGCACAATTTTACACCTTAGTCAAAATATTTCAGTAGTACATGTAAGTCTTAGCCCCTGTAACTAACTGTTCATCCCAAGCGACTGAATATCGGTAAGAATTGCGAAATTGTCTTGTAGTTGAACCTGGCAAAACTGTGCGTGTGCTAATGTCTCGATGCAAGTTGTAGTTTTGGGTGACTCAACTGGCGGTCGATAGTTAAATAGTCAATGTAAGCCATTCTTACTTTCACCGTGCTCGTGTTGACTGATGTTTATTAGGTTACGTTCTTCGTGTATACTAGTGTTGAATCTGGAACCTGTTGGCTCCTGACCTCCGTTGTATTGGACAGCTAGCAGCCAATCGGTCTGATGCGTTAGCATTTAAGCACAAGTTGGTAAAGTCTGCCTATAACAGACTCAGTTTACGCTACAGTCTTAACCAACCTTGCACTTGGCCCACTTCTTGTGGATGTGGCTCCTGTGTGGCTTTGATGCCATGCTAGGCAATAGTTTATCATGCGTAGTGTTACTCAGATTTTGCCTTCTATATATATATATATATGACCTGTATAATCATTTTTATATGACCTGTATTTTATGCATTGACGTTGTTGCTTGTATGTTATTACTTTGTATGTGTTGGTGTTATTTCTATGTGAGGGAGGGCAACTTGTAAAGGTTGTTCGAATCTGTTTTGCCCTCCCAATCACTATGTGTTGAATACAAATAAACGAATGATGCCTCAAATTGTTGTGAAGTACAACTCAAGGGAATAAACTGAGATCCCACTGTCTTTTGTACTTCGTGACTACATGGCTGCTTAAACCAGTTCTAACCAGTTCTTGCTTTGTGTACAACACCTTGTCCCACTTTTGACCTTGTTCTGAGCAAAACGTTGAGCAGTTTGAAATGAAGGGTCAGGGCCATGCGACATCTAGCGGGAGGAGGAGGTTGGTGCATAGAAAGTCGGATTCAAAATGTTTCCAACTCATGATTCTTACTATTTTCGTAACATACTTCCCTGCTGAATGCAGAAATCTGTTTATTGCATTTAATCGTATTCAAATCAAGGACAAAAGCAAAATGTATTGATATATAGCTTTATTATGAATAATGCCTGAGAAGAAAAAGAACACTACCATGTTGCCGTAGTATCGCTATCTTCGATTCGATAGTTCGAAACAAAACCAGAAGCTGAAATTCAGCAAACCAAACGAAGAAAACACACCCTGCACAGGAGAAGATAGATGTCGGCCTCCTTCGACAGGAGTGCATTCAGGAACTGCGTAAATTTGCTTAACGAGGACATGTAATTTGATTTGTGCAATGTTGTCAATGTCATTACTTTGTTATTAGTCACTAGAAAGCTTTTAATGATGTCAAGCTGTAAAAAGGGTTGAACGAAATATGGGAACCAGTGGGCGTAAACAATCATCGCTTGCGGTCCTGTCAATCACCATGACTGACGGCGACAAAGGAGCGCGTCTGGGATATCCAGGATGCGCTGTGGCTTAGAGCGCTCGGCGTTGAAGCACATTTTGGATAGATCACCAACATATTGGCGTCACTTGCTGTGGTAACTCGTTCCCATGGCAGGCTGCCTATGAAGCACCATATACGGAATAACCGCCACTGAAGACGTGCTTCTCGTTCCCAACCAAGGCGGGAAAGAACGCACAGATCGTGATGGCCTCCCCTGTAGGCATTGCGTAGTGCGGGTCGTTCTTGTTCATCAAGAAAGCCGTACCCTTGGGATGGAACTCCGCTTCTTCTTCTCCCTCCTCCCACACGTATTTGCCGTTTCCTACACAAAGTAATAGTAACAATAAGAGAAGACTTACGAACTACATGTATATTTTAGTAGATTTGGTCATTTGCACAGATAAGGCCACAGCAAGTAAATTTTATGGATGACATCAACGCGCTCATTAATTTTCGCATGATTTCATAAAAAAATATTTTTTTTCTGGTGTAGGGTCGTGAAACTCTAAGAACTGTCATTCATAAGCTTATGGTTGTGATGAGTGTTTTCTTTGGAACTTTATCTTTGCTTTGCAACGTAACCAAACATACCACTGATATAGTAGCAGGCTTCTTTGTGGTGTTTGTACCACATGGGGACTCCCTTTTCTGTATCTTCTCGCATAATGATGGTCGTGTTGGTCACCGTGATTGGAAAATTGTCATCTCTGAGCAGGAATCTTCGGCTGTGGCCGCTACCGAAGTCGACATCCCGATCGGTTCCGATGATCTCCGAGAGTGACCGAACAACCACTCGGTCTTTCGAGGGGTTGTCGTCTTGGCAGTAGAGACAGTACAGCCTCATGGGGTCATCCGAGGTCACTGTAACCTTCACAACAAAAAACAAACAAAAAAGATTTGTTTTGAATGTCCTTGATGACACAATACAAGACATAGCTATGCTTCTTTGTAAACAAAGAAGTAGCATTATTAGTACCGTTTTTTTTTACTGGAGTTGTTCGTCATTTGTTATTTGTTATATTTCAAGGAAAACTGATACGGGAAAAGTGTCTTCCTGACCCCTCCGTCCGTGAAGATTAAACACCTGTAACCATTCATTATATTTTGTATATACATGTGTGATCACCTTGCACTTAACAACCGACGAAAACGCCATGAAGAAGTCCGGAGTGACTTTAAACTCCCTCCCGTCCTCCAGACTACAGCGCCCCCTACCGGAGATACAGTAGTACATGTGGTTACTGGCCAAACATTCACCAGGGTGCAGCTCGACTTCGTTCTGGTCCCGAGTCAGCACGATCTCGTACGCCGTGTAGCCCATCTCGTCCGCCGGGGACACCAGCTCTTTCCCCCGAAGGACTGGGTTGTTTGGCACGGGGGCTATCGGAACATCTACGGTGTTACGGACGATCATGGCGAGTTAGAGCTCAGTGTAGCAGTGTATGGCTGTGAAAATAACAAAATATTGACGAGAATAAATCGGCCTGTACCTTTTGAAAAGGTGTGTGTGTGCATGTATTACACTTTTTATAGCATTACCATTTACTTAGAGATAAATCATCATAATTAAATCGCTTCTTAATCCAGCCAATGCAACTGCTATGAAAATAGCAAATAAGACTGGTAGATTTTACGCACCTGTTTCTGAGTCTTTTTGAGAGCGAACAACCTTTGGAAGCTGCCGAAACCGGTCTAAACCGACCCTTTTGCACACGGCGGTGTCTGACTGTGAGAATAACAATAACAATGCCTTCGGCACCTGTACCTTGTGAAAAGGGGTGTGTATGTGATACACTTTCTATTGCATTACCATTAACTTAAAGACTAATAATAATATTAATGATATTTAAGTAAGGAAACCGAAACCTCACATATAATGATTTCGCTTCTTAATGCAGACAATGCAGCCGCTATAAAAATAGCAAATAAGACTTGTAAACGCACCTGTTTCTGAGTCTTTTTGCGAGCGAACAACCTTTGGCAGCTGCCGAAACCGGTCTAAACCGACCCTTTCGCACTTAGTGGTGTCTGATTGTATGTGAGAATAACAAAGTGGCCTTGCCCACCTGCACCTCGTGAAAAGGGGTGTGTATGATGCACTTTTTTTATTGCATTACCATAATAATGATAAAGCATAATAATCTAATAACGATTAGGTATGGAAACCTCACACATTATGATGTCACGTCTTAATTCTACCAATTTAGCTGCTATAATATAGCAAATAATAGTGATATATATTACAGACCACTTCAAGTTCGAGAGTGAACAACCTTCGCCGAGCTGCCCAAGCCGATTCAACCCGATCTTTTACTTGAATTTCTTCCCTTCTTGTGAATGTTCATCCTCGGGGACAACAGCTTTCCCCCCGAAGGACTGAGTTGGTCGGCAGGGGGGCTATCGGAACATATATACGGTGTTACGGACAATTATGGAGAGAGTCTCTTTCTTAACCAAGAAAGAGAAGATTATTTGTGGAGAAAAATTATGCAAATTAAGACCAAATCTATTAAAAATACTATAATTCAAATTTTTAAAATGCTACAATGAAAGTGTGAAATAAACTAAGCACCTGTAGATTTCTATCAAGGTAGTAAATATAACGCGATCCTTCTATAGGACGGCCACCTATGTTTTGTGCTAGTTCCTGTTCGATCCAGTTTAAACCGGAGCCCTGACCGACGCCTTGACCCACGTTTGCGATGCTACATCGATAAGAGACCATAAGAGCACAAACAAAAGCAGCATGTATACGCTGCGTTAACAGCCCCCGAAACCCAGACCGGCGACCGTCTACATTTAACGTTTAGGTGTGCATGCGTGCGTGCCTATGGGCTTTCTCCCAGGCCTTAGGTATTGAAAAACCTTTCTTGAAGACAGCTTGTAAATTCTTGGCAGTTTGGGTGTTTATGTGGGACAGGGGAAGCTTTTTCCTTGTTGCTTTGTTGGGTGGTATACGTACACCCTTCAACGTGTGGTCTGCGGTCACTGCCTTCATTGTTGACTCAAGCTCAGGTGACTATTTCGTGGTGAATGTGAGCATTCTACAACACACGGGGTCCTCAAAACACGTTTACGGCAAGCAGAGGGAAGGTTTCAGAAACACATTTGGTGACGAGAAGTTGGAAAACAACCTGGTTCTAAATTCGACGGTGAGTTTTCATGGTCTCAGAGTGAACTTGAGGCTAAGATAGGTTAGATAATGGTTTTGTTTGCATATTTTTCACGTTATGAACATCAGTGGATTAATGGCATCTTTATCTACGCTAACTGGATTTCAGCCCTTTTTGTTTGTATATTTTATGATATTATGATCATCGATATCTATGTCTATAAATCATTTTGACATAGATCTGAACACTATCACAGAATAGCGTAATATCATACATACATCATGCTCTGAGTTCATATATTACGAACCGATACACCGCGCTCGCCACTAGGCTATACACTTCGCGACTCCTCTGAGGTCATTCGTTGGTTTGAAAATTCTGAAAATATGCCAAAAAAGTTTAATGACTGGACAGTGTAGTGTTTAGGGACTCACAGCCTGCACCCCCCGCCCAACCTTTGCTAGCAAACTATTTTCATTGACCCTCCTTCAAGCAATGCAGCGCCGAACACACACTATCCCCTCCCCTGATGAAAACCATGTCTGAATAACTTTTTTCTTCAAACGCTCCCAAGATATATTTGTGTCTTGACTGAGCTCATCAAAACGCACTTTCTGTGGCTTTTTCATCAGCCAGGTAAAGATTTCACAAGGTAAGCATAACATGGTATATAATGATTAACGCAGCGCAGGGGCTTGCTTGTGTATACGTTCTAAGTGCTTGGTGAGTGACGAACGAAAAGTTATCCGGTATGTTAATGACAATGACAATGACAATGACAATGAAGTTTATTGCATATTCATGCCCCGTTGGGGCTAAATGCAGTCAGTTTGGTACAAAAGGTAGTAAACGCAAAGTTATACAATTTCACATACTATAGTTTATATGCATCTTCTCTCTTCCTAAAACATTTGTAGATGAACTTACAGAGATTTTCTAGTATATCGTGGTCAGATGATGACATGAGATATTTGAACATATTTTCCTTCGTCATGTGTGCATATTTCTAATTTACATGTGTAGCATTAATGAATGTATTGCGCAGATCATTGTACAGTGAACACTCTAGGACAAAGTGTATTTCATTTTCTACATACATGTGGTTCTTATCGCAAATGTTCGTTCGTTCGCAAATGTTCGTTAATAGCATGATATGTTTACGGATAAGGGTATCACTGACTGTTCTATGTGTAAACGTATACGCGTCCATGGATATCGAGTCACGCCGTCGCACGTACCATTCAACTAAATTAGGGGTGGAGATATGTAGAAAATGTGGGATAGCCCAAGTCAATATCAACGGGTCATCTAAGGGTCGGTGGTTTAGTGTTTACTAACAGAGTAGGTCATCCATGACAGCTTGCTCTGCGCCGGACGTAACGTTATGGGCTGACATGACAGTTGATTCTCCCCATTGGCACACAGCATAAGAAGCCCTGAAACAAGACATTGTAAAAGTACTTACGTATACCTTTATTTCAATCTCAAAAATTCTTCTCCACCAGAAAGTCACAAGGGTATACTAGATAAACATGGAAAGAAAACAGTGTCAACCACCTCAAACTCTCGGCACAGCTGATTCAAGTAAACATTAACCAGTTTTACTCCTGTAGCCATCCGCTGGACCCAACAACTCAGATCTATCACTACGCCATCAAAACTGGTCAACTGAAGAAATTTTGACCAAAATATTAAAGATCAGACCCTAGTTGTCACTTCTAGCAAAAAAAAACTCAAGGTTGGGCAAAAATTTCCAAAGAAAAGAAAGATTTTCAAAGGTTTTAAGTAGGAACTATAATGTTGTTTTTTTTTTTTTTGCTCCCTACCACGTAACTCAACTGTGACGTCAGCCCTTATACCTGCTATACACCTAATACCGACGAAACGTTCAGGTGATGTACAAAGGTTCTTTTTGTTAATTTGCTTTGGGACAGACGAGACACTGCACTCAAGTAAGTTAATTTCTGAACATTGCCACATGATGATCTCCAAGTAGATCCTACGGCCGCATAACATAGTATCAAAAGCTGGCAGAGGAGTGAAGCCGGCCTAGGGGTGTATTTTGTTACATAGCAAATGGACACCTCTTGGCTGACTACACTCATTTCCAGGTTGGTACTATCTTACGTAGGATCTACTTGGAGTTTACCACATACAGAGCACAGACGGAAGGGACAGGCAGTCTTTTTAGTTCTCCAACCAAAGTCAAGTGCCCATTTTTACGCCTGGGTGAAGTGAGGAATGTTGTATAAAGTGCCTTTCCGTCGGCACAACGTCGGCGCATGGTGGGTCTTGAACTTGGGACTTGAGGCCATGTGCAAAGGTTGACTCGTACCTTAACCATCAGCCCAAAATTTGGGTAAGTCCCACACTATTTACAGTACTAGTGTTGGTCATGCAAAGTTTACCTTTTCATAATGTTATGTAAACGTTATACCAACACAGATGAGCTGCCATGCTCGAAGGTTGACAGCTTATGTATCTAATTCGCCGATGCGTAATTCCAGATCATACTAGTTTAGTAAGCATATATGCCAAGCTGGTCTGAAAGGTCGAATATTGTGCACGCCTCGTCTGCGCCATGTTTGATTCTATGGCACTGGAAAAGTCATGCGCAGTAGGCTACGTCGATACATGTAACGCTACTCCACGGGGTAACCTATATTCGTTGTTTTTAAAACAAACATTGTATTTAGAGATGCTAAGTCCGGGACGGTGGTTTCAAATTGTAATATATTCAAAATATTTTCAGAATATCGCAGTTTGAAAGCACCGTCCGTAAACATGGTATCCCCAAATATGCTGTAAATGCATTTAATTTCGCGGGGATTTAATTTCGCGGTAGCGGGGAAAAGGACTTTTCGTGGTGGTTTTAAGTTCGCGGTAGCACCATGCACTGTAGTCTCTTACTGCCATGGAAAAATGTTCGCGGTTTTAAGTTTGCGGTGAAACGGCCACCGCGAAAACCGCGAACATAAAACCACCGCGAAAGTTTCTGCATTTACACAACGGATAAAGGTTACCCCCGCGGATAAAGGTGAACTAGAATTAACATAAATGTTTTTGAAGATATATTTCGGAGGGAATATTTCGGTCATAATTTGGTCATAATTTGGTCCAACCCCAGTACAGCGTGGACAGACCTAACGTGACACTTAAATCAAATGTGTTGTGCACTAGGCTTCTTAGACTATGTAGTTTAGTGACTGTGTCTTGAATATTTTAGATACATGAAGCGAAAACCTTTAAGAATGTAACAAAATATGAGTTAAGCAAAAACAATTTGAAATGGATAATGTGAAAGAAATGTATATTGGAAAGTAGTTAAGTGGCTGTGTGGGCAACCCATGATTGCGACAATACGTGGAAAGTGGAGCAGAATGCAAATGACTTTTGAGTGACAGAAAAGGGGGTGTCGCCGTAGACAAATACTACAAGTGAAGATACTGTTAATTTGAATAGCGCGTGGAGGATACATGGAAGAATGCCAAAAGATCGGATTTAGGCTAGCTATAACCGTCTTGCTTATACAATATTTGCAATGCAAGTTAATGCTAGTGATTTTATGATTCTATGTTTATTGCAGTAAATTGTATTTGTAATATATAACATGTATGTAATTCTTTCCCAGGGTTAGCCCTTGACAATAGCCTATGGCTAGTTGGGCAGCCCTGGCTGTATGTATGCAGCTGAACTAACAATAAACAATTCATTAGTATTAACAGCCCCACATGGTTCACATCCCCCGCCCAAATCATATTTTCCATTTCACATCTCTATCACTCCAGGCACATCATATTACACGTTTCCTCTAATTTTACTCCAGGTAGTGTTATAGATGATGCTACTGTAGCTCTAGTATTCACAGTAGCATGTCCACACAAAATCATCAACGATTTACGATTTAAAGTATCTTAAACGTCGTCGATGAAGGTTAGACATCCAGGTAATAAGATACGCCGAAGCGTTAGCAGTTACTCAAACAAGAGAATTTGTCTTAATTGTTTGATCATTTTGTATGACGCCATCTCGAGCTATGGGCAATTGACCTTTGGCACGCATACCGAGTAACCCTAAAGGAGTGTGTATCCTGCCGCATCTCATTCCGCCATGAAGTGTCATGGTAAGGGCTTGTTCGCGGCTATCGCGGCGGCAGTGGGTTATACCGCGGCGGCTTTGCTGTCCCGGCGGGTCGCAGAGGCAGGAGTCCCCGCCGTACAGCTCGTGGCGGTGAACGAGATCTCGGCAACTGCTGCGTTCATCCCGCTTGCCGTCATTTTCTGGTACGTACTATACAGAACTTTAATCTCTAATTTTCTCTCTCGTAAGGGACGCGGTCACATTTGCCACGCGATCTTTTGTCGTAGAATATTCGGAGAACCTTTGACAGAGCCGACAGCCGAGAACGACTTAGCCTGAAGTAACCTTTTTTCGTCGCCAGGCAGCTTTCTTTTGTACGACACGGCAACGAATGTTCCGAGAATGACTTGAAGTTGTCGTAAACCCATCGTACGACAAATGTGACCGGGTCCTTGTAAGAGACCTGGTAATTTTCTGTAGTGTGGCACAGTGACAATTATTGGACCTGTTGCCCTACCAATACTACCACACGTACCGTTGTTGTAATACGATTCCTTTTTGGACATGACGAGCACCCGATTTAGACTGACCGGAGCAAGACTAGAGGGCAGTTGCAAGTACTCTCCAAGCAGAGGTTAGGCTCCGGCTGTTTTTTTAACGTTTTTTTAGTCGTTTTTATCGGGCTTTCTATTTTTTCATTTTTCTTGAAGTACGCAAGCAAGGTTTTGACACAGCAAGATATAAAAAAAAATAGAAAGCTCGATAAAAACGACTAAAAAAAACGTTAAAAAAACAGCCGGAGCCCAACCTCTGCTTGGAGAGTAGTTGCAAGGCCTTAACAGTTGTTTGCGTTGCTCTGTAAGTATATGGAGGTCACTTCGATTTTGCAAAGGCACAAGCCATTTGGAAAACCAGGCAAAATGTATGGTCTACTTCTAAGTTAGACATCGGTGCGTAGCTCTTGACGTACTGAATATAGTGTTATAAAAATGATTATCGATTTTTTAACCTCCTTGTTGCAACTAAAGACTTGATTCTCAACGAAATCCTGAAATGAGGTGCTCATACCCTTGTCAATCCACTGACCAAGCTATTCAATTTACTCCTTGCATGCGATTATTTCACCCAATAATAGCGAGTAAGCCACATATTTATCCAATACATAAAGGTGGGCCCAAAGAGGACCCGGATAATTACCGGGGTATTTCTGTTATACACTGTCTTGTGAGATTATTCACCACTGTAATTAAAACATGGCTTTGTAACCGAGGGTAAAACCCAGGTTCTTTTTAGATGCCGCGGAAGACTATTAACACATCAGGGATAACAGAACAGACACAGAGACAGGGCTTTTCCGTACACCGGGCACGGGAGACTCAGTAAGACAGGCAATCTATGACTACATGTTGTCTGGCTTAATCTCGAACAACCTCCTCTCTGTCCGACTGTCTGGATACCTCCCTGATCAACTGCCTGCCTCATTAATCTCCCGTCAATTTATTCGTTCTTTCCAGACATATACCTAGACAAATGTCTACAGCATGACATGGCACTAATTATATCATGTTCCTGCTATTGGCTTTGTTGTTCTTTCCATCTTCAGTTCATCAAAGAACAATACAAAGGATAACACCTTGTCAACAGTTATCACACAACAATAGCAGACTAATTGCAGTTACCAGATGGGCTGTCTGTGACTTCTTAGAGCATGTACGTGACAAAATGATTACCATAACACCTTGCTTTAAATGATACAACCAATTCTTCAAAACAGTGTATTTTATTTCTACCCCTCTTACAGTTTACTAACTACCTAAACGAAAATAACCTCATTTCTCCAAACCAGGCTGGCTTTAGAAAAAGACTTTGGGACTAACGATAACCTCTTTGTCATCGACACACTAATATCCAAATACACCAATAATCGCCTTTTTGCATACTTCGTAGACTTTTGGAAAGCTTTTGATTGTGTTTGGCAGGTAGAACTGTCTACTCAGCTCCAGGGTAAATTCTAAAATCTAATCAAATCGATGTACTCCAACCCACAAACCTGTGTCAAAAATAACTTAACTTACACCTTTAATCATAACCGATAAACGTGTCCGACGATACAAAGATCTAACTCGTATCTGTGGTACTATGGAGTGAAGTAGAATCATTGGCAGCATTACCCTATGGTACAATATTATAGATGACCTTTGGCCGAACTTGTCAATCCCCTGGTGGTCACTGCAAGGTCAGTCCAAAATCTCCATACCCTCAGTGGTATTTTTCGTCTGGATATTTGCCCACCGTCTGTAAGATTGAACGGGGCTAGCTATACATAGTGAGCTTCAAACACAGAACAGTGTCTTAAGATCGTACGGTGTCCTTTTAAGCGACGTCTTTCGCTGGTGTGTGGCACCTGCTTAGGCCACACTTAATTTTATGGATGACATCCTCTGGAGACCCCAAAACTAATTTATGCGCAAAGGAGAAAAAAAAAGAAAAATCCAGCAAAAAAATGCTGCTAAACCACAGGACTAAACATCCAGACCATTCTTTCCCAGACTTGGTTTGCCTTATGCTCACCTCCAGTAGAGAAAATCGTCGCCATTTCTAGTTCTAGTCATGTTTATATTCCGTTCTTGTTTGAGGGGGGAACAAGGGCGCTGCGGCCCCATGTGCCCCCTTTACCCCGCAGAGCAGATTCTCTGGCAAACATGAAATTCTGATTCACCAGGGATGCTATTGTGTAACATGTGGCAACATATTTTTGGAGAACATGCGAAAATCAATACGCGCGCAGATGTTATCTATAAAATTAAGTCAATGTGGCTTTATGTATACGCACCTGGGTAAGTTTTGATAAGGCTGCAACTGTCGTCTATACTACGTTCAAGTGTGTGTTTAATTTATTGGATTGTCAACACACGCTAAGTAACGGTCACTTCAACTAAGAACGTCAGCTTTATTCAGTCTGTTGACCTAAGCAACTTTTAACTGATAAATCCGGCTACTGACATTGACTTTCAAGTCAAGTATGTCGCAGTTTACTTAGTGAATTCTACAAATACATTTCGTTCGCTGGTTACAGATTCACATCAGCGGATTCGGGCTATTAAGTAAAGGGTCAAGAACATTGCATCATCACACTTTTGTTATGTGAAGAGAAAGGTACTCGACAGAACACAAATTACTAACAATGTAACATGTCAGCCATTCTTTATCATACGGCACTCTGTACCTAGTATTGCCTAGTGGCAAATTCTCCACGTATAGTAAACTTCCCGCTCATGCTAGGCCTGCCACTTGTATGTAACAGTCAGCAACCCTGACGTTCCGACCTGTGATTGGTCTTTTTTAGCACTGGCATCCCTCACCGGCCAATCACGTTGCCACTTTCGGTCATGATGCAACGTGATTGGCTGGTAACTTTCGCCCTAGCAACAAGAGGGGAGTATCCAATCGGCTGACGACTGCATGATAGCGCTAACCAGCCAATATAAAGTTCGTATCGGAGGCCGGTACACCAGGGGATTTTCTTGACATAATACAAGAATAGAATTTCAGTTCACCTTTGTCTACATATGACACCTTTATTTCAAATATAGCTGGGTTTGAATCTATAACAATTTTTTAAAAATTGTTTGCAGCTACAGAGAAGGCACATTTGCTCATGACGGCCCCTGGCACATGTACAGTTGGCAGACTTTGGTCCAGCTGTCGGCATGTGGGCTGATCCGGGTGGTATGCACGAGTTGTATCCTCGTCTCAGCTCTACTCATCCCACCAGGTAAGGCTATCCTATCTTGTCACCCCTCGATTTGTCTTATAAATCCCTTGCTGCCCATTCCTGCGCAGAGACATCCAACGGCGCCAGCAAACCGCCTCTTGTCTGTACTCTGCTATCTCAAACGTCCACATCAGTTCCCGTGGGCGTCGCCAGAAACCAGCTGTCAGCCAATCAGAGAATAGGCCTTTCAGATTTCAAAAGGGATCTCGCATATATGAGGGTAATATCAATATTTATAAGCAGGGCGGTCAGGGTCTGATGGTGACGGTTGAGATAGCAGATGTCTCTGCGTAGGAGAATGTGGCTGCCAAACACATCTTCAAGTACGGATCTTCAGTTGTTCTCATAGAAATTGAAAATATACGTAGTTGATTCTGGCTGTCAATCACATCTGGGTTTTTTCAAACCTAGGTAACACCTTCGCCATTGGTCGTGGAGCTATAAGCCCAATCGTGACGTCACTGGTCGCCTGGCGACTCCTGAAGGAACCACCTGGACGTGTCGTCCTGGTGGGCGTGGTCATCAGGATCGCTGCCATTGGTCTAATCGTTGCCGGTAAGGGGGCACCCAGGATAGACTGATAGCCATGCGTTTCTGGTACCTTTTGTTTGCTTAATGCAAAATAACATGATCCGTCCTTCATTGACTGCGTTTTAGAGTATATAGAGTTGATGTTGTGGGAACCTAAAGGTTTTATGATTCAACTAAGCTTCACTATGTACGAATACAGTGCAAAAAAAGCTTTAGATCAGTCCTCTGATCATTCTCAAATCGAAATGACCTGAAACCTATGTCAAGTACCTGAACGGATGTGTGACGTCACATAGGGTCCAACGTGCCCGGCAGTCGGTATCGGCCCTCGTCTCGGTTAAGGTCATTTGACTTCGCTTCGGGTCATTACAAGTTGAGAAGAATTAGAGGACTGATCAAAAGCTTGTTGGTAAGAAGTTTACTATGTATACTGGAATAGTATAGCATCTTAATGGTAATTACCGTTGCAGATCATCTTACATTCGTATATACATGTATACGTATCTGGTTTTTTTTTTACAGGTGGAGTTCCTGAAGAGGAGACAAACAAGAAAAGTACTCCTGGACCATTGAACACTACACAGACAAGTGGGAACTCCCTCGACATTTCACAAGTGAACAACGCGACCTTCTGCGTGAATACAACATTCCCTGTCTACTGCGCCACCTACCGTGATTCGGTAAACACGACAGCCATGCCTCCAGCGAATCAACAACAAACATCCTACATCGTCGGCAACATCCTAGCCTTCATAGGGCCGATTGGGTTTTGCTTTGTCAACGTTATGTACAGGTCCTTATTACTACGACTGCCCAGGACAACGTGTTTGGCGTTCGCAGAAGGGATAGGCTCTGTGTTTCTTGTACCTATTATGTACGCCTTGGTGACTCCAAAATGGGTACTGGACTATGACACGTCGCTATACCTTGCAGGGCAGGCGTTAACGTGGGTTATGGCTGCGTACTGCCTGTCTGTAGGTTTCCTTGAGGAGAAAGCCATAGTGGTAGAGATGCTACAAGGTGTGACTATCGCACTAGCCTTCTTGCTACAGTACCTGATATTTGCCATTAAACCGTCAGCCCTGGAGCTTGCAGGAGCGTGTATGATGGTGTTTACCATCGTACTTGTTTCAGTGGCGACGTGGAGAAAAGCGATGATAAAAGAAAGAAGAAGAAAGGAAGAACTGAAGTCCGACAGAGTTGAAGCGAAGGATGAAGATGAAGACAGTGCTGCGACAAAAATGTTAAACGGGAATGTTTGTCATCACAGCACTGTAGAAAAAGAGACATATGTATAGGTTCAAACTGTTACTGGATTTGTATAAGAACGACATGTCACTAATTTTCCTTTTTGTTTCCCTGGATTGTGATTAGATTCATATGTGAGTATACATTTGAGAGGGAAAAAATTTGGTCCATCTAGCGACATTCTTTGAAAGTACAACAGAACATCAAATTGTGAGGATTTTGGAGTGAACGCTGTTGGTTGAGTGTGCACGTTTACAGAAAATCTAGGGATCGAATTTGAACCTTGAACGGCAGCAATGATATTGTTTTTTAGTAAATTGATAACATGAGCCAAGAACAAAAAAAGAATGTTATGGTTAATTGGTTAATGTCAGTATCTACAATATTACGCACAAATTATGTAAATAAGGGCGAAATTGTACAACATATCATGATGTATCATAATATCAAGTGTCAATAAGTTGTCGATGCAAAAATAGATTGTATCCTGTCTTACCTTTGGGTCTTCTAACTAATCAAATGTAATTTTTCTATTATGTCCTGTAACAGTTGTTATATTGTAATTGTTATCCAGTTCACTACAATATGTTTCCGGATTACCTAACAGGTTTCATGCATCCCTATATGGACGTTTTTACTTTACCTTTATCAGAATTGATCGTCTTGATATTTGTGATGACTTAAATTACGTTAACTTTTCTTTTACGTTGTGACTTTTGAAATGGAAAAAAAAAACAATAGTTGAACGATAACCATTAATAAATACTTGTAATGGATGATAAACATTCCCACATGCAACCTATGTAAAGAAGAATGTCATTTGAAGGCTTTCGTAATTCATTGTCATAAATCCCTTCATCATGAAGGTGACTGTCTGTCACCTTCATGATGAAGGTGACAGACAGTCACCGAAACGTCTGCAGAAGAATAAAAAGAGGTTGTGAAACGAAGAAGACTGTTCGATTGATCTACCAACCTGATGAAACTATTTACGGAGGTAGATATCTATCTGTCGGTCAGCCACCAGTTTACTGGTCGTTTTGCACATGCATCATCCTTTGATATTCAACAGCTCTTTTGTTTTAACATACTTCACGCACAGGCAAGCGGTGCAGTTGACGCTTACGTGACTACCTACCATCACATCTGCACGGTGATGTCAAAGTGGGAAGATGAGACGTTTGCCGACTGGCACCCGAGGGACGTCCGGCGTCTTATCCGGGCCGGGGAGCTGCGAGACAGGCCGACATCAGGGATGTGCTCCGGTAACATCCGTCTCTCTTGTAAAGCTCTACTCATTGTTGAACAAAGACTATACAGATACTTTTGATTTAAATAGAATAGAGGATGAATGTCATATTGTAGTAGAGTGTAGATTGTATACCGTAGAGAGAAATGAACTGTAGAAGGTTATACAGAACCTGTTTTCTCACTTCATACACCTTAGAAGTGCTGTAGAAAAATTCATATTCCTAATGCAACTAGACAGACCATCGATCATAAAACATATCTGTTCTTAAACTTTTATCTCCACTATAACAGAAAAGCGAGGAGTAGTTGAATTTAACCAACGATAGATTCATTTTGTATCTATTAACTGAATGTTTTCAACATGTCTTGTTGTGACCTGTAACTTGCCCGGTGTGGCCAAAATGTGCTATAAATGTCTTCAATCTATTATAAACTTCAAGCAGATACCGGGATCCACCTCTAGCTAGGGGGGGGGGGGGGGGGGGGGGCAGGCACGAGAAAACTACGGCCTTATGGGCCGTAGTTTTCTCGTGCCTACCCCCCCCCCCCCCCCCCCTAGCTATAGGTGCCGGATTGGGCGGAAAAATAACAAGACTGGCAATAAAAATGTATTATTGCCATGACGACGATTGAGGGTACAACAATACAGCTCAAATCAGAAATAGACTGGAACTTCCCTGTCGCACTATCCCTGGCACAATATACTAGCCCACCTGTAACATAAACCTACAGCCAGCAGAAATGTACCATCCCCGGTACAGCACAATGGTCTGCCAGTGACCTAAACCTACAGCTGAGGACTACAGAAGTATTCCTGTCTGCCTGTGGCGTATGGCTTGAACAAGCTCTAGAAAAGAAAATGTATCCTTCATAACATAACATAACAACCAAGACAACGTGATCCATTGTGCAGAGTTCCCTGTCTAGTTTCAAAGGACAAATTCCTCCAGGGAGCAAGTGTGACCTACATTCCACCATTGCATACCAGAGATACATCTGGAACAGACTTGGGGGGGAGGGTTTGCATACCCAGCATACTGCATTCCTGTGGAAATGCCTGTGCAATTCCTAGAATTTTTGCAGACTGAATGCAATATATATCACTTGACGACTCCCCTGAGGCGTCGTCAAAAATGACCGAATAGAAGAAGTAAACTAAAGTTTTCCTTTCCAACAGGCCATGATGTATTGGCCCAATGGCATGGATGAAAACTGCAATTTTTTCCAAAACTGTCGTACAGCTGCCATTTTTACAGGGTATGCCCAGGCCAACGTAACCATTTTGCCAAAGTCCCTGGCTGATGACTTCGAGACTTTTTGCTCGCTGAATACGGGGGCATTTCCTATGATGTACAGGTCTAAACCTGGTGAGCTGACCGCTCCACCGCTAGCGGAGGAATCCGACATCAGGTAAGATGGCAAAGTAGTCACAGATCCATCTGCGTCCACATTTCCAAACCGGGGCCCGGTCGTGCAGCTTTCGGTAACAAAAAGTATGATATAAAACACACCAAACTACACAAGACGTAAAGAGAATAGTCGTGGGGATTACTTTTGTATATATTTACGTATACATTGCTCCTTTTATTTTCACAAACAGCCATGCCGCGCCCCGGTTTGGAAATGCGACATTAGCCTAAACGCTAGCTGAAAAAAGCTGGATTTTACATATTCACAAGCCAGGTCCATCTATTGTGTACGTCATGACAGCCAAACAACCGGCCTGTGATCTTTTCTTAGCCATGGCAAGTCGTCAGCCAATAATGTTGCTTCTTCACCGTAGTCGGCAACGTGATTGGCTAGTGATGCTGGCAAATAGCAGCTCACAGGTCGGTACGCCAGGGTCATGCACACAAGCGTTGGGCTTGGCATGGGAGGATGTTGCCTAAAACATATATGGTCGCACACTCAACAATTTTTGTCTTTGCACAACCGTATGTAGATCTACTTAACCCGCCGTACGTGCAAATACGTGCTGTCTACGTGGACAATCTTTTGGGATCCGTAAGTGGTTAGTACCGCCTCCGTACCAAGTCGTAGGGACTCCGGCGGAATTTGGAGCACGCAGACACGCCGTAGAACTTTATGTGCATGCAAAACTTTGTGTGCCATCGGGCTGCGGGTTCGCCCCCCTCTACGTGCCAGTACGGGCGACGCGCCTGCCCTATACAGCCTGAATGTTTGCAGAAATACGTGGCGGACGTGGCCTCCGAAAAAAAAAGTACGGACAAATTGCACGTACGGCGGGTTGTGCCCTTAGGTTTGCGAATTTTAACTTTCATGTTCTCGCAGAACGGATGGTGTGTACAGTGTTTGCAAGAACGGCAGAATTCTACCAGAGGCGGGCACCTTGCTGCAGTACACAGAAGAGATGAAGGACATGGTGACTTTCTACACCGGCTGCAGCTTCTCGTTCGAAGGGGCGTTCCTGGAATCAGGTGTCCCCTTACGGAACGTGGAGCAAAAGCTTGACGTCGGCATTTTTAAGGTATTTTTATTCTACACACCTTCTTATGCCAGGTCCGCTATTTACGTCAAGCAACGACGCTGACGTCCCTCACACTTCGTATGCACTGGCAAGCGATCACTAGCCAGCCAATCATCGCCGCCTATACAGTCAAGAGACAGCATGATTGGCTCGTAACTTTCCCTCCAATAACAGAAGGTAGTCTCTGATTGGCTAAAATCTGACCAGCACTAACGCAGCGGTAAAGGTTGATCTCAGGCTAGGGTTGTTGCTTGACATACACGAGCTGCAGGCTACCATTTTTATTTTTCTCCAGTTAGTATACTATCATGGAATTCTTATGATGCTAAACTGTGATAATATATATTATGCGTAAAGTGATTGAGTGCCTCACGGATAGTATCGGACCATACAATGTGTCAAAGATCCTTCTTGCTATTTTTGTTTTGTTTCCAGACGAGTATTCGCTGCCAACCTTACAACTCATTTGACTGTGAAGTTGTGGTGAGTATGCGGTACATACCAGCGGACAAATTAGAGACAGCCTTCCGGGTCACGCATTGGACGCCAACTTCACATGGAGCTCCTATCCACATTGGTGACCCAGGTATATAACTCTAGCTTGGTTAAATCTCGCTTAAATCAGCCCCCACAACATCCACCCGGCCTCCTAGAAGAGGGGGTCAGTTACAGCCCCAGACAGTAGTGTTTGTGTTGTGTATGCCTAGTATACGTCTAGGGTAGGAAAAAGTTCGTTGTTGTTTTTTAGTTCACGGAACTGCATGTGATGAAATGCCCTTTCTCTATAGAAATCGGTTCAGAATAATGTTCAAGTGAAGTATGCATATTTTCTTTTCTTAAAAGATTACATTCAATCGTATTATAATATATCACAAATATTTTTTTCCAGCCGTGATAGGTATAAGTGACCTAGAGAACATTGACTGGGGTGATGTTGTGAAGCCCAGCCCAGGAGACGTGCCCGTGTTCTGGCCATGTGGAATGACCATGGAGCCAGCTGTAATGTCTGCTTGTAAGTTCAAATTTAACATTTACGTCTCTGGTCCTAACCTCGTTCAGTTCAGTTCAGGTCATCCTTCCAGTGACACAATAAAGTTCCTCCAGGCGGCTCTGTCCCGCATGACAGACAAGAGGTCTCCGTCTTGGAGGCCAACATCCTCCTCAATCACCCTCTTAAGAGTCAGGGATGGTCGACCACGTCTTCTCTTGTCGTCAGGCCGCCAGAGCAGAACCCTTCCGGCCATCTCGTCGTGGCGCATCACATGACCGGCAAGGGCCAGGCGTCGGTCGCGGATGACTCTGGTAATCCGTGGCAGGCCATTGTAGAGTTGTGTGTTGGTGGTATGACTCTTCCAGTCAACATTCAAGGTGGCACGAAGGAGCCGGGTATAGTTCCCGTCAAGTTTCTTGCAAAGGGTTTTGGTTAAGGACCATGAATCTGAACCGTAGAGCAGAATGGACTCAACACTCGATCTGAAGACTTTGATCTTGGTGGCATTTTGAATTGGAGCCTTCCACACCTAACCTCGACCTATCCCTAATACCTAATACTAGTTGGAAAAACAAGCATTATTACGATATACAAGAGTGCCCATTCACGATACGGCCCATGACAGTTGACTTAAGTTACTTTTTTGACATCTGCAGGGTCACAACATTTGCTTAGTTCGTAAGCACCAACAACCAACGCTTGAAAATTTGCTTGAATTTCACCGCTTTGTCTTTGACAAGTTTTGACAAGGGTTTACTTAGTACATGTATCAAGTGCAACTTTACAAAACAACTGTACGGTCGTGTGGAAGATAGGTCGGGATTAGGACCACTCGCTTTATGAAAAAAAAAATGTGTCGTAAAATTTACAACACCTCTCGTTTGTAAGGTTTACGATAATATTATAATATTATCAACTTCTTCCAACAGCTCCGTCAATTGGTTTCTTTACACGTGGCACAAAGGGATGTCTGTTTCTCTGTGACACCAAGACGACCTTTGTCAAGGGCACAAACATGGCCGACACCCCTAGCGTTGTAAAGATATCCCAGAATCCTCTACTGTACAGCGTGGCATCGGAAAACGCTGTTGGGATCGTCCATGAACTAGAGAGGCTGATACTGCCGGTTCGGGAGGCACAGAATGGATGTCTATCAGACGTGCACGAAGAAGGCACATTGTTGAAGTCAGCCCTGTCTCTGTCCCATGCGTCATCAATCGCCGTGGTGGCCATTACGTGTCCTGATAAAGGTGGGCTACAAGTTCCTGCGTGAAATTTTCATGTTACTGTATTCTTAATATGAAACAGCTGAAAAAGGAACGAGTTACTTTGCATTTCTTTGTATGATGTTTGATACTATATCTTTTTTAAAGTTTCCAACCAGTTTTGTTACTGTAAACAAGATACTTAATGATTGGGCCAATCATGAAAATCCAAGGAATTACCAAATGTGGCCACAAATTACACAGTGGCCAGGTGGACCTTCTCCTTAGGTGGTCACAAGTGCAACCATATGCATTGCGTATTGCAATTGCCTCTTTTCCTTGCATGCCCTAAAAGCATAGCCTCTACCAGGCTTCGTGGTTCAGTGGTCTAATTGTAGAAATTGGACAAATAGGGTCAATAGTACGCTAGGGGGGTCAGCCGCCCGAGTAGATTACCAATATCCGAACCACGTGACTGACTCCCCTAGCGTACTATTGACCCTATTTGTCCAATTTCCACAATGAGGCCACCGAACCACGGAGCCTGGTAGAGGATACTAAAAAGCAAGCACACCAACATGAAAGTATCTCCTTTCCCAACAGAACCCAGCTCACAGAAGCAGTATGAGGGGCTTCAGAGCGCTGTTGCCATAACCGGCATGTTGCAGGCGTTAGGGAAGGACGTTACTGTGGTAACCGACGAGACCATCACAAAACATGTGGAGAGTATCGCAAGGGAACTCGTACATGTAGGTGGGTACTGGGGCTACAAGACTTTCTTTCTCATCAATTCAAGCTCGTTCACATCTTTTCATGTACTGTGATAGTTATCTAAGTACATGTAATGGAATTCAAAGGAGACCACCATATATCCACAAGGCTACCTTGATCCCCTGTCACAAATTCAGGACCTTTCCACTTATAACCAGCAAAGTTCTACGTTGGCTTGTGAGTAGTCTAGAATTCATTTTATTCTATGGGCGTAAATGTCAACAAAATGTCAATAAAATACGCAACATAGGACAACAAAAGAAGGGAAATCAGATATATCGCATCTATTGTATCGACCACTGTTTGTATATTTGTCAATTTTAGATGACACAACAGCTATGTCTTTCCATCCACAGGATATCTGAAGAAAGCCTTCACTGTTCTACCCTACCCACAAAACAACATTCCCAGTGCAGACAGAAACATGCCGCTGCAGTTTCTCACTGAGGAAAACGATCCGAGGAAACCTAAGTTCGACCATCTGGTGAGGATAGGAAGTTCTGTACAACCAGAAAAATCTTCCAATGACACGCAGGGCATTGACCAACTGTTTCTCGTAAAGCTGCCGTGGATCAAATCAACAGGTAATCTTTTTTGAAAGATCAGTTATGAACCGGTGCAATGGCCTAGTGGTTAGAGTGTTCGCCTAGCATTCGGTAGGTCGTGAGTTCGATCCCCGGCCGAGTCATACCAAAGACTCTAAAAATGGTACATGCTGCTTTCTCTGCTTAGCACTCAGCACTAATGAGGAAGAGTATGGAAGTTAAACACACATCACTACCAGCGGACCAGCCCCCTTCTGTAGTGGCTTGCACATGTGTGGCCCAAGGGCTTCGAAGTGGAGATGGGCGCCACCCTACGCGTCTGTAGATGCATGGGCAAACTTTAACTTTAACTTTTTTTAAGTTATGAAACTCCGTACGGCGCAAACGTTTCCGTGAGTATCATCTGTGTTGGTAATAATCATAGTACAATGCTAAACTTTCTTCCAACACAAAGTAATACACGGATCAAATTTTCAACGACTACTGTCGCCTTCTTCAGGATCAATACTGATGACCAATCACTTCATACAGTAATCTCGCGAGAGTTACAGACACGTGATCTTATTAACACGTGATCTTGCGGATACGTGTCGTCAGCAATTGGTCAAACGTGTCAGGAAGTTTATAACGCCTCGTCTCTGTTCAGTGATGGCTTGAGTGCCTGATTTATATGACCTCCTTTATATCTCTTACAATTCAATCCTGTTTTTTCCATATATTTGTTACGGACACGTATATGTGTGATCTTGTGGATACGTGACGTCAGTAATTGGTCAAAAGTACCTGGAAAGTGTCAGTATTAGTAGGAAGTTTAGCATTGTACAATATTCCTGTGATTGTTTTTTTAATGTCATTTTCATGTTTTCCTGTGTACGTAGCTCCTTTTGTTTATTGATGCATTCAAAATTTTATTTCTGGCACAAATTTGCGTGTTTTGTCAGGTATTGGTGCGGATCGCAGTGACACCGAGATCTCGACAGACTATACCATTGAGACAGGGGTGTACAGCTCATGGGCGCTTACATTGGCGCTGTTAGTTCTGAATGCCTGTCCGATCCACGACCGCTACCGTAGGAGAAGCGTGGGGGCGGCAAAGGATATGAAGGATGCTACGGAAGCTGCTATCTCAATTGAAAGGGTACGTATACGCATGTTATGATAAACATACTACTATGTTGTTGAGGCGCAAAGAGCAATGTAAATGTGATTGAATAGTTAACGCTAGTTCACCTTTATCCGTAGGGTAAACTATATCCGTTCATTTTAAAAACAATGTATTTAGGGATATCAAGTCGACAGATGGTGGTTTCAAACTGCAATATTTTGAAAATAGTACAATATGAAACTACCGTCCATCGACTTAATATCCCTGGATACCCTGTTTAGCAACACAACGGATATAGGTTACCCCGCGGATAAAGGTGAACTAGCGTTAACCTGGAATCCAGTCCTTACGCTGCTTGGGCTGGCTTTGGCGGCCTACGTAGCTAGTATAGGCTGTCTACGGGGCAGATAAAGCTTTCTGCCGCCAAGGTGATCGTCTGCACCCGGTATGATTTTCACGCGGTAGGACTTTGCCCAGTACTAGCTAGTGGGAGTTAAATTTCCCAGCCACGGATGGCTGATTTAACTCCCACCGTGCAAAACTCCTACCGGGTGTGAAAAATTACCTCAGCCGCAAGAAGTTTCTCCTGTCCCAAAGGTAGTCTGGCCAATCCACGGTAGACTGGGTTCCAGGTAATTTGAATAGTTTACAATCGCAAGATATCTCACAGCTAGGAAGGAATCCGCTATGTTTCGTAGTGCAAATCGCGAGTAAGACAAGCATTCGTTCATTTCAGGAACAACTGGCGCTGTCCGTGGTGCTGAAACAGACCAACAAGAGGGAGAGCTTGGAGGAGCTGCAGTTTTCCGCTGAGCAGAAAGGGGTCATTACTGCAATGAGAAACTTGGCTGTACTGGTTTAATAAACTAGTCCATACTTGACATGTACCGCAATAGCACATCATTTAACGGCATGGATGGTGCCTTTTCAGGTTATAATAATGGTGATGTAAACTTAGGATATAACAAATTAATTCTCATAAGCAAAAATACCCCGATTTCATCAAGGAGGCTTTTTCATATAGAACCTCCTTGATTTCAGAGAGAATATTTAAGCATATAGTATATTTAATTAATACTGCATTTAGAAAGGTGCCATTGTCTAAAATAAAGTAATGTGCATACAAATCAAACAGAACCCACCAATGTCAACCTATATTTTGTAACCTAGTTTTTAATCTATTTTTTAAATCTGGTGAATGGAAGAGTTGCGTTTGAAGGCCAAGTTCAAAAGTAGGAAATAAACAAGAAAGCTGTACTATTGTTTTCACATGACAATTTATTGCCACTAGATACTGCCATCACTGTTTTTAAAGTTGACAATGTAACTTTTCAGTCAATTTACAATATACAACCATATGGAATGCAAAGTTTTCTTTACTCTATGAATCTACATTGTCTTTGGTGGTGACTGACTATCGCTTCAACATAAGAGCTGAAACTTGAAAAAAAGGTGCATCAACAAAAAGGTGCCTTGGGCCAGTCTGTAAAATGCAATTACCAATTCCAATGGTGATTGGTCATGTCATACTACTTAGTCTCTGATTGGCCAAGTACTATCATTCTCCTTAATGTGATTGGTCAATAATCTAGACTGCTATCTTTTGCCATATTTGGGCATTTAATTATTGGTCATGGCTAATTGGTTTGACACATAACATTCATTAGCCAATGAGAATGCAATCAATGGTGAAAGATCAGGAAAAGCTGTTACATTTTGTGTACAATGACTGGAGTAACAGTCTTTACAGTGCTGTTTTAAAGAAAATGTTTGAATCTTTGTAATATCATTGATAATTCTGTCACATGTATATCATGTACTACATAAATACATATCAGAAACATAGGTGCATGAAAACATATATCATCATGATACATATATCATTTCATATATGTACTCCACCAACCAGATTCCTTTGTAGCAAATTGGACCAATGTGTGAGTATCACCCATTCACAAGTTTTCACAGATAATTAGGTCCAGGCTCAGGTCCGGACCTGTCGCAATCCTCTGGACTTGAACTGGCTCACCCCGACTTATCAGTAAAAGATTCTTTGTGGTTCCAACATTGCGTGATTGGTGAGATGCATTGCGGGTAATATGTCAGAGGTGAAGGTCCAAAAAACATGTATCAGGAATGGTCCAAACTAGCCTGAGTATCATCCTCCGTAGTGACCGCTGGCTCACGACTTTTGCCAGCGGTCACTACAGAGGATGATACTCAGGGTAGGTCCAAACAAGAATTCTTTACAAGTTAGGGGCCTTTACATTTGACATTTCACCAACAATGCATCTTGCTGCACATGCACATTTGTGACCTTGAACAGGCTTATTACTTGTATACACTGTGGGACAGAACACAGTTTCCACATGTGATTCCATATGTTTTACAGCAATAAATACACAAAGAATATCTGGTGTTTTTACTGCAATAGATGTGGTACGTATATCATTGGGGACAAGTTGCACAAGTTGCTCAGGCTCAGAGTGCAGGAACTCTACTGGTGTTACATTGAACAAAGGAAAAATACACAATAAGTACCATAAGTAAGAGAACTATCCTTTCACAATACATGTTATCACTACATCTCCTCTAACTCTCCAATAAGAACCATCATGTAAACCCCAACTAGAAGGGCTGCGATCTCCTTGAAGGATTGCCAGATACTGGAGTGGCCATCCAACAGTTCTGGTATTACTGAAACTGTGGCAATGTAGATGAACCCCCCTGCTGTGAATGGTAGGATCCATATGGTTGCTGTAGCACCACCTCCACCTGCTAGGAGGCCGAACACAGTCCCAGCCATGGCACCAGTCGCTGTGCTGAATTGGAGAAGCATTGCCTGCATAGAAAATAAATAAAAACACACTTGAAGTTGAGGTGTTCTGTAAATGTAGGCATACTGTAAATGCATTTAATTAATAAGTTTGCAGGGATTAACTTTTGTGGTAGCGGGAAAATGGAGTGATTGCGGTAGCGCCATAGACTGTAGACTTGAGATATCAGCCTATAGGTGTCATGCTTATTAGCTTTTTGTGGCTCCCATACTTTCCACTTTGTTTGTTAGGAAAGAGAATGGGAGCCCTGGTAAACTGACTAGGAATAGGGGTTTATCCTAAGTGTGAGTGGTCCAAACCTTACATTAAGTTACAGTCTGGTCTCTGGACTGACATCTTGAAAAAGGTGACTGACACTACTTCCAAAAATGTGGTACATCTTAATCTATAATTATCATGGAAGCTCATCTGTGCTGGTAGTACTCATAGTACAATACCAAAACTTTCTTCCGATACAAACTTATACCTCACCTCACCTTAACAAACTTATACACGGATCAAATTTTCAATAACCACTGTCTCCTTCTTCAGGATCAATACTGATGACCAATCACTTTAGAACGTAGACTCTTGTTAACACGTGATCTTGGGGATACATAATGTCACCTCACCTCACCTCACCGGTCCCATAGCCTCATTGGCCGTAGGGGCAGCAATGCCATCAACGTATGTTTTCCATCTCCTTCTATCTTCAGCCAGGGTTTCTAGCTGATGTACTGTTTGTCCCGACCATTCTTTCAGGTCACTTTCAGGTCACTACTAGTAGTCCAAGTCCGTCGTGGACGTCCCCTAGGTCTTACACCCTCCGCCCTTCCTTGCAGTATAGTGTGAGTTAGAGTGCCCTTTGCTCTTGTAGCATGGCCAAACCACTGTAGTAATGTCAGCAGTTGATTAAACATGCTCAATCCATAGTTTTGTTACTAACCTTCTTCTTGGAGCAGCCTGACTGCACGAGGATGGCGAAGTCTCCGATCTCGTGTGGCACCTCGTGTAGGAGGATGGTGAGGGTGGTGATGATCCCCAGGCCGCGCCCCACCAGGAACGACGCCCCGATGGCCATCCCATCCGTGAAGTTGTGCGAGAAGTCAGCCACCAGGTTCAGGTACCCGGCTATCTTGATGTCCTGAACAGGCTCTTCAGCATCTGTGTCTGGAAAGCAAATTGGTCCATGGTGAATCAATGTAAAGTAAAGATCCCATAGCCTTTTTGCAGCTCAAGTAAATGAAAGATATCATAACTGTAAGCTCTGCTAGAGTACCATAGAAAGCCGCTAGGGGCCCAAATTATAGTCATTTGAGATCTCATCATATAATCATTTGAGGTGACAAGGCCATACATCAAGGCATCATCAAGTTATTGTGTTGACAAACACACAGACACACGCACATACTGTCGAAACCGTAACTGTTTGGGCAAAGGTAATAAACTTAAATAGGTAACAGAAGGCCAAGACACTCAGACACATCCAGTTTGGGACTGAGGCCAAACTGACTTAATTTTATGGCTGACATTCACGTGCGCATTGATTTTTGCCTGTACTCCAACAAAAAACAACTCTGTAGAATCCCTGGTAAATCTAGATTTTATGCTTGCAAAAAAAAGACCCTGTAAAATGCATTGCAATGAAAACATTATTGAAATGGTGACAATTGTGTCTTACAGTCTTGCTGAAACAGGACAAACCTAGGCTGGAAAGAATGGACTGGATGTTTAGTCCTGTGATTTAGTGGCATGTTTTTGCTGGATTTTTCCTTTTTGCCTTTGCGCATCAGTTTGGGGGTCTCCAGAGGAAGTCATCCAAAAAATTCAGTGTGGCCTAACAATAAAACATGAAATTGATGACCACTGGATTCCACTGTAATTAAATATCTTTTGCTCAAGACTTGAAAATAATAAGTCACCTTCATCCTCCTTCTCCTTCTTGATGTCTCCATCCTTATCTTCTGAGGTTTCCTCCTCTTCTCCTTTGCTGCTTTTCCTTTTTCTGAGCTCAGTTTCTCCCTCCCCCTCCTTATCATCAGTACTACCCTCTTTCTCCTCTGCCTTGGGCTTGTCCTCCTCCTCTGCAGGTGCATTATGGGTATGCCCCGATGCACCATGGGAATGTCCGTGTCCCCCCTTCACGTAACGTACAAACTTCTCCACAATGAGGAATGCTAGGATGCCGGCTATTACCCACAGACCCACACCTATGTCATGTGAGTGGCCGTGGTCACCACCATGAGAGTGACCGTGACCGTGAGAGTGACCATGTGAGTGACCATGACCATGACCGTGACCATCGTCCTCCCCATGTGAGTGTGGTGACGTGGCATGTGGGATGAGATGGAGGAAGGCATCTCCCAACAGACCACCTGAGGCAAAACTCAACAACACCTGTGAACAAAAACAAACACATAAAGTTTGGTATCAATTCAGTCAGATTTTGTTACAAAATCCTGTCATGCTCTCAATAACAAGCCATAACAGTCATTGAGAAAATAAACTGATGATATAGGTGTAGCAGGCCAGACTACACCCCTGGCTAGAATATACTAGTAATCACATACATATATTTTTGCAAGGGGTATATTTTGGCCTACTTCACTGTATAGACATTAAAACATTGAAATTCCCATCTCTATACATGTAATATGAAGGAAGCATTATTCTTTTTTTTAAATCAAAAGCCATAAGATTAGTTAATAAGAATGCAGACTTGGTTGATTTTAAATCATGTTATTGATTGATGTTAAGTGTGTCATTCAATACCGTCCGAAACAAATTTAAAGCAATGATAATTCAGGTTAACATTTCACCATGTTATTTTGTTAAATGATGTTATTGGTCGATGTTAAACATGTAATTTATTGTATTATGACCGATAGATGATAAGTGTTAGTATGACAACGTTTTGCAAATACAGTAGTACTTAGTAGTTAAAATTCCTTGTATCTTATGGAAGAGGACTCCAGGAAGAGCAGTGGTTGGACGTCAACACTAATGGAGATTCCTTAATAAACAAACAAACAAACAAACAAACAGACCTTGAGTAAGGGTTCGTGTTCTGCAGTGTTGGCCTCCAGTGGGATGAAGAGGAGGATAATGACTGGTGCAGCGCTGATGAGGGCGGTGGCAGTCAGGGATGTCAACCAGATAGTCATCTGTGGGGAAAAGATACAAAACATTAAAACACATCTTAATACTACTATCTTAATGAAAAACAAAAATTGAACAAAGAAATCAAAGATCTCAAAAAGTGCGAAACATATGGAGCTTTTGTGAACTTCTTGTTGCATTCATTATTCGATATTATGAATTTCTCAATGGTTTTGTCTGATGTATTTGCCTGCCACTCGCCTGCGGGAACAACTTTGAACCCGGGCCAAACCAACCTTTCCATCTTGCCAGTACACACTAAGACAAACATACACAGAGACTGAAAACAATACCTGTTTTTACTCAAGTACAAGAGTGATGCAAGATTTTATTCTTTTGCATACTAAAGATTTGATGTCTACTTACTGTGTCCCTCTGTGGTCCATTTCCTCCACGGCTGGAGGGTTTACTTCCTTCTTCGTGATGATGATGATGCTCATGCTCATGCTCATTGGCTTGCTCGTATGCGCTTCCGTGGTAGAAGTGTTCGTGTGTTGGTTCGTGCGCATGGTCATGGTCATGGTCATGTGCATGATCGTGATGATGATGTTCATGTTGATGTCCTTCCTCTTTCTCCTGGTAGGAGCTGCCGTGGTAGAAATGCTCGTGTGTGGGTTCGCCATGTCCATGGTCGTGCAAGTGTGCATCCTGTGCATGCCCGTGCCCGTGCCCGTGTCCATGCCCGTGCCCGTGCCCGTGCCCGTGCCCGTGCGCGTTCGTCAGGCCCCACACTACACAAAAGAACACTAAAACCGAGGCGGCACACAGCCGTATGGTAGGAGAAAGTGAACGCCGGGTCCCTGCCATTGTGTAGTTTGTGTGCGTGTGAGAAACATACGTGGCGTTCAGGGATCCGGGGGCAGAGGTCATACCCACAATGCTCTCAGTAGGTCAGAGGTCGCAGAAAGTCGTACCCGGAAGTAGAGGCAGCAGACGACGCAGCAACACGTGAAAACTGCACTGGACACTTTCTTTTCTCCTCTATCGGATGAAAAACACCCTACAGGTTCGATTTTACGTGGTAAAGTATTACTCTAGAGAAAGTAGCAGGTACCTATTCAATGGCGCACTACAGAGCATTACGCAAGCACGTATCAGTTGGATAAGAAAAAGTTGGGTTTTATAACATTTTGCACAGCCACAGCTCCCAGTCAAAACATGCAACGTGGTATTCCTATGAAAATCGGAAGCAAAATTGATTTTATGTTCCTTGAGATCCAACGTTTGCCATGAACTTGATGAAGCTCTACAACTTTGCGTTGTCCCATGAGAAACTGCTCAGATCACATTGTCCATCACTGATGAAGATGACAGACTGGAAAAGATGCTGCAGCAAGGTTCTACAGTCTGTAACTGGTTTCACTGGTCAACAGCAAATCGCAGCCAACATGTGCATGTCTTCACCAGGGCCAGGGGATATACTGAACACAGATCGTCGCCAAGTTTCAATTCCAGAAAAGAGGAACCATACAACAGTGATCAGAAGAAATGCAAACTTGTGTAGAGTTCACAGTGTTGTCTTTAGACTCAATGTGACTGGAAAAAGCCAACTGGACGTTATGTCTCGAACCGCACAAAAGTGGAGCTCATTTGAACTTCGCCAAAGATTGACATCAAGTCAAGAGATTTTCCAACAGAGAAGAGGGTATCTCAATTGTAGACAATCTTCTTTCCTAGACGGCCCTCTAACCAGATGCTTTCATAGCTCTTCTAAAAGATACAGAAAGGACCAAAAGCATCCTAAGGAGAGAGCAGAAGTTACAGAGAGTACAGAAGAAGACAGGAATCCTGACAGTGATCTTGACTCTGATGTCACTTATAGTGAAGATGAAGAGTATGACAGTGAACTTGATGAAGAGGACTTGGCAGAAGAGTTGTACGAAGAGCAAGTGACCTTGGTGACCCCCGAGGGAGGCCACAAGGTCGTCGTGGTACAGCCCAATGTGAAGTGGGGAGCTAAGAAACAACACCTTACTACAGGTAAAGGTATTCATTCTCCATAGGTTAAAATGCCTATCAGGTAATGTTAATTGTTAGGTAAGAGAACTTACCTCTTATAACACAATGAGTCTCAGGACAGTCATAGTCATACTGTAAATGCAGAATTGTTTGTGGTAGTTTTATGTTCACGGCTTTTGTGATGGCCACTGCAAACTTAACACTACCGTGAATATCTATTCATCATATTAAATATGTGTAAACAGTGTATGGCACTACTGCGAACTTTAAGCCAAAGCCACCGCGAACACTCCATTTTCCTGCTACTGTGAATTTAAATGCATTTACAGTGCTGTAAACTGTGCAATATTCATGGTGGTTCATGGTTTTTATAGTGAGAAATGTGACCATGTTGTCCCAGGTTTGGTAGGTGGTACAGCAACTCTTCTTTAAAAACTTTCACAAAGACAAGAGCTGTACATTATTACCTCCATGAAATGTCATGGAATGGAGGTTATATTTTCTGTTATGTGTCTCTGTCTGTGTAGATGATTACTCAAGAACGGCTGGATGGATTGGTTTCATACTTGTTGTGTTGGTGGGGTGTGATGAAAGCTTGAATCAATGAGATTTTGGGAGCCGTATCTGTCGTTATAATCGATGTAATAATATCAGAAATCACCCCTATATTTGAGATATATTGGTACAGGCATCGTGCTTTATGTGTTTGTTAATGGGCTTAGCTCCAAGCAGATGGTGAGGTGACAGCTGTTAGCAGACGGGGTTGGCGCCAAGTATTCATCTTACAGTTGGTGTAGGGCTGTCAGAGGAAAGTGTGCATCTCGTTTTTGTACCGTGTGAACAGCTGATGTTATGACATATTGGTGGAAAATCAAATCACCATCTGACTAAAGTTGGCCACATCCCTTCTTCTTTCTGAGTTTCCCAACTTCCTCCCACCACACCGCTCTGAGGCACATAGTCGAACCTCAATAATGCTGACAACCTTAGACATTTTAAATGCCAAACATCAAGGTTAAGGAACACCACGCTACCATATGCCGTCGACCTCTTAAACGCACATTACACAATTAAGTGTCACATTTTGATAATTACTAATCAGATGGACATCCTCTGTGTCATTAAATAAATACACCACTACTTTCCCATAACATTTTTATTATATAACCATTACTCTCAAATACAACCTACTATAAACATACATACCATCCACAAAAAAGCAATAAATATTTCATGGAGGTATGAGGTCCCCGAACTCTAGTTTCTTAATAACATTTCTTGTTGACATGTCCTTCAGGTGAGCTGATGCTGGCGGAGTCTGTGGCCCTTGTGGAGACTTTGCCACACTGGAAGGTGGTGGACACAGTCCTCATGTCTACTAAAACACCAGACAAGAAGACGGTCTTCGGAAAGGGCAACTTTCAGGCCTTAACAGAGAAAATCAAGGTCATTGTTTAAAATTGTAGCTGATAACAATTATATTTAGATCAGAATAAGGCTTTCATAGAAGATGTTCATCACTCAGGTATGCATACAGTTACTGCAATATTCTTCTAACAGTGCCTTTTTTTTAAAAGGCATAGAGACATACCTTCAAATTTTTTATGTCTTGCAGCAAGAGAGCAGAAGACTAGGTCCAGACTTGCATAGATCATCTGCCCCCTTCCCCTGCCTCCTTGCAGAGTAGGGGAAGTTAGGACTTGAATAAGAATACTAAGGCTAGAAGTAAGAACATTAATAGAGAATAAGGCTTGTTTTAAAAGTAGCTTACAAATGAGAAACTCACAGATAATATCCACTTTGATCCATTGGGAATAAAGGAAACATTAGATAAACTTCTTTAAGGAGTATTGAAGACTTAGGCAAGTAAGCAGCAAGGAGTTCTCATGTATTACCATGGCAATAACCATACTACATCAGATTCTACATCTACTACATACTACATACTACATACTACATAAGACTATTTGTTCTAACCCATTTTCAGGCCATGAAAGATGTGACTGCAGTGTTCCTGAGTGTTGAGGCTCTGACAGGCCGGCAGCAAAAACAGATGGAAGAGGCATGGGGAGTCTCTGTGTTTGACAGGTATATCTTTATCCTTTTTTTTTTTTTGCTTAAAAGGTTATACAGCCTGTGCCCTTGCCATATTGATCAAGTTCTATTTATTCAAAGGCAGTAGTAGCTGACAAGTTAAAACTCCTCTTAGCACAGTGGGAAGGGTTGCATCTGTCCTTTTGGTGTGTATGTGGGAGTTTTGCATATGAGCTTCAGGTGTCCTGCATATTAAAGAACCCAGCGCACCTATATATATCTGAGAAGATGAGGGGTAATATGTAGTATGCTTGACTGAAAATACAAACCACAGGAAATAAAGCTGCATTCCTCTAGTACTAGGTACACTTGTACTTGAAGAAAAGCATACATGCATCACCTCATCTAAGAAAGAATGCCTTCAATTGCCTTTTCCCTTCATTACAGAGTTGAATACATTAATTTTGTATTTGATACATGTATTGCTTTCTTGAGACTACAACAGCAAGCTCTGTTTATCTCCCTTGCAGATACACAGTTGTGCTACAGATCTTCAAAGACCATGCACGGACCAAGGAGGCAAGGCTGCAGATAGCACTGGCAGAGATTCCCTATCTTAAGTAAGTATTTACAAGATACATGTGTATAATTGTTACAGTAACTATTAGGAGTGGGTAACTGTACGGCCATGGTGTACTGGTACAAAACCATTTTTTGCTTATTGGGCCAGTCCAGAAAAACCAGACCTGAAAAAATTCACTGGGATTAAGACATGGGCCTGCCAGGATATTAACCAAGCCACTTTTCTCTTGAAATCGCAGAACCCACAAATTTTAGAAAAAGTGGGGCTTTTCATCTCCCTCTGCTTCCAAAAAAGAAGTCAAACCCAACCTGTTTAATAATAGCCAACACTAGTATTAGAGTAGAATATTGTTCATAACTGTCCATTGTCACTTGTATATGTACAAATGTACTATGTTTATGCCATGTACTTGCAATTAGCCCTCGGGCACGAACATGCAATAAACTTCTTTACATTAATGTGTTGCTTGACTTTTGACGTTTGTGTTGTGTGATGACCAGTGGGCATGTAGTAATTATAATCTTCAGTAGCAATTCATTCAATCCATTCACTCTTGCCCCCTTAGGATGAGGATAAGTGAGGAGGTCGCCAACCTTGACCAGCAGCGAGGGGGTGTGAGGACTCGTGGAGGGGGTGGGGAGACGTTCCGAGAGCTTCGGAAGAGGGTCCTGAAGCAGAAGGAGACGGCTATCAAGAAGGCCCTGGTACGACTTAAGAAGAAACGTGACCTCCTCAGGTCGGGCAGGACAAAGAAGGAGATACCTGTAGTGTCTGTTGTTGGGTATACTAATTCAGGTAAACCATACTAAATTCTTGTTTGTTTGTTTGAACCTTTGTTTATTCATGAAAGCTAAAATTGGCCTGCAGGCCACTTTTCATTTCGGTCATGAGGGAAGAAGTAAGGGTCAGACAAAGTATATAGCAGAGATGCATTAAGTACCGTAAATGCAGAAACTTTCGTTGTGGTTTCATGTTTGTGGTTATCGCGGTGGCCGCTTCACCGCGAATTTAAAACCATTGCGAACATTTTTCCATGGCAGTAAGAGACTACAGTGCATGGTGCTACCTCGAACTTAAAACCTCCGTGAAAAGTCCTTTTTCCCGCTACCGCAAAATTAAATCCCCGCGGACTTAAATGCATTTACAGTATAATGTTGTAATAAAGTAGTTAGTTATAGAGTCAATTCAATTACCCTAAGGCTTACAGGAGTAATAAGGATGTTAAACAATTTTAAGATATAGCTTGGTGCAACAATGTTCTGGCTGAGCCTGTGTCAAATTATCACACTGTGTACAACGATCATTCTCTGAATGTCATTTATCAATGAACATTCTATAATCTATGAAAACTGGCAACTTTGTTAACTTGATATCTAGGTAAAACAACCCTTATCAAGGCCTTGACCGGTGAAGAGCGGATCCAGCCACAGGACCAGCTGTTTGCCACGCTGGACGTCACAGCTCACGCCGGTCAGCTGCCCTCCAAGATGACCGCCCTGTATGTGGACACTGTGGGGTTCCTGTCACAGCTGCCTCACCATCTCATCGCCTCGTTTAATGCCACTTTGGAGGATGTCAGGCTGTCTGTGAGTAATTTTGAACTTTTTTTATACTGACCTTTATTTACTTTATGTAAAACTGATTATTCATATTATGTCATCATTTGCTACTACAGGGCTCAAAATACATTTTTGTGAATACTGGTACCCTGGTATCAGTGCATATAAAAATTTTAGTGCACATGTACAGAAAGAAATTTGGGCACACAGAAGACCGTTAGGATAAATGAAGCCAAATTCTGTAGATAAGTTGAAAATTCTAAAAAAAGAAAAGCAATACAACAAAGGTTTTCTTATTTTTTCTGACACCCAAATGCCAAGAAAAGTCTTACTATATATTTCAAGTAAACAATAGTAAATGTAAAGTACCCTACACAAATCTACCATTACCTGTAGGTGTACCCACAGTCAAATATTGGGACTACAAAGTCCAATATCGAGTCTTGTACTAAATAACTTGTCCTTATAGATATACTAGTAGTCTGCTTGTAGAATACAATGTACCCCGGTATATGCCTTTTCTTTGTTACTCCAGGATCTGATTGTTCACATTCGAGACGTGAGCCACCCAGACACAGTGAACCAGAAGCACAATGTCCTACAGGTTCTCAGCAACTTACAACTACCTCAGCATCTACTGGACAACATGATAGAGGCTAACAACAAGATAGACCTGTTGGATGAAGAAAGGTATTGTCAGTCTTTCACCTTCCATATCATTGATGTAGGCAGGTACTGACTGCCATGTTGGCTGTACATGTGCTCGAAATATTTTTTTGCAGCCAGGTTGCCCAAGCAGCAACCTGTGTCAAAAGTCAGGTTGTGCCATCAACATTTCAGGTTGCCCCACTTCCAAGTTATTACTTTCTTCAAATCAGCTACTTAGCCAATATCTTTTTCTTCCAGTTGCATGTTGCTACTTTGTTGTATCTTACAAGAAAAAACTACAAAAGCTTATGCACACAGAGTGAGCACTCAGCTTATGCACACTGAGTTATATTATTTTCACTTGGTTTATTATTGTTCGATGTATAATCTTCATGACCATTTAATTGTATCATGATTTGTATATTTTGACGGGGGGAGAGTTTGTATAAGCCACATGGCTTTTTTCTCCCCCCTTGCACGTTCTTTTGTATTCTATAATTTTCTGTATGTATCATTTTTTAAAGTGCAAAATAAAATCAATCAATCAATCAATCAATCACATAGGTGGCGGAAAAGCGGTGTTTCAACTGCAAAATTTCAGGTTGCACTCTGTGCTACTGGGTTTAAAATTAAGTTGCAGCAGGTTCACTGTTCATTGTGCTTGTCAAAAAGAGCTGGGGGAATTTTCCCAGTACAATGAACCTGTAAATACATAGGCATCTGTCCCACGACCAGCGGAAAAATAGCTCTTCAACTAAAACCTAAAACTGGATTGAGATCACTTCCCTTTTCCTTTTTTTCCTATTTAGGTATTGAAGGGTGAACTTAAAGCTTTACAGAGTACATTGAAATTGTTCAGAAATTGCCTTCCCAAATAACCTTAAAAATGATGTATCCTGCCCTTCCCAGCTCAGTACCAGAGGAAGATGACAGCACTGTTATAAACATCTCAGCCCTGAAGGGTACAGGACTGGACAGGCTGAGAGATGTGGTAGAGGAGAAGCTGTTTGAAGCCACAGATACAGTCAAGACTACACTCAGGATTCCCATGGCTGGACAACAACTTGGGTATAGTAGTAAAAACAATGTAGTAAAATCAATCCTTACTACTGGATATATGTTATATACAAAATTTAGTCAAATGTTTTACTTTTATTTTCAATCACTGAAGAAAGACACTGTGGATGCTGTCTAAAATATTTGAATAAATTTTGTATATATACCTTGTATATGTCCAGCAGTAAGTATTGATTCAGCTACATGTTTTAACTACATCCTGGATGCCTAATCTGCATAAATATAGTAGTACATTGTAGTAGTATCCGGTATTTGATTATACTGCTGCTGGGGTCCCTGACACAGGGGTAGACAGCAGTCGGCTAGTCTTGACACGCTTCCAAGCGGATCTGTCCAGCGGGTTCATCCTTGTTAGACCTCACATTTTGATATCTCTCCTAACACATTCCATCCAGGATTTCCTTGGTCTACCACATATATAAAATTCTATTTAAGATCACACCAGTCTAATGTCTTGGTTTTGTTGTCTGCAATTGAGTAATATCAGTCATGGAGTATCATAGTCATCATTGAGTATAGACATGAATAAAACTTTTTATACACAACTTTGCTCCAGCACAAAATATTTTGCACCACATTTTCGTCTTCCTCCAGACTGACAAATAACCAGATCATGTGACCTTACAGGCATGTGGTGTCAGCTATTGGTCATAAGTTCCAGGAAGTTTATGACCAATTGCTGACATCACATGTCAATCATTTTATGTGACCACATTGTTTGGTCACTTGAATTCTAATGAAGACTCTAGTAGAATAATCAAAATTTTGATGCCCACATTTTGTTCGTATTGGAACAAGGCCAATTTTTTTCGTATTGGAACAAGGCTTCAACTTTGTACTATGTTAACTACAAATACGTCAAATAAACTCCCATGCTAATAAAAAGTTTGTTTTTCCCACAGTCAACTGTACAAGACTGCCACAGTCCAGGCTGTGCAGGTGACAGAAGATGCTGAGCACTTGGATGTTGATGTCATCATGGGAAAAGCTGCATTTGCCAAGTTCATGCATGCATTCAAGGGAAAAGTCAGACAAGCTTAGAAGTATACAATACTTTAGTTATTCATGATAACTTACCAAAGTAGAGATATTATGGTACTATGTATATCTTAGACAATGTACTGAAAGACACTCAACTGATACTATATTTGACCGGTAAGGAGAGGAGAGGATTCTAGCCACAGAACCAGCTGTTTGCCACGCTGGACGTCACAGCTCACACCGGTCATCTCCCCTCCAAGATGACCGATAGCTGATTACGTAATTCTTGAAATTTTTACGGTGGTTTTATGTTATATCTAGATAGCTCACATCTCGTTACTAAATGCAGTGCATTCAAATAATCATGTGCCTGATAATTGACAAAAAAGTTTATTATCAATGTAACAACAATAAAAGTCACAATAAAGTTTTGATATCTAGCAGCATGCGTATCTCTTTTTATGATCGTCTATGTTGGAGCATTTATCCACTTTCTACCATTATGGGGCACTCCCATTTCTTGAACTAGTTAAAAACTATTATATAATAGTTAAAGCTGTCATGCAAGACAGCCGGAGGTGTGTTACCAGCACTTACACATGGAGGCGCAGTGAAGAAATATGATTTTATCTCCTGACTTAAGCACTCACAGATTATTACATACTGTTATATAGTTGGCGAAAAGGCCCCATGTATATGTAGTTTGCGGGGACGGGGACAGATATGTTTACGTGTGTGGGTGTTCAGCACCAAGGACAGGTTCGCTCACTTATGGGTGGACGGTGTTCAGCGCCAGAGACAAGTTTGTTTACCTGTGTGTGGATGGTGTTCAGCACCAAGGACAGGGGTATTTACGTAGGCAATGAATAAACACATAAAGGCGACCTTAAGCAAGAAAAACGTGCAACAGTCGAAACGGCTATCTAATAACGTTAACGTTATTCAAAATGTAGTTTGCAAGATTTGACCTTGCCTTCCCCAACTAGCGCAACCATGGTATTTATCCAATTTTAGCTCCGGGTTCTACAGAAGCAAACATAGGAGCAAATAAGAGCTTAGCAACAATAGAATGGGTGCCACCTCATTATCTGTGCCACTTAACCATAAGCTTCAGGAATAATAAAACCACAAAATTTCTAATAGAAGCCGTTTTTATGACAGTTCCAGTTGTTGAAGTACTTACGGTCTCACAGCGACCTCTACTGATCAGAAAGCAAAGTGCAGATCTTTCGCTGACTTAGGGGAGAGAAAATTTCAACAAGCTGATTGGCTACTAGTAATTCTGGGTCTATCGCTGATATAATTGGACAGGGCTAAACAATGGCAAACAGGCAAATCTGATAGACATAGTAAAATATACCGTAGGTGTTGAATAGATCCCATAAAAATTTAGATCACTCCATTTGAAAGATTTTTTGGGGTGGGACAATTTCATGGGTGGACCTAATATCTTAGAGGGGCCGTAAAAGTCGACCTGACCTGCTTAACAAATCAAAGAATCGTTCCCCTACCATAAGAATAAACAAACAAGTAATTTCCGAAACATGTTTAGACTCATTTTCGGCTCGCTCAAGAAGCGATTCAAGTATGAATGGAACCCAGCTATTCTCTCCTCTCTTACCCAGTTTAGATTATGCATCAAGCAGTGTCCTGGGTACGAGACTTCCAAGATGGTGGACAATCAAAACACACCGACGTCGCGTTGTTCTGAGAGTCGAATTTGCTCTCTTTTCACTTCATATACTTCGATACCACTTGTACTCAAGGAAGGCGGCACCTGTTGTGGACTTACAAGATGTTCTGGGTTCCCTTTGTTGAATTCGGGAACGTGAAGTACCATTACCAGAATTTTCGTCATTTAAACAAGATTCGAGGGCTGAGGGCACGACTGACCACCTTAGTCCGGGCTTAGTGTTACCGTTACACGTCTTGAGGTGGGTGACTTAATCCTCTTTGCAATTATTTTGTTAAACATCAATGAAATTGTCTAACGCTACGTAAATTCCCCCCAAAAAAATATCAGCATTTCAAAATATAAAAAAAAAACACATAGATCTTCAGCTTAAAACACTTATGTGCATTTTTGTAAAGTTTTATTAATAACCATCGAATTACAAGCCAAGGGGAACATCTAAATATGATCGACTGGCCTTATAATTCTTGATGACGCCATCATGGCGTCATACTTATTTGCATAGATTATCTTTATTTACAAGGTCTATACATTAGAATCATTTTGAAACGCCGAAACACCCAGAAAACTAATCTGACACCACTTTTGAGTACCTCACTGGCGTTGATGATATCGTGTCATGCGTTACATACGTTGGCAATCTTAAGGAGTTGTTATCGGTATTTAGATATCTACGTTCAAAGTTAGATCATTATCGTACTTTTCAGGGCCCTTGACAGAAATTTTCAAGTTCAGCAAAATATTCCAGTCAGAGATTCAGAAGGGTAAACCAAATATTTAGTTCGACCTCACTATCTTCCAAATGAAGGGATCTAAGTCATGACAATCAGTTTTATAACCACGCACATCTTTACGTGAGTCTTGACGTTGTGATTTAAGATTTATATACAAGTAGTTGCGTGGCACCGCGTGGCACGATCGGGAGCGCGTTGGTCTCAGGCCCAAGAGGTCCGGGGTTCAAATCCGCTTGCCGTGTCACCGATCTTGTGCCCTTGGGAAAGGCACTTTACACGACTTTCCTCACCTATCTCAGGTGTAAATGAGTACATAGCTGCGGCTAGTGGCAGTGACAGGCCTTTGTGGTGGTGACAGGCCATAGGGGCATGTTCGGGCATGACGCACCCGCCATGACACATGAGTCAGGGGTAGGAGGAACCCCTTGCATCCTTGGTCGGAAGTCCTCCTAGGAGACGGAAACACCAAACAACAAACCTGCATCTGCTGGGGCCGTCTCACACGTTGCATACAGTTGCCCCTGTAGGACTAGTGCGCCAGCGGACGAGAGGGTGGAGAAGGACGTGCACACCCCTCCTTCACCTTAAAAACCCAAGTGCAGGCCAGGCAGACGGGACGCCTTAAACCCGTCCGCCTACCATTGTCTTTCGAGACAGACGGATGCCAACAACAAACAAGTAGTTGCGGAACGATACTGACATTTTTAACGTTTCAGAATTGAATGTAGAACGATACTGCCGCCAGTGTCTAATGGGTATGTGGGTGTAGGGCTTACGTCACAGTTGAGTTGCGCGGTAGAAGGCACAAATTGGGATTATAGTGCCACTTTTAAATCCTTGAAAATGTTCTTTTTCCTTGAAAATTTTTGGCCCAACTTGGAGACTTTTTTGGGTTAAAAGGAACAGGTAGGGTGTAAGCTTTCCAATTTTGGTCAAAATTAGCTCAGTTTAGCAGTTTAGGTGGCGCGCGGAAGGATTTTAATTGTTGGGTCATATGGGTGGTATCAGGAGTAACCGCTAAGCGAACCCTTCGGTAACCGAAAAGCGACCCCATACGATGGAACCTCCAGAATCTTAAACAAAGTGTGCGTTACTGTCATCACTTGAATTTCATATTAAAACCCGTGGCGATTAGACAGAAAGCATTTTGAGTACTAAAAATTACTTCGTTATTTTTCTACAAGGCTCGAAAGCGAATGAAGGTTCGCCTGGGGTAACCGCTAAGCGAACCCTTCGGTAACCGAAAAGCGACCCCATACGATGGAACTTTCAGAATCTTAAACAAAGTGTGCGTTACTTTCTCTATTTGAATTTCATAGTGAAACCCGTGGCGAGTAGATGGAAAGCAATTTAAGTACTAAAAATTACTTCTTTATCTTTCTAAGGCTCGAAAGAGAATGTAGGTTCGCCTGGGGTAACCGCTAAGGGAACCCTTCGGTAACCGAAAAGCGACCCCATACGATGGAACTTCCAGAATTTTAAATTAAATGTGTGCGTTACTTTCATCATTTGAATTTCATAGTAAAACCCGTGTCGATTAGACAGAAAGCAATTTGAGTACTAAAAATTACTTCGTTATTTTTCTACAGGGCTGGTAAAGCGAATAATAGGGTGTTGACTTAATAACGCCATTTCGCTAAGAGTTCAAGTTCCGGCCCGACATACTTGGCATTATTCCAAAGGTTGCTTAGTGGGGAATCGACGGGTGCAAACCGCAATTTAATCGGATACGTCCTTCTCGAGTTATTCTTTGGTATAGGCGCTCTCTTTAGGCGCAACGGCTAGCTTCTTTTTTTCAAACACTGTCTGTCACGGCACCTGGTAGGGGATGACTTAACGATTGTAGCTTAGAGTTCAGGTTCCGGCCCGGCAAACTTAGTATCATTCGAAAGGTCGCTTAGTAAGGAATCGACGGGTGCAAACCGCAATTTAATCGGATACGTCCTTCTCGTGTTATTCTTGAGTATAGTCGCTCCTTAGGCGCAACCGCTAGCTTCTTTTTTGAAACACTGCTTGTCACATTTCTAATGGGAATAACTTGATAACAAAATTGTAGCTTAGAGTTTAGGTTCCGGCCCGGCAATCTTGGTATCATTCGAAAGGTTGCTTAGGAAGGAATCGACGGGTGCAAACCACAATTTAATCGGATACGTCCTTCTCGAGTTAATCTTGAGTATAGGCGCTCCTTAGGCGCAACCGCTAGCTTCTTTTTTGAAACACTGCCTGTCACGGTACCTGGTAGAGGATGACTTGATAACGCGATTGTAGCTTACAATTGAGGTTCCGGTCCAACAAACTTGGTATCATTCAAAAGGTTGCTTAGTAAGGAATCGACGGGTGCAAACCGCAATTTAATCGGATACGTCCTTCTCGAGTTATTCTTGAGTATAGGTGCTCCTTAGGCGCAACCGCTAGCTTCTTTTTTGAAGCACTGTCTGTCACGGTAACTGGTAGGGGATGACTTGATAACGCGATTGTAGCTTAGAGTTCAGGTTCCGGCCCGGCAAACTTGGTATCATTCAAAAGGTTGCTTAGTGAGGAATCGACGGGTGCAAACCGCAATTTAATCGGATACGTCCTTCTCGAGTTATTCTTGAGTATAGGCGCTCTCTTTAGGCGCAACCGCTAGCTTATTTTTTGAAAGACTGCTTGTCACGGTACTTGGTAGAGAATGACTTGATAACGCGATTGTAGCTTACAGTTCAGGTTCCGGCCCGGCAATCTTGGTATCATTCGAAAGGTTGCTTAGGAAGGAATCGATGGGTGCAAACCACAATTTAATCGGATACGTCCTTCTCGAGTTAATCTTGAGTATAGGCGCTCCTTAGGCGCAACCGCTAGCTTCTTTTTTGAAACACTGCCTGTCACGGTACCTGGTAGAGGATGACTTGATAACGCGATTGTAGCTTACAATTGAGGTTCCGGTCCAACAAACTTGGTATCATTCAAAAGGTTGCTTAGTAAGGAATCGACGGGTGCAAACCGCAATTTAATCGGATATGTTCTTCTCGAGTTATTCTTGAGTATAGGCGCTCTCTTTAGGCGCAACCGCTAGCTTATTTTTTGAAACACTGTCTGTCACGGTAACTGGTAGGGGATGACTTGATAACGCGATTGTAGCTTAGAGTTCAGGTTCCGGCCCGACATACTTGGTATCATTCGAAAGGTTGCTTAGTAAGGAATCGACGGGTGCAAACCGCAATTTGATCGGATACGTCCTTCTCCAATTATGCTTGAGTATAGGCGCTCTCTTTAGGCGCAACCGCTAGCTTATTTTTTGAAACATTGTCTGTCACGGTAACTGGTAGGGGATGACTTGATAACGCGATTGTAGCTTAGAGTTCAGGTTCCGGCCCGACATACTTGGTATCATTCGAAAGGTTTCTTAGTAAGGAATCGACGGGTGCAAACCGCAATTTAATCGGATATGTTCTTCTCGAGTTATTCTTGAGTATAGGCGCTCTCTTTAGGCGCAACCGCTAGCTTCTTTTTTGAAACACTGTCTGTCACGGTAACTGGTAGGGGATGACTTGATAACGCGATTGTAGCTTACAATTCAGGTTCCGGCCCAGCAAACTTGGTATCAATCGAAAGGTTGCTTAGTAAGGAATCGACGGGTGCAAACCGCAATTTAATCGGATACGTCCTTCTCGTGTTATTCTTGAGTATAGGCGCTCCTTAGGCGCAACCGCTAGCTTCTTTGTTGAAACACTGTCTGTCACGGTACCTGGTAGGGGATTACTTGATAACGCGATTGTAGCTTAGAGTTCAGGTTCCGGCCCGGCAAACTTGGTATCATTCGAAAGGTTGCTTAGTAAGAAATCGACGGGTGCAAACCGCAATTTAATCGGATACGTCCTTCTCGAGTTATTCTTGAGTATAGGCGCTCTCTTTAGGCGCAACCGCTAGCTTCTTTTTTGAAAGACTGCTTGTCACGGTACTTGGTAGAGAATGACTTGATAACGCGATTGTAGCTTACAGTTCAGGTTCCGGCCCGGCATACTTGGTATCATTCGAAAGGTTGCTTAGTAAGGAATCGACGGGTGCAAACCGCAATTTAATCGGATATGTTCTTCTCGAGTTATTCTTGAGTATAGGCGCTCTCTTTAGGCGCAACCGCTAGCTTATTTTTTGAAACACTGTCTGTCACGGTAACTGGTAGGGGATGACTTGATAACGCGATTGTAGCTTAGAGTTCAGGTTCCGGCCCGACATACTTGGTATCATTCGAAAGGTTGCTTAGTAAGGAATCGACGGGTGCAAACCGCAATTTGATCGGAAACGTCCTTCTCCAATTATGCTTGAGTATAGGCGCTCTCTTTAGGCGCAACCGCTAGCTTCTTTTTTGAAACACTGTCTGTCACGGTAACTGGTAGGGGATGACTTGATAACGCGATTGTAGCTTACAATTCAGGTTCCGGCCCGGCAAACTTGGTATCAATCGAAAGGTTGCTTAGTAAGAAATCGACGGGTGCAAACCGCAATTTAATCGGATACGTCCTTCTCGTGTTATTCTTGAGTATAGGCGCTCCTTAGGCGCAACCGCTAGCTTCTTTGTTGAAACACTGTCTGTCACGGTACCTGGTAGGGGATTACTTGATAACGCGATTGTAGCTTAGAGTTCAGGTTCCGGCCCGGCAAACTTGGTATCATTCGAAAGGTTGCTTAGTAAGAAATCGACGGGTGCAAACCGCAATTTAATCGGATACGTCCTTCTCGAGTTATTCTTGAGTATAGGCGCTCTCTTTAGGCGCAACCGCTAGCTTCTTTTTTGAAAGACTGCTTGTCACGGTACTTGGTAGAGAATGACTTGATAACGCGATTGTAGCTTACAGTTCAGGTTCCGGCCCGGCATACTTGGTATCATTCGAAAGGTTGCTTAGTAAGGAATCGACGGGTGCAAACCGCAATTTAATCGGATATGTTCTTCTCGAGTTATTCTTGAGTATAGGCGCTCTCTTTAGGCGCAACCGCTAGCTTATTTTTTGAAACACTGTCTGTCACGGTAACTGGTAGGGGATGACTTGATAACGCGATTGTAGCTTAGAGTTCAGGTTCCGGCCCGACATACTTGGTATCATTCGAAAGGTTGCTTAGTAAGGAATCGACGGGTGCAAACCGCAATTTGATCGGAAACGTCCTTCTCCAATTATGCTTGAGTATAGGCGCTCTCTTTAGGCGCAACCGCTAGCTTATTTTTTGAAACACTGTCTGTCACGGTAACTGGTAGGGGATGACTTGATAACGCGATTGTAGCTTAGAGTTCAGGTTCCGGCCCGACATACTTGGTATCATTCGAAAGGTTGCTTAGTAAGGAATCGACGGGTGCAAACCGCAATTTAATCGGATATGTTCTTCTCGAGTTATTCTTGAGTATAGGCGCTCTCTTTAGGCGCAACCGCTAGCTTCTTTTTTGAAACACTGTCTGTCACGGTAACTGGTAGGGGATGACTTGATAACGCGATTGTAGCTTACAATTCAGGTTCCGGCCCGGCAAACTTGGTATCAATCGAAAGGTTGCTTAGTAAGGAATCGACGGGTGCAAACCGCAATTTAATCGGATACGTCCTTCTCCAATTATTCTTGAGTATAGGCGCTCTCTTTAGGCGCAAACGCTAGCTTCTTTGTTGAAACACTGTCTGTCACGGTACCTGGTAGGGGATTACTTGATAACGCGATTGTAGCTTAGAGTTCAGGTTCCGGCCCGGCAAACTTGGTATCATTCGAAAGGTTGCTTAGTAAGAAATCGACGGGTGTAAACCGCAATTAAATCGGATACGTCCTTCTCGAGTTATTCTTGAGTATAGGCGCTCTCTTTAGGCGCAACCGCTAGCTTCTTTTTTGAAACATTGCCTGTCACGGTACTTGGTGGGGATAACTTGAGAACGCGATTGTAGCTTAGAGTTCAGGTTCCGGCCCGGCAAACTTGGTATCATTCGAAAGGTTGCTTGGTAAGGAATCGACGGGTGCAAACCGCAATTTAATCGGATACGTCCTTCTCGAGTTATTCTTCAGTATAGGCGCTCTCTTTAGGCGCAACCGCTAGCTTCTTTTTTGAAAGACTGCTTGTCACGGTACCTGGTAGAGGATGACTTGATAACGCGATTGTAGCTTAGAGTTCAGGTTCCGGCCCGGCATACTTGGTATCATTCGAAAGGTTGCTTAGTAAGGAATCGACGGGTGCAAACCGCAATTTAATCGGATACGTCCTTCTCGTGTTATTCTTGAGTATAGGCGCTCCTTAGGCGCAACCGCTAGCTTCTTTGTTGAAACACTGTCTGTCACGGTACCTGGTAGGGGATTACTTGATAACGCGATTGTAGCTTAGAGTTCAGGTTCCGGCCCGGCAAACTTGGTATCATTCGAAAGGTTGCTTAGTAAGAAATCGACGGGTGCAAACCGCAATTTAATCGGATACGTCCTTCTCGAGTTATTCTTGAGTATAGGCGCTCTCTTTAGGCGCAACCGCTAGCTTCTTTTTTGAAACATTGCCTGTCACGGTACTTGGTGGGGATAACTTGATAACAAAATTGTAGCTTAGAGTTCAGGTTCCGGCCCGGCAAACTTGGTATCATTCGAAAGGTTGCGTAGGAAGGAATCGACGGGTGCAAACCGCAATTTAATCGGATACGTCCTTCTCGAGTTATTCTTGAGTATAGGCGCTCTCTTTAGGCGCAACCGCTAGCTTCTTTTTTGAAACACTGTCTGTCACGGTAACTGGTAGGGGATGACTTGATAACGCGATTGTAGCTTACAATTCAGGTTCCGGCCCGGCAAACTTGGTATCAATCGAAAGGTTGCTTAGTAAGGAATCGACGGGTGCAAACCGCAATTTAATCGGATACGTCCTTCTCCAATTATTCTTGAGTATAGGCGCTCTCTTTAGGCGCAAACGCTAGCTTCTTTGTTGAAACACTGTCTGTCACGGTACCTGGTAGGGGATTACTTGATAACGCGATTGTAGCTTAGAGTTCAGGTTCCGGCCCGGCAAACTTGGTATCATTCGAAAGGTTGCTTAGTAAGAAATCGACGGGTGTAAACCGCAATTAAATCGGATACGTCCTTCTCGAGTTATTCTTGAGTATAGGCGCTCTCTTTAGGCGCAACCGCTAGCTTCTTTTTTGAAACATTGCCTGTCACGGTACTTGGTGGGGATAACTTGAGAACGCGATTGTAGCTTAGAGTTCAGGTTCCGGCCCGGCAAACTTGGTATCATTCGAAAGGTTGCTTGGTAAGGAATCGACGGGTGCAAACCGCAATTTAATCGGATACGTCCTTCTCGAGTTATTCTTCAGTATAGGCGCTCTCTTTAGGCGCAACCGCTAGCTTCTTTTTTGAAAGACTGCTTGTCACGGTACCTGGTAGAGGATGACTTGATAACGCGATTGTAGCTTAGAGTTCAGGTTCCGGCCCGGCATACTTGGTATCATTCGAAAGGTTGCTTAGTAAGGAATCGACGGGTGCAAACCGCAATTTAATCGGATACGTCCTTCTCGTGTTATTCTTGAGTATAGGCGCTCCTTAGGCGCAACCGCTAGCTTCTTTGTTGAAACACTGTCTGTCACGGTACCTGGTAGGGGATGACTTGATAACGCGATTGTAGCTTAGAGTTCAGGTTCCGGCCCGGCAAACTTGGTATCATTCGAAAGGTTGCTTAGTAAGAAATCGACGGGTGCAAACCGCAATTTAATCGGATACGTCCTTCTCGAGTTATTCTTGAGTATAGGCGCTCTCTTTAGGCGCAACCGCTAGCTTCTTTTTTGAAACATTGCCTGTCACGGTACTTGGTGGGGATAACTTGATAACAAAATTGTAGCTTAGAGTTCAGGTTCCGGCCCGGCAAACTTGGTATCATTCGAAAGGTTGCGTAGGAAGGAATCGACGGGTGCAAACCGCAATTTAATCGGATACGTCCTTCTCGAGTTATTCTTGAGTATAGGCGCTCTCTTTAGGCGCAACCGCTAGCTTCTTTTTTGAAAGACTGCTTGTCACGGTACCTGGTAGAGGATGACTTGATAACGCGATTGTAGCTTACAGTTCAGGTTCCGGCCCGGCATACTTGGTATCATTCGAAAGGTTGCTTAGTAAGAAATCGACGGGTGCAAACCGCAATTTGATCGGATACGTCCTTCTCGTGTTATTCTTGAGTATAGTCGCTCCTTAGGCGCAACCGCTAGCTTCTTTTTTGAAACACTGCTTGTCACAGTACCTGGTAGGGGATGACTTGATAACGTGATTGTAGCTTAGAGTTCAGGTTTCGGCCCGGCAAACTTGGTATCATTCGAAAAGTTGCTTAGTAAGAAATCGACGGGTGCAAACCGCAATTTAATCGGATACGTCCTTCTCGAGTTATTCTTGAGTATAGGTGCTCCTTAGGCGCAACCGCTAGCTTCTTTTTTGAAACACTGTCTGTCACGGTACCTAGTAGAGGATGACTTGATAAAGTGATTGTAGCTTAGAGTTCAGCTTCTTGCCCGGCAAACTTGGTATCATTCAAAAGGTTGCTTAGTAAGAAATCGACGGGTGCAAACCGCAATTTAATCGGATACGTCCTTCTCGAGTTATTCTTGAGTATAGGCGCTCCTTAGGCGCAACCGCTAGCTTCTTTTTGAAACACTGTCTGTCACGGTAACTGGTAGGGGATGACTTGATAACGCGATTGTAGCTTACAATTCAGGTTCCGGCCCGGCAAACTTGGTATCATTCGAAAGGTTGCTTAGTAAGGAATCGACGGGTGCAAACCGCAATTTAATCGGATACGTCCTTCTCCAATTATTCTTGAGTATAGGCGCTCTCTTTAGGCGCAACCGCTAGCTTCTTTTTTGAAACATTGCCTGTCACGGTACTTGGTGGGCATAACTTGATAACGCGATTGTAGCTTAGAGTTCAGGTTCCGGCCCGGCAAACTTGGTATCATTCGAAAGGTTGCTTAGTAAGAAATCGACGGGTGCAAACCGCAATTTAATCGGATACGTCCTTCTCGAGTTATTCTTCAGTATAGGCGCTCCTTAGCTGTAACCGCTAGCTTCTTTTTTGAGACACTGTCTGTCACGGTACCAAGTAGAGGATGACTTGATAAAGTGATTGTAGCTTAGAGTTCAGGTTTTTGCCCGGCAAACTTGGTATCATTCGAAAGGTTGCTTAGTAAGGAATCGACGGGTGCAAACCGCAATTTAATCAGATATGTCCTTCTCGAGTTATTCTTGAGTATAGGCGCTCTCTTTAGGCGCAACCGCTAGCTTCTTTTTTGAAACACATGCTTGTCACGGTAACTGGTAGGGGATTACTTGATAACGCGATTGTAGCTTAGAGTTCAGGTTCCGGCCCGACATACTTGGTATCATTCGAAAGGTTGCTTAGTAAGGAATCGACGGGTGCAAACCGCAATTTAATCGGATATGTTCTTCTCGAGTTATTCTTGAGTATAGGCGCTCTCTTTAGGCGCAACCGCTAGGTTATTTTTCAAAAGACTGTCTGTCACGGTAACTGGTAGGGGATGACTTGATAACGCGATTGTAGCTTACAATTCAGGTTCCGGCCCGGCATACTTGGTATCATTCGAAAGGTTGCTTAGTAAGAAATCGACGGGTGCAAACCGCAATTTAATCGGATACGTCCTTCTCGTGTTATTCTTGAGTACAGTCGCTCCTTAGGCGCAACCGCTAGCTTCTTTTTTGAAACACTGCTTGTCACAGTACCTGGTAGGGGGATGACTTGATAACGCGATTGTAGCTTAGAGTTCAGGTTCTTGCCCGGCAAACTTGGTATCATTCAAAAGGTTGCTTAGTAAGGAATCGACGGGTGCAAACCGCAATTTAATCGGATACGTCCTTCTCGAGTTATTCTTGAGTATAGGCGCTCCTTAGGCGCAACCGCTAGCTTCTTTTTTGAAACACTGTCTGTCACGGTAACTGGTAGGGGATGACTTGATAACGCGATTGTAGCTTACAATTCAGGTTCCGGCCCGGCAAACTTGGTATCATTCAAAAGGTTGCTTAGTAAGAAATCGACGGGTGCAAACCGCAATTTAATCAGATATGTCCTTCTCGAGTTATTCTTGAGTATAGGCGCTCTCTTTAGGCGCAACCGCTAGCTTCTTTTTTGAAACACATTCTTGTCACGGTACTTGGTGGGGATAACTTGATAACAAAATTGTAGCTTACAGTTCAGGTTCCGGCCCGGCAAACTTGGTATCATTCGAAAGGTTGCTTAGTAAGAAATCGACGGGTGCAAACCGCAATTTAATCGGATATGTTCTTCTCGAGTTATTCTTGAGTATAGGCGCTCTCTTTAGGCGCAACCGCTAGGTTATTTTTCAAAAGACTGTCTGTCACGGTAACTGGTAGGGGATGACTTGATAACGCGATTGTAGCTTACAATTCAGGTTCCGGCCCGGCAAACTTGGTATCATTCGAAAGGTTGCTTAGTAAGGAATCGACGGGTGCAAACCGCAATTTAATCGGATACGTCCTTCTCCAATTATTCTTGAGTATAGGCGCTCTCTTTAGGCGCAACCGCTAGCTTCTTTTTTGAAACATTGCCTGTCACGGTACTTGGTGGGGATAACTTGATAACAAAATTGTAGCTTAGAGTTCAGGTTCCGGCCCGGCAAACTTGGTATCATTCGAAAGGTTGCTTAGTAAGGAATCGACGGGTGCAAACCGCAATTTAATCGGATACGTCCTTCTCGAGTTATTCTTGAGTATAGGCGCTCTTTTTAGGCGCAACCGCTAGCTTCTTTTTGAAACATTGCCTGTCACGGTACTTGGTGGGGATAACTTGATAACAAAATTGTAGCTTAGAGTTCAGGTTCCGGCCCGGCAAACTTGGTATCATTCGAAAGGTTGCTTAGTAAGGAATCGACGGGTGCAAACCGCAATTTAATCGGATACGTCCTTCTCGAGTTATTCTTGAGTATAGGCGCTCTTTTTAGGCGCAACCGCTAGCTTCTTTTTGAAACATTGCCTGTCACGGTACTTGGTGGGGATAACTTGATAACAAAATTGTAGCTTAGAGTTCAGGTTCCGGCCCGACATACTTGGTATCATTCGAAAGGTTGCTTAGTAAGAAATCGACGGGTGCAAACCGCAATTTGATCGGAAACGTCCTTCTCCAATTATTCTTGAGTATAGGCGCTCTCTTTAGGCGCAACCGCTAGCTTTTTTTTTGAAAGACTGCTTGTCACGGTACCTGGTAGAGGATGACTTGATAACGCGATAGTAGCTTACTGTTCAGGTTCCGGCCCGGCAAACTTGGTATCATTCAAAAGGTTGCTTAGTAAGGAATCGACGGGTGCAAACCGCAATTTAATCGGATACGTCCTTCTCCAATTATTCTTGAGTATAGGCGCTCTCTTTAGGCGCAACCGCTAGCTTCTTTGTTGAAACACTGTCTGTCACGGTACCTGGTAGGGGATTACTTGATAACGCGATTGTAGCTTAGAGTTCAGGTTCCGGCCCGGCAAACTTGGTATCATTCGAAAGGTTGCTTAGTAAGAAATCGACGGGGGAAAACCGCAATTTAATCGGATACGTCCTTCTCGAGTTATTCTTGAGTATAGGCGCTCTTTTTAGGCGCAACCGCTAGCTTCTTTTTGAAACATTGCCTGTCACGGTACTTGGTGGGGATAACTTGATAACAAAATTGTAGCTTAGAGTTCAGGTTCCGGCCCGGCAAACTTGGTATCATTCGAAAGGTTGCTTAGTAAGGAATCGACGGGTGCAAACCGCAATTTAATCGGATACGTCCTTCTCGAGTTATTCTTGAGTATAGGCGCTCTCTTTAGGCGCAACCGCTAGCTTATTTTTTTAAACACTGTCTGTCACGGTAACTGGTAGGGGATGACTTGATAACGCGATTGTAGCTTACAGTTCAGGTTCCGGCCCGGCAAACTTGGTATCATTCGAAAGGTTGCGTAGGAAGAAATCGACGGGTGCAAACCGCAATTTAATCGGATACGTCCTTCTCGTGTTATTCTTGAGTATAGTCGCTCCTTAGGCGCAACCGCTAGCTTCTTTTTTGAAACACTGCTTGTCACAGTACCTGGTAGGGGGATAAATTGATAACGTGATTGTAGCTTAGAGTTCAGGTTCCGGCCCGGCAAACTTGGTATCATTCGAAAGGTTGCTTAGTAAGAAATCGACGGGTGCAAACCGCAATTTAATCGGATACGTTCTTCTCGAGTTATTCTTGAGTATAGGTGCTCCTTAGGCGCAACCGCTAGCTTCTTTTTTGAAACACTGTCTCTCACGGTACCTAGTAGAGGATGACTTGATAAAGTGATTGTAGCTTAGAGTTCAGGTTCTTGCCCGGCAAACTTGGTATCATTCGAAAGGTTGCTTAGTAAGAAATCGACGGGTGCAAACCGCAATTTGATCGGAAACGTCCTTCTCCAATTATTCTTGAGTATAGGCGCTCTCTTTAGGCGCAACCGCTAGCTTTTTTTTTTGAAAGACTACTTGTCAATACCTGGTAGAGGATGACTTGATAACGCGATTGTAGCTTACTGTTCAGGTTCCGGCCCGGCATACTTGGTATCATTCGAAAGGTTGCTTAGTAAGGAATCGACGGGTGCAAACCGCAATTTAATCGGATACGTCCTTCTCCAATTATTCTTGAGTATAGTCGCTCCTTAGCCGCAACCGCTAGCTTCTTTTTTGAGACACTGTCTGTCACGGTAGCTGGTAGGGGATGACTTGATAACGCGATTGTAGCTTAGAGTTCAGGTTCCGGCCCGGCAAACTTGGTATCATTCAAAAGGTTGCTTAGTAAGGAATCGACGGGTGCAAACTGCAAATTAATCGGATACGTCCTTCTCGAGTTAGTCTTGAGTATAGGTGCTCCTTAGGCGCAACCGCTAGCTTCTTTTTTGAAACACTGTCTGTCACGGTACCTAGTAGAGGATGACTTGATAAAGTGATTGTAGCTTAGAGTTCAGGTTCTTGCCCGGCAAACTTGGTATCATTCGAAAGGTTGCTCAGTAAGAAATTGACGGGTGCAAACCGCAATTTGATCGGAAACGTCCTTCTCCAATTATTCTTGAGTATAGGCGCTCTCTTTAGGCGCAACCGCTAGCTTTTTTTTGAAAGACTGCTTGTCACGGTACCTGGTAGAGGATGACTTGATAACGCGATTGTAGCTTAGAGTTCAGGTTCCGGCCCGGCAAACTTGGTATCATTCGAAAGGTTGCTTAGTAAGAAATCGACGGGTGCAAACCGCAATTTAATCGAATACGTCCTTCTCGAGTTATTCTTGAGTATAGGCGCTCCTTAGGCCCAACCGCTAGCTTCTTTTTTGAAACACTGCTTGTCACGGTACCTGGTAGAGGATGACTTGATAACGCGATTGTAGCTTAGAGTTCAGGTTCCGGCCCGGCAAACTTGGTATCATTCGAAAGGTTGCGTAGAAAGGAATCGACGGGTGCAAACCGCAATTTAATCGGATACGTCCTTCTCGTGTTATTCTTGAGTATAGTCGCTCCTTAGGCGCAACCGCTAGCTTCTTTTTTGAAACACTGCTTGTCACAGTACCTGGTAGGGGGATAAATTGATAACGTGATTGTAGCTTAGAGTTCAGGTTCCGGCCCGGCAAACTTGGTATCATTCGAAAGGTTGCTTAGTAAGGAATCGACGGGTGCAAACCGCAATTTAATCGGATACGTCCTTCTCGAGTTATTCTTGAGTATAGGTGCTCCTTAGGCGCAACCGCTAGCTTCTTTTTTGAAACCCTTGTCTGTCACGGTACCTAGTAGAGGATGACTTGATAAAGTGATTGTAGCTTAGAGTTCAGGTTCTTGCCCGGCAAACTTGGTATCATTCGAAAGGTTGCTTAGTAAGAAATCGACGGGTGCAAACCGCAATTTGATCGGAAACGTCCTTCTCCAATTATTCTTGAGTATAGGCGCTCTCTTTAGGCGCAACCGCTAGCTTTTTTTTTGAAAGACTGCTTGTCACGGTACCTGGTAGAGGATGACTTGATAACGCGATTGTAGCTTACTGTTCAGGTTCCGGCCCGGCATACTTGGTATCATTTGAAAGGTTGCTTAGTAAGGAATCGACGGGTGCAAACCGCAATTTAATCGAATACGTCCTTCTCGAGTTATTCTTGAGTATAGGCGCTCTCTTTGGGCGCAACCGCTAGCTTATTTTCTTAAACACTGTCTGTCACGGTAACTGGTAGGGGATGACTTGATAACGCGATTGTAGCTTAGAGTTCAGGTTCCGGCCCGGCAAACTTGGTATCATTCGAAAGGTTGCTTAGTTATACCCGCCTCACATTAGGCGCGATTCGATCGGAAGACTAGTTTACGAGCTTTAAATGACATTTTCTTGAGTAAGACGTCCGGTGTTCTCACGATCATCTTGCGATTTTCAGGGATCGCCGGCAATTTTCAGGAGTCTTACGACGGTCGCGGTGCAGCGAAACATGTTCTTAACATAAGCGACAAGTCGCAGGAGATCTCCGAGATCGCAAAGCTCGTTACCGAGTCGCAGATCGTGCGTGCAAATCGTGCGTACCTCGCAAGGGTATCGGTCAATAGTCTTGCGTCAATCCAACGATTGAAGACCGATATGCGAGCACATAGTTATTAATCATCGAACGCAAATCGGATGGCGAACGCCCGTTAGTCGGGCGACGTTCGGGCGACGTTCACCCGACTTCCGATTGTTTACAAATATTGAATTTCTGGGAATGTGAGGGTAATTCTAACATTGTGGCCCCTGTGGCAGTATGTAGGCTGGCTTTGTGACACACTTTCCTTTCTTGTGTCATTTCTATTATGCCCGCGCATTCCATTCATTGGTTAAAAAGATTCCGACAACAAAATAAGCAACATTTATTGACCTCTTGCCTTTTTTGAGGAACGTTTTGTATTCCCTTGTCCGCGTGCAAGAGGTCATGGGAGGTTCATTATCATACATTTATTCACCGTCGATCGCACGAGGCTCGCTTATATGTGAGGGGAACAGATTTTGGGCGAAAAATACGAAAGACCATCTTAAGATCTAAAAATTAGCCGACCTTCCTGCGATCGCGAAGTACGTCCGAAGATCGTATATAATGTGAGGCGGGTATAAGGAATCGACGGGTGCAAACCGCAATTTAATCAGATACGTCCTTCTCGAGTTATTCTTGAGTATAGGCGCTCTCTTTAGGCGCAACCGCTAGCTTCTTTTTTGAAACACTGCTTGTCACGGTATTTGGTGGGGATAACTTGATAACGTGATTGTAGCTTACAGTTCAGGTTCCGGCCCGGCAAACTTGGTATCATTCGAAAGGTTGCTTAGTAAGAAATCGACGGGTGCAAACCGTAATTTAATCGGATACGTCCTTCTCGAGTTATTCTTGAGTATATGCGCTCCTTAGGCGCAACCGCTAGCTTCTTTTTTGAAACACTGCTTGTCACGGTACCTGGTAGGGGGATAACTTGATAACGTGATTGTAGCTTAGAGTTCAGGGTCCGGCCCGGCAAACTTGGTATCATTCGAAAGGTTGCTTAGTAAGAAATCGACGGGTGCAAACCGCAATTTGATCGGATACGTCCTTCTCGAGTTATTCTTGAGTATAGGCGCTCTCTTTTGGCGCAACCGCTAGCTTCTTTTTTAAAAGACTGCTTGGTAGAGTAGTACCAGGTAGAGGATGACTTGATGACGCAATTGTAGCTAAAAGTTCAGGTTCCGGCCCGGCAAACTTGGTATCATTCGAAAGGTTGCTTAGTAAGGAATCGACGGGTGCAAACCGCAATTTAATCGGATACGTCCTTCACAAGTTATTCTTGAGTATAAGTGCTCTCTTTAGGCGCAACCGCTAGCTTCTTTTTTTTAAAGACTGCTTGTCACGGTACCTGGTAGAGGATGACTTGATAACGCGATTGTAGCTTAGAGTTCAGGTTCCGGCCCGGCAAACTTGGTATTATTCAAAAGGTTGCTTAGTAAGGAATCGACGGGTGCAGACCGCAATTCAATTTAATCGGATTCGTCCTTCTCGAGTTATTCTTGAGTATAGGCGCTCTCTTTAGGCGCAACCGCTAGCTTCTTCTTTGAAACACTGTCTGTCACGGTAACTGGTAGGGGATGACTTGATAACGCGATTGAAACTTACAGTTCAGGTTCCGGCCTGGCAAACTTGGTATTATTCAAAAGGTTGCTTAGTAAGGAATCGACGGGTGCAAACCACAATTTAATCGAATACGTCCTTCTCGAGTTATTCTTGAGTATAGGCGCTCTCTTTAGGCGCAACCGCTAGCTTCTATTCTGAAACACTGTCTGTCACGGCAGCTTGCAGCTATAAGAGAACCCTTCGGTAACCAAAAAGCCTCCCCATACGATGAAACTTCTAGAATCTTCAACAAAAGTGCGTTACTTTTGTCACTTGAATTTCATACTAAAAACCGTAACGAGTAGGCAGAAAGCAATTTGAGTACTAAAAATTACTTCCTTACTTTTCTACAAGGCTCGAAAGCGAATGACGTTTCCTCTTGGCGAAAACACTAAGCGAACCCTTCGGTCACCGCAAAGTGACCCCATACGATGGAACTTCCAGAATCTTCAACAAAATGTGCGTTACTTTTGTCACTTGAATTTTATAGTAAAACCAGTAAGGACTAGGTAGAAAGCAATTTGAGTACTAAACATTACTTCCTTACTTTTCTACAAGGCTCGAAAGCGAATGACGTTTCCCCTTTTCGAAACCACTAAGCGAACCCTTCGGTCACCGCAAAGTGACCCCGTACGATGGAACTTCCAGAATCTTCAACAAAATTTGCGTTACTTTTGTCACTTGAATTTCAAAGTATAACATGTAACGACTAGGCAGAAAGCAATTTGAGTACTAAAAATTACTTCCTTACTTTTCTACAAGGCTCGAAAGCGAATGACGTTTCCCCTTGGCTAGACCACAAAGCGAACCCTTCGGTCACCGCAAAGTGACCCCATACGATGGAACTTCCAGACTCTTCAACACAATGTGCGTTACTTTTGTCACTTGAATTCCATAATAAAACCCATAACGACTAGGCAGAAAGCAATTGGAGTACTAAAAATTACTTCATTACTTTTCTTCAAGGCTCGAAAGCAAATGACGTTTCCCCTTGGCGAAACCACTAAGCGAACCCTTCGGTAACCGCAAAGTGACCTCGTACGATGGAACTTCCAGAATCTTCAACAAAATGTGCGTTACTTTTGTCACTTGAATTTCAAAGTAAAACATGTAACGACTAGGCAGAAAGCAATTTGAGTACTAAAAATTACTTCCTTACTTTTCTACAAGGCTCGAAAGCGAATGACATTTCCCCTTGGCGTAACCGCTAAGCGAACCCTTCGGTAACCGCAAAGTGACCCCATACGATGGAACTTCCAGAATCTTCAACAAAATGTGCGTTACTTTTGTCACTTGAATTTCATAGTACAACATGTAACGACTAGGCAGAAAGCAATTTGAGTACTAAAAATTACTTCCTTACTTTTCTACAAGGCTCGAAAGCGAATAACGTTTCCCCTTGGCGAAATCGCTAAGCAAACCCTTCGGTCACCGCAAAGTGACCCCATACGATGGAACTTCCAGAGTCTTCAACAAAATGTGCGTTACTTTTGTCACTTGAATTTCATAGTACAACATGTAATAAGTAGGCAGAAAGCAATTTGAGTACTAAAAATTACTTCCTTACTTTTCTACGAGCAGGCTCGAAAGCGAATGACGTTTCCCCTTGGCGAAATCGCTAAGCGAACCCTTCGGTCACCTCAAAGTGTCCCCATACGATAGAACTTCCAGAATCTTCAACAAAATGTGCGTTACATTGAATTTCATAGTAAAACCAGTAACGAGTTGGCAGAAAGCAATTTGAGTACTAAAAATAACTTCCTTACTTTTCTACAAGGCTCGAAAGCGAATGACGTTTTCCTTGGCGAAACCACAAAGCGAACCCTTCGGTCTCCGCAAAGTGACCCCGTACGATGGAACTTCCAGAATCTTCAACAAAATGTGCGTTACTTTTGTTTCTTGAATTTCATAGTACAACATGTAACGACTAGGCAGAAAGCAATTTGAGTACTAAAAATTACTTCCTTACTTTTCTACAAGGCTCGAAAGCGAATGACTTTTCCCCTTGGCGAAACCGCTAAGCGAACCCTTCGGTCACCGCAAAGTGACCCCATACGATAGAACTTCCAGAATCTTCAACAAAATGTGCGTTACTTTTGTCACTTGAATTTCATAGTAAAACACGTAACGAGTAGGCAGAAAGCAATTTGAGTACTAAAAATTACTTCCTTACTTTTCTGCGAGCAGGCTCAAAAGCGAATGACGTTTCCCCTTGGCGAAACCGCTAAGCGAACCCTTCGGTAACCGCAAAGTGACCCCATACGATGGAACTTCCAGAATCTTCAACAAAATGTGCGTTACTTTTGTCACTTCAATTTCATAGTACAACCTGTAACTACTAGGCAGAAAGCAATTTGAGTACTAAAAATTACTTCCTTACTTTTTTGCGAGCAGGTTCGAAAGCGAATGACGTTTGCCTTGACGAAACCGCTAAACGAACCCTTCGGTCACCGCAAAGTGACCCCATACGATGGAACTTCCAGAATCTTCAACAAAATGTGCGTTACTTTTGTCACTTCAATTTCATAGTACAACCTGTAACTACTAGGCAGAAAGCAATTTGAGTACTAAAAATTACTTCCTTACTTTTTTGCGAGCAGGTTCGAAAGCGAATGACGTTTGCCTTGACGAAACCGCTAAACGAACCCTTCGGTCACCGCAAAGTGACCCCATACGATGGAACTTCCAGAATCTTCAACAAAATGTGCGTTACTTTTGTCACTTCAATTTCATAGTACAACCTGTAACTACTAGGCAGAAAGCAATTTGAGTACTAAAAATTACTTCCTTACTTTTTTGCGAGCAGGTTCGAAAGCGAATGACGTTTGCCTTGACGAAACCGCTAAACGAACCCTTCGGTCACCGCAAAGTGACCCCATACGATGGAACTTCCAGAATCTTCAACAAAATGTGCGTTACTTTTGTCACTTCAATTTCATAGTACAACCTGTAACTACTAGGCAGAAAGCAATTTGAGTACTAAAAATTACTTCCTTACTTTTCTACAAGGCTCGAAAGCGAATGACGTTTCCCCTTGACGAAACCGCTAAGCGAACCCTTCGGTCACCGCAAAGTGACCCCATACGATGGAACTGCCAGTATCCTCGACAAAATGTGCGTAACTTTTGTCACTTGAATTTCATAGTAAAACACGTCACGAGTAGGCAGAAAGTAATTTGAGTACCAAAAATTACTTTCTTATTTTTCTACAAGGCTCGAAAGCGAATGACGTTTCCCCTTGGCGAAACCACAAAGCGAACACTTCGGTCACCACAAAGTTACCCCATACGATGGAACTTCCAGAATCTTCAAGAAAATGTGCGTAACTTTTGTCACTTGAATTTCCTAGTAAAACACGTAACGAGTGGGCAGAAAGCAATTGGAGTACTAAAAATTACTTCCTTACTTTTCTACGAGCAGGCTCGAAAGCGAATGACGTTTCCCCTTGGCGAAACCGTTAAGCGAACCCTTCGGTCACCTCAAAGTGTCCCCATAGGATAGAACTTCCAGAATTCTCAACAAAATGTGCGTTACTTTTGTCACTTGAATTTCATAGTAAAACACGTAACGACTAGGCAGAAAGCAATTTGAGTACTAAAAATTACTTCCTTACTTTTCTACAAGGCTCGAAAGCGAATGACGTTTCCCCTTGGCGAAATCGCTAAGCGAACCCTTCGGTCACCGCAAAGTGACCCCATACGATGGAACTTCCAGAATCTTCAACAAAATGTGCGTAACTTTGAATTTCATAGTAAAACCAGTAACGAGTTGGCAGAAAGCAATTTGAGTACTAAAAATAACTTCCTTACTTTTCTACCAGGCTCGAAAGCGAATGACGTTTTCCCTTGGCGAAACCGCTAAGCGAACCCTTCGGTCACCGCAAAGTGACCCCATACGATGTAACTGCCAGTATCCTCGACAAAATGTGCGTAACTTTTGTCACTTGAATTTCATAGTAAAACACGTAACGAGTAGGCAGAAAGCAATTTGAGTACTAAAAATTACTTCCTTACTTTTCTGCGAGCAGGCTCAAAAGCGAATGACGTTTCCCCTTGGCGAAACCGCTAAGCGAACCCTTCGGTAACCGCAAAGTGACCCCATACGATGGAACTTCCAGAATCTTCAACAAAATGTGCGTTACTTTTGTCACTTCAATTTCATAGTACAACCTGTAACTACTAGGCAGAAAGCAATTTGAGTACTAAAAATTACTTCCTTACTTTTTTGCGAGCAGGTTCGAAAGCGAATGACGTTTGCCTTGACGAAACCGCTAAGCGAACCCTTCGGTCACCGCAAAGTGACCCCATACGATGGAACTTCCAGAATCGTCAACAAAATGTGCGTTACTTTTGTCACTTCAATTTCATAGTACAACCTGTAACTACTAGGCAGAAAGCAATTTGAGTACTAAAAATTACTTCCTTACTTTTTTGCGAGCAGGTTCGAAAGCGAATGACGTTTGCCTTGACGAAACCGCTAAGCGAACCCTTCGGTCACCGCAAAGTGACCCCATACGATGGAACTTCCAGAATCGTCAACAAAATGTGCGTTACTTTTGTCACTTCAATTTCATAGTACAACCTGTAACTACTAGGCAGAAAGCAATTTGAGTACTAAAAATTACTTCCTTACTTTTCTACAAGGCTCGAAAGCGAATGACGTTTCCCCTTGACGAAACCGCTAAGCGAACCCTTCGGTCACCGCAAAGTGACCCCATACGATGGAACTGCCAGTATCCTCGACAAAATGTGCGTAACTTTTGTCACTTGAATTTCATAGTAAAACACGTCACGAGTAGGCAGAAAGTAATTTGAGTACCAAAAATTACTTTCTTATTTTTCTACAAGGCTCGAAAGCGAATGACGTTTCCCCTTGGCGAAACCACAAAGCGAACACTTCGGTCACCACAAAGTTACCCCATACGATGGAACTTCCAGAATCTTCAAGAAAATGTGCGTAACTTTTGTCACTTGAATTTCCTAGTAAAACACGTAACGAGTGGGCAGAAAGCAATTGGAGTACTAAAAATTACTTCCTTACTTTTCTACGAGCAGGCTCGAAAGCGAATGACGTTTCCCCTTGGCGAAACCGTTAAGCGAACCCTTCGGTCACCTCAAAGTGTCCCCATACGATAGAACTTCCAGAATCTTCAACAAAATGTGCGTTACTTTTGTCACTTGAATTTCATAGTAAAACACGTAACGACTAGGCAGAAAGCAATTTGAGTACTAAAAATTACTTCCTTACTTTTCTACAAGGCTCGAAAGCGAATGACGTTTCCCCTTGGCGAAATCGCTAAGCGAACCCTTCGGTCACCGCAAAGTGACCCCATACGATGGAACTTCCAGAATCTTCAACAAAATGTGCGTAACTTTGAATTTCATAGTAAAACCAGTAACGAGTTGGCAGAAAGCAATTTGAGTACTAAAAATAACTTCCTTACTTTTCTACCAGGCTCGAAAGCGAATGACGTTTCCCCTTGGCGAAACCGCTAAGCGAACCCTTCGGTCACCGCAAAGTGACCCCATACGATGGAACTTCCAGAATCTTCAAGAAAATGTGCGTAACTTTTGTCACTTGAATTTCCTAGTAAAACACGTAACGAGTGGGCAGAAAGCAATTGGAGTACTAAAAATTACTTCCTTACTTTTCTACAAGGCTCGAAAGCGAATGACGTTTCCCCTTGGCGAAACCGCTAAGCGAACCCTTCGGTCACCGCAAAGTGACCCCATACGATGTAAGTGCCAGTATCCTCGACAAAATGTGCGTAACTTTTGTCACTTGAATTTCATAGTAAAACACGTAACGAGTAGGCAGAAAGTAATTTGAGTACTAAAAATTACTTTCTTATTTTTCTACAAGGCTCGAAAGCGAATGACGTTTCCCCTTGGCGAAACCACAAAGCGAACCCTTCGGTCACCACAAAGTTACCCCATACGATGGAACTTCCAGAATCTTCAAGAAAATGTGCGTTACTTTTGTCACTTGAATTTCATAGTAAAACACGTAACGAGTAGACAGAAAGCAATTTGAGTACTAAAAATTACTTCCTTACTTTTCTGCGAGCAGGCTCGAAAGCGAATGACGTTTCCCCTTGGCGAAACCGCTAAGCGAACCCTTCGGTCACCGCAAAGTGACCCCATACGATGGAACTTCCAGAATCTTCAACAAAATGTGCGTTACTTTTGTCACTTGAATTTCATAGTAAAACACGTAACGAGTAGGCATAAAGCAATTTGAGTACTAAAACTTACTTCCTTACTTTTCTACAAGGCTCGAAAGCGAATGACGTTTTCCTTGGCGAAACCACAAAGCGAACCCTTCGGTCTCCGCAAAGTGACCCCGTACGATGGAACTTCCAGAATCTTCAACAAAATGTGCGTTACTTTTGTTTCTTGAATTTCATAGTACAACATGTAACGACTAGGCAGAAAGCAATTTGAGTACTAAAAATTACTTCCTTACTTTTCTACAAGCCTCGAAAGCGAATGACGTTTCCCCTTGGCGAAACCGCTAAACGAACCCTTCGGTCACCGCAAAGTGACCCCATACGATGGAACTTCCAGAATCTTCAACAAAATGTGCGTTACTTTTGTCACTTGAATTTCATAGTACAACATGTAACGACTAGGCAGAAAGCAATTTGAGTACTAAAAATTACTTCCTTACTTTTCTACAAGGCTCGAAAGCGAATGACTTTTCCCCTTGGCGAAACCGCTAAGCGAACCCTTCGGTCACCGCAAAGTGACCCCATACGATAGAACTTCCAGAATCTTCAACAAAATGTGCGTTACTTTTGTCACTTGAATTTCATAGTACAACCTGTAACGAGTAGGCAGAAAGCAATTTGAGTACTAAAAATTACTTCCTTACTTTTCTACCAGGCTCGAAAGCGAATGACGTTTCCCCTTGGCGAAACCGCTAAGCGAACCCTTCGGTCACCGCAAAGTGACCCCATACGATGTAAGTGCCAGTATCCTCGACAAAATGTGCGTAACTTTTGTCACTTGAATTTCATAGTAAAACACGTAACGAGTAGGCAGAAAGTAATTTGAGTACTAAAAATTACTTTCTTATTTTTCTACAAGGCTCGAAAGCGAATGACGTTTCCCCTTGGCGAAACCACAAAGCGAACCCTTCGGTCACCACAAAGTTACCCCATACGATGGAACTTCCAGAATCTTCAAGAAAATGTGCGTAACTTTTGTCACTTGAATTTCCTAGTAAAACACGTAACGAGTGGGCAGAAAGCAATTGGAGTACTAAAAATTACTTCCTTACTTTTCTACAAGGCTCGAAAGCGAATGACGTTTCCCCTTGGCGAAACCGCTAAGCGAACCCTTCGGTCACCTCAAAGTGTCCCCATACGATAGAACTTCCAGAATCTTCAACAAAATGTGCGTTACTTTTGTCACTTGAATTTCATAGTAAAACACGTAACGACTAGGCAGAAAGCAATTTGAGTACTAAAAATTACTTCCTTACTTTTCTACAAGGCTCGAAAGCGAATGACGTTTCCCCTTGGCGAAATCGCTAAGCGAACCCTTCGGTCACCGCAAAGTGACCCCATACGATGGAACTTCCAGAATCGTCAACAAAATGTGCGTTACTTTGAATTTCATAGTAAAACCAGTAACGAGTTGGCAGAAAGCAATTTGAGTACTAAAAATAACTTCCTTACTTTTCTACCAGGCTCGAAAGCGAATGACGTTTCCCCTTGGCGAAACCGCTAAGCGAACCCTTCGGTCACCGCAAAGTGACCCCATACGATGTAACTGCCAGTATCCTCGACAAAATGTGCGTAACTTTTGTCACTTGAATTTCATAGTAAAACACGTAACGAGTAGGCAGAAAGCAATTTGAGTACTAAAAATTACTTCCTTACTTTTCTGCGAGCAGGCTCAAAAGCGAATGACGTTTCCCCTTGGCGAAACCGCTAAGCGAACCCTTCGGTAACCGCAAAGTGACCCCATACGATGGAACTTCCAGAATCTTCAACAAAATGTGCGTTACTTTTGTCACTTCAATTTCATAGTACAACCTGTAACTACTAGGCAGAAAGCAATTTGAGTACTAAAAATTACTTCCTTACTTTTTTGCGAGCAGGTTCGAAAGCGAATGACGTTTGCCTTGACGAAACCGCTAAACGAACCCTTCGGTCACCGCAAAGTGACCCCATACGATGGAACTTCCAGAATCTTCAACAAAATGTGCGTTACTTTTGTCACTTCAATTTCATAGTACAACCTGTAACTACTAGGCAGAAAGCAATTTGAGTACTAAAAATTACTTCCTTACTTTTTTGCGAGCAGGTTCGAAAGCGAATGACGTTTGCCTTGACGAAACCGCTAAACGAACCCTTCGGTCACCGCAAAGTGACCCCATACGATGGAACTTCCAGAATCTTCAACAAAATGTGCGTTACTTTTGTCACTTCAATTTCATAGTACAACCTGTAACTACTAGGCAGAAAGCAATTTGAGTACTAAAAATTACTTCCTTACTTTTTTGCGAGCAGGTTCGAAAGCGAATGACGTTTGCCTTGACGAAACCGCTAAACGAACCCTTCGGTCACCGCAAAGTGACCCCATACGATGGAACTTCCAGAATCTTCAACAAAATGTGCGTTACTTTTGTCACTTCAATTTCATAGTACAACCTGTAACTACTAGGCAGAAAGCAATTTGAGTACTAAAAATTACTTCCTTACTTTTCTACAAGGCTCGAAAGCGAATGACGTTTCCCCTTGACGAAACCGCTAAGCGAACCCTTCGGTCACCGCAAAGTGACCCCATACGATGGAACTGCCAGTATCCTCGACAAAATGTGCGTAACTTTTGTCACTTGAATTTCATAGTAAAACACGTCACGAGTAGGCAGAAAGTAATTTGAGTACCAAAAATTACTTTCTTATTTTTCTACAAGGCTCGAAAGCGAATGACGTTTCCCCTTGGCGAAACCACAAAGCGAACACTTCGGTCACCACAAAGTTACCCCATACGATGGAACTTCCAGAATCTTCAAGAAAATGTGCGTAACTTTTGTCACTTGAATTTCCTAGTAAAACACGTAACGAGTGGGCAGAAAGCAATTGGAGTACTAAAAATTACTTCCTTACTTTTCTACGAGCAGGCTCGAAAGCGAATGACGTTTCCCCTTGGCGAAACCGTTAAGCGAACCCTTCGGTCACCTCAAAGTGTCCCCATAGGATAGAACTTCCAGAATTCTCAACAAAATGTGCGTTACTTTTGTCACTTGAATTTCATAGTAAAACACGTAACGACTAGGCAGAAAGCAATTTGAGTACTAAAAATTACTTCCTTACTTTTCTACAAGGCTCGAAAGCGAATGACGTTTCCCCTTGGCGAAATCGCTAAGCGAACCCTTCGGTCACCGCAAAGTGACCCCATACGATGGAACTTCCAGAATCTTCAACAAAATGTGCGTAACTTTGAATTTCATAGTAAAACCAGTAACGAGTTGGCAGAAAGCAATTTGAGTACTAAAAATAACTTCCTTACTTTTCTACCAGGCTCGAAAGCGAATGACGTTTTCCCTTGGCGAAACCGCTAAGCGAACCCTTCGGTCACCGCAAAGTGACCCCATACGATGTAACTGCCAGTATCCTCGACAAAATGTGCGTAACTTTTGTCACTTGAATTTCATAGTAAAACACGTAACGAGTAGGCAGAAAGCAATTTGAGTACTAAAAATTACTTCCTTACTTTTCTGCGAGCAGGCTCAAAAGCGAATGACGTTTCCCCTTGGCGAAACCGCTAAGCGAACCCTTCGGTAACCGCAAAGTGACCCCATACGATGGAACTTCCAGAATCTTCAACAAAATGTGCGTTACTTTTGTCACTTCAATTTCATAGTACAACCTGTAACTACTAGGCAGAAAGCAATTTGAGTACTAAAAATTACTTCCTTACTTTTTTGCGAGCAGGTTCGAAAGCGAATGACGTTTGCCTTGACGAAACCGCTAAGCGAACCCTTCGGTCACCGCAAAGTGACCCCATACGATGGAACTTCCAGAATCGTCAACAAAATGTGCGTTACTTTTGTCACTTCAATTTCATAGTACAACCTGTAACTACTAGGCAGAAAGCAATTTGAGTACTAAAAATTACTTCCTTACTTTTTTGCGAGCAGGTTCGAAAGCGAATGACGTTTGCCTTGACGAAACCGCTAAGCGAACCCTTCGGTCACCGCAAAGTGACCCCATACGATGGAACTTCCAGAATTGTCAACAAAATGTGCGTTACTTTTGTCACTTCAATTTCATAGTACAACCTGTAACTACTAGGCAGAAAGCAATTTGAGTACTAAAAATTACTTCCTTACTTTTCTACAAGGCTCGAAAGCGAATGACGTTTCCCCTTGACGAAACCGCTAAGCGAACCCTTCGGTCACCGCAAAGTGACCCCATACGATGGAACTGCCAGTATCCTCGACAAAATGTGCGTAACTTTTGTCACTTGAATTTCATAGTAAAACACGTCACGAGTAGGCAGAAAGTAATTTGAGTACCAAAAATTACTTTCTTATTTTTCTACAAGGCTCGAAAGCGAATGACGTTTCCCCTTGGCGAAACCACAAAGCGAACACTTCGGTCACCACAAAGTTACCCCATACGATGGAACTTCCAGAATCTTCAAGAAAATGTGCGTAACTTTTGTCACTTGAATTTCCTAGTAAAACACGTAACGAGTGGGCAGAAAGCAATTGGAGTACTAAAAATTACTTCCTTACTTTTCTACGAGCAGGCTCGAAAGCGAATGACGTTTCCCCTTGGCGAAACCGTTAAGCGAACCCTTCGGTCACCTCAAAGTGTCCCCATACGATAGAACTTCCAGAATCTTCAACAAAATGTGCGTTACTTTTGTCACTTGAATTTCATAGTAAAACACGTAACGACTAGGCAGAAAGCAATTTGAGTACTAAAAATTACTTCCTTACTTTTCTACAAGGCTCGAAAGCGAATGACGTTTCCCCTTGGCGAAATCGCTAAGCGAACCCTTCGGTCACCGCAAAGTGACCCCATACGATGGAACTTCCAGAATCTTCAACAAAATGTGCGTAACTTTGAATTTCATAGTAAAACCAGTAACGAGTTGGCAGAAAGCAATTTGAGTACTAAAAATAACTTCCTTACTTTTCTACCAGGCTCGAAAGCGAATGACGTTTCCCCTTGGCGAAACCGCTAAGCGAACCCTTCGGTCACCGCAAAGTGACCCCATACGATGGAACTTCCAGAATCTTCAAGAAAATGTGCGTAACTTTTGTCACTTGAATTTCCTAGTAAAACACGTAACGAGTGGGCAGAAAGCAATTGGAGTACTAAAAATTACTTCCTTACTTTTCTACAAGGCTCGAAAGCGAATGACGTTTCCCCTTGGCGAAACCGCTAAGCGAACCCTTCGGTCACCGCAAAGTGACCCCATACGATGTAAGTGCCAGTATCCTCGACAAAATGTGCGTAACTTTTGTCACTTGAATTTCATAGTAAAACACGTAACGAGTAGGCAGAAAGTAATTTGAGTACTAAAAATTACTTTCTTATTTTTCTACAAGGCTCGAAAGCGAATGACGTTTCCCCTTGGCGAAACCACAAAGCGAACCCTTCGGTCACCACAAAGTTACCCCATACGATGGAACTTCCAGAATCTTCAAGAAAATGTGCGTTACTTTTGTCACTTGAATTTCATAGTAAAACACGTAACGAGTAGACAGAAAGCAATTTGAGTACTAAAAATTACTTCCTTACTTTTCTGCGAGCAGGCTCGAAAGCGAATGACGTTTCCCCTTGGCGAAACCGCTAAGCGAACCCTTCGGTCACCGCAAAGTGACCCCATACGATGGAACTTCCAGAATCTTCAACAAAATGTGCGTTACTTTTGTCACTTGAATTTCATAGTAAAACACGTAACGAGTAGGCATAAAGCAATTTGAGTACTAAAACTTACTTCCTTACTTTTCTACAAGGCTCGAAAGCGAATGACGTTTTCCTTGGCGAAACCACAAAGCGAACCCTTCGGTCTCCGCAAAGTGACCCCGTACGATGGAACTTCCAGAATCTTCAACAAAATGTGCGTTACTTTTGTTTCTTGAATTTCATAGTACAACATGTAACGACTAGGCAGAAAGCAATTTGAGTACTAAAAATTACTTCCTTACTTTTCTACAAGCCTCGAAAGCGAATGACGTTTCCCCTTGGCGAAACCGCTAAACGAACCCTTCGGTCACCGCAAAGTGACCCCATACGATGGAACTTCCAGAATCTTCAACAAAATGTGCGTTACTTTTGTCACTTGAATTTCATAGTACAACATGTAACGACTAGGCAGAAAGCAATTTGAGTACTAAAAATTACTTCCTTACTTTTCTACAAGGCTCGAAAGCGAATGACTTTTCCCCTTGGCGAAACCGCTAAGCGAACCCTTCGGTCACCGCAAAGTGACCCCATACGATAGAACTTCCAGAATCTTCAACAAAATGTGCGTTACTTTTGTCACTTGAATTTCATAGTACAACCTGTAACGAGTAGGCAGAAAGCAATTTGAGTACTAAAAATTACTTCCTTACTTTTCTACCAGGCTCGAAAGCGAATGACGTTTCCCCTTGGCGAAACCGCTAAGCGAACCCTTCGGTCACCGCAAAGTGACCCCATACGATGTAAGTGCCAGTATCCTCGACAAAATGTGCGTAACTTTTGTCACTTGAATTTCATAGTAAAACACGTAACGAGTAGGCAGAAAGTAATTTGAGTACTAAAAATTACTTTCTTATTTTTCTACAAGGCTCGAAAGCGAATGACGTTTCCCCTTGGCGAAACCACAAAGCGAACCCTTCGGTCACCACAAAGTTACCCCATACGATGGAACTTCCAGAATCTTCAAGAAAATGTGCGTAACTTTTGTCACTTGAATTTCCTAGTAAAACACGTAACGAGTGGGCAGAAAGCAATTGGAGTACTAAAAATTACTTCCTTACTTTTCTACAAGGCTCGAAAGCGAATGACGTTTCCCCTTGGCGAAACCGCTAAGCGAACCCTTCGGTCACCTCAAAGTGTCCCCATACGATAGAACTTCCAGAATCTTCAACAAAATGTGCGTTACTTTTGTCACTTGAATTTCATAGTAAAACACGTAACGACTAGGCAGAAAGCAATTTGAGTACTAAAAATTACTTCCTTACTTTTCTACAAGGCTCGAAAGCGAATGACGTTTCCCCTTGGCGAAATCGCTAAGCGAACCCTTCGGTCACCGCAAAGTGACCCCATACGATGGAACTTCCAGAATCGTCAACAAAATGTGCGTTACTTTGAATTTCATAGTAAAACCAGTAACGAGTTGGCAGAAAGCAATTTGAGTACTAAAAATAACTTCCTTACTTTTCTACCAGGCTCGAAAGCGAATGACGTTTCCCCTTGGCGAAACCGCTAAGCGAACCCTTCGGTCACCGCAAAGTGACCCCATACGATGTAACTGCCAGTATCCTCGACAAAATGTGCGTAACTTTTGTCACTTGAATTTCATAGTAAAACACGTAACGAGTAGGCAGAAAGCAATTTGAGTACTAAAAATTACTTCCTTACTTTTCTGCGAGCAGGCTCAAAAGCGAATGACGTTTCCCCTTGGCGAAACCGCTAAGCGAACCCTTCGGTAACCGCAAAGTGACCCCATACGATGGAACTTCCAGAATCTTCAACAAAATGTGCGTTACTTTTGTCACTTCAATTTCATAGTACAACCTGTAACTACTAGGCAGAAAGCAATTTGAGTACTAAAAATTACTTCCTTACTTTTTTGCGAGCAGGTTCGAAAGCGAATGACGTTTGCCTTGACGAAACCGCTAAGCGAACCCTTCGGTCACCGCAAAGTGACCCCATACGATGGAACTTCCAGAATCGTCAACAAAATGTGCGTTACTTTTGTCACTTCAATTTCATAGTACAACCTGTAACTACTAGGCAGAAAGCAATTTGAGTACTAAAAATTACTTCCTTACTTTTCTACAAGGCTCGAAAGCGAATGACGTTTCCCCTTGACGAAACCGCTAAGCGAACCCTTCGGTCACCGCAAAGTGACCCCATACGATGGAACTGCCAGTATCCTCGACAAAATGTGCGTAACTTTTGTCACTTGAATTTCATAGTAAAACACGTAACGAGTAGGCAGAAAGTAATTTGAGTACCAAAAATTACTTTCTTATTTTTCTACAAGGCTCGAAAGCGAATGACGTTTCCCCTTAGCGAAACCACAAAGCGAACACTTCGGTCACCACAAAGTTACCCCATACGATGGAACTTCCAGAATCTTCAAGAAAATGTGCGTAACTTTTGTCACTTGAATTTCCTAGTAAAACACGTAACGAGTGGGCAGAAAGCAATTGGAGTACTAAAAATTACTTCCTTACTTTTCTACGAGCAGGCTCGAAAGCGAATGACGTTTCCCCTTGGCGAAACCGTTAAGCGAACCCTTCGGTCACCTCAAAGTGTCCCCATACGATAGAACTTCCAGAATCTTCAACAAAATGTGCGTTACTTTTGTCACTTGAATTTCATAGTAAAACACGTAACGACTAGGCAGAAAGCAATTTGAGTACTAAAAATTACTTCCTTACTTTTCTACAAGGCTCGAAAGCGAATGACGTTTCCCCTTGGCGAAATCGCTAAGCGAACCCTTCGGTCACCGCAAAGTGACCCCATACGATGGAACTGCCAGTATCCTCGACAAAATGTGCGTAACTTTTGTCACTTGAATTTCATAGTAAAACACGTAACGAGTAGGCAGAAAGTAATTTGAGTACCAAAAATTACTTTCTTATTTTTCTACAAGGCTCGAAAGCGAATGACGTTTCCCCTTGGCGAAACCACAAAGCGAACACTTCGGTCACCACAAAGTTACCCCATACGATGGAACTTCCAGAATCTTCAAGAAAATGTGCGTAACTTTTGTCACTTGAATTTCCTAGTAAAACACGTAACGAGTGGGCAGAAAGCAATTGGAGTACTAAAAATTACTTCCTTACTTTTCTACGAGCAGGCTCGAAAGCGAATGACGTTTCCCCTTGGCGAAACCGTTAAGCGAACCCTTCGGTCACCTCAAAGTGTCCCCATACGATAGAACTTCCAGAATCTTCAACAAAATGTGCGTTACTTTTGTCACTTGAATTTCATAGTAAAACACGTAACGACTAGGCAGAAAGCAATTTGAGTACTAAAAATTACTTCCTTACTTTTCTACAAGGCTCGAAAGCGAATGACGTTTCCCCTTGGCGAAATCGCTAAGCGAACCCTTCGGTCACCGCAAAGTGACCCCATACGATGGAACTTCCAGAATCTTCAACAAAATGTGCGTAACTTTGAATTTCATAGTAAAACCAGTAACGAGTTGGCAGAAAGCAATTTGAGTACTAAAAATTACTTCCTTACTTTTCTACCAGGCTCGAAAGTGAATGACGTTTCCCCTTGGCGAAACCGCTAAGCGAACCCTTCGGTCACCGCAAAGTGACCCCATACGATGTAACTGCCAGTATCCTCGACAAAATGTGCGTAACTTTTGTCACTTGAATTTCATAGTAAAACACGTAACGAGTAGGCAGAAAGCAATTTGAGTACTAAAAATTACTTCCTTACTTTTCTGCGAGCAGGCTCAAAAGCGAATGACGTTTCCCCTTGGCGAAACCGCTAAGCGAACCCTTCGGTAACCGCAAAGTGACCCCATACGATGGAACTTCCAGAATCTTCAACAAAATGTGCGTTACTTTTGTCACTTCAATTTCATAGTACAACCTGTAACTACTAGGCAGAAAGCAATTTGAGTACTAAAAATTACTTCCTTACTTTTTTGCGAGCAGGTTCGAAAGCGAATGACGTTTGCCTTGACGAAACCGCTAAGCGAACCCTTCGGTCACCGCAAAGTGACCCCATACGATGGAACTTCCAGAATCGTCAACAAAATGTGCGTTACTTTTGTCACTTCAATTTCATAGTACAACCTGTAACTACTAGGCAGAAAGCAATTTGAGTACTAAAAATTACTTCCTTACTTTTCTACAAGGCTCGAAAGCGAATGACGTTTCCCCTTGACGAAACCGCTAAGCGAACCCTTCGGTCACCGCAAAGTGACCCCATACGATGGAACTGCCAGTATCCTCGACAAAATGTGCGTAACTTTTGTCACTTGAATTTCATAGTAAAACACGTAACGAGTAGGCAGAAAGTAATTTGAGTACCAAAAATTACTTTCTTATTTTTCTACAAGGCTCGAAAGCGAATGACGTTTCCCCTTAGCGAAACCACAAAGCGAACACTTCGGTCACCACAAAGTTACCCCATACGATGGAACTTCCAGAATCTTCAAGAAAATGTGCGTAACTTTTGTCACTTGAATTTCCTAGTAAAACACGTAACGAGTGGGCAGAAAGCAATTGGAGTACTAAAAATTACTTCCTTACTTTTCTACGAGCAGGCTCGAAAGCGAATGACGTTTCCCCTTGGCGAAACCGTTAAGCGAACCCTTCGGTCACCTCAAAGTGTCCCCATACGATAGAACTTCCAGAATCTTCAACAAAATGTGCGTTACTTTTGTCACTTGAATTTCATAGTAAAACACGTAACGACTAGGCAGAAAGCAATTTGAGTACTAAAAATTACTTCCTTACTTTTCTACAAGGCTCGAAAGCGAATGACGTTTCCCCTTGGCGAAATCGCTAAGCGAACCCTTCGGTCACCGCAAAGTGACCCCATACGATGGAACTGCCAGTATCCTCGACAAAATGTGCGTAACTTTTGTCACTTGAATTTCATAGTAAAACACGTAACGAGTAGGCAGAAAGTAATTTGAGTACCAAAAATTACTTTCTTATTTTTCTACAAGGCTCGAAAGCGAATGACGTTTCCCCTTGGCGAAACCACAAAGCGAACACTTCGGTCACCACAAAGTTACCCCATACGATGGAACTTCCAGAATCTTCAAGAAAATGTGCGTAACTTTTGTCACTTGAATTTCCTAGTAAAACACGTAACGAGTGGGCAGAAAGCAATTGGAGTACTAAAAATTACTTCCTTACTTTTCTACGAGCAGGCTCGAAAGCGAATGACGTTTCCCCTTGGCGAAACCGTTAAGCGAACCCTTCGGTCACCTCAAAGTGTCCCCATACGATAGAACTTCCAGAATCTTCAACAAAATGTGCGTTACTTTTGTCACTTGAATTTCATAGTAAAACACGTAACGACTAGGCAGAAAGCAATTTGAGTACTAAAAATTACTTCCTTACTTTTCTACAAGGCTCGAAAGCGAATGACGTTTCCCCTTGGCGAAATCGCTAAGCGAACCCTTCGGTCACCGCAAAGTGACCCCATACGATGGAACTTCCAGAATCTTCAACAAAATGTGCGTAACTTTGAATTTCATAGTAAAACCAGTAACGAGTTGGCAGAAAGCAATTTGAGTACTAAAAATTACTTCCTTACTTTTCTACCAGGCTCGAAAGTGAATGACGTTTCCCCTTGGCGAAACCGCTAAGCGAACCCTTCGGTCACCGCAAAGTGACCCCATACGATGTAACTGCCAGTATCCTCGACAAAATGTGCGTAACTTTTGTCACTTGAATTTCATAGTAAAACACGTAACGAGTAGGCAGAAAGCAATTTGAGTACTAAAAATTACTTCCTTACTTTTCTGCGAGCAGGCTCAAAAGCGAATGACGTTTCCCCTTGGCGAAACCGCTAAGCGAACCCTTCGGTAACCGCAAAGTGACCCCATACGATGGAACTTCCAGAATCTTCAACAAAATGTGCGTTACTTTTGTCACTTCAATTTCATAGTACAACCTGTAACTACTAGGCAGAAAGCAATTTGAGTACTAAAAATTACTTCCTTACTTTTTGGCGAGCAGGTTCGAAAGCGAATGACGTTTGCCTTGACGAAACCGCTAAGCGAACCCTTCGGTCACCGCAAAGTGACCCCATACGATGGAACTTCCAGAATCTTCAACAAAATGTGCGTTACTTTTGTCACTTCAATTTCATAGTACAACCTGTAACTACTAGGCAGAAAGCAATTTGAGTACTAAAAATTACTTCCTTACTTTTCTACAAGGCTCGAAAGCGAATGACGTTTCCCCTTGACGAAACCGCTAAGCGAACCCTTCGGTCACCGCAAAGTGACCCCATACGATGTAACTGCCAGTATCCTCGACAAAATGTGCGTAACTTTTGTCACTTGAATTTCATAGTAAAACACGTAACAAGTAGGCAGAAAGTAATTTGAGTACCAAAAATTACTTTCTTATTTTTCTACAAGGCTCGAAAGCGAATGACGTTTCCCCTTGGCGAAACCACAAAGCGAACACTTCGGTCACCACAAAGTTACCCCATACGATGGAACTTCCAGAATCTTCAAGAAAATGTGCGTAACTTTTGTCACTTGAATTTCCTAGTAAAACACGTAACGAGTGGGCAGAAAGCAATTGGAGTACTAAAAATTACTTCCTTACTTTTCTACGAGCAGGCTCGAAAGCGAATGACGTTTCCCCTTGGCGAAACCGTTAAGCGAACCCTTCGGTCACCTCAAAGTGTCCCCATACGATAGAACTTCCAGAATCTTCAACAAAATGTGCGTTACTTTTGTCACTTGAATTTCATAGTAAAACACGTAACGACTAGGCAGAAAGCAATTTGAGTACTAAAAATTACTTCCTTACTTTTCTACAAGGCTCGAAAGCGAATGACGTTTCCCCTTGGCGAAACCACTAAGCGAACCCTTCGGTCACCACAAAGTGACCCCATACGATGGAACTTCCAGAATCTTCAACAAAATGTGCGTAACTTTTGTCACTTGAATTTCATAGTAAAACACATAACGAGTGGGCAGAAAGCAATTGGAGTACTAAAAATTACGTCCTTACTTTTCTACAAGGCTCGAAAGCGAATGACGTTTCCCCTTGGCGAAACCGCTAAGCGAACCCTTCGGTCACCGCAAAGTGACCCCATACGATGGAACTTCCAGAATCTTCAACAAAATGTGCGTTACTTTTGTCACTTGAATTTCATAGTAAAACACGTAACGAGTAGGCAGAAAGCAATTTGAGTACTAAAACTTACTTCCTTACTTTTCTACAAGGCTCGAAAGCGAATGACGTTTTCCTTGGCGAAACCACAAAGCGAACCCTTCGGTCTCCGCAAAGTGACCCCGTACGATGGAACTTCCAGAATCTTCAACAAAATGTGCGTTACTTTTGTTTCTTGAATTTCATAGTACAACCTGTAACGAGTAGGCAGAAAGCAATTTGAGTACTAAAAATTACTTCCTTACTTTTCTACCAGGCTCGAAAGCGAATGACGTTTCCCCTTGGCGAAACCGCTAAGCGAACCCTTCGGTCACCGCACAGTGACCCCATACGATGTAAGTGCCAGTATCCTCGACAAAATGTGCGTAACTTTTGTCACTTGAATTTCATAGTAAAACACGTAACGAGTAGGCAGAAAGTAATTTGAGTACTAAAAATTACTTTCTTATTTTTCTACAAGGCTCGAAAGCGAATGACGTTTCCCCTTGGCGAAACCACAAAGCGAACCCTTCGGTCACCACAAAGTTACCCCATACGATGGAACTTCCAGAATCTTCAAGAAAATGTGCGTAACTTTTGTCACTTGAATTTCATAGTAAAACACGTAACGAGTGGGCAGAAAGCAATTGGAGTACTAAAAATTACTTCCTTACTTTTCTACAAGGCTCGAAAGCGAATGACGTTTCCCCTTGGCGAAACCGCTAAGCGAACCCTTCGGTCACCTTAAAGTGTCCCCATACGATAGAACTTCCAGAATCTTCAACAAAATGTGCGTTACTTTTGTCACTTGAATTTCATAGTAAAACACGTAACGACTAGGCAGAAAGCAATTCGAGTACTAAAATTACTTCCTTACTTTTCTACAAGGCTCGAAAGCGAATGACGTTTCCCCTTGGCGAAATCGCTAAGCGAACCCTTCGGTCACCGCTAAGTGACCCCATACGATGGAACTTCCAGAATCTTCAACAAAATGTGCGTAACTTTGAATTTCATAGTAAAACCAGTAACGAGTTGGCAGAAAGCAATTTGAGTACTAAAAATATACTTCCTTACTTTTCTACCAGGCTCGAAAGCGAATGACGTTTCCCCGTGGCGAAACCGCTAAGCGAACCCTTCGGTCACCGCAAAGTGACCCCATACGATTGAACTGCCAGTATCCTCGACAAAATGTGCGTAACTTTTGTCACTTGAATTTCATAGTAAAACACGTAACGAGTAGGCAGAAAGCAATTTGAGTACCAAAAATTACTTTCTTATTTTTCTACAAGGCTCGAAAGCGAATGACGTTTCCCCTTGGCGAAACCGCTAAGCGAACCCTTCGGTCACCGCAAAGTGACCCCATACGATGGAACTTCCAGAATCTTCAACAAAATGTGCGTTACTTTTGTCACTTGAATTTCATAGTAAAACACGTAACGAGTAGGCAGAAAGCAATTTGAGTACTAAAAATTACTTCCTTACTTTTCTACAAGGCTCGAAAGCGAATGACGTTTCCCTTGGCGAAACCACAAAGCGAACCCTTCGGTCACCGCAAAGTGACCCCGTACGATGGAACTTCCAGAATCTTCAACAAAATGTGCGTTACTTTTGTTTCTTGAATTTCAGAGTACAACATGTAACGACTAGGCAGAAAGCAATTTGAGTACTAAAAATTACTTCCTTACTTTTCTACAAGGCTCGAAAGCGAATGACTTTTCCCCTTGGCGAAACCGCTAAGCGAACCCTTCGGTCACCGCAAAGTGACCCCATACGATAGAACTTCCAGAATCTTCAACAAAATGTGCGTTACTTTTGTCACTTGAATTTCATAGTAAAACACGTAACGAGTAGACAGAAAGCAATTTGAGTACTAAAAATTACTTCCTTACTTTTCTGCGAGCAGGCTCGAAAGCGAATGACGTTTCCCCTTGGCGAAACCGCTAAGCGAACCCTTCGGTAACCGCAAAGTGACCCCATACGATGGAACTTCCAGAATCTTCAACAAAATGTGCGTTACTTTTGTCACTTCAATTTCATAGTACAACCTGTAACTACTAGGCAGAAAGCAATTTGAGTACTAAAAATTACTTCCTTACTTTTCTGCGAGCAGGTTCGAAAGCGAATGACGTTTGCCTTGACGAAACCGCTAAGCGAACCCTTCGGTCACCGCAAAGTGACCCCATACGATGGAACTTCCAGAATCTTCAACAAAATGTGGGTTACTACGTCACTTGAATTTCATAGTAAAACACGTAACGAGTAGGCAGAAAGCAATTTGAGTACTAAAAACTACTTCCTTACTTTTCTACAAGGCTCGAAAACGAATGACGTTTCCCCTTGGCGAAACCGCTAAGCGAACCCTTCAGTAACCGCAAAGTGCCCCCATACGATGGAACTTCCAGAATCTTCAACAAAATGTGCGTTACTTTTGTCACTTCAATTTCATAGTAAAACCAGTAACGAGTTGGCAGAAAGCAATTTGAGTACTAAAAATATACTTCCTTACTTTTCTACCAGGCTCGAAAGCGAATGACGTTTCCCCGTGGCGAAACCGCTAAGCGAACCCTTCGGTCACCGCAAAGTGACCCCATACGATTGAACTGCCAGTATCCTCGACAAAATGTGCGTAACTTTTGTCACTTGAATTTCATAGTAAAACACGTAACGAGTAAGCAGAAAGCAATTTGAGTACCAAAAATTACTTTCTTATTTTTCTACAAGGCTCGAAAGCGAATGACGTTTCCCCTTGGCGAAACCGCTAAGCGAACCCTTCGGTAACCACAAAGTGACCCCATACGATGGAACTTCCAGAATCTTCAACAAAATGTGCGTAACTTTTGTCACTTGAATTTCATAGTAAAACACATAACGAGTGGGCAGAAAGCAATTGGAGTACTAAAAATTACGTCCTTACTTTTCTACATGGCTCGAAAGCGAATGACGTTTCCCCTTAGCGAAACCGCTAAGCGAACCCTTCAGTAACCGCAAAGTGACCCCATACGATGGAACTTCCAGAATCTTCAACAAAATGTGCGTTACTTTTGTCACTTGAATTTCATAGTAAAACACGTAACGAGTAGGCAGAAAGCAATTTGAGTACTAAAAATTACTTCCTTACTTTTCTGCGAGCAGGCTCGAAAGCGAATGACGTTTCCCTTGGCGAAACCACAAAGCGAACCCTTCGGTCACCGCAAAGTGACCCCGTACGATGGAACTTCCAGAATCTTCAACAAAATGTGCGTTACTTTTGTTTCTTGAATTTCAGAGTACAACATGTAACGACTAGGCAGAAAGCAATTTGAGTACTAAAAATTACTTCCTTACTTTTCTACAAGGCTCGAAAGCGAATGACTTTTCCCCTTGGCGAAACCGCTAAGCGAACCCTTCGGTCACCTCAAAGTGACCCCATACGATAGAACTTCCAGAATCTTCAACAAAATGTGCGTTACTTTTGTCACTTGAATTTCATAGTAAAACACGTAACGAGTAGACAGAAAGCAATTTGAGTACTAAAAATTACTTCCTTACTTTTCTGCGAGCAGGCTCGAAAGCGAATGACGTTTCCCCTTGGCGAAACCGCTAAGCGAACCCTTCGGTAACCGCAAAGTGACCCCATACGATGGAACTTCCAGAATCTTCAACAAAATGTGCGTTACTTTTGTCACTTCAATTTCATAGTACAACCTGTAACTACTAGGCAGAAAGCAATTTGAGTACTAAAAATTACTTCCTTACTTTTCTACAAGGCTCGAAAGCGAATGACGTTTCCCCTTGACGAAACCGCTAAGCGAACCCTTCGGTCACCGCAAAGTGACCCCATACGATGTAACTGCCAGTATCCTCGACAAAATGTGCGTAACTTTTGTCACTTGAATTTCATAGTAAAACACGTAACGAGTAGGCAGAAAGTAATTTGAGTACCAAAAATTACTTTCTTATTTTTCTACAAGGCTCGAAAGCGAATGACGTTTCCCCTTGGCGAAACCACAAAGCGAACACTTCGGTCACCACAAAGTTACCCCATACGATGGAACTTCCAGAATCTTCAAGAAAATGTGCGTAACTTTTGTCACTTGAATTTCCTAGTAAAACACGTAACGAGTGGGCAGAAAGCAATTGGAGTACTAAAAATTACTTCCTTACTTTTCTACGAGCAGGCTCGAAAGCGAATGACGTTTCCCCTTGGCGAAACCGTTAAGCGAACCCTTCGGTCACCTCAAAGTGTCCCCATACGATAGAACTTCCAGAATCTTCAACAAAATGTGCGTTACTTTTGTCACTTGAATTTCATAGTAAAACACGTAACGACTAGGCAGAAAGCAATTTGAGTACTAAAAATTACTTCCTTACTTTTCTACAAGGCTCGAAAACGAATGACGTTTCCCCTTGGCGAAACCGCTAAGCGAACCCTTCAGTAACCGCAAAGTGACCCCATACGATGGAACTTCCAGAATCTTCAACAAAATGTGCGTTACTTTTGTCACTTCAATTTCATAGTAAAACCCGTAACGAGTAGGCAGAAAGCAATTTGAGTACTAAAAATTACTTCTTTACTTTTCTACAAGGCTCGAAAGCGAATGACGTTTCTCCTTGGCGAAAGCGCTAAGCGAACCCTTCGGTAACCGCAAAGTGACCCCATACGATGGAACTTCCAGAATCTTCAACAAAATGTGCGTTACATTTGTCACTTCAATTTCATATTAAAACCCATAACGAGTAGGCAGAAAGCAATTTGACTACTAAAAATTACTTCCTTACTTTTCCACAAGGCTCGAAAGCGAATGACGTTTCCCCTTGGCAAAACCGCTAAGCGAACCCTTCGGTAACCGCAAAGTGACCCCATACGATGGAACTTCCAGAATTTTCAACAAAATGTGCGTTACTTTTGTCACTTGAATTTCATAGTAAAACCTATAACGAGTAGGCAGAAAGCAATTTGAGTACTAAAAATTACTTCCTTACTTTTCTACAAGGCTCGAAAGCGAATGACTAGTAGGAGGCCCAAACTCACGTCACTTATTCCTGAACACAAGAGCTATCTAATACTCAAAATTCGTGACCATAGCTTGTTCAGAGCACGAGATGGCAAAACCGGAAGTTTAGCTGCAGTACCAAGGGAAGCCGCTAGGGGACCGACAATCTAATCATTTCCAGCTTTCATCACACCCCACCAACACACCAAGTATGAAACCAATCCATCCAGCCGTTCTTGAGTTATCTTGTTGATAGACAGACAGACAAACACTATTGAAAATATGCGTCCTACGTTTTTTGGCGTGATTGTAGACCTTCAGCCTATACAAAGTTTGTCCGCCTGCCTTCGAAATCGTTAAAGAAACTCTGGTCCAGACCATACAAAATAATTTATGCATGGTATTGTTCACAATAATAAAATTCCCATCATTAATTATTAAGCGGTTTAGCAATTTTTACATAAATTATGCTTCTCATTACCGTATTTGGTATCTGCTTATAATCCACCCATCATAATTAACATGTGTTACATTTATTGAAGCCCAGTTATTGAAAACAATCGAATTATTCAATTTCCTCATTAATTATGCAAATTAAGTCCTCATTTGCATAACATGCATATCATTTTGAACATCTTTGCCCAAGGTACCTGCATGCCCAATATGATGCCAATCCCTCAATCCTTTCTTCAGTTATCCTCTTTGGAATGTCTTGACAAAAACGCCCCTGCAGTTCCAAAATCAAATGTTAGGGAGCTGAAACCTGCCCCACTTTGTTATGACACTGAAAGCTATCTATCACCTAAATGTGAAGACCATAGCATGTCTGGAACAAGAGATACATTGAAAAAAACTGATAGGATAGATTATCCTCATTAATTATGTTAATTTACTCCTATTTTGCATAATCTGTATTTTCCTGTACAACATTGTCTAAGGTACCTATATACCAAACATCATGAAAATCCGTTGTCCCCTTCTTGAGTTATCCTCTTCAGAAGTTTTTGACAAAAATGCCCCTGCTATCCCAGAACTAGCCGCTAGGGGGCCCAAACTTATGTCACTTTTTCCTGATAACAAGAGCTGTCTAACACGCAAAAATCGTGACCATAGCATGGTCAGAACACGAGATAGCAAAACCGGAAGTTGCACTGCAGTTCCAAGGGGAGTCGCTAGGGGGCCCAAAATCTAATCATTTCCAGCTTTCATCACACACTACTAACACACCAAGTATGAAACCAATCCACCCAACCGTTCTTGAGTTATCTTGTTTACACACACACACACACACACACACACACACACACACACACACACACAGACACACACACAAACGCAGGGTAAATAATATAACCTCCATGACATTTCATGGAGGTAAACAGTACATTATTCATATATCATACATGTACAAAGTTGTAGAAGTCCCAGAGCATGATGGGATTCTGACGTCACGTAACTTTTTCGCGGGCTTTTGTTGCTCGCATCAAAATGCAAAATGCCAATAGAAATCTCAAAAAACTGTCACATAGCAGAACTGAACAGAAAAATATTACAAATTATTGTCCATATCTCAAACAGATAACAATTTGGACTTTGATTGGTGGGATATGAATTTTTCGGAGGTTTAAATTTTATTTTGCGCTTGCATGCGATGAAACTACAGGAGGCCACGATATCCTGAACTTTGACTTTCCAAGAAGTTATTTGGGGAACAGCTTCGCGGGAAAATTGAGCTTCTACAGCGGGGAAAGAAGAAGATTTCCGGATTTGGGCCGTGCCTGGAGGGACACGGAAGGTATCTAGATAGGCATAGTCGTCAAAAATGTCCGTAGATATTTGTGAGGATGGGAAAACCGAACGAGCGAAACTGAAAGCTTGTCGATGCATGCTGGAATGCGAAGCCATGACTTATGCAAATCGCCTTTCCTTCAGGATCAAAACAAACTCGTATAAGTGAAAGTGTTGATGTAGATTATCCACGTAGATTAGCTCCTAAGATGTTGCTCTTTCCAGAAACATCTTCTAGTTGCTAGATAAGCTGTTTATAAGCTAGCCACTATGGCGATTAGTTGTATATATTTGCACACTGATAAAGCATGGAAGTGTGAAGGAAATTTGCATATCATGATGGCATCCAGACGTGTTTGTTGACATAGTAATATATGTATGAAAAGTTCTACTTTGTCCATGTGAATATCAATGACCAGTGGTATGAGGCATATTTGCAATTGAATAGAGACAGCATTGGTTATATGTAAATATATAACCAATGCTGTCTCTATATAAACATTTGCATTTGGAGTTGTAAACAGCATGGGAGGATGTAATGCGAGTTCACCTTCATCTGCAGGGTAACCTATTTCCATTACATAATTTTTAAAAACAAGAAAACACCATAAAAGATATAAGCTTTTCACCCAAAAATTGCTATAAATTTGGGGCCATTCTCTACAGGCCCCTACACGGTAAAAATGAGTTTTCCTTGGATAATGACTAATATGGCAATAAAGGTCAAGACTTCTTCTGTATACTGAGTAAAAAGGAAGAAAAGTTATCCGATACGTTGTCCGCAAGCTCCGATGGCGCTAAAACACCCAAAACGCACATAGAACGCACGATCTGGGTAATCAGGCGACGACACTCTTTACCGCTATCGCGCACTAATACCAGGAAGTGTTCGCCGCACGATCAAATCCCCGACACCATAAAACGCTACAAACAACAAGCATTTGCAGAAGTATAAAAGATTATACATTGCTAAAGCGATAGCCGGAAAATCTAGAGCCAAAACTATAGAGACAACCTCTGATATGCGTCTTATTCTTAGGGACTATTTGGATATCTGGTCATTTGAAATTTCGAACCGGAACCTTATAAAAAAAAGTTATATAGACTAGTCCTACGGATTTGTGGAAAGCTGCATAAGCAATTGAATAATGAAAGTTGCATTTTCTATCATGCATGAGATCCCCTTTTCCTCCATCTTTTTAGCCCCTTGTAAACACATTCTACAAACTCCTCTAATCCATCCCCCACCAATATTGTCATAGAGGTATTTACATTATGATCGCTATAGTATGATGTTACATTTATAATGAAAATTGAAATGCCTCTATTAATAAAAAAGTATTCTCCTTGACCAGCAGGCATCATGTCCAGCAAGGCTAAGATGGTCCAGGAGGTGAAGAAGGACATCAGGTCCCTCCTGATCTCCGCCCAGCGTGGGCTGACCGCCACCATGCTGCTGGACGATTACAAACAGTTCATCGGTCATCCGCTGCCCTACAGGGAGCTGGGATACAACGCACCGATTGGTAGGAATATGGAATTGACAATTCACAAGCAGATGTCGGGAGGATAAACCTGTACGTTTTCCTCTTTTGGAGAGGTAGTAACGTTTGTTGGAAAAACTAGTAGCTTAGGGAAAGGTAACGATTAAGCTACCCCTACATCCGCTTACTGATTTGAGATGTGAGTCACAATGTAAATATGAGACATCTGGCATATCATAAATGTGCAGGATTTTTTTAGATTAGTATGTCTTATAGCTGTATTGAGACAAAAGACGTCACATGACATCTCTGCTATAATGCTAAATACCCCTGTAAAGAGTGAGAAATCTTGGAGATAGAGTCCAGAGATAATGTCATGAACTGAAGACACAGGCAAATATGTACAATACAATTTTAGATCGCATCCAAACCATACATTTTTAAGATGAAATTTTGAAGACTGCTTCAGTTGGTTATTATCGAATTCAATCTTTGAATTGGGCTGGTGACTACAAAAACAAGTTATCTGAGACACTCTCTGAACTGTGTTTTATGTTTCCCTTGTTGCATTGTTGGTTATGTGGTATATTAGGCTAGTTGATACAGGATCGAGAAAGATTGAGGTTTAGCATTCATACAATTGCATGTACTTGTCAGCAAAAGGCACTGAGCCTGACTGTCCTCACTTCACCCAGGTGCAAATATGTACCTGACTTCGACCTGGAGATAAAAAGTAGAAGAATGTGATGATATAAAATCCACTGCCCCTACGGCCCCAGAAAAGCTGTAAGACCTTATCCTTTCCCCATCTTTTCCCTACCATGCCAGATTTTATCCGGGACATCAGCGATGTAGTCCAGCTGACCTGGCAGGGTAGTATGCAGGTGCTGCGGGCAGTGGTGGATGAGGATACCCAGCGTGTAGCTAATCTGGTGGCCAGACAGAGGGAGAGCAGACCCAGGCGGATGTACGAGAGAAAGGCACATCCTCGACCCAGGCCGCTTCAGTCTGCTCCTACAGCCAGTGTTCCTGCTGGTGTAAGAACACAGGTATGACAATAGTGTAGTGTTGGGTACTAGATGAGGATACCCAGCGTGTAGCTAATCTGGTGGCCAGACAGAAGGAGAGCAGACCCAGGCGGATGTACGAGAGAAAGGCACATCCTCGACCCAGGCCGCCTCCGCCTGCTCCTACTGCCAGCGTTCCTGCTAGTGTAAGAACACAGGTATGACAATAGTGTAGTGTTGGGTACTAGATGAGGATACCCAGCGTGTAGCTAATCTGGTGGCCAGACAGAGGGAGAGCAGGCCGAGGCGGATGTACGAGAGAAAGGCACATCCTCGACCCAGGCCGCTTCAGCCTGCTCCTACAGCCAGTGTTCCTGCTGGTGTAAGAACACAGGTATGACAATAGTGTAGTGTTGGGTACTAGATGAGGATACCCAGCGTGTAGCTAATCTGGTGGCCAGACAGAAGGAGAGCAGACCCAGGCGGATGTACGAGAGAAAGGCACATCCTCGACCCAGGCCGCCTCCGCCTGCTCCTACTGCCAGCGTTCCTGCTAGTGTAAGAACACAGGTATGACAATAGTGTAGTGTTGGGTACTAGATGAGGATACCCAGCGTGTAGCTAATCTGGTGGCCAGACAGAAGGAGAGCAGACCCAGGCGGATGTACGAGAGAAAGGCACATCCTCGACCCAGGCCGCCTCCGCCTGCTCCTACAGCCAGTGTGCCTGCTGGTGTAAGAACACAGGTATGGCAAAAGGGACTGCTATGTCCATCTGTAAGACCTGTTTCCGACTGGCTGGCAAGAACTTAAAATCTCTGCATTATCCCACGACCTTCAATAAAATTACTGGAATTAGACAATGGACGGACAGAGAACAAATTTTATTGAGTATGTCACAGCAAGTTGTCTCCCAAATCATAATGTCGGTTTTGATTGCCTTTACACCACCACTGGCCGTTACGGTGAAAACGTCCTATAATGGGTGAATGTTGGTGAAACACGGTGAACTACGGTGAAAATGTGTCACCCGGATTCGCATTGTTCCCATGTAAATATGGAGGGGTGAAAGCGAATCTTGCACCTACGTGACAAAAGAGTAAAACATGGTGAAATGAAGGTTTCACCCCTAGTAAAACAAACAGCAATTACGTTATTGTGTGCGTTGTTTCACGAGCGCTAGCGACGTGCCCGGCGCTGTCTAGTCTACGGCACTGGGACAGAAGACTGCCCGCCCAGTTCCTCAGCGCAAGCCGGGGATTTTTTACGCTCCCTCCGCACGCCGGGCAAACTTCAACGGTTACAGCTCGGCGCTATCTGTAACGGCACTGGGACTGAAGACTGCCCGCCTAGTTCCAGGATTTTTTTACGCTTGCGACCGAGTCACATATTTCTGGGTCGGACCCAAAGTTTGATTTGCCGCATGCTTGCAAGCACCTCCTTGTTGCAAGTAATTAATTTTTCATTCTGAAATCGAGAGCGCCATGACAGGACTTGTATCTGACAAGGAGACTAACCCTCTTTTGTATCGAGAGCTCAGACATCTAAGCGCGTCTAATAAACTTATAAAACACATTTTAAAACATGATAAAACATCGTGTCCGGGCGTTTTACCAGTCAAATACGGCGCTAAATCGACTTCGGCCGCCATGACGCCCGCTCAGCGTCTGCAAGCGTGCAAGACGTGCACGTGACCGGAATACGCACCTCTGATTGGTTGATCCTACGGCTGTAGGGGGTTCCCCACTATGATCTGCGCTCTGATTGGTCGAGCTGCAGAATTCTTTCTTTGCTGCCCCATGATGCCTTGCGCCCACCCGCGCGTCAAACAAAATTTCTTTGTATGAAAAATGTTACATTTCTACGCACAAAAACGCTATATTCCACAATTACATTGCAATATTCTCGTAAAGAAATACACAATTACAATAGTCTTTCGAGAAAGCATGCATTTATATCCGCATTTATGGGAGAATTTAAGCTGGGAATGTCAAGATACGGCCACGGAAAATTACGGCTCCCGACAACAACAACAACAAAACTTACTCAGAGGATCTAAAAAAGACGTAGAATATATTTCCTAATGCTGTAAAACTATGAATTATTGGAAGATTTTCCTGCATGGATGATTCGGGCCGGGTAGAAGCTGCATGACCGCCAGCCGGGCAGTCCGGTACCTCGCCAGCCAGCGTCGCTTGGTAGATCCAAGGAGGTTAAAAATCACTTGTTGTTTTTAACCTCCTTCGTGTAGATCTGATATTTTTGCACCAGTTTTTCCATTTTCTTTATTTATATGATAAACAAACTATGATCCAAAGTTGCTCAAAATCATGGTGTTTTCCGAACGCAGTATGGGAAGCTAACGTTAGGTGAATCTTAACCTCCTTGATCTCATGGTATGGTATGCCCAAGGACGTTGTATGCATGCCATGCTGGTTTTACCGTCATTTTTCGGGAAAAGAAACACTCTGGTAGCAAAACTCCCCACGATGTCACCACGGTTTTCGATTGATTTTTTTAATAGTGAGGATAGGGTCTAATATCAACCAACAGCGGTAAAATTTCCCCAGCTTGTGCTGATGAACTGGGCGGGCGTTCTACACTCCCAGCACCGGCTAGATGGCGGCGAGCTACCGATGGTATGTTTCTTTGTCTATGGAGTTGCGTGCGCCCGTACGATGACACCTTTCACCGGAGGTGTTAATTTCAGCGGGGTGAAACACGGTGAATTTTCTATTGTGTTCTGGTGCAAAGCAAACACTTGGCATTTCACCCCATCCTTGCATAATCTACTCAAAATATGTGATAATTGCTCAAAATTAACCCCTTGCAGAGTAAACATAAAAGGGGTGACTTTGACTCAGAACAATCAGAGTACCGACTTTAACCGTACTTTCACTACCATTCACCCATTATAGGACGTTTTCACCGTAACGGCCAGTGGTGGTGTTAGCGGACAGGCGTCTCTTTATGGTGCCGACACACCCAGGAGCCACGTATGAGGAAGAGTTTGGTAGTTGAACACAGTGTCACTACAACTTAGTACAAGTTGACTAAGGCTCTGTTGTAGTGCCTGCAAAAACTGTGTGGCCCAAGGCAATAAAAACAGAGATGGGCACCACCATACACACCAAACGTTGTGGGTTTAACTCCTAGCTACCTTCATGTTTTATCTTTTAACTAATTTTCACTGGTCTATCATGTTACTGTATGTTGGATGTTACACTTTCAGGTAAAGCAGCTGTTAGCATCCTACCCCAGTGGGATCCCAAGCTCTGCTTTCAACACTGCGTTTGGCCGAAGGTTTGGCAGCCAGATCAACTACACTAAGCTGGGATACAAGTCCATGGGAGAACTGCTCAGGGCACTCCGGGATATTATACTGTACGTACAGAATTGAATAAGATTCCTAAAAAAATTTAGCCTGGGTACCATCCGGAAAGTATTCCACTCCGACGTTCATTATATACTATATACAGTTGCTTCCAGCACTGATATTCATTGTACACTATATATATCGCTTCTCTGCTGTTCCGTCTGGGATCCTGGACCATCTTAACGTCTGGAATCGTCCAAATTTTGGACGAGGGCGCTGATTGGTCTCTACACGTGACCGAATTAAGAAATGGGTTCAAGTGATCATTCCAACAGGTGTTTCAACACCCGAAACACCCTTTGTCTGCTGGTGGGAGGGCCTGTTGTCATAGAACCAGCGCTCTAGAACCCATTCCTTAATTTGCGCATTAACTGCCGTTAGCACCAAACGGTTTGAATGCGCAGGTCTCCAGACGGATAGCAGAAGTGAACACAGGAGCGACCTACTACCCGGAATGGCACCCAGGCTAAAAAAATTTGCCATGTGTTGTGGAAATTTTCCATTTAAGTACTGTGTGTGGTACAGTTGTAAGTGACCCTGTCATTGGACCAAAAGGATGAGACATTGAGAGTTTAAATTCTGGCTGATGTTAATGACCAACTTACATGTCTTTGGAAAGGGTCATAATTGCACTTGTGGAAAAGAGCTAGGAAAATTTCCTTGGCACAATGAGCCTGTATAAATAGTACAGTCAGTGCTATCTTCTCTTGTTACAACCAGGAGTAGCTCAACTGTTCACTGACTTTGTTGGGCTAAATTCACTTTTCTTTACAGATAAGACAGATAGTACTATGAAACAAGTGCTACATATAAATATGACATTTTACTGCGTGACCAAATTTTGACACTGATGTCAGACAAACAAAATTATCACTATAATTTCTGAGCAGTGTTTCCGCCAGAGGGGCGTCCACCCGTCCAATAATGGCCTCATTTCGTTTTGGACGGCTTGAACGCAAACAGAGGCCATCCTCATAAAAAATTGCGACCCACATTTTTGCAGAGAAATCTGTACATGTACAAAGTGGAGAAATGTAAACAGCAGTTTTGTGTTTTGCATTAAAGCCTGATGAGCTTTTCTAGAAAGAAACTTTGACAGTCTCTGACAAGAACCGTTTCTTGACGTTCTGGTTTTAGCCAAAAACTTTTTAAAAGTCTAGTATGTACCTGTTTTGTGCGGCGTACGGGTATGCAGCACAAGTCAAAACCTCCTTGTAGATATGTTTATTTTTATTGTTCAGTTAGATTTATTTTTCGCGGTTTTTGCGACCCTCCGTTCCCAGGTGGACGGCCTCTAAGCTGAGGTCTGGCAGAAATGCTGCTTCTAAGGGTCTTGTCAGGTAACATTTTGCATATTCCAATATGTAATACATGTAGATGAAATTTTTATTGAAGTGCATGGGAACTTCAAGAGAAATTTATTGCTAATGCCTGCAGGATTTTTTTAAAGTTCAAAATTAAGATGTTTGAAAAGGTATAAAGGTGGAAAGTTTAACATTGTTTTACAGAATACGACCGCAGGCTGGCAGCACTTTTCGCATCTACGGTAGAGGTGATTCTTCTAACCGTTCCACAACCCAAGGTAAGGATAACTTTGAACGTATAATCATAAATATGCTATATCTGGATGTGTTCAGGATACAGTAGAAGCTGTTTAATTGTACTCCCCATATGCTAGTACATTTTGTGCAATTATCCGGCTTGTGCAATGAAGCGAAGTTATTCAGCTGGACTGCATTACTACCAAATTTCGGGATTCCGTACCATTAACAGAAGTGTGCAGTTATCCGTTGTGCAATTCACTGGCTTCTACTGTATAAGGCCCACCCTGCATATGAGTGTGCATTATGTAACTCCTTTAACGTAGTACTACCGCTTTGGAAGCAACAGCACTTTGCTTGTTGGTCATGCCATATTTGTTATACAAAATGTAGGTCCTTCCAACTTAAAAGTTTTGCTTCTTTGTATTTGTCCCAAACTCTTTTTTTTTAGAAGCAGTGAAAAGCTCAAGATACAGGCATACCTGTATACATGACTCTGTATGTATGTATGTTTGTACGATATATGTATATACAGTCATGTGTATAGGTTTGAGTCACTGTATTTTCAACAATTTACCTCAAACAACTCTGTTGTCAGTTTATACATTGCTCCAGTAACATCATTTGATTAAAAAGTATGTGATACATCTGTAACTGACTTGTGGTCATATCTACAAATCAAATGTATTTTTCTACCCAGTTGTGGAAGCTGGAGAGCAGCACCAAAGACCAATACTTGTGGAAAGAGCGAAGAGTCCTACACAGACAGAGTATGAGCTGTTAAAGCCACACAGAAGTACAGAACAGCCAAAACCCACCCCCACACCCAAACCTGAACCTGCCTCATGTGGGGTCATCGACCCTGTACTGAAGGCAGAAATCACAGAGGTTTGTAGGCAAATTTTAGTTTTGTACTTCTCTAGACTTGTAACACACACTTTTCCTTATTTGGTACAAAAATTCTGTTTTTTTGTTGTTGACTTTGGGATTTACTTTGAGTTTGACATTCTATGAGATCACCAGTTAGTGTCCGTTTTCAGATTTTTTTCAATTTACAGCATATATGTGCTCATTTTTACATTTTTTATATGATTTACAGTATGGTCAAAAACTTTTTTATTTTTGGAAACAGATGAAATTTGATGTCACCATATAATCAGATCAAGGGGGCCTTAATGCTGTAGAAGGAAAATACAAATGTAGGTTTTGAACATTTCAACTCTGAGTTTTAAAAAACAAAGACTGAATGAGCTATGATCACAAACATTGTAACGCTTATTAAATTTTGTCAATAGGTTCTTGCAGAACGGCCCAATGGGATGTGGGCGAAAAGACTGCCATTTGAATATAAGGTAAAGATATGTTTTGCATTAAATATGTTGGATGTATGAAGGAGTGTTGCTGAGTGTTTCTGTATGTAAAAGAATACAAGGTCCTTGCTTGAATTTATTACTACCACTGTCTCTACCGTGACGGTGACGGTGACTCTACAAATTTGTTAATTGCCTACTGTAATAAAGTTGCAACTGTCATACGGTAGTCACAAGGAAAAGAAATTTATTTGCAATATTTCACATAAACAGTCAAAAAGTAAAAATTTATCTTGAGCAGAAAATAGAGGATATCATAAGTAATTGACATGTACGGTTCTTGTGTCGTCTTCATCAGTACAGAATGAAACAAATACTATTGATGCTACATGAACGAGACAGAATCAGAGCAATCCGAACTTGACCTAATGTATTGTGACGTAATTACTTGATATTGGAATGTTCTATAATGTGAGACGTTAAGCATCCTTGCCGCTACGTCACATAGCGGCATTTTGTACTGATAAAGATGACAGATGGTCATTGAAACGTTTACTGAAGAATTAAAGGAAGGTTGTGAAACGGAGAAGACTTTGTTCAACGTTCCAAATGTATTTTTCTTGTGCAGAAAAAACTCGGGAAAGAGCTACCGCTACAGGAAAATGGGTTCTACAGTGTGATAGAGATGATCTCAGCTCTAACTGATGTTGCTGTTATCACACGACCCAACCCTAACGGAGACTGGTGGCTATGTGAACAGAAGGCCTACAGAAAGAAGGAAGGTAAACAGATCATAACAAGTCATAGTGCTGCTTTCAGTAATGTTGAATGTTTGATATTTCAAAGAAAGATAGTAGTAAACTTAAATTTAAAGGCTATCACAAGTAAGAAAGATGTAACAGTTGCTTCTCCTATATAAATAGCTAATTACCTCCATAAAGAAAGGTTTTGGTTTTTGTGTGTGCGTGTGTGTGTGTGTGTGTCTGTGTTTCTGCTTACTTTTGCCAGTATGCCTTTAGAACCTATGGATAAATTGTTATGACATTAGGTATAAGAGTTGGTCTTCCTAGTGGCTTCTGTTGGTACTGCAGCAGAACGTCTGTCAACTGTTCTGATTCTCGATTATAGCAGCCTATTCAACATCTGTTCGGCAGTTACAGCCCCGGACAGCACATTTTGTGTTACACATACTATTCTGATTCCATGGGACTTTAACGTGTAGATAGATGATGTAATAAGGGAAGTTTGGCAAAATGTCAAATTTTCTGTGTGCCACATTTTCTTCTGTTTTCCATACTTGATATTGTTCCTGATGACAGAGGAGAAGGTGATAGCACCAGCTGCCAGTCCCCCCTCCCTGGAGATGTTGATCGTACAAGTCTTACTGAAACATCCGGAAGGCATCAAGAGTAAACAGTTCCCTGAGGTGTTCAAGGTAGGGCTCACGCATTTGTTGTGTTATTCTTTTACATTCTGTGAATATGCAATTTCAAGTACTGGTAACCATTTTTCCTTGAAGCTTCAGTGAGTAAGAATAAGCTATTTCACAGTTTCAAGTACACATGTGCATGTGGACTTGAAGGTCAAAGTTTAAGGCCCCTATAAGCTGTAAGTTAATTTTTCAATTAGAGAGGAAAAGATGTTTTGTAGTTTGTTTGACACATCTTTAGTACAGTAGTAACACAAAGGAAACACACGTTTACAGTATCATGATTTTGCAGTGAAAACCACAAAGGTATTTATATCAAACTTTACTATAGGTAATAAATGGGGAGGGCTTTCAACTTTGACCTTTAAATCCACAATGCATCATACTGCAGATACATGTATGACACTCAGAACTGGCTTATCCTCACGTACTGAAAATGACAAAAGAAAGTTGTCTCTCTCTTTGATATGTTGTCCTAAAACTAATGTTCTTAAATGTTGTCCAAGTTTCTTGTAAGGCCTACGTCACATTTCCAAACCAGGTCTCTGGAACAAAAAGTTTTTATGTGTACATTTCTATTTTTTAACCTTCCACGTTTCCACAAACAGCCTGACTGGGCCCCGGTCAAATGTGACATTAGCCTAACTGGGAACTCATTTCAAATGTTTGTATACAGACATTACAGGTAATCTGGACGAACTTGGGCATTAGAATGTGATTGTGAGGACTTCTTTGCTCCCATTTTTTTTCCACAGACCCAAACTGGACGTACCCTACCTGTGCAAGAGCGAGGGTACAGAAGTACAGAGACTCTACTCCTGGACATGGAAGATTACGTCAGGATGGTTTATAAGGGAGCAGGTTAGAATCCTTTCATACTTAGTTGAAAAGGCAACATTTTTGCAAAAATGCAGAATGTGGTCCCCCTAGCCATGTGTCAAGCTACTCGCATACAATACTATAGCATAAGGCTCTCCCCAAAGTGCTGAGTGCAAGTCAAATAAAGACTTGGGTCCTGAGTAGCCTGACATGGTAGCCAGCCCAGGTAGACAGCCCAGGTAGCCAAGCTTGGTGCACAGCCCAGCCTTTTCTGTAAACCCTTTCTGCTATGAGGAAGAGAGAAAAAGAACACAAAAACAATGTTTTCTCGTTCGTGAAAATATAATTCCCACACTTCTTTTTCCCGCATATTTACCACTCCAGTAGTTTACATGTATTTTCCAAGAAAGACATTGGAGTGATTTTTTTTTCCCGCCAACTTTTCACACAGGAACTGTGATGCTGTATGCTAGAGAAGGTGCACTGAAAAAACTACAGCCACAAGAGAAACCAGTAGTAAAGGAAGAAGTTCAAGAACAACCAAAGCCTCGGGTGAGACAAATATCTTACAGCAACTTCATAGGTTTTCTTGTACATTTTTTATTTCTTTTCTGGTCAGTTTCTGTGCTGCTTATTCCCTTACAAGAAGGAGGAAGCTTGTATGGAAACTGTAAATTGAGGACAAGCTTTAGCCTTTTCCAGCATATGACTTTTTTTTTAAATAGGGCAAGAACATGGTCATTTCCACTGGATTAAGCCAACTTTTCACTGGCCCAAGATTTCAAAACATTCCACCTATTTCTTGCCATGTTTCCATCAAGAAATGCATTTAAATGTATGTAATATATATGAGTGGCAGATCTAGAACTATGCAATGAATGAACACCATTGGAACTTTTATCAGGCAAGCAATCAATGACATACAATGATATGGACTGGCCCAATTAGCACTACAGTTGGACTAACACCATTGGACCTTTGTCAAACTTTTTCCCCATTTGTTTGTAGGTTAAGAGAGATGACCACGAGGGCATCCCCATTGATGCAGTAGGAAGTGGGGTGTTCTACCCACAGTTACCCCTCCCCGAGCCCACAGCGGAAGAGCCCCTGTACATAGAGGTGTACATCTGTAACGTTGTGGATCCGGGAAACTTCCATGTGCAGTTCCGAGGGCAGCAGACAGCTGACGCACTGGAGGATTTGATGGACAGACTGGAGTAGGTGTCAGAAGTCACTATCATAACACTTGATTGGGGCTGTGTGCCTAAATAACCGTACCTGTGCCGTACCTCTAAAATTGTTCAGGTACAGGTCCGGACCTAAACATCTGTGTACCTGTACCTGTACCTAAACAAACTAAATCACTATTTAACATCACTTTTGGAGACTAAAGATAAGTAAATTCCATATCAAAGATGACAATTGTGATAATCGTGCGGTTAAAAATTAAGAAAACTTTTGAAGTTCAGATATCTAAATCCTCATACTATTAAGATGACAGTCTCACTAAAAAAGACAGTTGACAACATTTATAACTTACAGATAATTGATCAAACTTCTTTAGGTATAGGTTAAGGTCCGAACCTTTACCTGAACCAGTGTACCTGTACCTGTACCTAAAATATCTTTAGGTACTTAGCACTACAATTGATATTGTACTTGTTGCCTTTGGTTTCTTTTTATCTCCATGGAAAATGGAGATATAGTTTTGGCCGTATCTGTCTGTGTGTCTGTGTTTCTGGATTTTTGTATTTAGCATAAATCAAGAACCCCTGGATGGATTACAATGATATTTAGCATGCAGGTAGGTGGTGGGAAGTCAAGGCCAATTTAGGGCCCCCTGGTATGTGACCTTGGTACTGAAGCAGAACTTCTTTTTTTTTTTCAATATCATTTTATCTTGACGCGCTATGGTCTTGATTTGTTGGTGGCTGATAGCTTGTTTTTCAGTGTTTTACGATATTCAACAGGTTTTCTAAAATTCACTTGTCCTATCGGGCAAGCACATAAAAAATTTATCTGCCCAAATCAACTTTTCCCTTGCTCGAAATTTAAAGAACATTTTTCTATATATTTTCACTTCCAGCAATGGAATCATTCTATTACTGGCTCCATTTTTCTGTGTTGAACATTGCTTGATGCTATGACTGTGCAAATATCTGACTTGCACGATTAGACAAGTTGGGTAAGACAAGCACTTGTCCAATCAGCACTTTCACTTGCCCAACCCTGGTATTATTACAGATAACTACATGTGGTACTTCCTTACTTTATCCAGGAAGGTTTACTGCAGTGATGAGGGGAAGAGGTACAAGATGAGGCCTGACCTGATCGCCATGGGCCAGGCCTGTGTGGCCATGTTTCTACTGTAAATATTTTGAGATTTACTGTATTATTACAGATAACTACATATGGTACTTCCTTACTTTCTCCAGGAAGGTTTACTGCAGTGATGAGGGGAAGAGGTACAAGATGAGGCCTGACCTGATCGCCATGGGCCAGGCCTGTGTGGCCATGTTTCTACTGTAAATATTTTGAGATTTACTGTATTATTACAGATAACTACATGTGGTACTTCCTAATTTTCCAGGAAAGTTTATTGCAGTGATGAAGGGAAGAGGTACAAGATGAGGCCTGACCTGATCGCCATGGGCCAGGCCTGTGTGGCCATGTTTCTACTGTAAATATTTTGAGATTTACTGTATTATTACAGATAACTACATGTGGTACTTCCTTACTTTCTCCAGGAAGGTTTACTGCAGTGATGAGGGGAAGAGGTACAAGATGAGGCCTGACCTGATCGCCATGGGCCAGGCCTGTGTGGCCATGTTTCTACTGTAAATATTTTGAGATTTACTGTATTATTACAGATAACTACATGTGGTACTTCCTAATTTTCCAGGAAAGTTTACTGCAGTGATGAGGGGAAGAGGTACAAGATGAGACCAGACCTTATGGCCATGGGCCAGGCCTGAGGTGGCCATGCATCTACTGTAAATATTTTGAGATTTACTGTATTATTACAGATAACTACATATGGTACTTCCTTACTTTCTCCAGGAAAGTTTACTGCAGTGATGATGGGAAGAGGTACAAGATGAGACCAGACCTGATCGCCATGGGCCAGGCCTGTGTGGCCATGTTTCTACTGTAAATATTTTGAGATTTACTGTATTATTACAGATAACTATATGTGGTACTTCCTTACTTTCTCCAGGAAGGTTTATTGCAGTGATGAGGGGAAGAGGTACAAGATGAGACCAGACCTGATAGCCATGGGGCAGGCCTGTGTGGCCATGTTTCTACTGTAAATATTTTGAGATTTACTGTATTATTACAGATAACTACATGTGGTACTTCCTAATTTTCCAGGAAAGTTTACTGCAGTGATGAAGGGAAGGGGTACAAGATGAGGCCTGACCTGATCGCCATGGGACAGGCCTGTGTGGCCATGTTTCTACTGTAAATATTTTGAGATTAGCTGTATTATTACAGATAACTACATGTGGTGATGCCTTGTTTTCTCCAGGAAGGTTTATTGCAGTGATGAGGGGAAGAGGTACAAGATGAGACCAGACCTGATCGCCATGGGGCAGGCCTGTGTGGCCATGTTTCCTGAGGACGAGAACTGGCACAGAGCCATGATCACCGCCATACCCAGTCTGGACTTTGTCACGGTATGTCATAATATTTCCAGATACATGTCTGGTTGGAATTCAAACTACACATTGTGATCTTCTGGTCTCATACCATAATTAGACCATACCATAACGAATGAATGTTAAAACACACAAGTCATGTTCTATGCACGCAAATCCATCTGTAGATCTGGTGATGTTTTGCTGTCTATTGTAAGCACACTCATTTGCTAGGAAATAAAAAGATTGTCATCAAGATCTAACCGACGAAACAATTTTTATCACATTTCAAAATGCAACTGGCCATTATCTGCTAGAGGTCCTCTTGAGCCGACAGCGCCTGACCACAACACTCAGGACAAAAAAATTGTTAACGTCTGACAATCGCTCGGGTCAAATCTTTCATGCATGATCATGCCAGTAATACACAAGCTTCCATTCCAAGTCCTTTTCCTTTCGGTTCGGATTGACTTAAGGGAATTCATGATCTACCTAAAAATATGATTTTGATTCCTAATCATTTTTGGGTCCGTTTTAGACTACTCACTTGGAGTAATACAGGAATGAGACCTCAAGATCTGAATGAAAATGTTGAGTTGTAAGTTTTCCACATGCAAATCTAATTCATGGCAGCCAATAGCAAACACTCACTCACTCAGTGTCTGATTGAAGAACTGACAGGGAAAATGTCCCCTGCAGGTGTCGTATGTTGACTATGGGACGATAGCCAGCGTACCCAAGAGCGCCCTCCGCATGCTGAAGTAAGTACTGCATTCAGTTCATTTGATACATGATTGTGTATAATCATTGTATGTCAAAACATTGTGTGATGTTCTTTGGAAGCAGAATTGGAAGTTTTCCACATTCACTTGTCCTATTGACAAGTGCATAGATAAGTTACTAGCCGAAACCAAGTTTTCACTTGCCCAAAATTCAAATGTCGCATGTTTCCCAGGGATAGAGGTTGTTTACAAGCATAATTACAGAAAGCCTGATAACTAAAAGAGTATTATGGAGGCATTCATCCATTCTCTGAAGGTGGCCAAACCACTGTAGTCAGTTGAATCTCATCGCGTCTTGGATGCTTCCCAAAATATGTTTTGAGACTGTTACTCTTAGCTCAATGATTTATTTTCACCATGATAAATACATAAGACAACCCTGAGTGCGTAAATCTTAACAGCTTTGGCTTCTCAATTGTCTGCCATTCCTCAGAAATATTAAAAACAATCAAAGCTAGCATTTGTCTCTTCATATTCAACAGTTGGCACTTACAATGTATAATATTTCACCATTTAAACTGTCAGTGGAAGCTATGGCATTTCGAAACCAGGGCCAACCCCCCTTTCAACCACATAAGTAGTAAACCTTACTTTTATACCTAATGACATTGGCATTTTTGATAGTATCATTTCTACCTTAATACTGGTTGGTATAGCACTAGCTCCAACACTTCAACTCACATCTACACTACAGCGTGTTGAAAAATACTGTTTAAAGTTTTAAGTTAGCTAAATATAACGTTGACATGTGTATGCAAAGCTTACCCATATGCTATTAGTAAATGATAACAGTCAAAGCAAATTTATGGAAAGACCATGTAACATAATTTGCATTCAATTTCTATACAGACTAGCAATTCAAAGACTGGTGAGTTTACAAAAGCAAGAGCATTCTTGATAAGGCCACAGCAAGTAAATTTTATGTATGACAATTCCATTTTCACTTTGATTTTTTTCATAATTTTGAGAAGAAAAAGAATTTCATTCCCCTCTGATGATGATCGGCCACAGACCGGATAATACTGAAATTGGAAAATATTTTTGTCATAACCTTGAGTCAACTTGTAGAAGTGACAGTATTGAGGTGGGCATGAGTGTGTTATAGATAGAAGTGAGGTAGCTTTGAGTGTAGTAATACTGTTATAGATGTGTTGTCTGTGAAAGCATGTGGTACCATATTTTGTAGCTTCAATTCTTTTTACAACCTTAATGGTCTCTAATTTGAAAATTGGGCAATCTTTTCTAGCCCATCTTGTTTTTTTTAATGCTCTCTCATCGGATTTGGAATATACAGAAAATGTCATCCATATAACTGACCTGCTGTGGCCTAGTGGTCAGTAACAGGAAGATGTCTTGGTATCTAAGTTATAATATATCACTTGCATCAGTAACAACAGCTCCTTTCAGTTTTCCCTTCTCCTCGGTGAAGATGTCAGTGGTCGGGTATTGTTCCTTATTTTGCTGTATGTGGTCCAGCATGTGCTGAGTCTGTTTGGCTAGGTGAGGTTCCATTGTGTCGTACACATCCGTCAGCAGGTCAGACAGCGGTGGTTTCTTCCTCACCTCTCCCACACGGAAAGCCTCCATCACCTAAAACAGTAGAAAATGTGTTCATGTAATACTAATAAAAACAAAGCAATAATGTTAGCTGTGGTAGCTTTTGGTATGCAGCGTTAAAGAATGTTTGCAGCTAAATATGCTGCAAAGGAGTAGGCATGACAGGTCATTCAGTGTAAAACCGGTATACCAGCTGCTTTGGTGCTTGCTATGGCGTATATTTTGTCCTTGCCTGAAATCATAGGGCTTCATTTTTTGTCTTAACTTTACATTTTACTTTTAGTATCTTTGCCTTACTGCTTCTCCTGGTATACATAGCTCAGATTTAGTGCTTTACTTCTTAGCACTCAGTTTGTATCAAAAAGAGTATGACAATAAAACAAACAGCGTTACCAGTGGACTAGCCCTCTGTTGTAGTATTAACAGTGCTTGCACAGGTTGACCAAAAATTTGAGGTAAGCAATTTTCTTGTGTTGAGGGAAAGTTAGAAACTGCAAAATGTATTGTGCCAACACAGATGACCTGGACGGTACCTGTGCCTGAATTTTCTGTACCTGTTCCCAACTCTACTGTCGTAGCTTTTGGTATATAGCTTTTAAGAATGCTTGCAGCTTAGTGTGCAATGAGTAGGTGTGCCAATGTAATATACCAGCTGCTGTGGTGCCTGTTACTGTGTGAAGTAGATGTTAACTGTGGTATAGTTAACATTTGAATGTGCTTGGTTCGGTTTGACAGATGCCCCCCCACCCCCCACCCAAACACCCTATGCTGTGGGAAGGATGTGTCCTGACCTGTTGTTTAGCCGTCTCCCTGTAGTCAGCCTCCTGTTCTGTGTCCCACCAACCCTGGTTTATCAGGTAGCGCTGGAGTCTGGTGATGGGGCTGTTACCACGGTAATGGTTCACCTCGTCACGGGTCCTGTACGCAGAACTGTCGTCACTCGTACTGTGGTCACCAATCCTACAGGGATAGAGATGCACTGTTTGTTTGTTTTGCACATAAAGAACAATAACAACAAAGTAGGGAAAAGTAAATAAAAGTGCTGGAGGAGGGGAGAACATAAATTTAAAGGAATTTTAAGATACAAATTTTAGATAGATATGTTGGTCTAATATATTTAGAAATAGCTTTTTGAAATTTTGCATAACCACTACTCAAATACTCAAAATATTGTGTTATAAATTTGCAGTGTCAAGCAGTGAACATTGCAGTAGAACAAACAAAAATAGTTTAACATTTTTTTCATCACACAAATAGAGAACTCCAAATAGATTTTTGGCAAAGTAGAATTGAAACTGAATGAAAAAGTATCCCATACTCTGTGTATTTTCTTTTTCAGAAAGACAATGTTAGTGTTCTTGCCTGTATGTCATGGCTTCTATCAGCACAGGCCTGTTTTCAGTCACACACATCTCTCGAGCTGCCTTAGTCACGTTGTACACGGCGAATGTGTCGTTCCCATCCACTCGGATGGTAGCCATGCCATAGCCACTGCCTCTGGAGGCTTGGGGATCAAAAAGTGATCAAGATAAAGTATCGCCAGCCAACCAGTCTGACAGATCTTAGCATGAAAGTTCGTCTGTTTTGGTAAATGACCAAAAACTAAAATGGATATATGATATGGATATTATGGATAAACTAAACTTTCCGGAAGCTACAGTAGACGGTTCCATTCCGTGAACAAGGCTGACGAAGTTGGCCAAAAATCTGGGGTAAGTCCCAATCAGTTTAGTGTTGGTCAGTTAAAGTTTAGTTTATCCATATCAGTCTTGACTAAAGGTGGGAATCGGTACAGAAAATTCAGGTCCGGTTCAGGTCCAGAGGATCAGGTCCAGATCCGGACCTGAACCTGGACCTGATTCAGTATGTGAAAACTTGTGAATGGACGATACTGAAAACAATGGTCCATTTTGCTACAAAGAAATCTGTTTTGTGTAGTATTCGACTCCCAGTGGCGTTTTAAAAAATCCTACAAGGCTAACTACCTCTGTACGATTGACTGTAAAAGTTAGTAACAATGACTATAGAGTCTCTGACTTTGCTTCTCTTGTTATTTGCCTAGACCGATAACCCCGAAAACGTGTGAATGCCTGATCATACAATCAGTTCATTTTCCAATCGGTCCAACATTCGGTCCATCTAATTTTTTCAGGTCCGGTTTTTCCGGACCGGTCCAATGAGAAAAAACGGTTTTGTACCAGTACACCGTACCGGTACCCAGCCCTAGTCTTGACAGATTTTAAACACTTGTACATGTGTTGTTTAAATTTCTGCTATATCAATGAATGGGCTAGTACTAGAATCCAAAAATATATTGTGCTCTCCCCCCCAACCTATGTAGGGATGGGTACTTCAACAAGAGCATTTTCTGCTTCACTTACATTTCCATTGTTACTTTCACATGCTTTCAGTCAGTTTTAGACACTTTAAAAAAATAAAGTGCATTTTGTATGCAGATAATACTTAAATAAGAGAACACCTATTATAGCAGTTAGTTTAAGTATGATACAATCTGCGTCTCACCTATTCCATCGCCCCTGTACTGTTCTGTAGTTGGTGTCGAGATGGCATAGCCATTGTTGCGACTGGAAAAACAAAAACACACAATATGATAAAGTATAAAGCATTTGAGGAAACATCATTTTAAGTAGTCAAGTTGAATTGAAACATTCTAGATCTATGTAGTCAAGTTAAATTGAAAATTGATTTTATATCATTGTATTTAGAAATGCCTTTGTCTTGCTTAACGAGAGTATGTTATGTACATTGAACAGTGGCCCGTAGATGGCAGTACATTTTTGTTTAATGTTTCAAATTCTGAGTGAACAGTATACATGTTTCAAAAGTAAATTTAGCTTTGTTACCCACTTAGTTTCTCAGCTTGTCAAATTGATATTAGCACACATATTGAACATATTCTGATTTTTGAATTGCAACTTTGAAGGTTGTCAAAACAGAATAGCATCAGTTGATACTAGAACAGTAATGATGTTGTCAGCATTACCAGAAGAAAATGACCGGACAGTCCAGAGTAGCAGCAAAGTTGAAGGCAGCGTGTGCGTCTCCCTCACTAGCAGCTCCGTCTCCAAAGTAACACACCACACACAGGCCTGTACCTGCTCTCTAAAGGGCATAGGCAGCACCAGCAGCTAGGAACAGGAGTGAAAACAATGGAATTTTGCAGATAAAGGAGAATTTGACAAACTCACTCTTGCTTATGTTTTGAGAGAAGTGAGAACATTCAGCAAGAAGCAGAACTCCAGTTAGGCTTAGGTCACATTTTCAAACTGTGACCACTCAGCATGTTCAAGAAACGAAAAATTCAAATGTATACCTTGAAATATATACAAATCATGATCATGAATCTTATTTTGGCACGGGAATGGAATTTTTCTTTTTTAACTTAATAGTTTAGAAGAGAAGACGGAGATGGAAAGGGATAAACAATCAAGTGGAAAATTTTATTTGGCAACTTTGCAATTTTTTGTTGTAACATTGAAAACATTTTATATGCTATTCCTGTACACAATATATAAATGAATAAATAAAAGTTCAAGCAAACAAAGCACAGCTTTCACCAACAAGCTAAGATTTTTCATAAGTTCTCTCGACATAGTCAAAATTGGTACATGCCATTGCAATATGTATGTACCTTATAAAGTGTCCTAATATATTTTCTCACTTTTAAAAACCATCAAAATATTAATATACTCCTGCCAAGCTAAAGCATGTTACAGTAGACGCACCACTCTGAGAAAGGTGTGTTGTGTGTTATTTTACCATGTGGCATCTGGGTAGCCAGCGGGGAGGAGTAGGTAGCAAAGTTGTGTTCTTTGGATCCAAAGTTGACAGGAAAAGCTCTGCCTTTGTTGTAGTCCAGGTCATTACTGAAGCACTGGTTCATGAAGTCATCCAGGGTGTAACCTCGCCAAAGGAAAACACCTGCAAGAGACCATGATATGGATAAAACACCTGTAAGAGACCATGGTATAGAAATACTGGGTGCATGTGCACCCAGGTGCACCCAAAATTGGAGCTGTGCACCCAATTATTTTCTGTGGGTGCACAGGGTGCACCCAAATATTTCCTTGGTTTATGTATGTAAAGATATCAAAGTATACTTAGTATACATGTACATCATATTCTTGACATCTAAGTGTTGGAAAGATAATAAAAATGTCTGTTGTTTAAGAATTTGATAGCTTGTAACTAAGTTTTATTATTAGGTTTTATTATTAGGTTATTACTTAAATTTAAGTGGTGCACCCAAAATTTTTTGGGTGCACCCAATTTTTTAAGCTGGGTGCACCAGTGCACCTAATCCCAAAAATGAATTTCGAGCCCTGCCATGGTATAGATAAAACACCTGTAAGAGACAAAAGTATAGGATGAAAAAGTCTGCTTGAATCTAACTTTTGTCAAAATCAAACTACATGCTACTTCACCTTTATCCAAGGGGTAACCTATATCTGTTTGTTTTTTAAAAAAATGCAATACTTGGTTTCAAACTGCAATATTTTGAAAATATCACAATATGAAACCACCGTCTGCCATTTGGATATCCCTAAATACCCCCGTTTTTAAAATCAATGGACATAGGTTAGCCCACGTATAAAGATGAACTAGCGTTATTTATCAACATCATTCAAGTACTTAAACATCTACATAACAACATCACTCTCTGGCGTGTATCTACTCTCCTTTTTGTCAAAATCTGTTTTGATTGACAGATGGATCGGTCAATTCTTGGTTGGACACTTCTCCCACCTGCTTCTCGGTACTGTCCGAATGCCATATCTCTGGGGTCCAGAGCAGCAGCACTGCCTATGTGTGTGCCTTCCTCCCCGTAGTTAGTCATGTAGAAGGAGATCCTGCCCTGGCGCTGGGCATTGTACAGGATGCCATCCATGGTGCTCAGCATCACCATCTTCCTGTACATCTCCAACACTGTGTCTTTGGACAGCTGCAGCAAGCAAGGAGCACATTTTTATAGTCACAATGATGTTAATTGAGTTTAGTATGGACCTACTAGCAGCTATCTATGGAAGTGCAGGGGAAATTCTGGCTTTAGTATCTGCTGACTGGCCGAATAGAGGTTTAGAAACTTAAATTTGCAGCTCCAGATGTCTTCCTGAGGGATGACTGCAGTGGTGCGATAGATGTAAGTTAGCTGAGAAATGAGTCCACTCAACTATATATCTGGCTTTAGTATCTGATATTGTGAACATGGTATGATTGCCCTTTTTGAGTGGCAGGTAGCTTATGAACTAGAGGGCTAGGGATTAAGTTGTGTCAGTGTGGGCCCCCTAGCAGCTTTTCTTGTAATTGCAGGCTTGTATTAAAAAATGTATTGATTGTGGAAATGTTTTCTGTTACTTGCTCTGTAGGAATATCTATATTATAATCTTTTGTTCTGGTTTTTGATCTGTAAGGCTAGCACCTACAAATAAATTGTAACTTGTGTTGATAGCTTTTTACGTAATCTTGTTCGAAAAGAAATGCCAGTGAAAATATTCCGTCCTTAAAAATTGTGTGTAATGTTTACCTGTGGGTCCTGACTAGACTTCAGTATCCTGCCCTCCCCATCCATGACTCTATAGACAGGAGTGTCGTGTTTACCTGTGGGTCCTGACTAGACTTCAGTATCCTGCCCTCCCCATCCATGACTCTATAGACAGGAGTGTCATGTTTACCTGTGGGTCCTGACTAGACTTCAGTATCCTGCCCTCCCCGTCCATGACTCTATAGACAGGAGTGTCATGTTTACCTGTGGGTCCTCACCAGACTTCAGTATCCTGCCCTCCCCGTCCATGACTCTATAGACAGGAGTGTCATGTTTACCTGTGGGTCCTGACTAGACTTCAGTATCCTGCCCTCCCCGTCCATGACTCTATAGACAGGAGTGTCATGTTTACCTGTGGGTCCTCACCAGACTTCAGTATCCTGCCCTCCCCATCCATAACTCTATAGACAGGAGTGTCGTGTTTACCTGTGGGTCCTGACTAGACTTGAGTATCCTGCCCTCCCCGTCCATGACTCTATAGACAGGAGTGTCATGTTTACCTGTGGGTCCTGACTAGACTTCAGTATCCTGCCCTCCCCATCCATAACTCTATAGACAGGAGTGTCATGTTTACCTGTGGGTCCTCACTAGACTTCAGTATCCTGCCCTCCCCATCCATGACTCTATAGACAGGAATGCCTGGAGCCCCTTCAGGCAGGTGGAAGTCCATATTCAGGGTGAACTCTGCCTTGGTGGACCCTGGGAACTGTGGACGTTCCTCCTCCAGATCCAGGCCCTGTGTACTGGCATACTGGCACTGTGGAATGGAACAATACAATATATGCCAATACAATATATTCTGTACATTGTGTTCGAATTTCATAAAGAAAACCTACAGTCCTTTGGCCATACGTGGGGTAATTACTGTCATATTGAGGTCGCTTGAGTTAGCACTGAATGGCAGCTGCTTCAGACCCTTGCGACAGTCGTATTGAGGTCACCTGAGTTAGCGCTGAATGGCGGTTGCTCAAGACCCTTGCGATTTAGCCCCGCCGACTACAAGCTCCTCACAATTCAGCCCCTGGCTGCCAAGAGAGAGTAGTCGGCCCACCCAATAACAATGAAATATTTCTCAGTCTTCACTTCACTAATGGCATGGTATATTCTTTGAAAGCTTATTTATTACTTGTACAATAATACCAAATTTGCCATGATCCTACTTTCGAAATTCAAGGGCTAAGTCATAAAATGCCAGAGCTGACTATGTAAGTACTGTAATTCTTGATTTGTTGATGGTTACTCAATTGTAGCGGCTTTAGCGATAAAACTTCTCAACCGATAAAATTCAATCTTTGCAATTATTTCATCACTGTGATGAGGTCAGGTAGAAGTAGCATATAGAACCTTGTTGCCACTGCTAAAATTGAATTCCCTGAACTACCCCTTTCCCTAGCCTGGTATCCAGCCATATTATCACTCCGAGTCTCTTCTGTCCTTTCCGCAAATATTAGCGGAGAGGACAGAAGAGACTCGGGAGCTATAATACAGCTGGATAGCAGGCAACTATTTCCCCAGAAATGCTAAAATTACTAACTCAGTAACTGCAATATAAATGGATTTACAGTAAGTTACAAAACAAGAGTGCCGAAGTTCCCCTGCCAACATTGTCTGATGTTAGCATAATGTATTTATATGAGAAAGGGTCACTTAAAAGCCGCTTATCTCTGGTGGGCACAATTGTGATTTGAAAGCCCAGTGCACCAGGATATATATTACTTTTGAAAACATTAGGACATCCATATACAGAATCTGATGTAGTAGCATTCTCTGAATGTGAAGTCTGATACTTTGTGATCTACCTTTTTCATCTTCTAGATACGGAAGTAAATCCTTGAAAATCTTAAGCAAATTGACAGATAGTGTAACCCAATTCCCAAGAGAGGGGTGTCACAGCAATGGTCTAGTTTTCAAAGAAGAGCTAAATTTCTTATTTTTCATTTGGCTAGAATTAGTATGAAACAGATCATGCAGTGTCTGTTGCATTTACCCAGATCTCGATAGATTCATTGCACCACTATTTTACAGATGAGCCTAAAATTAGTAAGTCAACAGAACTGTAAACATCTGTTTACCAGGAGGTGTTTACAAACAACATGAAACAACACTAGAAAATCAGTCTTTAGCAGAGTGGAAAGCTCAGACCTACCCTTTGGTGTCTTGAGGGAAGTCCAGTGCAGGCAAGAGAAGGAAATTTGGGGCTGTTTTTATTGCACACATGCCTCAAACCTTGGAAGATAGCTGCAGAGCCTCTTGCCACAGCCATGATGGCAGCCTTGCCTCCCATTCATTATCTGACCTCTGACCTCCTGTCCTGGTGTCATGTTACGGGGTTCATCCAGGAGTCAGTGGGACAAACCATTGTCTCAGTCTGGAGGGCAATTTTGTGTTCTGTAAATGCATTTAAGTTAGTGGAGATTTAGACACTGTTCACACTTAAAGAAAAAGGCAGATTAAGCACCAATCTGGATCATAATTTTGTAATCCGATTTAAAACATGCATTTACACTCATTTTCAGACAATTCAATTAATTGCCCACAGTCCAAACTGATTGCGATACTTTGACTTCTGGTTCTTTACTTTCATACGACATTGTTCATAGGTTTGGCAAACCCACTCTCAATCATCATCATGATCACACAGATATTAAATATTGCAGTGTTGACAAGTTGCCATTAATTAACAGTTTCCACCATCAGACAAAATCGACTTATACTTTTTATGAGAAGTAACATGTGATAATTGTGTTCCCCAGGGCAGAGTTTTTGCACCTCCCTATTCAAGCTGTGAATGCCAGACTAGCCAACATCCAGCCCAACTCACTGGTTAGTGAACACTTTTTACTAGTTTCTGGTTCCTTTCCTCCAAAATAACCTCAGTAGAAAGGTAAGACACTTTGATCGCTGCAATTCAGATCTTGTGATGGATGATTAAACACTGGTGTTTCTTGAATTAAACACCAATGTTTGATGAAATTCTATGTGTTACGGTGTCATAACCAATACAAAATGGGGCCTTCTGATTGGTCAACATCACCTGGCAATATGATTAATATACAACATAAATCAAGAACTGTGTAAACTCTCTGTCTGAAGTGTGAGACATTTCAGGTAGCATCCACTGTCTTTCACCGGTCATGAGAATGATTTCAGTTACAAATTTACTTGATTGTAATTTACATGGCAGGCACGAATTAAGTAGTTTACAGATCTTGAAATTGATATTTCAATGTGTTAACTACTAGCTATAAAACTGAGTGAGTGAGAGTGAGTGATCAAGAGTTTTCCTCATACATTTTGTACTTTCAATAACTTGAAACAATGTTGCTTGACGTACTGTTTTTTTTAGGAAAATCAGTGGACCAGTGCTGCTCGGGACAGGTTGTTGAGTCTGACCAGAGACAAACCTTTAGTAGCACTGGTCACCCAGGTGGACATCCAGGTAGGTGTTCCTTTTTTATCTTGACTTGTGACAGCTTGATACAGGGACACATTTTGTCATATCTTGTTCAGGGTTGGACAAGTCCACTAGCCTGCTTGTTGTGGGCAAGTGAAAGCGCCGATTGGGCAAAGACATGTCCTACCCCACTTGCCACATGTACATCACTGTCAAAAATTTGAATACCAGATTCAGACCTTGAAATTGGTGATCTTATGATTTTGTTGGAAGACTAAATTTTCTTCAATTGTTACGCATTTTGCATTGAGATATGTGTTTTCTCAGGTGAGTAAGTGAGAGAGAGAGAAAGGGAGAGAGAAGAAGGGAGAGAGAGCAATTGGAAAGTTTATGTATCAGTGTACAAGAGAGAGAGAGAGAGAGCAATTGGAAAGTTTATGTATCAGAGTACAAGTTTGTCTTCCTGTACAGAATGCCTACTGTAGAAGAACCTTCTTTTCTGGGTATGAGTCTTTGGTTGTAGAAGTCTTGATTGAGTTTTTTTTCTGCTGAGCAAGTTTGTTTTACTGCTGATGTGCATAGAATTAGAATTATGGTTGCATGGTGTCAATGGATATTCACTACTGTTGACACCTTTGTGCATGGGCTGTGTTTACCACAGGGCCGAAAGTTGTCCCTATGTCCGTGTGACACAACCACAGACCAGGACATCCATATCAATGACACACTAGTGAGTGAGGGACACGCTATCTTGTCTCCTGATGTCGACCTATGGTCCACTTCTGCAGACGTAAGTACTGTAACAGTAAGTTGTAGTAGTAGGCATCCGTCCATCTCGAAAGATGATGGTAGCATTCTGGATTAAGGTGGTTAACAGCGTCTTCTAGATCTATGATTTTATAGGCCAATCCTAGTGTGGCAGGAGGGGCTATAGAGTTCTGATACATAAGAGGGTCTGCATGGGGGGGGGGTCTTGGTAACGCTTAACGGTGAATTCAGGAGGCCCGGTAACGCTTAACGGTAAATTCAGGAGGCCCGGTAACGCTTAACGGTAAATTCAGAATGAGTTACAAAGCATAACAGTAACATTGAAGTGCATTCCTATTCATACAACGCTAGAGTAGTTATATCAATGGGTGAAAATACATTGTGAGAAGCAAAAGGTGCCCAGAATCCCAGAGGAATGACAGGGATGTCCATGACATTTGTAAATTGACGGAGGCAGAGTTCCCGGTCTGCAACAGAGACGGCGGCAGCAATTTTCTTATGGGGCGATTGAACTATTTTTTTGAGCACATCGAGCGCCGAAGGCGCGACGCATTCCAGGGGGGTCTGGGGGATGCTCCCCCGGGAAAAATTTTAAAATCAAGACCCTCTTAAATGCTATTTCCTGCATTTTCGGCAAATTTTCCGACCGACTAAGCTAGGTTGATTTTGTACATTTTCATCAAATTACATATGATTATACTCGTAGCTTTGGCCTTCACCCCCAGAGCCGCGACATATTTTTACCATTTCGAGCACGAGACGTTGCAATATAAGTCCGGGAAAATTTTAGAATCTGGACCGTCTGAAACGCCATTTACTTAATTTTGAAGGACAGATTTTGCCGTAAGACGAAGCTAAATTAAATGACATTTTATTAGAAAGAAAAGTTTTTTTTGTGCGAAAACCCACGCCCCTAACATATTTTCGCCATGTCGTCGTGAGCGCCAAAGGCGCAAGCCGTCGCAATGGAGGTCCAGAGAAATCTCATTTTCTGCATTCTAGGAGAACTTTTTGCCCGAAACTAAGCTATGTTTGACACTGAAATCTGTATGAGTGATAACGTTTTGAGGGCGACGCTTCCGCAACATATTTTACCATGTTCAGAGCCGAAGGCCGGGAGGCTCGGAGAAATGTTGAAATCTGGACCCTTTGAAACGCCATTTCCTGCATTTTCAGGGGCTCTATCTGGCATTTGACTTCGTGTGTATAACGGGTTACGAAGAATTTCTTGGTAACGCTTAACGGTGAATTCGGGATAACAAATAACGATTAACGTTGAATTAAAACGACCAATAACGCCTCACGAAGAATATACCGATAACGATTAACGTTGAATTAGAGCGGGTCGGTAACGATTAATGGTGAATTAAAATGACTCGTAACGCTTTACGGGAAAAGGCATGCAGACCCTCACATAAGTACAGTAAGTAAGGCCTAAAAAAGGCCTTTTCTGTTCAGACCTTGGAAAAATTGGGAACCCAACTGTCCTTGGCTTAAAGTTATATGGTAAAACTGTTTCATAAGCTATTTCAAGGGCAAAACTGTTTCATAAGCTATTTCAAGTTTTCTTATACCCAGTTTGTATGTCTATGTAGCTATGTGTTATTTCATTTGTTACAGTAAACAACATTCAACTATCAGCATTGTAACAAAGTGTGATGTTGAAGGTATTACTGTACATCCAATTAAATGGAAAAAAGTTTTCATCTTGTTGATTTTGTTCTTACAGGCCGCAAACACTGAGTTGACTTCAGCTGGAGCATCACAGTCTGTCAATCAAAACTCTGATGTGCCTGTATCCACCAATCAGGAGACAGGAGGAGTTGCCCAGCTTCAGGACCTACAGGATGTTGTAATGCCTGGCATGATTGGCTCCATCTATCCCAGCCTCTTCCCTACCTTCCCTGATCTGTCTCATGGACCATTTGGCCAATCAGGTATGTACATGTATGGTAATGGTGTATGTATGTATGTACTATTGCAATATCAAAGCTTGTTGCACTCAAATGCACTGTGCTCCCGAGGGGCAACCAGTGCTTTGAAAACTGTCAGACACAGATATCAGTCGTAGATAGGGATACTTTTAGTTATCATTTTGTTTGTTTTTGTTTTTATCTAACCAAAAGCCAGGAATATTTTCCACATAATTGTATATAACTTATTATATATACAGATATGTAATGACATACCCAGCCATTCCTTGGAAAAAAACTGGAAACTAGTGCAGATACTGCTTGGTATACATGCACTGCTGGACACTGCAGGGGTTCGGACAGTACATAGCCACTGGTGTGCAGACACTTCTTGGAATACGGACACTACTGTGGGTACAGAACCTGCTGGCGTATACCCCTACTTGCAGTACGGACACTATAGAGGCTCTGACAGTGCTGGGGGTTCAGACACTACAGCAAGGGACACACTTCAATTTTGTTGTTCAGTGATCACCGTCTAGTGGAAAGGGGGTCTAAATTATTCACTTTCCCTCTTGTGTCCAGCTCCCCTGGACATGTCATGCCCGTCTGACCGCCGGGAGGCCGCAGGGGAAGACCAGCCTGGTCCTGGACAGGAGGATGCCCTGTTCATGCAGCAGGTGAGCCAGGAACTGGACATGGAGGAACCACAGGAGGAACCTCCCAAGCCTAGGCACATCAAACAGTAAGTACAGCCAAGCCTAGGCACATCAAACAGTAAGTACAGCCAAGCCTAGGCACATCAAACAGTAAGTACAGCCAAGCCTAGGCACATCAAACAGTAAGTACAGCCAAGCCTAGGCACATCAAACAGTATGTACAGCCAAGCCTAGGCACCTCAAACAGTAAGTATAGCCAAGCCTAGGCACCTCAAACAGTAAGTACAGCCAAGCCTAGGCACATCAAACAGTAAGTATGGCCAAGCCTAGGCACATCAAACAGTAAGTACAGCCAAGCCTAGGCACATCAAACAGTAAGTACAGCCAAGCCTAGGCACATCAAACAGTAAGTATAGCCAAGCCTAGGCACATCAAACAGTAAGTACAGCCAAGCCTAGGCACCTCAAACAGTAAGTATAGCCAAGCCTAGGCACATCAAACAGTAAGTACAGCCAAGCCTAGACACATCAAACAGTAAGTATAGCCAAGCCTAGTATAGCCAAGCCTAGGCACATCAAACAGTAAGTACAGCCAAGCCTAGGCACCTCAAACAGTAAGTATAGCCAAGCCTAGGCACATCAAACAGTAAGTACAGCCAAGCCTAGGCACCTCAAACAGTAAGTATAGCCAAGCCTAGTATAGCCAAGCCTAGGCACATCAAACCGTAAGTACAGCCAAGCCTAGGCACCTCAAACAGTAAGTACAGCCAAGCCTAGGCACATCAAACAGTAAGTACAGCCAAGTCTAGGCACCTCAAACAGTAAGTATAGCCAAGCCTAGGCACATCAAACAGTAAGTACAGCCAAGCCTAGGCACCTCAAACAGTAAGTATAGCCAAGCCTAGGCACATCAAACAGTAAGTACAGCCAAGCCTAGGCACCTCAAACAGTAAGTACAGCCAAGCCTAGGCACATCAAACAGTAAGTACAGCCAAGTCTAGGCACCTCAAACAGTAAGTATAGCCAAGCCTAGGCACATCAAACAGTAAGTACAGCCAAGTCTAGGCACCTCAAACAGTAAGTATAGCCAAGCCTAGGCACATCAAACAGTAAGTACAGCCAAGCCTAGGCACATCAAACAGTAAGTATAGCCAAGCCTAGGCACATCAAACAGTAAGTACAGCCAAGCCTAGGCACCTCAAACAGTAAGTATAGCCAAGCCTAGGCACATCAAACAGTAAGTACAGCCAAGCCTAGGCACCTCAAACAGTAAGTATAGCCAAGCCTAGGCACATCAAACAGTATGTACAGCCAAGCCTAGGCACCTCAAACAGTAAGTATAGCCAAGCCTAGGCACCTCAAACAGTAAGTACAGCCAAGCCTAGGCACATCAAACAGTAAGTATAGCCAAGCCTAGGCACATCAAACAGTAAGTACAGCCAAGCCTAGGCACCTCAAACAGTAAGTACCGCACCGAGAATGAAAGCGGTACCGAAAATGATTGATACTGCCATGCGCAATGTTGGTAAATTCGCTGACAAAGACTTGTGCTCTAACGTTGAAGGCACACATACCTTCTGCTACCGCCAAAATAATCCTGTCGGGAACTCCAAATCCTCGCAAACTACGATTTTAAAACTTGGCTAAGGGTGACATACGGCCACCGTATGGTCATAATAGGCAGTGTTCCTGTATCTACGGGACCGGAAATCGTGTGGATGTGGCCACTACAGACTATTTCTTAATGTCAATGGGAAAAATCCAAGGGACCTACAAAAAGTGACCACAGTGGCCAGGTGGTTGCTATGCAAAGGTGGCCGCTAATACAGGTTTGACTGTAGTACAGAACTTGAAGGCTGAAGCCAGGGTAGAAAGCCTCATTTGATATAACCTGTGCTGAATGGTCAAGTAATGTGTCGACTTTGAGATAGTATGATTTGGATTGTGGAAGTTTTCTATTTTGTGTATGAATGCAATTTTGTGCAATTTTATATTCTGCATATCTTCACACACAGGGTCCAGCTGACAGATGAGCACCACATCAGCATTATTAAGTACCAGGACAAGCCCTATGTGATCAGTGGGGAAATATCTGCCTTCTTCTGGGACTCGGACCTCCTACGATCCATGGTGAGGTATAGGGGTGGGTTTTCTTGTTGGACCAGTCCAGAAAAAAATGCACCTAAAAAAATCAGTGGACCAGATTTGGGCCCAATTAAGAAATGAACAGATTATACCGGCAGGCGTTCACATGTTTTAGAGCTTAGAAAATAACAAGACAAAGTAGAGGAGAGCTGGTAGTCATTTTACCAAGTTTCTACAGTCAAACTTGGTCTAAAGCAGAGGCGGTTAGTGTTGTTTACATGAAGATAGGATTTTAAAACACCAATGAACGTCATACTCCATCAAACAAAATCCTATGAAATAAAATGGACCATTGTTTTGAGTATTGCCCATTCACAAATTTTCACAGATAATGGGTTCAGGTCCGATCCTGGAACTGATCTTCTGGACCGAGGCCGAACCGTTACCTGAATTTTCTGAACCGGTACCCAACACTAGTCAGGTACCATTTGGGCCATTTTTGCCTAGGGCTGTGTACCTAAATATCCGTACCTGTATGGGATTACTTTGAAATTGTTAAGGTACAGGTTTGGACCTAAACATCTGTTTGCATGTACCTCTAAGCAAACTACTAGTAAATCACTATTGAACACCACTTTTTTAAACTAAAGATAAGTTAACTCCAAATCAAAGATGACAATTGTGATTTTCTTGCCGTTGAAAACTAAGAAAACTTTGTTTTGGGGTTCAAATGTGTAAATAAGTCCTCATACAAAGATGACAATTTCTCACTGAAAAAGACAGTTGGCTATATTTATAACTTACAAATAGTTGATCAAACTTGTTTAGGTACAGGTAAAGGTCCGGACCTGTACCTAAACCTGTGTACCCTAATTTCTTTAGGTACACAGCTCTTTATATGCTTCCTCACTTCCTTGTTATATTAGGCTATACTACAATACTACAAATTTAGAAAATGTACACTGGTTTTATTTTTGTGGTGACCTCTCCACTGCAAAATCACCAAAGTTGTGTCTCCTTTGTATCACTCCTATAGTTGTTTCAACCACTAAGGCCATGTTGATTTGATTATATGGATGACATCCTCTGGGAACCCAAAAACTGATGGGTAGCGTGCGAATAAAAAGATTTTGGCCAAAAATAAAGCTGCCAACATTATGAAATCTAAGGGATCTGGAAAGTTGTATAAATGACAGGGAATGATGTACCGTACAAATTAGATTCTTCATTTTTGTTTTCACATTCTTCTTTGACCTTGGAATTGACGTTGATATTAGTAGCAGTATATGTTTACCTATATATACGTTTTTTTATCTATGGCATATATTTGTACATGGTTGAAAACAGTTTCATTTTATTTTTGGAAACGGCTGAAAATTGATGTGCATGTGAACCATATAATCAAATCAACACTACATGGCCTAATGTAGAATACTGTGAACACCCTTTTACCTTGAAATTTAGTCCCCACAAAAATTGATATAAATTTTCAGTGACAGAAATAAATGTTATTTGATACATCTGTCATTAAGTTGTGCCATGTATGTCTAATTACTTGTACTTCAACTTTGAACCTTTTTTTTTTCATTCATAATGAATCTTTGTTTCCAGTTGCGTCAAAAGAAGGTGGTCATGCCCAAGGAGGTTGTGACTTCCGACCTGTGTCCAGAGCTGTTTGAAGAGTTACAAAGGTTAGTAACTTACGCCAAAAATAGTTACTCAAGCAACTGGATATGGTTTTGAAACGGTCAGACTATGAATGAAGACATCTTCATTCATAGTTAGAGTATAAAAGACCTGTTTCTTCCAGATCTCTTCAGTGTCACTGACGAAGGATAGTGGATTCTATCCGAAACGTCTGACCGTTTCAAAACCATATCCAGTTGCTTGAGTAACTATTTTTGGCGTATCTTATTACCTGGATGTCTATCCTACATCAACGTTAGTAACTTAGTTCGTTCAAAATACTTGGTTCCAATATTCCTAAATTGTTAAGGTTTACTTGCTTGAAATTTGTTGCAAGGAAATCTATTCTAAGTTTGCCTAGTAATAGAATAGAGAGGTTTCACTATTTCCTGTCTCAATCAAAAAGAAATTTTAACAGTTTAACTCACATGTAACATTTTTAAAAGCTCTTTGAGAATGATTTCTAAAACTAAGGGCATTTTTATGTTCTTCAGAACCAGTACATTAATTCATAATGGAGATCATTTGCAGGTCACTGCTAGTTTGTTAATGAAGTGGAGTTTCCATTGTGTAAATATGCACGGTTAATGATGCATGTAAACAGCCATTTCCTTTGGAGCTGAATTCCTTGTGAACAGTTTATTTGGGTTTTCTTTGGTCACTATGAGCCTTTTTCTTCATTTCCAACTACAATGCACAACTTCTTCTATTCCCTGAAAATATACCTTATTCTGTACCTCCCCATTCATTTTGCTGTAGCTTTACTAATTTTGATTCATCCCCTGATGTAAAATGATACTCCCCTGTAGGTGTTCCACAGTAGCATGGTTGAACAGGGCACATGTGGCCTGTCAGTCTAACCCCTTCCAGACAAGACAAATGTCTTTTTAAACATCTCTGGATCAGGCCAGGTCAACACCTAATACACACTCCCTGGTCAACCAAAGGACAGAACCTTGTGCAGTGTTAAAGGATAGGAAACATATGGAAAACAGCTGAACCTACAGCAGAAAAGGAGTATAGGATTTGGAAATTGTCCTCAAACTTTCAAAATATATTAGAGACAGGAATAGAACAGTTTAGTAGAGTAAAAGTGGTGACTGAATACAGACTGGTAGGGTATACAGAAGTATTTTTTTCTTTCCAGAATGTAGAGGAACTTAATCTCTGTGTAATTAATGTGACCCATGAAAGTGTAATCACAGGACTTGTCTGCAGAATACAGACAAAGGTGGTTGGTTTACATGCCCACCCAGGTACTGCAGTACATTACATAGCATTATACCGTTGGCAAACAAAGCTAAACGGAAAGCCAGACCAAATACTACTAATAACAAGGTACATGGGTTTAAAAGCTTCGAATTCATGAAAAAGTACAAAGAAAGACATATCACCACTGCTCATTGAGGTTCAACAATAAGAAGTTAAAAGAATGTACTGAGGAACAGTAACCTCATTTACTACTGTACCAGTCTTACAAAATATGGCTGAAATAGACAATAGAAAACTGGAGAAGACGGCAGCACACAAGACAACTGTCGGTGGTATTTCCTTATTTGGTCAGCTTAATAGCATTGCATGCTGGTCCAGTCATACGGTCTGGAAGGGGTTATTGGGCATCGTTTGCACACGTAGTTAGCCGCATACATGTCCTTTTTTTTAGCTTTTTTCTTTAGAATATGCTATGCTATACAATACAGTCTTCCTATTGAGAGGGATGTTTCTCTTTAGGAGATACCTTTTTGAAAGAAACCTGTACCATTCAGTTGTCAATCAAACCCAATGAGAGCCCATCGTTGGTGTGAAAGGTCACAAATACGTGTGTGTCATGTAAATCCTATGCAAACGTCATGCCGACACCACAGCACGTCAGGGCTCAGCCAGATAAACCAACTACGTTTCCAAAATATTCCTTTATCCTAAGAAAGATTGGGGATTTTCGACCAAACTGGTAACACAATAAATTTTAAGTGCATTTGATACATGGTATGAACAGAAACAGGTGCCCAGACAAAGGTTTCATGCTTAAGACGAGGCAAAATGTTCAGCCCAAATCAGCCGCAGAGCGTTGGATCAAAGCGGAACGTTGGGCGACGGGGGCACCTTTCATCGGTATCGCTTCTCGGCCTTTTGGCTAAGATCAAGTGTAGTATCTGTTCTTATCAGTTTAATATCTGATACGCTCCGCATCGCGGAGCCATATATTAAATTGATTTTTGGAAGGAGGCTATGGACTAGGTGCTTGCACCATCCTAGCCACGGGTTGGCCCGGTATTGCAGTACCTCCGGGATCGGCCCACCCCTCCGGGGGTTTATCAATAATCTAAAAACAGTACACAACAACTCACCCTTCTCTACTTCTTTTTCTCTCCCTTTTCTCTTTTCTCTTTCTCTCTCTCTTGTTCTTTCGCTCTCTTTTATTCTCACCCTTCTCTAGTTCTTTTTCTCTCTCTTTTCTCTTTCTCTCTCTCTTGTTCTTTCACTCTTTTATTCTCACCCTTCTCTACTTCTTTTTCTCTTTCTCTCTCTCTTGTTCTTTTGCTCTTTTATTCTCACCCTTCTCTACTTCTTTTTCTCTCTTTTCTCTTTCTCTATTGTTCTTTCGCTCTCTTTTATTCTTACCCTTCTCTACTTCTTTTTCTCTCTCTTGTTTCCTCTTTCTCTCTCTCTCTGTCTTTCTGGTTCTTTTGCTCGCTTTTATTCCCCCCTCTCTCTCTGCTCTCTAGCAAATCATACTTTCTTTTTCCTTTAAAATATGTTTTTTCCTATGTATGAGAGAAGGAGCAAGAGTGCACAGAAGTTGCATTTGTGGCTTTTTGGAAAAGGCAAAGATAACAAATGCATATTACTTAATTGTAACTGCTTGCTTGTTTTAACAGGCAAACCATTGTTGCTGTGTCGGATTTTTGTCTACTGGCACAACGGTTATGATTAAAAAATCCTGGTGATACCTACTTTTTCCTGTCAAGTTTTCATCTCCTTACTCATGCACAAAATGAAGTTTCATCAACTACTTTTTTCCACCTCTCTCGTTACTAATTCGCTAATGTTGTGTTGTGTGTTTTTCAGGTTAAAGGTAAAAGGCATCTATGATGGTGAAAGTGTGAGGACACATCTCACCATATATGAGCTGCAGTGGTAGGTATTAGAATGCATACACTGGCTTTTGTGCACATTTTTACAACTGTCATGCTTTCTCCAGTGTTGGCTGGCTTTGTTGTGAAGTGGTTGAGTCAAAAAGGTTCACATTTGTCCATCCCACATCTATCACATTTCGAGCTGTGTACCTAAATTTTAGGTACAGTTACAGGTACAGGCACATGGGCTTAGGTACAGGTCCGGACATTTAGCTGTACCTAAACAAGTTTGATAAATTATCTGTAAGTTATAAATATAGCCAACTGTCTCTTTTAGTGAGAAATTGTCATCTTTGTATGAGGATTTAGATATTTGAACCTCAAAACAAAGTTTTCTTAATTTTCAACTTGTCGTCTTTTATTTGTGAATTTACTTTAGTCTCAAAAAGTGGTGTTCAATAGTGATTTAGTTGTAATGTTTTGTGCTCATAAATGATCTGTGACTTTTGCATTCTAAGACCCAATAAAAGATCTGTGGGATAACTCATAATACCTTCAGAATGTACATCACAACATAAAGCATAATGCAGTGTGGCATCTTTGATGATGATATTGTTTGGTTGTTGCAGTGTTCCTGATATCCTGCTAGCCTTTGAGCACTCATCCTTGGAACTATCAGACAGAATAGAGGAGGAGATACAGAGCTTTGACCCTGAACACCCGTACTGGAAGGTAGAGACTATTTTAACCAATGTTGTTTACAGACTCTTAAACAATACAGTTCAGGGTCATACCTACCTTGTATGCAAAAATGATGCATGTAGGACTGTTGTTCTCATGTACTGTGACTATTGACCTGTCATGCCATTCAAATTCTCTTCAATAGTACAAAGATGCTGTCCGAGTCCTACTCATATAACCCATCAAACATCTTTCCCCTAAAATTTTTAAATTCATATTACACTTTCCTGTAGGAGGTTTCTAATACTCTATAATAAATATGGCTTAGTTTTTTCTTAGTGGGTTCTTAACATGGTCTCTCTCCTTGCCTTTTAAAAAGATCAACACAACTGCTTCAAAATTAGCCTGGATACCAGACCTGATCTCAAAAATATCTATCGTGTAGATATTTTTGAGATCAGGCTGGGGTCTGGAATCCAGGATACTTCAAAATATGTAGAAGTATCATTTGTATACAATGTATTTTTAAGAATGGTACTAGTGCTGGTTATAACCCTTGAAATGTCCTTTAGGGCATTGACCTTCCTGATGATGACAGCCAGGATGATGATGAGGAAGAGGATAGTGATGAGTATGAGTTCACCCTGGACCAACTCAGACTTACTCTTCAGACTCTACAGATCAGAAGGTCAGTTCAGGGAGGAAAGGAAATCTTCGCTTTCACAGATCTCACAGTTTTCTTTTTCGTATGGACTAAAAATATGTACGAGCTATTGAGTAGAATCAATGTGGAATACACCAATTTTGTCTTCTTTCTATAAAACTTTAGACATGAAGAGAGCCAGAAATGTCAAAAATGCAAATAAGTAATTTTTCCCATTGAAAAAGTTGTGAAGTACCAAGGAAACTTAGAACCTGTTTGTTCATTGAAATCATTGAAGTCCTTGCTTGACAGAAAAGGAGATAACTCAATGCAGTTAAGCTTTTACATATGGATATCTTGGTTTTAGTGTACCTGGAAAGTATACCTCTCTTTTTGACTTCAGGTGTTGCAAGTCATAGTGTACCCCCTGGTCAGAATGTACCTCAGGTATATTTTGACCAGGGGTATATTCCAGCCTGCTACACCTGTAGTTCATCCTTTACTAGAGCTGTGTATACCTGAACATATTTTAGATACAGGTACAGGTACATGTACATGGGTTTAGGTACAGGTCCAGACTTGTTTCTGTACCTAAACTACATTTGTACTTGTTTAAACAATGGTCAATTTTTGATGACAACAAAAGTATGTTTGAACTGATGCGAACATGTTTGCAAAATGTCTGCAAGTTGTTTTTTACCATTCAAAGGGTCTGTTTGTCCTAATAAGTGAACTCTTCTGTCAGTTCCCTAGTGTAATGCTAAGTGACAGATGCACAGTCCCTCTATGCATGGTCACATGTTGTGGATTATATAGGTACAGAACTGGTACACCAGGGTTCCTGTATTCTTTTTTATTGTACCAATACTGTGTTGATACTGTAACTTACATTACCTGTACCATCTCCACAGACAGCGTATCCTACACGAGATGGTGAACAGTCCTGGAGCCAACAGTGTGGATGAGCTGAACGGTGTCGAGCTGCAGATGACAGATGTCCGTAACAGGATCAAACACAAGGAACAGGAGGAGAAGGAAGCAACTGAAGGTAAAACCCACATCACACATTCACATGACTTTGCTCCTAACTACGGGTGGTTACTGGTACAAAACCATTTTTTCTTGTTGGACTGGTACAGAAAAAACGGACCTGAAAAAAAGCAGTGAACAGGGTCTTGGACTGATAAGGAAATGAACCGATTATATCAGCAGGCATTTTAGGGCATACTGTTCCTAGAAAAAAAACGAGCCAAGTTTCAAAAGTTAAACTTGGTCAAAGTTAGTGAAAAGTTGCAGAAATCCAATTTTGATCACTCAGGGATTGTCGCCCAGCCGAAAGGGGGCTAACTTTTTAACCCTGATTTTTAGGGGATCCTTTTGTGAAGAGTTTGTGTTGAAATCTTCTTTTCTAAAAGACTTTCTTTTTTTTTCAGATGAGCTGGCCTCTTCCTTCCGTCCCCTGGGTTTCCAGGCATCCACTCACGACGAGGTCATCCAGAGGTGTGTTGACCAGCAATACCAGTCCCAGACCCAGACCAAAGGTCAAGCAGCCATGGACACTGGTGGACACTCGGACAAGGCTGGGAAAGGGACACAGGTGCAATGTCCAACTTTGTTAGCGTAGTTCAAAGAAATCAACAGAACCCCTGGGTATTGCAAAAATGGAAGAAAGTGCATGTATGCATGTAGGATAGACGTCAGCAAAACAAAAGACAATGTTTGATTTTGGTACTGCAGCAGAACATGTTTACTGTCTTGAGTGCAGTGAAACCAACAATGCCCCCTTCCTTCTCACACATAGGCCACTAAGGAGTTAGAACCAGACAAGACAGAAGATAAGACTACTGTAAACTGGAGCAGCTGGAAGGAGGTGGACACGTCTAAGAAGAAAGAAGAAAGCCCTCAGAAACAGGAAGGAGCACCACCTGCTTGCACTGTGGAGTCTACAGAGAGGGAGACAGTGACCTCTAACAAAGTGGCAGAAGAGTCTACAACAACAAGTGAAAAACTACAGGCACCAGTAAAAAGCACTGCCAGCCACCCGGTTGTTGCAGTAAAGCCCCAGCAGGGACGTGACAGTAGAGGACAGGGTGGGGGGACTACGGTCAGGACCCCGCCGGGTCCACCCCCCTCACATCCGCCGAGTGCACCCCCCTCTCATCCGCCGGCCATGTCTCCCTACATGCAGCAACCCTCAGAGCAGCTTCCCAACATGTATCAGCAACAGCCAGTACAGTACACAGTCACAGCTACAGCACAGTACTACCAGCAGTACACCCCTCAACAGCACAGCCAACAGCAGTACACCCCTCAACAGTACGGTCAGCAACAGCACAGCCCACAACAGTACAACCAGCAACAGTACAGCCAACAACAGTACAACCAACAACAGTACAACCAACAACAGCACACCCCACAACAGTACAACCAACAACAGTACACCCCCCACCAGCAGCACACACCCCAACAGTACACCCCCCAGCAGTTCCCACATCAGTACCCCCCTCAGCATCACTTCATGAACCAGCAGCCCCCTCGTAACGAGGTTCCCCTCACCCAGGGGATGTACATCCCCCCAGACATGCAGGTCCAACCCTACCACAGGATGATGTACCAGTATAACAATGGGAACATATATGGGATGGGAGGGCAGGTCCCTTTGGGACAGGGTAGGGGGCAGACCATGTATAACAACTTTAGGTAAGGATGTAGTGTAGTGTAGCATAGCATAGCGTAGTGTAGTGTAGTAAAGTAAAGTACCAGTATTCTGTAGTGCAGTATCCTGTTGTATAGTAAGTAACCTCCTCTCTCAGAATGTAGTCAGGTCAAAATAGTTACTTACATGAAAGGGCTTGAAAACTCAGTTCACCAAAGAATAGACACAGTAAAGTCACACATGATAGTTATGTAGACCTTTGCCTAGGGTGTCATCCAGGCTTATTATTGTGGTTTAAAGTCGTCAAAAACTGATGTCACTGCAATGTAGCACATTTTGATGATCATTTGTGAAGTGAGGGTTTCAGTTGAAAATGTTGGTAAAGTTTGGATGGCATAAAAAGAAAGACAAGAAAGTCATTGCATGTGGACAGTGTTGACAGTATTGTTTGGGTCTATTTCCATTCCAGACCTTTTTCTGTTTCTTCCAAGGAGTTGTAGTCAGAATAAAGAACTATTTTTGTACCTGTAAGATCATGGACCAAGTAACAGATTAGACCAAAGAAGAATATTTTCGTTACAGTTCGAAAAGAGCAACTGCTTTTATTTTTGTACTTTTTATGTAAGCCATTTTGTATGTTCATTTTGTTGTTGCAAATAACGTTATGACATTAGATGAGTATGTACTAGTAGAGGTAGTAGAGTTTCTTTAGGTTTCTAACAACAAAATGCTTAACTTACTATAATTGCAACACGTCAAGTCGAAGTACTGTTTAACGTACTGTTGCAACTAAAGTATTGGTTAGATGAAGCAATTATCATCCTGGATACAACGTTAATGTCTGGATTATTGGTCTTTTCTTTTTTAATTGTTTTATTGACTTTGTTTTTCATTAGTTAGGTCTTATGTTTTGTTTCAGGGGTTGCACAACTTATCAGTTAAAATGCTAACTCATTAAAATGTTGTTACATTAGATGATAGTGAAACAATCTTTGGTATCTATTAAAACAGACATATGATAAAGAGTGTCTGAATACCTTGATAAAAGGAATGACAGCTTGGTAAAGCTAGTTCACCTTTATCCACAAGGTAACCTCTATCTGTTGTTTTTAGTTAGGGATATCAAGTCAATGGACGGAGGTTTCAAACTGCAACATTTCTAGAATATTGCAGTTTGAAACCAGCATCTGTCGACTTGGAGTCCCGAAATACCCTGTTTTTAAAAACAACGGATATAAGTTACCCTGTGGATAAAGGTGGACGAACTTTACCTCATGGAATTTCAAAGTAGACTGTAGAAGTTGTTTGAAGGTAGATCATAGAATTCATTTAACACAGCTGTTAGTGATTTAAGTGGCCTTTTGATGAGAATAGCAAACTGTTATTAATAATATCAGAAGAACAATATTTTGATTATTCTGATATCTATACAAAAGTTGTACTAGAGTTAGCTTTAGAATCTCCAAAAGAATCACATGAAGGTTGGACTAACAATTGCACTTTTGCCGTTCAATAAAAAGATTTTGGACAAACTTGAAGTTGTCAAGCTTGAATGAGTACTAAGTATAAGATCTTCCACTCCAAACAAGTCTGGTATCAATTCTGTGTTATTTAAACAAAAAAGCAGAATTCTCACACACACAAACACACCAGTTCATGCACACACACACAACAATCATGATGGACACACACACAACGGCTAAATGATGACAGACCTTGTGGCGCATCAAGCAATAACAGTAGCAATCAATGATGCCCTGGATAGCTTTATTTACCAAAGTCATGAATTTGAACTCAATGAAAGTTACAAAACTGTATTGTGTGGTCCTTACGTTACATATGTCAGTCATGCTATGCTTTGTTGGCTAAAACGCTTCACAGAACTAATACAGGGGATGTGTCATATTGCACAGTGCCCCGTTGTACAACATCTATATACAGAAGAATTAGACTCAACAAGACTACTTCATAATGTACGGTTCTTAAAAGTAGACATTTAAAGCACTACAGTCTTTTGGGAGCAAGCTTGGCTGCATTTACTGTGTTATGGTTGCCCAAGCCACTGAAATTACTTTCTGTTTTGACATACACATACTAATAGTGCAAAGTTTAAACAACTCTTTTATAAATGGACCATTTGTGTTTCAAATTTCCTAGTTTACCCTTTGAGTGCTTTTAGGAGACTCTGTTAATTTACACTTCTATAAAAATCTATTTGACACTTAATTGTGATTGAGTCATCTAATACCTAATATTCAGTGATTGAATAGTGTAAAATGAGCACTCTAAAAATTGCCTAGTCCTTACCAACGTACTTAACAGTGCTTTGTTTTTACATTATATACATATTACTTCGAGACGTTTGAGTATTACTGAATACAAATAAAATGTGTAAGGTACAAAGAAAATAGTATATTCAAAATCTGTAATGATAAGTTGCAAGCATTATATTTACATCACCTTAACATAATGTTAATGGTCAATAGCAAAGGAGGGTTGTTTAAATTCTTACCTACCCAATGTTAATGTTCAACATTACCGGTACTATCTTTTTTATGAAGGCTACAAGTTTTTGTTATCCAAAAATGGTGAGAAAAAATGCCGAAGCAGAGTTGGTCTAACTTACCATAAAGTATAGTTAAACGGCTTAGCAATCCTAGTTAGCGATCGGCAATTCACAGCAGGCAACTTTTTTGGGAATACTTGAAAATGAACAAATCTGTGATAAAAGATATGAGTGTCTGACAATGTTTCATTGGAACTTAAATTGTGGAGAAATTAATTTAGTCCAATGGTCTACATGTTCTTAGCTTTTGATTTGATAAATCAGTTCAATAATATCCGCAATAATATACCATTTGGCTCGCCCAAGAGGCGTTGCCAAAAATTTAATTGCAAAGGATTCATCAGTGGTATACATATTTATTCCTCTTTCACGGCCTCCACGGTCGTTTTGAAACCGGTCCGCTCCAGATCCCGTTGGAACCGAATCGCCTGGTGGCACTGCCTGCAGTACCGGAATCGTTGCCCCTGATGATGGGGGCGCTTCTGATCCGTACACTGCGTTTGCTGCTCCCGGTGGGCACGTCTTCTGCGCGATTCCTCTCTGCTGCCATCCGCTGGAGCTGGGCCTGGAAGAAGTCTTAGTGTTAAAACTAGTGTTTTCATGATTTGCTCAAAGTCGTTTATGAAATCAGATATGCTTTTTCTCAGCACAAAGCAAAGGTTACTGAATTTGCCATGTAACTAGTACAACAGAAGCCATCTAATTGCATAACGGATAACCGCACACTTCTAGTAATTGCATGGAATCCCAAAATCCCGTGGTGGTGCGGTGCAGCTGAATAACTTCGGCTTGTTGCACCATTCGGATAACTGCACGAAATGCGCTGGCAAATGAGGTGTGCAATTAAACGGCTTCTACTGTCTCTCTCTTCATTACGATAAATTTAGCCCTATTTTTGGCCAGGGTTCGAAGTTCAAACAATAAAAACTTACTTGTAGACACACGTAATTTGGATGTATTGTTTAGACTAATAGATTGCATATAAAAAAGACACATTCATAACGCAAAATGTACAGAGTTTTAGCGTTAAACTTAACTTGAGAACAAATGATGGATTACCATGTAAGTTTATATATTGAGATATTGGAAAGGGGTTTGATGTTTAATTTTAGGGTATTCCATAGATTTATAGATATCACACATTTTAGAACGTACCTCTATCTCCCGTTTCTCAAATGTGGCGTTCATCCTCTCTAGACTGTACACTATATCAGTGGCCAGGTCCAGCGCTATTGGTAGTAAACTAACCAGCCCGCCGTAATACGTCCTCGCCTGTGAAAAATCATAGCATGAATATGTAAAATTTCCTTCGCCAAAAGCTCGATTCATTCACAGTTGGGACTGTCTATATCTGGTCGCCGGCAGATTTTTTCGGCGTCAAGTTGATGATTTGATAGACATTATGCAACCTAACCACACTTCACAAATGTTATAACTGCAGTATCTATCCCTCTGTAGTGCCCAAGCAGATAAAGCAGATGTTATCCACAAGAAGATGTAGGACCCCGCTCAGCCCCAGTACTTTTCGTGTGTTTTTGTGCGTTTAGTAGTTTTTGTTTACAAAAAACGCATAAAACACTGACCCTCGCCCTTCATCTGCTTGGAAATCAAGACAGATCAATTTGTACACTTTCTCTTGTTATATTAGGATTCTTGGACTTTTCTATTGTATATCTACTGATAAACTAGCTACGGAAACTGCAACTATTTCCATTTAATGTCTACTAGGCGCCCCTCACCTCTGTACAGCTGAGATGATTGAGTTCCTGGTGAGGGAAGCCGACCCTGAGACTGGAGAAGTCGTAGTTGGGACTGAGCATGCTCCGCCACTGTTCCATCCGGGCTGCGGTCTCCGGAGTAGCGCAGGCCGAGAACACCGGGCCTTGGTTCACGGCTAACGTGCGGGGGAGAGAAGATTTCATGTAGGCTGTCAAAGTAAACGGTGGTTTCAAACAACTAGCCTCTACCAGGCCCCGTGGATCGGTGGTCTTATAGTAGAAATTGGACACCGAGGTGAGGAAATAAATGTTGGCCGGTCGACTCCCGTAGCGTACTATCAACTCTAGTTGTCCAATTTCTACTATTAGATCACCGATCCGCGGAGCATGGCCGAGAGGTTATTAAACTACAACATTCTAGAATATTGCAGTTAAATCCTAGAACGGTTGGTAGATCTCTGTTAATATCATCTTCAAAGGTTTCCAAATATTTCGAAACCATGGCACTAAAGACGAGTCATCAAATCGGTGAACAGTGTCCCAAAGTGTTTTTTCTTTGTCAAAGCAAGTTTGTCCAAATATAAAGCTGTAAAATTACCATGACAGTTCGTTGCAATTGTACTTGGCCATGCTGACTTAGTTTTATGGATCCACATGCTCATTGATTTTCGCCTGTGACCTAATAAAATTCCTGGTTAATCAGAAATTTGTACTGACACAGAATCCTGTATCTTACGTATCGAGGACGTCGACTAGAGTGGACCGCAAAGACGGTCAGGCCACAAAACTTCTAGGCTACAGATGAAGAACGCAGGTTCCTTTATCATTGTAGCCACGATTACAGTAAACCTCATTATTCTTTAGCCTGATTAAATCTCGCTTATAGCAGCCCACCCAACATCCATCGGCTTTTAGCTATTACATCCCAAGACAGCAAAGTTTGTGTTACAAAGACTACTATTCTTACCTTCTCTGAAGTCCTCCATGTCCCTGTGTAGGTTGAGGAAGATGGTGAGGATCCGTCTGTCTGTAGCGCTGACTGTGTGTTGGTCTGTGTAGGCCACAACCTGTCCTATCGTCCTGAAATACACAACATCGTCAATAATATGCAGTATGGCATGAGGTTCAGAAATCTCTACTGTAGTACAGGTGTAGTAGACTTTCCTAAGAACGTTAGATCCCTTTGCTCTCCGTACGACAAAGTTCTCTATGTCAGCTATTGGCTCGGGATTTAGGTCCTTCAAAATTGTTTGTACGTTGGACATATAAACATCTAGGTTTATTACCTTCATGAAATAATGGAAATATCGTGTTGGGCGTGCCTGCGCGTGTGTCTGTGTGTGTTTTTGTTTTTATGTTTCCAGATTTTTGTAGTCGGCTTAACTCAAGAAAATCTTGATGGATTACGATAGTATTTGGCATGTTAGTAGGTATTGGGAAGACGAAGGACCTAGGTTGATTTTGGGCCCTTGTATGTGACCTAGGTACTGCAGCAGAATTTCTGCTTTTTGTTGTATCTTTTGACTTAAAAATCGTGTGGTCTTGATTTTTTTGGTGGCAGGTATCTTGTTGAGTGGGTTTTATCAACGCAAAGGTACGGGGCTAAATAAATGGTTTGGTCTGGTATCCAAAACTATGATAGCTGCCAAGCCTCTTTAGAGTCTGAGGACGAAAGAGACACTAGCAGTTTTGGATACCAGGCTGGTCCCCGTTACCTAACCGGCTCCAGTCGCTCCATGTCAGGCACCAGTTCCCGTGCTCTGTCCAGCGCTCGTGTGAAACTTATCAGCTGGTTCTTAAAAGGTCTGTACCTGTAGAGCAAAGGGTTTGTACTTATAGATTAACAATGTCAACGAACAAAGGATACAACCTATCAAAGTAAAAAGTACATTGCACTTTTTCCGTTTTCCAATTAACAGCCATTCCCACACGATTCTCGACAACGTATCCACTGCGACCACTGTCTTAGGAAGACGTCTACTAAGGAAGACGTTTTCTAATAAGAGTCCATTCACATACACGTATACATCGACGTCTAATGCATCAATATCGTACGATATCCTACGACAAATGTGAGTGCATCCTTATACGTAGGCCAGCTATGTTACATTTTCAAACCGAGGCCCAGTCGGGCAGCTTTCGGGAACGAAAAGTATGAAAAAAAGACACCAAACTACACAAGACGTAACGAGAATAGTCGTGGGCGTCATTTTTGTATATTTTTACGTATGCATTTCTCAATTTTTCTTTTCCACAAACAGCAAGGCCGGGCCCCGGTTTGATTGGGAATGTGACGTTAACAGTTAGCCTTAGTGCGCGGTCACATATGTCGTACGATCGTCGTACGATTTTGATGCTGTGGTATTTTCAAGCAGGCTGTGAGAGAACCAACCACCCACAAGAATCCAAGACAGCGTCTTATGCAGCAAGACAGCTGAAAATTGCAGCACACATACATCGCTGCCCTAAAAATGCCGAAAGCTTAATAGCGATCGTACGACGATCGTACGACCTTTGTGACCTCGCCCTTACTTGTAATTGGAACAATGAACCATTATATACTATACGTACTTCTCCCTGAGTCTCTGCAGCTGTGTGTTATAGTTCCCAGCTTGTAGGCTGCCTAGCGGGGCCCTCCTGACACTGGGCCGGGCGCTAGCTGGCCGGGCGCTGCCGGGTCTTCCCCGGGCTTCCGCACTGCACTCCCGGGCACTCCGAGCACTGCTAGGCCGGGTCATCGCTGACTTCGCCGGCTTGATGGGCCAGTACATTGCCTCAGCCGACCCCGACATTTTGCTCTCCTCACAGGATACCTACAAGGGGAGGAAACGTATATGTAAAGAATGTATCTGGCTATTTATACAAGCGAAGCGCTCATGCAAGTCGCGCTATCTTCTCAGGTCTTTTGTGCTCTTAAGCAGAGGTATTTGCGTGGAGAATAACGCGGCCACACCTTTGACACCACTGAAACGTTTTCAATATCATTTCATGATCCTCAGTGCGCTGGATTTGGTGTAGTAAAAAGATAGCTTAAGTGATATTTTCACATTCACAACCCCACTTTCATAATGCCAGAATTAATCATGACTAGACACAATAAGCTGGATCTAAACAGTTTTCTCTTCTTTCTTGTTCCCCTTGTGTACATGTGGTCACGCATAACGTATGCACTGGTAGTAGGACTAGAAAAATAGCATAGTAAGTACATGTGTACATGGTTTTGGTGTCAACAAAAGACGATTATCTTTTCCATTCCTCACGAAGAATGGATTATGACTCTTCACATTCCTTCATTTGACATCTAAAACACAGAAAAATCGTACTTTCTCGCTCGAATACTAGTCAGTGTGAGTTAGTAGACGCCTGTGTGTATATATAAAACTGGTTTTACTACGAAGTAGCTACGACTCTAGGGTTGCTAGTGTGCACAGGTGGTCGTTTGGTGTGTGAGGCCTCTTACAAACCGTGTCAGCTGTAGGCTACTGTATCATAACTCTTACTCCCGAACCTCTTCTGTCCTCTCAGCAAATATCTTGCGGAGAGGACAGAAGAGACCCAGGCTACACAATACGACTGGATACCAGGTTAGCATTATATGTGGCTGAAGAGTAGTTCGCCCGACGAGTCTTCGAGCTCTAAAGGATTTTCGGACATCGCCCGATGTTTTTATTCGAGCTGACTGGGCGATTTTTAGTAATCGTCCTATGTGCGTAAGCAACTGGAGCCTGGGTGTCGGACTACACCCCTCCCCATTCCAATATGGGCAATAATATTTATTATATCGTGCTTATCAGGGTCTAAATAAAGGGGCAGTCCATTCAAGACTTTCCTTGGGAGCATGTTGGCCCTAGATCCGACAAGTTGACCTGTGTGGCCCCCGTGAAACAATCTAAGATCCAGCAACCAGGCTAAGACCACAGATGCCCAATGTATCCGAAAGTAGATTTTCGGATGAAAAATAAGCTCGGCCATCAGACGATTTTGAAATACGACGACCTTATGGCGATGAAGAAATTTGGCCGAAGGCTGTTGACAGTGTGTTCAGCACAGGTGCACAGAGACTGGTATTGTGTTTCATGTGGTGCACCTGCAGAATACGGAACTATAAACCTCCTTGGGGTCGTTAACCCCTGATGCATAAATGGGTACTGTTAAAAATCTTAAGTTATGCGTAAGGACAGACATAAGAAAGGGGATCTTTGTTGATAACCCAGCGCTTTGTTGATAACCCAGCGCTTTGTTGATGATCCAGCTGGTGCTAGGCCGGTTTAAATCAAGCTGTACGAAATGGAATGACATTTGTCATGTCACCTCTTCTGCCGTTGTCAAAACAAAGAAACAGGACTGGTGTCAACATATATTCTCCAAGCAGAGGTTCGGCTTCGGCTGTTTTTTTTACGTGATTTGGGGGGCGTTTTGTTGGACTTTCCATCTTGTGATGTTTTCTCTATGTCTTGCCTTCTTTGCAAACGCCTAAAACACGTCCATAACAGCCGGAGCTAATACGCAATCATACAATGATTCCAACGAATACACGTAAATATGTATGGTGCTTGTTGGTTTTCTTCTTGTCTATGGAGAGGGATTGATAGCAACTTACGCAACTAAGTTATGTACTGATATATATTTTGACCAAGACACAACTGACCTAACTATGCTCTTGTCAGTGAGTGTAGTTGGTTTTAACGTGCTCTAGATTTGCCATCTTCAACAGAGAAGTTTTTTTTTAAATTTTATTAAAGAGTGCTGCAGGTTCATGTACGTTGTGCATAAGCTTCATACTCGGTTAGACAAATCAACAAATGTCTATCCAGGTAATCTGCAAGCAGATCCTACGGTAACGGTAGCATAAGATATTAAAAACTGGCAGAGGAGTGAAGCCCGCCTAAGTGTGTGCATGCTCCGGTGCCCGTCTGACTCCCTTTGGCCGGATATACTCCTCTGCCAGCTTTGATACTATCTTATGGTACCGTAGGATCTGCTTGAAGATTATATCCATGGCCAGGTGCCCCCTCCCCGCCCGACACACTGGTACCAGTCATTTTACGGTTTAAAACTTTGACCAAAAAATGTTGTCAAACCGGATTAGTAGTTCTATTCCGTCATTTGTTACAAGATAATCTGTAATTCTGTGACACTTGTTAAGCTTTAAGACGATAATTACGGGTTATTATTTGCTCACCAGTTTTTCACTCGGAACTGAGTACATTGTGCAAAAGCCGATTGCTTTCTAGGTGTGCAATGTATTTCATAAACCGAGTTTTTGTTTATGACCATATTTTTTTTTATGTCAAATATTGTTTTAACATAATGTACGATGGACCATTGGGTCAAAACCTGTTTTAGCGAAGGAGCTGTGTGCTCACAGCAAAAGGGCTGCGTGCTCGGCGAAGGAGCTGTGTGCTCACAGCAAAGGGGCTGCGTGCTCGGCGAAGGAGCTGTGTGCTCACAGCGAACGAGCTGTGTGCACGCAGAAAAGGGGCTGTGTGCTCGGCGAACGAGCTGTGTGCTCCCAGCGAACGAGCTGTGTGCACGCAGGGAAGGGCCTGCGTGCTAAGCGAACGAGCTGTGTGCTCACAGCGAACGAGCTGTGTGCACGCAGGGAAGGGGCTGCGTGCTCAGCGAACGAGCTGTGTGCTCACAGCGAACGAGCTGTGTGCACGCAGAAAAGGGGCTGTGTGCTCGGCGAACGAGCTGTGTGCTCACAGCGAACGAGCTCTGACCTATAAGGGATCGTCCACTGTACTACAAAACAGGGTGTAAAGGGGTAGTGAACAAGACGCTGGGGTATCAAGTGGTACTCTCCAAGTAGAGGTTAGGCGCCGGCTGGGTATTGTATCTGGTATTGTCAAAAACTTAGGGTTTTGACAGTACCAGATACAATACAAAGTCGGAAACCTGATAAAAACGACTAATAAAAACGTTAAAAAACAACCAGAGCATGCTGTAAAAGCATTTAATTTCGCGGGGATTTAATTTCGCGGTAGCGGGAAAAATGACTTTTCGCGGTGGTTTTAAGTTCGCCGTGAACATTTCTGCATTTACAGTAACCTCTACTTGAAAGGTATACTACTGAATATTTGAACAAAACAAAAAGTAGCTTTTCCTACTTTTCCTTTACATTGTTAGTTCAATCAACCCTATAGCATTGCATACCAATATCCAGGAAGAGATACTGCGATATCAATGCACCACATAAGCATGATAAAATTGTGATCTTCCCAGAAACAGATGTGCACAGGCTGGTTACTGTCTCTGTGTTACTCTCCAAGCAGAGGTTAGGCTCCGGCTGTTTTTTAACGTTATTTTTAAACGTTTTTGTCGGGCTTTCTATTTTGTATTGTATCTTGCTGTATCGAAACCTGGCTGGCGTACTTCAAGAAAAATGACAAAATAGAAAGCCCGATAAAAACGACCAAAAAAACGTTAAAAACAGCCGGAGCCTAACCTCTGCTTGGAGAGTACTCTGTGTTCCTTATCACTTGCTTATCAGCCTGGCTCCTCATGAGTACAGTAGATTAGCTTTATGTACAAGGTTTCTTGCAGTATTGACGGGAATATGACCTCAGCTTGTTGATACCCAAAGAAGAAGATCTCCATTGTGCTCTTTATCTCCAGTCTGCCATGTGCTAACTGATTACCCCACCCCGGGGGACCTACCGGTAGCAAGTATGCTGTTGTTTACAAACAGGATGGTCTAACTAGGGAGGACAACAGGTTACAGCGTGCCTAGAGCGGAATGTTTTGTACTAAATTGTAGGCTAATCCTTTCCATTGCAAACATGAAATAATGACACAAAAGTGTCAAAAAGTGGTAGTAATTCTGAGATTTCTTAGTTTTAGAATATTTCAAATTTGAGCGCAAAAAACTCCGTAGCATAGCTTGAAGAGTATCAAGTGGTAGTCTCCAACAGACTCCAGAGGTTGCTGGAAAAGCGAAGACGTGGAACAAATAGGGGTAAGCCTAATCTCCAAGCAGATTCCTCCGTGGCATAAGAAAGTAACATAAGCTGGGGAAGGTGTTTAGCCGGCAGATGAGTATAATTTGCTACATGTACTAATACAAAGGTCTTCATTCAATATAACGTTAGCCTAAGTTTTCTAAACGTTCTGCATGATTGTGTAGTCGCAGTTGGTGGGTGTATAGAAACCAACTCGGAAAGTTATAATCTCCTTGGTGAAACGCCGTAGAACTGTCGAACCAGACTGCAGTTGCAAAACTGAAGTTCTAAGTTGTAACAAAATATATAATCGTCAATTTAATTAGGACATGAACGCTCCACACACAGTCCCTTCACACTTTTGAGGCAATACATATCGTGACGCTTTTGTATACTATTACTTCTATGCGTCCATATATTCCCATTGTCGCTGTGAGCACACGGCTCGTTCGCCGAGCACACAGGCCCTTTTATGCGTGCACACAGCTCGATCGCTGTGAGCACACAGCTCGTTCGCCGAGCACACAGCCCCTTTTCTGCGTGCACACAGCTCGTTCGCTGTGAGCACACAGCTCCTTCGCCGAGCACGCAGCCCCTTTGCTGTGAACACACAGCTCCTTCGCCGAGCACGCAGCCCCTTTGCTGTGAGCACACAGCTCCTTCGCTAAAACAGGTTTTGACCCAATGGTCCTTCGTAATAATGAGAATCTTCTAGCTCAGGCATTACGTGTCTTTTATTGAACCCTTGCCGCAACATCTGCTTGTCCCTTCGATAATAAGTATATCATTTATTCATTTGATAATAATTGTAATCCCGATAGACCGTCAGTTTCCAGTCTGTGAGCAATTATTCAGTTATGTGTATATGTCCATTTCCAACACTAGATTGAATGGCTTTAATCTGGTTGTATGTTCTATTTTTCACAGTTAGGCCATGTTGATTTGATTATATGGATGACATCCTCCGGGAACTCCAAAACTGATGCGAGCGAGCGAATAAAAAAAAAGTTTGGCCAAAAAAAAAGTTGCCTTCAGTATGAAATCAAAGTGGCCAGGAAGGTTGAACATAGGACTGAACACACATAGTATGGTATACCAACAGTTAGGTGTAGGGACCAGTACATCATACGGGTGCAAAACATTTTTTCTTCTTGGACCAATCCGAAAAAAACAGACCTGAAAAAAAAACACAGAGGAACAGGTTTCGCCAATTACAAAATGGACACACTATGTCGGCAGCCATTTGGGGTCTAACCGGGGGGCCAAGAAGACAACAAGAGCGAAGTCAAGTAGAGTTTATAGTCAATTGCACCATGTTTCTACAGTCAAAGGTACAGAGACAGTTAGCCTTTATTACATGGAGATGGGATTCTAAAATGCAATGGGAGTCCAATAATCCACCAAACAGATCCCTTTGTAGCAAAATTGACCAATTACCATTGTTTTGAGTATTCCCAGTTCTCAAGTTTCCACAGACAATTAGGTCCAGGTTCATGTCCGGACCTGGAAATATCCTCTGGACCTGAATTTTCTGTACTGGTACCTCCCCCAACCAACAATAGATTTTTTTCTGTCCTTTCACATCTTATTCTTTGACTTTAGATTCATTTTGGCATTCTATGGCATTAGTTATCTGTTTTCTGATACTTTTTTTTCAATCTATGGAATATTTGTGCTCATTTTACAGCTGCTTTGCACAATTTATTGTGTGGTCGAAAACCTTTTTTTTTTTTTGGAAATCGCCGAAAATTGGTGCGAGCGCGGATGTCATCCATATAATCAAATCAACGTGGCCTTATGTCGAATATTAAGAAGTTTGCCTACCCTACGATGATCAAGCTTTGGTGTTGGTAGAATACTCGCCCAAAAGAATAATAAAGGATCAAAAACTTGAAATGAAATGTTGAATATTGTCATGATATTCCAAGAAACACACGCCAAACTGCATTAAAGAGCCTTGGCTTCCCACTCCAGACATCTGCTTGGAGAACACAAAGTCATCACTACGGAACGGTTTTGTAAACACCTGTCTTGACGGGGCAGGTACTAGTGACGCTGTAACAACCTCTGTCAACCCCACTGTTGGTCAAGCATTGGTGATCGGTCAATTTGTCGGGAGTTAGTTCCTGCTTGGTTGATAGTTGGACCTTACCTGTACAAATATGTACAAAACCACCCCCTCCCAGAATCGTTGAAAATTATAACAGATATTTTACCTATATACTCCAAATATGGTATAATCAACACCCAATAATAATGTACATGTATTAGGTTATAGGTCACGGTTGCCACATTACATTGAGAAACCATCGTACAAAAACAGTTACTTTTCCCACAATATACATTTTAGTTGTCATGTGTTTACGGAAAAATGCACAGAGAGTTTGATTTGGAATTAAGCCTATATCCTTTCCAAATTAAACGGCCACCGCGACGTTTAACTAATCAAACCAGTGCCGCTAAATAATCAAAGCTACCCTAGAATTAGAAATACCTTCGCTCTAATCGTGCAGACCCACTGCAAAGGAAACCACCACCGAGCTAGTATACGTGAAGGGTTCCTTCTTTGAGTAGAAAATTTTGGTACTACAAGTACTAAAGTTTGCTGAATCGATCGCGTGGTAAGGCAATGTTTACTGTGTCTACTTCACCTGCTGACACGCTATCCTCACGTCTGCTGATTGGAATGCCAACAAACGATCACTATCTGTTCACAAACCGTTGTAATCAGTAAACCAATTTGCACTCACAACTGTTAGTTACTTGCCTAGACTACATAAAGTCAAATGAAAAGTGTATTCTTTGCGCTGTTGAAAACTGTACAAGATTACGAACAATTCCAAAACACGAGCTAGAGTCAACATTACTAAAAGGCTGTTTTGAAAACACTGAAAACATTGTCGAGGTACTAACTATTTGTTTCATCTGTCAACAACAAACACGGCTTGAAAATACTCCTCGAGAAGATATAGTAACACCGAAAACATTGTTTTTAAACAGACAATTGTCTCTTTGAGACAATCTTCATCGTAAGACTAAATTTTTTCCACGGCACAGACCTATTTTTAGGTCGCGCGATTTTTTTTATGATAACGAGCGAAACTACTAAAATATTTAATACGGACACATACATCATTCTCTACGTGAAAGGCCAAGTGCCGAGCTACCTTTGTCCCCTGTGACAAAATGTTGTTCCTTACGGAGACTTATGGGTGAAGAGAAAGCAATGATTAACGATGTTAGCTCTCAGGTTGTCCTACTATTCGGACAGTTGACGTAACGTTAACGTTAGTATATATACAAGCAAAGAATTTGAATATACACTGGCAAGGGGGTCACTTTTCTTGCCATTCTTCTTGCTTGAGCAAAGGTTGATTCGGTTGAAGGGTGCTCTCAAAAAAACCCTGCACCTAGACAAACATGCCCACCCCTACCAAAGGGACTAAAGCACGCAAACACTTACCGCTACACAATGCGCGGAAATCCTCTAATGAAAACTGAGGATCCGGGCGTATACCCACGTTAGCTGCTATTCGTGATCAAGCTAGTATATCTAAAATTACTTAATCATATCGTGGTTATACCTGGAGTATATCATAGAGTTAGGTTATATCACGGGTACCGTAATTGATATGCTGTTGCCGTGTATAGAACAAAAAACAAACCTCTTGAGAGCACCGACATTCAAGCCGATTCTAAAGGTACCTGTTCTTCACGAGTGGTGCACATGAATAGGGCCACACTGACATAGTATAGTACAAAGGAGATCTTAGATTCCCCTTAACTATGCCCTAAAGCAACCCCTTGCTTTAAGACCGAAGAACTTCAAGAAGATCACACAGCTATCGGCAACACAGCGGGGGAAAGTTTAATTATGTTCCACCGCTTTGCTGTAAATTTGGATAACAGGTTCAAATGTCTTCCGACTTAAGAAATGTTTGTTTTCGTTTCTGTCAGGAAACAAGTGTATTTAAGGTTCATCTTTTTCTCAGAGTGCATACAAAACACTCGGTTCATATTGACTTTGTAAGCACGGTATAAACAGTTAATAAAAAGTGACAGTTTTGTTGTTAATTATCTGGCTACCTCTCTCCAAGGGACCTTGCGTAATCAAATTTCGAAGAACTGGTCTGTTTATAAACATCGTTTTCAAGGTGACGGGTGAAATCACAATGGCTCAAGGTTTGGGTTTCAGAAACCAAGACGGCAAGTTCTTTCCTCACTACGGGTGACCAAGGATTTTAACCTCCTTGGCGGTGACAAATATCTTACGACATGATTCGTCAACTCGACAGCACTTACGTACAAGACAATGACACCCGGCAAAAAAAATCACGTATGACCACAATGTGTTTTCTCTAGAAGAATTTCAGGCAAAATCATAGCTAGCGACGAAAGACTTAACGCCACACACAGACATCCTAACTTAGGTGACTTCACTAATTGTTATTCCATCCAAATTTTCTCACCTTTCTTGATGTTTTGTGGCGGCGCAGTTCCCAACTGTAGCGTACAGTCCAACCACTCTTTACCTGTGATCAAACCTTACCTGGTTACCGTTGTGTCTATTGACGTATTACACTGTCACAGGTCCCTATCGCTAACGGTATATCACGTTACTACTGTATGTAAGAGAGGACTCCCACCTGACAAAGCTAGGACGTCTCCTCTTGCTGTGTCGCTACGGGCGCTCCGTAAACCGGGACAGTTTGAACAGGTTGTGACACAACTCTAATAGACAGACAATGGTTACTCATGTGAGGGCCCGCGGGAATACCATCCTGTTGTGTACGCTAGCAACGGGAACTAAGGGCTTTGTTGTCCCGGGCACGGTTCATTTGGTAGGGGTGGCGACCCTCTCCCTTTTCGGTTCGGCTACCCCCAGCGAGTGCGTTCACTGAGAAGAATTTTCGGGTTAAAGTAGACAAACAAAAATCCAAGGCTACGTTGGAAGGACCGTGCCATCGGGCACACAGAAGCAGTAACGTTGCTAGGTGATAATGCACGTCTTATGATATGCAATAAATTTTGTGAACACTACTGGGTTACAGTTTTACAATTGACAAAATAAATGGTAAATTTTGCAGAACTATCTCTGCAACGTTATCCGCATTTACAATTAGCTAATTTTGTGTACAAATGTATTGTTGATATCCCCTGGGTTTTGGTGGAGAATATGATATCCTCAATGATGTAATCAAAGTGATTGATTAAAGCAAATCAAAAAGTCAGACTCAGAACACGTACTGACAGGTCACCCTGTACTTCTTATATGTTCCGCCAGAGGGGGCATGTGGCGTTCAGGTAACATCAGAGCAGGTGCCAAACTCATTCTTCTGGGTGCGCCAATTACGTAACATTTGACGATGCTGGAGAGAACAACGCCCTTTTTAAACCATACATATTGGTCAGCAAAGATATTCAATCCCTCTGTAACTCATATGGTCACACAAAGAATGTCATTCGGTGTCAGCTGGCACAGGCATGTACAATTGAATAGGGTATTTATGGCAAAGGTAGACTCTTTCTTCACATCAGTGCATCTGACATCTGTTCCCATTGTTTCGGTCTCAGTCATACATCGCTGCCAACGTTTGTCTTGGGGCAGTCACAGCGTAAAAGTGGTAATGCAGTCATATGAATGCAAGAAAACAACCTTATGTTAAGGATATAAAAGAAAATTGTTTTATGTTGCAATTCTATAATTCAAAATAAAGCGCGTAATACCAACAAGCTTTCGATCAGTCTTCTGATCCTTATCAAGTTGATATCATATCATATCATATCATATCATATCATATCATATCATATCATATCATATCATATCATATCATATCATATCATATCATATCATATCATATCATATTGGTTTGTTTGAACTTTATTTGCCTTGTCCCCACCGATGAGTCATGTAGTAAAACACATAAACATACGTACTGGAGAAATTACTACACATGTAGTAAGTAGATCTAAACAATTAAGAATCACACATTTGTCGATAAACTAAACCTATCGAGCATAAAATACAACACATTGGTAACAAAACAAAGAAACTGTCGATCAATCAATTTAATCATTGGCATCTCTATTTGTTTGCTTATGCAAGACACTCGCTTCTGTGATTTTCTTCGCAGTATTTCCTCCATAAGTAAAACCATCTTTCCTTTTTGTTGTTTGTATTGTATTGTCGACATTAGCCTTATGACAATGACAATGAGAATGATTTATTTGTAAAACATCGATATCGCAGCCTATAGAATTGTGCGATAATTTACAAGGGGTAGTGCTCACTTAAAACATCTAACAAAGAATAAAACGCGTTCAAATGACTTTGAAAACGCAAGAAAACACTCTAGGTAATTTAATTGGATTATTGCGGTCTCAAATCCAATATGGGTTCGAATTGATCATGAGTTCTTTGAATTTGAGAAATTGCCTTTTACCCTCACTTGCGGGTGTTTTGCCATAGTATTTTGCAAAGGTGTCCTATCATAACGTCCTTGTCTAGATCTAGCCACATTTTTCGCATCGCAAATGTCTGATACAAGAGAAATTATGAAAGAAAACAATTAATCAACAATATTATTACTACGTCTATGAAGGTAAGACATCCAACAAGACAACGCTTCAAAATACAAAAGTTGTTCAAACAACTGAATAACAATTTTTTTAAATGGACGTTTCAGTCACTGTCTATAAAGACATCACATGCTGTTGCCTGAAATATCTGACCGTTTGCAAAGCTATCTTATTGAGTAAGTTTCATATTGAATAAAGTTTTACCTAGCTTCATAGCCACACATGTAGCAAATATTGTATTAAGAAATAAGCGATCATTTGACATTACTAATGTTTTATTATTGAACAGGTGACACAACAGATTCCAAAACGTTTCGTCACCATTTTTATTTAATTCTTCGGCATTGTTATCTTCCTCATCACAGTTCACGGACGGACGATCGTTGACACCTTGTTATTGTTACATAAACGTGATTCACACCACGTATTCCCAGGTGAGCAAGAAATAACGACATATGAGTCATGATTGTCCTCAGGTATTTCCGGTATTTCAAACAGTGGGGACAATCCATTTATCTATGCGAAAGTTTTGATAACTGGAGAAGAATCAATCACACAAATGCCAAAGAATAACATATTCATACTGTTTATTTTAAACCTGATTTGATGTGGAAATAGTCCTGATTACAGTGGTGAACGGTCCCTACACGTTTAAAATCAGACCCCTCTTGTACAACTAGTGGCCCGTCCCCGTGTGGTAACCTTTAACCGCCGCCCATCCCAGCTGTTTCGTCAGTTGTTGATACACGCCAACGTCTCCGGGTTTCGTTATTTTTTTACTCGGCCAAATCGGGAGCATGTCGCGGCTGTGTGGCCTCCAAAACCCCGGCAAGTAGCTGCTACATCGTTCGGGACGAGTTCTAGGGGAAGGAAAAATGTCGTGGCGCGTGGCGAGGTTTGCGGTGGTGTTGGCGGCATGTTTCTGGGCAAGGTGAGAGACAACTATGGAAGTGTGAAGTGTACACATGTCCCTGCGTTTTTTATTTCCTGTTGTACTGTGAAGTACGCGTGCCATGCACTAGCTACACCGCCCTAGTTTATCTAGGGAGTGTCTACTGTTGTTGTTTGGCGGATTTTCAAGTTGCAAGCATGCCTACTACTAGTACTAGATAGATTTACACATCGGTGCGATCGTTTCTCTTTCTCGGGCGCATAGCGTTCATCGGCCGCCGATCAAAATTTTTTGTCGCTCCGTTTTTTTCGGGCTTGTCCAACATTCCTCAAGCTTATCACCAATCCTAATAGGAGGGTCTGCATGGGGGGTCCTGGTAATGCTTAACGGTGAATTCAAGAGGCCCGGTAACGCTTAACGGTAAATTCAGGAGGCCCGGTAACGCTTAACGGTAAATTCAGAAGGAGTTACAACGCATAACACTTAAAAGTAACATTGACGTGCATTCCTATTCATACAGCGCTAGAGTAGTTATATCAATTGGGTGAAAATATCCAAATAATGACATTGTGAGAAGCAAAAGGTGCCCAGAACCTGGAGGAATGACAGGGACAATGTCCATGACATCTGTAAATTGACGGAGGCAGATCTAGAGTTCCCGGCCCGCCACAGAGACGGCGCCAGCAAGTTTCTTATGGAGGGATTGAACTATTGTTTCAGCACAAGGAGCGCCGAAAGTGCGACGCATCCCAGGGGGTCCGGGGGTATGTTCCCCGGGAAAATTTTAAAATCAAGACCCTCTTAAATGCTACTTCCTGCATTTTTCCGCAAATTTTGCAGACCGACTAAGCCAGGTTGATTTTGACATTTTCATCAAATTACACATGGTTATAGATCGTTTTCATGTGACGTCACAGTCACGTTCGAACGTTCGAACGGCCATGTTGGATGATAAGCTGCTCGATCTCCACACGGCTGTGTGTTGCACGTGGTGGGCCCGTACATGGAAATAAGTTTTTTTTGTTATTATTTACAAACGGGCTGGTTGTTCGATGTGCTAACTGCGAGTTCCATGAACACAGGATACAGCGTACTCGCCGTTTCTACCTAACAACACAGAACTTTATCCCTTTTTAACTCGATTGAATCACTATTCTAGCGGCCCGCCAACATGGGTCCCCGTGCGGAGTTTGTTCATCTGTGATCAATTGTTACAAATTTAGTCGTTTTTTTGTACGTAAAGACGCGGTATTTTAGAAAATAGTACTCTCCTCTGGAGGAAAATAGTTTAAGAGTCATTTCATGGAATACGGCCCATCTACATTTCGTTATTCTAGTTAGGCCATGTTGATTTGATTATATGGATGACATCCTCTGGGACCTCCAAAACTGATGCGAGCGAGCGAATAAAAAAAAGTTTGGCAAAAAAAAAAAGTTGCCTTCCGAGTATGAATTCAAAGTGGCCAGGAAGGTTTAACATAGGACTAAACACACATAGTATGGTATACCAACAGTTAGGTGTAGGGACCAGTACATCATACGGGTACAAAACATTTTTTCTTCTTCTTGGACCAATAAAAAAAAGACCTGAAAAAAAATGAGAGGAACAGGTTTCGCCAATTGCAAAATGGACACACTATGTCGGTAGGCATTTGGGGTCTTACCGGGGGCCAAGAAGACAACAAGAGCGAAGTCAAGTAACGTTACAGTTTATTTTATAGTCAATTGTACCAAGCTTCTATAGTCAAAGGTACAGAGACAGTAAGTTAGCCTTTATTACATGGAGATGGGATTTTAAAATGCCAGTGGGAGTCCAATAATCCACCAAACAGACTCCTTTGTAGCAAAATTGACCAATTACCATTGTTTTGAGTATTGCCATTATTTATTCTCAAGTTTCCACAGAGAGTCAGGTCCAGGTTCAGGTCCGGAATTGGAAATGATACTCTGGACCTTAATTTTCTGTACTGGTACCTCCCCCTACCAACAACATATTTCTTTTCTTTCTGTCCTTTCACATCTTATTCTTTGATTTTAGCTTTATTTTGGCATTCTTTGGCATTAGTTATCTGTTTTCTGATCCTTTTTTTTTTCAATCTACGGAATATCTGTGCTCATTTTACAGCTGATTTGCACAATTTATTGTGTGGTCGAAACTTTTTTTTTTTTTGGAAACGGCCGAAAATTGGTGCGAGCGCGGATGTCATCCATATAATCAAATCAACATGGCCTTATTTGCACAATGAGCATATACGTTTCCCACGTCAGAGGTTGAACTTCTACCTCAAGTCAAGTCAAGTGTAGTGACAGGTTAACCGGTTAGACAACATCTTCAGACAGGGTGTGACACGGGCAGGTCAGCGCTGCAAGCTTAAAGATCTCTAACTTTGTCACCAACTTTGTCTCACAGGTGGGAATATATTTACTGTGTACGTTCTAGTTGAAGAAATGAAGGTTGTCTTCTGTCGCAGTGAGCAGGGTTTGAAAAGCTTCATAGAATGCATGCGCAAGTTACCACGCACACATATGCGTAGCTATTATTGTAGAAAATATGTAACGACCAAACCTTAGCCTAAGGGAATTCTTCTGGTTTTCATAATGGCGATACGATCGAATGTTTATCTTGTTCTTAGTTTAGCGTATTGGGGGAGAATACAATAACGTTACGATGTCGAGGTGATGTACAAGTTGGTGGGGTTAAGACGTTGTAGTCCAACTTTGTCGCAGTATGGCTGAAAATACGTAGTTTGGGTTGTTACATTTTGCACTAGATGTGTTTACAAAATCTCTCACTGGCTGGGTTTAATGAGGGGAGCGGAAACTGTCGGGCAAGGAGAGCGTTTTTAGTCAGGCTATGGTTACTTACGAAGTAGTTGAGTCAGACCGTACCTTTCAGGACGAAAGACAAGTCGTATTGAAGCTAGTTTTTCGATTCGAGCTGGGAAGGCAGGAGACGTTGCAATATAAGTCCGGGGAAATTTGGACCGTCTGAAACGCCATTTACTGCCCTTTTAAGGACAGATTTTGCTGTAAGACAAAGCTAAATCAGATAGAACATTTTCTTAGAGAGAAAAGTTTGGTTTTTTTGTGCGAAAACCCACGCCCCCAATATATTTTCGCAATGTAGTCGTAAGTGCCAAAGGCGCAAGCCGTCGCAAGGGAGAAACCTCATTTTCTGCATTCTAGGAGTACTTTTTGCCCGAAACTAAGCTTGACACTGAAATCTGTAGGAGTGATAAAAGACTCCGAAGTCCGGGAGGCTCAGAGAAATTTTGAAATATGGACCCTTTGAAAGGCCATTTCCTGCTTTCTCAGGGGTGTGTATAACGGTTTACGAAGAATTTCTTGGTAACGCTTAACGGTGAATTCGGGATAACAAATAACGATTAACGTTAAATTAAAATGACCAATTACGCTTCACGAAGAATATACCGATAACGATTAACGGTGAATTAAAGCGGGTCAGTAACGATTAACGGTGAATTAAAATGGCTCGTAACGCTTAACGGAAAAAGGCATGCAGACCCTCTAATAGCAGCCTACACGGAAGGAAATGCTTCGACCCATTTTTGGGTGTGGATGTGTGGATTTTTGGCAGAAATCGTGGCCACAGCTGTTATGGGTGGGGGTGGGGAGGGGGGCGATACATGATGGGAACATCAGGAGTTCCCCCTACTGGTAACTGCATCATAGCGAGTAATGAATTTGTCACGCTTTTCGGTTCGGGGATCAACTTCAGGTCATTTTGCCATAAGAGAAACCTTGATGCCATTGTAGAAACAAAACCCTCACTGTCTGGGGTCACCTATCCACTGTCTGGTCTAGCTTGGCAACACTGTATATTTTGTTAATTTTATGAGCTAAAACGTGTTAAGTAGAGGCAAGAGACTGGCAGTAACATTTCCTGAAATTGAGATACAGTATTATGTTGTCACAATTTTCTGTGTTTCAAGGAAGGAAGCCGGAAATATTATGGTGTATATATATATATATATGAGCTTGTACAAAAGATATGCTGTACTAACATTTGAATAATGTTCTGGGGGAATTAGGAGGCCTCCTATAACATTACAGGTACTTAGTATTTCCTCATTGAGTCTTTGGAATCTAGTTTTTTTACAGCTTTTTACTTAGCTTTTAAATTACAAAGCTGGCATGTTTACCATTTAGCAAAGTGAAACAGAGAATGGGATAAACTTTTTTTTTGAATTAGTTTTTTTGTATTAAGTTAAGGTAGGGGTTGTACACATGTCTTTTTTATAAGTTATAGAGACTATATCTACCCATGCATTTTTGTTTTCATCTCCTACAGTACTCGTTTACTGTTCCAGTAAAGTCCAACTCTACTCTAGCTCCTTTACTCTCTCATTCCAACTTTGTCCCTATAATCAAATTTAAGCTATTTACTGATTGGACCAAAATTGTTTATTTTTCTGGTATTTCTGCAGGGATTTTCAGTGTCCCAGGAGGGCCAACCTTCCACAAGTGGTGGTATTTAGACAATATCACATTCCTTTTCCCCAAGTGCCCATCATCTGTCCAAATGTCTGTTGTTTCTTCAGCAGACCACACTGCCAGACCACAGCTGACTTTTGCATGTTGTCGGGGACTGTACATTACGTAGGAAGGGATTGGAATGTACTGAGTGATACTAATATAGTACTGATACTATTAAATAGTAAAAGATTCTCTCACTCTGTCCAGAAAATCTAAACTTCATGGCACAAAGTTGATGAAAAGGTATTTTCCTGGGCTCAAAATGACAGATTAACGTAACAAATTAACTATATGAGCTCCCAAACAATTAGTGGGAAAAATTAAAGCTTGAGACAGTCCTGAGCGAATATTTCACGATCTACAGTATTTTTCTTGAACGATTTATCCTGAAAATGGAATTTCATTAGATTTAGAACCCACCTTGTGTCAAGCCAAGTATTTTTTATACTTTTTTACTAAAATTTAAAAATGTCATACCCTGTTGATGTGCAAAGGTTAGGTGTGGCAGGTACTTTCAAAATGCCAATGTTGGTAGTAAAGCCAGCTGCTAAAATGCTAAGTGCCTGTTAAGTTGGTGTGGCACCAAAGATCACATAGTGTATAAGCCACACATTCCTTTTCTCCTGAGAGACAACAATTACATTGGCACCTGCTAGGGATTTGAACCCCAAACCTCTAGTCTTGATCCCGCCACTCCCTTCTACCATGTCTGTACAGTCCCAGGTTATAAAGCTGTAGCAGAATATGACACGTATGATGGAGTGTTCCCAAACCTGCCATGGTCTACTGGCTTCATTACTCTGTCTACTGGCTGTGCTGGAAATGTCACAGAGAAACCTGTTGGCACAGGATTGTCAACAGGTGCAGGTGGAAAATATCATCTTCTTTGCAGGGTTCTAGCCAGGATTTTATTTAGCGTAATGGCAAGTAATGGCGAGGGCAAAGTGACCAATCTGGGATGGTGGTGTGGAAGAGGGATCTTGGCCCTTCCGCAGTGAGATTTTAAAAATGTAGAGTAAAAAGTTGGCATTGTATTATGGGTACCCGTGAGGTTAACTCTGTCAACATCACATGTAGTTTGAAGGATTTGAAGGATTTTTGTTCAGTTTGTAATGGTATATCATCATTTTTCATATTTGATTGAAATTGTTCAACTGAACTTACTGTTTACAAAGTAAATTTTGAAAATTAGCGCAGCAGTCTTCATTTTAGCATGGTGGTCACAAATTATAGCATAGTTTTAGCTAGAACCCTACTCTACGTACTGTAAATCATAAAATATTCACGGATGCTTCATGTTTATGGTTTCGGGATAGGGTTATCACAGTGATGCAGTGGATTCGGCAAAATGATGCTCTGTCTCTCATACCTTTGTTTTAACTATGAATCTTGTCACAGGGGCTAAGTAGTAACAAAAGAAGAAGAAGAACAGTCCTCCAAAACACACATCACCTTTAACTTGAATCTGGCTGTAACAGTGTTACAGTGTGGTCTAACTCTGAACTTGAAAAATGCAAACTTTCAGAATGAGAGACTCTACATTGAAATAAAGACTAACTCTCAGTCTGTGTGGTCTAACGGGCAACTTTTCCCAGTCTGTTATATATATAAGAAGTCCAAACAGGGTGGTCTGGTCTGCAATGTAGAGAGGAAGTATTTGTTCTATTTCTGGTCAAGTTTATCCTTTCCTTCCAGCCAAAGGATAAACAGTACTTAGCATCATTAATACGGATCATTTCCGCCCTTTGGGGACCCTCACTTGACTTTGAAGATTTATTGACATGATTTGCAGAGGGCACCCAATATATTTTGCCAACTACAGTTTTCCCACAGGTAGAAGTTAAAAGGAGTTTTTCAGCTAGGGATTAATTAGATATCCACCTACAATTAATAACTCCCGCTGGGCAAAACTCCTGCTGCATGAAAATTCTACCTGGGCTGCGATGATGAAATATCCTAGGGCCAACTCCGATCGGGGTCTCTCCTAGTAGAATCGCCGATTTTCCTAGGAGAGATCCCGATCGCAGTGTGTTTCCAATATCTTAGCATCATTTGAGTTTGGATCGAAGTTGGCCCTAGGAGAGACCCCAATCGCAATCTATACTAGTAGAATCGTCGATTCTCCTAGGAGAGACCCCGATCGCAGTCTGTTTCCAATATCTTAGTATCATTTGAGTTTGGATTGGAGTTGGCCCTAGGAGAGACCCCGATCGCAATCTATACTAGTAGAATCGTCGATTCTCCTAGGAGAGACCCCGATCGGAGCTGGCCCTAGGACCAGCTCCGATCGAGATCTCTCCTAGGAGAATCGACGATTCTACTGGATCGACATCTCTCCTGTGACATATATATGATGTACAATGTGGATTGTAGAATGGACAGATAGAAGACTGTGATCATCCCTTTACACTGGTATAGGAGCAGGTTTATCAAAGATTTGAAAGTCAAGAAGAATTACTCAATTAGGGTAGGTGGCATCAGGTTTTTTGTCTCCTGTCACCAAGCTTCTCAGTAGTTGAGTTGTGTTTAATTATGTAGAATGTGTTTGGGGACAGGTTTTAGAACTGCTTATTTTACTAACCAATTCCTTAATGCACAGACTGGCTACTGTCCATTATCACTCTATCACTGTAGGTTTGGTCAGTATCAATGGTATAAACATTTTATTAGTAATCATTTATTAAATAGTAATGTGTGTCGTGGCCTCACACGATGAAATTTCGAATATACTGGTACTACAATATTTTTACAGTATTTGATCAATGTTCTGGAGTCTTAGTATACATTGGTGGGGCTTGTGTTGAGATACTGTAAATCATGAAATGTTCACATTAGTTTCATTATCTCCTCTTCTCAACAAAATGTATACATTTCAATTGTATTCCATTTACAGTCACTATTGTACCAGAGTCAGAGTTTCAGCTGTATGGTGAAAACTGAAAATCTACTTCCGAGTAGTACTTCGTTCTATTTAAAATCTAGTGCCTGCAAAAATGAACGACTTTACAGCAGGTTGTAGCTCACAGTGTCAGATATACTTGTCATAATTTTGGCACGCTGTGACTGCAATGCTGTATGCACATTTCTCAGATACCACGTCTGGCCTCTGGTGTAGATGGGTTAAGTGCCAAGATATCAGAAACTGTTATTCCTCAAGCTCTCCTTTCCTGAAACCCAGCCCTTAATGTCTGTAACAGTGAGGTTTTATGCCAACAATGTGTAAGGATCTGTTCCAACATTGTCACAATGCCAACTTTGATGTGGCACTGTTAAAGAAAAACAGAGATGTCTAGCAACAACCTGTCAAAATTTGATACAAAGTAAGTGATAGTTACCATGCACCAAAACAGTTACATGGGGAATGTTGGGCTTGTTCCCAGAAGTATTATCTTACCAGTGGTAATGGCGCTTGCCATTGACGTGCTAGTTTTACTCTCCATGGCATTGGCTGTAATCTGTAATGTTGCCTGCCATTGACGTGCTAGTTTTACTCTCCAGACCACAAAGCTCCACTATACAACCTCTTACTGTCATTTTGGCTTTATTTTTGTGATAAGTGAAGTAATTATCTGACAACTTCAGGTTCAAGGATAGGGCAAGTCTTAAAAATGATCAAATGAGGCAGCTGCGAAAGATAAACAAATATTTCAGCTGCCACTAGTTGAATGAAGGCCAAATTATTCTGGAGTCCAACTGCAAGGTCAAATTCAGACAAGAGATATGCCATGCTGATAGTCCAGAATATATGAACATATTTGGGTTTTGCCCAAGACTGGAAGAGACAGAGGGTATTTAAAGGTCAACTGGCAGTTGTTAGTATGATCTGGGGTATCAGAGTAATACCTTCAAAGCCTGCTTCAGAAATCCTTTGAAAGCTTTGCACTATACTGGCCTTTTGTGAAGCTTGTAGATCACTGTAGATGGGATCATGGGGATGGGAGGGATCTTGTGAGGGGCAGTTGCTAGGATAAATTTGAAAATATTCTTTTATGTGAGCTTATCATAAGCAAGTTCCGATAAGCAAAATAGTTACGTAAAATGTGAAGACGAAAAGAAAATTTACTGATATTTTCACAAAACTCCTAAAATAAGACTTTAATCCTTATTCTTTGCATTGGTAGATTGTATGGTTACCATATTACTTTTAATGGATACTCTAGACATGTATACTCAAAGGGAAGGCAACAGTAGCCATGTTGTATCAACAATGTGGTTGTAGCATAAACAGGTCTAGTATGAAATCAGATCCCAGATTTGACAACCATACTGTAAATGCAGAAATGTTCGGGTTTTTTTTTTCACGAAATTTAAAACCACCGCGACCATTTATCCATTATAGTATGAGACTGCAGTCTATGGCCCTATCGTGAACTTAAAACCACTGCGACACTCCATTTTCCCGCTACTATGAAAGTAAATCCCCACGAACTTAAATGCATTTACAGTAATGTCTTAAGATAAAAAAAAATATATTACTCAGTGGTTATACAAGTCCCTCAAGAGTCATAACTATAATTGCTTTTATGCTTTGTGATACATACAGGCCCCATGAGATGACATACAAAATGAAAATTTCCCCATATCAGTGTAGTATTATCTGTTTATTTTCATTATGGCTGATCTGGACTGGCTATGATTTGCTTATATTTGGAGGCACAAATGCTGCACAATCCCAGGGCAAAGTGCTGTTCGGGCAAGTGCATGTCCTACCCCACTTGTCCGATCGGGCAAGTAAGATTTTTCCATTGATTTTAGTGCAATTTTGATATACTTGTTACTTTTTACAGTCATGACATCAAGCAATTGTCTACAGAGAATTCCATTACTGGAAGTGAAAATGCATATACTAGTAACAGTGACATTTGAATTTTGGGCAAGTGAAAAACTGGTTCGGGCAAGTACATTTTTTATGTGCTTGCCCGATAGGACAAGTGGATTTTAGAAAACTTGTTCAACCCTGAATCCAATCATCATGTCTATTGTTTACCCCATGTGTTTCCTTGTGTTGCAGATTTGATATGTTCCAGTGCCAGTCCACAGACAACTGTGTCTCTCACAACTGTACCAACGGTGCCACATGTGTCAGCAACAACTCCACCTCAAACTATACATGCTTATGTCCAGAAGGTAACCATGAATTTGAAGTACACTGTACCAGCATTCATTCTATTAGCCATATGTTCACTGTTTACAAGAGTTAAGAAAATCCTGCCCAGTTTTACTGAGTTAGACATTCTCTGGTTCCAGACATAAACTTACTACTTAGTTTAACTATAGGTGTTCAACAGTTGATGGAAACAGTTAAAATCTGGAAGAACATTTGCATGGTTTATTTTCATAGTGACCTCAAACCACAAAATCATGACATTGCAAGTACACAATATGTTTTTTACTGTTACAGTATTGTTTTGACATAACACTTCCTTTCCACTCCTACTGAAAATTTAATTCCATGCAAAAATAAATGGATTTACAGTTACATGTAGTTAATTACAACCCACAGTACACTCTTTTGGTCTTTGACATCATATAGAACACTTGAGAAGGTAAGGAGGTCAGATATAGATGTTGATAGTATATAATGATACTGTATATATTGCGTTAGCATGATAGGCAAACAGAGAAAAGGTACAGACCACAGATGACATAACGTAGGTGTTGATGCAACTTCACGTGTGGAGTATATACTAAGATTGTTGTATTGATGACTAGACATTGTTTTGTCCAAAGTTTTCATAAACATCTGTCCCATTGTCACTTGATACTTTCGTCAGCAAAAAATATATTTGCAGCCAAACAAACTTCTTTCTTCCATGTTTATTCAGGCTTCGCAGGAGACCTATGTCAGATTACAGACTATTGTGCCAGCAGACCATGTTATAACAATGGCAGCTGTGTGAACCAGCCAGGTGGCTACAGCTGCAGCTGTCTCTCAGGCTACCTGGGGCAGAACTGCGAAGCAGCTGTCAGCCGCTGTGCTACCGACAAACCCTGTCAGAATGGAGCTTTGTGTCAAGATTTGACACAAGGTCAGTAGTTGGTCATCTAACAGTTGATAGAAACTGTCTCCACCCCTAAGGCATTGCCAAAAATGGGTTGGATTTAATATATGTTCTTAAGGTAAGTGTAATGGATAATAAGAATGAAATTCAGGGAAAACATATTTTCTGATAGACTATACTTTTATTGCTTAGTTACTTGTCAAAACCTTTTTCATCAGTGAAATGGATTGTAATTTTGGTGTTTTCCACTAGGTGGCTACCAGTGCTTCTGTAAGCAAGGCTACTTTGGAGAGAACTGTTCGCGAGAGATTGATGAGTGCGCCTCGAACCCCTGCGGAGGCAACGAGACCTGCCACGATGTTGTCAACGGTTACGTCTGTCAGTGTCCAAGTGGTGAGACCCTTACTTGTGACTTTTGTTATTTTCATACCTTATTTATGCAGTATTCAGTCATATAGATGTCTCAATGTTACTTGCACAACAAAGTCCTGGTAACTTTTGCCAAGAAGGTTATGTTTTGGGTAGTGTTTGTATATGTACCAAAACTTTATCAAGAACAGAGACATTTGTATGTGTGTAGATGACTACCATAACTCTAGAACACCTGGATGAATTTGATATTCAGTATGTTGGTAGATCTTGATGAGACCTCAAAATGATTCCCTTTTGGGCCCCCTAGTGGCTTGTTATGACACTGCAGCGGAAAGTCCGGTTTTGAAATCCTGTCCTTAAGACGTTTTGTCAGGACTTATTACAGAACAACCGCTAGTACTAGTTTGAGCCTCATTCAATCTCTTAAATTTGCATCGGTTACAGCAGAACTCAGCAGTGACAGCTGCCAAACCGACCCCTGCACCTGGAACAGGTGCGAGAACGGTGCCACCTGTACCAGTGCAGGTGAGAACTACACCTGTGGGTGTGGGGAGGGGTTCCAGGGAGCCCACTGTGAGATGAACATTGACGACTGCACCAATGCCACATGTGAGCAGTATGAAGTGTGCACGGACCTTGTGGCAAACTACAGGTAAGTTTGCTGTGTTTGCAAAGCTATAACATATACTTTGTTCAAGTTTTGTGATAGCGAAAACATGTCTTTTATTGGCATAACTGCTAGGACAATGAAGCTCTCATAGAAAAGTGGAAGACTTTTACTATTCACCAGACTGACAAGAAAGATTACAATCTTTAGAATATCCTTACAGTCCTACACACCCCAAATACTAGTGTATATAACAAGTATGCTACTTTAACCTATGAATTATTTATTATGACACAATATGTTGTGTATTATATAGTGTAACACTTATCCCTACATTTGACCCACAAGTGGCATCTAATGGCTGAGTGGCTAGGTTAATGCTGTGTCGATAATGGATACACAGCCAGGTAATAAGATACTCCATAAAGTAGTTACTCAAGCAACTGGATATGATTTTCCAAAATCATATCTAGTTGTTTGAGTGACTGATTTTTGGCATTAATGCTGTGTCTTGAAGAAGGGCACAACTTTCCTCTGCATAGGTGTAAAATCGGTACCTGGATTCTGTTGGGGAGGTAAAACGTAGTGGAGGAAGAGGTATGGCTATGCTAATACCGTGCCCTAGACACAGTGAATTAACTCACAACTCAGAAAGTCTATGGGACCTTTATCATTACACTTACCTTCACCTTTCTCACCCTGTTCCCAGCTGCTCCTGTCCACCTGGTAAGACTGGTGCTCAATGTGAGACTGACCTGGACTCCTGCTGGACTCAACCATGTCTGAACGGGGGTGCCTGTTCTCCTGCTGCCTCCACACAATACGGGACAAATTACACGTGCAACTGTACAGCCGGCTTCATAGGTAGGTTTGTTGAATTTCTTTTAGAACATTTCATCATATATTATTGTAAATATTGAAATTGTCTGTTAAGAAATGCTAGCTATATATTTCTGATATCTGTCCAGAATGGAAATGATGTATTTTGTTCTCATTTCTATCCTTGCAGGTCCAATCTGTGAGGGTGATATTAAGGAGTGCCTGTCCTCCCCCTGCCAGAATAATGGGACGTGCCAGGAGCCCACAGGACAGGCAGGCTTCACCTGTCAGTGCCCTGATGGTTACTATGGCGATCTCTGTGAGACCCCGCTCAGTGCAGTGAACTGTAGTATCCAGGACCCATGTGAAAACAATGGGACATGTGTGGACACACCACAAGGTAGAAACAATAACTTTCAAAAGTCTCTTGTATTACTATTACTACAACCCCGTATGTAAAATACTAGTATACTGCATAGGCTGTAGGGTCTAGTGGTCTAAATTTAATTCTCTCATAATAGAAAGAGACAAAGTGACTGTTTTTACACAAAGAAAGCTTTTCTTTTCTGGAAATCTTTTAGCATAGCTCCTACAGTAGTTTTATACTGTAAAATAATCAGTGTTTTCATGTACTGACTTTAAAGATGTTTGCTTTTCTCATAACTACTATTTGTTTGTATAGGTACCAACTGCACCTGTACTTCAGGATGGGAGGGAGGCACATGTCAGAAGGATGTGAACGAGTGCTCGACCTCACCCTGTCTAAACAACGGCGTGTGCGAAAACCTTCCCGGTACGTACCGCTGCCTCTGTCCACCGGAATGGACCGGCCTGAACTGCGAAGAGGACACCCAGGAGTGTGCCTCGAGCCCCTGCTTGAATAATGGGACGTGCCACGAGGGTGTAGGAACGACTTACAACTGCAGTTGTAGTGAAGGGTTTTCAGGGAGAGACTGTGAGATTGACAGTAGTAATACTACAGAGTGTGGCTCTTTACCATGTTTGAATAATGGAACATGTGTGGAAAATGGAGCAGAAATGTACACATGTAACTGTACAGACGGCTTTACAGGGCAAAACTGTGAAATTCCACAGAATGTGTCTACTGTGTGCACACCAAATCCTTGTATGAACAATGGTACGTGTCTCGAAAATGGTACTGAAATGTACACATGTAACTGTGCAGAAGGGTTCACAGGAGAGAACTGTGAAACTTTGCAGAATATCTCTACAGTGTGCACACCAAATCCTTGTATGAACAATGGTACATGTCTAGAAAATGGATCAGAAATGTACACATGCAACTGTACAGAAGGGTTCATTGGAGATAATTGTGAAACTTCGCAGAATGTCTCGACTACGTGCATCCCAAATCCTTGTTTGAACAATGGTACGTGTCAGGAAAATGGTACTGAAATGTTCACATGTAACTGTACTGAAGGATTCATAGGGCAAAACTGTGAAACCCCACAGAATGTGTCTACTGTGTGCACACCAAATCCTTGTGACAACAATGGAACTTGTATCGAAAATGGCACCACTTACACCTGCAGCTGCACAGAGGGGTATGAAGGTGTGAACTGTGAAACACCTGTTGCCACCTGCAATGCCAGTCTGTGTCAGAACAACGGCACCTGTAATGGATCAGCTGCAAACTTCACCTGCGTGTGCCCAGATGGTTTCACAGGTGCATACTGTGAGACAAGTGTTGACAGATGTGGTCCCAACACCTGTAACAACAACGGCACCTGTGTTGGTAATGGAGGGAATGTCACCTGTCTCTGTGCACCTGAATATACAGGTATGTTCAGCTCAAAATTCTGCATATTGATTTGCATTGTTTTTGAAAGAAACTTGTGCGTCTGGTATTTAGACTATGTGCATTATTACACAGATTAACCAGTATTTTAACATTTTTGTACTGTTTTCTCAGGTTCTTTCTGTGAAAGTGAGGTAGAAATATGTGCTACAAGTCCTTGCAATGAAACCACTACCCTCAACTGTACCAACATATTCCCACTGGACTACAACTGCACCTGTATCGATGGCTACACTGGCAAAAACTGCAGTGAGGAGGTCAACGAGTGTGAAAGTCAACCGTGTTTGAATAACGCGACATGCCAAGACATGGTTGGGGGCTTCACGTGCAACTGTCCAGAAGGTTTCTATGGTACTTACTGTGAAAATGTCACGAGTATGTGTGAGTTAAACCCATGTAACGAGAACACAACTCTGAACTGTACCAACATTCCAGGCGGTTACAACTGCTCCTGCTTGCCTGGCTATAGTGGTAAAAACTGTACCACCAACATTGACGACTGCATCAGTCAGCCTTGCCAGAATGGAGGGTTATGTATAGATGGAGTGGATTCCTTCAGTTGCCAGTGTGTTGACCGTTACTTAGGGGAAACATGTGAGATACCAGATCTATGCTTCGTGCAACCATGTGAGCACGGTGGAAACTGTACGCTAAGTCAGGACTATCAGAACTACACCTGCTCCTGTACTGACGAGTATTATGGAAGAAACTGTAGTTTGTACGACTACTGCCACAATGTGACGTGCCAGAATAATGCCACATGTAGCGTCAACGGTACAGGTTTCGCCTGTGAGTGTTTGCCAGGTTATGTGGGAGAGCTGTGTGCTGTCTACGACTACTGCCTGGCACAGCCGTGCGTACACGGAACGTGCCAACTCCTCCCTGATAGTTACACCTGTAGCTGTGATCCTGGCTATGAGGGGACGAACTGTGAAAACGATATTGATGACTGCGCCTCCAACCCTTGCCAAAATGGAGCAACATGTATTGAGAGCAGTAGTGATCCAAACGGGCAGTTCTACCTTGGGTACAACTGTACTTGCGTGGCCGGGTTTGTCGGCAACAATTGTGAAAATGAGACAAACGAGTGTACTAGCAATCCTTGTCTCAATGGCGGCAGTTGTACCAATCTTGTTAACGGCTACAACTGTACGTGCTTGCCGGGTTTTGAAGGCGACGCCTGTGAATTGGACAGAAGAGGCTGCGATTCCGGTCCGTGCTTCAACGGCGCCACTTGTGAAGAAGTTGATGCGGAGCTCAGTACATACAACTGTCTCTGTCCTTTCGGTTTTAACGGGACTTTGTGTGAAAACAATATCGACGACTGCAAACCCAACCCTTGCTTGAATGGCGGCATCTGTGAAGACCTCGTTAACGACTTCAACTGCACGTGCCCCGAAGGATTCAGCGGGCGCGGTTGTCAGGACACCATCAACTCGTGCTCGCAGTCCCCATGCCAAAATGGCGGAACGTGCCACTACATCGGAGCATGTACGTGTGAGGATCCCAGCTACCAACCTCCTGAAGTGATCGCGTGCGGAGAGCACAACGAAACGTGCCAGAGAATAGCTTGCGAGAACGAGCCACTGAACACGTGTGAAGTAAGAACTACATCGTACGAGTGTCAGTGTGCTCTGGGCTACTCGGGTAGTGACTGTGAAGTAGAGACAAATGAATGTAGCCCCAATCCTTGTCAAAACAACGGCACGTGTGCAGACTTGTTAAATGCCTACTCCTGCAATTGTAATGGGACAGGCTACAGTGGAGACGTGTGTACTGTTGACGTGGATGAGTGTTTGGTCGCGGGAACGTGTGAAAACGGAGCGACCTGTGCCAACTTTCCTGGTGGTTTCAGCTGCCAGTGTCCTGTAGGATATGAAGGTGAGGTTTTGCTGTGAAAAGTGTTATTGTATTAGATAGGAACACTAATTCTATGATATAGTGCAAGATACGCCAAAAATAGTTACTCAAGCAACTGGATATGGTTTTGAAACGGTCAGACGTTTCGGAAAGAATCCACTTTCCTTCGTCAGTGACACTGAAGTGATCTGCAAGAAACAGGTCTTTTATACTCTAACTATGAATGAAGACAATTTCAGATGTCCAATAGGAAAGGTTGTAAGACAATTCAGACTGAAGACAATTTGGATTCCAAAGAAAACAAAGCTAAGCCAAAGTCAAGCTGAAGACAATTTGGATTTCAAAGGATATCAAGGCTAAGACACAGTTAATGCAAATGAGTCAATTAGCTCCTGTTGTTTTAGTTACAGGAGCTAAAAGTTTTGTTGGCGGGGGGGGGGGGGGGGAGTGCTATGGCCCAAGTGCCGGAAAGTTCCATACGTAGCCCCCCTTTTCTGTTGAGGGTGGGATTGTATATTCTCTCATATATGGCCTCTCTAACTCCCCGTTCAAACCAGCGGGCTTTGCGGTCTAGGATGTCGGTAGATTGGAGGTTGAAGGAATGTCCTTGGTTGTGTTGTAGGTGGTTGAAAATAGCAGAAGAGTTGCCGTTGGCCTTCGGTTTGCAATGTTCTTGGTATCTTGCTTTTAGTGGACGACTAGTCTCACCAATGTATGTGTTGTTACAGTTGGGTTCCTCGCATTTGAGTCTGTAGATTACATTGGCCTTAGTACCTTTCTGTGGTTTGTCTTTTGGATGTACCAGTTTGTGTCGGAGGGTTGAGTGAGGTTTGAAGTTAGTGGCGATGTTGAAGTTTTGGAAGATCCGTCTGAGTTTTTCCGAAAGTCCTTGGACATAGGGGATGGTAATGTTGGCTTTCTTTCTGTCGGTCAATGGTTTGCACTTGGCTGTGCAAGACAAACCACAGAAAGGTACTAAGGCCAATGTAATCTACAGACTCAAATGCGAGGAACCCAACTGTAACAACACATACATTGGTGAGACTAGTCGTCCACCAAAAGCAAGATACCAAGAACATTGCAAACCGAAGGCCAACGGCAACTCTTCTGCTATTTTCAACCACCTACAACACAACCAAGGACATTCCTTCAACCTCCAATCTACCGACATCCTAGACCGCGAAGCCCGCTGGTTTGAACGGGGAGTTAGAGAGGCCATATATGAGAGAATATACAATACCACCCTCAACAGAAAAGGGGGGCTACGTATGGAACTTTCCGGCACTTGGGCCATAGCACTCCCCCCCCCCCCCCGCCAACAAAACTTTTAGCTCCTGTAACTAAAACAACAGGAGCTAATTGACTCATTTGCATTAACTGTGTCTTAGCCTTGATATCCTTTGAAATCCAAATTGTCTTCAGCTTGACTTTGGCTTAGCTTTGTTTTCTTTGGAATCCAAATTGTCTTCAGTCTGAATTGTCTTACAACCTTTCCTATTGGACATCTGAAATTGTCTTCATTCATAGTTAGAGTATAAAAGACCTGTTTCTTGCAGATCACTTCAGTGTCACTGACGAAGGAAAGTGGATTCTTTCCGAAACGTCTGACCGTTTCAAAACCATATCCAGTTGCTTGAGTAACTATTTTTGGCGTATCTTATTACCTGGATGTCTAACCTACATCGACGTATAGTGCAAGATATATATGATAGAGAATTTTGAGTTGGCTGAAATTTTTTCCCAATTATTACTTCAGTTTCAGTTGGTGTGCTTGGCTAGTATATTTTTTTTTTCTTTTATGAAACTTGCCATTTGTCAGAAATAAGTGTAGGTTGAGTGAAGAGTGTTCTTATTATCGGCCATGACAGTCGTTGTGATAGGATAGTATATAACTTTAAAAGAATGTCCTTGATTGCACTATCAGTAATCAAAAAAGCATTACACTTTGAGTTCAACTCAAAGCTAAGAGAGAAAGAAGTTTTGAGTTAAAACATTCCTTTTCCATCATTTTTTTTACAGGTAGCATATGCGCAGAAGAGAGCCCAGGTCCAGCTGCAAATGCCACAGATCCTTTTGTGTACATAGGTAAGAAACGTCTGACCTGAGATCCTTTCTGAACATGAATAGTGAATTTCAATACATTTACATATATTGTATAATATTATATTTGCTTCTTTTGTAGTCAGTAGAGACAAAAAATCTACTCACCTTTCACTACCTTTTGTTTCCAAATCAGCGTTTTGAACATTATGTATAATTACTAGTATTGCAATGATCTCATGATTTGTTTTGACAGCATAATGATGTAGAGTACTTTTTGAATGATAATATCGAATATTTTGAAATATAATTGTTAAACTTCAAGGAAACTTTTTATTTATGATGAATTGTGGCTATGCTTCCTGCGTACCTTCTCCTGTATATTCTGTATGGTGCACTTAGTGGTTGATTTGGTGTCTTTTTCTCCTCTTCTTCCCAGTTATTGCAGAGCAACTCCATTTCCTTTCCCTCTTTCTGATGATAGGTTGGTACCCTGGGCCCACAACCTCCCTTTTTTATTCTTGTATTTTTCCCTTCATATGCATGCTACTCACACTGTACTTGCATGTCTAGAATTCTAATCTGATTGACTTCTCAAGTTGTTTATTTTTTATGCAAAATTTCCTTTTTAAAGAACTCAGTGCATGTCCTTACCACAGATAGTAAAAGCAAGGAGAACACTATGGACCAAGGAGCTTTTTCTAGCTCCTTGGCTATACACTAGAAGCCAGTTAATTGCATTCCCCATTTGCTAGTGTGTTTCTGGGTGTAATTATCCGGGTGGTGCAACAATACGAAGTTATCCAGCTGGACCACACTGGTTTGGGATTTTGTGGTTCTTTGCAATTAACAGAAGTGTGCGGTATACTGGCAATCCGTTGTGCAATTAACTGGCTTCTACTGTAGATGGTACTTGATTACATAGTCTAAGTTACAGGACATTCGATAAGGTTTCCAAGTACTTGTACTAGCCTGGTATCTCTATTCCTGCCAGTCATTGCTTCGTTAATAATAGTAAATGCAAGGAGTTCTTTATTAGGGACCAGGCACCTAAATATGGACATATTCCAGGCTACACTTAAACCAAGGGGCAACACAGGCATGGTGCACAGAGGTTTATGTGTAAAGATTTGGAAAATTGTTTTAATGTATTATGTCATCTTATAAATAACTTTTGAAATTTATATAACCTAATCCTATATAATATTATATAGGTAGGATACTTACTCTTCCCTTTGATAATGAAGGTGTATGAAAAACTTAAGATAACCCTTATCTTGCAGGGATTCCTATCATCCTGGTCCTGGTGATTGTCATCGCAGCGATCATCTACGGGACCCGGTACGCCCGTAAGGTCCGGCGCATGAAGGGGAAGTACAACCCAGCGGCCGCGGAGATGGAGATAGGAACTCCTCTGGAGATGCTGGACCAGGATACGGAGGAGAGACTTATATAGTCACACAGGAGGACAGAATTATACAGTAACATGGCCTCCTGTGAAGGATGTTTAGTACTGTTAGGTGATGGGTTAGGGAGGGGCAATGTACTGAATTGACCACTTCAGTTTTACAAGTTTCTGCTTGTTCATACCAGGATTTGCAAAGTCAGGAGGTTGGTTTGGTGGACTAAGATAGATCCCGTTTGGAGATGAATTCAGACCTCTCATATCAGGATTCGCAAATCGGGATCACACCCGTGGCCTGAGTGAATCTCGCTTTGCAACTTCTGGTATTAACGGGGTCTTAGTTATACACCAAAAAGCAGTTACTCAATCAACTGGGTATGATTGTGGAAACTGTCAGACGTTTCAAACAACATCCAGTGTTTTTCGTCAGTGGCACAGAAGAAATCTTTTTGTTCTTAGCTATAGAAATATCAAGGTGACCGGTATGCAGGGAAATAACTGTAAAGCAATATGCTTCAAAGTGTTTTATTTTATATACTTCAAAACGTCCTCAAACATATTATAACTGTCAAGGCTAGAGAGGAGTAACAGATGTGATGCCAACACATCTTGGGTTAAAAGACTCCAAAGTGCAATTAAGACATACTTCTAAAAGATGTTATTTATTCAAGGTTTATATTTGAGTTGGTGTAGGGAAAGTGCTGTTGCTCTCCTTGTATAGAGCTGGCCATCAGAATTCTTTTTTAAAAAATCATTCTGAAAGAAGCTATTTTTGTACATATCCAACATGCCTGTGTGGTGAGAGTTAGGGAATGCTAGCTATTTTATTAACTTTGACAGGTGGAGCATATGGTATGGCAATGGATGTACCCCCCAGTGTTTAGGGCTTGTACCACATGGGGAAACTACATTACAGAGTCATGTAGGGGTCATGACATCGGGTCACTGTGGCCAAATGACCTGTCAGTCTTCAAGTCTAGATGATGAAAAAAATATTTATGTCTATGAAATTGCAAGTTTGACCATACAATTTGAAAGTATTGATTGAAAGGAGGCTATGCTGAAAAGTAGTGACATGTTTTGAAATTGCAGCCCAGTGAAAAGTCAGCCTATATGCCAGGACAAGGCTGTACCCTTTCACTGAGGGAAAAACATATGTCTTGCTGCCAGAGTTGGCAACCTACCTTCAGTTAGCCAGACTGCTGGTCTAGTTCAAGTGTCTATGGTAAAACTTTCCATGGGGGCAAGTCCGCCCTACAGCCCAGAGCTACCCGAGTTGGCCAGGCCACTGGTCTTAACTCTGGGGTCTCTATGGTAAAATTTCCTTGGGGGCATGTTGGCCCAATAGCTGGCCTTTAAATGCCCTGGAAAGAGTTTAGCATTTAAGCTAGTGAAATGTTGATTAAGGTCAGTAGAAATGACCATACATCGGTACTATCGAAACAGTGAATTTTTCAAAACTTGTTGAACACTGATAAAATGAATCAAAAATCATCTGTAACATGTAGCACTTAAGTTTGAGCATATTACAAAACTGTGGTTCAAAATGTTGTCCCATTGTATCAAATCAAGTAATCCTTGGAATATTTTCATTGCTAGATTGTCTATGGTCAGTGTATGATCTTAAAAACAGGTCTCACCATTGGCTGTTGCTGGCTGCAGAGAATTTTAACATATCTAACATATGTTGCAGATATTTTGAACATGTGGTGGGGTGTATACTCCCACTGATACATGAGGTAAATACCAGATGTATATCTGGTATGCATTGAGAGACGCTAGCATATCAGTCATGACGTAAATGTTGTACTTGTATATATTGTACATAAGAGACGGAATATTTTTTCCTGAAAAGGACCAAAGCTTTTTTTTCCTATATTTTGTACTAGTAGCTCTGTAGAAGTGTAGAGAATATTGTTACTAAATATTCTTCTTTAATAGTTCTAGACTTTTGTAGAATGTGAGCTGGAACTAAGAACAAAGATGTAAAGGCGGGTTTACAGAAAAATGGGCTAGATTTTGTACCTTCCAAAGTTTTGGAAATTTTGTAATTGGAATACAATTTTTTGTATGGAAAATGTATCAAACTTTCTGCAGTACATAGAATATTGTGTCCTATATAATCTTTGGTTGTGGTATTAGAGTTTTTCCAAGCATATCAAAAGGTTGGCATTTTATATCACCGGAGACAGTGTGAAACAAGAAGCAGATAATTTTCGTAACATTTGATATGATTTTTTTCCATTTCTGCCATTTATGGCTTCATTTGTATAAAATTTTATAGATGGGAAAATTTCCAAGATGTCAAAGTCAGACTGATTGACAGCTGTACTCAACAGTGATGTCGTCTATTGTAAATCTAGCCTAAAGATATGTGGATCATGTTTACTTAAGATATGTGTAGCCATGACATCTACATATAGCACTAATGGGGGCCAATCCATACATTAACACTCAACACCCCCATAAACACATGGCCTGTCATTGAAAGCATTCTGTACATACCAACATGCTTTGGTAATGTCTGTACAGGATGTACACAACAGATCGCAGCTGTTTTGTACCAGACTAGCAGTATTCTGTTACATTTTTAAAAAGACATGAACTCATTGTGTCCTGTAAAGCAATACTGTCTGTTTATTAAAGACTTAAATAGAGATATACTGTGGATACTACTGGGTGCCAAAAAATATGAGATCTTGAATAAGTGTTAACATTTTTCTATACAGTCTTGAAATTGAATGGTATTTGACAATACGCAAGAAAATTTTTTGTCATATTTGTCGTTGTATATACACCAGTGTTCGTACATATCAGTTCAGTTCTGTAACCTTTCCTTTGATGCTTTCTTACTACATCAGAAGATTAAACTTTATTGAAAGTCTACTCAAGTTGTCTTCCATGTGAGCTAGGTCTGTCTTGCTGCAGTTCTTAGTAAACATGCTAGGTGGTACCAATCTACATGGCTAACCTCAAACTGAAAGGGTGTTGCATTTTGAAGATACATGTACATTGTAACATTGGAATAATATTCCTACTTACTCTTGGTTCTATCCAGCCTTAGTCAAAGTGAAGAAGGTCTTCATACCTGGCTAAATAAAATAAATGAAATGAAACGAAGAACTTCGAATGTTCAACCAAGGAGGTTTATAGTTTTTAAAACCTTGGTTCATTATTGTACATGTATGTCCCCAATATCTCTGCAGATAAACCTGCAGAAATTTCAAGTTATCAACCTGACCAATGGCAATACCCCGTGCCAGTAATGATGTTAACTTGATTGACAGTTACATGTAGACCATCTGCATTTTAGTAGTGATGCTGCAGGGCCGGCTAGCATGTCTTTACAGTAGCAGTAGCAGGGTGTTTCCTGTTGTACTCCTCATAATCATACTCCTTATGTGGCACTGTGAAGGAGAGGAGACCTGTAGTAGAAGGAAAAGAGATACACATGTACAACTCTCATTAGTTTAGCTCTCAATTTATTTATGTTGCTGGTTCCAAATACCCCACTGCCAAGATGCACAGCACCATGAAAAACATATTTTGTTCGGTGCATGTAACTAAGTTTTAAACTCAGGTAGCACAGCGCGCTACCTAGTTTTGGATCAGAGATTACAAGTGTGCAAACGGCTTATTGCCGTGTGCACCAAAGATAGAATCAACAGATCATTAAGCTCGGAATAAAGAATGGAATATTGAGTTACCATACTAACTTTCAAATTTAACATCTTTCTTCTCAATAATCCTGTGATATTGTGAATTGATTATCTACATTCACTGGTTTCAAGCCAGCCAGTGTTGCATTTCCAGCACTTGATGCTTGTGTGTTGCAATGGAAATGTCTAAGTACATCAGTGTATTTGGAATAAATTTGCAGAGCTGGAGATTATACATGAGCTAGACACAGATAAATCCTACTTATGTGAGTGTCGAAGAAGCCCTTACCATGGTCTTTTGCCTTTTCGATTTCTTTAATCAACAGCCTGTGTTTCTTCTGGCAAACACCTGAAAATGATGATAGAAACATTTAATGTACTACTATTAGAGACTACATGATCAAAGGCATGACACTGATTAAGAGTGAACATAACACATTACACAACTCGTGGCAAGGATACGTTGATAGTTGTTGAAAAGGCCTACCTGTTCTCAGCACATTGTGCATTTCTCCAGTGTGAGGACAGATAAAGTGCTGTAGAAGCTCAACATTCTGGAAAAGAGAAGAACATGACAGTCAACCATCTAAGGTCCAAAATGCTATTCTAAGAGTAAGAGCCCATCTTCTAATTACTGTATCATCCCTACTCATCTACTAAAATTCATCAATACAACACAATACAAGTCAGTAGCAAACTTTGGGAATCCATTTATCGTTATTAGGGATTAAACTCACAAACTATAAGTTTTTTTTGTCTGTTGTTTTCCATAAGGCAAGGGTTAGGCATACTTGCCAAGCAGAGGTTGGTAGGGAAGATTGTATTTTCATCATATGTCCTATTTCCTGTTGGTGATGCATGCAGACAGAAAACTGGGCATATGATGAAAAGGTGAAAATCTTTCCCCAACAACTTCCATTCTCAAATTGATTCTACCATATTCACTAATTGACTGGAAGATGAATTACAGTCAAAGTAGTACACCATAAAGCACGTCACCGGAACGTACTGCGCCTGCGCGAAAAGTATAGACATGCTAAACCCCCGGTTTACTAAAGGGCCGCATTTAAGAAAGTACGTGCGTATATAAGGGTAAAATCCCGTGTACGTTTTACATGAAACCATGTCTCTAACATATACTGTGCAACAAGCGGGATTTCAATGCAACGTTGACCAAACCAAGCCCCAAACTGGGTTTGCGCAGGCGCAGTACGTTCCGGTGACGTGCTAAACTATAACAGACTGTGACTCATGTTGCAATTACAGATCATGAAAGAAAAGTTTTCTATATGAGCAGAATGAGTTGTACATACCCTGTAGTCTACAACTAGGTTCTGATCCCGACAGATAGGACAGGGGTTCCCTGTGGCTATCCTCCTTGCCCTCTGTAATATAAATATAATTACACACTCTCTATCACGTGAAAATAAGATGAAATACATTAGTACTATCTCTCCAAACAAATTGTGGAATGATTGTGTTTTTGTATCCCTTCTGGCAAGCCAAAAAGTAAATAAAACTGTATCCGAATGAAATTTATGGTGAGTCCCTTCTTTGTGTTGGAACAAAGTTTAAACTTTTTCAATATAGATAAAACTGTTTTATTTACTGTTGGTCTTGCTATAACTTTGATTAAGCATTCTATGTTTGTATGAATAACTATGAATCCTGGATGGAATGTGTTAGGAGAGACATCAAAATGTGCAGTCTAACGGTTGATTCCACTGGACAGAGCTGTATGGAAGTGCGGTGTGAAGACTAGTCTACTGCTGACTACCCTTGTGTCAGGGATGCCAGCAGCAGTAAAATTAAATACTGGATGCTACTAGTATTTTGTTGTCGAAGAATGGTGTTTGGTATTTGATTTTCTGCAACAATTTTTCATCTTTATGTGGGTGAAACTAAAAGAATATGTGTATAAGACTTTACAAACAGAGTGACTCACAATGCAAGTTTTACGAGTTTTCTGGGGTGGTACGCTTCCTTTGTGGTTCCTTACATAGTCCCACCAGACTTCCCTCCCGTTGTATCGCTCAGCAAATTCTGCAGGAGAATTATAGATACAAACCAATCACAGACAAAGCAAAATGAATCCAAGAACAATACTCATTGGTCTATGCTTTTAAAGGCCATTCTGTATCTTTATCAAATCGGGTTGAGGTAAGATACAGACTCACAGCTGGCAATACTGCCAAATGAACTTTTGTAATTCTACACTTTAAATTAAACATTTATTCCCATCTTCCCTGCTATGCATGCTAGGAAAGTGTAGTTTCTTTGATACTTTACTGAACATGTTGATTGCCACACAAAAGTAAGCCAACACTGCATGGGCAGACTCCTGTGAGAATTTGCTCTTATGCAATTTGCGTCATCATAGATTAAGTTCTCAAAATGGTAAGAAGTAGTGATTTATGTCAAAGTGTTGGTAAATTTCTCATAAAGATACTGGTGAAAACTGCACAAGGTTAAACCACTTAGAGATAAGCTGAGGCAAGATTGAGAGTGCGGACATGCTAGTCTGTTCCTGTCCTTTCAAAATGAGCAGGCTGCAATGGGGCATAGTCGGTGGCACTTGACCAAATTCTCACAGGGCCTATCAGGGTTGGACAAGTTTTCTAAAATTCACTTGTCCTATCAGGCAAGTACATAAAAAATTTACTTGCCCAAACCAACTTTTCACTTGCCCAAAATTTTTAAAATTGACATTTTTTCTATGTATTTTCACTTCATCGATGGAATTGTTCTTATTGGCTCTATTCTTCTGTGTTCACCATCATGCTTGATGCCATGACTTTGAAAAGAAGTGAAAAGTATATATGAAAATGTCACTCATTAGAAAAAAATTTTACTTGTCAAATCGGGCAAGTGGGGTAAAACATGTACTTGCCTGATCAGCATTTTCACTTGCCCAGGACAATAGGGCTAGTGGACTTGCCTATGAAGTGAGTTTACCCGTGCATGGCTACTTAAGAGGTTTACCTGAGGACTGCAGATAACGGACACTCTCCTCCCAGGTTACCACAGGGAGTTCCGACTCTTTTGATGCTCCTTCTTCAACATTTTCCTCCTCAGCATCACACATCACTACTGACGTTCTGGACAGGCTCCGTGCCTGTTGTAGGTAGACGGAAGTGTTCCATCTGGCCTGGAGCTACACAAAAATAAATCATGGAAAGTTATGAACGTTAAAAGTGTTTCTGGATTGAGTTAAACTGTAACTTACCACACAAAAAATCAGACTTGCAGGAAGTTAGTCTATGGCGCTCACCGTCTCTGTTCAGGGATCTCAGATTCTTTTGAACAGAGACGGTGGGCGCCATAGACTTCCTGCAACTTATGATCCACTGCTCACCGAGTTTGTTTGTTTGTTTATTAGTCACGTGTTCTGTCGGTATAACTTGACGTCACAGCAGCAGTGGATTCTTCATTCCTTAACAAAGACTTGAGCTGTTCAGTCGAAAATTTGGCAAGTCCAACTTTTTGTCACAGAAAATTATTACCAACACAGATGATCTTTCAATCTAACGGTAAAAGTGGTTTATCAAACATGCATTACCTTAAATTGTATACACTATTAGCCTCTTAAAGTTTTTATTCATCCTCACCTGCGTCGTTACATTTTTCTGGTGAGAAACCGCTTGCCAAAGAGGATAAACTCTTCGTGAAAGTTGGATGGCCACAAATCTCATGGGCGCAGCCATCTTGGAATAAAAATTATCTCCTTACTCTCGTTTGTTCTCGCGAGATTATGTACAGTCTCATTGTAAAAGTCACGTGGTTATTACCCGCTGTTTGAGTCACGTGGTCACAGTCATGTGACTATGATGTCATAGAGAATTTTGGAGAAGAAAGGTAGGCAGAGGTCGCCATTTCTTTGTGCTTTTCGAATTTGTCGTTTTCTCTTGTTTTTTGCGCAGGTACTCTTCGTTAGGTTCAATCTTCCGTCATAATTTGTTCATTATAGCATTGAGTATCTTTTGTGTGTGTTTTTGTCCGCAGATGGGGTGGATTCTTGAAGAAAACTTGAGTTTTTTCAAGAGGATGTGTCTTGGTCCACACCCCAGGGTTTGAACAACATGGCGACGTTTGTTCTCTGAGAGAAGAAGCCTTACAACTCAGATGCGTACGTTGATCGGAGATTTTCACCCCCGAGAGAAGAAAATTATTTCCTCTTATTCTTTTCTATACACCTCTCTCATATAGTCTTGCGCAATATTTGATAGATTTTGGTTGACGATTTCTCGGCGATTCACGTGGAAGCGAAGCCAGTAAGGCCGGAAGGTATTGTACTCGTGATGTGCCGCCATCACTGAATAATTTTTTTATCGCATAAATGTTATCTATGTGAAGCTCACATCCGCATAAAAATAAACATCCAGTTATAAATAATAATAATGATATTGAAAAAAAGGATGAAATATAAAAGTAAAAAGGTGGAGAAACAAAAATTGCAGTCAGCTTGAATGACTGATCTGAGCACGCCTTGCAGTAGTAGTTTATGCACTGGGAAGGTCATAAGCATGGGGACGTATATGAGCCCCATGCCGCAGGTAGATAGGGGAAAATCCGTGTGGCAATGGTAAAACTGTTAGGTGGTGGCAAAATAACCAGGATACAGTATTAGGGAAGTGAGTCGTTTGGAAAGGGAAGAATTCTTTGTGTTGGGAAAAATAGATTGGTAAACCAAGAAAAACATTTTTAGTTGAAGAGAAACTGGTTGGACAGGTTAGTCGAAAGGATTAGGTGATGCCAAAAAATTGCCAACATTACCTAGAAAGGAGACAGTATACAACTGTCGTAACAGCCCTTATGCTAGAAGAAGATGGTGTTATAAGCATCCAAGTGGATTGATAAGATCAAAATAACCTTGATACCAGATAAACTGCAGTTTAGTGGAAGTGACTTAAAATAATTGCAAGGGCCTATTGCTGTTGTAGAAAAAAGTAGGTTCAAAGGGGAAGAATTCTTAATCAGTTATTTAGCAGAAAAAGGAAATATTAACTGTTGAGGTATGATGCCTTTTAGACAACAATCTGGGACGAGTTTCAAATTGAATTTGAGACATACTGGTTGGACAGGTTAGTAAAAATGTAGCATACATGCGTTGTCATTTAAATGCGGCAAATAATTGAGCTCAACCACCACCAGTATTATTTAAATATGGAGTAAACAAAACTGAGGATTGCTGTGTTTATCACAACTTTATCTCAATCTGTTTCCAAATGTCATGATTTGGTCATGATATTTTCTCAAGATGTAACCAAATAAGATGATTTATGGTTATTTGGATAGGCACTAACATGTGACAGTAAACTGCCAGTAACAAGTAAACCCATGTATATGGTCTAACCACACATGAAGCTTAAAAACTACAGGTTCTGTGGCTTTTGTGAAAATTTGTTGTAAATTCATATGCCTTTTTTTGGTCTTTTTATGACCAGGGCTTTCCAAAGTTCAAACTTTGCTTTGAAAAATCCATGTACTGACGAGTCTGCTTGTGTAAATGTGACCGGTTGTGCCGCATAATGAGTAGTCCCACCACCATGCCCACCATCAGTCATTACCCTTGCCATATATGGAATTAGCCAGTTAGAATTTGCATAAGAAAGGTATGACATCATGAGGGCTGTACATAAAGCCCAGTTAGTTGTCTAGGCAGCAAATGAAAGGTGTGGATCACTAATTCAACTTAATGATATCAGGTCATTCAGGAATTATCTGGGAATGAAGTGAAGCACTGGTACTCAAGCAGGAAAACATAAAATGACAATGTGTAGATTGGAGCATTGAAGAGGAAAATGTTGTCTTTGATATTTGGCTTTCTGTCCTTGGGACATAGAATTGGGTGTCATTATTCTAACCATTCTGTCCATAGTCAAGAGGGGAAATCTTCATTGAACATTCTCTAGGGCCCTAATAAGTAAAATTTCAAACATGTAAAACAACGGAATATTGACCTGATTAGCTGGGTAGCTAGCTAGCAGGAATTGGTGCTGATTGACCTTTGCAATCAAACTGAAACTGGGCCTTTTTTTACTGAAGGTAGAGTTAGTAGACCTTAATTTATTTGGATCCACCATTATTATTTAAAAGTTTTTGAGTTCTTGCAAATGTTATGTTAAGTTCAAAGGTTTGGTAGGTACAGGTGTTCTGTAGTTGAAATTTTCAAATTGTTTTTAGGAATTCAAAGAATGGTGAGGAAGAAATCACAACAACATATTTCATAATCAGTTATTCTATGGATGACGTATCTGATAATCAGACGTAAAACAAAAAACTGGCCCATAATGTTCCACCATAAACCAAGAATATTATCCTTTTGTTGATGTTGGAAGCAACCTTCAAGGAGACCAACTTTCTATGCTCAACAACTGTAACCAATACAATGCATGGCAAATTATAAATCAAAATATAGTACTACTAAATAACCAAAGCCCCTATTCACAGGGAACTAGAAGTTACAATAGAAGTATCATGATCAAATGCAAGGCAATTATAATGGATTCATTGGCAAATTACTAAACAGTATGTAACATATCAAGTCTAATATTTATACTGTTGTAGTGAATGGTAACTATGTAATAAAATAAATTATGATCAAAATGCACAGGAGATATTGTGTACATTACGGGGTTGTGTCTGAGATAATGCTATTGTATTTTATACTTACAGAGCCTGAATGCCTGTCTGCATACATATATATTGGCCTAGATAAAAGGAAATTGAGTCAGAACTATGTGTTTGCCACAATTAGACATGGAAAAAACCTGTGTGGATACGGTGTTAAATGACAGTAGGCATGTACATGAGGAAAGGGCTATGTTTTGATAGTTATCAAGCTAAGGACAGTCCACTTGCTATTGTAATGATAGATGCCCAAGGGGATGCAATGAAAGCTGAAAAACATGGTTGTCACCTGTACTGCCAAGAATCTGGTCGTATCCAAAAAGAAAGAAATTAGGTAGGGCATAGTGGAAGATACATGCATATACAACAAAATACTTGTTTGGGGCTCATCCATGTTCAGTTTAGGGTTGATGGCTTCAGTACGGATAACAATATTTGATATTGGTCTTTCTAAAGTCGGTAAAAAAACACAAGGTGTGCCAGTATCAGTATTTTGATTGGTGTGGGGTAGAATCATATAGCATTAAGAAGATGCATGAAAGCATAAGTGACCCATAGACAAATACTAGTAGTCCCTCCCAACTGAGGTGAAACATATTTTATATATTTAGTTAGCTAGTGGTAGTGCACAATGGCTTTTCACTAGGTTATGTATTGTACTTAATTATGAAAATAGAAGGTTTTGATGTTGATTACAATGGGCTTAAATTTGGGTCAACCTTGTCATGTCTGTCGTTGGGTAAAGCAAAGGTGTTGCAAGTGGCAAGTTCTGTTATCTCAGCATTAGCAATGTGGAGTTAGGATTAAAGCATTTATAAAATTGTCTTTGTCTAGGAGTTCGGGTTATCTTGTACAAAGATGAAGATTTGTCATGTCACCACGGACGGAGTATTTTGTTTTATCTTTTGGACTAAAAGGTACCTTGGTATAAGCTGCTTTAAAGGCAATATTGCCTCTTGGGAAGATCTGCATAGTAAATGATTGCTACCAAACTGGAATTGCATTATGAAGGATATGTTCTTTCAGTTGAAGGATTGAAAATAGTTCTAGTAACATTTCAATCAAAGGTGGAAAAATTAAGATTCTGTGATTTAGTATCTGGGGGAATCTCTTTAGTAGGGTGATGTATCCCTAAGGTAGATGATCATGTTCTAGCTTTGGTTGTTATAAATTCATTAGTTTGATTTGAGCCAGGATTTCTGTGGAAAATAAATGAGCCTCCAACACTTTGTTCTCCAAGAATCATACCTTAACTTAGACATTGTTTTAAATATTTATGCAACAGTTTACACTATAGAGAAATAAATACATGTAAATCTAATTTAAAATGAAGATTGGACAAGGCAAGATAATCTGAATAATAATTTTAACCCCCAAAAGTTGTTATTGTAAAGGCTTGCCCCCAAGCCAAATATTTTAAGACTAATCATTCAGTTACTAAAAAAAACGACCAATGTCAGCCAGAAAATAATTCCTAACATTATAAGGAAAGTATGGTGTAACATTACTACTACTGGCAGGGGCGCTCAGTGAAAATGTTAAACTGTGTAAGAATATAATGTGGTCCTGTGAGCTTCACATGCATATTAAGTACTGTACTGTGCACTCTCACTTCCATTGATGTGAAATGATTGGTTATTGTATTTGTATGTTGCTCTTTATTCACTCCAAATGCTGCATGCTTCTATTGTTGATGTGTTGTAGAATGTTCTCTAATAATACTTTTCAGTGGAAAATTTGATTGTTGATGTGAAACCTCCAATACACAATTGATGACCATTGCAATTATATTGCCAACCTTTGGAGTTAAATGCTAATGATTAGTTTTATGGCATTGCAAAGAAATTATAGGTACTTGAAATGAGAGCTGTGCAGACAGGCAATTAGGCCACTGCGAGTAACTTTTATGGATGACATCCTCTACAGACTCGTAATTTAATGAGCGGATGAAAAAAAAACAGATGGGTACAGAAAAGATGGCAAGATTTTCAGAATAGACACCATAGGCACTGTAACAAGAATTGAAGCAACAAAAGATGGTATCACAGCCAAAAAGTTTTTATTTTTGTATTCAAGAGGTTACACTAGTACTAGTAGTAGTGTGGTAGACTTGTATCACTAACCAAGTTAACAACTACCCCCATTGGTTCCAACTATCAATGGAGGTTTGAAGTCTTTTTCTTTTCAAAATCAGGCAAAAATAAATGAGCGCATCAATGTCAACCATAAGATTCACTTGCTGTGGCCTTGTGCATAATTAAACCGTGCATAAGATAGTCTACAGACCTTGGTGTTTTAGTTATCTTGAAAGTCCTGCTCTTGATCCCCCCCCCCCCCCAAAAAAAAACTTGTAAAGTAAGGTGACTCCAATCATATTTTCCAGCTCTTTGTAGTCTGAAAAACATCACATTTCCATTTAAGCTACAAACCAATCACTAGATGCACTTACAGTTATTAGAAAATCCTTGACATCGTTCTTAAATTTTTCTATTTATCAATGTAGTCAAAGCTGAAACTTTCTTTTCACAGTTTCACTGTGTCAAAAATGAGAAGTCATGTCCAATAGTGTGGTTGAAATGTTTCATGCTTGCTTTGCAAAGCAAATTTGACAGTGGCACTTGACCTACAAAAGAATTCAATTTCTGGTTTTTGCTACAGATGTTTCTGGCATTCTGCATTTTAGACACATGATTAATTTTCAGAAATGACAGTTTACATCTTCACTCATACATGTACAATTGATAGAATTATTCATTAAAATGTTATTAAGGTTCATGAAACAGCATTCAAGTGATACTGGTACTTGACATGGTGCAAAATCAAATATGGTTTGCAGAAACATTGTTTGAGATAGCAGAAGAAACACCAATACTTGGCAATTAAGAAAGCAAAAACAGGCCCAGTATTATGAATCTTGCTGTGTATCAATTTCTAAGTTTGCCTTTTTCTCTAGAACTAGTAGAAGTTATAGTATGACAGCCTAGGCAACTTTGTTCATCAGGGACTTGATTTAGCTGCGTTAAAAGATAATTGATTCCCTCCCTCTCTTTGTGATTCTTGATCTCTAACGTTGTTGCAATATTTGTTTCATCTGAGCTTATTCTGAATGTCTCACATGTCTTGTTCTGATATGTACCCTCTAACTCTAAGTAAGAAATTTGTTGTTTGCCAATGTGATGCATTGCATGCCTTTCTTTTCCATCTCTCTTGAACAGGTCAGGGAAGAAACACTGTAAAGACTGTTGAACTTGGACATCTAACAAGTCACACACAACTCATCCAAATAGCAAACATGGTAATTTGATGTTTTACTATGCACTGAGCTTGAAATTTTAAGTCCATGTAATCATATCTTATGCTGTCATTCAAGAATTATTGTGAAACTCATTGCAGTGTGATTACCAGTTGTGATATCTTGTTTGAATCAAAATACATATGTATGTCACTGTCCAATTGCACTATTATTGTGATAAGAAATGTTGCAGATTTATGTTTTGCTTATGGTTGTGACTCAGACACTTAAAATTCTTTTTGCGAGAGATGAATTATAAAAGAAAGAAGGGTATATCTGTACCAGTGTTCTAGCCAGGCTGAATTTTTTTCCGGTCTCCTGGATTTTGAATGGACATTCTGTCAAAGGCATAAAAATTGTAGGGGGGTGAGGGGGGTATGCTCCCTTGGAGAATTTTGAAATCTATACCCTTGAAATGCTATGTCCTTTAATTTGATGGATGCTGATTTTTGTCTGTCACAGAAGACAGAATGGGCAAAATTTTTGTTCGTCCTCAGCAGCAAAATTCCGTCAAAGGATGGAAAGACGGATGCTGGCTAGAACCCTGATCTTTGCCCAAAAGTTTCATAAGGATTGAAATAGCCTGAACTGAAAGCAGTAATTTCAATTCATCCAACTCCATCAGTTCACACTGCAAACTACAAAAACTTATTACACTAAGGAATCATTACATCATTTCTGGCAACATAACAATGCATTGACTCTTGCGGCAATGCCTTGCGATATCAACCCTGCCTTTCCAGCCTCAGAAAACGGTATAAAGGGCGACTTGCTTATGAGTGTTAATGAGCTTGCCTGATCTGTCGCGGACCAATCAGTGCCCAAATTGCAAATATCGAACAAGCAGCGTACGGCGTGGCCCACACAAAGACCCGTTTACATTTGCGTGATGACCATGGTGTCTTTGTATGCTTGGTTGGTATTGAGTGGTGCCGTGGTTGTCCTCAGAGTCAGAACCGACAAATCTTAGATTTGGTGCCTGATAAACAAGTTTAGATGGTGAAAGAACTATGAAATGCTATCCTATTGCTGTCTTCTTGCTCTTTAATATTAATGAGTCGCCTTACATGGCGCCTTGAACAACACAAAGGCATTTCTCTGATTGGCTGACAGTTGGTTAGTGGCCACTCGCCTGATTGATACTGTTATTCTGAGGCTGGAAATGCAGGCTTGATATCGTAAGGCATTGCTGCGAGTCATCCCTGTCCGGGAGGGTGTGAAGACATTTCTTATTTTTGAATGCTTGTCTTTGAAAAATGGTTTTGGTTGCTATACCCTTTTTCCACTGGAGGCTGTGACTGCTAAGCCACAAAATGTTGAACATGTACACCTTTCGCACGCGGCAGCCATGATAGATCTAAAACGAGTTCAATGCAGCAAACAAAAGACTGTCAATCATAATTAGTAGTTCAACCAATGATGGCCTGCCAATTAGGAAAGCGACCAATAAGTTAATGGCTGCAAATCCATCAGAAAATTGCATTATTATGTTTTTATTTTGCATCTTAAAGGACTATGGGATCAGTCTACACTACTCTAATTTGCTACATATTTCGGTGCATAACACTACTTGTAATAGTTATTGTTATATCTTATATCATGAAAATTTGTGTGGTTTGGGGGAAAACTAAATGGGACCTGATTTTAGAAATAAGTCTTGTCTGTTTGCCTCATAGACCTCGTCTTCGATCTATCATGGCTGCCACGTGAGAATGGTGTATTGATCAGCAAAGACGACAATTACATTTTGTGTTTTCTTTTAAATCATACTTTTGTGCCATCATGCTCTAGTTATGGAATAAAGCGTCACATAAAATCGCTTAGTGATCACCCTCTGGTGGAAAGGGGGCCCATGATGATGTATTGCATACTCAAATTTTTCATTGGTTTGAATGATATTTTCAAAATTTGGTGAAGGAGGATGTTTTAGCATTGTATGTCTTTCTCTTGCTATGATTTGTATGCCGCTTGTAGTGAGTTGACCAGAATGTTTTTATTGTATGTCAATGAATTGCTATTGTTCTTTTTTTTGCAGGTCTGACTCTTGACCAAGGCATTATGACTAAGAGAACTTGTTTGCGACTTTTAACCAAGGGGTAGATTTGACATTGTTACAGGTTTCAGTCCGTTGTCTTTGGTGCAGATACAGTCGAAATGGCTTTGTTTTTGTCGTTCTTAGCAATTGTGATCAATTTCATGATTTTGATGATAATCTCTTGCCGCAAGAAGATGACAAAATTCTAAGACAGGTCACAATTGCTAAGAATACACCCCTGTTCAAAGTAGCAGTTTTGTGTAAGCATTTTTCTATCGATTGACCATAGATGATATCGCTTTTACACTTCCAAGAACATTTACTTGTATGCTGCTGCATGTTGTTATGTTTATGTGAAGATTTAGAAATGATGTTATGATGTTTTGAGGCAGAGTTAGAGAATATGTCTTGAACATTGTACTAAATGCCCAGCTTATTTTTCCACGTCGAACTTCGGAATAGAGAGCAGTGTCTTCAGATTAAATATATCTAGAGCTATCATGGAAGCTCATCTGTGTTATCATAGTACAATGCTAAACTTTCTTCCAACAGTATACCTTTGTGTTGGAAGAAAGTTTAGCATTGTACTCTATTTAAAGCTTTTGACTTTCTAGTTATGATTATTATTGCTGCCAAAGAAAGATAATGGTAGGGAAAATGCCTAGTTAACATACTAATTATGTGAAAGTCTTGCTTGTTTTTATAGAAGGTTTACAATGTTAGAGGCGCACCTGAGGCAACAACCCGAAGCAGGAACACAGACCGCAGCAAAACAATGCTGGACCACTAGTTCATGTTACGGACCCCGTCAACAGTACCAACACTGTATGGTATGATGTGTGAGACCAGGACCTACTTTTTTTTACCCCCATGTTTTACCTCTGTCTATTGCCTTTGTATCTTCTTAGACTGACCATGACTCTATCACTCTTCCACCCCCCATCCTTCCAACCACCCTTCAGTGTATACATGTCTTGGAATTAAATACCATAATTTGTTTGGAATATTATTCGTAGGATCATTGACAAAGGCCCAGAGCTTGTATGTTCGTATGAGACTTACCAATAATCATGTCTTCAGAACAAAGCTTTAGAAGTATTATCATATGTTGGTAAGGTCGTATTTTCTTTAAAGACTTAATGTTAATAATCAAGCTAACTCCAAGTTTATTTTAAGTGCCTTTTTTGTTGAACAATGACAGTTGCCCTGGACTGTCTCAATCAAGTGTTTTTTTGAGATTGAAAGTTTTTAGATACTAAATTGTGTTAGGATGTTTCCACACTTTTTTGGGTGTACAGCATGCAAATTTATGCAGCGCTCTCTCCTCTATTCCAGAAGGGAATTTGGTACTTGCAATGGAAAAAAACATTTTGACCATTCTTTTAACATTGATGAGAATCCGTAAACATTATCGTTGCGAACATAAGCCATTTGAATTTTGCCCTTCAAAATGGGGGAAAGTTGTTGCAGATCCAAACAAGCATGCCCTAGGTGCTTATAATTAGCACAAAGCAGGGTTGTAGCTGTCTGGAAATCATTTTCCGTCGCCTTGATTTTGAATCAGAATCCTATTTAGCACTGAAGGCCGCGCAATGTCCCTTGGGTGGTTTAAAATTTGGAAATTAACCCTCTGAAACTCTATTTCCTGCATTTTGAGGTGCAAATTTTGCTGGTAGACTAAGCTGTTCAGCGGCATCTGTTTGGTGAAAAATTACACAAGGGTTTCAGGGTTTTTTTTATATCTTTACATATCGTTTTTTGTCCATCACAAAGGACAGAAAGGGGAAATGTTTTCCATCCCCAGTTGCAAAATTCCATCAAAGGACGGAAGGACGGGCGCTGGCTACAACCCTGGCAAAAAGCTTTGCTATGTTTAAACTAGAGGACATTAATTAACTTTGAAGTTGAGAGAGGGAAAGCCCTGGCTTAGCCTTTAGCACACTGACATTTGGCTATACAGCAGAGAGAAGGTTAACGTGCAAATGGCAATGGTGTAAAGGTGTCTTATTTGCAATAATTAGCTCCAGACAGCAGACATGGTAGACAAGAAACATGGCCATTTCAATAAACTTCATCTTCTTCAACATCAGGCCTTTGTTTTGAGGCCTTAATTTTAAGATTGGATTTAAGAAACAAATCTTGGAACATCAAATTCATGGAAAATCGGTGTTGGAAGCTTATCTGTCCTTTGAACAGAATATCCTGTTTCGGATTTGTGGCTTAGAATTCCTTCATCAGTTTTGATGATGCAGAATTGTTCCTACCAAAACCATAGTATAAATGTAGGGACTATTTGTTACGCCATACTTAGCGAGTGGTAGTGAGCACATTTAAATTAGGAAACCATTTATAAGTGTACATGAACGTATTATGTATCAAACCCGAAGAGGTTAACCAGGGACTGGATGGACAAGATTTTTGTGAGGTGCCAAACCAGGTAAGACAAAATAGATACATCGTCTATTGTGTTCTGTATCTTATATTCTTACGAAAAAAGATAATGAATAAAGCAATGATATATGGATAGTAGTGACACATTTTATATGCAGCAGACGTGACTGCAAATGTCAATGTGTACTTGTCAGTATAAGACATATACCCAAGAGCAAATAAAAGATGTGGAAAGTACCTGCTTGTGTGGAGTGGTCCTTCTCTGCAGCGGTCAGGTGCGCAGAATGTATGCAAGTGGATGGATGGCATTAGCTCACACTTATAACCACTAAGCAGCAAAGGGAGCTGAAGAATACTGACAAGAGTACTGTCAGTTGCAATTTCAGTTGCTCTGAGCTAGTAAGTGAATAGACACCCCAGTAGCAGAGTGGATGACTGATTGCATCAAGTCCCATCCTTTTTCATCCATTGGGGCTGCTATACTAGATTGAATAGAGATGCATAAGACAGTCAGATACTAAAAAAAATGTGGCCACAGTTATATTTTGAAAGTAACCTGCTAGCTGTAACAGACCTTAAAAGCACAATTGTCAGTGTTGGGTCAGTAAAGCATAGTTTTTTATTGCTGAATGACCCAATTTGCTATTACAAAGACCCTTTACGACATCTTCAATAGTGTATGCTTCACAAACGGGTTTCTTTCATCCATAAAGATTTCCAGGTTCTCTAAGATATTAAATTGAAGTACAGAGACATGTTTCTTTACTTAATCCAGAATTTTGGCTAGGTAACAAAATGGTCATTGTAACACTTTTTGCTGGTCATATCCAAGGACCTTGAAGATGACCTTTTGAATTTTTCTAAAATATGTTTTAACAGTTTATTCACCAGGCATTTAAAAAAGGAGTTTATTCACCAGGCATTTAAAAAAGGACAAAGTGAATACAGCTAAGTGGCACAAGTTTTATTCAGCCCACTTCAGTTATTGCTACTGCTGTAGTGACTGACTGAAATGTATACCAGTCCCAAGTATCCAATTACTGCATGCTGTTTTGCTCATTATCCAAATGTGCTATATTCAAAATTAATCAGAAGGAAGACTGGAGCCTAACATTACTCGCGAGTTACAGTTTGTAGATCAGTCAAGTGAACCAAGAAAAGCAATAAATTTCGCGAAAGGGATATCAGGCTTTTGCTGTTGAAACTTCTGTAGTACATGGTAATGCATTGGAAGCACATTCGCTGTGTCATGAGCTGACCCGTGGAAAGGGAAAACTGAAAACACAAAACTACAGTGAACCTTCAAGGAACATTACCATTTTCCAGTCATGAGATGGACTACTTTGCCTATCAAAAACTCGAGTGCGATTAGAGCCAGTGTTGTGGCCATGAAAAAATTCAGTATCAATTTTGATTGCCATGGCTCAATGCAAACCATACAAACATTTTTTGCATATTCACATTGAGGCATCCCCTAAAATTGAACCAGTTAAGCTGTCCTTTTTTAGATGAGAGAAAGAGTTCCATCACATTACACACAATAGCTACCTAACCTCGTTACGAAGTGTGAAATAGCCTTCATACTATCATCACTTAACACTTATGAATGCTTTTGGTTAGTGTCCTTGGTCTCACTATCATGACTCGCCATGTTTATTGTCATTGTACTGACAGTTTTTCCATTCAAAATTAACTTTAAAAATTCTCTTCATCAAGCCAATTAATTATTTCAAGTTCGTCTGTGCTAATTAATTTTTTTCCATTTTGTCTATTTCAACCAGGTGACCACAATGCAGGACATGGCAGAACCATTGAATGTGCTACATGCACTGATATCCTTATCCTCAAAGTTGTCTTGACTCTTAACTAAAATGTGTTGTTTTTTCTCCATGCAGCCAGAGGAAGAAGATAAGATGAATCCTTACGAGTTCCTCAAGGGCCTGTCTCATCTTCTTGGGGAGGAAGGAGACATCAAAAGCCCTCAGGAAGTCCTCAAAGTAGTCACGTGAGTTGGCATTCTTAATAGACCCCATTTAAACCACACAAACTGCTTTCATCATGGGGGAATTTTACTCACAAACCGCAACGTCATCGTGCTTGGCCATCAACAAAGAATGAAAAATTTTCACTCAATACACCTTTTCATGGATACCATTACATCCTGGGAGACACCTGTAATTATGGGTAGCATGCTGGGCTAATAATAGTAATAACATCATGACCTTGCCTTGTCCAGCCTACATGTTTGGGACATGATATTGATCTTATAAAACCATCTCCTAGCATAATACAATGACTAATCATTGACTATGTTATACGTTATCCACACTATGTTCTTTTGAATCCTACATCAAATATGGCTTACTGTCTTTTCCAGAGAAATGAAGGCCACTAAGAAGCTAGTAGGAAGATGCTGTTATCTCAATATTTTGAGGGCAACGAAATCACCAGAGACATTGTCAAAGTAAGTAAATTATGCTTTTAGTACAATGTTCATTTACTGTACTTTTGGTTATTAAATGTACTGTCATGTAAAATGATTGACTGACTTTGTAGTGGCTACTGTAACTTCATTTATTTCCTTGGGGACTTAATTTTGCAAAAAGGGAAAGCAGTTTTTTGTTGTTTTTTGTTTGTGGTTGAAACATTTCTGTTGTACTGTAGTAATACATTGGAAAACTTCATGAATTTGTAATGGAAGGTCACCTCAATAATAAAACTGCAACAACCATTCCAAGCCTTACGTTATATTTGATGAGGGCTTTACCACTTAAAATTTACAGCAACAAAGTGTAGTGACTCTTGAATACTCTTGACTTGCCATGTTATGTTTTCACATATTTTCTCTGACATCAGTGGTTTTCTGTATTTTTTGTTACAGATTTGTGGAGATTGGTGGTTGGGGAATCATGAACTCTTGGCTAACCGATGCCAAGGACACAAATAACGTTCCACTTCTGCACGAAGTACTCAAGGTTCTCAAGCACATGCCTGTCACGATAGAGCAGCTTAAAAAGGTTAGTAATATGCATGTGGTTAACCATAAACCTGTTCTTCTTCAGCTAGATCTCTTTTGCACATTAATTCACAGCCAGGATATAAAGACTCTCTCCAGCAAGATTTCTCCAGTGTCACTAGCAAAAACAACGGATGTTGTTTGAAACGTCTGGCCGTTTCCAAAGTCATGTCCATTTGCTTGAGTAACTGCTTTTTGGCATATCTAATACATCTATCTGATCTTCATCAACGTATATGGTTAACCGGTAGTTTGAAATGATTTCTGTTGTTTGCAATAGTTTCTATTGTCTTGTCAAAAAAATTACTAATTTACTCTCCTGGCTTTACATTCATATGTCTGAAATACATATTTGATACCTTTTTTACTCAATAACCTATAATCAAGATAAGGGATATTGTGACAAGTGTACAACTACTGACAAATGTCTTTTCATTTCTTTTTCAGAATAACACTGCAAAAGTTGTGAAACAGCTTAGCAAAACATCAGATAATGAAAGTAAGTAGCACACATTCTGTTGATTTTGAAGTATTCTTGAAACTCCCTGCATTTTGTATATACATTTGTGGTTCTATTTATGAATAAAGTAATGTTATCAGCGATACTACTAGATTCACTAGACCAAACGTTTCCATGACTAATGTTTGATTTTTCTTGACAGAAACCAAGAGTATGGCCAGTAGTTTAGTAACATACTGGATGGACATGATCCATGCCAAGGGCAAGGGAGGCGCTGAAAAGCCCAACAAAAAACACCACCACCACAAGAGACATCACGAAGATGCCAAAGACTCTAAAACCTCTGCAGAAAAGACTGCAACGGAACCAGAAAAGCCTAAGAAAGCTAGGTCTACTAAGGTTAAAACTCCTGCATTTGCTAAGATGAGATCAACAGGACTTGAGGAGGAGACCAAATTGCCAGCTCCAGTTAAGAAGTCTGGTTCTATAGACAAGAGACCAGGTAGTTCTATACCTGCAGCAAAGAGGCCAAGTTCTCCCATAGACAAGCTGTTAACCCCACCAGAGAAGAAGCACAGACCTCAGCCTCTAAACAGAACTACAAACTCACCGGTACAGGCCAAGGTCAAAATCATCCCAGCAAAACGTAGGTTCAAATGGTCGAGTCTGGGGCGGGTTATGTTAACGTTAACAACTGTAAGTTTTTGGTCTTTCTCAGAGACTTATATTGACGTAGAGAGGGAAAGGAGGATTTTGTTGTTTTAAGTTTGCTGTTGGAAGATTTCTGTGGTACACCAATAATAGAATGGGAATGCATAAGAAGGTCACAGTGAAAATAAAGATAAGTGTCGCTGTTTGAAGAATATTCTATTAACTGTATTCATGCGTGACAGGTGAACCTTTTCAACAAAAACTACTGGAAATATTTGCAATGTGTATTTTCAGTAAAACTGCTGACTTTTAAGAATTATTAAGATTTTAAGCCATAAAGTGCTGAAGTAAGACTTCATTCTCAACTACAGCAGAAGCCGTTTAATTGCACAGCGTATTTGCCAGCATATTTCGTGCAATTTTACGGCTGGTGCAATAATGTGAAGTTATCCAGCTGGATTCCGTGCAGTTTACAGAAATTGCATTAATCCGATGTGCAGTTAACTGGCTTCTACTGCATATGCTATTTTACAGCAAGAATCTTACAGAAATGAGATCGTAAAAATTACCTAGTGTGCTTTAGACTTTCTTGTATCATGCTGTAGTGTGTGACATATGTCCAAAATTGTTTCCACAGCTTTTGTTGCCATGGATGACACGGGATTCATGGAAGCTTTAAGTGCCAATACTGCAAAGTCCCATGTTATCAAGGTCAAGAAGAAGCCTAAGAATGCCAAACCAGGAACCCCCACCTCCCCCACTGCCCCCAAGGGGAACCCCCTGGGTGGGGATGACAAGCCCAGGACACCCTCCCCTGTAGATGGAGAACTGAAAGACGAGAGACCGGGCACTCCCATTGAGGAGGCTATGGACAGTGACTTCCACAAGCCAACTAAGGCAGAAGAGGCCGAAAGGAAAGGTAACTAAAGGAAAAAGAAGTACCATGTAGGCATTTAACTGCATCCCCTCTCACAAATAAAGGGAAAAAGCAAACAAGTGATAGAGTGAAAGTTGTCTCAACCAGTCACTGGTCCTGACAGGAAGGAAACAATATTTACAGGTTTATTGTATCAATCAAGTTGACTACTTTTAATAAGTACCATGAACAGTCATCATCATAGTCCTTTTTGTCATGATGGTCACTCTGTTCACTGCTGATGGGTCTGTATGTGAGCAACAAGACCAGGTAGACAATGAACAGTAGACCATAGCTTGACATTGCGGCATTATAGATAGATGTTTTATTGTGCAACAATTGCATCATTGACAATGTATGGCAATGTATAAATAACAGAAGTTATAACGACTGAGCCTTTTGAGTAGCATGCAAGTCTGGTGATCAACAATGGCCAAGAAAGTGAGTGAAAGTAAAAGTCAATGAGGAAGTGTGGAAGGGAGAGAATAAGTGACTGTACAAATATGAGTGAGTGATTGGGTTGGTGGTTGAGTGAGTGAGTGATGGAAGGATGAATGTTTGGTAGATTTTATCAATGTTATAGGAAACTGAGTAGCACTCAGGAGTAACAAGTAGTTGAATTGTGTTTTACAGCAGAAGAAGATCTGGAGCCCCCCGAGCCATACAAAGGAGGGAGCATCCTCGTCTCTGCCAGGAGAAAGAACAGGAGGAAAAAGTCTGTCAAATGGGCGGTGGATGATGCCATAAAGGAGGTGTTCTATTTCGAGATGGATGAATCTGAGAGAGGTCTGTACATGTACAACTAGCCTCTACATAAGGGCCACCTGGCCAATGTGTCCACTTTTTTATGGTACCTTAGATAATATGTCCCATTGGCATAAGCATTAAGAGCCCTGTCTATAGTGACTACATATCTACAAAGACCAAACTTTATAGGTCCCCTGAGTGGTCTTCTTTGGCAAAATGACCACATGCAAAAAATGTAAAATTTTGTTCCCTACTTTTCATTTTTTTAGTATATTAATGTGATGTTCTGCTATAAATGCTTGTAAAAGAACTAAATATAGATCAAATGTCCATAACTCTCGCAAGTTTGTTCTGAAGTGATTAGTCATCAGTATTAATCCTGAAGAAGGCGACAGTGGTTGTTGAAAATTTGATCCGTGTGTACTTTTGTGTTGGAAGAAAGTTTAGCTTTGTACTGAGAACTTTGTTTAGTCCCTATGGTGATTTTGTAAAAAGCTTTATTTTTTCAATGCATTATTTTCCGTTTCAGTAGAATATTTTTGATTGGTTGATCAGTCAATTAATCTAGGAATCCTTCCCCCCACAGCCAATGTGAACGTGCAGAACTTCCAGGAGGCTGCCCACAGGGAAATGTTACTGGAGAGACAGGCCATGGAGACTGCCAAGAGACTCAGTGCAGATGAAATGATAGAGAAGAAAGGAGTAAGTCTGACATGTCTTAGATTTGGTTACAATGCTTCTCAAGCCTGCTGATGTAGCCTGTTTTATAAGCAGAAAAGGAACTACACATTGCTTATGAAAATATCAGTATTCAAAAATAAGGCTAAATATGTTTTACATTGAGTACCTAGCTTCTATTAGGAACATACTTTCAGATGGGACATGTATATGTAGCTTAATAGTACTGTTTCTAGAAATTGCTGCCATAGATTGCATCTTGTCGAGCAACAAAGTTCATTCATTCAGGTGCCTTAAACTCACTCAAGATCTCATCACACTTGTAGAAAAGAGTCCATCCGGTTGTGAGTGGATCAAGCCTTACAGTCTTATCTTGCTGGTGTGGAACTGTTGAGGGTTGTACGAAACAACAGAATAACAAAATAGAAAATAATAACGCTGAGTCAGGAAGCCAAAACAAAACCATTATCCCATTGGTTCAGTTTAGTTTGTATTGGTAATCATTATTTTACATATCTGTTTCGCAGTGGAAGCCTCCACCAAGGATAGACATCCCCCCATCCACTGTAGACTTTGGATACCAGAGTCTACAGAGGGACATCCAGAAGGAGCGCGAACAATGTGTGCTGCAAGAACTGTTCTTCTCTAAGTCTAGGTAAGGAATTATTTGGCTAGCTACAAAGATAAAACCATGTCTATGTTCACCAATTTACAGTATCACAAAACCCATGAACAATGCAAAAGTACCTAGACTTTTGTTAGCACATTGTGAAAATGATAGATGATCACAATGTTGAACGTCTATGATAGGATATTTTAATTGTACTTAACAGAAATCTTACTTCCTCCCAGTCTTCCAGACAGTCCTCATGAGCCTGACCCTGAGCCCTATACACGGGAAGAACCCAAGATCATACCGCTGGATGAGGTAAGAAATCTTTGTACCACATTGTTTCCACTGCAGAACTAGCACAACTACACACACTCTCAGTGATTCTCCATTTGAACTACAAGAAAGTTATACTAGTTAGTTTATGTGTCAATCAAAAGTGGTCAATACCTATCATGTTAAACTTAAAGTCATCTTGCTAAAATGCCAGTTGCTTTGAAGTAGCTTACAGATCTTAATGTGCCTGTGATGAAAGCCAATATTTGCTAGTTGATGCTCACTGATATCAACCTCAACCACCAAGATCGCTGAGGCACAAAGGAGAAACTCTTACTGTTATCCTGGCAAGCTACTACTTTAAATCTTCAACTAGTTGCTGGGGTTTCATTTCTACACTTTTCGCAGTGCATCTTCTCTCAAAATGCGTGCTTTGAGTCACAGAATTGTTTCCAGGTGCTACAGAAACCTTCCCCCTCCTACTGTGGAATTCATTCCCTGTGAAAGAAATTAATAATTATTGATTGTTAATCGGCCTTTTGTCCCTCTTTACTAAGGGAAAGATTCATGCACAAACATGCATATACTGGTTGAGCACCTGTGTCAAGACCACGTTCTGACTTACGCATGCGTACTAGACAGTGAAAGATCTGACCTGCTCTGACATTCAAAGTACTTGAAACCAAAACAATATTTTTTCCTACACAGGAAATGGTGCCAGAAGTGGACTTCTTCGAGCCGCCCCCATTCCAACCCACAGCAGAGGAGGAGGAACTGCTTCAGAGACCGCCGCCTCAACAACATCAACAACAACAACAGCATCAGATGTTGCCAGACCAGGGGGGTATGAACCCCCTGGCAGGGGTTAACCTGCCCCCTGCCCTGGCCAACCTCATGCAGTCCATGCAGAAGAAGCAAACACCAACCTCACAGTCACAGCCCCAACCTCAGACTTCACAGGCCAACCCAGGCTTCAACTTGTTATCCTCACTCATGGTGAGTTACCTTTCCACTAGCAAATATCACATTTAGGGGGAGGCTACTGTTTTTTTCTTGTTGGATTGGTCCTGAAAAAAAACAGACCAGACTAGAGGACTGGATATTGGACCGATTAGAGAATGAACAGATTATACCGGCACTACGGCGGCAGGCGTTCACATGTTTTGAAGCTTGTTGGTCAAAGAAAATTCAGGAGCGAACTAGAGGAAAGTCATTTTTATCAGTTTCTACAGTTTAACTTTGTCTAACTTAACAGAGGCAGTTAGCATTGATTACATGAAGACAGGATACTCCACCAAACAGAATCCTTTGTAGTGAAATGGACCATTGAGTATTGCCCAAAAAGCATTTACAAACAGGTTCAGGTACCGTACCTGTACATGACTTTTATGTACCAGTAAGATGTCAAGGGCACAAATATTGATGTTGGCAAATTCTAATTGGCCAATCATTGTACAACAGTAGCTATGTAGCATACTATAGTCATCTGCTTTTTATGTTCAAACAAAGTGTAAGGACCTGAAATGAAATGTGTTACTTTGGCTTTCTTTTTCATGTGAAGGCTCCAGTAATACAGGAGTTATTGAGGATCCACATCAGCTGTAGACAGGTTAGCTTTAGCCAGGTGTTAGTGTCAGGTGTTATGCAGCTTCCACACAAGTTGAGACATGTACATGTATAGAATTATACTGGTAGCTTTACCTAGGATTTTGCAGACATTAAGACATGGGGGTGGATTCATGAATTGAGTTTTGGAGAGCAGGTAGTCAAATGGCAGTGACCAGACTCTAGTCTAAATCTGATCTTGATTCCTTACTTCTCTGTCATATTAAAAATCTTTAAGAATAGTATATAACTCATAAGAACTTCCTGTAGTTTTTGCTAGTTGCTATTTTCTTCATGTTCAGAATATGATGTATCAGTTTGTAACCACTTGTTTTTACCTATGACAGGGAGGAGAGCACCCACCTGCTGACCAGAGCCCTAACCAGGACCCAGAACTGTTAACCACCCAGCTAAAGGACATCCTCAACAAAGTACAGGGGGGTCCAGGCGGGATGGGGCCACCAGGGGGTCCACAGGGACCAGGTAAGATTCCCTACAAGTACAGTAGAAGCTAGTTAATTGTACAACGGATAACCGCACACTTAAATGCACGGAATCCCAAACCTGTGTGGTCTAGCTAGATAACTTCGCATTATTGCACCATCTGGTTAATTGCATGAAATATGCTGGCAAATGGCTTCTATTGTATAAGCATGTCAATAGTTTTGACTTTGCATGCGCAGTAAGATGCATTGTGGATAATTTGTCAATGCTGAAGGTCCCTAACGTATCAACAGTTCTTGTCTAAACCATGCTTGAAACATCTCTATTGTTTGTTGATACTCCATAAATGCTTGTAATGTGATCTCCCCTTTAAGCAAAGTTGTGTCTTTGATGACAAGGATATGGGTAATATGTATGTATAATTTGTATATCATACATTGCTATCTTTTTTTACCCAGGTATGCACCAGATGCCAATGGACGGACAGCCAGGCCCCATGGGTAATGGCATGCCACGGGGAGGTCCGTTTGACCACCAGGGGCCGATGGGACCAGGGGGGCCACAGATGGGGCCTGGTCCTTTTCCAGGTACAAATACTTATATTAATACTGCCTATCAGAATCTTGAAACCACAACATTTCATATTTTTGTATTCATTTTTCAAGTTATCATTGGAATTCGAGGATGAACATTTTGCCATGAATGAAGAATAAAGTCAAATGCTCTTGACTTTACATCATGGTTTTACCTAAGATGTTTCTACTTATGTATGGCTAACACATCAAGCATTCCAATACTTTTAGCACATGTTAATACTGTTTGTTTCAAGTGAAACTGACTTTCTACTGTTTTCCATGTTGTAGGAAACCAGAATGGCCCACCACCGTTTGGTCCTGACGGGGGGCCTCCGCCATTCCAAGGGGGGCCGCCAAACAGAGGACCTCCCCCCATGATGCACCCCCCTGGCCCAGGGCCACAGTGGCCTGGCCCAAGGGGGCCACCCAGGGGGCCAATGCGGGGCAGACCATTCCAGGGTAGAGGGAGGGGCCGAGGCAGAGGTAAATCCATAACACAATTAAACTCATAAAAAGTCACTAGTGATCACTCTTGAGGTTTCTTAGTCATAGCACTGTTGCATTGGAAGAGACTAATAGATATGCAAGAGACTTTTAAAAATGTTGCAGATCTAATTTGAGTTAATTCATTATTTTTTGCAATTACTTTATTTCTGTATTTTAAGTTCGAAGTTGAAACAATTCTGTATCGCAGTAATGTATTGCAATGGAAAAATGGTCACAATTATTCCGAATACCACAAAAATAGAACCATCACCAATATTTTAAGAATTACCGTATTCCTCCCAAAAGTTTTAAATATAGTAGTATGTTATACAATGTTATTTAGTAGTATAGTAGAAGTCAGTTAATTGCACAACAGATAACTGCACACTTCTGTTAACTGCACGGAATCCCCAAATCCCAAACTGGTGCTGTTCAGCTGAATAACTTTGCATTATTGCAACAGCGATATAATTGCACGAAATTTACAGGCAAATAGGCCGTGCAATTAAATGGCTTCTACTGTATGTTATACTGGGTTATGTTGTAGTATCTCATAGAAGAGGGTTTTTGACCACTATTTTTTCCTTGTTTGTTACCCTGCAGGTGACAGATCCCACATGCCAGTATGCCGCCACTTCATGTCTCAAACCGGCTGCAGATTTGAGGGCAGCTGCACCTTCTACCATCCAGGTGTCAACGGACCCCCTCTCCCCCCTCATTAACAGATGCCCTCCCTCCTACGCAAATACTCATCAATATTCGTCAAATTCTTCTCATGATTTCCATAAATTGATAATAATTCATAGTGTTGTTCTTTCTCTTTAAGTATAATAGTATGCATACCACGTTCAAAAAGAATTGCCAAGAAAATTCTGTATGTATACATTATTGTTTGCCAGGTTATTTTTGTTTTTACAGATACTAAATTTACTTGCAAAGATTAAAGGACACTAAGGGCCTTGAGTAGAAGCTACAGAGGGCCAGGTTTTGGCTGCAAAATTCTTTTGCTGTATTGTAACAAAGGTAATACTTAGAAAGGCAAACAAATTGCAATCTGTATTTTTGTACGAAGATTCATGTAAGAGAGCTAGTTTGTGTTTAACAGTAACACCGTCGGTGTGATGCTGTAATGTCTGAAATGCAGTCCCAACAGAATGTAAATATACAGTATTTATGCCAAGTCCACATTGTCACCGTGCCCACATGATAAATATGTATGTACATGTATATATATTATATATAAATGTTGCTGTGAATCCAGATTTTTCTTTCAAAACCGATCCAGGTGCTTTTGAATCAACAAAATACAAATGAATCTTGACATGAATACGTGCTTACACGATACACGTTATTATTTTTTTTGCAGCACTTGCGAATCATTAATGAGTATCCAGAACAAAATGTACAATAGTATTAAAAAAGAACAATTATCAGTCGTGCTTGTTTGCAAATTCTCTCTCCAATTTGTATGTTGCAATGACACTAATATCTGTACTCCTTTCTGTGTAGTCAGTTGTTATTAATAGTGTCTAGAAGTTAGCATTACATTTAAAGCTGCAATTGCTTATGGCACTGAATCAGTGCTCTATTATACTATACATAACACACCAGAGACATTCTGCACAATGTGCTTCCTATGCTTGTGCTGTACATACATGTATCGAGCATACAATCGCTCCAGATAATTATGTAATAAACTTTCGTATCCAAGCTCATGAGAATTTGCCTCTTGTATAACTAATAGGTACACATGCACTAAGTAATTATTTAATACAGAAAAGGAGAGAATGTGCGACACTACTCTCACACAGAATCTTCCTGCGTTAAAGGAACGTTGGAAGGTTCTGCATTAGAATGACATACGATATACACTTATTTCAAGTACAAATAGTGGAAAACATGAAGATAGAAATGATGGTCTCTGCCTGAGATTACATCTAGTCTACTCAATGTAATCATCATCAATGTAACTAGAGTCTTTGAACAAAGGAATCCAATTCAAGACGAAGAGAGTACAGTAAGCCTACTGCCATGTGTGACAAGGGTAATCTCCAAGGAGATTACTCCGGTGACATAAATTAGTAACATAAGCTGGGGAAGGACTTCAGCCGGCAGAGGGGTAAAATTTTACCGCTCTGCCGGCTGAAGTCTTTCCCCAGCTTATGTTACTAATTTATGTCACCGGAGGAATCTACTTGGAGATTATGACAAGGGCTCTTAATCGTACACTGAAACGCTGGCAGAGTTTTCAATTTCTTCATAACGAAGCTTATCTAGAAGTTCTTCGGAACGAGCTACTAAATCAGGGACGTGTACGCGTGTTTTAGACTCGGCACGATTGTCGGTCTCCAGGCCTTGGTCAGCCAATAAAGACGTCGGAATTTTGTTCAAGACGTCAAGTCCCTTCTCCAGGTGTTCAATCGCTTTCTTCGTGTCAATAACTTGATAACAGACGCCGAGTTCGTAGTGAACCAGCCCTACTTGCACTCCGGACTCTCTCAGAGATGTTCGTATCTGAAGCTCTACCTCCCAGACGTTTATAGCCTCCTGAATTTCGTTCAGACTTGCGAAGACCTCTCCTACAAAAGATAGCAGGAAAGCGTCTTCCCGTCCAGGCTCAATAGAGGTACGGTCGCTACGATCTTTGAGCTGGGCGAGCCCGAGAAATGCTGTGTTCAATGCAGCTTTAACGTCTCCAGTGTCACGTTGTAATATTGACAAACGGTAAAGCAAACCGATGTGATCTGACCAACGGCGGGCGTCGGTGTGTTTGCACGATTTCAGATGACGGATAACCAATCGGAGGTGTTGTACTATCTGCAATGGCTGTTGTCTCTTGACCGGCATCTCGGTTATTAGTATATACGGTTCAGCCTTACGACAGAGACATTCCAAGGAGTTGATCTGGCCTGTAAACCGACACGTCTCAAGTTTCGGCAGTGCCTCCGCCAAGAACGCGTCCAAGTCGTCGTACCGTCGTTGCTTGTTGAGTAACTGCGCGTACAGGCAGATGAACCTCGCCATGGCCACGGCATCGACTCGGGAGCTCCCGTCTTCTATCTCTAGCTTCATCTCTTCAAGACTCTCCGCCAAACTTGAGACTTCTGCTTCTTGATGATCCAATACCTTCCACCACCATTCTATGTCTGTGAAATACGGTGTGGCTTTAAACCAATGGAAGACCTTCTTCAGTGTGCTTCTGGATTCGTCTATCATAGCCTGCTCTCTGCACGCTCGTGCGAGTGCCAGTTTTGCAGCAGTGACTTCGGTCGCTTGACTATCCGATCTGTAGAGGCGACTGTATACCTCTAGCGACTCCTTTAAGAACTGCATGGCAGTCCCCTGTTCTTCCAATCGCAGTGCGGTGAACCCGATGTTAAGCATGCACCTGGCGAGAGTGGACGACTCGCGTCCTTCCGCCATTGCAGTCATTCTATCTGTATCTGTTTTAGCAAGATGCAGATACTTACGGCCAAGCTTGTGCTTCCCTATACGACCGTAATGCTGTGCAATTTCACAGAGGAGATCGACATAGCAGTGGTCAACCTTATCGTGGAGAGCTAGAATTGGCGAAAGTTCATCGTAAGTTTTCATCACATTATTGACAGCTGGCACATTTCCTGTTGTCGAATGAACTTCTATCAGTTTACGTCATGCTCGGAATAGCTCCCCTCGCACAGAAAGAATACCCAAGGCTTGAGGAGAAGACGTTTTGAGGAAGATCTCAAGGGTATTCACGACATCATTCAACACGTCTATTGCTTCACTCCGTTTCCCGTTGAACAGAAGTGCACCTGCGAAGTCAAGTGCTATCCTGCATTTTGACATCGTGTCGCTAGGCTGCGCCGTTGCTACTCTGTAACAGTTTTCTGCCTCTGCATTTTCTTGGAGTATACTGTGTACCACGGCTTGAATCGACGGTTTATCTACGTAAAGCTCTGATTTTCGCAGTTTCTGGAATAAGTTAGAAACGAATGAGAGCGCCCGTTCCTTCGTGAAGTATACAGCACCCGGCCTGTGGATAGTTTCGAACTCTTTCAATCTCTGTTGGTCAACTGAAGTAGTCAAGAAAAACTGCAGGGCGAATGTCGTCTTGAAAAACCGATGCATGGCTCCTGGTTCGATGTCACGGAAAATCGGAGCACCTGCGTAGTCGCTAACGGGTGACGTAGGCCAAAAGGAAGCTAGTTCCTTCTGACCACCGTTGGCAATGTACGTGCGCATGCGCGTTTCGTCAGCTATCGCAGCAGCCACCTGCAGGTGGTGACCGTTGACTTCGTGCATTATCGTATGATTGGTCATCTCGGACAAAATGGCGGCAGCGGTCTTCTCGTCCGAACCAATCAGCAGCCCCAGACTGTCAACCGCCAAACTGGTCAGGCGATATACGAACTTCTTCACGTTGAACGGTTCCCCCCTTCTTGGTATCCTGTGGATGTTGAATGTTTCCATGTCTGTACACAAAGTGCGTAGCGCCCTTTCCGTACGTACAGACAGGCCTTTTACAGTAGAGTGTGAATCTAGATACTGGTTCACCAATCGTTCATACTCGCTCACAAGGCGTTGATCACCAGTTATAAGACAGACTTTACGCAGTACATCCGCCACATGATCATCCTCTTCTTTCTGGAGCGCCGCCATTTCGGTGGGAGTCTTAATATACTCTAGAGCCGGTTTGATTTTATATGGTCCCCTGCCTATGGGTGTTTTACAGGCCCACGGCATGGCACCGTCAAAGGCAAATCCTTGGGGCATCACTGAGTCGTAAAACCAGTTATCCGAGGGATCCCCGGAATCAAAGTTGTTTAAAGACCTGATTGCCATGGCGGGTAGAATAGTTTCTTGAAGATTGAGGATCTTAAGATGGAGAAGATGAGTCACCACTCTGAAGTACTGAACATTTTCTGTTTTACCTTCATCGATGAGAATGGCGAATTCGAAATCGGAAAATGGAGTCATTTCTTCCCTTGCCATGGAACCCAAACCGATAACGGCATATGGGCACGGTGGGTAGCCGAACACTTTAAAACATTCCTGCAAGAGGTCAGAAATAAACTGCTTTATCTTAATGGTGGTATCGTGGTAAAGTCGTCTTACCGCAACTGCCCTTCTTCTCTCTGCCGCTAGGGTTTCCTCTCTCTCCCGATCCCCTTGGTTGTAGCTACACACTTTCTTTATCTCTTGTAAGCGAGTTTCGCATTCGGATCTTATGTCCTGAAGCTGAGACTTGTGGGTGAGATCTGATTGCACTGTCGACGGCATGGCTTCCATGATTCTGCCAACTTTCTTCAGGAAAACCTTCTCCGTACGTTTGATGCGATGTAAAAGACTCTGGGTGTTGTCTGGGTCCTTGCAACGCACGAGAGCGGAATTATACAGGGCTGTAGCTTTCGTTAAGTCGCTGCCATTCCTACTTGTACTCCCCCTGTGTAGGTACACGTCGCCCATACCTTTCAATGCGGCGGCTTCAAGCTCTTTGTCTCCGCCTTCCGTCGTTTGTTTGAGCAGACCTGCGTACGTGAATTCAGCTTTAAGACTGTCTCCTTCTCGATATTGTCGGTCTGCGGTCGCAAGACGGTCACACAGTCGTATCATGGTCGGCAATATGTCGCCCTTTTGGCCTGCTTTGAGTCGTATACGAGTCGGGAATTGAATTCAGCACAATGACAATGTCAAAGCGTGGCGTCGGCTCAAATATGTATGCAGGGGTTCATATCAGAAGTTGAGGTCTCATCGCTGTACGTGATTTTGATTGTCGGAAAATACTTAAAACTCGTGTGTGCATTATTTTCATCTCTACAGCTGCAATGCACTTGTGTATATCCGAAATCCCTTCATTCGCGCTTGTTTAACTAAATGTATTATTTGCAACAGAAATCAATGAAATAATATCCATTATAAACATAGGTTTGTAATTTGTAATGATCCCGAGGGTGTGCCGGATGTCTGCGTTTGCTGACGTTTCAAAGGTCGAATTGTCACACTCAAATCTGTTTTATTAATAACTGTGATTTATCTAATTGTTTTAACACTAGTTTAATGTAAATAATACGCTAAGAACTTCAACGATATTTAACTGTCAACCAATATGAACCTGTCAGTTTTGAAATTTGTGGCCAGCGCCTACTGGCTAGATCAGAAATGACCAGGTATTTTGCCTCGGGGTATGCTTTCAGTTTCGGCCCAGAGGACTTACTGGCTATACTACTGTCAGTCAGTCTATACAGACTATGACTCCGCGCAAATGAACAAGACGACAATGGAGACTACAATACAATGTACAATATACGATAGTGTAGTATCTGACTAAAAGAACTAGAGGGTTCATATTTTTCTCAATTGCAGCAACCCAGTAGAAAGTGTTGCTGTAACTTTTATTTAATGTGTAGTAAATAGTAAGAAGCCAAAGCAAAACAGTGATTGAGATGGTTTCTAATATTGTCTCGCCTTTACTGACGCTAGTAACTACATGTCATCCCCAGGTAGATCGACCGGTGGCATAAGGAGTTTAGCTGGCCAAGGAGCGGAGTGTTCTGAGCCACCGGTAGAGTAGCCTGGATACCATACCCCAACCTCAAAAATATCTTTTGTGTTGGGGTCTGGCAGGATGGCTGTAGAAATGTTCTCGAAGGCCCTTGCTCAGAGGGAGGAGAACCTAGGATTTATGACCACTCACACCACAGGTAGCCAGCTACAACACACCACAGTTGGTCAGCAGGCTATCACAGTAGCGAATCAGGTATTTGGTGGCCACTGTTATGGATTCAAAAAATACAGTTGGGGGTCATTAACCAATCATGGTAGGGGTGTAGTACCTCCTGCTGATCCTGCTGCTGTTCTATTGGTGGAGTTTTTTGCCCACTATAAGGTGCAAAATTGAGAACCCGGCCTATGCCATCCTGCCAGACCCCTGCACGATAGATTCTTGAGATCGGGCTGGGGTTTGGTAACCAGGCTACCGGTAGAGGTACTCCTTGACCAGCTAAACTCAGAACACTCCTTGGCCGGCTAAACTCCTTAAGCCACCGGTAGATCTGCCTGGAGATTAACTACGTGCACTCTACCCTCTTGCTCTGTCTATTTTGTTTGAACCACAAATAAACTGACAGAAACAGGAGCAAAGGTTACAACCTCCAGTCATCATTCAGATCTATGAAGGATTTGTCTTCTTCTTTCTGATTGGATCTGGTCATTATCTCTTCCCTCAACCTTCTGTAACAACGGATCTGATACGTCGAAGTTGCGTTAAATAATCACACTATGTAAACAGATTAACAGTCTTGCATCGTCTTATTTTCTTCCTGCCCTCCCAACATCGACCACGCCTCGAACGGTTTCATCAGGCAATCCGAACAAATCAGGTGTGCGAGTTTCCAATGTCTTTTCTAGATTTCTTTCTGAGCTTAAATCTTGTGTTGTTGTCCGTAACGGTTTATCAAGAAGACAGTGTGATTGATGAGGTCTTGTGGTAGACTGTGTCAAATTCTAACTTAAATCTAACAAGTAGGTCAAAACGTTCAAAGGTCGCTGGGATCAAAGATCTAGCGAACGTCTTTATGTGTACGTTCTACTAGGAGGTTCAGTGATTTGTCATTACTAGAAATTGTCAAAAGGTGAACTTTAAGTCAAAAATAACTTTACTCAGATCAACTAAAACCTTATAATTATCATATCCTCATGTTTCATGTTGCTGTACCATCTACCATCTAGTTTATAAAAGCTCTCACCTGATATTTTCCCACGGCGATAATCTGACCTGTCAGTGTGTATACTGGATTGTGGTTGGGAGCGTTCGATAGGTCATTGACCCTGTGACCTTTGAGATTTGCGACCAGGTGCCAGGTGCAGTCTGTGACTTCACCAGTTCAATTTCTTTGGAAGCAATATGCTGGTGCGGTATGTTGAAACATTAACCCTATCATGCTGCCTAACTCCACAACCAATACAAATCTGGCACCAAACGGCTACCTTAGTAGTATGAAGGTTACGGACATTGCGAAGTAGATGTAAGCTAACGTTATATGTTTCATAGTAACTTGATTGACTTTTCCTACTGAAATACAGATATCGTAAACTAACACTTTCTATACACACGAAAACACCCGCTCACTTGATGCGCTGTTCAGCACCAAGGACAGGGAAAGCGGGGACCACGTGTCCCTATGCAGATTCTATTTCTACCCATATCATACACCTTTCTCACGCGGCGGCCATGATAGATCCAAGAAGAGGTCAATGAGGCAAACAGACAAAACTTATTTCTAAAATCAGGTCCCATTTAGTTTTCCCCCAAACCACACAAATGTTCATGATATAAGATGGAATAATAAATATTACAAGAAGTGTTATGCACCGAAAAATGTAGCAATTTAGAGTAGTGTAGACTGACCCCATAGTCCATTAAGAGATGCAAAATAAAAACATAATAATGCAAATTTTTAACGAATTTGCAGCCATTCACTTATTGGTCGATTTCCTAATTGGCAGGCTACCATTGGTCGAACTGCTAATTATGATGGACAGCCTTTTGTTTGCCACATTGAACTCGTTTTAGATCTATCATGGCCGCCGCGTGAGAAAGGTGTATACCCACCCAGACTAGGGGTAGAACCAGGAATTAATTTTAATTGAATCCCGCCCTTGAAATTAGTCTCCAGGCAGCCGTGTCAGGTGGATAAAAAAGAGAGAAAAATTTGTCCAGATGAGATAGAGACAAATAAGTTACTATGGGTTTTCAGTCAGTATACCTTGCGACCGAACAGTTCACTCCTAAGCCAAATAACTCCTACTAGACTTTTATTCCTAACTTGGCCAAATTCCCCTATTACTATTCGGCCAGGCGGGAGTCTGGTAGAGACTAACTTAAAATTCCCACAGGGCCTCAACCACAGTCCAGTATACTCATTGACGCCTGACGTGGGAACATATCAGGTGGTAGCTTTTAAAAACTAGATGTTACAACAACATTGCTATTTCATGATGGGATCAGATCTTTTTAACACCATGCATGTGCTTGTTTTTCTGTACATTCAAGGCGGTACATTCCACAGCTGCCAGCATGCTTCAGCACCTGTACAGACAGCTGAATGCAGCTGTAGATGCCAACACCCTCCTCCTGGCCCTGTGCACCTTTCTAGCCGTGTTCCTCAGCTATAAGCTGTTTCTCAAGCCGCTGTACTTTTCTCCACTCAGGGTTGTAAGTTCCCATCAAGTAAAGTTAAAACTGTTGAAGTAGAAAATCCGATGGATTTTATTTCACGTTGATTCACCTTTTAAGGTGAATTATACCATGTTTCAGTTTGTATGTAACACTAGTTCACCTTTATTCGCAGGGTAACCTATATCCGTTGTACCTAAAAACAGTATACTTAGGGATATCACGTTTATGGACGGTAGTTTCAAATTGCATTTTTTTTAATATAATGCAGTTTGAGACCACCGTCCATCGACTTGATATCATGAAATACCCTGGTGTTAAATATAACGGATATAGGTTACCCCGCGAATAAAGGTGAACTAGCGTTAGGAGTCGATTAACTGGCGCGTTTATTTTGGCTTGGTATCCGTCCTATTCTAGCTCCATGTCCAGTATTGTGGTAAAATGGCAGAAGTTGTCATAAGTTTTTTTTCTATTTGCTTTTGGACAGATGAGGACAATGTGGCACTGCACGCAAGTTAGTAACTTATATTAACAGTGCCACATATAGGTTAGACAGAAGGTAAATTTAATCTTTTCTTTTACCTAACCGACCGAAGTTAGGTACATCCTAACGTACCCAGTTTTACACCCAGGAGAAGTGATAAATGTTGTGTAAAGTGTCTTTCCCAATGGTACAACGTCGGGGACCGGCCAAGGGCGCGTATCGAACTCGGGATCGATTCCGAGCCAAACGCTCTACCAGTTACGTCACACAAGCCGACACATAAGTTAAATCGATTTACCTCAAATATAACTTCGGGATTTTCCGTAAACCATCGGACGCATCGGATAGTGCCCAAAGTTAGGTATGACGTCATTCTAATTTTAAAGAGTAGCCCGGGAGGTGGCAGAAGTTAGGTACGACTTCATCCTAACTTTTGCCAGTGGCCCGAGTGGTGGTAGAAGTTGGTATAAGTTAGTTATGACGCCATCCTAACTTCCGGCATTTGCCACCGGACGGTGGACTGAATGGTACCACATAACTCCTCAAGTATGATTTCAAGATGGGAGATGGAACTTTTTGAATATGCCTGTTTGAATTGTTACCATGCTGTTATAGAGCACTGTGCCACTGAGCCAATCAGAGAACTGTATTCTAGCCAAATATTTAAATGCAAATCAATTACCAGGTACCAACGTATTCGGCAAGGGATGATCAGAGATCAATATGGATGCTAGACTAATTTAGTCTTTTTATTGTTTTTATTTGGATATATAGAAAAATACACGCAGCATATGTTTGTCCCGTTTTGTCTCTCCCAGATGCCGAGTGCTAAGTTCATCCCCATCGTTGGTCAGCTGTGGGACATAAACAGGGAACAGGCCATTGTTTCAGATCTCAGGTCAGTAAATGTACAAGTGTAAGCGTAACATCGGGGGATGGACAAGTGTACTACTTACCCTAACCAAGGACGTTATATGAGATAATGCCCTTGCCCTAACCATGACCCTAAAATAGGTGCGGTACGGTGTACCGTTACAAAACGGTTGTTTTCTTCTTGTTAGACCGGTCCGGAAATCCAGTAGACCGAATGTTGGACCGGTTAGAAAATGAACAGACTATACCGACAATACGGCGGCAGGCGTTCACGTGTTTTGAGGCTTACATTGCTGCAAGAAAATAGCAAGAACGACGTAGATGACAGTTAATAGTCATTTCATCAAGCTCCTACATAGTCAAGCGTGGTCATAACTTAAAAGAGACAGCTAGCATTGTTTACGCAAAGATAGGTTACTCCATCAAACAGATTCCTTTGTAGCGAAGTGAACCATTGTTTTGAGTGTTTCCCATTCATGCCTCATGGCCAACAATTAGGTCCAGGTTCGGGTCCGGACCTGAACCTGATCCTCTGGACCTGGACCGGACCTGAATTTTCTATACCAGTACCTACCCCTGTTACCAACTGTTGGCTAATCATTCCTCTACAGAAGAGCCCGGAAACTTGGCCCCATATCCAGGTATTTTGTGACGTTTGGAGAAGAGCGAGTCCTGATAGCTGAGCCCGACGCCATGAAGCACATCCTGGTCACTAACCATGCCAACTATGTACGGCCATATCTATTGCGAAGGTAATATCACATGTTCTGTATATTTGATGTAACGTGTGGAGTTCTTCACTAACATGCTGCTACGTATTTGTGTTTTCAGCCCAGCTGCCAGTTGGGTCCCCTACTCTTCTAGAAGACGAGCGTGTGGTTCAATACTAGTACTGCATAACTAATGACTGTTTGTCAGATCCTAGACGAGCGTGTGGTTCAATACTAGTACTGCTACTGCATAACTAATTACGTCTGTCAATCAGTCTATACAGTATACATATGTATTGTTGTTGTTGTGCTTTCTCGCCTTCTATAGTGCATTAGCTGCTCTTGCAGAGAAAGGACTGCTGGCCGTAAGTGGTACTGAACACGCCATGCAAAGGAAAATTCTAAACCCTGCATTCAAACGGGAAAACCTCAAAGGTAAACGTTTTAATATCAGCTAAGAGACTGATTTGAAACTTCAGAAATTACCAATAGTAGCTCAGGATTTTTGGCACTATGAAAATCACTCCAATAGGAGCACAGGTTTCTCTGTCCCCACCCTCCACGAAACCAGGTGGTCAATTAACTCAATTTTTGAGGATAACCAATCAGAGGATTTATGCAAATAGATATTATGCTAATGAGGGTAGGTATAAAGGAGAGATATTATAACGAAAGGCGCGCAGTTTGACTTTAAAGTGGTTGGGAGAAACAGGCAAAAAGTCGGGTAAAATAGTGATAGGAAGCAAATGAAGTGGTTGAGATTAGTCTCTATACCAGACTAGTCTGGTAGAGACTAGGTTGAGATATGGTGAGAAGGATAGTATTCTTATTTTTGGGGAAGCTTGTCAAGAAATTTCCAAAAATTCTAAATATTTCAAAGAAGCATGACATCTTTGCTTTCTTGAACTGTTTCTGTTGCAGGAATGGTGAAAACATTTCAGCAATGGACTGAGGTGGTGGTGCAGTACTGGAATGACAAGCTAGAGGGCACCACTACCAGCGATGGGTTTGCAGAACTCCCAGTACTAGTTCAGGACGACATCGGGAGACTGGTTAGTCAGTTCTAACAATGTACTGTAAATTTAGTAATTTTTAGGACTTAGCTCTATGGTATGAGGGGTAAGTAGGTTTTTGCTTTCGTTTTGTTCAACCAGTTTGGTCAGGTTTAGTCTAATTTTGTTTATTGGTCGAAAATTATTATTCCAATGCGATTTACTGTCACAAAACTAAATGAAAACCCTAAGTGCATAATTTGAATTGCAGACCCTGGACATCATTGGTGAATGTGCCTTTAGTTATGAGTTCAACTCCATCAGAGAACCCGACAGGCTCGTCAACCAAAGTGTCACCAGACTGTTACAAGACTCAGGGGCAAGGTAGGTTTATGATTTAATCGGATTAAAGGTACACTTTGCAAGATTTGTGCCCCAACATCGAAAAAAAATTTCTCGAGAACAAAATATTGACGCGAATGATCTATACAACAACTTTTTAGCATATTTGCCTCATAATTTCATATTCCCGGTGTTTGTTAACTAACTTGTTAAAAATAAGATGTAAAAGGTCCGCTGAGTTAGAAACAACATCACAAACTAGACCCTCCTGTTTGTAAACAACAACTTACTATGTAAAGAAAGTCTACTTTTTTGTATTGTTCTAATCTTACACAATGCAGCTTTAGAAGGCAAAAGACTTCAACGAGCTTTGCCAGCAATATCGTTCGTAACTCACCTATTTTGCATATCGCATAAGGCCACGTTGATTTGATTATATGGATGACATCCTCTGGAAACCCCAACACTGATGCGAGCATGCGAATAAAACCAAGTTTGGTCGAAAAAAAACGTTTTGAAATGTGGCCAGGAGGGTTGAACGACTGGACACACAGAGAGTATTGTATACCAAGCAACAGATTCTTCATTTTTGTTCTTTCGTATGTTTTTCTTTGACCTTGGAATTGAAGTTGGCATTCAATGACATTAGTATGTTTTCCAGCATATTTTCTAAAAACATCTACAGCATACGTTTGCTCATTTTACAGCTGCGTTGTACGATTAACAGAAACATTTCTTCTGGGAAACGGCCGAAAATTCATGCGCGCATGGATGTCATCCATATAATCAAATCAACATGACCTTAGGGAAATAAAAGTTAAATGAGTTTAAAAAACTTTAATACATTTTTTGCACCTCGCTTTAGTTGGATAACGCTCGTCACTGCGGGTAGCGTCTTTGTGGCGACAAAAGAGTTTCTCAAGCTGCGGGGTCTGTGTGAACGGATAGTGGATGACGTCATTGCAGAAAGGAAACAACTCCAAGAAAACCCAGAGCAAGGTGAAACATTTATAGTTCAGTTACAACACATTAACTGTCCAGTGTGTAGACGTCGTGGCTGTTCACTTCTAAACCATGAGCTAGAATGGCGTCAAAGAAGAGAACCAATAGGTAAGCTTAGGATTCTTTGTCACCTGTGAGTCCAGAGTGAGGAACTAGGACCCTGTGTACATTCCCCGACCTTATCGTTCATTGCGTAATTATGCAGATCATTATATTAGGGTCAACTATCGATTGAAACCGATAACCTTTAGATTCTGAGTCAACTACACTTAAGCCACAAGCGTAGGCTTCCATCCCACCTGCTGAACGGTAACTAATGATTTTTAATAGGATAAATTGTTATCAGTGTTCAAAACAACAGCGTCAGCTTCACGCGTACAAGGTTATAAAGACTCATTGTCGGGTATTTTCATCTATTAAACGGCTAGTTTATGGTGAGAAAATTGATTTTTCAAAAACGTTCTTAGCTGATGACGACACCCCCAACGACCTCCTGAGTCTGGTGATGATGGCCCGGGACAGAGACACGAGGGAGGGGCTTCCTGAGGAGGTCATCAGGCACGAGGTCATGACCTTCATGGTGGCCGGACATGAGGTATGGAAAGAATACTAACATCTGGAGATTTATTTTGCGAACAATCTAAAATAATCTCCAGATTGTTTGAAATAATCTGGAGAATGTATGAAACAATCTGGAGACTTTTTGAAATAGTCTTGAGATTTTTCCAAAAAAATCTCCAGATTTTCTGGAAAATGTTTTAATTTTCAACGGCACGGGGTGATTATGATCTGTACTATGGCATGGAAGCTTTTCATAAAGTATCAACGTTAACTTTGTAAGTATTAGCTGTAAATGGTTAGAGAAGTGTTTGTGCAAAGTGCAATATTTGTCCAAAATCAATCTGTGGGCTGCTTACTTTAAGTTTGCGGTGCTTGAATGTTGTAGAATGGTAAAACCCAATAATTATTACGGTACTTGTGAGTTTGCGGAAGACAGCAAAACGTGTGAAGATATCGATGATTTCACGAAAATTCATCATGAAAACTATGAACTGAACACCATTGCAAATATTTCACTATTAGCAGCATTTTATGTGATTTTGGTCGCGTTGGAACGGATTATGTCATAAAGACGACCTAATTGCCTCATGGAAAAGGGACATTCTGGCCCTAAATTAAATTGTAAACTGAATGTACAACTATTATGGTATTATTGAATGTCCCAGATGCACCCACAACAAGAAAGTATCTGCCATGGGTACATTCTGTCTAGGGGTAACATTTTGGCCTGCTACACTAGTACTGGATTTGAGATGATCATAAACAAACTCAAATGTACTGCAAAAGGCTCAAGTTCAAATACAATGTCACAGACTACCAGTGCAGGACTGGCATGGCTACTCCTGGAGCTGTCACGTCATCCGGACATACAAGACCGCCTGAGGTCAGAGGTCAGGGCTGTGTTGCCTAGCGACGACACGCCCATCACCTGGGACCTCCTGGACCAAATTCCCTACCTGATGTGGGTGGTGAAGGAAACCCTAAGGTGGGTGAAACATTTTTGAAGAAGCTTCTTAAGAAATGAAGATGGATCATAGGATTTGATACTTAAGATTTTTACTGCACAATATATTCAATTAAGTAACAGACACACGTAGACTTTGTACACAAGAAACATACACAACGTTTTCATCTCAGTACCGGAATAAAAAAAAAACAGTCATACACTTTTTGAATGCAACCATGTCCATTCTAACGAAAACAATTGCTTCACTTGCATGGACATGGAAACTCCGAACTAGATTATCATCGGAAACAAGACAAACCACACGTCCAACTCTCCAAGTATCCTATTACACCACTTCCGCCTGTTTCACCTTGCCACTCTATAACATTACCTTACTGCAGGCTCAAGACTAGCAAACAAACACACTAACTAACAATACGTATAGACAAAGTTACCCACACAAAAGCATTTATTACGCTTGCTTGCCAAAAACTTGAGATTTTTAGAGTTTATATAGCATTTTATGAAAATGATCATTTCTTCATCTACAGGCTGCACCCACCTGCCCCTCAGACATTCAGACAGGCACTGAAGGATGACCGCGTGGGGCAGTACCCCATCCCTGCAGGCACTATTGTCAAGATGAGCCCCGCAGTCATCCACAGGTCTGTCTTTCTCTGCTCACAGCAAGTAAACTTTCTGGATGTCATCCTATGCACAGTGCAAAAATACTGAGATAGCGCGAAAAAAGAAGATGGGTAAAAAAAAAACAAGATGGCTAAATTTTCAAAATAGACACCATATACACCGTACCAAGATTTGAAGTGACAAAACCTGGCATCACAACTAACAAGGCATTTGTCACTGTATTAAACAAGTGGAATAGTGTAGTGAAAGTGATATTAGTGTGGTACACAGGTATCACTTGCCAAGCTAGCTGGCCACTACATTCATGGCTTCTATATTGGTTGCACTTTTACAACTATCCCACAAGTTTCACTTTTGTAACTATAGTCATGGCTACCTCCCTAGTGTCACTTCTACAAGTATGATTATTAGGCTACAACACAACATATTTGCCTATTTGATCTGACAATCCCCGAAGAGGACCAACGTTTTTTACTGAAATCAGGCGAAAATCAATGAGCGCGTTGATGTATGTCATCCATAAAATCTAATTGTTGTGGCCTTATTTTGTACAATTCCTACAACAAAATTAATTCATCAATCACCGATAAATATGACAACATTGTTTCATTCACAACAAATAAAGTCAAAGCTGCAAAGAACCAAAGAAACATTTTATTTCACACTCAGGTTGTCTGAGTACTGGGAAGATCCGGACACCTTTAAACCGGAACGATTCGCCGGCGACGCCAACAACAGGAACCCTTACACGTTTCTCCCATTCATCGCCGGGCCTCGGACGTGCATCGGCAGTAAGTTCGCCCTGGCGGAGATGCGAGCTGTCACGGCGGTGCTGGTTCAACATTTCCAGTTCCATCCGGTTCCAGGGGTGGAGTATAAAAATAAACACGGGATTACCATGAGACCAGAGCCAGATCTGTGTCTACGTGTGAGCAAGGCACCGGCATGATATGGAAATATCCCTGCCATGAGTTCTAGATCCTAGACCTAGAACTTCCTTCGATTCGTAGATTGCTTAGGCGTAGGTCATTTCCAAACCGGGGCCCGGCCGGGCAGCTTTCGTGAGCGAAAAGTATGATATAAAAGACAATCTACACAAGAATTATAGAGAATAGTCGCGGGCATTATTTGTGAATAGTTTTACGTATACATTTCTATTTTCCGTTGACACAAACAGCCCGACCGGGCCCCGGTTTGAAAATGTCACGTATGCCATAGGCTTAGGTCACATTTCCAAAACCGGGGGCCGGCCAGCCAGTTTTTTTGGAGCGAAAAGAAAGATATAAAAGACAACAAATACACAGAATGTAAAAAAAAACAACATAAGGTTCAAGGGCATGATTTGGGATATAGTATATGTCTAGGTATACATTTTGATTTTTCGTTTGGTAAAACCGGCCCCGGTTTGAAAATGTTTTCACTATTGAGGGCGTCGCCAGTTACCAGCTGTCAGCCAATCGGAGAGGATGCATTTACACGTCATTAGTGAATCGGGTAGGCCGATTTAAGCAGAGGTGAATACAGAGGAAATTCTATGATGCGGGTTCAGCTCTGCAGTAGGAAAATGCGTTCCTTGCAATTTTTTTTCGCTGCGTTTTTGCAGTGACCTCTTACCTCAACTGCGAAATTCAAACACCGCGAAAACTACCGCCAAATGAAAGTACTGCATTACCAGTACTAGCAGTAATCATGCAATGCTTTGTCAGTTATAACTAATAATAGATACTGCATTTCTACGGGACAGGTACATTGCTAAAGTTTTAAAGGCCCGATGTACGTTGTTATATGTTAACATAAACAGAGTCTACAAAAAAGCGCAAGACCCTGTGCATTGTTGGCTCACATGGTCTCAAATTTTACATATTTGAATCTGTGGTCCTATGTAATGTACGTATGGCGACATTGTTTTTCCTTAATTTGTACAAATATAATTAGATGATTGAGAATTAGACTGTCCTTTCGTCGGCATAACTTAATTATAATGTGTCCTGGGAGAGTATCAACAATAATACAGATGAAAGGAAATTAAGTAAACATTGCATGAACTGAGAATAAAAGATTGAGATTAGATAAAAACAATGTTAAAAATAGCCTTTATTCTAATAGGTCAATTCGATGACGTTCCTAGATTGTATTGCCATATTATAACGTTATTAATGTTGTTTTCATCTCATATCAATATTTTAGTATCAGTTCATGCAATGTTTATTTATTTACCTACCATCTGCATTATTGTTTGCAATTATCACTTACGTTCAGTCTACGTAAAAATATTGTTTACTTATTAGTCAGCCTTTCTTGTTATTGTCTTTAACAACTCTGCATGTTTAATAATTTTACCAATGACGTTGATGTTTCTCTTATCTCAATCTTTTTTTAGTCTTGTATATGTATGCAATATCAGTGTGCATCTTTACTCACCTAATTTACAATCAGTAATGCTTTTCAGTATGTATTTACACGTAGTTGTTATTCCCATTATCATTTATCTTACTCTACTATCAGCATTTAATTAGATCTATTGCTAAAATATCAGGTAACCGTCTTGTAATTGGAATCGCACAAGTTTCATAGTAAGTAAACATGGTGACACTGAAGCTGAGATGGAATAACCTGAAAAGTAAGAGAGAGAGAGGGAGAGGGAGAAAGACAAAGAGAGAGAGAGAGAGAGATAGGAGAGGGAGAGAGAGAGGGAGAGAGAGAGTGAATGAGAGAGAGAGGTAGAGAGAGAGAGGGGGGGTGAGAGAGGGTGATAGAGAAAGAGAGAGACAGAGAGAGAGAGAAAGGTTTGTTACTCCATGGAAGGTTTCAAGGGATGAGCTTTACAAAAGTTCGATGACTTTTCTCATTAATGATGTAAATTGAAGCATTAATAGTTTACCATGATTTACATCTTGAAATGTTCATCTTCACTCATGTTCTTCATTTACCATGATTGAACAATTGTAGAGATTTCCCAATTATTAAGCAAATTATGTCCACATTTGCATAATTCTAACTGTTCCACCAAAACCAAGCTTAACACGGGCGAAATATACGTGTCCACCATGCAAATTAAGTCTAAACAAACATCATTATTAGCTATGTGCATTTTCAATAAAGCCACATACAGCTCAAGAATCATGCCAATCCGTCAGTACTTGACGGGTTTACGCCGATTCAGCCTTACCAACAAAAACGCCTCCTGCGCTTCCTGAAAAAGCTGCTAGGAGGCCCGATTACTTCTGTGACTTTTGTCGCAGTCCATGCGCTATCTACCTCACCAATTTGGTGACCTCAGCTTCTTCACATCTAAAGATACAAAATCCGGAAGTTTTACCATTATGCAGTAACACGCCGCTATGGGTTTGATATCCTAATATTCTCCGTCAAGACTTGAATACCCACATACGAAAGTAAAACATAAACCCCATCAATAGTTGTATTATCAAGTTAAGGATATCATGTTCTCAGATGAATGGACACACACCAAACCTATCCAGGAACATAGCGTTATGGCTACGGTAACTAACGCGGAATCGCACAGAGCTGGAACGGATGCGGCGTCAAGGTCAGACCAAAGACGCCTTCGGTGCTTGGAGGAGGAGCGCCCTCTGGCGTCTTGAAGGTGAAGGACTGCAGCATGGTCGAGAAGAACAGGAAAAGCTCCATCCTGGCCAGCTGCTCACCAAGGCACACGCGTCGACCTGGATAAAAAGAATGCCAAGTGGCCGAATATAGACTAACAAAACACAGAATAGAAAGTGCTTCATCATTACTGCTGCCAAATAGTCTAATGCTAACATTTCTAAGCCTGGTACTCGTTAAGAAGACCATGGTTTTGTTAGCGTTTCTAGGTATGCATTGATGTGGTTTAGCAACATAACTCAATAAGCTACGGATTGTCATGAAATTTGGTATGTCGGTAGGTCTTCTCACATCAAAGAAATAATTAGAGTTTGTGCCCATGGCGGCTCTCCTTGGTACTACAGTGCTGAACTTTCGGTTTGGACATCTCGTGTTTTGGGACAACCTATTTGGGGTGGTAAATAGCTGTTGTGTTGAGGAAAAAGTGGCATAAGCTTGGATCCACTAGCGGCTTTCTTTAGAACTGCTGGAGCGTTTCAAATGCAGCTTTCAAACAGCATAAGTCGACGAGGATGACATATTTGAGACCAATGTAATGACATGTTGATTATGCCAACTTGAACTTGGATTGCATAACACTTACACTTCTTTGCATATCTATAATGAGCAACTGCTTCAAAGTTGCAAAAGCCTAATTTGTAAATGATTTCGTATTTGTGACATGAAAGATTTGTAGGAGTGAGAATATCATGCAATTTTTTTAATTTTCATTGTTACTAATGATATTGCTTGGCGTCAAGGTATGGGGGCGTCGAACTCTACTTACCTGCTGAAAAAGGCATGAAGGACTCAGGCTTGTTGATGAAGTTTCCTTCCGCGTCCAGAAACCTGTCAGGGTCAAACCTGTCCGGGTCAGGCCAGTAGGCGGGGTCCATGTGGACGGAGTGCAGGTTCAGTATTACCTGGATGGAACAAAATAGAAAATATATAACTAGGCATACACACACGATACAAACAATACTAATACGATCCATGGAACTTTTTTCTCCATAATGTGGCCACCAAGAACTGTGAAAATTGAATAGAAATTGCCGAAATGGAATTCAAAATGTCCAAAACAATATTTTTTACACATGGCAGGCATGTATTAAGCAGTATTTAAAGTTAGAGGGGCAAAACCACCACTCAAGATGGCCTACCTATACTATGGTATAATACACTGTGGTGCCAGGCTAGCCTCGTTTTGGTGCAATGACCCCGGATGACCTTAGAAAATCCAAAATGGCCGCCGTAACTGGAAGTGGGATTTTTTTTTTTTTTTTTTGCAACGTTACAAAAAGAACAGTTGTAATCTTAATCATGAGTAGCAATAGCTTGTTGGTATCCAGTCGTATTATAGCTCCCGAGTCTCTCCTGAAACTCGGGAGCTATGATATGGCTGCATACCCGGCTAGAGTAGCAATACCTGGGTTCCTTCAGGGATGTCATATTCCTGCACTTTTACCGCCGCTGTTGTAGCGTGGGGGACCCCAAGCGGTCCGACGTAACGGATCCTCATGACCTCCATCAGAAAAGCATTCACGTAGGGCAGCTGGGAGCGGTGGGCCAGGGTGGGCAGACTCGCACCAACAACGGCATCAAGCTCCTCATGTACCTGTTAAAGCGGAATTGTGCACGTGTTAATTCATATTTTCTTTCTCTTGAAATCGCATAACCCGCAAATGCTAGAAAGTGTGGGGCTTTTCGTCTCCCTCTGCTTAAAAAAAAGTCAAACCCAACCTCTTTAGAAATAGCCAACGTTAACACTAGTATTAGAGTAGAATATTGTTCATAACTGTCCATAACCATGTGTATACCATGTACTTGCAATTAGCCCTCGGCACGAACTTGCAAATAAACTTCTACTGTTAAAAACTGTCAAGCAATATCCTCTGAAACATCGTTAACCACTTTCTAGAAGGAATACGCAGAATAATGTTTTGTAGTCAGTAGGATATGTTAAGGAACTTCTGAACCGAATATGCTGTAAACCTGAATTAAAACCTAGATTTCCAACAGTCTTTGCAAGGAGGTTCCCTTATTCAACCTCCTTGGTCTTTGTTAGACCGGCAAGGTAACTGTTGATGTTGAAAAGTACCTTGTTTTGTACTTCGGGTTTCAAAGTCATGTAGAGTAGACTCCACAGCAGTGTGTTGGTGGTTGTGTCTGTACCGGCGAGGAAGAAGTCCTGAGCCATGTACAGGACGTTTTCGTCCGTAAGACCCTCCACCTTTTCCTGCACTTCAAGCTCCAGCAGGCAGAAGTCAATGAAGTCTCGCGGGTTCTCGCGATCCAGGTGTTCGCGATGGCGGGCCATTTCTTCTTTCAGCACGTTTTGGATCTTGGCGATTTGTCGAGATACACTGACGCTGGCTCGGTTCACTGTGGGTGGCAATATTCATAGATTGCTGGTAAAGTACTATTTTCTGACAAAATGTCAAACTTTGAAAAGAAGGAAAGGTTTTTTATCTGAGTTTTGCATTTGTCTACAACACAACGCAACACAACACAACAAAGAAAAGTTCCCCAAGGTCGTCAGACTTTACTATAACCATACTTCAGAGTCCAGTGAACCATTAATGAAAATCTTCTGGACAAAAGCGAAGTCCTGGACACCGGGCATAATTACTTTATGATAGGAATTTACATCCGGGCACTTCTGATCAACTGCTGACGTCACGTGTCCACAAGGTCAAACGTCCGAGTAAATTTGGTCATTCGAACCTGAGGAACGTTGCAGTACACACGGTAGAAATTACAATTGGGAAATTATAATGAGAACTCTACTCACCTACAGGAACAAACCGTAACAAAGGGAAGACGCTGACGATCTGTCCGGCTCCAACTTCAGCAATTACTGTGAAAATTGCTTCAGAGAGCTCGCGGAACGTTTCATCCTCGTAGTCGTAGCGCTTTCCAAACGTCATGGAGCAGACGATATATGTTTGCAACAGTCACGGTGACGTCATGAGCGATGTCAAAGGGCTCACCCTCGTATTCTGCAATCTAAAGTAGATAACGAGTCTATTCAGCACATATCTAAGATGAAAACGTAAGATCTTGCATAACTAATTTTGGCGACACTCTCAGGGAGCGAGTTTGATAATGTGCATTGTAAGCAGATAGCAAGAATTCCAGGAATTGTATATGAATTTTCTATTTCTATACGGCCATTCGTATGTTTGTTTTGATGCCATCCTGGAAAACCCTGTAATTTTGGCAACAAGGGACATGTGGTTTACGTAGACATCAATCAAGAAGCAGTTATTCAAAGGTAACTAACCCTGTTTCTTAGATAGCTCGCTTCCTCTCGGATGTTCTCCTGAATGCTGCCATTTCCCACCTTCATGCCCAGGTTCTTTAAGGCTGTGGTGGCGAACTTCTTTCTCTGTTTAAACTGGGTCCCCCAACGTGCAGCAGCAATGTCTTAAGGAACAAAGATGCCATTGATATATATGATATATTGACAATCATGTATAGACGTTTTACCACATTATCTTCGTCAAATCAGATGCTATGTACTATATTTGATAATGTACCTGCGATTTTAATCATTAATGATGCACAGCCTAGTTGCAGTGCGCGACAAAAAGTGGTAGGGGTCTATGTTTGAGTTTACATTCCTCATTATTTACTGGGAAATGACGCTAACATGACGGAAAAGCGTACTAGGAAATTGTGTGTTTGGGGTACAAATTGTGTTTTGGTCCCACCCCATTTCCGGGTATCCTTACGCCTTGAATGTAAAGCGGTCCTGTGACCTAGATCGACCTCTGAGGTGCTGTGTAAGCGAAGTTATGATACCGCGCTACGTGGATGATTAAAAAAAACTGTTTCACTAGAATTTTCCTTATAATTGGCTCGATTACTCTTAAGTGTTTCTCTTTCTGTCAGTATCAGTCGTGTTTGCCGGAAAATCTTGTTAATGGATTTTATCCAATGCGAATCGAAATTGCCCAATTTTGTCCATCAGTTTCAAAATGAAATTAATGTATTTTTCCTCTCATGTTTCTAAATTAGAGAAGCTGAAGGGTCGGACTCGGGTCAATTACGGCATGTGAGTTTCTATCAAACATGTGTCTGGCATAGCCTGGAATCCAGCCGTGTTGTGCTTTGGTCGCTCTCCAAGGTACGCTTCCTGCCAATACGTCTGGTGTTCGTTCCCATTGGAACAATCGGCATTTGCATATTCGCAGCGATTTCATGGGAGATTTTTGATTGGTCAGACGCGGCGGCCATGTTGATGATAATGGAACGCCTGTTCAAACGAGCGTTTGAACCATCCATTATTCAGCCAATCGGAAATCTCGCATAAAATCTCTGCGAATGTGCAAATGCCGATCGTTCCAATGGTAACGAACACCAGACGTGTTGGCAAGAAGCGTACCTTCGGGAAGCGACCAAAGCACAACACGGCTGGATTCCAGGCTAGGTCTGGCATTCGGACTGTTCATTTTCAGCCCACTTCATGACTTGGACAAGTTGGAGGGTGACTTACACAAGGCTTTGCTATTGGACAGAACGGGAAACTTTCAATGATGTTTTCATCCAGTTTATGAGTGGGAACAATGGAATGTTGATTAATAAACGCATCTGCCTTGTGAAGAGACATGTGACGGGTTGACATCGCAAGTGCAGTACAGATCAGTAACTTTGTCCATCACCTACTGTCCAGAGTTCTCACTCGTATCCTGGCCATAAAACTGTCCTTTTGAAAAACTCAATCCTGTTTTTGGAGACTTATTACATCATTATTATGTGTATATAAATATCGACAATTGTCGTTTGGCATAGTACGATAGAAATAAAGCTAAACGGACCCCATACTGTCATACAGTCACAAAATCGGGTCGGACGAACCAGTGACCGTAGATGACCCCGGGGAACGTGAGCCATTTATAGAGTAGTCCAATGTTACATTCAATTTACATACAAATTTGCATAAGATTCTTAAAAGAACAGGAATTTGAAATGTATGGCACACAAAAACTCATTATGGGAAGTCTAATGGTGCCCCGTATAAATAACGGTCGAGTGTTCAGCAAATATGAAAATATAACGAAAAACGCACCCTAGCAAAAGCAGCATAATGGTACCTTCCGAAGGCGTTCGAAGCCCCCCGGAGTGTGAAATGGCGCGAAAACGGAGACTGGCTGACAATGGAACGCTTTTATTATATTACCAACAAAGACTAATGATTAGAATTGGGGCCCCCTAGTGTGTCATTTGCATAACATTTACAAAAGCTCTTAATATTTCAGGGAGGTATGAGGTCGTCGAACTCTAGTTGATAAGAGTTTGTGTGACTTTATCAAATAACCTAAATAAAATGTAGTGAGTTACACACTTTTATGTCTACAGACATCATTCTACATATAAACAAACCTGGTTTATTTGGCAAAGGTATGTGTCGTGGAACTCTAGATTTTAATGTTTTTGCCCCAAAATTATTTTCATTTCGTCACAAAATCCAAAAAAGCCTTGGACAGATATTTTTCGTTGGAAGAAAGCTCTAATCTCGCAAAAAATCAAGGTTATAATACGATAATACGTGTCCCCGCTGGGGAATCCATACATGCATCAATGAAACCGTGACAGTATTCTTTAACCAAAATCATCATTTCTAACCCTAAATTACAGTGCAGCAATTGAGATAACATGTGCATTTTATATGTACCGCATGGTACTAACAAAGTTGTGTTACAATACGACCATGCGTTAAAAAGTTACAGTGTTTTCAACTAACTTGAACCGTGCCACATGCCTTAATTGATCAGAGGAAGTCAGTTGGTCTTGAAACTGAAGGAATATCCTCTCACCCCATATACAGTTATTATGCTTCAGGACAATTCCCCGGAGGAGATGGTCGCTATACTTGAGGGTGTGCAATTGAAACCCAAAATAAACTGGGGTGCGCCCATTTAATGGTACATTGCGTAACAAAGACTGTATATGTAGCTATACGCCTCCGCGGCACGACTTTTTTTATCCGCCGGGTATACAGAGAACCGAATGGCATGCTTCCTCCCGACCTTTCTTACATGAAAATGTATGGATACAGATACTAATTGATGTCTCCTAACACTTAACCATGACGACCATGTTTTAAAAAATGGAAATGAAATGTTTTACCTTTTCCGGTAAAATCAACTGTCAAATCAAACAGGTAGTTTGGCGGCCTGGATGCGAACAGCTCGGACCTGTCCACGAGCGCGTCCTTGACGGCAGTGTAGCCGTTCAGAACCACCGCGTCTTTCATCCCCATCCTGACGGTGAAGACGTCCCCGTACTGCCGCCTCCACGCCGTCAGCTGCAGGTGAGGCGCTCGGCCCAAGGCGAGGAGGTGCCCGAGAACGGGAACGCGCCCTGCCGGGTAAGGGGGCAGGTTTCGGGAACGCTTCAAAAGTGCACATGCCAGGACAAAGGCCGTACAGAAGACCAGAAAAGACTGTAAATTGAGCCCAGAGATCTGAAAAATCTCCTGAACGGACTGAATTATCCACCGAAAGACTCCGGCAGCCATTTTACAAGTCACGACTGGAGTTGATTAACTTAAGGACAATGACTAGACAGATCGGTTAGGGGCGCACCTGTGAACTTAATTACGTGTCACTGACTCTTTTCGTAAAGTTGAAACGTCTACGGAGGACCATTGAGACAAAACCTGCGAAGGAGCTGTGTGCTCACAGCGAATGGGCTGTGTGCTCGGCGAACGAGCCGTGTGCTCACAGCAAAGGGGCTGCGTGCACCAGGCTGAAGTTGGCCGCCGATTGGTAGCTGCCGATCCAGACGCCTATTCGTCATTAGACAAATCATAGCATCCCATTCAGACGCCCATTGGAAGGAACTAAAAATTCCTAATTTCCTTTAAAAGCTTAAATGGATATCAAGAACTGCTAGATATTGTCTATTACCACCCAATATATGTATATATAAACATAAATAATAACAGAAAGAATTATATCAACGATTAAGCATAAACAATTGGCCCAATCGTTGGCCAACTTCAGCCTGGTCTGAAATCGGCTGCCATACGGCTTGTAGAGCAATCTGCTACTTATCTAAATGTGGCCCGTTAATCTTTAAGACGAATTTAGATAGCGCATACCATAACGTATTCAAAACAAGTATACTAAAGGGATACCACCCCCGCTATCCCATTTTTTTACAAATAGGTAATTCTTGAATCTCTCTTTGGTATAATAAGGGATATCACCCCCGTTATCTAATTCTTTTACAAAAATTACCTATTGGTTAAAGAATGGGATAGCGAGGTTGTTATCCCTTTATTATGCTAAAGAGAGAGGTTCAAGAATTACCTATTGGTACAAAAATGGGATAGCGGTGGTGTTATCCCTTTATTTTACCAGTAATAGGTTTAAACGGTACGGTAAAAGAGAGGTAACTCCATGAACTCATACGAACTACGATTAGCACCATTTTTTTCACTAACACGTTTTTACACGTACAGACAAAATCAGTACTAAATAAATGGACTAAACAATCAAGTCTAGTCTTAACAACGAATTTGAACGTCGAATAGTTGCGAAAAAGCAATGACTATTCCGCGGTCTGTCTGGGGTCTTAAAGTTGCCTTCGTTTCTGCAGTCTCTAACATGTACTTAGTACAGGCATGTGCAAAAAGCCCCTTCGCTGCCGTGAGCACCCAGCTCCTTCGCCGAGCATGCAGTCCCTTTGCTGTGAGCACACAGCTCTTTCGCTGCGAGCACACGGGTACTTCGCCGAGCTCACAGCCCATTCGCTGTGAGCACACTGCTCGTTCACCGAGCACGCAGCCCTTTCGCTGTGAACACACAGCTCCTTCGCTAAAGCAGGTTTGTCCCAATGGTCCTTCGTACATATCGACAAGTGAAAACAATGAACAACGGGGACCACACACAGGAACATCACGCGCGAACACACTTCGCTGAACTTGATCATGGGACCGTCTCCGGGCTCCTCGGACCATAAAATAGTCAACATCAGCTCTTCTAGGAAGAGAGGATGTTGTCGACATAAACAAAGATACAAGGGTTTTCTTTGTTATACAGTGAGTCTAACCTGTATGCCGTGTGAGCATGTGAGAAAAGGTATGTCCATATTGACCCGTGGAATCTAGAGTTGAAACTTGAAAGAGAACATAGCTTTCCCAACTTGCACAATGGTCAAATTTGGCCCCAAAGTTTCCATTCAAACGCAGAGTATCGGGTTACCGGGGCTCCCGCGCGCGCTCCGGGGAACCTGACAGTAACTGGAACATCTTCCAACAGATCACGATAGTTAGAAAAGCTTTCTTTTCAGGGAATGCATAGACCCCAATAAGGTCATCTATTCTAATTGAGTCAAGTTAGCGTTCCCAGCCTGTTTGCGCATTCCTTAAGAAGCGTAAACAGGTTGGGGGCGCGCCACGTGACCTCAATTACACCTGGACATACTCACCTGACACAGGGGTACTTATTACACTGAGAAATCTTGCATTTTGTCATTCGGAGCGGACGAGCCTCACCGCAGCGTAGGGGAAGCTTCGCTACCACGTTTCTCGTCTTCTTCACGTGCTCTCGACTTTGTTTTTAGACCAGGTCTTCCCAGCGCGACAGATGCTGATTTTGAGAGCCCAGTGTTGTAGTCAGGTTTGGGGGATGGTTTACTCTTACCAAGGAGATTTAATAGCTTTTTGCTCTTACTTATCGTCCTGGGGTTTGCAGACTACGGTTGGTCGGGTCGGAGAGCCCGAGTTTAGAGCCCAGGACGGGCAGTTTAACGTGGCAGCCTGGCGGCGGAGTTACTTGAACGTTTTGGCCGACTTAGAGCATTCTTCTTGGGGTTCACAGGTGAGACTTGATTAGGTTCCTTTAAATTTGTTGTTCCTATTAGTATTATTATTTTGTGGAGCATGTCCACAGTGCTGCTTTTTCGATTTTGGATTCCGCTAGTATTGTTTAACGTTTTATTGTGGAGGGTAACCACTAGTAAATTGTTTTTTGTTTTGTGGAAGCTATCCACTAGAACTTGTTTTTTATTTCCGCGGAAGGATTCTGCTAGTATGTTCTCTCGTTTTATGTGGTGGGTAGCCACTAATAAATGATTTATTGTTTTTGTGGAGGCTATCCTTTAATAATTTGTTTATCGTTTCCCCGGAAGGAGTCCGCTAATAATGTACTCTCGCCTTATGTGGTGGGTAACCACAAGTAAATGATTTATTGTTTTGTGGAGGCTTTCCACTAATAAATTGTCTTTCGTTTCCGCGGAAGGACTAGTCCGCTAGTAATGTTCTCTCGCCTTATGTGGTGGGTAACCACAAGTAAATGATTTTTTGTTTTGTGGAGGCTTTCCACTAATAAATTGTCTTTCGTTTCCGCGGAAGGAGTCCGCTAGTAAAATTTCTCTCGCCTTATGTGGTGGGTAACCACAAGTAAATGATTTATTGTTTTGTGGAGGCTTTCCACTAATAAATTGTCTATCGTTTCCGCGGAAGGAGTCCGCTAATAATGTTCTATCGCTTTATGTGGTGGGTAACCACAAGTAAATGATTTATTGTTTTGTGGAGGCTTTCCACTAATAAATTGTCTATCGTTTCCGTGGAAGAAGTCTGCTAGTAATGTTCTCTCGCCTTATGTGGTGGGTAACCACAAGTAAATGTTTTATTGTTTTGTGGAGGCTTTCCACTAATAAATTGTCTTTCGTTTCCGTGGAAGAAGTCTGATAGTAATAATGTTCTCTCGCCTTATGTGGTGGGCAACCACTAGCTGTGATCTCTAGTTTTTGGAGGGTATTATGTTTGTTATCCACCGACGACCATGTGGTGGGTTATTTATTTTAGCAGTTACATTTTGGTGTGGTTTGCAGCTGTACGCTGTAATCCAACATGGCGCAGGTGGCGCATAATTTGATTCCTCTGACGACCACGTGGCGAATGATTAGTTTAAACAATGGCATTTTTGTGTGGTTTATAGTTGTGCGCTTTAATCCAATTTGGCAGGTGAGGTCTTAGGGAAAGCCTGTACTAATTGAACTGGTTTATGTGGAGGATAGTATATTTTATCGTTTTTGTGGTGGGTTTCCTATGGCACGTAAATGATTGGTTATGTAGAGGGAAATCCATTTGTCAATTTTATTCGTGTGTGTGGAGGATTTAGTGTTTTATCTTCTTTTGTGTGGAAGATATCCACTTGATTCATTTTGCCTGTTGTGGGGAGAGTATACCCACGGTTGTTTTTAATTGTTTGATCTCTTTTGGGTACGATATCCATGTTTTGCGGATGCAGACGTTTTATCGGTTGTGTGGAACGCATCTACTGTGAATAGGTTTATTTACCGATTGTTGCTAGTTTACGAGGCGGCTTATTTCTGTATGTTTTTCCATGGTTAGCATTGTTCAGAAGTTTTTAGACCTAGTAAGTAATGTTTATTAGTTCCTTTTTCGGGGGATGTTCGACGGCGGGCACCGGGGTTTCCTATTATTACCCTTCTACTTCGGTAGGCCCACCAACCGGGGGCTGGTGCTCGTCCTAGGGCTGACCCTGGGTTAATCTTTATTTTTAAAATTGCATGTTTCTAGTCTGCTTGCCGTGTATTTATTGTTTGGAATGTCGGCTATTGAGAGAGACGGTCATTTCTTAGTTTGCAATTTTCCTTTTTCGTTACAGTAAGAGTAAAAGTGAGTTGTTTTTGTTTGAGAATTGTCATCTCAGGGTCAGCCTTGGGACGAAATTAGTACTTGACTTAGCTAAAGGGTGTTTTTTCTAGGTTCGAGTAGAGGTTTGGGTTGGAAGAAGGGTTTGGATATAGGTTTGGGATAGGATAGAGGTTTTGCAAAGGATAGAGGTTTGGGATAAGTTTGAGGTTTGGGAAAGAATTGAGGTTTGGGGAAGGATAGAAGAATGGGAAAGGATGGAGGTATGGGGTATTAGAGGTTATCTATACTGGTGTGTGCCTTAGCTAACCGTATTACGTACACGGAAGGGAGATTGCGGAGGACTTTTTTGCCCATACCTTACTCTCTCTTTGGAGCACGCCCGGAGGTCAGGTAGAATATAGTACTATTCTAATTGAGTCAAGTTAGCGTTCCCAGCCTGTTTGCGCATTCCTTAAGAAGCGTAAACAGGTTGGGGGCGCGCCACGTGACCTCAATTACACCTGGACATACTCACCTGACACAGGGGTACTTATTACACTGAGAAATCTTGCATTTTGTCATTCGGAGCGGACGACCCCACCGTAGCTTAGGGGAAGCAAGCAGATGAGCGTGGCTAGATGCGTGTGGTTGGTGTCATCAAGGAAGGGGGGTGGGGGGTGGGGGTCAAGGAAAGTTGCTGTTCCAGAACGCCCACCCCCCCACCCTGATTTTTTGTATGTTTCGTTATCCCGCCGTTTACGACCATCCGGGCGTTTTGCTCCGGACTTTTTTGCCCATACCTTACTCTCTCTTTGGAGCACGCCCGGAGGTCAGGTAGAATATAGTACTATGGTTTTCTATGAGGTACTTACGGAATTAAATTCAATTATGAGGTGTCTCAAGACAAGCTACTAGTGTGACCTCATGTGGTTTAACGTGGTGATGAGTTTTGACAGCTGTGCAAGTCACGCAAGCCTTATAATGTCAAAGCTCATCACGTTAAACTACACATGAGGTCACAATGAATACCTGTGTAGTCGCTTGCCTTGAAGCGCTGTTCTAGCCAAGGTTTATTATCTACGTCGTGGTGTTGCTGAAAATACGCTGTTATTTGACGTACTTCACTTTCAATTCAGTGAATACGTACCTCGCACACATCGGATCTAGTTCTGTGAACTACCGGTACGTCGAAATAAACATCCAACATGAATCTGAAATGTTTTGCAAACTGCCCGCCCGTTAGCCATTATTCTTGCTTATTTGATATCTTCGTCGGCAAGTGTTACATGTGAAAAATGTGAAAAATGTGCAACCAATAGGAAATATTGATTTTAACACCAGGATCCATTTGAGTAATTATATATAAGGGTGGGTACCGGTACAGAAAATTCAGGTCCAGGTTCGGTCCAGGTCCAGAGGACCAGGTCCCGGTCCGGACCTGAACCTCAGATTGTCTGTGAAAACTTGTGAATGGACGATACTTAAAAGAATGGCTCATTTCGCTGCAAAGAAACCTGTTTTGTGGAGTGTTCGACTCCCAATGGCGTTTTAAAATGCGGCTAACTGCCTCTGTATGATTTACTGTAAAACGAGGTAGAAGTGACTATAGACTCTACTTCGATTCGCCCTTGTCATTTTCTTCGACCGGTTAAAGCCCCCAAACGTGTGAATACCTGATAATATAATCAATAAGAAAACCCGGTTTTGTACCGGTGTGACAGCGATCTCGCCCCCCCCCCCCCGTGATCTCGCCCCCCCGGGGGCGAAGTCACTAGCGATCTCGCCCTCCCCGGCTGGCGATCTCGCCCCCCTACCTCGCCCCCCTTTAGCGATTTCGCCCCCCCCCCAAAAAAAACGGGTTTACATGACATTTTAGAAGTTGATTGGTATAAATCACAAAATGCAGTTTCAGAATGATATAAGTACACGAGTTTGATACATAACTCCATTCATAGTATCAATATTAACGTAATTACATAGTAATAAGATAGTTGAACTTGTTTCTGACAAGGAGGGTTGGGTCCCTTGTATTCCCATTATTGCATATACCTGAGTCTTGACATAAGATGTATTTTATTGTATTCACCTGTCCTCAAGCAACCTATATATCTCCAATATGAAGTCTCTACCATGAAGTGACCACAAAAGAACTATGTAATGTCTTTATTAATTATGCAAATATTAGGTATCAATTAAAATAACGCACATTTTGGTATATCCACCTGGCCAAGGGATATCTTCACCTCCAACATGACTGTTTTTTCTAGTATTTAGGAACTGATGCATTTACCCGTGTTTCTTAAGACTGGTACTTTACCAGTGTACTTTACCTGGTACTTTACCAGCATTTAGCAACAGCTATATCAACTTGCGCGTAGATAGTGTTTATAATGAGAAACTATTATTCACGTGTGCTTTTGTTAGTGCTTTGGAAATGTTTCCAACACAAGAAAGAAAACACTGTGACAAATTGAAAACATATAGCTGACGTATTCCGTACCATACACGGTGTTGATTTATACGTTTGCAGTAGCACTGTTTTTATGCCTCCTCAGCTGCAAAAATTGTCTTTTTCATTTCAATATCATGTTTGCACCGAACAATATAGTATCGACTTTCGAGGTATGACATCTTACGGTACGGTAATAAGGTGCCATATAGGTACCAGGTAACACACCATATACGTTATTCCCCAGGTGCAGTATAGTACCAGGTAGCGCACCTGTAATATGTAGTAACCAGCTGCTCTTGGGGGGGGGGGGGGGCGAAAACGCTAAAGGGGGGCGAAAACGCTAGTGATCTCGCCCCCGGGGGGCGAGATCGCTGGGGGGGCGAGATCGCTGTCACACCGGTACCCACCCAACCCTAATTTGAACTATATAATGCTTGCTTGAAGTGTGTTGAATACCCCCCCCCTCCTCTCCAAGTCTAACTTATAACACGCAACAGCGTCCCCTAGTACATCTGCTGATACTGCACTCTGCAGGTGTGATGACATCATCATCATCAGGTGTGCCGCTATGTCCATTTTAAATAGATCTAAAACAGAAAAAAAATTTTTTATCAGGAATACCCTAGCTGTTTCATTACTTCAATACAAAATGAAATGTGTGACACCACCGTTTACTCCCAATGTTGCGTAATGCGTAACCTTTAGGGCATGTTGATTTGATTATATGGATGACATACATTGGGAACCCCAAAACTGATGGGCGCGTGGGTAAAAAAAATTGGAAAACAAAGTTGCATTTATCATGAAATCTAAGTTGTCAGGTGTCTTGAACATATCACTAAGGAGGTTAAAAGAACACTGAACACACAGCGAATGGTACACCGAACAATAGATTCTTCTTTTTTTTTTTTTACGTTTTTTTTTCTTTGACTTTGGAATTAAGATGTTGGCCTTCCCTGACCGAAGTATCCGTTTCGCTTTTTGGCGACGCCTGATTGGCGAGCCTAATAGTATAGTGAGCGACCATTTGCAAAGAATTCTAAAAAGCGTGGCAATGAAAAAGCATTGCCATGGCGACGGTAATATCGTTTGTCTTTGTTATATATGTATGTGGTATCTTGATAGAGATGATTGAGGAATTGTATGATTGGTAAGTCATGGTCATGTTCCGGGCTGTATGTGCTAGCGTTGTAGTGTCGCGTCACGTTGTCCTTGATGTGCTGTGTAGTATGATGTTGCTAATGGTGTGGTTTAGATGGTGTTGTATATGGATTGGTAGCAAGGTCTATAGTATTAAAGTGAATATGTTGTCACCTGTGTAGAATCAAATACATAGATGCGGTCTGTTGTAATCTATCACAATGTTCATGTGAAACCGTCTGTAATTTGCCGATGACAACAAATACCAAGATATTGGAAACAACTGCAACATTGAGGTATGTGCTTTTTCTGTACACCTTAAGTACATCGATATAGATACGCGCATAAAAGGAACGCAAGACATATTAGTCCCTACAATCTTATGTCTGTGCGTGTGAGTGAACCCCGTTATCATATGAGCTTTTATCATGTTGTAAAGTTACGTCCATAGCGACTTCTCTGAGCGGACCAAAGGTACACATGGCTGTACGCCAAGGTGATCATGGCCAACAGGAAGGATGCCGCTTCGTAACATGGTCCATGGCGGTGTGGAAATGCTCAGATCATATGCAGCAATGAAATATAACGTTACCCCATTAGTGTAATTTGCAATGTTATAGATTCTAATTACAGGGGGACCGCAAAATTCCACCGCAGATTTGTACTTTAGACAAACGACAACCTTAGCTGAACGCGCGCGCAATTACGGCATTATTTAAACGTCTCGTTTGTAAGATGCATATAACCTCGCACAAGTTAAATATTACCATAGAGAAATATCAAAACAATTAACAAAGTTGAAATTAGAAAGATTATTTCAAGCATGCTACATGTTACATTGATATTGTGCAATAATCTGCGCCTGGCCAGATAAGTGTTGGGTTTCGGGTAATCCATTTTATTTTATCGGTTCCAAGGAAGCAAGGTATCTGGCCAACGCCGCAATGTTGACATAGGTGTATGAATAAGCCATTCTATAACATCTGCTTAAAGATCAAGAGCTCAACGACCTTCTGTGACATACAGGGAGATACAACCAAGTTATGGTAGGTTGGTGCTTGCGGGTAAAAACTTCTCGGTCTCGTTGAAATACGGGTCAAAGATCTGGCGTTTCGTGGATCTTTAAACGTGCCAGCTGTGATTAAAACGCAAACGGACACTCCTTCATCGGGGACTTCCAACTTTGGAATACTCTCCGCGAGAGTAGGACGTGATTATGATGCAGAAGCCACTGTTCATACCGACTTAGTTTTGTTCCGTGCTACTCGGTGTACATGTCACTTCGGTGGCAATTCGGGTCGATGACCTGTTCCGACTTTTACGTCTGCCCTCTAAAGCTACCCTCAAACGCGGGGCGAAGAATTTCTTATCCTGAACTTTATTCTTTATCCAAACAAGGACTTCCAGGCCCTTGTCCCAAGAATTTTGCTAGTTTTTCCCATACGTCCACGTTTTGGTGCAGTGACCCAGCGATGAACGTTTTGGTGTCCCGGAAGGGTAGTGCGGTCGGGTTTACGTCAATCTGGAGGGTACCGCCTCTTCCGCCGGGACACGTGTTCGTCGGGCCCATGCCAGCCACGGGGTGCCCTCCCATGTGACCTACGTGGTGGCTTTTGCCGTGCGTCTATGGCAGAATAACTATGCAGCACATTATCTTTTGTTACAAAGCAACTGACAAAAGGGGAGGTAAGTTGGTCACTCATATGATTTGGATTGTATTTAGAAATATCTGGTGTATAGATGTCATGTATGCCTTCCTTTTACTTAGCCGTATTGTGTGATGAATGTGATGATTTGTATAAGCTTGCCGCTTGGTGAGGTGGGTGGCCGGGGCCCTTAACGGACGCTGGGCGCTACAGGGAAAACAAGAGATGGGGCATCTTAGTTTAAAGTCATGTAGGGAGAAAGAGACATGTCATGCATTTGCGTGAGCGTGATTATCGTCGCGGTGGTTCTGCTCTGTTCTGTGAGTGTGAGTGGTTCTGTTTTAGTAATCAGTGGCTGTTTGTTTACATCTCCGTGGAAGGGGGAGGCGATCATGTGGTACTTATTTCCTCGTGGCCCTCTCTCACGGGTGGCTCTTGTTATCAGTAACGCATGTATTCTGATCTGTCAACTAGGCCTGAACAAACACAGAAACCGCTAAACCATGTGTAGGACGGTGATACCCAACTTTAATGCTCGTCAAAAAATGGACATCACTAGCTCTGTATCGTGGGCTGTCCTGTTTCGTCATCTTTTAGCACTACATCCTCTAATCAAACCTCTTTGTGACTAGGACGTCTTGTCTTACTTCAGTCTATTATGCCTTCAAAACATTAACATCTTGTCAAATTATGCCTACCAACAGTTATGGGAAGACCAGTATAGGATTTCATAAGCAATGAACCGCCAAACGCTATTAGGTGACCTTATAAAACACAACAGGGCCGATCTCATCTCACTGACCATATCTTACCTCGAATTAAGTAACAATTATAACCGTCCACAAGGCCCCATCAGCAAGACCGAGCTGAAGTTAGCAGCCCGTTTACCAGCACCAGTTGTGGCACGTAGACACCACGCAGTTGCACGTACGGCGGGTTGTGCCCTTAGCTTTAAAATGGTCGGACCAGTCCTGCTGTGTATCTCAAGTACATCTTGATATTTGAGCCTACACGGCATGAAGAGTGTATTCATGTTTACTGTGCTATACCGTGGGCAGTTTGTTGAAACAGAGCTGCCATGCTGAGCCTGGGAGCGTACGCGTACGAAATTTGATCAGTGCTCCACCCAACAATAACGTGATGCGCTCTTATAAAGCCGCGGAAGGGCAAGCACCCGCACTGGTTATAATCTTATCTAGGTGCTTATACAGCAAACGGTGCGTGTTTTAATTTGGCATGTCAAAACCGCATAAACTTCCGATAAAATGAAACTTGACAGAGGTGCTTAGATCGAACCACCAGCCACCATTGAAGCGTAGGAAGACTGAGAGGTCACAGGTCATGGGTGAAAGTTGGAGCAGCTAATTAATTGTTTTGCGCATGCGCCCCAAAATCACTATTATAGCTATGAAGAAAAGTTTCAGCTGAAATTTGCGATTGAGTTCAAACTCTGTTTCAGATTAACAGAGTTCGAAACCTACCCAATGACACAAGATGAGAGTATTAGAAGAAGGTATGAGTCTAAAATTTTGAGTTCGACCTCTTGTTACTAGAGTGAAAGACCCCCCAAATGGTAGATACTGTCGGAATGTTGCCGGAAACTAAAACTAAAGATATAGCTGTCTATCAATAACAAATTATGGTCATGACTTATTTTCTTAACAGTTTGAGTTTGGGTTAGTGTTTTGAGCCCTTTATATAATACTTTTAATTCGTTCCCGAGAGCTGCCCGACCGCCCGGTTCAGGGTAATGTGACCGTAACATATCCCTTAACTTTGAGGAGTTTTGAAGATCTTACTCGAGTTTCACAAACTTAACCCAATGAGGAGATGTATTGGTTCTTTTAATTGAATAACATGTGTTGACCCTTTCACCTCACCTTAGATTAGGTAACAGTAAGTAGATTTTATGGAAGACATCTTTCCCCTCAAGACATGTTTCAATGTCGAGAAAATACTGAAATAGAAAATATGTCCTCTTTGTAGCCTTGATTGTACTTGTAGAAGTGACACTCCTAAGGTAGTCATGAGTGAAGTTGTAGAAGTGAAACTTGGTTCGTAGTTGTAGAGGTAACACCTGTGTGACTGTGGTAGCCTACGGTTAGCCTGGTATCCAAACCCCAGCCCTATCTCAATTAGTAGTATCACGAAAGATATTTGAGGTCGGGGTATGGTATCCAGGCTACCTACATGTTGGCTATTATAAAGGCACTTTGCGCACTGTGCCTGCTTGAAATTCAGGAATAAAAGACTTGTTGGCTCAAAGTGATAGGTGACCATCGTTTGTCACTACAATATTGTTGTTACAAGGTTTTTATATCCATTTTGAAAATTTAGGCATCTTGTTTTTTACTCATCTTGTTTTTTTATCGTATAAAATTTGGAGTCTGCAGGTATGTCACCCACAAAATGTACTTACTGTGGCCTTACTGGGTGCCGCTAGTGTCACGCGGTGACATCGCGTGATGACTTCCCTGTAACTAAGACCATATGGGTGGGGGAGCAGTACTAAATCCACATAGTCAGGTCACTCCCAGGATCTAACTTTTACAACACTTTTTTGCACCCACAATGCCATTGTTTTTTGGGTGTATGTATGTCAGATCTGGTCACATGGATGCCAGTCCCCAACCTGACCTCAAAGGAGTAGGACGTGGCTTCTTTTGGAGAACAATTTCTCGAGTACATGTAGGCATTTTCAACTGACGAGTTCCTTACACAGCCCAACCCGTCTAAAATACAGCTCGAGCTGGTGGATAACGTTTTGCTGCAGCACATTGGCATCTCCGAACTGTTCTAGCAGCTGACAGACAAACCGGCCAAAAAAATTATGTCGCTGCCCCTCATCTTCCTTTGCCCTACTGGAGCAACTGTTGGAATTTCTGACGAGCTGTCCTGTTCCAAGTTCGACCCGTTCCTGGTAGACCACATCTTGCATTATCTTCCTGCATTTTTAGTTTGTTTGTTTCAGGTTTATGAAAGTATTGATCGCATATATTTGCTTTGTTTTGATCAATTCAACGCGCATGTTTTGATTTAACATCTCTACAGTTTTTATCTTAGAACCTGTTCTCTTAATGTAACAAAGGAGATTACTGTATGTATATGTTTATGTCCTTGATGTAATGCTAGTGCTGTTTGTACATTTTCTTGTTACAAAAAACTCTTTATTATTGTCTTGTTCGTTTTATGACTTTCTTTCATGATCGTTAGAATTTCCTTCGTTTATCTTTTGAATAAAGATGTTCAGTAACATTGTTTAATTTGCTGTTTCCCTTTCTGTTAATTCTTTAATTGTTTTTATTTGTATGAGAATGGTGGGCGTCTCCAACTTAGTCAATTTATTCGTTGGTTGGTACACCCCTACCCCTAGGGAGACCATTCAGTTGAATGGTGGGCGTCTCCAACTTAGTCAATTTATTCGTTACTTAGTACACCCCTACCCCTAGGGACACCATACTATGTGGATTTAGTCACAAGAAATACTCGCTCCTGATTGGCTGAGGAAAGATGGCCATGTTCTAAGAGCGGGTTAGATGCAACAAACCTTACATGTGGGCTCACTCCGTGTCGCGAACTGGACCGGCACGGACCTCACTATGAGCGCGCCGGCTCCACCCGTCCTGCGCGGAGATGCCACCCTTGTGGGGCAGATTTTGTTAGATGTTGTTAAAGCGGTGCGGGGAGAGGCTCCCCTCCTGGAGGAGGCTCTTCTTGCTAGATTCGAAGCCGACGTGCCGCCCCGAAGCCTCAGCGACGACGAGCTGGCGGAGCGGCTGGAGACCCTCACGAGAGAGAACTCCGGTTTCCTCCTAGACATGACGGGAAAGGACCTCAAGGCACACGAGACGATCGTCCGCTTGGCGCACTTCTTGATCATGGCAGCCAACGATGCCGCGGCACCCAGGCAGCCGATCCGATCATCCAAGGCCGGCAAAACCGCAGCCCAGGCGGTCGCAAACCTCCTGGACCCCACCGATGAACCGCCCCGAGAGACCCGACGCCACCAGTTCGTCCGGCCTCCCTCCGCCAGCCAAAAAGGCAAAGCCAGTCCCACTGGAGGAGGACTCGAGCTCAAGCTCCGGTAGCGAGAGCGATCTCGAGGTTAGTACGATTTTCCGGAATGTTTTTTTTTCGTACACCTGGGTTTTGAAAGATGTATTAAGTACTTGATGTATGGGCCAACCGCGGACACGGACGAAACAATGCGGTATTACCTGGCAGGACAGGTTTAAGTGGTAGCCTCCGCAAAAACGTTGACACAACACTTTGTTTTCCTAGTATATTCAGGCGGGTCGAAGTTGTATCTCCCTGCAGGAAGGAAAAGACAACATTTTTATTCCTGGACGAGCGGGTTGAAGTTGTATGACCTTGTATCTCCCCGCAGAAACGGAAAAATGACATTGTATTTCCTGGACGGGCGGGTTGAAGTTGTATCTCCCCATAGAAGCGAAAAAATACACTTTGTTTTCCTGGACAGGCGGGTTGTAGTTATATCTCCCCGCAGACACGAAAAAACGGCATTTTGTTTCCCAGGACGGGCGGGTTGAAGTTGTATCTCCCCACAGACAGGAAAAAACGACACTTTGTTTGCTAGGATGGGCGAGTTCAAGTTACATCACCCCACAGAACCGGAAAAACAACATTTTTTTCTGAACGGGCGGGTTGACGTTGTATCCCCGCAGAAACGGAGGAAACGAGTTTGTTTCCTTAGCTGATCGGATTTGAAGTTCACTTGGTAACTATGACGGACATGAAAGACATGAGTTGTTCCCGGCGTATGAGAAAGGACCTATGCATGGCTTGACACGAAACGAATGAAACACGTATTAGTTATCCCCCAGTCGATTTTATAAGTACGAACATATTCGCTGACTTGGTACATAGTGCGACCTAAGTTGAAAACTTCACCCACAAATACAACACAGGAAAGTTTGGCTTCCCCCACCAGCACCAACAAAACGACGTCGTTTCTCCCCGCTAGCGAGAAAACCATTAGTTTCTCTGTTTTTATCCGTCCAAAAATTAACCTGCCCCAGTTCGGTTTCCCCCACCTCTTGATTAGCTTGTGCAGATTTCTAAGCACAGGTTAAAAGAGAGTGTATTCAGTGTATTCTCGCCTTTTCCAAATCCAAAAGTTTTTAGCTTCGCCCAGGTGGCTTTATTTTCTAATCGTGAGAAGACAGTTATCGCACCGGGCTTCTAATTACATCCAGGCCTAGCGAGAGACAACCCGGGGTGTCAGCAACGTGCTCTCACAGCATGAAACAAGTCTTCATTATTCCCTGATCGATCATAACATTCCACCACGTCACAGTCGATTGCCGACAAAGGCTCCCTACCGTCCCGGGTTTGGTAACATGTGTCAGCCAGAACCGCCAGGCCCACATGATTGCGGCAGCGAGCGGAAAATTGGAGCAGTTGAAAATAAACCTGACGTTGGTTTCATTTGATTTTCTCTTTAGGAGATGCGAGAGCTGGACAAGGTGAAGGAGGCGTGCCTGGACCCCCTCGTTCACCGCTACCCCGCAAAACTCCACGGGCCACTGCTGCGCCTGCAGGAGAAAGCCATCCGGGTCGGGGCCAAAAGGAGCGTGGTTGAGCGCTATAAGAACTTAGCGAATTTCGTCCTCGAAAACCCCTCGAAGACAAACATGTGGTAGCTGGTGGCCGTAGGGGCAGTCAGACTAGTTCACAAGGTCTTTCTACTTCTGGCGGTTTTCGGCCAGATGTGCAGTTAAACGTAAATATGGGCCGTTCTAAAAAGTAACCGAACAGTTTGGACGTACGATGTTTTATATAAAAAAAATGTATTCGCAATTAATTCATGGGGATGTTGTAGTTTTGCAGATTTTTATCAACAGTTAGGGACTACTGGATCATTTATTCTAGCAGCTGGACGTAAAAAAAACGCTGTATCAATATTCATACCACTAGGGATTGACAGTTGCTTTAATTAGATTCATCCGGTGACATTGGCCTTGACACTACAGCCCGCAAAGATTCAGGAAAAAAATCTGGAAATGGGTTCAACCGACGTAGCACTACAGTAGAAAACAATTTTGAACATAAAGAAAATTACTCTTTCAACAGAAACATTGCTGCCGTTGTTTTCCCTCGGTAGTATGATCGTTAAGGTTGCAGGTGAGCAAACGCTCCAAAGATTTGTTATAGGCTAACATACGATTCGTTCTATATAGGAAAATGATTACAGAGATATCAAACATTTTCCCGATAAGGCCAACGTTACATAATTCCACAAAGGGGCCCGGTCGGGGACCTTTGGTGAACGAAAAGTACGATAGGAAAGACAGAAAAAAACCCAAAACGGACCAAAAATGATTCAAAAGCATGCCTTGTGCATATTTATTGGCACAAACTTTTTTTGTTTCTTTAAACAGCCCGACCGGGCCCAGGTAGGAAATGTCACGAGTGGCGTACCATCACTGTTCCACTTAACTGTTCCTAGTCCGTTACAGGCTCAAATGCGTGTTTTTGGCCTTTCTGTTTACTGGTTATGACGTTCCAAACGGGAAAATGGCACGCGTCCGTTGCGTCGATACACTTCTGTTGATACGTTATAAAAATCGCGGTTCGGAAATCCCTCATTAACCATCAGTAAATGCATGACGTATCTGTGTTTAATCTTACAAATCTTTACGTAATTTTCAGAATGTAAGTTGGATCGACGTGGGAATTATTGGTCGATGCTACATATATGGTCCAGTCAGATATTCTATTCCTAAAATAGGCTAGCTACCTAGTAACATCAACATCTGGTCCGAATGAACTATACGGCATCTATCTTATCTGATTTAGCCTCTTCTTCAAGTGACCGACAAAATTAACATGCTGTGGCCTTAGCGGGTAGCTTGTCCACCAAGCAGTTGAATAGCGGTGAGCGTACATGTGACTTATTTCATTCTGTCTTATTACAGGCTAGTGATGATATAGCCGTTGTACACAGGATGCTTTTCCAATCACCTTTACCTCCCTTCCACACGTAGAAGTTGGATATCTCTTGCAAATGCAGCCGTTTTACTTGTTTGATGGACGAAATATTCTGTATACTGGTTTACGCCACCCGACGTAACAGTGCACTGCATTTTAGACCCGATAGCCGTCGCTTGTGGCTTTTAGGCCGACATGTATATTGATATTTTGATGTGCCTTCGTTCGTGCGAAGCCAAGCCGAGAAAGGATATGTTGTGTCATTATTTCTTATTCACGGCGGTACATTTTATTTCTGTAACTTCTTTAATGTTTCAAAACTCGGGCTACACCAAAAGGTAAATGATAATGCACTTTTGTGCCCTTTGGTTATAAGAGAAATAGACCTCATCGGTCAAAGTAACGACACGTTAGCATCCCGAGTATTGTGGTCTGTCTACACAAGCGTTATCGCCGGTGCAATGAGACGAGTGGGAAAAGTGTTCGCCATGCATTCGGTACGTCGTAAGTTCGATCCCCGGCCGAATATGGTATGGCGTGTTAAATGGTCGTGCTAATTTCTCAGCTTAGCACTCAGCATTCGGGAAAGAGTATGAAATTTGAACACACACCACAACCAGTGTCCTGGCCCCCTGCTGTAGTAATTGCAGTCGTTTGGCCCAGGGTTACTGCAAGAACATGGGCGCCGCCCTATGCACCATGGAGCGGGAATGACTTTGACTTGACATGACAATATAAGCGTTGTAATTCAATATGTATCACTTTTGCTATAAATTATATCTGAATTACTTTGATGCCTTACATCACTTCCGACTGCCTGTAACTAACAGAAAACAACACTTTACCGATCCAGACATACAAAAGTTGCTAAGTTAGTATCACTATTGCAAAAAATTCTTCATATCAATCCTCTCTCACAATCTGTCCCCACAGGTGAACGCCGGCATGACAACCCCCAGGTTACAGGAAGAATCGACTGACAAGTACACCCCTTTGTCGCGATGGTTTGGGAACCAAATGAACATCACAGCAATATGAAAAAAGGGAAGAATCAAGAGTCACACAACCATACAAAATGATATAACAGAAAGATATGAAATAAAAACCTTCAAACGAAACAAAACAATCCTCATACATACACGACATCATTACGCCGAATGGTCAAGCCAAAAATATGACTGACCCACTTTTCTCCCCTAACGATACATAATATCGGGTAATTTGTTAAAAAATGTAATGTGCTGTATACTTGATGGTGAAACGAGTATCTAACACATGAATTCCTGGTTTATAACATCGGTCACGTCATCGTATTATACGCCATACCCAAAGCAGACTAAAGGTCACACACAAAAACAAATTCCCTAGGGAATACCCGTAGAAAAATTCCTCGCATGCCTGCGGAATTCCTAGAATTCCTGTCAAACGGTCGCACACTATAAACATTAGGCTCGCCCCTGAGGCGTCGCCAAAAACTGTACAGGCATCTCAGGAATTTTTTTTCCGCGCATCATGCCGCGCATCATGCCGGACTGAACCATTACCTTCACGGGTATGCTTTCCAGACGTGTGCACAGCAGTGTATTCTCGCGGGGCGATTTTCGATTGATCGCCGTGCAAAATTGAGAAAAGCCTAGGACTTCAGACGTACCAGAATTGTAGTATGTAGTATGGTGGTCATGGAAATGTAAACATTTGAAACAGGGGATAAAGGATTGTTGAAATATGTTCCTCGGAAAATAACCCGTGAGTCGTGGAAATCACTTCCGGGTTTTGCCGCGCATCATACCGGACTGAACCATTACCTCCACGGGTATGCTTTCCAGTACCAGGTACCAGGGCACATATACGTGTGCACAGCAGTGTATTCTCGCGAGGCGATTTTCGATTGATCGCCGTGCAAAATTGAGAAAAGCCTAGTACTTCAGACGTACCAGAATTGTAGTATGTAGTATGGTGGTCATGGAAATGTAAACATTTGAAACAGGGGATAAAGGATGGTTGAAATATGTTCCTCGGAAAATGACCCGTGAGTCGTGGAAATCACTTCCGGGTTCGTTCGTTTGGAGTTTGGAAAGTTTGGTGCGGCCTTCTTCACCTTTGATATCTTTGTTTCAAAAATGCAAACTAATGTGTGAAACAAGCATTGTTTGAGCTTAAATGATGTATAACATGTGGGGTTGTGAGATAGCGATGTGATAGTTAACATCGCCATTAAAGAACGTTATATTTTGGGTAGCGTTTGTATGTGTGTCTGTTTGTAGAAGACCACCATAACTCTAGAACGCCTGGATGGATTGTATTGATATTCGGTATGTGGGTAGGTCTTGTTGAGACCTGGAAACGATTAGATTTTGGGTCCCCTAGCGGCCTGTTACGGTACTGCAGCGGAACTTCCTGGTTTGATATCTCGAGTTCTGGACATGTCGCGGCTATGAATTTTAAGTTGTAGACAGCTTTTGATGCCGTGAGTAAGTGGTATAGGTTTGGGCCCCCTAGCGGCTTGTTTTGGAACTGCAGGACAGGTGTAGTGTCAGACTTTGAAAGGGAATAACTCAAGAAGGGGTTGACGGATTGTTATGATTTTTAGTATGTGGATAGGTTACGTGATGCTTCATATAATTCTATATCAATTATGCAGATTGGAAGCTAATTTGCATAATTGATTGGAAAATCGTCTAAACATGCTCAGTTCAATTATAGGACCATTGCAACATGTGACCTTTGTAACTTAAAAAGAGAATATTGATAGATATATATTGTGCAAAATAAAGACCTAATTTGCATAATTAATGAGAAAATGCTTTCATTGTGGTAAATGGCGGGAATTTCATACTTGTAGCATTTGGAAGTTATGTACAGGTGAACATCGTTGAATATTGATTATGCAGATGAGGTCCTTATTTGCATAAATTATCAGAAAAAGCGACAAAATCCTCCTTTCTTAACATATATTGCGCACGTCTGTTTGGTGAAGGAGATGATCAAGTTATATAATTTATGCAAATGAGAGCCTTATTTGCATAATTAATGACGAAGGTATGGGGTCGTGGAACTCTAGTTCAACATGTGTGACTTGCTCTAAGTGGTGCGCCGCATCCGGACCATGAAAAACGGCCGTATCTAGAGGCGTAAGTGCGCGTATGACTCTACATCAGTTATCAATTCATAGCCGCGTAATAGGACACTCAGTCAAACATATAGCATATGCAATTTAAAAATAGAGAAATATAGATAGACATAAAATGATACAAATTGTTATCTAATTTGCATAATCATTGAGAAATTGTTATAATATCAAAGTGGTTGATGATGATAATTTCATTCTTGCAACATTTGGCAAATACGATATTTGAACGTTATTAGACATACATCAAGTAAATTAGGGTCTCATTTACATAAATTATTAGAAAATACTACAATAGCTTTCTTTGCTAAGACTTTGATATTTCTAGCCTATTGTTATTTAGCTAGAGAAGATGATCAACTGATGATATGATTTATGTAAATGAAGGTCTGATTTGTAAAATTGATGAGAAGCATTCACATTATTAGTTCACCCTTCACTCACAAGAGAACCCCTTTTGACAGCAATCCTCTCTAAACATTAATCGCCAGGCGAATGGAATACGACTATTAAAACCCATTGATAACAACAATCCTTAATATTTATAAACAATAAAACCGTCGCCATGGCAATAATTTTAATTGCCACACTTTTTTCCAATTTTCGGCATATTTTGTTTTTATCGTTTTGCAGCTACGTACTTTGCACAATTTACACCCTTTATTGAACAGGACGCATGACTGCCATCTATGTATTAGTAATCAAAACAACATGGTTTCTTAATAAACAACAATAAACAACAACATGGTCTTTAATGTGATGTGAATTTGACAGCTTTGATAATGTAGTTAAATGACTACATCGAAACTTCGTAAGATGGATTATGTGAAATATTTTGGGAAATCGTGAAATGTGAATACAAGTAACCCATGATTGGGAGACAAAGGAGATGCCACCGCGACAGGTGCAGAATATTTGACGTCAGAGAGGTCAAAGGTGAAAAGTGAAAGTACGGCCCCTTCTCGTACCCAGGATCCTCCGTACACACACTGTGTTGTAGCAAAGCGCCCTGGGATCGAGATTAGAAAGACCAGATCCAAGATGGCGGCCGATTTGAAGACCGTGCTCCAAAAATATGTAAGAAATTTGCGTTTATCTGCTGTTTAATCAAATATTTTCAGTAACAGCATGTAAGGAACTCTCTTTTGTGTTTCTTGGTAAACCCAGACTGTAAAGTTTGCTTATTCAGTGCCTCATTTTCCTGTTAAACGTGTCACATGTGCCGACCGAAAATCGTCTGCTATTTTTGCTTCGATGACGGAACATAACAGCTGCATGATACAAAATTTCATGTTTTACCACAATTTACCATTCCTTTCTCATCAAAAGAAGGACAGATCTCTCCAAGATGATGACCTTGAACCAGAAGACAAGGATGTCTTCCTCGTGTCTGCTCAGAAATGTCTGGAGAATGGAGAAGATGACTCGGAAATGTTGCTTCGAGAAGTTTCCAACAAAGCAAATGAGGTAAGCAGATACTGAGATAGTGGGCAGGACTGGGAACGCTGTCCAGTGTTTGATATGATTATACGTCCATGTTGAGGTTTTCTAAAAGTAAAATAATTATGATTTCACAAGGATGAGACTTTTTTCAGTTGGGATGTTTCAAATATAATTCCCACATTGATAATGCCAATATTGTATTATACTTGTGGCCTTTTATGTTGCCATCGGAATGATAGATTTTCACTAAAAATTTTAGATTCAACATCACTTAATACCTGGTATGACTAATATATATATTTACTCAAGACTTTGTAACACTTTTTTTGTAATTGCAAAAGATAATGTCATGTTATATTAAATGGATATAAATTTTGTAAATGTATTCTTTATAGCGTTTACATTATGGTCACATTATATATTGATATTTCTTACCTTGATTTATCCTTGGTGTATTATTGCAGCCAGTGGGTACCCAATCTTAGTAATGAGGCTGTATTAAACATGCTCAAGTCACCTCCTCCAGCATTGGACCCTCCATTTTTGTCCCTCCCGAAAGACGAATGCAATGCCTTACAACATGTCCGAGCTGCGCCGACCCTGACATCGAACTCGGGCTCACAGATCCATGGAATTGGATGCAGCAAAGCAGCATTTAGCCATTCAAAAGTGTACATGTAGTGTAGATAGCTTTATTTTTCACTGTTAAACTATGAAGAACTTCCGTTTGCAGGGTTTTATCCGTGAGGTAGGATGGGACCTCCTGCCAGTGGTCACACCCTTCCTAACAGCTGGGAAGGCACCAGACATGGTCCAGCAGCACTGCAGGGGTGTGCTGGGGGTGCTAGCTGAGGTGAGGGTGAGGTACCCTGGTTTTCCAGGGTGAGGATAACGGTGTGCATGTCTTTTCTGTGAGGGGGAGCGAGCTATTCCAAATCCCCCATTAATCGTAGCTGGTACGCTTTAATTCAGCATTATGCGTTGTCAGTGAATTATTTGTGAAACATAATTGGTCAATTTAATTTTTGGAACACGTTTTTTTTTGCCTCGAATTCATTGGTTTAATCATGACAAATTCCTTGTATCACATAGTAAAACCAGCCTGGATACTGTCCTATTTAATTTGTTTATTTCCAAATTGTTCTCATTTGTACAATTGTATAGTCCTGTTAACTGTCTCTGACAGCCAAAGTCAGTGAAAGTTTCTTAACTTGATACCCTGTCCCCCTCCCTTGTCTCAGGTGTGCAAGCCTAAGGAGTTTGTACTGGGGATTCTGGAGAAGTTGGAAGGACTGGAAGATGACAACGTCTTCAAGGCTCTTCTGCCTCCATTACAAAGAGGTGATATACCTTATCTGATATGCAATGAGCTGATCGTGCACAGTGTTTTGCATGTGTATCTGTGTGTATTTGTGTGCATGTGCATATTATGTTCATATCTCATTAACCCTCAAACCACCGTACCTTTTTTGTGACGTAGATTACCGTATGGGGTCAAAACTGACCCCATAACGTTTTGTACAAATACAGTTTTTTTGGTGACTCTGTTTGTGATTTGTATATATGTATAGCTTCGTTAAACTATGTTCGACAGTTTGACATGATTAGGTGAGAATAATTCTAGCTCATTATCATAATTTATGCAAAAAGATCATGAGGACCACATTTTGCACTAACACTATTCAGATAGGGTAAGGTTTTTTTTATGCCCGAACCAACTCCAAAGTCACATTGCCCCTGAATAGCTTATGCTAGGGCCACCAAACTTGGTCCCTTTTGAGAAAATGTTGATAGCAAGAAATTTAAGTGAATAAAAAAAGTTCATCATTTTTCATGTTGCCATGGCAACGGAATTCTGACAGGAATATTTATTACGTAATTTTCTGATTTGGGCTTAAACATCAAGTTTTAAGGTTTTCTTGGCAAACCACACTTGTTCATGACATCTTATGAAATTCAAAGTACATTTCATTATTCAATATTCATAATTTATGCTAATTTGATGACGTCATCATTCAAAATCCAAGATGGCGGTCAATTTAAGCTAAATTACGTCATGGCTTCGTCATATAATATGCTAATGACACAAAAGCTGGTACCATTATTTCGTTGCACATGTACATCGTTCTCTGAAAATTTCTTGGTCATACAATAAGCAAGTTAGGCGTGGGTTCCAGAAGTTTGTTTAAAAAATGCTGGGGTCAGTTTTGACCCCACTGGACCATACATAAACTTTCTACAATAACTTAATCAACAATGAGCCAATCTCAGTGAAAACGTATGAGAAGTTATAAGACATATATACAAACAAACTCATAGAAGGAAATTTGTTTTCAACCAGAAATGTCATAATGGCACTTATTAATATACGTCTGGGGTCAGTTTTGACCCCATACGGTGGTTTGAGGGTTAAAACTTCTATACTTGTATTTTTCACATTGTCAAGAAGTGTGACTGTGTAAGTCTTTCCACATAGCACTCTTTTTATCATCTAACATTGAAACAAATTCTTATCAAACAGTCTGCTGGCATGAAGCTGACCAGTATGTTATGCCGAAGGGCAGCTATACCAGCTATATAGATACAGATACAGTCAGAGTAATGCCTCTCCTTACCATTTCCCATGCCAGTTCTCCAGAGACTGAGTGGAAAGAGAGCCCACTGCATCGGCCTGACGCTGACCACCCTCCACTCCCACCTGACCGAGGTCCCCCTCCCCTCCAAGAAGAAGCCCCAGGACCCAGAGGATGAGTCCTGGAGACAGTTCGGAGTGGACACTCAGGACAAACACGTGGGGAGACTACTGGACACTACTGAGGCACTGATGGAGTTTGTCAAGCCATTCGTACAGATGGCAAAGAAGGACCCCACTGCAGAGGCTACTATGAATAAGGTAGCCTATTTCATTTGCAATAGTTCAACTATGTATATTTTTGTTGTACTATTTTTCCTCTCACAAGCATTTGGTCAGGGATATGCTGATTTCATATCTGTGTCTGTCCTGTCAAATTGTATAATGAACATGTAGCCATGTCTTGCTTTTCACTTCTATACAGATTCCAGATTTGTATCTTCTTCAAGCTGACCACGATTTCTTTTATTTTCAGGAGGAACTAAAAGACTTGGAGATACTTAGAAAGGAACTTGTCAAGTTGTAAGTATCTTATATACATAGTTAGAATTATTGATCCTCATTTCATAGTGGAAATCAATGTACCAACCCCGTAGCCCAACCCACCACTATCAGAACACAGAAATACAATTTCAAAGACATAAATATACAGATATCTGACAGATACACAGCCATGGTCTCATTGGTTGAACCACTAATTACCATGCTATTATTGGTTTAACTGATTGTTGTGATGGACAGAGTTGCTCTATTCAATATATTTGGAAAAATGAGCCATATTCACAATGTATACTACAACACATCTATTTCTCCAGTTTGACAAGACTGTTCAAGTATCCTCTAGTCTACCTGAACTTGGAGGAACTCCCAGTGAAGGAAGATGAAAACAAGACACAGGAGACTGAAGGGACAGAAGACAATACTCAGGAGGTCCAGCAGAACAGATGCAGGCTCTGTGCTGCAACCTGTATGGTTAGTGGCAGTCCTATGGCAGGGCTCGAAATACTTTTTTCTGAATACCTGCACTGGTGCAGGTAACACTGAAAATTACCTGCACCAGACAAATTTTACCTGCACCACTCTGAATTAAGGAAGCATGGATCATACTAAAATTGTTCAGGAACCATTGCTATTTTTTCTTCTATACTTTATAGGTGGTACGGTTAATGCAGCTAATAACAATTCACATACACCTACATCATATGACATTAAATTTTATGTATAAAACCCAGTACATGGACCAGTGCAGGTTATGTGCAGGTAGACACAAGAAATACCTGCACAGCTCCAATTTTACCTGCACTAACCTGTATATGCAGGTGGTATTTTGAGCCCTGTATGGTGTTGATTTTGGAGCAGATGTGTATGATTGAATGTGTATTCTGTTCATCAAAACATGTATTAAAACTGTACTTAAAATTTCAAACGGTATTGAAAATGGATGATAGGTACAGTCCTTTGTTGCACAACCAAACTGATGTAGATACGTTTCGGTGGCCATTCTGCTACATGTACCTTCCTCAGGCAACACTGATTTACAAATTCCCACTGCTAGGTGGGGAGAAGAAAAGAGTGAGAAGAATGCAGTCCCAAATGTGACTTATTAGTGTGTATCCCCCCTAACCATATGGTTAAAGTCTGGAGTAGATTTTCAGGTCATAAGAATTCATATATAAGAATTGTATTACTCATTTGATAATATGTGCAACCACAGTTTGTTTAGAAATCCTTCAGACAACTTTTGGTGTTTAGGTTGGTGCCCATCTCCATTTCTATGGCCCTTGGGCCACACAGGCCACCACAATAGGGATGTAGTCCAGTGGTAGTGTGTGCCGTGTGTTCAACTCTGATATTCTTTCTCTCAAGTTCTGAGCATTAAGCAGAGAAAGCAATAAGTACCATTTTTTAAGCTTGTATTAATATGGCCTCCTTCAGTCAATATTGTCCATGGTACCTGTGCAATGGCCTAGTGGTTAGAGTGTTCGCCTTGCATTCGGTAGGTCGTGAGTTCGATCCCCGGCCGAGTCATACCAAAGACTTTAAAAATGGTACATGCTGCTTTCTCTGCTTAGCACTCAGCACTAATGAGGAAGAGTATGGAAGTTAAACACACATCACTACCAGCGGACCAGCCCCCTGCTGTAGTGACTTGCACATGTGTGGCCCAAGGGCTACAGAAATGGAGATGGGCACCACCCCTACGCATCTGTTACTGATGTACGGGCAACTTTAACTTAACTTAAAGTCTTAATCAATATCAGCCCCACAGTGTCGACTGTGGCTAAATAGTCCTATACGAGAATGACAGTCTCTGCAACATAGGGCACATCTGTAAGCTGACACAGGTCTTTTGCATACTGTAAAATGCAGAAACTTTCGCGGTGGATTAATGTTCGCTGTTTTCGCGGTGGCCGCTTCACCGCGAATTTAAATCCACCGCGAACATTATTCCATAACAGTAAGAGACTACAGTGCATGGTGCTACTGCGAACTTAAAACCACAGCGCAAAGTTCTTTTTCCCGCTACTGCAAAATTAAATCCCTGTGAACTTAAATGCATTTACAGTAGTTCTTTTTGCAGGATCCGCATTTCTTCTGCCATGTGCATCAGTTTGCTCCTTAAGCCTAATACTTATTCAAAATGTATGTGTTTTCACGATTTCAGTCATACTTACAAGTGCTAGACCCAAGCTTCTCCCGACTACTGGACCTGTGCGACCACTACTGTGCGCCTCCCAACATGCGTGTCAAGAGGAAAACAAAAACAGCAGACAAACAACAACAACAAGAAGGAGAGGATGAAGAAGAGAAGGCAGATGAAGAAGATGATGGAAAAGAGGAGGCTTCACTACTAGGGCTGTGCTGCTTTAGCTACCTACTGTTAGTGGAGAACATGTGCATAGACAAGATGCCTGCTGTACTAAGGTTAGTAAATGTGGATCTGTAAAGTAAAAGTCTGTAATCACTAAGTGTTCACTTAACGGTAGTTGCTTCATTTGGGTTGGCAGAAAACAACGCCTGGTTGGCAGAAAAACTGGTATCTTGCATATGGTATTCACAGTTTTTTTCCAGTGGTGGAGGTATCAGATTTTTTGGCCAAACCACATTTTTATGATTTGAATCTGAAGTACTCATCACTCATTTAGTTTACATACATGTATGTGGCACTAGAGGTGAGATTATTAGCATATCAATATGTAATATTGACATAATTTTACAGCTCAACTATCTTTCACCATTGACTATCGGCCTGTTAGGAAAAATGTATTGTTTAAAATACATGTTTGCTGGATTGTGCCTTTATTGGTTTATTTGTTTAATTTACAGTATCATGTTGTACTTATGGTTGTATAAAATGTACTCCAGCCATGAGTTTCTAGGAGCCATCCATATTGTCCTCATCTGTGAAGTACTGAAGAAACCACACAGACCTGTCATCCACAAGGGTTTGGTAAGTAAACTCATTCCTTCCTTCACTCCTCCTGTCATTTCTTCTATTCATCCATCCTTCTGTCCTCCCATCTTTCTGTAAATCATCCATCTGTCCGTCTGGCCATCCGTTCCATGTTTTTGTCCTTGTAGTTTGGTTTACATTATGAACAAAAGGAATGAAACTTAAAGGTGTTCTGTGAGGTGGTTTAACTCCTCTATCAATAAGGCAGGCATGCGCAGGTGCTGACTGTCATGTTGGTGTACCTATTTGCATATCACTGAATTGTAGCGTAAATCAGTATGTTTGTATTTGATAGAGAAGCATTCTTCTGGTATTCTCTTCTTTGACTTATAGACAGTATTAAGAATTTCACTAAGGTTATTTATCGTAGTATCAGAATGTCCTAAAATGCTGAAATTCAAATAGGGACACCAACGTAGTGGCAGACACAGCTATGACATCACATCTATTTATACCCCATGTTTCAGGAGTTAACCAAGATACTACTGGGGAACCTGGAACCGTTTTGCCTCAGCTACGAGATTCTGGAGCTCCAACCATTTGCAGTGTTGCCTGAGGTGGGTTTTCTGTGCAGAATTAATTAGTATTTTCCCAGAACTATCGTAGAGTGGAATTTGTTATCACCAAGTACAGTAGGGGCATCTTCTCTGGATAGTTTTAAAGAACGCTTGCAGATAGATGTGCAAAAGTTAGGTGTGACGGGTCGTTCGGTGTAATATAACCAGCTGCTGTCGCGCCGCGTGCCTGCAAAGCTGGTGTGTTATGCTGAACGGCAGTTATACCGGCTGTATAGATACAGATACAAATACTGAATTTTTTAGTCTCCTGTACTTTATCTAATGTTTAAGTGTCTATCTAATATGTTTTGGCTTTAACTTTGTATTGTGTTCAGACAGGGCTTCTCAATATTTACAAAGATTGACAATGTTAAAAAATGTTGGATTAATACAAGAAGGAAAGGTACTGTAAAATGAATGTATGCTTTATGTGTCTGCAATCCATGTTTCATATTCAAATTCAAATGTATTCTAAAAGTCACAGAAAAATAAATGTATCTAAAGCACTTAAACCAAGTTAAACCAGTACATGTTAAGAGAGTTGGGGAGGGGGTAGCATTCTAAAGGTTATCACTGTTGTCTTTTTGTTGATAAGAAAACAAGTTTTTCCCCTCTTATTTTCCAGTCCTTGATACATGTCATGGTGCAATGCCCTACTAAATCTCTGGTGAGTATGATCTTTACCTGATTTTCTGGACTTTCATCTTCAAAAGTAAATTATACCCTTGTTTGCTGTTATCAGTTAGACATTTGGTAAACTGATTTATAAAGTTTTATTATTGTATTCAGACATAGTCAGCAGTGCTGTCTTTAATCTGAATTTTGAGCTCTCTGATTGTTGTTGTTGCATGGAAAGAGTATGTTGTGATTTTTGAAAATGCACTTAAACAATTTCAAAAATGTTTTTATTCCAGAGAAAGTTAGCCCATGACCTGTTGACAGCTTATGTAGACAAGTTTGACTGGAGAGGGAGGTACATGTTGCTGAGGTCAGTATTGTATTGTGTACCTGGTCATCATTACAAATGTCTAGTCCTACCCCTTCCTGTAGGGTATGAAGTGCAGTGGTTAGCATTCCCTTGCTCTGGAACTAGAAGCTATGAGTTTGAATACGGCTGTGTTGCTAACTCAACATGCATTGGGAAGGGTCACGGTGCTTTGGACGGGACATTAACTTTGATTAAACTGTTCACTGTGCTTGTTGAAAAATACTGTAAATACTGTACATAGTGTCTGTCTTTACTATCAATTCCAGTGGGAAAATAGCTCTTCATTGAGTTAAACTGGTTCCAGATCACTTTCTGACTGCAAGACTGAATACTTAGCTACTGAAATACATACATAATGTTATGATTAACTAAAATGGACATTGCATGTCATTTCCAAATGACGCAAAGATTAATTTTGGTTGTTATGGTTGTTTTTTTTCCCCAGGGGTCTGATGGAGAAGACTGGAGGTCATGCAGGGGTCATGGGTCTGATTGTCGGCAAGGTTAAGGACCAGATAGACGCCTGTCTTAAGGTTCATGCTCTTTAATATTGTATTGATTTTACATTTAACTTTGTGCCACTTATTGCTGGAAGTTTGCTGTGAGAAGCTTTCGCCAGGCATCCGCCATGGTTTCTTCAGCTCTGAAGGGTCATGTGACCTGAGGGTTGGAGGTCGCTCTCTCTCAGGTCTCGTGACCGGACAAGTGTGTTGTAGATGGGGGGTAGTCAGTGGCGGCCCTGGTCTTGGTTGACAGGGCCCTGAAGTGAACGGCCTCTTTGACTGTCACACTGTGTTATAACATTCTTGTAGTAGAAGTCTGTTGTTGTCTGCCTGTAGGATGATCCGCCCAGCGAGTGGTTCACTGGGAACAAACTGAGCGAGCTGCTGAGGAAGATACTGCACCTCCCTGATGGGGCCACTACGGACCTGCTGGACAACAGGGATTGGTCAGGATTCCGTCCATTCTCTCTGCTGTATAATCCAGATTCTCATTTCTGTTATGTTCACAGTGTCTTATAAGAACAGGTAGAACTAGCTCTGAAGTTTGACTCGATAAACAATAATTATAAGAAAAACCTTTCAAGGTAAGTCCCCCTGAAAACGAATGAGTTTTCAGTACATGAATGTGCTGCTGCATGTCTATTAAAACTTTCTTGGTATTAGAACTACATGTATTACTAATGAAGTCTTGTTTGCTTCCATCAACAGGATCATGCCAGCCCTGAATCTACTGCGGTACCTTGTGATAAGGGACAAGCCAGATCAAAACCAGGTAAGGATGTACACTGTTTTCCATGCGTACATGTGCAAAAATTCCACAATGTCTCTGCCCGAGTACAAATTCAATGTACATGTACACTGTATATTACATTTGTCTATTTGAAAAATCTTTGATTGGTAAATTGACATTCAGAATCTGTCAGCTGATTCCATAGCCCCGTCTACCTCCATGAAAATAGAGTACTAAAGCAAAAGAAAGATATAAAAATGCAGTCACTGTCTCATTGGTGGAACCCCTGATTTGTCACCTCATTATTGGTTGAGCTGCTAATTGCCAAGCTACCATTGGTTGAGCTGCTGATTGCCAAGCTACCATTGGTTGAGCTGCTGATTGCCAAGCTACCATTGGTTGAGCTGCTGATTGCCAAGCTACCATTGGTTGAGCTGCTGATTGCCAAGCTACCATTGGTTGAGCTGCTGATTGCCAAGCTACCATTGGTTGAGCTGCTGATTGCCAAGCTACCATTGGTTGAGCTGCTGATTGCCAAGCTACCATTGGTTGAGCTGCTGATTGCCAAGCTACCATTGGTTGAGCTGCTAATTGCCGAGCTACAATTGGTTGAGTTGCTAGCTACCATTGGTTGAGCTGCTGATTGTGATTGACAGTCAGGTTTGTTGTATTGTTTTCCCCAGACAGGTGTGTGGACAGACTGGCCTGAAGTGGAGAAGGGTTTCCTCAGACAGCTCAGGACTGGAGTCAACCTGTCCAAGTCTCACTTCCAGGAGGAACTCAAGAAAACCAGACTCAAGCACAAAAATGCTAGTGAGTTCATATTTTCTGTAATATTTGCAACAGGATTTTTGATTGTTTAAACCAATATCAATCAGGTTCAATGGCATAGTGAAAAGGCCTTGCACATAGAAGGTAATTAGTTTAATCCCCAACAGACGCATACTGAAGACTAAATTGGTATAGTTGTGATTGCACAAAGTTGTGTGGCCCAAGGGCTCAGAATTGGAGATGGATGCCGCCTTATGCACCATGAATGGCACAGGGAGGTCTTAAACCTTTAAACCATTTTCAGTATCTTAATTTTAAAAGAATACATTTGGAAAAGGGTAATTTGTAATCTGCAGTAGAATTTCTTGAAAGTATGTCTGAAAAACAAGAAGACTGATATTTGATAACTTTCAAGTAAGGTTCTGATCGTTTTAGCTTTGTTTTGTTGTAGTTTATTCAATGCTGTTGTTGTTGTTGTTTTTTTGACAGAAAAACCAGAAGTACAGGTCAGCATTGAAGTAGCAGGAGACAAGATGCCAGACATGCCGTATGAACAACAGATCATGGTGAGGGGAACAACACACTTCTTAAACCATTCTCACACAGCAAGAACATAGAAATATAATAATAGGACATTTTTGGCCGGAATACAGTTGGTGTCCTTACGATCGCTGTACAAGTTTTAGAGATTAGATGATGCTCACATGTTATTGAGCCCTGTCCGATGTTACGTAACTTATGGTAGATATGGTAGATTCTCTAGAGATTAAGAAATTCAGCGACTTCTGGTGATTTGGCCAAAGTTGAGGTGCCATCTTTACACTGTCATATAGTGTAATTTCTGAGGTGTTGTACAAACATAGCCTGAAGACATGCAAACATAAAAGAATTTAGTGAAGGACTAGAAGGGAGTATAATTGGTGATATTGCATGTTCATGCTTTCATGGTTTGTGAATACCGTTTCAGGTGTTGGAGAGTTCCATGCAGATGTTTAGTGTGATTGAGAGTCTTCTGGGGAGAATCACAGAGGTCACAGAGACTTACAGGTTTGTGGTCACTTAGAACACTGTCAGCCGTGCATGTATTTATTTAACCCTCTACTAAAGTAGCCATTTGACACCACTTTTTCCTTTGTTACAGGGTTAGCAGTAGGGACAAGGTTAAGGGATATAGTCTTAATTGTTGACAGTATTTAGCTTTTACTCTGTAGAAATAGCTTTAACACTTTGTCTATAGATTTTTCATCTGTACATTTTGTGTTATGATTGTGTATGTTTCTTTTAATCTGTAATCTGTATGTATATGTCTGCATGTGTATATCATGCATGCTTTTGTTTTTAAAACTTCGAACCCTGGAAGGGTTTTGCAATAAAGGAATACTTTTGAAGGAATAGCTTAGACTTAAACATCTTCCTTTCTAGAAACTAGAATTTAAATCAGCATGTTGGACTACTGTAAATGCATTTAAGTTCGCAGAGATTTAATTTCGCGGTAGCGAGAAAAATGACATTTCGCGGTGGTTCTAAGTTCGCGGTAAAACCATAGACTGCAGTCTAATACCATTATAGAAAAATGTTCGCGGTGGTTTTAAGTTCACGGTGAAGTGGTCACCGCGAAAACCGCGAACATAAATCTACCGCGAACATTTCTGCATTTACAGTATAATTTATGATTGACCAAAATGTAGGCCTACAGAAACAAATAGCCATCAGAATCCATGTTACTCGGTATCATTGTTTTTTCAATGTCTTATGTGATAAAGCTCAGAGTGGTATATAGTAAGATAGCCATGCATGACTAAACACTAGGCAAACCAAATGTCTGTCTGTTCTCTCTGCAGGACCGGTGAGAAGCCCCAGGGGAAGATCTACAAGCGTGAGACGGACTGGAAGTGTTCGGACTTCCACGCGGCGGAGGACGACCCCAACGCGGTGTACATGACGTGCCCGTGCTGCGGAGAGAAGACCAAGATGCCTGACGGCTTCACGCCACCCAAACCGGGCGAGGAACTCAAACAGTTTGACATTGAACTTGGTCCACCTGATGATGATTTAAAATATTTCTAAGAGGAACCCTAAATTGAAAAAAGAGTTAGTTGCAGTCAAAACCTTTAGGTACATTGCATCAGTAAAGAGGTCTGTTTGTACACTAAGTATTCATAAAAGTCAATAGTTAGGGAGACAAACTAGAATGACTATTTACTCTTAAGAACAAAGACTGTTTTGCATTTTACTGTAATGTGGTATAATTAATTAGCTTAAGTAATGAAAATTTACCCAAAAAATATTTTGACCATGTAGATGTCCTTGTTTGTATTGTAATGAAGAGTTTACTGTCTCAGGTTGTAAGAACTAATAAGAAATGATAGCAATACTTACTGAACTAATTAATATATATTTGGACTTATGCATGTGGTCCATTCTTTCTAGTATTTCTAAGCTTTGTGAGCAAAAGAGAAATGGTGTTAGGATATGTTCTAAGATAGATTTTTCAGGAACAGTGTTTATTGTCACTGTTATACAGCAGGAAAATCGATTCTCCACGAAGCCTATAAGCTCCAAATGACATTTTTGGCAATAACATGCCTAGTGTTAATAAGCATCGCACAATATCTAGAGATGGGCTGATGTTCGGAAGTCCTTGAGCACCATCCAATGTGATGGGGTAGAGATTCTTTGGTAAGAAATACACTAGAGTCTAGCAATTTTTAGGTACAGCAACCATTTAGAGATTAACAAATATGGCCAAACCTTGTTGACTGTGTGACAAGGTAGGAAGGTACCAGACTACTGGTAGGACAAGAATGAGCCATTGTAGTCATGTAGTGCGGATAGTAGTAACTACCTGTAACTACGCGAATATCGCTGATTCTCTACTTCATACTATTCACTAACTGTTCTGTAAGTGTCAAGCATATGGCCAGACTGGGGTCTTTGGTCTGTCAAGTATTTAGCCTAGCCTGGGTACATGTACAATCCTCTGTAGTATCCACTTCCACTAGCTCCATTTTTTTATGGCTTACCACTGTGGTTATGGCCAGCAAGAAGGATGGTATCTGGGCTAGGATTAGTCCTCAGAGGCTCTGCTTATAGTATAAGTCCTCCTCAACTTCTCAAAGCACATGGAGGTACTCCTTCCCTTTGAAATTACTACTATACTTCAAAGTCTTCTATGTTGTTATCTGGAAGCATGCATTGTACATGTACTAACTTCACTACCATTTGGGTAATATGTAAACTGTATTCTCCAAAAATTCATAACTCATTGATATATTTGTATTCTTGAAATGTTTGTTGCAGACATTGTTGCTAAGTATGTTTAATTTAGGAAGTATTTTTGAACCTCTTTTCTTTGGTGTTTGCAAAAATTGCCTGCAAATATTTGCTATTTGATGTGGATTTGTTGAACCTACTAGAAAATTAAGGCAAACAAGTGTGTTTCATATTTTTTGTGTGTTTTCATATTCCCAAATTATGAGTTGCTGTCAGTTAAAGTGTGAATTGCTGCTCTTTTCGTATGACGGAATGTTTTGCTGTTGTTTTGTTCTTTGAGAGAGAAATCTTACAAAAATAAATATTGAGATTCAATTTGGATGTTTGTCTTCAAATGATAGTTTCCTTTCCAAGTATTACATTCTAAGGAATTTAACAAGGGCATTGACGAAACATCACGTGTAACAATTCGTCATATTTGAGCATCAAAAAAGTCATTTTCACTACCGGGTATGTACTATCGAGGTAGTCTAGTACATGATAAAATTTCAGTGGATCAAAAGCGCCCCACAACGACCATAATCATTACTGCAGTAAGAAGTCGTCATGATGCTGCTGCAGTTTGTACATTTTTCGTTAGATGCCGCTATACTACCATGCATCAATCCTTTATTAACATCTACATGCACATGTAATATATTTTCACCGGTACTGTTTTGATCTATGACAATTGCTGAACATGTACAAATGGATTTTGATGACTTGGGGCTTGTTCTTCGGTTTTAGAATTGTAGAAAGAACTTTGAATTTCTTCAGAAAGTCGTAAATATTGAAGTAAAATTAGTAATAGAAAAAGTACCTCCAGGGTGTATTCCTGGGCATAGAAAAAACAGGGGAAGTTGTACATGTAAATATTTTCACAAGTGTGATGCCTTACGTATACATTTTGTACTGTTGAAAATAGTATGACCACAATCAGTGACATCAACTGGATCTGCGGTTGAATCTATTTTTGCCAAGAAACTAGCTTAATATGGATAAATCATACATTTATTAGATTTAGTTACCAGTTTCTGCCACAATTGATATTATCGTTATCTGTCATTTTGCTGAAAAACAATGCATCATTGAATTCAATTGAATTCATTTTGTGCTCCTGATTTGGCTAAAGCCCCGCTAGCCTAAGTACTAGTATTTTGAATCAATTATCCCGCCTTTATCACAGCCACTTCAGTAGCAATCTTTCCTAATAAATGTCACAGTAACAGCGGCAAAGACGTAAACATGGAAACAATGAGGTACCAACTTAACAACTACATTGTGGATATTGACAAGTAAAAGTCAAGTCACTGAATTGAGGGCGAAACTTGTAATGTTGTCAAAGCAAGGAGGTTAAAAAAAGGTTTTAACCTCCTTGGTCAAAGCAAGTCGGATGAACTCTTGCAAGCAGATGTTGGGGTTAAAGATCGTAAGGTTTACTGATTAACGGCCGGGGTTTTGGAAAGTACTCTTTCCTCCATTTAAGCAGATGAACAGTTTAGTAAAAGGCCAAAGTTAAAAGTAAAACTGATGATGTCCACCTATTTTAAACCCATTCAATACGTACAGTATATGATGTATAGATGAATATAGGCGGCGCTTCTATGGGCAGACATGGTGTTACAGGCGCTCCTTGCGTGGCGCATAAAAACTATCCTGTAAATGTCAACTGCTGCCTTAAACGTCATTCTAGATGTGTTCTACGATGTCTGGGCCTATTTGGAAAAGATTTCACAGGCTTTAAGTATACGTCCTTGTTCATTTTCACATTTTAGAAGTCGGGACTACATACCCTATAAGAGCCCAAGCTGCAGTACCGCTCCCAACCGTGTCCTGAAAAGTAGCTAAAACGACCGTCAAATTGCCAACTTTCCCTCGTTTCGGGAATGGGGAAATCACGAAAAGCTCGCAAAGGGGTTTTAATTTTTGTGGCTTCTTTGACTTTGTCTTCCAAAATATGACCATTTGATATTAGAAATGACATCTAGAAAATTTCCTCAACAACAAACGAATTTCTGTTGTTCAGGCTGTGTAATAAACCACAAATGAAACTTTCCAAGACCTATTACATTGCAGAGGTATGACACGACTTAGGCAACACTATTAACAAAAAATTCTAATACAGGTAGTTCCTTTCTTTCAATATCAAGACCTTCAATTTAGGAATGGCTTGGAAGGGTCAGAGCAAAGATATGGTTGAAATGATTGCCCGAAAAGCAATATTTACATCCTTATCTTTCACAATACATGTATAACATTTAACTTAATGTATTTAACCACACGTATTCTGTTCCTGCTGTCACATCTCTAGTAGTTACGAGTCTGAAGTTCCCAAGTTGAGCAAGTCATACAACAGTTACTGTGTACGTACAAAAACACATTTTATAAACTTTGGTTCATGCATTAAGTTTGTAATAGAGAAGACTCAAAGTTTTAACCTTACATGTATGTAAAATCAACACTACTAGATCTATGTAATGTAATGGTTTACAATAAACAAATCACACACTTCTTTTTGTACAGGAAATTTTTTATTTCAACACCATTGCATCGTGTATTGCTGGTCAAGGTTTGTTTTCAAAAAATAAAATTGAATAAAATATTTTGGCAACAGAAAAAAATGCAATATTCTGGAGAGAAAATTTTACGTAATATTCAGCGCAGACTTCTCTCAGCTTCAATATAACGTTAGTTCACCTTTATCCACGGGGTGACCTTTATCCGTTGTCTTTAAAACCAGCACATTAAGGAGTACTACATGTGCATCTGCGGAATGTGGTTTCAAATTTGTAATACTGTATTTTCAAAATATTCCGATTTGAAACTACCATCCGTCGCATTCACTTTTTATATATAAACAACGGATATAGGTTACCCTCGGATAAAGGTGACCTACTGTTATATACTATAACACAAATTAGAATCTTTTTAAATCATAAGTACATTATTAGTAAAATTTACTATGACTACTGAATATCTCAAATGATGCCTGTTTTTGGCAACACCTCATGGACAGAGGTATTTTCCTATTGTATACTAATGCTAATGCTAAATATATCTTAAAACAAGAAAAATGATGACTTGTACACATTAAATAAAGTAGAATGCCACAGTATTAACCCTAGTTCACCTTTATCCATTGGGCAACCTATATCCGTTGTTTTTCAAAACAGGGTATTTAGGCACATCAAACCAACGGGTGAAGTTTGAAACTGCAATATACTGAAAATACTACAATTTGAAACCAACGTCCATCGACGTGATATCCCCAAATGCCCTTTTTAAAAGCAACTGTCAGATATAGGCTACCCAATGGATAAGGGTGAACTAGCGTTATACATTAAGAAACATTGCTACATGTTCCATGTTTTATTCTAAGAAAAATAATTAAAGAAATATTCATAAAAGCCCAATTGCTTTTGGCAATGACCACATTTTCCTACCATTTGTTTAAAGCTGCCATGCTTGGACATCTATGTTGGTACAGCTATGGTCCATGAAATTTAGCTAGTATCACTGATCTTTCCTACTGGTAAAATGACACTTAATGTCCATTTATTCAGGTATGTGTGGCCATGTTTTCCTTTGTTGTCTCTAGCAGTGGTGGTGGCACATCGTATCAGATGATGAGGACATCTTCAACTTTGCAGGGGGGAGGAGTGTTTGTAACTGTTGTCCATCAGGTCATGCAGTGGCTAGTGATATCTAGAGTCATCCACTAAGACATTGTCCCTGCCGTTCTCGTCTATACACCCCTGCACCATGTCGATGGTGGTGAGGAGTCTACGGTCCATGGCGGCGAGGTGGGCATCCGTCAGGACTGGCGCGATGGGATCGTGGGAAAGCGACTTCTGGAGGAGCTGACTCAGTCGGTCTCCTGTCAGGAGCTTCATCCTCTCCCAGGTGCTGGACCGCAGTCTGGAAGGTAGATAGTTAAATGAAATGTTTTATTGCAAATTCATGCCTATGGGGCTAATTGCAAGTGAACAAAATCAAATACATGGAGTGATTGAAAACGGGTAAATAATCTAAATTCTAACATACATAAGATTAACTGATTGTATGTACATACAGAATATCAAGTAAGATTCTAAAACCTACATTGCGGGGTTTGACTTCTTTTTTGAAAACAGTTGAAAATGAAATGTCCCACGTTTTCTATGATAGATTGGTTCGATGATCTTAGCAGAAGGTGTATCTTTTGTGTGTTTTTTAAAAATGAAAAGTTTTGTGTGATTTCGGACACTCTTTCAAACAGTGTGTTTCTTTCAGCATCCAATCGAGGACATCGGGGATAAAAGTAAGGAGGTTTAAGTAGTCCAAGGATGGCAAAAAACTTTCCGTTTGTCTGTTTTAAAAAACCAACAGATACGAGTTAAAGGTAACCTTAGCAATATAGCTAATACTAAATAGTCCCAACAACAGGTCAGACGTACTTGCAACACTGGTAGATTGGAGCAAGGATGGTTCTTTCATCGTAGTTGGGGTTTCCAAAGCTGTAAGAAAACAACATGATTCGTATAATACGTTTTAGAAAGTGACGATAACACTGTAAATTTGGATTTGTTTGTACTACGCGTACAGTTTTGTTTCAACCATATCAGAACACTGGGAAAAACTCTTTCCATCGAGACCTACCGCAAAATTAGTCTCTGCAAAAAGAGAATCATTTACCACACAGTATCTATTCCAAAATGAAAAAATTGTGCCTTTGCAAGAAAACAGCAGATGCATGTATACAAATGAGATTCTTGGAACACAGATGCCCAAGCTAAGTGAACTTAGATGTCTTCTACTACATGCATATAGAGTCCCAAGGACATTTTATGACTTTGGATAAGTTCAAACAATGGACACTGAGTGGGATTACTTTCTAAGGAAGTAGCCGAGGCTCTTTACACTAGAAGCTATCAACAATCCCTCAACCGGGACAGGGGCTGTTACCGACTGCTAAGCACCTTTGCTGACATCACACTTTCATTGATATATGATGATGTGACATAGGTTTTGGGTCATTTCAACTTAAAAAGGGTAAAAGGACTGATTAAAGGCTTTACTTAATATACAGAAAAGGCATAAAAATCTTTGTAAACATGCGCACCTAACTAAGGAAGATCTGTTCAAATATCTTATGTCATCATCTAACTACGATATACTAGAAAAACTATGTAAGCTTGTCTACGCATGTTTTAAGAAGCTAGAAGAAGCATGTAAATTGTAGTAATGTATATGTATAGCTTTCCGATTACTCCCTATGTACCAAACTGACTGCATTTAGCCCCATTGGGGCATGACTATGCAATAAACTTCATTGTCATTCATTGTAAACACATCATATATGTACAATACCTCTTGGCATTGTCTAACAGGAGTAGCATTCCCTTGTCCCCGTCCTTCTCAAAAGTCTCGTAGTGATGTCTGTCAGCATTACCGATTAGGTAGTCAAAGATGGCGGCATCTAGGATATCCAGGAGCCTGGGCCCGGAGCTGTAGGGCGGGGTCTGTTTGACGGAGTTACAGTAGGTGTCGTCATACTCCCACCTGAAACAGTTGTTTCATACATGTCAAAAATTGCACTGATATGCAGTTCAACAAACATTAAATTGAGATGAACGTCGCTGGGAAGTGTGTATTTTTCAAGACACATCCTCATGGCACAACAAAGTCATATTCATACGTTGTGAATATTGAATTGCAGTGTAATTATAGTGAGTTAGATTTATTACATATTATGTTGCAGTATAAAAATGACCAAAAACAGTGTCCCTATAATTTTTAGAATACATTCCTTTATACCACAAAAACTTCACTTTCTACACCTATTGTAGCTGTGAAAATGACTGAATCAATATCCAAGCAGATAGTGAGGTAGACAGCCATCTAACTCAACTGCTGTCAGACAAGCCAAGCAGTCAGAAAACATTTAAGTCTAAGACTGTCTTCCATCCAATATCTGCTTGGAGATTACCCATGATTCCCTACAGGAACCCCACCTTGCTTGTTTGTCGTTCCTGTAAGTTCTCCCCCAGGGATGCCTCTGACGCCCCTTCAGGGACCAGTTGCTAGGCAACCACAAGGTCACTGACCCCTCCATGACCTCTCCGTCGGCACACGCTGGTTCTGTCTCCTTACAGTAGTAACATTTCCCATAGAAACATGTGTTATTTCCTAGAGTAGACAAAAATATGGGTATCAGTGTCAATATAAGAAAGGAGCAGAAACAGAAACAATATCCTGACTCCCAGGATTTGAACCTGCGCCGAATCCGGGCCGCCAGATCACAACCCCAGATGCTAAACTGTTATGTCAAAAGGCTTAAAGCCATTTGACATGGTCAATTTAGCAGTCCATAAACCCCACTGTTATACTACTCCCCTATTTCTTTCCAAGATTCATCCTCAAATCTCCAAGTTCAATACCCCTGTGTGGCACATCTCTAGCCTGTTACTCACAGTGTGGCACATCCGCTAGCCTGTTACTCACTGTGTGGCACATCTGCTAGCCTGTTACTTACTGTGTGGCGCATGTTCTAGCCACTCTGCCACTGTGCCACATGATCCAACTATCATCGCAGCTACATGCACATATATGTGCTGGCCAGAAGTGTGAGGCAAGCTTGCCCAAAGTCCTGGCTCTGAGCTGACAGTAAATCTGTGATAATCACTGGGAACATTCTCACCTTGTGTTAGGAAGGTAGACATCAGCCTCTCCGACCCCACAGGCATGATCTCTGTGCGCAGGTCCACTTTTCTCCCCACCACCAGCGGGGCTCTTCTGAACCCCAGTAATCTGTAGTACATACAGAGGAAGGGGTTACAGTGTCCATTCATGTCAGGCTTTTAGCTAGGATTTTATAATAGGGAGTCCAAACTTATTGGTGAGTCGCGGTAAGTGACTATTGTAGGGGGGTCTGGGGGCATCCACCCTCCATGGTGCAGAGTTTTTCATGATTTTAAGTTAAAACAGTGCATTCTGAGGTATCCCAAGAGGCAAAAATACTGTTACAGATGTCACAGTAGAAGACTGTGACCACAGATGACCTGGTAGCATCCCTGGTCAATCAGAATTTCATACTTGTCAGACGATTTTCTCCCCAGGATAGGGCGTCCAGGGGCATCAAATTTCTTGTTATTCTAAGAAAAGTGCATCCACGCGTTGACACATGCCTGTCTAAAAGCCTGATTCATGTATCTGTTAGGGTTGGACAAGATTTCTACAATTCACTTGTCCTATCAGGCAAGTACATAAAAAAATTTACTTTTCCGTACCAACCTTTCACTAGTCCGAAATCTAAATGACATTTTCCTATGTATTTTCACTTCCAGCAGTGGAATTCTTCTATTATTCTGCGCTGATCAATGGTTGATGCCATGACTGTGGAAAGTAACACGTAACGTACCAAAATCTCACTCATGGAAAAATCTTATTCTTACTTGCCCGTTCGGGCAAGTGGGGTAGGACATGTGCTTGACAGATCAGCACTTTTACTTGCCCTGGACAATCAGGCTAGTGGGCTTGTCTAAACCTGTCTAGATCTGAGTTTCCTCTCTTAATACCCCCTCACATTAGGCAAAAATCGATCGGACGACGAGTCTGCAAGCTCTAAATTACAAGGAGGCATGACCCTGATGCCGACGAAGAAATGGCAGAGTTCCCCCCTCCCCGTCAGGGTCATGCCTCCTCGTAATTTAGAGCTCGCAGACTCGCCGTCCAATCGATTTTCGCCTAATGTGAGGGGGGAATAAGGGATTTCTAATCAAGTACTAGTAGCAAACTAGATGGCTTCATGTACATGACATTTCTTGAAATTATCTTGGACTAATCTTTCTTGTTAATGACGCACAATAAAGAATGCAACACAAAACACCTTACCTGTCTAAATGGAAGGCTACTATTTCTGCATTGTGCCTGTCATACCCATCATATGGCTTCCCTTCTATGATGTATTCTCTTGGATATCTGGAACAAAGAAGGTAAGTGAGAAGAGGAACAAAAACAGGGTAGGCGTAAAAGTCATGGTGGCCTTGCGATGAGGGTTCCTAAGGCCACATCAAATTTATTTGTTGCTTCTCAGATATAAAAAAAAAAAATTGGGCTGACAGGTCAAACTATTTTTTTTTTCAAAAGGTAAGTGTTGTGATATCAGTATAAAAATAGTATAGAAAAGACACCCCTCTTACTCCAATGTACACAGCCCAACATCTGAATATTAAGTAACTGAAGACCTCAAGAAAGAGGCACCGGATTTTGACTTCCTCTTTCCTACCGGACCCTGGACTGAGCACACATGCAGAACTGTATCCTACTAACACTTTACTGAATACATAGTCTAGTAGTACAAGCAGTCTCTGCCTGAATCCTTACAAGAACCACCAACGGGTACAACAGTAAGAGGGTAGATCTAAAGATATACAAAATGTACAACACCCTGAGGAGTTTAATGGCACATTTTATACAATGATTGAATGAATCCCTTCCTTTGATTTGTTACTAATGTTCTGAATAAATGGTAATATCTTAAGGTTTGTGATACAGGGGTCTCCCCAGGATTTTTTTTGGGAGTGGTGCTGATTTTGTCCCTTATGGCGCGGAGCGGCATATGTCGCGCGCAGCGCGACTGTGAGGGGGGGAGTGGCCCGGAGAGGGGGGTGATCCCCCACCTCTCCGGAGGAGAAGCTGTTGCATTTTACCCTTCTCAAATACATTTTGAAGCCTTCTCCTGCAACTTGAGCTGAGAATGTGACAAACTAAAGACACAAAAAAATCAAGCCCAATGAAGTACAAAAAAGAGCATTTAATAACTCTATTTACAGCAAATTTTTACAGATCAATGTCACTCATAATGATTGTCAACAGAACAATTTCTACTGTTTAAAACAACTCAAAAACATGTCAAACTACAGCAGCCAATAGTATTGTACACGACCTGCGCCACCCGACATAGCCGCTCTCTGCGGCTCGGGGGTGGGCTGGACCGGCTCCGTCGAGCGTTTTGCCGGCGGCTCCTCCTCGGCTACGCAGACTGTGGCTGCCGCCAAAGTCGTCACAAAGAACGCTGCGATCGTTCTTTGGTCGTCAGCAGGCTTCGGGAGTCGCTTGCGTTTCGGCATGGTTGGATCGTCGATGTAAACAAACTCGGCAAAAGTTGTATTTATGTCCCCAAAACCGTGGGGAGGGCCTTTTAAAGCCGTCAGCAGCGACCCGAGATCCTACCAATAAGATTGCTCTGTTTAGCGCGCCACGTTTGAATCAACCAAAATCAACCAATAAGACGTAAGTGAAATGCTCGCGAGATTTGGATCGCGAGACTTTGCGTGTTTTCGCATCCAACATGGCGTGGGTCATGGCGTCGCTAGCGAAAATAGCGACGCTGTGTTCAAACTTGTGCGAATACCTATTTTTTCGCCTATTTGTCCGCGAAAAGAGACCCTAAATTTGAAAATTTTGGGAGCGGCGCGGGGATATTTGGGAGTGGCGCCGCGCCGTTCTCTCATTCTGTAGTTAGACCGCTGCGATAGCAAAACCTGTATGATGTTTTCCCTGGACTTGAAATTTAAAATGTTGATGGCTTTACCTGGCTTTTGACTCAGGTTGCTGCCTGAGCAACCTGGCTGAAGAAAGTATTTCAAGCACTGAGTTCACGCACCTCTTTGGTTTGAAGACAGCTTTTTGATGCCCGTTGAGTACTAACAGTGCCTTCAGCTGAGTGCCTTTGTACCCTACGTCTGCGTGGGTAATCTCAGCTGTGGCCATCGCTCGCAGGATACCGCCCAACTCCTCCGCATCTCTGTGAGAGTGTAGAACACATCATCATCATCATTATCATCATTCTCGCTGCATATCAGTCACTATCAGTCAATGTAGAACACAACCAACACCTTAAAATGTACTGCCGGCTGCCAGCATGAATGCTATGTAAAGCATTCTCCTATGCAGAGACATCCAACAGCGCCAGCAAACCGCCTCTTTAACTCTAGTCTGTATACCCTGCTATCTCAACAGTCACCATCAGTTCCTGTGGGCGTTGCCGAATACCAGCTGTCAGCCAATCGGAAAATAAGCCTTTCAGTTTTCAAAAGGGATCTCGCATTTATAAGGGTAAGCTCATAAATATTTATAAGCAGGGCGGTCAGGAACTGATGGTGACGGTTGAGATGGCAGAGTACAGACAAGAGGTGGTATGCTGGTGCTGTTGGATGTCTCTGCATTGGAGGATGGTATAAAGTGCACAGACCACTTGTACAACCCTTGGGAAACCACCAGTACTGAAAATCTACTGTTAAGTACTGGCCGACTACTGTTTAGTACTGAAAAATCTACTGTCTATCTACTGAATAGTAACTATCTAGTACTGTCAATATCTACTAATTATTCACACTTTATGCAAATTTCCAGTACTGACGTAGTAGAAAAACAGTAAATACTCAGTGGAAAATCAGTAAATGATCAGTAGATACTTATTGGGGAAACAGTAGATGACTACTAAATATGTACTGACACACAGTAGATGACTACTAAATATCTACTGACACACAGTAGATGACTACTAAATATCTACTGACACACAGTAGATGACTACTAAATATCTACTGACACATAGTAGATGACTACTAAATATCTACTGACACACAGTAGATGACTACTAAATATCCACTGACACATAGTAAATATCTACTGACACTGACTACAAAATATCTACTGACACACAGTAGATATGCAGTAAATCCAAGAATTGTAAACAATATGACCCTCAAGCATTCATGGAGAACACAGAACATGTGCAAGCACTCGGCACAAAAGCAGAAAATGGACATTAACCGTTTCACTCAGTATTTTCTCTTTCAATGGTACATTGCTGTGCCTTGTTCAATGTATAAATTTGTCTAAATAACTGCAGTTACAGTATATGAACAACGAAGGTCATTCTGGGGGGAGGGGGGCAGAAGGGGACTCATAAATTGTTACAGCCGGTAATTGGACAATGATACATGTAATTATAAATTTGTTGAAACAATCAATGTCTGATTCAATTAACACTGGCTGGGGAGGGGGTATAAACTTTGAACTGGTGAAACAGAACCTGGGCACCAACCAGGTGCAGAAGCTGCCTGTCACATCCAACAATTCTCACCAACCTGGAGACACTCTCTGCAACAACCTGCTCAAGGTCAGGCATGCATGGGGGAGGGGGGCAGAAGTGGACTCATTGTTACTGTATATGAACTTCAAGGTCACTCTGAGGGGAGGGGGGGGCAGAAGTAGTCTCATTGTTACAGTATATGTTACATGTCATGTATAAATTTGTCCAAACAATCATTAATTAATGTCTGATTCCAATTGACACTGGCTGGGGAGGGGGGTGTATTAATAAACTTTGAAGTAACTTACCTTTTTGCTAAATTTTCCTACCTTTATGTTTTGCTATAATCTTCACAGCATCTCCTTTTCATATTTACCATAATCTTCATTACCATAAACTTCAAAACTGTCTTGGAGTTTTTATAGATAAAGTTTGCACACAGAGAGATAAGCAGACATCTTACCATGGCTGACTCCATCTCCAAAATGGAGCCAAAATGCAACTGACATTTGAAGTACAAATGGACCAATCACAGATTGACAATTTAAAGACTGTGATTGGTCAAAAGATATCAGTAGATGTCCAGTAGTGATCTGATTGGTCGATAACTCAGTAGATGGCCAGTAGTTGAACAGTAGATGTCAGTAGTGATCTGATTGGTCAAACTATTCAGTAGATGGCAAGTAGTAGAACAGTAGAATTTTAGTACTGTTCTGACAGTAAAAGAACAGTAGATATAGGCGTAGTACTTGTCAGTAGTGGTTCAGTAGGACAGTAGAAGTCGATTTACTGAAAATCTACTAAAATTCTACTGTTAGTAGTCAATCAGTACTTAACAGTAGAGTTTCAGTACTGATGGTTTGCCAAGGGAATTCCCATGTGGTCTAGTGGTTATGATTTGGTGCTCTCACCGCCAAGGCCCAGGATCGATCCCCGGCGTGGGAACCAATGTAAGAAGCAAGTAAAACTATCTCCTGGATCTCGGGATTCAAACATGTGTCGAATTTGGGCCGCCAGCTTACAAGCCAATGACTAGACCACTACGGCAAAAGGTTGAAGCCATTTGACATGGTTTGGCAGTACTTGAACTCCACTGTTACACTACAAATTGTACTATAGGGTGTCAAAAAAGCACATATATCAAGGCTACAGTCTATGCCATCGAAGTACATGTCAATGAAATCGTCTTCTGGGGGGGACGTAAAATGGGGGTCCCGTGCTCGAGGAGGCGCCTCGACAACATTAATCACATTGGGTACCTACTGCCTATGGTACTGGCTACAAATACACCCGATTTATAATGTTATATTATTATATTATATCAAATATACTTACTCTGGGTAGATGTGTCTTGAACTGACCCAGCTGGCTGCAATAGTCCATGGGGATCTTCCTCCCAGGTCCGCAGTAAAATCAATCTCCTCGAACCCTGCCAACCCCCCTTTCTGTACATGGTTCCGTCCAGGCTCTCTTTTATCTAACATCAACCCATCCAGTAGTAAGTTGGAGGACAACGCTATGTGTTCCTCTTTCTGTTGTTTCCGCTGTAGCCATGTTTTGTCTTTCCCGTGTGCGTTAGATCGTCCGGCTAGTATATACAAAATCACAAGGGCCAGGACCACAACAATTGCTAGTAGAACGAAGCGCTGTTTTAACTTCAATCCCATGCTCATAATATCTCTGATACACCTGTCCCGTATACACTCATATATTCCTCTTTGGCAAGGATTTTGGCAACATTCTATACAACAATCTTCTACATAAAGTTTCCTACCATATGTGATTGACACATGGATAATTGAATTAAAGTTCCGACCGGATACAAAATCATGCACAAAGCTCGCGAATCATGGCAAATTCTACCGAATTTTCCTGTGGTACTTCGACAGGGTTGTTCAGTTAATCCTTAGAGTTGGTGCACAGGCCTTGATCTTGGTCAGAAGGGGGTAGAATAAACGAAAAAAGCACCACGTCCGCATTGTTGACATCTGACGGTCGCCATCTTGTTTCTCCCGCGTGGATAGTAATTACCGCTGACCAATCAGCAGCCAGGTCAAAGGTCAGTAAAAAAAACCAAACCCGGAAGTATGTGAAACCTAGAAGGCAACAGGAAGAACGAGTTGTCTTAATTTCTTTTCTCTTTAATAGCACAGTTACGTCACTGTGATCTAGAAGGTTGGAAAGTATGGGGGAGACATTACTACTACATCTTTATGTGGTATTTGTGAGTTTGTTCCTGTCGTTTTTGGCGACGGGACAGGGAGAGGAGCCACCTGTTGGTCATCTGCAGCATCTTGGAGCTCACCAGCCTCCAGTGGGACAGGTTAGTCAGCAAAACTGTGTTAGTTTTTAAATAGGGGATGGATTGGTCAAGACAAGGCGTCTTATTTGCCAAAGAAATTAGACCAGTTGGTCCTAGCTTAGGAACGTACCTTTGGATGACTTAGTGATGTTGACGATATATATATATAACTTGAATAACGTTAAGAAAAGTTTTCAAATGCTGGCTTAAAGAACACAAAAATGTACTACTGCAGTCAAACGTACGTAACGTTACCTATACTGAGAAAGGATAGAGAACTCATGTGACCTAAAGAAAATGGTTACAGTAGATAGGTGGACAATGTGGACGGAAACAATGTTCAAAAAGTCACCACAAAAGCTTCGTGGTGCTAATATAATACACAAAAGTGGTCACGAGTACAGGTTTGACTGTTAAGTTTTAATAGAACCAAGGATTCAAAGAGTGAAAATTGTTCCTCCATCCTGTATACAGGTTGAGTCCTTGGATTACATGCCAACTCCAGAGTACCTCTACCACAACTACATCCTGCCCAGCAAACCTGTCATCTTCACAGGAGCAGCCAAACATCTACCAGCTTTTCAACTATGGTCTGATGCATACATCAGGGAAAAGTATGGAGACATTGAGGTGTGTGAGTTTATAAAGAAAACAACAATATCAGTAAACTTTTATCTATGTATCTATCCATTGATATTTTGGGTGGTCCCTTCAGTTAACTTAGTTTGTTCCAAGGGAGCCATTGAATGCATTATTAAACTTTACATCAAAGCCATACTAGTATATCTGTACCTAAAACCATTGGCAATGGTCTATTGCCATTACTAGTACTACACCAAATTTACATCACTAGTAATAGATATATGTTTGTGAGTTTAAGTAGACATTTGACAAATTCAGGTTAAGTAGCACCTATTTTGATGCAGTTTAAGATACAAATCTTTACATAATACAAGTCATGTCTAGTTACCTCCGTAAAAATTGTGGTATTGTTCTCAGTCTGTTTGTATTTGTATGGGTCTGTAGTTATTTCAACATTGTAGAGTGACAGGATGTGAGGCAGAAGATGGTGTAACTGGAGACTGGCAGGATGGGAAGGTTGGCTTGGCCCGGGTCCAAAGTTGTTCCAGCAAACTGACAGGAAAATTCATAGACAGAACAACTTAGACAGAGTAGAATAAAAATAGAAAATGTGAATAAAAAAAGAAATGAACAAAATGTCTAGATATTTTACAGATTTTTTCTTGAATGTATTAGCATATATTTGTGAACCTCACTTAATATTTTTATCAATCTGACCTTGCTGCAGGTTCAGGTTGACTACAGGAAGAAGGAGAACAGAGACAGACCAGGAGACACGATGACGATGGAGAAATTCCTGCTAAATTACAACTCATCAGACTTCTACATGGTCACTACTGTCCCAGAGGTACAAGTTACTTAATGTGAAATTGGTGGTATCTTATAGACTGTACAGAATTTATTTGTTAGACTTTCAGTTAATCAAGTAAGATTAGTGATGTCGTATGCAGATCTGGTACAGAGATATGTAACTCTTAGTCTTACACCTGTATGCCAAAAAGTAATTACTCAGGCAACTGGATATGGTTTTCCAAAACCATATACAGTTGCTTGAGTAACTACTTTTACGACTTTTATAGTTATGACTGGATATGGTTTTCCAAAACCATATCCAGTTGCTTGAGTAGCTACTTTTAAGACTTTTATTGTTATGACTGGATATGGTTTTCCAAATCCATATCCAGTTGCTTGAGTAGCTACTTTTATGACTTTTATAGTTATGACTGGATATGGTTTTCCAAATCCATATCCAGTTGCTTGAGTAACTACTTTTTGGCATATCTTATTACCTGGATGTCTAAGCTACATTGACGTACCTTACACCTGTAATGTGAAAGAAGGTCCAAGGCTTATAAGCTATATTGTAGTTTTGTTTATAGTTTTAAAAAGGTAAATATCCCGTAGCCTTAGGGGCAGGGCTGTTAATTACCATGTCTGGGACACTGTACTGGAAGGCTGAGCCACCACTTCTGACCTAATTATGCTTGTAAAGTGCTTTTCAAAGGACATAACGTCTAGCCACTGGAATCAAACCAGTGACCTCCCAAACCTGTATCTGCTAGCCTAGTCAAATTGTCCAATATTGCCACAAATACAACCATTTATTTCAGTGGCTAAAGATATTACATGTAGTTAGCAAATGTGATATTACCTGTTTTAAAATGAGTTATAGTAAAGCCTTTAGCTTGACTTTGCCTTACCTTGAATTGTTTCCTATTGGAATCCAAATTGTCTACAGCTTGACTATTGGACACCCAAAATTGTCTTCAGCTCTTTTGCATTCATAGGTAAGGTATAAAAGACCAGTTTCTCCCAGATCACTTCAGTGTCACTGACAAAAGATAGTTGATACTATCTGAAATGCCGGACCATTTCCAAAATCATATCCAGTTGCTTGAGTAACTGCTTTTGGCATATCTTATTTTTACTTGGATGTCTAATCTTCATCGACGTATACTAGGGTGGGGTATCGGTTCAGCTACCGGTACAGAACCGTTTTTTCTTATTGTACCAGACCTGACTTGAAGAAATTAGGTGGATCGGATGTTGGACCTATTAGAAAATTAACAGATTATTTGTTCAGGCATGCACACGTTTTGGTGCTTGCAGATGGAAGAAAATAATAAGAGTGAAGTAGAGAAAATTTTGTAGTCATTTCTATCAAGTTTATCAAGTCAATCGTACAGGTGCAGTTAGCATTGTTGGATTCTAAAACACCAGTTTGAGTCAAATACTCCACCAAACAGATTTCTTTGCAGTGAAATGGACCATTGGCATGAGTCATACTGCATCAGGTCCAGGTTCAGGTCCGGACCTGGACCTGATCCTCTGGACCTGAACCAGACCTGGACCTGAATTTTCTGTACCGGTACCAACCCCTAACGTATACTAAAGCCTGCTTTGTTTCTTCCCTCCCAGCCCATGATGGAGGAGGTATACCTCCCCTCCTGCCTGTCCTGTGGTGGTTTCACCAGTAACCTACAGGACTATGTCATGTGGATCTCCAGTGGGGGGACCAAGTCCCACCTCCACATGGACAACATCGACAACGTGATGTGTATGATCAGTGGCAGTAAGGAGTGGTTCATGGTGGACAGACAGGCAGGCGCTAACGTCAGGCTGGACAGACACGAGGGAGCCTACAGCACGGTTGATGTGGACAGGTGAATAATTTGTATTCTATTATCATGATGTATTAGGAGGCTACACTCGTCTGACTTAATCTTGTACTGCTTGTAACTCGGTACCGTTTTCCAATGCGTTGATTTTAATCTATTATGTATGTTATACACATGTTAACTGGAATCTACAAGTCATTGTTTGTATGCAGCTATTGTTATTTATTTATTAATCTTTCAGGGTGTAGTCCCTACAGTTTTGATAAAACTGATTTCCAAGGGAGCCCAAATGAACATAATGGACATAAACATAACAATAATCATATAACATAAAACGTGACTAAATCAAAATATGGATAATAACTTAAATGCGATTAGCCCAAATAATAACAACTCAAAGTCATTAATTACAAAACTCATCACAACAATAATCATATGAATAGAACATAACAGTACATAAATAAACGAAATCACAAGCTAATTTTCAAACCAGATTCGAGGTCGTTGGTCAGAGGGGTCAGAGGTCAGATTGTAAAGCTCGCTTGAATGAATTCAGAGTGGTTTGTGAAGTTGTTGTTGGTTTAAGGGAATTGTAGATAGAAACCGCTCTGAAAGCAAACGTTCGTTGGCCTGTTCGAGATGTGTACTTTGGTCTGTGTAACTGTTGAGCCTGCCTGGTGTTATAACTGTGTATTTGATTGTTATAGTTAAAAGTATTGATTAGATAGCTAGGTGCTAGTCCATGCAAACATTTGTACACCATAATGCACAAGTGTTGAGTTCTCCGGTCCTGTAGATATCTCCACTGCAGTGTGTGATGCAGCTCTTCGATGTTAGCTCTGGGATCCCGCCTCAGTATGATCCTGGCGGCCCTGTTCTGAAGAATCTGTAGGCGTTGTTTGAGTGTAGAGCTGCTGTTGTCCCAGATCACATCGCAGTATTCTACTATTGGTAAAACGATGGCCTTATACAGCATGTTAGCAACATTTGTACCAAGATAAGGTCGTAGGCGTCTAAGCAAACCAATGCGCTGAGATGCTTTACTATGCATCATATCTACATGGTTACTATAGGTAAGACATGAATCAAGGATTACACCCAAATATTTGTATGATGTTACTTTCTCCAGACAAATATCATCAATTTTGATTTCTAAGTCATGACAATTGTTTATTCTTTTGGAAGATCCCATCAACATCCACTTGGTCTTACTAATATTGAGTGTTAACCGATTATTGTGAAACCAAGTAGACAGTTGAGAAAGCTCAGCATTTAACATGGATTCAATATGGTTTGGGTTGTTACTAGCACAGAAAATTGCTGTGTCGTCCGCATAGAGGGAAACTTTACAGTTGGTGATTGACTCTGGTAAGTCGTTAATAAAAATATTGAAGAGAAGGGGTCCCAAGATGGACCCTTGGGGCACTCCAATATTAATAGGTACACTATCGGATGTTATTATGTGTTTTGTGTGGCTTTGGTAAGCCTGACGCGTGTAATAAGGTCAAAATTCGGGTGAATGTGTGTTTGCCCGCGAGAACCTTAATAAATAAAACATTGACATAATCTTATAGATGACATCCTCCATGCAGAGACCCCAAAACTAATGTGCAAGGGTGAAAAATAAAAATCTAGCAAAAAAGATGGCATTCAATTGTTTATTCTTTCCTGTGGCTTGGTTTGTCTTATGTTCACCTCCAGTAAGACTGTACGAGACTATCGTCACCATTTCAATACTGCCATTCTTGTGTAAAGAGAGAACAAGAGCGCTGTGGCCCCATGCTCTGACCATGTGCCCTAGAGAGCATATCCTCTGGCAAGCATAAGATTCTGATTGACCAGGGATTGCAACTAGCCGTGTTTCGTTCACCTACAGGGTGGACATGTACCAGTATCCGGAATTCCGCAACCTCCCGTGGTGGTCTGCTCATATCGGCCCGGGGGACTGCCTGTACGTTCCGTATGCATGGTTACATCAGGTCCGCTCCCACGGGAGAAACATCGCCATCAACAACTGGTGGACGCCACTGTCTGTGTTTGACTACCAGGACTGCGAAGGGAAAGACACAAAGGCACCCATTCCACTGAGTACTCTGGAATTCACTCCAGGTGCACATACAAGGTAGGAAATCACGTTAAATGCTTTAGGTTTTAGGTCTGTAGCTTTGTCCGCTATGCTCTAAGTTTTATTTAGTTTAGTAAAACACTTTTATTACACTTCATGCCATTCACTGTATATGATCTCTTCCCTTTGCACTCTCATACCTGAGACTAGGGGTGGTTACCGGTTTCAGGTGCAGGTATGGTCCAGGTCCAGAGGATCAGGTCCAGGTCCGGACCTCAACCAGGACCTAATTGGCAATACTCTAAACAATGGTCCATTTCACTACAAAGGAATCTGTTTGGTGGAGTATCCTATATTCACATGAACAATGTTAACTGCCTTTGTTAAGTTAAACTAAGTTTGACTATAGAAACTTGATATAGTCTGTTCAGTTTTTAATCGGTCCACTGAATTCCGTTATTTGTGGGCCGGTCCAACAACAAAAAACGGTTTTGTAATGGTACACCGTACCAAGCCAACCAATAGCTAAGACTGTTTGTTTACAATGATGAACAGGTTTATAGTGAAGGTCCTGTTAGAAGAACATGGTGGCCAGTTGCCAAAGGACACCATCCAACACATGGTCTTGTGGGAACACAGCGGTCAACAGCTGATCAGCGACGAGGACTTCAGCCAAATGGACACCAACGGTGATGGACAACTCAGCGTAGAGGAAATGGATCAACTAGAGGTAATACAAGTTACCGTTGTCAAGTTTTGTATCCTTCTCTACAGTGTTCTAGCCAGCCTGAGATTTTTTTCCAGTCTCCTGGAGATTTAAATAGAAATCCAGTCAAAGGAGCGACGATCCTAGGCTCTCCAAAAAAAATGTGAAATCTAGACCCTCTGAAATGATATTTCCTTTCTTTTGAGAGGCAATTTTTTGTTGGTAAGACTCTACTTGGTTCATTAGAATCTTTACATGCCGATTTTTGTCTGTCACGGGACGGAATGGGCAAAATTTGGTTCATCCCCAGAAGCAAAATTCTATCAAAGGACAGAAGGACTAACACTGGCTAGAACCCTGTTTCTCTAACATTCTGACTCTTCTCTTCAATCTTTTATTAAAGTTCTCTAGGGCCACACCAATTTAATTTCTTGGTTCACGGATTCGCTCGCTCCTATTTTTTGGAAAAAAAAATAAAAATAAAAACTAGAAAGGCCGACATTTGCTTAAGAGCAAATACAGCATATTTCAGCCATACCTCTTCCCACGCAACATTGGACTGTTCGAAATCACCCCTGCGCAAAAATGGAACATCCTCTTAACAGTACATTATCCCCCAAAGTGGACTGGTATTGTGAATTGATTCCAGGTAAAAACAGAGCTTGCTTCTATTTTTCAGAAAATGACAATGATCACACCTTCCATTCAGAAAGTTTTCATCATGACTGAAAATTGTTGAATGACTTCATGTAATGTCATTAACAATTTTCAGTACGATAACTAGGTGTAAGTTTAAAAAAGTATAAGCTCCTTGTGATGTGGGTACATTTATTTTTGCAGTGAACTTTTTTTATTCAATTAGGGCATACGATTTAATAATTACCAAGCAGGTGCAGGTACTGTAGGAGCGTTTGTTTTCTTCAAGCTGTAAAACTGTTAAACTGTTTTACTTTGTATGCAATCAGCCATCGAGCCTATTCTTATTTTAGTTTAACAACTTCCTGCCAGACCCGGAAGATACGATTGAACCTTGTTCGAGGATTTATTTTCGTCTGTCTGGTCAGTCTGTTCATACCCTGGCACTGAGAGTGTTTTATTGGGCTGAAACTCTGGCAGTTTAAAGTTACTTACAATTTAAATGTTCAAAGTTTATGTCAAACAACAACAGCACTAGGAAATATGGCCACTATAGACAGGTGGTCACTATAGAGAAAATGCTGATCTATTGACTAGGAGCCATACGTTACACATGATTTCAGTACACTGATCATTAATCATATAAACATTGCACAGGTAAGCCAATTGTTTAGATGTACAATTAAGTTCAAATAATTCTGAAGAGAAATATTGATGAGAAAATAATCATTCTCGCCACTGTCTAACTTATAATTACGTATCAAAACTAAACGCAGATTTTCTAACTAACGCACCTTTCGCCGACTTCATCAAAGGACCGCCGGCTATCAATCAAACACGGCTGCTGATTAGACTTAGAGTTTCAAACAGTCATGTGCTGTGTGCCAGTTGACAGCGAACTTCATGCTACGTGATGTTTTACATTGCTTTGACCTTCTTTCCTACAGCGGTGCTTCTACAAAATATTTAGACTGTAACACTGAGTCCCACATGTTTTATAGAATAGAATTTGACGCAGAACAGCGTTTTTTGCTGGGTATTTTTCTTGAAACATGTCCGTGGGAATATCAGCGAGGCGGCGATGTAGGGATATCAGACCGTCAACAAAAGTCGCACGGCGGCTAACGGCGCAGCGAAGATACTAGCGCTGTAAATAAGCGCTTCAACTAAGGATGGCAACCCGTACAATATTTTTGTATACTGTTGAGCTAAGTAAAGTTTGTTGTTTATGAGGTTTTAGTTGTCTTTGAAGCTTTGACCCGAAATATTTTAAAGTCAAACTGCTGAAGAGAAGTAAGTGACTGCTACGGTTATCGTAGATATGGCCCTAAAAAAACTGATAAAAGAAGCCTTCTCAATAGTCTAAAATGCAAGAGCTTCCGGGGGGCTTCGCCCACCTGGGTCAACCCCCCCCCCCCCACAGTGGCCCTGCCCCTGGACCCCGCCAGGGACATTCGGCGGCCCCCGGACCCCTGTCCGACGCTTTGAAAAAATCCTGGCGAGAAGTCTGTACGGCCTGAGTCTTCAAGTTAACGTATTGTGTGGTCCCGCTTATGAATATTGATTAGCCTTCGCTTTCCTCTTCGCTGATTGGCTGAACCATAAATTGAATTAACTCTTCCTGCCGGCTAGACGCAGGTGCAGATGTCGGCTCTGTGGGGTGAACGTCCGAAAGGTCATGGCATGGAGAACGAAAGAAAACCAATTTCCCCTAAAAAAAGTGCTGTAATTAAGCCTTTTACAGTACTTTATGCCAAAAATTTTACTTGGATCATTTTACCAACTATCTTATGCCTATCTATACCAAATGTTACTCATACCAGGGTACAGGGGTGCAAAATATACCGTTATAAGACCGTCAACAACAGTCGCACGGAGCTAACAGCGCAGCGAAAAAACCATCGCTAGCGTTTCAACTTCGGATAACAAGTTACAAGTACTGTTGAACTCAGTAACGTTAAAGTTTGTTTTTAGTTGCCTTTGACGGTTTGACCTGAAATAGTGTACTTACGCTAAACTCCTGAAGAGAAGTTAAGTGACTGCTGCGATTATCATAGATATGCCCCTAAGAACTGATACAATACAAAGCCTTCTGAATAGTCTAAAATGCGCGAGCCTTAGGCGGGCTTCGCTCCCCCTGGCGGGAACACTGCTATATACGGGATCATGAGGCCCCGCTTATGAATATTAATTAGCCTTTGGCCTCCTCTTCGCTGATTGGCTAGGTCTTTGATTCAATCAACTCTCCGGCTGACGCGCACAGGTGTGGCTCTGTGCGGGGTCACGGAAGGTCACGTCAGGAGGCCAAAAGAAAACAAATTTCCCCTCAGAAAAGTGCCAAAATTAATCATTTTAAAGTTGTTTATGTCAAAAATTTGACTTGAATCTTGTTACCAAGTATCTAATGCCTATCTATACCAAATTTCAGGTCATTTAATTGTAATACCAGGGTACAGGAGCCAAAAGTGTCCTTTTTTGGTCAAAAATTGGCCAAAAATCGCAAAAAATAAGCCTTTTGTTGCACTGTACACCAAAGGTGTTATTGAATTTATATGAAGGTATTATCAAGGCACATCTGTGTCAAATTTCAGCTCATTCGGTTGCAATACCAAGGTACAGGAGCCAAAAGTGTCCTTTTTTGGTCAAAAATTGGTAAAAAAAATCGCAAAAATAAGCATTTTGTTGTACTGTACACCAAAAGTGTTATTGAATTTATATGGGGGCATTATCAAGGCACATCTCTGTCAAATTTCAGCTCATTTGGTTGTAATACCAGGGTACAGGGGCCAAAAGTGTCCTTTTTTGGTCAAAAATTGGTCAAAAAATCGCAAAAATAAGCATTTTGTTGTACTGTACACCAAAACTGTTATCGAATTTATATGGGGGCATTATCAAGGCACATCTCTGTCAAATTTCAGCTCATTTGGTTGTAATACCAGGGTACAGGGGCCAAAATATACAGTTTTGGTCTAAAATTGACCAAAAAAATCTCAATAAAATCATTTTAGAGGCAGATATGAAAAAACTGAGAAAAAAGCATCAAGGTATTGGCCCATTCTACCCCTGTGCCAAATTTCAGGTCATTCGGTCCAGGAACGGCGGAGATGAATCACTTTGAAGATTTGACAGGAGAAAGAAGAAAGAAAGAAAGAAACATTACGAATACAATATATTTCACCATACTATGTATGGCTGAAATATAATTACCACTCAGCAAATTTTCAACATTAATGAAGCCATTCACCAATTTTCTGGTGTAGCAAATTGGCCTTTATATTATAAGCTCCTTAAAGTGTGGGTACAGGTGCTGTTACTGTACAATAATAGTGTTTTTGTACTTTTTTCAAGCTGAAAACTTTTTTTCTTTATGTTTTGGATTAGTTGTTACCTTTACCCCAACCATTTTACAATTTTTATTTTTATTTTTATTTCGCCCTCTTGCTCCATATTTTTTATGAAAAAATCCGTGAACCAAGAAATTAAATTGGTGTGGCCTAGGTATGGGTCAGTACAGGAATATCCCGATGTGAGTGGATCAAACCTTACGGTCTGGTCTTATGCAATTTATACCTAATGTGCAAAACTGGTGTGTATACCTATCGGCAGTTAACTGGTTAAGTGAAACAAAGAAACATTACCGCTGTATTTTCAGTTGGAGGAAGTACACAAGCTGTTTGACGGCATACATCCCGGGGAAATCAACACCATGGGGGCGTGGCAGAGTCGTAGGAACGCGATCCAACAGCTGCTGGCGTCTCTGGACACGCCCTTGGAAGGCGAGGCCAAAGAATTCCTGTACAACTGGCAACGGACCGATCAAGAGACACTGGAGTTCTTGGCTTCCCGTGAAGGAAGTCTTCCAGAAGCTGTTGTAGACTTTATGAAGTCAGAACTAAAGATTAAGCCATCTTTTGGTGGCCATGATGACTTGTGAAAGTTTTGGTTTGGGTGCACTATATAGTGGACAAGTTTTCCTACCTTTGGTAATTGTTGCAAGCTATAATGATGAGAACCTATTTATAAGAACTTACTGTAGTGTATATACTTAATAGGGTGTTAATATTTTGGTAAAGTGTTTTTGAATGTCAACTCAGAATTGATACATCATTCTTTTGGCTGTTTGTCAGAATTTGCTTGCCAATGGATTTCCTCTCAACTGATATTTCTCTGTGCACATTTCCATAATGAACTTCCATATTCTTGTTGTATTAGTGAATGCTATTTCTGTTGTAAATATTCAATACAAAGAACAGCTATTCAAACATCTTCTCAAAAGTCATGAATCTCATACAACATGCTGCTAGTAAAATTGATAGTACTAAGTATGGACCAATCATTCACTCACCGTCTAGTTTATCATAGAATGAATGAATAAATCAAGTTTCATATACTTGGGAAAAGTTTTTTTTGTATGGGTGCAACATCATTACCAAGCTTTGAAATGATGGTGCCAGTTTCGGTGATTTCAAGGCAACTCTATGACAAAGAAAATTATTTTCTGTGTTAGAATTTATATTGAATGATTAGAATGGTTACAGTTCAGAAAGGTTTGGGGATACTGTAGACCACCTATAAAAAGCAATTTTTTTTTTGGCAAGGAGAACAATGCTTTTATAATAAAACAAAAGAGACAAAGAAAACCCCACATCCTGTTGTACCACATGTCAGATGTTTATTATTTGACTCTGATAGCACAGACTGACATCTATTCTGCAGAGGACTTGGCCTTGGGTAGCCTCTTCTTCACCACGACAGGCTTCTGACTGCGCAGGATAGCACTGGCACGGCGCAGGGCAGGCTGGAACAACAGGCATTCAGTCAGAACATTCTTAGAGCAACCCAGGGCTCTAGCCAGCGTCCGTTTTTCCGTCAATTGACGGAAATTTGCTGCGTGTGACGGAAAAATTTTCAAACCAATCCGTCAACCTTGACGGACAAAAATCCTTGTTGGAAGCTACAGGCGACTTGGGGACGCCGTAAAAGCCACACACTGTTTGTTTTGCTATTGTTATTATTGTTGATGAAATGTGTCGGCGCCCTTTCGCAAACTATAATCTCATTAAAAATCCGTTTTTCAAGGTCTCAGTTCAGTCTTTCTAACTCCTGAAATAGTGTTTTCGCAACAATGGGAATTGGCGGACGGAAAAAAATTTGAGCTGGCTAGAGCCCTGGAGCAACCAAAGAAAATAGTCAAAATAAAAAAAATGACCCAAGAAAAACAGAAAATTTGGTACATTAAATAATTCCAGAGCTTTCCAATTTAAGAGGAGACCTCCCAACACAAACATGTTCTAGTTTACACTGCACCTCCTTTCCTACCACAAAATTAAGTCCCTTTAAATCAATCTATTATATAACGCAAATCTCTCTGAATGGAATTCTCATCATCAAAATACTTGCCATTACAAACGTTTAATGATGATCCTGACATTAAAGGTCTTTTAATTTTATCTCAGTGTTTATGGTACACTGTTCTTGCCAGCATAGTTCAGGCCCATGTGCTGTGATTTGTATCCTATATGTTGTGATTTGGTCCTCTGCACTGTGTTTTAACCAACATAGGGGGCTTTTCTGTTGTTTTGTACCAAAGGTAAAACATTTGACATTCGCATTGCAGAAAATAGTGTTTCTGAGGGTTACAATCATTAAATCAAATAATTTTCAGCTTGAGATATCCTAGTGAGAACCATATGGTACATCACATCCCTTCAAAATTCCTAAATCTCTAAGATGTACAATACTACAAATAAAGCACAGGTAAAGTCACCATCTTCAGGTCCTTCCTGTAGCCTCGGACAGCACGTCTGATGGTGGTGAGTGTCTGTCGGCCTCCGCGGGACAGGGTCACCCGGCTGGTCGCCTTGGCTGGCTTTCTCAGGCCTGAAACAGCACAGTAGTACTTCAACACTTGACTCATGCATCATTGTACCTCAGGGCTTACTCTAGTCCTTTCATTGAAGTGTAGTTGATTCTTATACATGCATGAAGAGTCATAATCTTAATACATGGCAATAATATCTTTTCTTCCCTTCTGATAGAAAAAAGAAAAGTGATCTCAGTCCAGCTCTAGCTTACTGAAGTGCTAGTCTTCCACTGGTCGTGACAGAGAGGACATACGCTATGTAGAGTATTTACAGGTTCATTGTGCCGGGGAAATTCCCCTAGCTCTTTTCAACAAGCGACAATGAGCAGTGGACCACAGCTTAAAAGTTCCGTCCTAAGGACTGCAACTCTTTCCGGTAGCATGCATGTTGGGTGAGCGACAGTCGGAATGGAACTCGTGGCCTCTAACCACTGGACTATGCACACTGTCATGAACAACACGTGGGTAGACATAATACGTAGCTTGCAACCCAGGCAAACTTCAAGGGAAGTTGCTACCCTACTAGCCACTGGACCATGGTCCTGTACTCTAGGATAACTAAATTTATACATGACCAGCTAACACAAGGCAGACAAGAATGGAAAGGCTCTCGATTAAGTCCCTCACCCTTCTGCTTGCGAGTCACCAAGACAACACCCTTGCCATCTGGAGCAGCCTCCACACCTACAGTCTGAAACAGAAATATACACAAATTACTTAGCTTCATGTCCAATGAAAGAAGATAACTGAAGTGTCTTCTCAATCTTACTTATTGACTGATTTTTAATAGCCTTGTCAATCTAATGCTGAGAAGGATGGCGATAATGCTACCTCTGCCAGGAGGTTGTTCCATTCTTGTATGTAATAGACATGAGACAGCCACATTTGCTTCTGATTCAATGATATAAATAACGACGTGAAGAGTAACCTAATTGCATATCTCACCTTTTTGTGGACCAGTCCATTGTACCGGTAGGAGTTCCTAGCCTTCAGGTTGTTTGGCTCCTGCAGAAGTAGGCAAAATGTACAGACATTATTATCACAAACATGCACAGTCTACTATCATCTAGCCAAAGGTTAGAAAATAGCTGAAAGAAATACATGTTTTCACTATTCACCATTATAATCACTTTATAGTCTATATATTACAATGCAGCCCCTAAGTTGAATGAAAAAGAGATTTTCACGTTAGATGTACTTGTATTGCGTTGTTCTACCACTTTATTCTAGTGACGCTGAAGAAAAGTGATGGATGTCAATCAAACTATCAAAGCATTGAACCGTCTAAATCATGTCTTAATGAAACTGTTTACACAGACTAACAATAAAATGCACTCTGGAAAAACAAATATTCGAATTTGTGGTCTTCATGTATCCCCTTTTACTTTACTCACACATATCTGTCAATTTCCAGAATAGGAGATATACATGTAGGGTAGTGGTGCGTACCTAAACTCATATTCAGGTTCAGGTCCGGATTCAAGTCCAGCAGTTCAGGTTCAGGTCCGGACTTTAAGTCCGGACCTGAACCCGTCATTGCGTATTATGTGCACTAGAAAGTTTTCTTTTTTGAGGGGGAGGGGGGATGGTGCATATAAAATTGCATGTTAGCATGAACTGAAATGCAATGTGAAAAATACATGCAAATTATATAAAGCCAGTGTAAACACAAAATGTTTTTGGCTTTTTCCAGTGCAAATTTCACTGTCTATGGAAGGTTTTAGATGGTTTAGAACAAGAAAAGGGAATATAAGGGACAGATAGCTTTTTGCAAGTCCGGACTTGAGTCCGGACATTTAGGTTTTTTTTGGACTTGGACCTAAACATTTTTAGGTCCAATTCCAAGTCCGGGCTTTAGGTACGCACCACTAATGTAGGGTTACTTTGGGTTGTACAAGTAAATTTCTTTTGGTGCAAGTAACGTTTGGCTCAACATGCACCAGTTCAAGTTGACCTAAAAATGTATTTCAAGCCCTGCAGTTAATCAATACTTGCGTATTACTACATCCACATTTACATTTACATCTACATGTACTAATTGACATGATGACATGACTTACCCTGGTGAAGCTCTGCTTGTTCCTCTTCAGCAGGAAGGAGGAGTTGTTCCTGATGATCATCCACTGCAGATCCGCAGACATGGTGCAGCTTTCTGTCTACATAGTGTCCAGAAATACATACATTATAACAGAATAAGTATTTGTCCATGATTTGAAAAGTATATCTATTGTGGTTTTGTGTAGTAAATATTTACTTTCAATTCTTACTTCTACGATTATAGATTAACTTTCTAAATATTACAGACTGGACAGAACAAAATACACATTTGCATCTATGAAATTTATGCATAAAGCATAGTTATCTAGTCTTAGACATAGGGGAGGGGGGAATTGTCTTCATGTGAATTACTTTAATTTATTAGCATTTATTTGCATAATGAGTCCAACTAAAATGTCCTTCTTACTCTCTTACCATTACGTTTACAGATTAGGATAATGACAATACAGCAACAGTTAAGTAATTCTTGAAATCTTTGAACAACCGGCCTTCCCACATGGCTGCCCCCCTCCCCCTTCATGAAATCTGGTCCACATGCACCACTACAAATTCGACAAAATCACACTTAAATCTTTCCTGTCCCAAACAAAAACACCAACCACATGTTCTCAACACAACAGGGCTTCTACTGATGCGATAGTATATTTATAATATCACCGTATAAGGGCGTATATTGCTAAAATATGAAGTGGTTCAAATTTTCTGGCCATACCCACCTCGTCGGAAAATGAAAGAGGGCGATGGAAGGAGGCTGATCACGGACGATATATTGTATCCATCCGCACACGATGAGATTCAGTTTTTCCTGAAAAAAAAAATGCAAATCAGATCCTCAAAGATAACTTATTTCTAATAGATTAAGCTTCTTTATTTTTTCTAACAGGTGTTTTAGTGAAACTGATGCTTAATTTATTCAGCACAAGGAACTTTTTTGTCGAGTCTTCGCTCGGCAGGAAATTGCGTAATGAGGCAAGGTTGGAGGTTAAAGGTTACGTAAGGTCATATCAGAAGGCTGTGGGTAAATACACCTGCATGGTTTTCTGTGGATGACGTGGCAAGATATCACTTTTCTGAAGATCTCACGAGTTTATATGGTCAACGTGAGTTTGAAGAATTATACTTGTGACTTATATATACGTCAGTAATGATTGAAATCATTTGAGTGTAATGTTTTATATATCGTGAGGCTGCATCTTTCAGTGTCAACTTCAGGGGGCTGGTGTGGGTATGTTTATGCTGTTATGAGTTATGCAACATTGTTCAGTAGACGCTGTTTAATTGCACACCCCATTAGTATTTTATGCAATTATCCGGATGGTGCAATAATGCAAAGTTTAATATCCAGCAGGACTTTTGGATTTGGGGATTCCGTGCAATTAACAGAAGTATGCAGTTATCCGTTGTGCAAGTAACTGGCTTCTTTTGTACTGTATATCTCGAAACTTTTGTGGTGGTTTCTACATTTGCAGTGACCAGTAGCTACTGTAATGTATATACTTTTCAACACTCTAATATATATATTTTTTTCTTCATCCGGAACAGATATCACATTGGCTCAGTCAGAAACACAGAGATTTCTGGATGTTTTGAGTATCAAAGGAAGAGAGATATAAGATCAAGGTTGACAATGATGAGCAAAGAAGAGATCGGAGAACAGTTACTTGAGAAAGTTCGGAAACTGTGCCCGACCCAGTCCAACAAGGTGACTGGCATGTTACTGGAGCTGCCTACTGACACACTACTGGAGCTACTGACGGAAGAGGGACAGCTACAGGCAGCAGTGGTCAAGGCACAGGGGACATTACTGGAAGGAGAGGCAAGGGAGACTGAAAGGTAAAAAAAAAATTACCTGTACTGTTGTCTTCAAGTTTAAGAAAGCTTAAAAAAATAACCTGTAGTTTCCTTTAAGTTTAAGAGGATGTGAGCTGTATTGCCGAAGGTTTGTTTATTTTTGTTTATAGATAATCAACAGAAGGGTTTACAGAAAAAGGTGGCCTGTTCATTTTTTTCTGTACCCTCCATACCGTGGTAAAAGGGATAAAAGCTGTGCTAAAAAGCAGTTACTCAAGCAACTGGATATGATTTTGTAAATGGTCAGATGTTTCAGGTAGTATTCACTATCTTTAGTGACACTGTTCATTAAAAGCTCCTTGGTTCATTTAAGCTGTAGGCCTCCCTTGCAATGTTATATGTTATCCGGCAGAAACAGGTTTTGGAACTTGGTATTCCAAAATGCTTATTGAATGACTTGTAAGGGCCAAACAGGTAAAAGGACACTAGTGCCAGATTTAGGTTAAACTTTTCAATGAAGATTGCTTGATTCTGTGTATTTTCAGGGTTCACTGTCAGGACCAGGTACCCGTGCTGGACCGGTGTGTGGCTCTGAGGGAACACTTATATGCAGCAGTCTGTGCCATGAACACATCATCAGACAATACAGATAGAATTACCGAGGAACTACTACAACTGGAAGAAACAGAAGTTTTTAAGCTGCTGCAGGATAGAGAACTGTTAGAAACTGCAGTACAAGAAGCACTTTATAGAATAGAGGGGTATGTAGGTTGTCACTTTGTAACATTTCCAATACATGTACTAATACTTGTATTTGTAAGAGGTCAGTAGAAACAGTCTCTTGGCTCCCAGGATTCGAACTCGGGCAGCCAGATCACAAACCCAATGTGCTAAATCGTTATGCCAAAAGGGTCAGACCCCTTTGGCTTGGTCATTTTAGTGGCGCTTGAGCCCCACTGTTACATACAAATATTGAAGAAACAATGGAAAGGCTAGAAGGAACAGAAAGAGCATGCAGTGTGCATAGTCCAGTGGTTAGTGGCTCTGTGTCTTGTGAGTTCTACTTCCAGCTACGTAAATAGTTTCATCAGGTTGGTAATTTGTCCTCATCAGTGTAATCCATTATCCACCGATGAAGACGATAGATTGCCGTTGAAACATCTACAGTAGTATGAAAGAGCTTTATGATGTACAGAAGACCATATCTAATCCCACCTGTATTGTTCACCCCATCGTGCACGCTTCTACTGTTTTAGAAAGTGTCACAGTCCTTAAGATGGGGTGCTAAGCCATGGTCCACTGTTAACTGTACTTGTTTGAATAGAGCAATGTTGAGTTTCTCCAAGTATGTACGACACATTGAAAATTCTCTGTTTTTTCCGTCATGAAACAAGTTCTTCCAATCACTATTTCAGGCAGTCATCTAGATCTGTAACTGGTACGTCTGACTGTGTGAGCAAAGAAGACTTAGGAAACATTCTGTATGAAAAGGTTGAAGAACTGCAACCTGATCTATGTGCAAAAATTACAGGTAATATTAGTATGCTTCTTATATACTATTCTAAGTCTTGCTTTGCATGTATTTTTAAGTTTCAAGAATCTTACCATGTTGTAAAAAATTGCATTTTTTTGCAACAAGGTAACTTGCGGACCAATCAGAAGGCCCCGTTCCACGTTGGTTATGACGCCGTAATACTTAGATTCCTGCCAGCCCGGCGTGTATCGCCCTTCTGATTGGTCAGAATGAATCGACACCTTTGCTATAACTACCTCATAAAACTTTTATTCGGTGGTTATAGCAAAGGACCAGGCGTTATGACACCATATACACCTCGGGGCGGGTCATTAACCCTTAATTGTTCCCCATTTTGCGAGGGTTCGACATAGCAAGGTTTATATTTGCGTACATCGATGTTGCATTTTTGAACTGCTTGAATTGCTGTTTAAGTGTTTTGCTGTCCTTCAGGAATGTTACTAGAGTTACCAGAAGACACCCTACAGACATTACTAGCTGACAAACAGGCCTTACAGACAGCTGTACTCAGGGCTGTGAAAGCTGTACAGGGAGGGGAACAGCAAGGCACAGCTGGTCAGTCACAGCTAGATCCAGATAAGCAAGAACTGGGGGAACAGCTGTTTGATATCGTGTCTGATCGATACGAGGCAGATGCTCCGAAAATTACAGGTGAGATCTTAGAGTGGCGTCAAAGGTGGAGTCAGAAGTATATTCTAGTTGTATCAAAAATTATGATGAACTCTTTTCATCGAATTAAGTTTACTTCAGTACTTTAACTAATAGTATCCAAGATACATGTACTAGTATCACACATAATATGCACATTAGCATAAACGGTTATGTCTAAGAACATAAATTTCAAATACATGTAATGTGAATATATATATATAACACATGTATGTGGCAAAATATTTTTTGGTATATAGATTTTGTTGTCATACTTTTTATACAGGTATGTTGCTTGAAATGGAAACTTCCATCCTCACAAGACTGTTGGAAAGTCCTCATGACCTGAACCACAGAATTGACCAAGCCTATGACGCTCTTCATAAAACGTAGATAAAGATGTCAGTAACTGCAATTACTTAATATATACAGTTGCTACAATTATGCTAACAAAGGATGAATGGATGAAGGATATGTGTATTCGATGAGGAATAATATTGCAATTGGTGTTGGAAATCTGATTTCCATTTTTGATTTTGTTACATGTTAGTGTGCAAAAGATAGTGGGCTAGTTTTACCATACACATTTCTATTGAAGAATGTATTTTACATTTTCTAGTCATGTCTACTGCAGAAAACAGTGTTTCTTGGTAACAGAGAAGACTAAAGCTTCTAAGGCCTTGAACTAGATGATTTTAAACTCATTTATAGCAAAGATTTTTTTTATTTACCATAATGATCAGAGAAGGAAATCTGGCTTGTTACAGTCTACACAGTATGCTTCTTTTCCTACTATCTTCAACACATGTGCAATAAAGTCACTTTTAAGATTGAAGTATTAAACATGTCTGTGTTGCCCTTTTTGAAATTGTATCACTGTGTTATTCTGTGTAAGAGACAAACCAAGAAAAAGACAGTTAACCTCAATGTACATTGTATTCATGTTCTTGAGCATGAAACATACGAGGGGCATTCAATAAGTAATGTCCCTGACCCATTTCCCATAGCAGGAGATTAATGAAACTTGGCACAGTTATTAGTCTTTCTCTACATAGGAACCACCCAGAGTTATGCATTTTTCCCTCTTTTGATATAGCTCTGGACACCGTTCTTGTAGGACATCCCAGGTTGGTCCTCCGACAGGTGCCTCATCAATGGCAGAAGAGGGACGACCAGGTCTGGGAGCTGTTTCCACAGACTTCCGGCCTTGTTTGAATTCAGGATGCCAGCGTTTTACAAGGTCATATGATGGGGCATCATCACCATAAGTTTTTTGGCGACGCCTCAGGGGCGAGCCTAATGTTTATTGTGTGCGACCGTTTGACAGGAATTCTAGGAATTCCGCAGGCATGCGAGGAATTTTTCTACGGGTATTTTTTTCTACGGGTATTTTCTACGGGTATTCCCTAGGGAATTTGTTTTTGTGTGTGACTTTAGTCTGCTTTGGGTATGGCGTATAATAAGATGACGTGACCGATGTTATAAACCAGGATTTCATGTTTTAATACTCGTTTCACCATCAAGTATACAGCACATTACATTTTTTAACAAAATACCCGATATTATGTATCGTTAGGGTAGAATTGTGGGTCAGTTATATTTTTTGCTTGACCATTCGGCGTAATGATGTCGTGTATGTATGAGGATTGTTTTGTTTCGTTTGAAGGTTTTTATTTCATATCTTTCTGTTATTTCATTTTGTATGGTTGTGTGACGCTTGAATCCCTTTTTTTCTTATTGCTGTGATGTTCATTTGGTTACCAAACCATCGCGACAAAGGGGTGTACTTGTCAGTCGATTCTTCCTGTAACCTGGGGGTTGTCATGCCGGCGTTCACCTGTGGGGACAGATTGTGAGAAAGGATTGATATGAAGTATTTTTGCAATAGTGATACTAACTTAGCAACTTTTGTATGTCTGGATCGGTAAAGTGTTGTTTTCTGTTAGTTACAGGCCGTCGGTAGTGATGTAAGGAATCAAAGTAATTCAGATATAATTTATAGCAAAAGTCATACATATTGAATTACAGCGCTTATATTGTCATGTCAAGTCAAAGTCCTTCCCGCTCCATGGTGCATAGGGCGGCGCCCATGTTCTTGGAGTAACCCTGGGCCAAACAAATGCAATTACTACAGTAGGGGGCCAGGACACTGGCTGTGGTGTGTGTTCAAATTACATACTCTTTCCCGAATGCTGAGTGCTAAGCTGAGAAATTAGCACGACCATTTAACACGTCATACTATATTGGCCGGGGATCGAACTTACGACGTACCGAATGCATGGCGAAGACTTTTCCCACTCGTCTCATTGCACCGGCGATAACGCTTGTGCAGCCAGACAACAATACTCGTGATGCTAACGTGCTGTTACTTTGACCGATGAGGTCTATTTCTCTTATAACCAAAGGGCACAAAAGTGCATTATCATTTACCTTTTGGTGTAGCCCGAGTTTTGAATCATTAAAGAAGTTTCAGAAATAAAATGTACCACCGTGAATAAGAAATAATGACACAAAATATTCTTTCTCGGCTTGGCTTCGCATGATCGAAGGCACATCACAATATCAATATACATGTCGGCTTAAAAGCCACAAGCGACGGCTATCGGGTCTAAAATGCAGTACACTGTTACGTCGGGTTGCGTAAACCAGTATACAGAATATTTCGTCCATCATACAAGTAAAACGGCTGCATTTGCAAGAGATATCCAACTTCTACGTGTGGAAGGGTGGTAAAGGTGATTGGAAAAGCATCCTGTATACAACGGCAATATCATCACCAGCCTGTAATAAGACAGAATGAAATAAGTCACATGTACGCTCACCGCTATTAAACTGCTTGGAGGACAATGGGTGATCAGATTACCGGTACCGTTTTGGCTACAGTGAGAGTGATAAGACGGCGGGCGATCGGAGGACGGATGGGAGTATGGCAGTTCCGGCAATCGTCGGTTAATTGACGACTCGTGCTCAGCAGTATTACTATAGAACTGTGGATACGTGCTTGACTGTACTAGTCCACAGACGATAAAGGGTGAGTGAAACGCAGAGAAAAAGATGATTGAGAACGGGGACCCCGGTAACAAATCGTATCTTTTACTTTAAGACCACGGGAAACAGATGAATATGACCACGAGAAACAGAAGCGTTTGTTGTTCGGCGGCGGCAAGGTGGCGAATGGAATTCCACAGGAGGGCCTCATGGAGCGCTGATATCTTCGGCCGATCAAAAACAAAAGGGTTGTGCCTGGTTGTGCCGTAAACAACATGTGGTATGAGTAACAAACTGCCAAGAAGTTTCCACGTTGAAAGATATTCTCTAAACAAAATAAAAAAACTCTGGCGAAACAAGGTCACAGATGAAGACTAATTCCTACGCAACAATACGCTGTAAAAATGCCAAAACTATAATGCCGTTAATATGGGACTCATATTTTATCTTGCCGAAACGTGATGTTGGCGGACTTTTTGAAGACCAAGGTCTCGGGCGGTTTGGGGTAAGATTTGGGCCCACGAGATTAAGGTTGGCAGTGTTACTCAACCCAAGCACACAGTCCCAAAATCCACCTGGTACGATTCACATCGTAACGCTCTCGGTTTATTTAGCTCTAGTCACTCTTAACAACTTGTGACGTATCTATTATACACATAATACATGCTATCATTAGCAAGGTACTCTCACCGAAATTGAGTCGCTTGTGCATGTTCACTGTCCAGTTGAAGCGCCGCGTCTAACTCGGCCGACCTTGTCCGCCGCGCCATCTCCGCCTGACTAGATAGTCAGTGATCGATCTTTAGTGGGAAGCAAACTGACGCTATTCTGAGGGCTGCCATTGGTTGGAAAATGTACTTGTGCAGTTCCTATTTGTCAATGTTTACAGACTGACGTCAGCACGGTGACCAATCCCAAGACGATGTCCAGACGACGGCCAGGGACCGCCCGTTTTGTTTGTTTTAACTATCCAAGCGGGGACGATATAGTCACAGCTTTCAAAACGGGGATTGAAATGTAACCAAAAAGGATCTATTTTACAATGGGTATATTGCAACCTAACAACGCTAAAAGCAATAGCAGCGAATCAGAACATTATAACCCGGAACTTTTTCATGCCTACCTTAAAAATTAGTACTAAGTTTTAACGGCTACAATGTTTCCTGTTTATTGACGAAGCGTAAAACAATAGATATATCTTGTACCGTCTTCTCTGAGGTGCGCTTATCGGGTAGTTTAGTTGATATTTTTGATCATGCATCATATACTGGGCGATGTTAAATTCAGTATCTCCGGTAACAGTCCTGGTTATATTGACCTCTTATTTTCATTTTCCAAAATGTGACTAGACATTGCATCTCCGAGGTTTATACTACTCTAATTAGATACAAAAATAAAGGACTTTGCCCTTTCATCTTGTATGCAGATACACACCAACATGTGTTGTATCAATCACACACGAATATATTGCCATTTTAACAAAAAGAACTAGTCTATATTGTGACACGCTGTAACTATTGTGGGGAAATAAGATATACATAGTACATAGGTAGAATGATCTAGCAAGACCTCAAAATTAACCCAAACACGACTGCGTACTAGTTACCACTCGTACATTGCAATTGACCAGTATTTATTTTCTTTCTGAGTACCTATCGTAATCCACAATGTATGGGTTACATGAGTTATTACCTCGTAAGCTACCATTTCTTAAGCTGGCTCTATCTCACTCCTATACAAGGGAAGAATCACACTTAAATACACAGACATGTCACTTGATGACAATGTTTTATTCACTTTAGAAGAACCAACATTCAATGCTATACCGATTAAATGGTCATGTTTGAGAAATGGCTGTGTGTTGTCATATAAGAATATATTCTGTGTATAAAAATCACTATAAAAAACAAACACTCAATGCTACACTTGTGTATATATATATCTATTGTACAGTGGTCAAAGCTAACCTGTTCATTGTCGATAACATCTCTTTTTGTATGTCACCTGATATGCCCGGCGTGTGCTTAAACCTAAAACTTACGTCAGGTCTACGCGTGCGTATTATCAAGATTCTCAAACCCATTGCCGATAATAACAACAGCCTGGGCCACGACATTCACCAGACCTGAACGGTATTGTCTATTGATAGTGCCGGTACCACTTTGTATCGGTGGCATCTGCAACTGATTGGAGCAAGATGCCGCCGTGCAAATTAATGACGGGATCTTCTCTTTGTATCTAACTCGAAGCTCGGTATGTGGCCCAGACGTGCCAGGCGCTGTCTGTATGCGTCTAGTACCCGTGTCCCCAGACGGTCAAACCACTCGCGCATTGTGCGAAGAGAGACGCAGGGTCACACCCGGAACCCCCCCCCCCCTCACCCACTCTCGCATATAACAAGACTCGAGTCGTGCGTAGGAAATTGTCCTAGATCCATTCCGTGTAGCAGATGATTTCATGTTGTGCAAGCAAGCATTTGTTGTGTCCGTTTTGGCGTAGAGGTTATCATTTTTCTATGTATTCAGAATATGTATAGACTGGCCATCGAGAGAACTGTTATACGACATGGTGTGAATTAATACCTCCCGCGAGGCATTCTACCACCCTCTTGTAAGGCCACATTTGTAACAAGGAGGTTTTATCCTTGATTGTATAAATAGGTAACGGCGGAATTTTGATATCGCAGCGTTGACCAAACTCCCAACGAAAGCAGTAATGATTACAGACTTCAACCCCCGTACACGCCCGACAACACGTAGAAACTAAGTTTTCTATGCTGATCTTAGAACATGGCCATCTTTCCTCAGCCAATCTGGAGCGAGTATTTCTTGTGAAAATCCACATAGTATGGCGTCCCTAGGGGTAGGGGTGTACCAACCAACGAATAAATTGACTAAGTTGGAGACGCCCACCTTTCTCATGCAAATAAAAGCACTTAAAGAATTAACAAAAAGGGAAACAGCAAATCAACCTATGTTATTGAACATCTTTATTCATAACATGAACAAAGGAAATTCAGAAAGGAAAAGTCAGAAAACGAACAAGACAATAATAAAGAGTTCCTTGTAACAAGAAAATGTACGGACAGCATTATCTAGCTAGTTACATCAAATACATGAAAAATATAACCTCCTTGGTTACATCAAGCTAGGGAACAGGTTCTCAAGATAGTAAAGAAAAACTTTAAAATGTAGAGATAAAAACATGCGCGTTAAATTGATAAAAATGGAGCAAACATGTGGTATACGATCAATACTTCCATAAAACTTTAAAAGAGAAACAAACTAAAATGGAGGAAGATGTGGTCTACCAGGAACGGGTCGAACTGGGAACAGGACAGCTCGTCAGGACGGTTACTCCAGCAGGGTGAATGAAATGGGGGAGGGGGCAGCGACATTGGCTGGTCTGTCTGGCAGGAATTGGTCAGTATCAAAACTACAAAACAGTTCGGTAGAGTCTAGAGATACTGCAGCAAAACGTCCGCCAGCTCGAGCTGGAACTCAGCTGGAACTCAGCTGGAACTCGGGCTGTGTACGGAACTCGCCTGTACATACTGTGAAAACGGCTGAACATACTCGAGAAATTGGCCTTCAAGAGATGCCACGTCCTACTCATTTGAGGTCAGGTTGGGAACTGGGATCAATCTGACCTCCTTGATCTGACATACACCCAAAAAACAATGGCATTGTGGTGCAAAAAGTGTTGTAAAACCTGACATGAATTTCACACAAGCCTCATGAGGAAAGGTGTGAGGCGCCATCACCAGGGTCATGAATGAGAAGGAGAAGAATGTAGCCTGTCTGTCCGCTTGCTAGGAAAACAAACTACATGTTTCTAGTGACTAAAAAGTGTATTTTTGCTTCGGAAAGCAGCCGTTCTAAGTCAGTTAGATCATGGGAGTGGCCTGACTACGTGGATTTGGTACTCCGCCAATCCTCACAGAAAGTTGAGAATGAACAAACAAGGCATAGCCACAAATGGGAAGTAACAGAACATATCACGAGACAGATACATTTTAATATACAAAGGAGGTTTCTTGTTGATACAAAAGTCCGGTGAGAGACAATAGAGGCACGCCTGCGAATGTGGTGAAATTTCACCAAATTGCACTATTTTGGTTTTTCGTCTGCTTTCATTGTATGTGACCCCGGCGGTGGAAAGACTCTCCTGTCCCGAAGTTTAATAGCCTGGCCAATCCACGGTAGACTGGATTCCAGGTTATTATTATTACTTTTGTACCCGCTCGATCTTCATGGATTGCAGCGCCGTGATATTTACTGTACATGTTATTTGCTTTTGAATGTATATTCCATTACATTATTTTGTCGTACCCAACAGAAACATACTTTCTAAAGATACTTTACTGCACCTTAAGGTGTTTGATACAAACTGCCCCAAGTGCATAGTAAACATGAACACACTCTTCATGCGTTGTCGACTTACAGTATCTTTGGTTTGGTTTGGAATGTGGTAGTCACCCTTTGAGTCGGTGTGACAAATGGGCCTGTCATGCTCTCTACACATACACGACTTATTAGCCCCAGGCAGGACTGAGTCCGGCATGTTATGACAAATTTTCCCCTTTTTCCTTTTATTTCTATGTTGTAGGACCATTCGGTGCAAGCCGGGCTAAGAAAGCTACGAGAGGTGTGCCTCGATCACAACATTCATGTATATCCCTTAAAGATGAGTCGCGCCCTGGACCGCCTGATCAAGACAGGCACGCAGGCGAAACCCAACAAAAACATACTGTATTGTCCAAACATTACGTAGTATAGCTTAAAGATACCTTTCTGCACCTTATGGTGATTGATACAAAATGTCCAAGGTATAGTACAGTAAACATGAATACACTCTTCATGTCGTGTAGACTCAAACATCAAGATGTTCTTGAGATACATAGCAGGACTGGTCTAACCATTTTAAAGCTAAGGGTACAAACCGACGCACGTGCAACTGCGAGTGTGTGGTGTCTACTTGCCACAACTGGTGCTGGTAAACGGGCTGCTAACTTCAGCTCGGTCTTGCAGATGGGGCTTTGTGGACGGTTATAATTGTTTAACTTAATTCAAGGTGAAATATGGTCAATGAGATCAGCCGAGTTGTATTTTATAAGGTCAAAGGTCACATAACAGCGTTTAACGGTTCATTTCTTATGGAATCCTATACTGGTCTACCCATAACTGTTGTTAGGCATAATTTGGAAAGATGTAAATGTTTTGAAGAAATATTAGACAAGTAAGAGAAGACGTCCTAGTCACAACGAGGTATGATTAGAGGATGTAGTGCCCCACCGTTATACACATGGTTTAGCGTTTCTGTGTTTGTTCAGATCAGAATAAATGCGTTACTGATAACCAAAGGCATCCATGAGGGAGGGCCTCGAGGAAACAAGTACCACATAAGCGCCCCCCCCCCCTTCACGGAGATGTAAACAAACCGCCACTGATCATTAGAACAGAACCACTCACACTCACAGAACAGAGCAGAACCATCGCGACGATAATCACGCTTACCCAAAAGGATGACATGTCTCTTCCTCCTCCTGACATCCTCCATGCCCCATCTCATGTTCTCCCTGGAGGGCCCAGCTTCAGATAAGGGCCCCGGGCCCGCGCGGCCGGTCACCCACGTTACCAAGTGGCAAGCGGGGAGATGGCACCCCGGCCCGTGGCCGGCATGGGCCCGACGAACACGTGTCCCGGAAGTAGGAAGTAACCCTTCAGATTGACGTAAACCCGACGTAAACCCGACCTCACTATCCTTCTGGGCCTCCAAAACGTTCATCGCTAGGTCGCTGCACGAAAACGTGGACGTATGGGAAAAAAAGCTAGCAAAATTCTTGGGACAAGGGCCCGGAATCCTTTTTTGGATAAAGAATAAAGTTCGGGATAAGAAATCCTTCGCCCCGTTTGAGGGTAGCTTTACAGGGCGGACGTAAAAGCCTCCCCCCCCCCCCCCCCCGAAATTGCGACAGGCAGGACTCTCGTCTAGATCACAAACCACCAGGGCACACATCGAACAGGTCGTCATGTACACTGAGTAGCACGGAACAAAACTAAGTCGGCATGAAGAGTGGCTTCTGTATCATGATCATGCCCTACTTCCACGAGGAGTATTCCAAAATAGGAAAATCCCGACGAAGGAGTGTCCGTTTGCGTTTTAATCACAGTTAGCACGTTTCAAGATCCATACCCTGGGAGCCAGACAGGACCGGGTAGCTAACGAGTTTAGTTCTGGGAACCAAGCCAGTCAGCCCGCCGATCTCACATTAGCGCTCCGGGGGAGTTTAACCCGAAGGAGTTATCGCTACCCTTTTCGGGGAAAGGGCAGGTGGACCTTACAAAGTTCCAGCCTCAAAGTTCTGTTGTTATTTTGAAAATTAGCTCAATACACCCTTTAGCCATATCTAGTCCCTGATTCGCTACTACAATAGCCTGCTGACCAACTGTGGTGTGTTGTAGCTGGCTACCTGGGGTGGTTATCAATCCTGTTCTCCTCTCTCTGACCAAGGGCATTGGAGAGCCATTCTACAGTCATCCTGCCAGACCCCTGCACGATAGATACTGAGATCGGGCTGCGGTGTGGTAACCAGGCTCGATCCCGTCTGGCCCCCAGGGAAAAAGATCCACGAAACGCACATATCTTTGACCCGTATTTCAACTGAACCGAGAAGTTTTTACCCGCAAGTACCAACCTACCGTAACTTGGTTGTATCTTTCTATCTCCCTGTATGCCACAGAAGGTCGTTTAGCTCTTGATCTTTGAACAGATGTTATAGAATGGCTTATTCATATACCTACATCAACATTGCAGCATTGGCCAGATGCCTTGATTCCTTGGAACCGCTGCCATAAAATGGATTACGCGAAATCCAACACTTATCTGGCCAGGCGCAGATTATTGCAAAATATCAATGTAACATGTAGCATGTTTGAAATAATCTTTCTAATTTTAACGTCGTTTAATTGTATTGATATTTCTTCATGATAATACTTAACTTGTGTATCAACAACATCATGCTACACAGCACATTAAGTCAACGTATCGCGACACTACGACACTAGCACAAACAGTCCGGAACATCATCATGACTTACCAAGCATACAATTCCTCAATCATCTCTATGAAGATACAATACAATACGTTACAAAAAAAGTCAAACAATATTACCGTCGCCATGGCAATGCTTTTTCATTGCCACGCTTTTTTTTCATTTCATCAAAAGTCCCTGTTGGTGTGCGTCCTTTCAAATACAAAAACCGGATCACTGCGCGACACTCAACTTGCTCCATTTCACACCTGGTCCATTTCGCACCTGACTCAGTTCAAACACCAGTAAATCAGTAACCACAATTAGTTCAGAGCTGTTTTTTGCAACATAACCCATAGAGATATGACTCATTACACATGCAACATTTCATCTAGATCAGACAACTGGCAGTGGGTCAGGGACATTACTTATTGAATGCCCCTCGTATAATGTTGCTACAGCAATTGCGCATTCAATGTGTAATCATGGATACAGAGTGAGCTAGATCTAAGACAACAAATTTGACATTCCTTAAGTAGAAGTAATTGGCACATAATTTCCTCAAGTTCATCATAGTCCCAGAAAAGAAAATAGAGTCTTTAGTTACATAGCTGCACCCCTGTTACATGCATTTTACAATCATTATGTTTACCTCTCATACACAAATAGTAGAAATCTTGTGAATGCAGATGTTTAAGACTCGAGACAGCCCCGGTTACACTCCTATGTTTGACACTCACTAACCCTAACCCTAACCAAGGACATTATATAGAAGTCCTTGCCCTAACAGAAGCTAGCCTCCTTCACAGACTTTGTGCAAGGCTGGCTCTCATTTTATGGGGGATTGGGGTGGCTCTGGTTGGCAAATTTCAAAGTTGGCTTAGGTTCTTACATTCCAAGAAAGGGAGTTTGCCTAGAAAGGTAGATTGCCGTGGAAGGAGTTTCGCCCAGCATCGAAGCAAATCCTCAACGAAACAACTTAACAGCCACGCTCAATGTCTGCAAGGAAGGCTAAACAGAATCACATGGGGAACATGGAGGCGTTTGAAACTAATGGTGATGTAGGAACATAGCGCTGTCCACATACATTTGTAGTATGATGGTCAGTGAGTGATGAGTCAGTGAAAGCAGGTATAAAATCATGAGTGTGGCACCCAGGCTAGTATTGTAGAACATGTAACACATTTTGGGTCAATAAAGATTACACTCAAACCCAGTGTCGCCGTTACGCAAATCACTTAAGAGAATCTTGGAGTTATATTCCACATATTACAAAAGGTTTTCATTGGGTTAATTTTTAATGTACATGGCTTTGTACATGTCAGTATTTTATACTGTGACCACCAGTATGTACATGTATACTGAGCATGGCGGTCTGGTTTTCGTCCCACTCATTGTTTAGGAGTCCATGTAGTTAATTTTATTAAACCATTATTAGCACGTCTAACCCCCACAGGATGGGGAACAACAGACGTTAAACCGGAGAGTGAGTGAGTGTGAGTTTACGCTCAGGAAAGTACATTTTCATACATTTGTTTTCTTTGACATACGGTGATTTTTTCCCATCACAATAAGCAAATTTACAGCCTTAGTATACAGTACAATTCCTAACGTTTCTTGATAAATTTTCCTGACAGATGTTGATATTCATACATTTTTTAAAGAAATTATCCAATAAAAGAAGACACAACTGTGGCAAGAAAAAATAGAATTTCTTCACTAACAAATAAACTTAATTAATTTTGAAACTGAAATATTATAACACTACATTATCATCTGTTATGGTCCCATCAGATTACACTCCATAGACAAATAAACAACAAATTCTTTTGTTATAATGTATGTCATAATGGTAAAATATTTATCCAGCCCTAGTATAAGGCCCAATCTACAAACAGTTTTTACTGATATCTGTGGAGATGTCAGGAGGGATCTAGAACGTAGGGGGCTGGACACCCATGGCGCTTGCAGTCATAAACATATAGCGCGATTTTCCAAATGGCGTTATATGCTAATGAGCCTTCCCGAAGTCGGGAAGCATCTACACGTGCGCGAAGCTGTCGGGGACCCCTGCTAAGCTATCGGTAAGGTATCGTACGAATGGTCCGGACCTTTCGGGAGAAATTTTCCCGATATCTTGACGGCGATATTGCAGTTCCATCTAGACGCTGAAAAAAAGCTGTTGGCGAGAGGCTGTTGGCTCGCCGATATCGGGAAAAACCGTATCTAGATCGTGCCTAAGCTGGTAAAACAGTTCAGTATTCTAGGTACATAAAGAAGCCAGAGACGACCACAGCTATGCCTGCCCCAATCATTGTACCTGCAAATGTAAGAACACAAGTCAAAATTGTAAGACTACAACATGTTTTAATTGTGTTCCTTTAAACCACTTTCATCAACATACTTCACCATGATACAGGACAAAGTGCCTCATGGTACATCTCTTCTTCGCAGGTGGTGGCATACAAATAATAATATATATTAAAGAAACCATCAAAGAAACATAAAGTCTATGCATAAAACGAATTGAACTGTGCAACTATGTACAGCATAGCCTGCGTACCATCCTCCGTAGAGACCGCTGGCTCAATACTGTCACTTGCTAATCCGTGGTTGGCGAGGGAAAATATTGGACCAGCGGTCACTATGGAAGATCGTACTCAGCTATGTGCAACAGCCACACCAGTAAACAAAAATGTTCCCTACATGTACAGCCGGGTGTTGGCAGGGAGGCCAAGATGACTGGCCAACCCCGTCTTAAACAAATCAAGTGCATAATAAGGGTGTAACATACATGTAACAATTAACCATGGAATGAAGCATGCAATAAACAAACAATTGAAATTTCATCCCATTGGGCAGTGGTCTTTTGAAAAACTTACCAATATAACTCTTCTTCCACTTTTCCCATGATGCCTGAGCATTGACCACCTCCTCCCCATCTGTATCCTCCTCCTCCTCCTCTCCCAGCATGTCACACAGGGGCTTCTCTAACTCTTCTGGTTCTGAAAACATAAATGTACCAAATATCATAACTTACCCAGAAGTAAGCCGGCCAAAGATTTTCAATTCAACCGTTATGGCCAAAGATCTTCCGGGCTTCACAGAGACTGTCAACAAACTTCAGTTACTGTAACAATTCGAGCAAACTACCAAATGCATTCTAGTGCATTCCTAGGTTCGTCGGGAGGTTGGACAGAATAGCGGACAACTCAAGCGACAGTGGCAAGTGAGCATAAGATGTCCTCACTGCACAACTTAGTCATGTTCATACGCTGTGAATATCATTGTGTAATAGCAGTGTACTAGTAGATTCACAACACCTTTGTTTTCTATTGGAATCCAAAATTGGCTTCATCTTGGTTTACTGTGTCTTATCTTATTTCCTATTGGACAACCAACATTGTCTTCATCAGCTGTTTTGCTTTCATAGTTAGGTTATAAAAGACCAGTTTCTCCCAGATCACTTCAGTGTCACTGACGAAAGATGGTGGATACCATTTGAAACGTCTGACCGTTTCCAAAATCATATCCAGTTGCTTCAAGTAGCTGTTTCTTTGTTTGTTTGCTTGTTTTATTACGATCTCCATTAGTGTACATTATCATGGCACTATTCTTCCTGGAGTGATACATAGATAATAAAATAAAAATGAAATACATGAAATGAAAAACAACTTAAAAACAAATGCAGATAATTTAGCGTAAAATCATAAGCAGAGGTCAGAGGTCAAAATTAAGAAACCAAAGTGATCATACATTACAAAAAATGAATAGCAGGAGAACTTAACTTAATTGAATGAACACAGATCCAATCAAAAGTGAATCATTATAATAACAAAACATAAATATCGAACTTAGATATACTGAAAATTTTAAAGGGTTCAAGGGTTGCCTTTTGTCTCGTGTTTTCGCTAGATCTCTGATCTTTGATTTGAAATCAGAGTGGTTGCTTGATGTTATTGTGTTTGGTAATGTGTTATAGGTTCTTGGAGGACCAAAAACAGTTATTTTCTATAACACATCACTTTAAGATTACATGTACCTGGTAGTCTCTCAGCATCTACCTCCACATCATCCGGAGCCAGTGAGATATCCAGCAGCTCCTGACACCTGGCTATACAGTCCTCCACACCCTCATCCTCAAACATGTAGTCACACACGGACAGGTGCGTGTCATAGAGCCGCCCAAACACACGCCGAGGGGTGATGTCCATCTCCTCTGGGGGTGGGAAACAGAATCAAGATCACACTGTATTCTTTGTTTAGAAAACTTACATCTACAGAAAACCAGTGACTCCATTTTTAGTACCACTGTGCACACTATTAGACATGCCAAAGAATCCATGAAAATCTGGTTTATTCTAGTTAGACTGTCTCCAGCTTAAATTTTTTTCTGTCCCACTGATTGTTTGGGAGCCCACGTTGTTGATTTTCCTTGTTAGATTCATCAGCCAGCAAAAGGGTATGTCACCCCGTAAGGGGTGCTATAACCCTGTCAACCAATGATGATGATGATGTCAGATCTATCGTTTTAAGCTTATGAGAAAAAAATGTTTCAACACTTTTACTTATATATTATATAATGCCATGAAGTTCAGATATTTGGGATGGATAATTCCAGTTCTGGTTGCTTTGCTGTACTTAACCTCACCTTCCTGCAGCTGCCAAACATCATAACCCAGAAAGATTTGGGAGCCAAACATCTACTTTGGTGTACTTATAGTTAATCTCCAACAGACAAGATATAAGATTTGGCTCAATGTTTTACGCATGTGTTCACTGCATTTTCCAGACTTTCTAGTGATGTGATCTTTTTCACTTCCCTCTGACAGCCTGAGCCAAGCTGTACATCTGCTTGGTGAATATGGTATGTCTACGTCAACTGACTTGGATTCAAATTTGAATACATAGTTAAGTGCCTGGTACATAAGCCATACCTCGATCTGCTGTAAAGTCCTTAACTTCCAACACATCCTCAGCAAGTAGTTCACACCTGGCAGTCAGGCTTCTCACTACATCTTCTCTTATTGCCTGCGGACAGACACATGGTTGGTAAACTATTAATATTACATTCAGTAAGATTCATAAAATGTCATTGAAAATACTCCTGACATAAAAAGGTTAAGGAGATGTTACATACACTTCAGTGCTGAAAATACTTTTTCAGCCAGGTTGCTCAGGTGGCAACCTGGGTCAAATACCAGTTTCAGCCATCAACAATCCAAAGTTATTACACATGTACTTTCTTCAAATCAGCTACATGTACTTATCCATTATCTTTCCTTCCAGTTAGATGTATATACTTAATATGTATTACAGGGCTTTAGCCAGCTCGAGATTTTTTTCCGTCAGCCAATTCCCATTGACGGAAAATTCCTGTCAAGAATCTTTTTTTTTCCGTCATCGCGTAAAAATTTCCGTCATTGACTGCAAAAATGGCTACCTCGTCCGATATAAATGTTGTCATTGGGAGAAAATATGTCACCACGCTGACGTTTTGTAATAATGTGAACAGTAAAACATCGTTTCTTTGCGTTTTCTTCCCCGCAAAAACACGGCGCTAAAATCAACTCGCGGGGTATGCAAATCTAACATTACATTCTCAATACGCACTGTTGATTGGTTGATCGTAACATCTGGAGGGGCGTCTCCTCAGATCCCGCGCTCTGATTGGTAAAGCTATGGATACCGACCCACGATGCACCGCGCGCACCAGCGTTCAAATATTTTATTTGTTTGAAAATGTTACATTTGTAAAGGCAGGAGAACGCTATATTCTTCTATTACACGACAATTTTCTAGTTAAGAACACAATCAGTCAAAGACTCTTTTGAGAAAACATGCATTCATATACGGATTTATGGTGCATTTGGGGGAATTTTGGCGTTCAATTAACCCGGAAGTGTGCCAACAACAACGTGGCGTGGGTATCTCATCTGTGTCGCTGCAAAATAATTTAGCGTTTTCTCGTCAAAACAAAATTCCCGCTGAAGAGAACTGTGCAACATTTTAGATCCTAAAGATTATGTTTTTGATCAAACTATTTGTGGATAGCATGATGTGCCGGTTCTTTTAGCTGCGACTGGCACCTTGCGTTGTCGCAAGCGGCGCGGCTGGGCGAGCGAAAATAATTTGTACGGCCAGCCCCGGCACGCTAGCATACAAGTTAGGTTTTGATGAGTGTCAAGATTCCAAACAAAGTTCGTAGAACGCACTGTTCTTGGAGTGAGACCTTGAAAAACGGGTTTTTAATGAGATTATCGTATGCGAAAGGGTGCCGACACACAATCGTCAACAATCATGACAATAGCAAAACAAACAGTGTGTGGCTTTCCGACAATGGGCTGTCCGGGCGTCCCCAAGCCGTAGCTTCCCTCTTTTCAACTTGGCCTCCTTGCTTCAATCAACGATTTTTTTTCCGTCAAGGTTGACGGATTGGTTGAATTTTTTTTCCGTCACACGCAGCAAATTTCCGTCAATTGACGGAAAAACGGACGCTGGCTAAAGCCCTGATGTATTATCTTATCAAGAAAAAATACAAAATCTTAATATGCACATACATGCAGGTGGTGTTCCACCTGCAAGATTTTAGGTTGCGCACTGTGCTACCTGGGTTTACAATTAAGTTGCACCAAGCAAAAGGTGGTTGCATTTGCAAGTGTGCAAGTGGGTAGCCACTATGTACATGAGTTGATACTATGTACTGGAAAATATTTTTTGTTGTTCTTTGTTTACCTGTGATGCCTGTGCGACAGTTGCTTTGCTGTGCACATACGCTCTAGCTTGTATCAGCCCCCGAATGAACACAGTCCCTCCACATTCTGTCACCATGGCCTCCTTGGACTTGTTATTTGTCTGTAATAATGAAAATCATTTCATTTCATTTATTCATTAATAACATTACATTGAGGTAAGTACAAACCCTTCTCCTACACAGAGGAAAATAGTGTCATCATACTCCTATTTTGTATAGAAGTAATATGATGACTAGGGATGGGTACCAGTACAGAAAGTTTAGCTCTAGGTCTGGTTGAGAGGATCAGGTCCAGGTCCGGACCAAAACCTGGACGTAATTGTTTCTAAATGGGCAATACTCAAAACAATGGTCCATTTCACAACAAAGGAATCTGTTTGGTGAAGTATCTTATCTTCACGTAAACAACACTAACTGCATCTGTCAAGTTAGACCAAGTTTGACTGTAGAAAATTTAGTAAAAATGACTGTCAACTCTCATTTACTTTGCTTCGTTATTTACTGGAACCAACAAGCCTCAAAACAAGTGGACACCTGCCACCGTAGTGCCAATATAATCTGTTCATTTTCTAACCAATCCAACATCCGTTTTTTACCTTTTTAGGTCCGTTTTTTTCCGGACCAGTCCAACAAGAGAAACTGGTTTTGTACCGGTATCCAACCCTAGCCCTAATGACGACACTATTCTCCTCTGCATAGAAGAATGGTACAAACATATACGAAATGATCCATACCAGTATATAATTTTGGAAAAGAACACATCATCTAGGGAACCTTTCTCTGATGAAACAATTTGATCATCAATTTCATAAAGTGCCTTGAAAATCAAGAACAAATCATAAGACTTCTTCTTACTGCCTTAGAGAGGATCTGTACACAGAACATCTCAGGACCATCACTGGTGGGCTGGTGGGATGTCTTAGACTCCTTGTGTCTTCCCTTTCCTTTACCCTGTTAACATAAGAACACTTTTTCTAGAAAAATATAATGTACACATGTATATAAGATTCACAATGATGATGTGGCTCTTGAAGTTACCTGTTGGTGTGAAGATAATATGTGCCTGTTAGAACATGTAATCATGACATGCAAGAATACTAGTAGTACTACTCAGTCAGTGTATCTGTATCACCCTTGGAGTTAGTACTGGTACCATACCGACAGAGGATCGGATTGCCCACCGGCTCCACAGTCTGGGCTGGGACTGGTCATGAGGGTGATACACCATGTAGTTTAAGTGTCCTCAAACCAAAACTTGCGAGAAGATTAATTACAACATCCTAACCTGGTACCAAAATTTTTGACAGCTAGAAACACGGCTGATGATGATGCAAATTAATTTGATGGAGGCCTGTGTGATACAAGTAGAAGCCCATGCACATGTTACTCTAAAATATGGACAGGTCTTCAATACCCATATCAAACAAATTATCATCGTCCAGGTACGCAATATATTACAATGATTGAAGACATACATGGCCCTTCTTGCTCTGTGGTGGTTCCTGCGCCTGTAGAGGCTGGTCTTCCTTCCTTAGAACACCATTGAAGGTACACATACCCTGCATAATGCACTCACAGAATGGACCGATGGAAGTCTGTGGAAATATTAGAGTGTAAGAAATAATCAAGGCATACAATGCATTTGACTATATAGTAGTCAAGAAGAACTTTGCGATAAGAAACATTGAAAATTTATCATAAGATTTGACGCAAGCTTTTCATATGTAATAGCAGAGGATTTGTCTGAAACAAGCAAAGAACTATTGGGTCAAAAAGCATGTAGGGAATGATTAGATCCTGCTTCTGTATCATCTTTAAGTAGAGTGTTTTCACCAGAAGTCATTGCTGTGTCTGACGCCATGTTGGTGTCCCTATTTGCATAACAGTGAATCATAGCTCATGTGTTCTCCAACATTTTAAAATCCTGCAACCTCCTTAATATCAACCATGAAATCTACAGCTCACAAAGAATAAAACCCACACACACAAAAAAAAACCACTCAGATAGGGACACCAACATGGCTCTCAGCACCTACCTACTTCATTGATATAGTGAAAGCATTTGACATTTTGTCAGTCTTACATCTAACTGCTGGTGTAGAGTCTTTGTTGCCTCCCCCCTCAGTACAGGAATGTTGATGTTGACAGTTACAGCAGTGTGCAGTAGAGGCCACTGGCTCACAAACGACTGGAACTTCCATTCTGCCACAGTACCACTGTCCTGGAGTCCACAGGAAATAAGATGTACATGTAATTTGAAAAGAATACCAACAAATTCAAATTCAAATCCTATGGGTATGCAAACTACATGTAACAGCCGCCAGATTAATTTTGGACAAATATTGAACTTTGGACAAACATTTCTAACCCTTTACAGCTAATACTTACAAAGTTCATACTTTGTGGAAAGCTTCCATGATACTCTACGGATCATAATGACCCCCAGCGGGGGTCGTCACGCGTCGTTGAAAATCGCAAATTCTGGAGATTTTTGGGGAAAATCTCCAGATTTTCTGGAAATTCTGGAGATTCTTTTTTTAAATCTGGAGATTGTTTGTTTTAGTCTGGAGATTATTTTTAATAAGTCTCCAGATTATTTTAAACAATCTGGAGATTTTTCTAGATTGTTAAAAACAATCTGGAGATTTATTTGCAAACAATCTCCAGATGTCCTCTATATAATGTCAAGATTAATGTTGAAATTTCATTTTGATTGGTATCAATCAATATGAATATTAATCAGAATGATTTTATGGCTGTGTCAGCTTTAATCTAGGACATTGAGAGGGGTTAAACTTTGTATTTTGGATGGGGAAAAGGAAGCGAACCATTCTTCACATACAACTTCTTGCTTTTTTGTCGACGTACATGTTCTTAGCAGGCTTAAACAGAGCCACCTGTCATACGTTTGAGAGATACTTGTAGAAATAGAATACAACACGGTGTATTCCGTATTACCCGAGGTACCAGCCCAACCGCCGGTAGGATCGCCCGACAGCCGAAGGCCGGAGGGTGATCCGACCTGCGGGAGGGCTGATGGCATACTAGTTTGACATTATATATAGACTTGTTTGCATGTTCCTAGGCGCAGAAAACATGGGACAGGGAAATGTCGTTAGAGTTATAAACCTTCGACAACATACATCATGTCTTTGCCATGCCTGTGGTGGATATTTAACTATGACACTATGATATCAGATGTTAAACATTCGCGCAACTGTGACATGTACAGTGTACACTTGATCTAGTGGTTGAGAATTCATGAACACCATGAACACAGATTTTTGTATCACATGAAAGTCTGGCCATGTCAAGACTACTCAAGAAGTTCTTGTTTTTCATTGATCATTCGAGACTCGTGAGACATGTAGGGATCGAAAAGAAACTATACACGAAACTTGTCGAGTAATGGCTGAAGACAACTTGATTCCATGGCTGACCTGTGTAGAAGTGGAGAATAAGCTGGAGAGCATATTTCCTATCATATTTTCCAACAATGCATTGCATGTTGTCACATACATGTAGTAGTATATCTATCATAAAATCTTGTAAGTTTTCATCTTGCTATTGCTTACAAGATAGTTTTAGGATTTCAGATATATCCCTGTCTGCAGTCTGGATTCTTATGTTTTACAGTTTCCAGCAAAAGTTGATACAGAATCTATCAGACCTGTAGTCTGCAAATAGCTCTCTGATTGAGTGGGAGGGGAACCTGTTTGCCTGCCCCTCCCCATGATTGGCTTGGCTACCCAGGGGGCATGGCAAAACAAACATGGCTGGTGATAGCATTGTGTTCATTTTGTTTTTCGAGTAAAGCATAACATTCAAACTTATAACAAATTAAATTACTGTGCCATTAAGATTCATATTCTTTGGGATATTGAGAGAAATATCTTTCATAGTTTGTCGGGTTCTCATATGCAGGGTGAGTATGTAGGCCCTGTAAAATTCAGGTCCCACCACGTATGATAGTCTTGGCCAATTTGGTTTAGGTTAGCTTGAATGACAATAAAGACAACCGACCGTCCGTAGTCAGTCAGTTCTGGAGTATAATCCAATGCATCCGGACTTCCTCTCTGAGTCCTTCTAGTAAGCTTGGTCATACGTTACAAAATGAAGACACCAGGCTATTTTTCATTGGGGTCATGTGGGAGGTACGTATTCTGCGGAACACATTGCCATTGTGTTTTGTAGCAGTGTGCCAGTCTACCAAGAGTTCAAGATTGCTGAAGCACAAAGTACCAGACTGAGTACCAGACTACAAGTTTGGTAGGATATATTTATCAGGCCCCAAAGAGTACTCAATATCAGATGATAAAGTTATACAGGTCTACCTTCAAACCCCGACAAACTAAGCGTCTCGACTTTGTTCGCAAACATTCTCCAATCACAAGCACAGTATTATTGGCACTACACCTCGAGTGTCAATCTCGTTCCTGACAGAGGCTTGGGGTAGATTCTGGGGTGGACGTATGTCAGACACTTTTCTGACCAAGAACTATCAGTGGTTTATTGGACAAGCTGCTACCAGGAATCACAGTCTTGTCTAATTGAGGATTCACCAGTGATAAAAGTGTTGGGCTGAAAAAAGAAATTTCCGACATTCACAAGGGGAAAGGCCCAGCTAGACCCAGTTGAAGTCAGAATACACGTTGAATGAGATTTTAGTTTATACATGTAGACAGGATGTGCATTTTCGTCAAATTTAAAGGCACCATTTCCTCCAATTACTTAGTTTGGGATGACAGAATAATCAGAGCAAGCTCAGCACTTCTGTCCTACGATTGTACAATTTGACTAGTGCGTTCCGTTTTCAATCTTTGTAAGCAGAGTGGGAAGTATGCTGGACCTATATTTATATGCATAATTTGTATTAGCTGATACCGATGATTAGTGCCTGATTTGTGAGAAAAAGCTTGAATGCTAAGCAAAACAAGTGAGATAGCTTGGCCCGCCAATACTTAAAACACTAGTAGCAGTAAGATAAAACAATGATGTGTTTGCTACATGGCATGTATATTGCTAACTATGAACATGTGATGATTACAGCCTCTACTCAGTACATTTATTACAAGAAAAAAAGTATACTAGAAACTTAACACACTACCCAAGAAAGGCAAGGTTGAAGTTGCCAACACAAATACAACAAAAATGTACTTCTCTTCTTGTAGTTCAACATTGCCAGTTGACTAATGTATATTTACAATGAAAGCTGAGGTTGCAATAGAAAAAAATTCAACATACACAAATGCACTTCTTGTAGTTCAATATCGCTTCGACACAATATCTTGAAGTACTAAGTAAAAAAATAACACTAGTACTAGTCACAACACTAGTACCATTCACAATGTTAAAGTTGACATATATTTACAATGAAAGCTGAGGTTGCAATAGAAAATACAACATATACAAATGCACTTCTTGTAGTAAGTTCAATATCGCTTCGACACAATATCTTGAACTACTAAGTCAAAAATAACACTAGTACTAGTTACAACACTAGTACTATTCACAATGTTAAAGTTGACTAATGTATATTTACAATGAAAGCTGAGATTGCAATAGAAAAAAAAGAAAATACAGCGTACACAAACACACTTCTTGTAGTAAGTTCGATATCGCTTCGACATAATATCTTGAACTACTAAGTAACAAATAGCACTTGTACTAGTTACAACAATAGTACTATTCACAACTAATGTTGACTAATGTATATTTACAATGAAAGCTGAGATTGCAATAGAAAAAAAAGAAAACACAACATACACAAATGCACTTCTTGTAGGTCAATGTCGTTTCGACACAATATCTTGAACTAGTAGTGTATTACACCTTGAAAAAGTACAGCATTGGGTAACAAAGCAGGACTTAGGGAACTACCGTATGAAGAAAGGCTGAAGAGACTGCAGTTACTGTCAGTCAAGCTTAGAAGAAGATGGGGGGACATGGTTGAAGTTAGTGCAAGATCCAGTAACTCATCCTGTTTTCTTCTTCTTCCTCTTAAGCTTCTGCTATATGGAAAAGAGAATACAGATTGTTACAAGCAAGAACTACATGTACATACAACAGTGTGGCACAGTATACATGTACTAACAATCATAATGCATTTCTGTCTGGGACACAAGGCCTGTCAAGTTCTTTTGTAACAGTGGGGTTCAAGTCCTAGCTGCCAAACTGACTATGCCAGTGCCTCCGAGCTTTTGGAGTAACGGTTGGTGGTGCTGTGTTTCTGATCTGACTGTCCGGGTTTGGTGTTGGAGACTGTTTCTACTCGCCTCTGTAATGTTTCACTTTGAAATACCAATCTGACCTTTACCAAACTATGTCAATGGGTTACCAGGCTAGCCATAATACATGTGAATAACAAGCTGGTGAGAAGAAAGAGTATTGCCTGCTATCAGTGATTCATTCAAAAACCAGTGGTATTGATAGCTTGTAGGGAAATAAAACGGGAATTCAATGCTATTGTAAAGAAGGTGATGTAGATAAGTTTTGAATGTGGCTATTTGGCAGCTATTTTTTTTTATTGGTGTGTATCAGAGAGAGAGAGAGAGAGAATTCTGTACCTCACTGGTCTTCTTGCTTTTATTGTAGCTTCTGTACAGGTTGTCAATCCGGTTTCTGTCCTGCTGTGTCAGCTGTGGGGGTGGCGTTGGCCTGTCCTGTGCCCAAGCCTGCATAAGTGCCTCTGGCCACAGGGTATCAACGATTCTCTTCTTGTTCAACTCCATGTATTCCGCAGACCCAGTCTGTTTCGCCGTGTAGGCATCCAGCGCCATCTTCTGCATCGTTGTCAACTGGAATGAAGGAACTACACTTTTAATATGTCTAACCAAGCATCCTTCCAGACAGAAACTGACCATATTGACCACGTTGTCCTCATGATTAAGCCTAAGAAAGAATGCAGTGTTTCCAGTTTACATAGCCAACCCTAGAAAACCGAGTGACTGTCGTTTTTTTGGGGTTGGCCCCTGGAAATGGGCAGCTCTCGGTAAGAAGTAAAATTAATGCACCATTTACCTTCAAAATGTCTAGTTTTTTATGTTGGTTCAGCACTGGTAAAGCGCTCACAAATTGAGTAACAGTATTTGTTTCGAGATTCTTGCGTAATAACGCGGTAAAGTCTATGAAGGGAAATACCATTCCTGCTGTGAGAACTCAGAAAGAGAAGTGGATTTCAATGACAGTACTTCCCAGCTGTGATGTATATCTATCAAACAAGAGTACATGATATATGTGCACAACAGAAACCTAACCCAACTGTACAGCCGCAGCACGTCCCTTCCTTGCATGAGACACAGGGCCGTTCACCTTTCGAGATATTTTGAATGTCGAGCATTCCCGATCATAACTAAATCTCCTCCTACAATTTTTACTTATCCACATACTATGTGGTTGTAAATCTAGAAACTTTTGCGCTTTGAACTGATTATGTGTAGAAAGTTGTTCCCAGAAGAAAATAAGATACAATATCAAATTAGACCCCGATGTTGCTGTTGCCGTGTTTTGAGACTGGATCAAAATTTTCCTCGGCTCACTGATCAAAGATTGGTCATCTCTGTCCGATTTTTTGTGTTGAAAATAGGACGTGAATTTGCTTCAGGAGGCTCTTTGCATAGTCAAACAGGACAAAAACCTCACTTTCCTCAGACATAATGAGACCTTCGGACACCGTGAAACTTTGCTGCATTGATGGGACCCCAAGATTGATGCGCATGATGCGCAGGGGTGATGACGTCACGTAAATAAGCCCCTTAGTAACACTTTAGGGCCATGCTTAAGAAGCTCCGACGTGCACCTATTCCAATACCTGCACAGGTAGGGACACCACTTGCATATTTCATGCACATGCTGTAGGCTACTTTTTGATAGCAAACTTATTACGCTCAACTTCATGCATGCAACAAGAAGATTTTGCGCTAAACTTGAAACTTGAAGGAACTCGTCTTTAATTTACCTTCCCATTTTGCCACATCGCTGTGACTCCAGCTTCAAACTGGTCAATCTCCAGCCGTTCCATCCTCGGAGCGAGCAGGTCTGGTTTGGAGCCAGCTGGAGGAAGTTGCTCTACCAGACGGACTTCGTTGTTTCTTGGCAGCCGCCACCCATCATCAGATGCATAGTTCTTTAAAAAGATAGATAATATCAGTGTGCATAAACTGTAATGATAAAGCCATAAAATCGTAGTCAACCTTCAAAAACGTTCTGCCTTTATAGGCGATGCTTTAAAGGACCCCTTTGAACCACAGGAACTGCATTCCCAATTATTCAGCAAGAAAGACACTACCAGGCTAATGGCATATCAAAGGTGTAAAGTTTGACTATCACTGTTCATACATGTGGTGTAATGCAGGATATTACGTATTTTACGCTAAATAATTCTGCCGTGTTGACGCAAGCTGTTTGCTCATCAACCTTTCAGAGCGGTAAAGGGTAAGCAAATTTTCAAGCGTTGGTTGTTGGTGCTTATGAACTTTATGCTTTTTTTTTACTCTTGGGTTTTCAAGAAATTAGCTTAGTCAACTGTTACGGGCCCGTATTATAAATGGGCCCTCATTCCGACTAGTTTGGGATTAGGCATGGGGTGGGAATAGGACCCAAGACGTTAGCATAGTTTGATAGCTTATGACACCAAGATTTGGGAAGTATATATTTACAAATGTAACAGACAATCATATACCTTGTACTCAGTGATGAGCTTGTTCTCATGATCTGCGGTGAACCGGTAGAGATGGGGGCAACTGTGCTGCTCCATGTCATTGCTGACATCACCCAGGAAGGCCTTGATGTCCAGGAGGGCGTCCATTTCCCAGGCCTTGACATTGGGAAAGCTTTGGCCAATGGCGTGCATCAGTTCCTCAACTGTTGTAGCGTCCCGCTTTTTGTTCAGCATGTGCGCTATCTTACTGAAGAATTGATCTACGTCTTCGTGTGTGTGTCCGACAAGGAGATAGCCCACCTGCACCTGTTGTAGAATGATAAAACAATTATGACGTCATTAATTGATGTTTTGGCTAAAACGGGGAATTCCCATAATACCTAAATATCTCACTCAAAAAGATACCAATAAAGGCTTCTTATTAATATTTAAGTGTTATAAGACACTGTTGTCAAAAGCCGACGCAACGACGTCAAATGACGTCATAGAATGACGTCATCTGTAGTTAAGCTATCCGCCATCTTGGATTATCAACCTTAAATTTTTCATGATACTTTTTTTTTCAACATAAAACCCCATGAAAATGGATTAAAAACGTTCACACGAATGTTTTCTGTAAGAAATTACCAAGTAGTGATGAAATCTGAGTGAAAATAAGCTTGTTATACTTTCATCACGATATTGTCGGCCATCTTGGATTTTGACCAATTACGTCATCTCATTAGCATAATTTATGAATATTTAATTATAAATGTTTAACTTAGTTGTTCTGGCACAAGCCGTTTTGGAGCTATAGCAGTCAAAGTTAGCGCAGGCACTTTTAGCCCCAACCCCCGGCCCCCCAGTCTGGATAGGGTAAATGATATGGTAGGACAGGGTACAACTGAGTGTTAGAAATAACTTTGAAGTTGGGCATAGTGTTAAATATTATGCGATGCTTACTGACCTCTTTGAATATTCCCCTGATCACCAGGTAGCCTAGGAAAGCAAAGACAAACTTGTTCTTGCACTCCCTCCTGTCAAAACAAAAAAGAAAGCTCTTCAGAATCTATGAAAATGCTTTTCAGAGAGTTTTCACAATATAAGAAAACATGGGCATTTGAACTAGCTGGACAAATGCGATGCATGATAGGGATCTTTTTACATGAATCCTACAGCACTGTGTCACTAGACAAGGGAAAATCCTCCAAAGTTGATACCAATGATAAATAGCATGTGTAATCTACTCTCCAAGCAGAGGTTGGTGGAAACAATCGTGGCCTTTTCCTGTCATCCGTTTATTATCAATCTACCTTTCCACCAACCTCTGTGACACAACGGAGGCTCAAAAGACAATGTGAGTAGTTCTGTGAAACATATGGCAAAGTCTCCCCCAGTGCCCCTATTCTCCGCAGTTTGTGAACTGGCAACGGAAATAGTTTTACAAGCGACCCCGTGCGCCACAGAACAAATGGATTCAAGCGCGCATAAGGTCTCAGAACACAGTTTTTCTGGTATGGGGATTTACATGGTTAAGTGAGGTGGTTCGACGACTCAAAACCTATAGTAGGGTGTAGATACAATTCACAAGAATTTAGTATGTTGAAGTTGAGGGTACAAGCTACAAAATATCTGAAGATGAGCATAGATTTGCTGGCTCGTTTTTCTATAACAGACACTTTGATTTGACCCCCAGCGGAGGTCATGGAAGTGCAGGCGGCGAACAGGAAGTGCCGGTAACATATCAAGGCGCAAATTCCCACCGGCCGAAAAAGCGACGTAATCCAACTTATACAGTATGAACACCGATGTATTCCTCTACCATTCACCATAGATTCCACCTCGCTGTCGTGCACGGAAGAATAAATACGGCCTTTGCAAGTACCGCGATGTACTATTTTAACCCGAACTACTTTGGACGGGGGTCGCGGATAAATACTGTGTTATGAGACCATATGTCATTAGCATACCGCCAGCTGCATTTCTTCACTTGTCATGTGACCAAACAGCATAACAATGTAACCGAGAATACAGCACTGATGTGTGATTCATGCTACACACTATCAGTTCAGTTCAGAGTTCAGTCCATTTTGAACCTATATCTGTTAAGAAATAGTTAATCATCGGTTTGGTGTCTTTGACAATTATGCAACATTGCCGCAGTGTACACACTTCTACATTCAACAGTACTATGAAATTGTCGAGCTTGAATAAGTTATCAGTAGAAATATGATTGACATACCAGCAGTTGTCCATCTGGAGAAATAGTGTTGCTGGCAGCTTGTTGCCGTACATCTGCAAGAAAAGTCATAATGCAGTGTTCTGTCATAGATTTACATTTGGAAACATGATCTATATTATACTTTAATGATACATTACTGTTGCAAAACAGATGCGATTACAAACAACATTTTTACTTTGTGGGCAATACCAATAAATTTTGTTTTGTTCCACTTACCCTAGACACCATCCTTAGGGTGGCCAGCAACACGTTACACGTCAAGTTGCTGTCGTGTGGCCAGCGCAAGTTATCGATGTAGGCAAATGCCTGGCCCAGGCCATGGACTAGCACACCTGTTACGTGCGTTTTCATCTTCCACTTCTCTGACTCCTGAAACATAATTATGACAATATGCATAAATAATGCCATTAGGACCATTGAAGGATAATGTGTACGTTACTATGTGAGATCACGTGACTCACATGTCTTCTGAATCAAGTCCTAAACAGCATCAAAACCTAAAGCCAAACTAATTCCATCACAATAATGAAACAGCAAACAGATTCATGATGGTGGGTACGATCCAGCATGCATGGGGTCTGCATGAAAACTATGAAAGACGCGGTCTATTTCCTAGCACACAATCGTTAGCCTGAGCTCTAGATTACGTGGACATTCAATGCCAAATCTTATATTTTCTATCAAATGACTTGAATGTGTCCATTTTACCAATGTAATGACAAGAATTCAGAATATTGACGTACCTTCGTTTTTTGGACAAAATGTGGGATGGCCGTTTTATTCTGGTCCATACCGTCGATGATTATGGAGAGATAGGCCGAGGGATCATCGAGGGACCTGTGTACCTTCCCCCAGTACACCCGTCTCTCCATCCTGTGTACAGTTAATTGTTAAGTGTGTCAAAATATGTACTATAGATGTGTCAACCAGACACAACACATTTCTGTTGTAACTCGCACCAGGTGTACAAGTATGTCTTAACCTGATAATGGGAACCAATTAATAGCCTGATTTTAATTGGAGGGGTGAGGTTGGGTAGGTGTGACAGAGTCACAAATAACTGGGTGAGGCGAGGAGGGACCTAATTGAGATGGACCTACATGTAATCGGGTAACGGGGAGAGGTTAATCCATGTTTGCAGTATTGGTATTTATGATTAATGCCAATACAAAGTTTCCATTCAATTACAATTGTAATATATAAGAAGGCAAGAACACGTTGCACTGAAATCAGTGTCAGCTTTTAGTTTATCAGTGAAAAAACGACTACTTTAGAGACTTTTGATCTATCATGTATCGTTTGACAAGGACAGGATGACAAGATATAATGGGTATGTCGACTTAGTAAAAATTCCAGGAGAAGGTCAACTTACATCTGTAGGTCATTATGGAGCTGCAAGTCATTATCGATAGCCTCCCTCTGCTCAGCTGTTGTTGCTTCACCTCGCGCTGTCCGCAGATCCTTGCAGACGTCGCAAATTCCTAGGCGGCTTGTCTGAAACAAGGCGGATACTTATGTTGAATAAAGGGCGCACAACAACAACAACAACTACTACTACTACTTCTCCTTTTGGAAAGGTTACCAACAACAGATTTTATCTGGTTACAGATTTCTTTGAACAGGAAATGAGCAGATGTCTAACTATGATATGAGTACACCTTCAGAAAACGTGCATGTTGTACAAAATTCACTATAAAGTAAGCAATGAGAGCATAATAACTGTACCTCGGGGATTTTTAGGTCAGGATATTCATCATTCCACATCCCATTGAATGTTGACATGGCGATGGGCTTCAGCATGTCAACACCCCGACTTTCTCTGTACCTCTGGTATACTTCAATCTTTGTCATCGTTGATGGCAAGTTGATTGCGATCTTGTCTGGCATCTTGTCGCCGTAGCGCTCCGCAAACTCGCCAAGCCATACAGATGCAAGACAGTACGAAGGGCTACGGCGCAAGATGCCAGTGTTCCCGTGACGCACTGTTCTTTTCCCTTTCAAGTAATCTTGTAGATATTCATAGAAACTGCAAGGTTGAAAGAAACAAGATTAAACTGACAGCCATATACCAACATTGCAATGTGTCAAGTTTATCTGACTTTATCAATTAAAGTTCTTTTTTTTTCCACATTTTATTCTTCATTCACAATGTTACAATCAATGATACAATGAAGTGTGTAAGTAACCATGGTAACAAACAATAACAAAATAGATTACGTCAAATATACACATATATATAACGAGCTATTATATTTTACAACATGTCCCCTGACTTCAGTACTACACTAGTACTGTCTGAAAAAAGTATGAACGTTGGCTCTAAAGAACTTAGCTCCTCTCCCTTTATAAAATGCAACAAGTAAGTGCTCATCAATTAAAGTTCTTGATAAGTAAAGACTGAGTCAAAACTCAGCTGTCGTCAGAACAGCAGTAATAAGCTCTTGGCTATGATGCGTATTTCTATTACTCCTGATCACGCATATACCTGCATTGCTAGCTTTATGGTATGTGGACATATATTGTCACCTGCTTGAAAAAAGTAGGTCTTGATTTTGGTAGGGATCTTTGTGATTCCAGACCGATACCTTTAGAACATCCGGATGGATTGCGATTTCCTTTGCTATGGGGATAGAATGTGTGAGCCATTGTGCTATAGCGCGCATTAGAAGTTTGCTGCAGTTATGTGGTTTTTTTTTAAATATTTACATATTTAAATATTTTACTTTTTTAAGTAGAGTGGTCCCAGTAACTGATAGGCATCTGGGCAATGGACATTAGGACATGTGAATCACTATATACACATTAGGGATATGAAGCTGATCGCTGCACAGATCCACAACTAGTAGAAAGAATAACTGTAACCATCCCTGTCACCTCTGTATGGAATGAACTAATATATACACATTAGGGATATGTGCCAGGTGCAGGTGTAACAGTAGGAAATAGAAAGGAAATGGTGAGGTCACTAGAAAGGTGAAGTTTTTGATCTCACCATTTACCATAGGTAGATATATAAGAACAATGATGGAATAATTTTGCCAGGCGCACCATCACAAAAATATTTCATGCAGGTTTGAGTTTTCAGACTCTTGTTTCATTTGTGGCCACTTCAAGCCGCTTTATCAGCTCGGTTCACCTTCATCTCTAAATGCTCTAAATTATTACTAGTAAGGAAGGGGGTGGAGAGAGAACCCTCCTTGTCCTTTAAATCTAATGACCCGTTAAACGGCCGATTTGCAAGTAGGTGTCAGGTCTGTGCCACTAATTTATAATTTATTTGGTCTCCAAACGGGCGCCGCGCGGGTGGGAAAGACAGATGGTGGGCACGCGCCAATTACATCGGCAGAGACAATAGGAGACACACCTCCAGCCACATGATTGGACCAAACTGTTAAAATTTACACGTTTTAGTCAACAGTGCCGCACAGCCAGCATCGGAGTTTCTTTCCCTTTCTTTTGTTACTGAATAATCCAAAGGAAGTGTGTCATATAGCTAACGTTACTATAGCTAAGTGTGGCATAGTTACGTTTGTAAAAATGACATTGCTATCATGCTAAGTCTCTACCTCACTGAATACGCCGGCTCATGGAAAATAACTTGCCATCTGCCATATGCCGCTTTGGAGTCCAGATCATTAAAGCCACAAACCAGTTAACGCACCGCGGGACAGGTCATTAGCGCGATGGACAAGCCCAGCAGACGACGACCTTTTCAGTTGAAAGGTCAAATTACTGATTGCATCAAAACGCATCGTTAAGATTACTTCAATTGCTGATTTTCTACATGATATGAAAATGTGACAATTCATGATAATATTAATATATGTTAGTCAATATTCATTACTATGGAGTTTATGATTTTGCAATACATTTTAAGAAAAAATGGGCAGGATTATTCACTTGTTGCGTTGTTGTGCGGTTAACCGGTGGGCTGACGAGATTGTAAATATCCGCGACAAGGCTGTTTTGTAATAGAGTAGAGTAGAGTGGAGAGTCCAATATACATGTAGTTGACTTCCTTATCTTAGGTTAAACAAAACGAATCGTCACAGCCAGACATCTGCGGCCAACAAACGTGTCTAGAACTTAGTTCTAAATTTTTGAATGCTAAAATCGAGGACAACATGATCTGGATTTCATCGTGCGATCGTGTGGGATGGTACATGGTCTGAAGGCTTTTTTGTTCATCAACACTGTAAACGTTAATGTTGTTATCATAATACCGCCACGTCTACGGCAATTTCTCTTGCCATACTTATTTGACAAATTGTCAGCGTCATCATTTTTTCCAGTTACATGTTGCTGTAACAGCTTACCTTTGCCACCTTTTCTGTGTATCTTTTTTGTCTCTTTTGTCCCGCTAAAACGTAACATCGTAATTGAAACACAACGCGGAATTGCACGGAGAACGGGCGCGTGGTTGGGAGAAGTTCGATAATACCGCCAGGAAGAAACACGGCACAATTAACTGCCGCTATGAATATTTATACATCCTCTATTGTTCCTTCCTTTCCTGTTCTTAATTACATAAAACATAAACCTGAATGAGCATACAGAAAGTCATGAGAAAACAGACGTATGCTGTCAATAATTTTCATTTAATTTTGGTCCGTCACAACAGCTATGACGTAAAACTTTACTGTTAGCATAGAAACAAAAATGGCGGGAGAATGGTGGCATGCGTTCAATTTTGCCCATTCAGCCTAATCTCCAACCAGATCCACGGTGCGTAATGTATAGTATCAAACTTGCAACGGTTCTCCACAATCTCGAAGCAGATCCTACGGTGCCATAAGATAGTATCAAAGCTGACCAGGGAGTATAGCCGGCTAAAGCGAGTAAAACGGGCACCCGAACAAGGAGGAGCATTTCTATTGAATATAGGTGTCTCTGCCCCTCCTTGTGCGGTATCAACAGCTACACGAATATCCGAGGTGCTAATGTTTTTATGAGCGGCTCACGTAATGCCCAGGACAAGCTCAGTGAGCATGTACCATTGGGAGGTTCCCTCCGAACTGCGCCGAAATAAAAAAAGCTGACAGCATCATGTACCGGTGCGTTTCGTATGTTACTAACATACGAAACGCACCGATACATGAAATTTCCACTCGAGTAAAATCGAGTAAAAGTCCTTCAATCGTTACAAACTTACTATAAGTCTTCAATTTCATACAAAAAACATTAAACGAACGTTAGAATTTTGGCATTTTGAACATGTAATCTGAAAGCAAGCATCCCTCATTACGTTTGGATGCGCTGAAGGAAAGCACAACACCACGCGCGGTCAGCCATTTTTTGTTTCGAATCTAAAGTTTCTTGCAGTTTGTGTCCGCTTTTCGATCCGCTATTTCTTAATTTCTCGCAATGGCGAGACGACGACAACAAGTCGACGTTCGCGGACCCAAAGTAATGGCATACAACGTGATAACATACGGACATTCCCTGGCCCACACAAACATCTTTTCCTTTCAGTTCTAGGGCCGCGACAGTGGCCCGCAACTGAGGTTCTCCCGGCTCAAAGTCCCACAGACTTCTCGAAAGATACGACGAACTTTTTCGTCCATGGTTCAAACTGGCCAAATGGTTCGCGCAGTGACTCGTATAATGACTTCCTGTAACGGCCACCCAGCTGACACGCTTGCCGGGGCACCAGCCGGCAAGCCGGACGGAGGGCAATTTAGGCAATTGACACCTTCTCGACAAGCACAATTTGATTAGGCAACAATTGGATGTTAATAGCCTATTTGAAGCCGAATGAAGCCAAACCCTACGGTAAGTTTGATACTATACATTACGCACCGTGGATCTGGTTGGAGATTAGGTTCTTCACACTTTAACACGAGTTGTAGGTCACCAACAGAACTTTCAAGATTGCTGTTGAATCATGTTCGTCTTGTGCCGTGAGCACGTGTGATTATGATCTACAAATCTGGCAATGAATTTGACAGTGTGCTCGCCTGCCCCGAAAAAGTCTGAAAACTTAGGCCTTGTTCAAGTTGTTGTCTTCTAATGCATCGTTACCGAAGCCTTTTTGAAAATGTGAACACGTTGATGTCTGAATTGTGCTTACCTCCAAAATAACTGTATATGCAGTAGTAGATCTCATTAAATTCATCGCTGATTTATTTGGCGGTATCATGATTAGTGGCGGTACTATGGTACTGGATGATAGTAGATGCCGACGGACGAACAACAAGAACTGAGAAAAATGACACCGGTTACACCGGTGATGGTCTCACCTGCTTCTGCTGATACCATGGAGCAGGTACCAGGCCTTCCCGCACACAGCATGGCCTTGGCATGGGAAGGAGGTGATCTTGGCTTGGCCGTCACCGCGCCTGTCAGCTGCCTTCATCATGTCTAGGATGTACTGACCCCGTCCTGATCCGCGATCCAACATGTCGTGTCGGCAGGTGAGGATTTTATCAGGGTCTTGGTGACGCATCTGTTCCGACAACAGGGTACGGCTGTCTTCATGCACTTGTGTAGCATGTCTGCAATGGAGCTTTCGCTCAACAGCTTCTCCCGTCTACTTCTCGTCTCTGTGTGTACACCTGCAACGTTATAGGAAAGTAAAAATTCATTAACTTCTCACGGTATTTTCGGCTTAGCAGAAAACCCAAGCAATGGTCATTCATATATTCATGTATTGGATCCTCTTGAACTAACAAGAAAATGTGTTGTATCATAGTTGAACTATGAGGTAACAGACCACTGATGACCGGTCGGTGATAAGATATCTAGGTCAGCTCCCAGCAGGGATAGAGCTTGCTAAGTGACGTTTTACACAGAGGGCTAGAGTCATATATTTGGAGATGTAACTGTGTCATACCTACTTTCCAAGCAGAGGTTCGGTTTTGGCGTTTTGTCAGGCTTTCTATTTAGTAGTTTTGTTCATATCCGCCGACCGACAGACAAAAAGAAATCAGTAGAAAACAGAAAGACTGACTAAAACGCATACAAACACATACAAACACATACAAAAAACAGCCGGAGCCGAACCTCTGCTTGGAAAGTACTAGTATTCAATACACCTGTCACATCGTTGCACTTCTTGATCGCTGGAAGGTCGAGCTTGTTCTTCACTTACAAAATCGTTCATGTAGTAGTAAGGCTCGTGATATCGCCTGGGATATCATCTACAATGAACCTCCCATAACCTCTTGTACGAGGACGAGGTAAGACAAGGCGTTCCTCGCAGAAAGCAAATAGTTCGATTTATGTGCGATTCATTTAGGCTACCGCTGGGCAATTTGCAGGAAAATCGTTTAACGGAATGATAAGTTTCTTCTAAAAGTGACTATCGAATGTATCAAATACTGTACGTTACAAGATGTGCTGTTTCCGTTCCCTTAATTTTTCAACTCGATCACGCTGGTAGTATTAGGAATTATTTTCCAAGCAGAGGTTTCGGTCGGGGGTCTAACTCTACAGCTGTGGCCACGATTTCTTTATCCGCCTCCCTCCACAAAGAATAAAAGCGCAGCCAGTATATTGACTGCTTGGATCTTAAATGTCAGTCTTGACGTATTAGAAGGTTTACCTTCATTCAGATCTTCCTCTTCAGTCTCTTCATCTCCATCTTCCTCTTCATTCCTGTCCTGGCTGCTCACGAAAAAGCCCCATCTGTGTTCATCAACCGGATAAGATGCAGTCTTCCTGTGGGCCTTTGGTCTTGTTGCCTCTCCTTCGAAGTCGTACACGTTCTGACCTAATTTTGCACATTAGGGAATTCTAATTAGATGCTTTCCAATATTCACGTGATTGTCTTCACTTTTGTCACTTGTCTTAGATATAAGTAACACGTTTGAGTGATACAAGGCTAGCACTGCTGCAACAAATTACGCTTGACACGCCCCATTAGTAGCCTGGCTGCCTGAGTATCTTGCTCCAACTGATGAGCCTCGCTCACATGTGGTTATCAGCGAGAATATCTCTAACAGACTGGATATAGGTTGCTTGGAAAATAGAAGAAATGGGCCCAAACAATTTCTAGTTTCACTTATGTATGTCATATGACTGGCTAGTTCATCTGGTCTATTATTCAGTCTGCTTCACCAACATCTACTAATTATTATTTTCAACAAGTTTATAGAGTCTGTTAGAAACTAGGAGCGGGTGTTGTTTACGAGAATGCCTAGGCTAATCTATTATACGAAAAGGCGCGAAATTTGGGTACTCAGTTTTGGCGCCAAACAGACCTGATCCTAAAATCTTGTTTTGTGACAGGGGTTGAATTTTGAATTACAATCAATTCACATTCACATTGATTATCGACTTCTAACATATATCATGATACATACGGCGGTATATAATCTATACATTTACAAAAATACGGCAAAATCGTTTGTGGTCAAATATCTAAATATTGGATGATCTTGTATCATAATCTTAACAAAAATTGAGTACTGTGATCGGACAACATCGATGGAAATCTTAAGTGCCAGACTGTCAATTTGGCAAAAGTAATACTATTTGATTGATGAATGAATAAATTCACACTAGATTTATGAAGATATATCACAGGAATATAATCTCTTGGAACGAAACACTCAAACAGAAATAACGGGATGTACATACTTGTTCCTTGGACAGGATGCGCCTTGGCCACGTGAACATCCAAGTCATCCTCATCCAAATACTGCTTGCTGCAAACGTTGCACTTGACGAAAGGTAGTCTTCCCAACATAGTGATTTGCGCTAAAATCAAACCACAGAATGCCCTCTATGACAACGGAAGAATCGACGACCCGCCTGGGTCCGCGGCGGGGTAAACACGACTACTTTATATTTGGCGCGGCTAGTTGGAGAGGCCTCACGAAGGGGGGCAATCAATTATTTTCTTTGTGCCTGATTGAATGTAGCAAAAAAAGTTGTACATTCTAACCATCTGTATTATTTCAGCATACAGATTACATGTTGACTCTTAATATGAAATTTGTAACAAACACATCTTACATTTGTGGAAGCGTTTTCTATACTTGAGAGAAATAATGCGGCGGGACGTACAGAGCAAGTTGCATGTCTGATGTCGGCAAACCGTTCCGCATGCAATAAAGTTGGTTCCGGGGAAATCCGACATTTTTTAACGAAAACTGTATTTTTTTGCGAAAAATGCTCTTTTTGGCTCAGGCGAGCAAATTAAAATTTTTCGACAAGCAAGTTGCATGTCTGATGTCGGCATACCGTTCCGCATGCAATAAAGTTGGTTCCGGGGAAATCCAACATTTTTTAACGAAAACTGTATTTTTTGCGAAAAATGCTCTTTTTGGCTCAGGCGAGCAAATTAACATTTTTCGACAAGCAAGTTGCATGTCTGATGTCGGCAAACCGTTCCGCATGCAATAAAGTTGGTTCCGGGGAAATCCGACATTTTTTAACGAAAACTGCATTTTTTTGCGAAAAATGCTCTTTTTGGCTCAGGCGAGCAAATTAACATTTTTCGACAAGCAAGTTGCATGTCTGATGTCGGTAAACCGTTCCGCATGCAATAAAGTTGGTTCCGGGGAAATCCGACATTTTTTAACGAAAACTGTATTTTTGTGCGAAAAATGCTCTTTTTGGCTCAGGCGAGCAAATTAACATTTTTCGACAAGCAAGTTGCATGTCTGATGTCGGCAAACCGTTCCGCATGCAATAAAGTTGGTTCCGGGAAAATCCGACATTTTTTAACGAAAACTGTATTTTTGTGTGAAAAATGCTCTTTTTGGCTCAGGCGAGCAAATTAACATTTTTCGACAAGCAAGTTGCATGTCTGATGTCGGCAAACCGTTCCGCATGCAATAAAGTTGGTTCCGGGGAAATCCGACATTTTTTAACGAAAACTGTATTTTTTTGCGAAAAATGCTCTTTTTGGCTCAGGCGAGCAAATTAACATTTTTCGACAAGCAAGTTGCATGTCTGATGTCGGCATACCGTTCCGCATGCAATAAAGTTGGTTCCGGGGAAATCCAACATTTTTTAACGAAAACTGTATTTTTTGCGAAAAATGCTCTTTTTGGCTCAGGCGAGCAAATTAACATTTTTCGACAAGCAAGTTGCATGTCTGATGTCGGCAAACCGTTCCGCATGCAATAAAGTTGGTTCCGGGAAAATCCGACATTTTTTAACGAAAACTGTATTTTTGTGTGAAAAATGCTCTTTTTGGCTCAGGCGAGCAAATTAACATTTTTCGACAAGCAAGTTGCATGTCTGATGTCGGCAAACCGTTCCGCATGCAATAAAGTTGGTTCCGGGGAAATCCGACATTTTTTAACGAAAACTGTATTTTTTTGCGAAAAATGCTCTTTTTGGCTCAGGCGAGCAAATTAACATTTTTCGACAAGCAAGTTGCATGTCTGATGTCGGCATACCGTTCCGCATGCAATAAAGTTGGTTCCGGGGAAATCCAACATTTTTTAACGAAAACTGTATTTTTGTGCGAAAAATGCTCTTTTTGGCTCAGGCGAGCAAATTAACATTTTTCGACAAGCAAGTTGCATGTCTGATGTCGGCAAACGGTTCAGCATGCAATAAAGTTGGTTTGCGAAACCTATATTTTTGTCGTCCAATATTTAGATGTAAACAGCAATACTAAAACAAGATTTTTTCAATCAGTGTATTAAGTAGACTGATTATGATGGGCCTGACATGGAGAAGTCATAGAACAATAAAGATACTCTGATGACTGACGACAGCTAAATTCCATGGCTGTCTTATGTACGGAATAAGTTAGAAATTCAGTGAGCAGAAAAGCATATGACCATTCAGACTTCACAACAATGCATTGTATGCAGTTATGTAATATCATCAAATCTTACAATGTCCTTACAACAGTCTTTTGGAACCTATGTAATCCTTGAAAGACAATAAAAAAAGTTTAACTTTTTGGACAGTCTTGACATGGCAAGATTTTCATGCGATACAAAAATTTGCAACACAAATAGTGTTCATGAATTCTCAACCATTAGATCAAGTGTACACTGTACATGTCACAGTTGCGCGAATGTTCATCATCTGATATCATAGTCATATATATCAACCACAGACATGGAAAATGCATGGTGTATGTTGCTGAAGGTTTATGACTCCGGCCGATAACAACATTTCCCTTTCCCATGTTTTCTGCTTTGTCCACCTGTTGCATCATGGGTCTATATAATGTAAAGCTAACTACAAGTATCTCTCAAACGTATGACAAGTGGCTCTGTTTAAGCATGCTAAGACCATGTACGTCATTGTATGTCTAAGTTGTATGTGAAGTATGGTTAGCTTCCTTTTCCCCATCCAAAGTACAAACCCCTCTCAATGTCCTAAATTAATGCTGTCATATTGATTGATACGAAATTTCAACATTAATCTTGACATTATATAAGAACATCTGGAGATTGTTTAAAATTATCTGGAGATTTATTTGCAAACAATCTAGAAAAATCTCCAGATTGTTTAAAATAATCTGGAGATCGTTTGAAACAATCTGGAGACTTTTTGAAATAATCTCCAGACTAAAACAAACCATCTCCAGATTTCAAGAAAGAATCTCCAGATTTTCTAGAAAATCTGGAGATTTTCCCAAAATATCTCCAGATTTTTTGATTTTCAACGATGCGTGACGACCCCCGCTGGGGGTCATTATAATCCGTAGAGTGTCATAGAAGCTTTCCACAAAGTATCAACTTTGCAAGTATAAGCTGTAAAGGGTTAGAAATGTTTGTCCAAAGTTCAATATTTGTCCAAAATTAATCTGGCGGCTGTTATGTACATTTGTATTAGGAGACACTTAGACACTGATATATTTAGATAAGTACATTTATTAAGACATGGTGATCGTTACTTACCCTTGGGTCTACAATGTTGAATGTCTTTGTTGTAAATCTGTTAATGATGGTCAAGGATAACAAAATTTTCTTGTACTACATGTACTACTACATTGTATAACATAAACTCAATATAGGAAAGTTATCACGAAACAGCTTCTAAATCTCTTCTACTGACCACAGTTTTTCAGTAGGTTGAGCCACAATAGGCAGAATTCCAACTCTTGCCATACATTACATGTTGCATTTCAAATCAGGAGGGTTGGGGTCAAGTAAATCCATTCAATATTGCATTTGGTAATTTTAGCGGTTGGGGGAAAAATAGTAGATCTTTCTATCTTTTGGTGGTGATGACAAGGTTCTTTAGGCCACACAGTGATGAAATAATCGCTAACATAATTGCGATGATGACCTTGTTTCACTGTAAATATAGCTGACATGTTGTATAAAGCAATGGTACTACCCCTTATGGATTACTGTGACACCGTGTGGGATAGCTGCGGAGTGGGGAGACAACAACAACTCCAAGTGCTACAGAACCGGGCTGCCAGGGTAGTTCTGCAACTGAACCTACAGACCAGCAGTGTCCTCGACCTTCATGAGAAGCTCAGCTGGCAGTACCTCACGGGGAGAAGGCGGGATCATGTGTGCATAATGGTTTACAAGACTGTGTATAAATGGGCTAGCACCAACATACCTCTCATTCACCTTCTCTCACAGCCACAACTTTCACAATTACCAAACCAGACATCACTCCTATACAAACCCTTTTTTAAGACCACAACAGGACAGCGTACATTTTCATACAGAGGTGCTAAACACTTTAATTCACTTCCAGCCTACATTAAGCAAGCTCAAAGCCTAAATTCTTTTAAGTCAGCTTTGAAAGACATAACATAGTCTCAGTACTGAGTAGTGACCTCTGACCTCCCAAACTGTTGACCTTGGATCGGATTATGATTTTGATTTATCTGTGTCTTTCATGTTTCAGTTGTATTTATATGTTTCCGACGTATATGTCTACTTTTCTCTCTGTAAGTTTTTATTTCCTTGTATGTATATGTGAAACTGGGCCCTATTGAAAACCAGTGTACCAGCACTGAATAGGCTACCCAGGTGTATGAAAATAAACAAACAAACAAACATTTACAATGTAAGTGATTGAATAGCAACCGCTAAAGTCGCTTGAATTTAGTTAACCACAACTTTATGTGAATGTTTATTTTGATTGCTCTTTTTGCAAAGTCAACACGGCACTACATTGTAATAAGCCATTTCCACAAGCCATTTCCACAAGCAGGAAAACTTGATGAAGGATACTTCTTGGTGACACTACAGATCTGTAGCACTATTCTGTGCTGTTCTTCCTCCTCTTCACCCCCCGTTCTCACAGCCTTCTGCCAGGGGGTCTTCAGGAGAGTCTTGTGAACTGTGTACAGGACCTGGACCAGTTGGGACTGGATACTCCTGCTCTCTTCTGAAGGCAACACAACAAAGATACCCAGGATGTTCAATCCCCCAGGGAGCATTCTCTGCACCTGTGCAAAAGACAAAAATATATGTCAGAGACGGGGGGCGACATAGACTTTCTGATACTGGTGCAAAAGTGGTGCATTCCTGACGTCACTGCTGGAGATAGAAGGGTCATTCAATGATTCATTCTGTGAAAAAGGTTGACAGAGTTCATCTGAAAATTTAGAGGGGTTGTTACCATTTTTCTGTAAAAACATATGTATTTAGGTCAAATAGCAATTACTCAAGAAACTGGATATGATTTTGAAAACGGTCAGACGTTTCAGGCAGCATCCAGCTGGTAATTAGAATCACATACTAGTATGTACTTAGTGTTCTTGTGTAACTCCAATACTGTCTCCACCGCCATATTGGTGTCCCGATTAGCATATCAGTGAATTATAGCTCAATCATCTTGCAACGATCTGAAATAACAACCACTAAATGTCTAAAGCTGTGGTTATATATTGATGAGTGCAGGAAATCTCAGATACCTGTTTTGCATGTTCTGCTATCCACTGAGAGTCGAGACTCTCTGGTTTTGTGGATCCCTTCTTCTTTTTCTTGCCAGCCTGTTGGGAGTCCTCCTCGATCTGAGGAGTCCTGATGAGATGCACCACATAGTCCTCACGCTTCTGTCCATGGGGCTGGAATGGAAAAGAGATTGGAATATTGTGAATCATTTAAGTTTGTCATCATCATCATGTTGTCGAGAACATTTCACTGGTGAAAGGTTGAAGGGGATCACGGTTACTTCAGAGGGGAAAGTAGCCTGAGTATCATCCTCCGTAGTAACCGCTGGCTCACGACTTTCGCTTGCTAACCACGGATTAGCAAGCGAAAGTCGTGAGCCAGCGGTTACTACGGAGGATGATACTCAGGCTAAGGGGAAAGGGGATATATTCACATTCTTTTCCTTTGCAGTGGAAACAATACCAGTGATCGCGATGATGTCACAGTGACGCAATAGTGGGTAAAAAACAGGTGTTTTGCAAAAGATTGATTTACATATTAACCGGTACTTAATGATTATGCTTTTTTTAATATCAATTTTTAATCCAATCTACTGACGTCCTGGTAGGCACCAGCCATCGAATACCCCGGATATAAACAACAACAGCAATCACTTGATACTATATGGATCTTAAGGGGACATAATGTAGAAATGAATGTTTAATATTTAATGATTTAAAGAAACAGTCAACATTAAAGGTAACGTACGAATGTAGGCTGCCTATATCTGTGTAATTTATCTTTGTGACGGATGTTCCTACTCTAGCAAGATATTTCACCATTGTGATCACTGTAGAGTAGATAAAATACATTTATGGGGGTCCTGCCATCCCACTCCCCCCTTTGGATTTCCATAGAAAGGTGCACATGCATGCAGCACTTTCTCCATATGTCTCCAGAAACTGTAAGAAACTTACCTGTCCCACAAGAAGCCCGGTTGTTATTCCTTTGCCAGAAGTCTTCAGAATCTCCTGTATTCTGTCCTGTAACAGATCTTCGGCTATCACCGTCCTACCCATCCTTAGAAAGCTTCAAGTTCAAGACGTCTTGTGTCCAGTTGCAGTTCTACGTCTTCAGTTTCCCACTGTAGGCCATGCAATAGGTCGTAGGTCAGTGGAAGAGTTCATTTAGCCAAAGGAGTCTCCAAGGTTAAAAGATATTATCAATGAAACTCAAAAGTATTCATCCATCTTTCATGTTAGAGATATCCAAACTACTTTATTTTGTCGACTACTTATGCAAACATCTTTTAAACATGTATACATATATGGTTTAATAGTTTAACCTTTCCCTATTTACAAAAGTGGTTCAACCCAAACATAGTTTTAGAACACGTCATACCCAAGATGGTCGTGGCCCAATTTCGGTGTTTTCAAATTCTCCCTGTTCTTCATTTCTGTAAATTTTACGATTTATTTTTACAAATCACACTGCTATGCGTATCCAGAAGTAACTCTGGTATGGTTTTATAGTTCTAAACGCGTCAAAAGTGTTGTTTAAAGACGTCGAAGTTGCGAGTCTTGTGGTCTATTTTTGGTTGTTTTGGAGTTGGTGGCTCGAAGCCCAGAATGGCGGGTGTGTGGCAGAAGCCTTGTTGGCGGCTGGTGTTCAGTACTGCAGTACTGGTCAGGTCCTTCCACGTCTGTATAACAACAGGTGTGGTGTCGCTGTTATTCTTTAAGGACACAGGTGAGTCTTTTAGATACTGTTAACGTTACCAACTTTATGTGAATGTTTACTTTGTTTGCTCTTTTTGCAAAGTCGACACGGCACTACATAATTTGTAATCGACACGGCACTACATAATAAGCCATTTCACAGAGGTTAGCACGCATGTGCGGCTACAGCAAAATTATTCTAGGTAACCTCCTTGGTAATATGTCAAAGGTAATGGCCCGGAAAAAGAAAACAAAACCTGTCTGGACGTTGTTATACAAATCAAAACAATAGTCGAGATAAGGACTGTTGACAATTTCGGGGCCTTACCCTTTGACATACTACCGAAAATTCCTATCGCCTCACATGCTTTCTGACCTTTGTCAAAGGGCATAGAGCATGTATCTTGGTTGATACATGAATTTCAAAGGTGAAAGCCCCTGACTTGTAAACATAATTTTTGCTCCCGCCATGATTATTATGTTCCGGACATTCTTACGCGAATCGAAACAGTGGTTGAGATGAGACTGTATATGTCCCAGGGACATGTTCGTTTTTTTATTGCCTAACATTACAAATAGTAAAATTCATTCCTGTCGCTTCACATTTGTACTTGAATGTATGTATTGTATGAAGGGCTTATGATGATTTTCAGCTTTCTCTGTAAAATAATCCCTACTGCCAGTACTACTGGTGGTGTTGGTGGTGAAGAATTATAGATCTTATGTAATACTAATAGAATTGTGTCTAGCGTAATGAATCACACATAATTACCAATGATTGACCATTATTTGAACAAGGAAGGAGGTTGAACCTCCTTGATTTGAAGGTTTGGACCTGTAACTTAACTAGTATACCTGTACTTGTGCCTATAAAATTTGTTAAAGTACACAGCTCTATCAGTCTATGTACTATTTCTGTATTTTATTCCACAGCTCTAAGACAACAGTGGCTATCAGGTGAATACCTGGTACCGTGTGTATACCTGGCCCTGGTGTTCCTGAGTCTAGTACTGTATGCAGCCGTGTGCTCTATGGACCCTGGCTTTGTCAGTCTGACAAACAACAGATATGCCATCAGGAAAGAGGTAAGTCATGTTTTGTGCTGGAAGTAATTTTGAAATTTTATGAAATTGTTCATTTTTGCATAGTCTTTAGTAGAGCCCATTACCATTGGGAAGGGTTCATTGTCAAACTGGGAAAAGATCCTTTTGGGCTGGTGTGACTTGGAACACATACCAAGTGTGGGAAGAAGTAATTTATAAGGGACAAGTTTGGGGGTCCTGGTAGTGAGTCAGGGGGGATATGGAGTGAAATATGCTGTATGTGCTTGCAGATATGGCCATTTAGTTAATCAAAAGAAACTGCTATATGCACAGGTACATGTGATGCATTCAAAGAATTTATTGTACATGACTAGAAGTGGCTGTCCATCACACTGTGTACTGTATGCAGTGTACTAATATATATATTTCTTTGCTTAACAGAGACAGTGTGTGGAATCAGCCAGTGAAGAAGATGATAGCACCTCTGCTACAGAGACAAGTGTGATGATTGAACCAGACATTGGTGTTAAACCCAGAGTCAAACTCAGGAACTGTGGGTTTTGTGGAATACAGGTACTTGCACACAAAAAAAGCTTGTATCCTAAATTGTCTCTGCATTCACAAAAGTCTTTAACATTAAGTGTGTGTTTTACTTGTTGGACTAGTCCGGAAAAAATTCAGTAGACCAGATGTTTGACCAATTACAAAACGAACCTATTATACCGTCACTATGACGGCAGGCGTTCAAATGTTTTGAGGCTCATTGGTCCAAGAAAACGGCAGGAGCGAAGTAGAGGAGAGTTGAAGTTATTTTTAACAAGTTTCTACAGCCAAATTTTGTCTTACTTAATGTTGATTAGCATTGTTTATATGAACTTCAAGATACTCCACCAAACAGAGTTCTTTGTAGGGAAATGGGACACCGTTTTCAGTATTGCCCATTTACCGGTACAAACTTTTAGGTCCATGTTCAGGTCTGGACTTGGACCGTACCTGTACCTGAATTTTCTGTACCGGTACCCACCCCTATTTAACATGCATTCACAAAAGACTTAAACTTGAGCTGTTCAACTTGAATATGACACCAGGCCTTTAATTTCCCACAGCAACCAATCCGAGCAAAGCACTGTGAGCAGTGCGGGTTCTGTATCCACCGTTTTGACCACCACTGTCCGTGGTTCGAGACGTGTATCGGGGAGAGGAACCACAGATTCTTCTGGACCTTCTTACTGGTGGAGACCTCACTGGTGGGCTGGACTGTCCACCTGGTCTGGTAAGTAGATATAGTTTAAATCTCTTGATTTGTTAGACTGAAAATATGTTACCGGTAAAGGTGGCACAGTCTTACATAAGTATCTATGTACAAACTGAATTTCATAAAGTAAAAAGTGTTTAATATCCATTTTTTGTTCCTTTCAAATACATTTGTACTGTAGTGCATGAAATTTTATCTGTATCAGTATGCAATATTGTTTAGAAGTTCGACTATTTTCCTAACTCAAGTATTGGAGTAACCAAGTTTTTCGACCAGTCCTTTGGTCTTCTTCATGATGACAGAGGATCTGATTGCTCTTTCTAGAAGTGTGACATGTGCAATGGTTGTACATCAGGGCCCATCAATCTTTACTGAACCGGAAAGGGTGTTGCTACAAACTACCCTGCACCTTTGACCCATTGGTCACATTGAATATTCTGTGCCATTGAATAGTAGGGTGGATTTTATGGTTTCATCTTCCTTTCAGGACTGCCTTTGTGTATGATGCGAGCTGGAGCAGCTGGTTTGTGTCGAACGGCCTCAGAACAGAAATCTTTATTTAACCGGGACGGGTGTTGCTGCCAACTACCCTTTACCTTTGACTCACTCGAATACTGTATTTTGTACTATTGAATTGTAGGATGGATTTTTAGGGTTTTATCTTCCTTTCAGGACTGCCTTTGTGTATGAGGCAAGCTGGAGCAACTGGTTTGTGTCCAACGGCCTGTACCTTGTGGCCATGTTTGTGCTGGTGTTGGGAGGTACAGCCACCTTCCTCCTGGTGGCCTCACACACATACCTGATTGGTATCAACCTCACAACATGGGAGTTCATGTCAAGGTGCGAAGGATTTGATTATCATACTGTGTAGGGGAGAAATTTACTGAAAATGCAACAGGACAGAAAACAATGGGAGGAATGGGTTATGATCCCACTTCTGACACCATGTCAAGGTATCTACTAATACTATAGGGAGAAATTAACATTAACCCCCCTTTGTTCTAGATGACAATAACTGAGTGACTGTGGAGTGACCAGAATTGGATGTTTGATGCATGATTTCATGGTTGGAACAATTTACAAGCATGGATGCACGATTTACAATTATGATTTGAAAGACAACAAAACATTCAAAACATACATGGAATACCAGTTTAGTTTAGTATCCTGTCAAATGTATTGTTGTTCAGTGGTCACTGAGCTGCTGCAGTCTCTAGTTGATCGGGCCTATAAGTGCACCATGACAGAAAAAAATCCACTGTTTTCAAGATGAATACTGTAAATTTAATTTCGCGGTAGCCGGAAAAGGACTTTCCGCGGTGGTCTTAAGTTTGCAGTAGCACCATGCACTGTAGCCTCTTAATGCCATGGGAAAATGTTCGCAGTGATTTTAAGGTCGCGGTGAAGCGGCCATTGCAAAAAACGCGAACATTAAACCACTGCGAAAGTTTCTGCATTTAAAGTATTTTCTTGATTTCATCTCCCCCCCACAGGCATAGGATCACCTATCTGAAGGACTACCACGGAGATGAGAACCCGTTTGACGAGGGCTTGCTGAAGAACCTGTGGAAGTTCTTCCTGCACCTGCGGCTGAAGGACTGGGGAATGTACCTGATGAACAGGCCAGCTAAAACATTAGGCAGGGCATAGACACATGGCCAGGGCACCACTAGATCCTCTTACATGTATCCTCAATAGGGTGTTGTGAACTCTGGGAGGTTCACACCCCACCTGAGCAAACCTGGATAGAGTTGAACTTGACCTATTTGTATTTTAGGTCAGATAAAATCAGGACATAAACCAGGCCGTACAAAATAACATGCCCCAAGGTTGTGATCAATTAATTGATCACCATGAGGTTTTGGCTAGTGGGTTCGAGAAACGCCGTCAGAATCCCCCCCCAAGAACGTACAGCACAGTAGCTGTTGGGATTGGAAAGAAATTTTCAAAAAAATTGAAAACAAAAAGGAATTGCCCTGAACAAAAGGCTGTCTGTCATACCAAATGTGACATAGATCTCAATCCATAGTTGGTCCTATGGTTGTCATCAGGCAGAATCAATCTGGCTTTGAGAGATCTTAGGTCCCCTTGATCAGTTGTTTAACGTGCCAGCAGGGCACAGGGCCGGGTTATTGTACAGGCAGCTAGAAGGCGAGGCCAGCAGACAAGTTAATGTCTTGTCTAATGATGACCGCACAGATGTCAAGAGACTGAAAGTCAGGCTCATGAAGGCGTTTGGGGACACCGCCCCTGTGTCAGTGATCATAGACCAGTTCTACTACCATATTTGCCCGACAAGAATTATTGAAGCGGGCGGATTGACGAAAGGGCAAGCCATTGGACGATAATGACGGCATTCTAAGAGACAGGTCTTTAGATGGGATCAGGGACGAGTGGCTTTGCCGTCAGTTAGGAAGTCATGAGAGCCCCTGAGATAATCCTAGAACATTTCGAGAAGTGAAAGACGATGCATTTCATCTGAGTGGAGAATGGGAGGCAAGCGGAAATTCTGTTCAGGCAAAGCAGACATTTATGGGAAGCAGACCAACTAGGAATGATACTTTCTACTTGTATCATCTTGTTCTTTCTATCTGAATGGTCGTCAGTGCCATAAACAGTATTGACTATTTGTGATACAGTCAGTAATTTACATACTGTAAAATCACAAAAATCTGGAGCAGTGCAGTTGTATGTGACTGCTATGGGATCGACAACTCTTTCCCAAGCAGCACAACAAAACTGCCTGCACCACTGACTAAAAAGTCACATACAGTCACTAAAAAGTGGTTGTAATTTCTCAGGAAATGCCCTTCTTTTGACATGTCGTTGTTAAAGGAAAAGTGGCTGTAGATATGTGCCAAAACCTGTTATACCTTGTACTGAAGAATTGGTAATGCTTGGTCTTCCCTATTTTAGCCATTTGGGAAAGTCTGTACATTTAGGAAATCTTAGTGTTGTACATTTGTACCAAGCTAGCCTCTACCAGGCTCCGTGGATCGGTGGTCTAATAGTACAAATTGGCCAAACAGAGTCAATAGTACCCTAGGGGAGTCAGCCGGCCAGAGGAGTTATTTCTTAGGCCAATTAACTCCTACTACTAGTACATGTACTAGGCTTTTATACCTAACTTGGCCAAAGTCCCCCATTAAACTATTCAGCCAGGTAGGAGTCTGGTAGAGACTACTTACCAAGCTATTACTCTCTAGAAAAGTCTGTTTAAGACTGTTTTACTGCTTCTTAAATATTTACCCAAGTGACTGGAAGCAAAGACACATATAGAAGATTCTCTGCAAGATAAGATGTGAATCTTACATAACTACAGATGTTTTCAATATGTGGAAAGGGACCAAGTTTATGTAACTGCACTTCATTTCGCAATAAAATCAGTATACACTACATGTTTGGATCTGCATGGTGCACGTCGTGTGTGATTCCACTTTGCAATGTGACACATGCTCGTTGTTGACTTATTTGATGTGGTTTGCCACTATACTACATGTATGTGGTAAAACCTCATTTTCAAGAAAATACATGTGTTTATAAAAGGATGAAAAGCATGGGCATGTTAAGAAACATGTACCAGCTTGATCAAATGTGAAAGAATGCAGAGCGTGGTAAAGTGGCGAAAATGGGCAGAAGCTTTTGAAACGAAGCCTGCATGGTAACTATACCATCAGGAGCTCCCTGGTATCTGTATGGTACTTTTGAGTGTTGTCTGCCCACCAAGGTTGTTTAGCAGGCACAGTATTAAAGACCTGTGCTTGGTAAAATGGGCCAGGAAAACAGCTCTTAGTTGGTCGTGAGAATGGTTGCTGGGCTATTTGGAGTGTTGCACGGTTGTTCAGTTGCATCAAGTGTTTTGTATCTGTACTTCTGTGTAATGGAGATGAAAGACAATCGATGGGATTTGTTGAGAGGAAGACTGAACAGAAGTGGTGCGCCCTCTGTAGACACTGACTGGAATTGCAAGTGTGATGGCAGACTTTACTTTGTGAAGAAAAAGCATGTGACTGGATTTTGATTGCATATACATTGTAGTGATTCTCACATAATATATGATATATGCTTTACACAGATAATAAGCCAACCATAAAGCATACAGCTGCAATATGAAATGCAGGGACACATCTGGCTTTAGTATGGATAGTCTACATGTAGATCTACCTCATGTTTTATTTATTTCTAAGAATCGATATAATGTGGTACGCACAATGAGATGGTTTAGTGGGAAGTTACCCAATAGATGTAGAGGTTGTGGGTTCGAATCCCATTCCAACCATCTGATCAATTGCAATGCAAAGAGATTGACAGGGTGGCCTTGTTTAGGTCATCGAGAATCTTAAGGTTCGAACTCCGAGGAGGCTCCAAAGTTAAACCTATGAAAAAGGTACAGTAACTTAAGGTATCTCGGTCGGCTAAATTGGCATTTTGACCTTCCACTGTTTTCTTATTAATGAATTAAGAAAGAATGGAGCCGTAACGAATGTTGATAGATGGGCATTAAAGAATTCTAAGTCTGATTTTTTGGGGCCAAATTGATGACGTCATAATTTTTATTGGCTCTGATATTATTTTTTTCTTTGACAAAATACAGCACTTTGGTACATACCACTGTAATGAAACTTCGTTTTTCGTTGCATAATGATGAAAGCTACAAACGTAGTGTTGCGCAAACTGATATCTACTAATGATCTGTTACAGTAGTAATTAGAAAATGTTTGTTTTCATCTAATTACAAAAACGTAATTCTTAATAACTACAGATCGTTAATAGATATCAGTTTGCGCAACACTACATTTGTAGCTTTCATGATTATGCAACGAAAAACGAAGTTTCATTACAGTGGTATGTACCAAAGTGCTGTATTTTGTCATAGAAAAAAATAATATCAGAGCCAATAAAAATTATGACGTCATCAATTTGGCCCCAAAAAATCAGACTTAGAATTCTTTAATGCCCATCTATCAACATTCCTTACGGCTCCATTCTTTCTTAATTCATTAATAAGAAAACAGTGGAAGGTTAAAATGCCAATTTAGCCAACCGAGATACCTTAACACTAAGTTCCTCACCCAATTTATTTAAAATTGAGTACCTAGCTTTCGTTGGCAGTGATCTTAGAATGTAAAGCAGAGAGCTCATTTTGTAGAGAATACCAAGATGGCTGATATCCTGCAAGTTTGTACAGCCAAACCTGTACTTTTGACCACCATTTAATCTCCAAGCAGATTCCTCCGGTGGCATAAAACAGTAACATAAGCTGGGGAAGGACTTCAGCAGGCACAGGGGTAAAATTGGCCACCGCGGATTTTACCCCTCTGCCGACTGAAGTCCTTCCCCAGCTTATGTTACTGTTTTATGCCACCGGAGGAATCTGCTTGGAGATTAACCACCATTATGTAAGGACCACCTAACCAAACTGTGACCACTTTTTGGTGGTGTCTTAGAATCCTTTCTAAAGTGACCACCTGTCCACACAGACCAGACGTCATTGGTCCCTCTGAGTGGTCTTCTCGGGCAGTATTGACATGCACTTTCTAATTCTGCCTCACCAATGAGGTATTGAACTTTTCAAGAAAACATTTAGGAGTGGTCTTGAACTTACATGAAGTTTTTGTACCCATTGACCAAAGAGTTAACACCTTACTAATGTTTTGGTGACCATTTGATGCATTCTATTAAAGGACAATGATGACTGATTCCACTTTAAACTGCAGCTACTGCTGGCAGTGGCATTGTGTGGCGCAATCGGTGTTTGACCCAGACCAGGGCTCTAGCCAGCTCGACATTTTTTTCCGTCAGCCAATTCCCATTGTCGCGAAAACACGATTCCAGGAATTAGAGAGACTCACACACTTCAGAACTGAAACCTTGAAAAACGGGTTTTAATGAGATTATCATATGCGAAAGGGCACCGACACACATTATCAACAATCATAACAATAGCAAAACAAACAGAGTGTGGCTTTTACGGCCGTGGACGGCGTCCCCAAGCAGCCTGTAGCTTCCACCAAGGAGCTTTTATCAGATTTTTGTCCGTCAAAGTTGACGGATTGGTTTTAAAATTTTCCGTCACACGCAGCAAATTTCCGTCAATTGACGGAAAAACGGACGCTGGCTAGAGCCCTGGCCAGACCCCAGAAGTGACGGGTTCGAAACCGCTCATTTGTCCTGATGTTATGCCCTCAAGAATTTCCTCACCTCACTCAGGTTTAAATGAGTAGTACCTAACTTCAGTTAGGGCCGTCCCTCGGAATGGACACTATTAAATGGTATTTGAGGAGAGCAAGGAACCTCCTTGAGGAGAGCCTTACACCTTGAGCATTTATTGTTAAAGAACCCACCACACTTATCGAAAAGAGTAGGGGTCCTTCCTGGTGCGAGTGGTTCAAACCTAGTCCTATGGCCACACCTGGGGCAATTACTGTCGTATTGAGGTCACCTGAGTTGGTGCTGAATGGTAGCCACTCCAGACTCTTGCAGATTTTGTCCTGCCTATAATGTAAGCTTCTCACAATTCAGCCCCTGGCTGCCAAGAGAGAGTAGTAGGCCCACAATAACAATACGGTAGCTGCTGCGGCTGCATTGTAAAGAATTGTTCATATCCCCCTCATCACGGTTCATGAGTGGAGTAGATCAAGATCATGACAGCGAGGAAGACTGGACTAGTCACCTCGAAAGGACCTCAATAATAGTATTTAGATTTGATGAAAGATCAAAGAGTTGGTGATTCACAAACAAATCGCCCGGATGGAGGCCTGTAGCCTGGCTACCACACCCCAGCCCAATCTCAAAAATACAACCCTGCACGATAGATAGTTTTGAGATCAGGCGAGGATGTGGTATCCATGCAGGCTAGGAGGCCTTGTGAACCTCCATCTCGTATCAGCCACAGTGATTACATCATTCACCCGGACTCCAGCTAGGAAGAATAGTACCAAGTTTATTGCAAATTCTTGCCCATGGGCTAATTACAGGTAACATAGATTCAAACAGTGTAAAATACAATAACACAAGTGTCTACTCTGGTCTAAAACTAATAAAAGCTAACTCTAGATCCTGGGTTATTGGGTTCGACTCCTTTTTCGAAAATAGTGGAAGACGAAAGATCCCACCTTTTCTATCGTGTGGGTTTAGTGATGTTAAAAGGTGAACTGCTTTCTTTTTGTCAGTGAATGTGAGAAAGTTTGGATGGAATTTGATGGCTTCTTTGAACAGCTCTTTTCTTTCTAGATTATAGAGTCGATTCCAAGTCACCGAGAGGGTTTTGAAATAATATTTGTAATAAGTTTGAACTATTCTAAGCAAAAGAATATTTCAGTCACTGAAGTTCTAAATTGTTCAAACAATTGAAAATGAAAGTTTGAACATGTTTGAACCTATCTATATATGTTGGAAACATGGGGAAATCAATGGTACAAATATTTCTTTATTTAGAACAATTTAGAAACATCTGTGTGTTTTTGTTATTGTTGCGTCATTTTTTTCCTGCATAAAAACATATATTACCCCAATAAACAAAGCTGCTAAGATGGCCCCTTTGTTTGGGTCTTGTATTTTTAGCTTTTCTTTAGTAGACACTAGTGGCTCTTTTGTGAAAAGCTGTCAAGCTGTCAGACAGACACAATTTCCTGTACTTGGCAGGGATGTGTGAATTGCCCTCTTCCCAGCCCACTGACCCAGTTTCATCATTTTGTTTCACTGTTCGAACATATGATCCCAAAAGATGAATCTATGTTGGAACAGTTTAGAAACTAACAGAAATGATGGATTTGATGTTAGAAATGTTTCTAACATGTATGAACACTATAGAAATATTTAGAACATCACAAAGATGTTATAAATAGTTCTAAACAGTTACTTATTCATTTATTATGTTATAAAGATTTTCAAAATGTTGGAACAAAAGGCAAGAAAGACCCTCTTGGTAATGTGGAATCGACTCTAGAAAGAACAGTTTGACATAAAATGTGTCTCGTCTTCCACCACGTTTGACGTGCATTGTTTGCACGTTCTTTCACACACGGATAGCCTATAGTGACGTATCAATCACTTAAAATGGAGATCCGAATTGAACCAAACCAAACCAATCTACAAATGAGTAAAGATAGTGGACATTAAGATAGTGTTCACAGAACACAAGTTTATTCAGCATTATATTCCATCAAGAAATGCCTAATGTAACTTAACATTAAATAGAACAATTTCTTTTAATATTAGTACTAGCTGTTTGCTACAAGTGTACTAAACTACATTTTGTTGTCTTAATTCTATAGAACCAAATGCATGATACTATGATAATGTTAGTATGTTCTCACTTGTGCAGATAAACATGGCACCTACTTATATTAATTCTTTTTTCTACTCTTTACCTAATATTACATATCCTGGTGAATAAATGTTGCTATTACTATAGGCTTGTTACAACACAAGCAATGTGTAGATTAATGTATATGATTTTCAAGGCTGTAGCAATACTTATTATCATTGTAGTTTCTGTTTCAAATTACCCCAAAACCTGGCATTATTAAAATCAACTTGGTAACAAAATAGAAACTTTGTAAAGCTAAATGTATGCTATTATAACAATATAATGCTAGATTAAGTATGTTCTAACTTAGGCAAGTAAACATAGCCCCCTACTTACATTCATTCTTTTCTACTTCATTTTTTGCCTTCTTGCATAATTATTCTACTGAATAAATGTTACTACTAGGCTTGTTACAACACAAGCAATGTGTAGATTTTTGTCTGCTTTTAAAATGTATACAATTGCCAAGGCAGTAGCAATATCTAATGATTGTAGTTTCTTACTGTTTCAAATTACCCCCAAACCTGGCAATATTAATAAAATCAAATTGGTAAAAAAGTAGTTTCAGAACCCCAAACAAATTGTAGGAAATAATTCCAGACAGAAATTTGAAACAGCAAGGGAAGTCGCAAAACATCATTTTTATCATCAAAGTAATTTATTTCTGAAAGTTAACTGTATGACATATGTCTAATTACTACATGACATTAGACGATTGTAGAGAAAAAGAGGCTTACAATTTTCTGTATAATGTAGCCATTAACTTATATAAACATGGTTTACTGCGTATTTCTTTTACGTGTCTGATAAAATTTCTGTAGTGCTACAATTATCTAGTGTTGAAAAGACACATACATGTAAGTTACACAAATGCAAAGGGGATGGAGTCAGAAATATACAATGTGTAATACATGTACCACAGTTATCAATTATTAAGTTAAATATTCTGATGCTACTTTGGAAAAAACAGTTCCTTTTTTATCTTCACATTACATAACTTCAGTTTAGCACCATTGGATTGTATAATAATGTTAGTTTCAGTCCATATAATACAATTTCCTGCAACATGATTAGGCATCATTACTGTATAGTTTTGAACATCTGTTACACTGGTGGTTTTATTTTTGCGGAGAAGTCATACTGCAAAGCCAAGACACAGCAAATATATGGCTTAAGTTTATTACTTTTGTATGACTGAATTGCTTCAACCACATGTCTAAAATACTGTGAAAACATTCTTTTCCATCAAACCAAAAATAAAACCACCATGAAAGTAAATGCGTATACAGTATTTTAAAAGGATATTAAAGGTGTTACATAGGCATACTTGTTACATGTTCCAACAAGGAATAAAATCTGCATAAGAGTTTGTCCAGCGCCACAAAGATACAAAAATATATCCTTACCAATAAAAGCAGGTTCCTATATAGACTCTACCATAAATTCTAAGAAAACAGCCGAAAGCTATGACATAATTACAAGTTTTTTTTACATGTCATTCAATCAGGGCAAGTTAGTTATACAATAGTTGTTAGTACTTGTTACAGAATGAATATGATTGTCATAGATACATAGTATTAGTACACATGCTTAACTTGGTACTGACTCTACAGAGAACATTGCAATTTCATTACAGATTTTAAGCATAATACTGTAAGCATACATGTGTACATCTTAGTCCTTTGAAAACTGATTATGACTAGCACCTCAAGATTTTAGCCATCAAGAAAATAAACTCCAAATACTGGATTTTATGTTTCCTGTTGATAAATTGTAAATTCTGTAAACGTGGAAGCACAGCAAGGACTTATAACTATGTACAAACTAACGAAGTTACTTCTTGCCAATGAATAATTGAGCAAATTGGCTAATGTATTCTTTGGATACCTGGCTACCATCCTCCATAGTTACAGCTGGCAATCCCATTCTCCTTGCAAGCAAAAAGGCAGAACCATTAGTAAATACAAAGGATGGTATGGAGCAGGGATAAACAAGTCCACTAGCCCTATTGTCCAGGGCAAGTGAAAGTGCTGTTCGGGCAAGTGTATGTCCTACCCCACTTGTCCGATCGGGCAAGTAAGATTTTTCCATTGATTTTAGTGCAATTTTGATATACCTGTTACTTTTTACAGTCATGACATCAAGCAATTGTCTACAGAGAATTCCATTGCTGGAAGTGAAAATGCATAAACAGTGACATTTGAATTTTGGGCAAGTGAAAAATTGGTTCAGGCAAGTACATTTTTTATGTGCTTGCCTGATAGGACAAGTGGATTTTAGAAAACTTGTTCAACCCTGATGGAGGCTACAAATACGTTCTTGGCTATTTAGAAAAACTGATTGTTGAGAAGACAGTCTTGACAATTGTAAGCATGTCATTGTTAGTATCCATCCATGAAAGACTTGATTTTAGGCACAATTTTTTTGTTACACTCAAAGCTACTGATTATCAAATACATTCCTGGCTATGACTTGCTCATGTACATGCTTGAAGTACCTTATATTAATTTATAAGCTTGCATCAGATTGCTGCATTGTGTTATCCGCCATATTCAAATTCTGCTGTGTTAAATGCTGTACAACGAATGAAACAAACCCAACTTCAGGCCAGTTCTTCTGACCAGACATTTCCTAATAATATTTAAAATGTGCTAAATAGCATCATCCTAGACAAATAATGTACCAAAATGTTCAATGTTAATTCAATGTTCCCTACCAACCTCCAGTTATTCAGCTCCACTTTTTTTCTGGTTCAAACTTAAAGAACCAAATGATGAAGTTAAAAAGTATACTACATTTATGTCAGTTAAAATCTCCATATAGGTCAGGTAAAAATTACTACATTGCTTTGAATATTTCTTAACCATCTTATAGCTGTTGGCTCTTCTTTGTACCAAAAACTTATTAATAGAAATCAGCAGGACAAGGGTTAATGCTCAATAGATCTACTGAAAAATTGTGCCAAAAGCATTGCAATAATTACATTCTATCCAAAACCAATTGTGGAAACAATTAAAAGATTTTAAGTTTTTATGCTTTACTAATAAGCCAGCCCATGGTTTGAAACGTAGTGCAAACTATGGGTTGGCTTATACACAATGCACTTGTATGTTTTCATTAACATTCAAAGCCATAATGCCAGTGTTCAAGTCAGCCTGAAATTTTTTTCCGTCCTCTGGATTTTGAATGGAAACCTATAAGGTAAGCGATGATCATAGGGGGGACCAGGAAAATTTTTAAATCTAGCAAATTTAGCTGGTAGACTGAACTTGGTTTCATTTCTGGAAATAAAAAAAATTTTGTCTTTTAAAAAAATTATCTTTACATGCCAATGTTTGTTTGTCACAGAGGACGGAATAGGCGACAATTATGTCCATCCCCAGTGGCCGAATTCTGTCCAAGGACGGAAAGATGGACGCCGGCTAGAACCTTGCATTATGCAAATATCTTGCCCTCCCCCTCTGTAAAGTGATGTTTATGTTTCTGCCCCGCGACTGCGTTCATCAGAGTTCCCCGCCATGCGATGACGGCTCCCCGTCGGGCGTGGGCAGACCTTCGCTGGGCCCCATGGCGGGTACGGCCGGCTGGTCTCCGCTGTCCGCTTTGTCCAGGTCAGGGACTATTGGGGAGGAACCTGTATCTGTTGGGAGAGAACAAAAATGGTTTGAGAGAACAAATAAATATTGTCAGGGACATCTACAGATTTTTACCAGCCATACCAGCCACCTATAAATGACTTTCAGGGAGATTTTTGTAACATGCCATGCAAAAGGTTGTTTGTCTTACAGCAAAAAAAAATCTTGCATGACTTTTCCCATGACTTCATTATGTTTTACTTTGGGAAACAATGTTGTAATGTACCATAGTCAGGGGTGCCTATTAGTAAGCATTTGCATGAACCTTATGAAATTCTTACAAATTCATAGGTGATACACATGAATCACTACGGGAAAACGTACGATCTTATGAAAAACACATGAATCACTATGTGAAAACGTACAAACCCAGGGCTCGAAATACCCACTTGCCCACTTGAAAATGCAACCTCATTTTGCCTCGCGCAACTTGATTTTAAACCCAGGTTGCACACTGCACAACCTGAAATCTTGCAGTTGTAACACTGCTTTTCCCCCACCTAGGTCCATAAGCCTTTGTATTTATTTTTGGATAACATAAAACATGTTACATAGTTACATATAACTGGATAAGTAGCTTGTTTGAAGAAAGTAACAACTTGAAAGTGGGGCAACCTGAAATGTTGATGGCGCAACCTGGTTTTTGACTCAGGTTGCCACTTGGACAACCTGGCTGAAAAAAGTATTTCGAGCACTGAAACCATTATGCAAAACACACCTTCTCCCAATGTAGCGGTCAGCCAGTTTGCATAATGTTTGTGCGCATCACATTATGTCACATATAATCAAGATTCCTGTGTGTCACATGATAGTAATTTGTGCGTATCACATCACGTTCGTAAGAAGTCTTCGCATAGTGATTCGTGCGCATCACATAAATTTGTACAAATTTCATAAGGTTTGTGCAAATGCTTGGGCACCCCTGATAGAGGGTTTTCTCATTGACTGGTCATATTGGCATATTAGATCACTCAGAAATTTTGCCTTGTATCCGTTCATATTTATCAACTTGGTCCATATCCGGAAACTGTTGTCAACAGGTTCTATATTGGGACCCTTTAGGTAAATACGAATGGATACGAGGCTATGTGAAAGGATCAGATATTAATATTGTGAAACAATGGAGCATGGTCTGATATACATGTAAGCCAGAAAAGCAAATTACAGTGCTTTAAGTGGCTCGGCATAAATGTTGCAAGTGTTGCAGGCTGAATGATAACAGCAGCAACATTCTCAATCCATCCATCCACAAACTCATGGATGGAAAGACATAGGGACTATGGAAGTACTGGTTGTACTCATGGGCTGCATATGTAAACAGAACTTACATCAAGTACAGGTCCATACTGGTATACCTGTGTCTTAACTACATGCATTGACAAAGTAACTTGTGCCTTGACGTCTTCAATGACAAAAATGTGAATAAAGAGTTAACAGTAGTGGTTTTTCTTTATGGAAATGTATGCTTTTATTGGGCTGATTTCAACACCCACACCGTGTCTTCAAGTTTTTCAGGTGCTAAATATTACATAATTATTACAGTAGGCATGTATTTAGAGTCAATTCCGAGTCACCGAGAGGATTTTAAAATAATATTTGTCATAAGTTTGAACTATTCTAAGCAAAAGAATATTTCAGTCACGAAAGTTCTAAATTGTTCAAACAATTAAAAATGAAAGTTTGAAAATGTTTGAACCTACCTATATATGTTGGAAACATTGGGAAAGTAATGGTACAAATATTTATTTAGAACAATTTAGAAACATCTATGTGTTTTTGTTATTGTTGGAACATGTGATCATATGTTCCAACAATTTGTGTCATTTTTTCCCTCCATAAAAACTTTTATTACCCCCATAAAACAAGCTGCTAAGCTGTGCCTTTTGTTTGGGTCTTGTATTTTTAGATTTTCTCTAATAAACACTGGTGAATCCTTTGTCAGAAGGTGTCAGACAGACACAATTTCCTGTACTTGGCAGGGATGTGTGAATTGCCCTCTTCCCAGCCCACTGACCCAATTTCATCATTTTGTTTCCATGTTCGAACATGTGATCACATGTGATCACAAATGATGAATCTATGTTGGAACAGTTTAAAAAATATCAGAAATAATGACTTTGATGTTAGAAATGTTTCTAATATGTTAGAATACTGTAGAAAATATTTAGAACATCACAGTCATGTTATAAACAGTTCTAAGCAGTTACTTATCACAATTATTATGTTATAAAGATTTCCAAGTGGGTGCGGTACAGGTGGGAAGATCAGGCCTCGGCTGGGGTGACAGAATGCACAGGTGGTCGGGTGCTAACTCCAGAGAGAAGCGCCAGCTGGTGGTGCAGGAAGTGAGAAGGATGGAGGAGGAGAAGAGAAGAGTGGCAGCTGTTGGCCAGAGGCAGCAGGGTGCATGGTTGAACTGGGAGGGTGCGGTAGGAAGGAGCCTTTCGTGGGGCGACTTGTGGTCCATGCAGGACTTCAGACTCAGTTTCCTCATACGAGCTGTATACGATGTACTCCCTAGTCCTCAGAACCTTACCCGGTGGTACAAGAATGAAGAGTCCTGTCAGCTGTGTGGTGCGGAACGAGCTAACCTGAAGCACATTTTGTCTGATTGTAGGTTTGCTCTCCAGCAGGGCCGTTACACCTGGCGACACAACAAAGCCCTAAGACAGATTGCAACTACCCTGGAGGAAGTAAGAAGGAAAATAGCAGGAACAGAGATGCCTTTGCAACCCATCAACTTTGTAAGAGGAGGACAGCGACCCAAAGAGGCAGCTTCCGTGAGTGGCACCATAGGAGGAGGCCCACTGTGCAGAGGAAAGTGGGAGATGTCAGTAGATTTAGACAAGAAGCTCCACTTCCCAAGTGTTATTTGCGAGACGACATTAAGACCGGATCTTGTGTTGTGGTCAGAGGACCAGAAGTCAGTAGTGATAGTGGAGGTCACTGTCCCGTGGGAGGAGAACATTGAAGCAGCTTACGAGAGGAAGAAGCTCAAGTACGATCAACTAGTCAGTCAGTGTGAGGAACGTGGTTGGAAGGTCCAACTCTACCCAGTAGAAGTGGGAGCAAGAGGATTCATAGGGGCGTCACTCCTGCGCCTTTGTAGGGACTTACACATCAGGGGAAGAATCCAGAAGCACCTAACCAAGGCAATTAGCGAAGAGGTGGAGAAGTGTAGCTTCGTAATTTGGCTGAGAAGGAAGGATAAGAGCTGGCATTAGATGGAATGACTGCGTCAGAGGCAAGGCAGAGACGTCTGTCTTGCTGTTCCACCGGTTGGAGACGTCCCAGATTAAGGAACGAAACGTTGAGGAAGACCGGCTTCTGGCTGACGATCTGGCGTAGTATGCTGAAAAGCATCTCTTCTACTAGCAGGTTAGTTGACCTGTATACCTTAGTCCAAAATGTTGGAACAAAAGGCAAGAAACACCCTCTTGGTAATGTGGAATTGACTCTAGCATCAAACTAAGTCAATATGTTTAAAGTTAGTCTATTCAGGCAAGGTACCATACATTGATGTTCTGGTATTTTGGATAATGTACCATTTTTTCCATACTAGGCATTCCTATCCCTCTCTTGTTATATAAACATGACCTGTCAGTAGACCCAGTCAATAAGTGTGTTTTCAACAATCGTCATCGAAACTTTCAAGGACAATGATACCATGTAAGAACCATTTCTGATTTAGTTTGGAAAGAACCTTGAACATTTTACATGAACACCCCATCTTTAAGACAGGCTTACGAAAGCTACATGAACATGACACTTTAAACGACTATTCAATGTATGTATGTCCTGCTGTAATTATGTTAAGCTGTCAATCCAAGCTTGGAACTGAAGGTGACATGAAGCCATGACCAAGCTGGCAATGATGACCAAGCTGGTGATGGGTAAGAACTGTGCATGGATCAGGGCTTTAGCCAGCTCGAAATTTTTTTCCATCAGCCAATTACAATCGTTGCGAAAACCGCGAAAATTAATTAGAAGGACTGAACTGAGACCTTGAAAAACGGGTTTTAATGAGATTATCGTATGCGAAAGGGCGCCGACACACATTGTCAACAATCATAACAATAGCAAAACAAACAGTGTGTGGCTTTTACGGCCGTGGACGGCGTCCCCAAGCCGCCTGTAGCTTCCACCAAGGATTTTTGTCCGTCAAGGTTGACGGATTGGTTTTAAAATTTTTCTGTCAGACGCAGCAAATTTCCGTCAATTGACGGAAAAACGGACGCTGGCTAGACCCCTGACATGGATCATGGAACATAAAATATGACTTCAAATTAAAATAAAATAAAATAAAATAAGAAGAATAAGCCTGATGAGTATTGATATTAGTGGCATTAGGACCAAACCTTGCAGTCTTGTTACTTACCCTCCTCTATGACCAGCCTTGAATCGGGAGCAGCTTCTGTATTTTGTACAACAAGTTCTGATTTTGTGATTTGGCACAGGTTTTTATGTAATACTACGTCCATGTCAATGTCATTATGTACGCGGGCGGTTTAGAAAGTAATGTCATTGGTTTTATATAACAGGCTCATTTATTCATCAAATGAGTTGAAATTTGGCACAAAGGTGAAAACATAATATTCAAGTACAAAAATGAATTTCGATGAAAAAACGAGCCTGTTATAAAACCGATGGCATCACTTTCTGAAGCACCCTCGTACTGTACCCATTCCCTTGGTGTCATACCATAGGGTGTTTGCACATATAGAATCAAGAAATAATTCATCAAATAAAGAATTTTAAAAACATTGCCACCATGTTGGATTAAAATAATCCAAAATGGTGGCTCGTAATTTTTAATATTACACTGTGAATGATTCTTAGTCTTAGTGTATTCATAACATTTCACACATTGCTTAATTATTTCTTTGAACATATTTAATCCACATGTAATTATCACGTAGTTCAGCAAGTGCAAACACCCCATACACTGTCCATTACAAGTACTGTAGCCCATGCTTTAAAAGCCAACACTGCCCACACTGTTAAAAAGCTTACTTTCTGAGCTGAGTTTATAGATACATAAGATGATACAGTAGTACACATGACTCACCTGTGTCAGTGATGTAGTTGGCCTCCCCTGTGTAGTGGGTAGGGTAGATCATCAGGGGTTCGGCTGAGAAAGCCTTCAGGTTCCTTGGCTCAAAGGCGTACATGTAGTGCTTACTGTAGAACATAGTTAATAAAAAGGTACAGATTTTAATTCTCCCTGCCGACCCCATAACTAAAACAAATTTAGTGTCAAATGGCTGTTTTAGCAGGCTGAAAGTTAACTTTTAACAAGGTGTTCATCAAACTTTGGTGCCCTAATTCACTTGTCATTATAACGAGAACTAGAGTTCGGCGACCTCTTACCTCCATGAATATTGTACATTTTATGCAATTAACTAACATTAACATAATTATTGCATGGTGTTGTTCATCAGAGTAACATACACATGTCACATGATGATGATGACACATGTCACAATAATAAAATTTCATTGCCTAAACTACCTGCATGCCTAAAATGATGTTGATTCGTCAATCCTTTCTGCATTTATCCTCTTTGGAATGTCTTGACAAAAACTCCCCTACAGTTCTGAAATTAAATGTTAGGGGGCTGAAACTTGCCCCACTTTAGCATGACACTGCATGCTATCTACCACACAAATGTCAAGACCATATCATGTCCGGGACAAGAGATACATTGAAAAAACTGCTATGATATATTATTCTCATTAATTATGCAAATGTACTCTAATTTTGCATAATTAGTACTTAATTCTGTACAACATTGTCTAAGGTACCTACATACCACAAATCATGAAAATCCGTTGTTCCCTTGAGTTATCCACTTCAGAAGTTTTTGACAAAAATGCCCCTGCTATCCCAAGCCTAGTCGCTAGGGGGCTAAAACTTTTGTCACTTATTCCTGAGCACAAGAGCTATCTAACACCCAAAAATCGTGACCATACCTTGTTCAGAACACGAGATAGCAAAACCGGAAGTTGCACTGCAGTACCAAGGGAAGCCGCTAGGGGGCCCAAAATTTAATCACTTCCAGCTTTTGTCACACCCTACCAATAACCAAGTATGAAACCAATCCACCCAGCCGTTCTTGAGTTATCTTGTTGACAGACAGACAGACACACACAAACGCAGGGCAAAATATAACCTCCATGACATTTCATGGAGGTAATAACAGACTACTAGTACTTTCAGTCATATGCAAGATGGTAACATATATCAAGGAAAATTCTTGATACATGTGCATAGAACCTACATTATATTGCAGTATATCTGTGATCAATATTCACTCTGTAAAATGATTTTACCATTTCTGCTCCACTAAATCTTACTAAAATGGACTGATAGAACTGCAGATAATTTTTAAAAAAGGGCTAGACAGATATGAATTTGATCACTTCTTCCAGTGAATAGTTACAAATATCCAACAGTTACAGTTTGTACTGTCTGTCTCCTGGTGTCTATTGAGATCACGTGTTTAGATTCTAGGTCATTTCTCATTTACTAAGCCAGAAACCAGACGGATGAGCATGGCAGAAGAAAAGCAGATCCTGTGTGCAACAGACCTGAGTCAGCTTACATATGTGCCCCATGTTTTAGAGACTGTCATTCTCGTATAGAACTGATTAGCCACAGCCTACATTGTATACTGTAGGGCTGATATCAATTAGGATTTTACCATTGTCAATTTATTGACCAAAGGAGGCCATACGTGAAGGGTGACTGCAAAGCACAGGCAGAAGCTGTGGATTGCTCATTCTTTGACTGGAGTCAGACAGTTGAAAATTGGTTAAATTTTGTGCTGAAAATTATGATTAAACTTTTCTTCAGAATAACTTAAGTGCTTGTAGTTCCTATATAAAACAGAGCTGTTTCCAGCTCATAATCATTGTTTGGAAGCCTATGTTCTTGACTTTCCCTGTTTAAAGTGTCATTTTTAAAGCTCATGAAAAGAGATGTTACCAGTACGAAGTTAAGATTTTTGGGATGAATGGGATAATTATTATTTTTTCAGTCCCAACAAGCAAATTTCTGTCCTTGGACAGAGGGGTGGGTCCTGCAGATAGCCCCAGGGTTCTAGCTAGAGCATTCTAGCGTAACAGGCCACTACGCTATAATTGTGACCACCATGCTAAATGTGGACCACTACGCAATTTTCAAGTAGCGTATTTAGTACTTTGCTATCATTTACTTGTTAACAATGTCTAATCAATGTACAATGAAAAATGATGATATGCCACTCAAAACTTACCAAAAATGTTATGTTAACAGAGTGCCAACTTATATCTTCAAAATCTCACAGTGGAAGGGCCAAGAACACCTCCCCCCCCTCCATACCACCCTCCTGATTGGTCGCCTTGCTACCATGCCATTACGCTGAAATAAAATCCTAGCTAGAACCCTGAGCCCTGGTATTGGACTTACTCTGGATGGTCATCGAACATCATTGGCAGGAACTCGTCCACGGGGATCATCTTGGTGAGCGGTTTGACGTCCAGCAGTTTCTTGGCGCCCCTCCAGGTGATCATGTATCCCAGGGTCCAGTAGGAGTAAGTGACGTGGATCATGGTGGTGGAGCCTAGCACCCAGTGTTCTCCCTCCAGCTGCATCCGCTTACGACCTACGTAACTATGGCAACGGAAAAGCAGCAACCCAGTTGCTCTCAATAAGCAGAGCACCAAAAGTAACAACAACAAAAAACAAACTCAAATGTAAGTTCATAATATGTGACAGTAATCAACATTATGTTGAAATTTTAAACTCTACATCCGTAAACAAAATAAAGCACTTACCAACAAGCTTTCGATCAGTCCTCTAGATCTGATCCTTATCAAGTTGAAATGACCGAAAGCCTCCACACATCCAGGTAGGGATGATAAGGATCAGAGGACTGATCGAAAGCTTGCTTGTAAGTGCTTTATTTTGTGTTCAGATGTAGAGCTTAAAATTGCAACATAAAAAAAAATTGGTCAATCATATATCTCTGTACATAGGTATCAATAATGTATTGTATATCACTGGAAAGCATGTTCATCGATATCTCATTTGTAAATTGCAGGGTTGAGGACACTTTCGTGTGTAGGTCACAAAAAAAGTGCCAGATAAGTCCCAAATAAAAGTTTTCAGACTTTTCGTGTTGTATGTACAGAGCAAAGACATATGGTTAGGAGATTCAAAGTGACAATATAAGTTTTGTATTTGGTATAAAGTCTTAAATAAAAAAGGCAATTCCTGTACCATGATCACTTCAACCTATTACTAGTGTCACCAGACAGTGGTCTAGAGAAAGGAAGCAAATTATCTATAGTCATTATCATTTAGTTGTTACAATAACTATCAGAGTTACATAGAAGACCTTTTCTGCAGTAGTTTACAGACAATAAATTACTGCAAGTGTAAATTGAATGTTTTCTGATCCTTTGAAAGTTTGTTCTCACTATCTTTGTTTTCTTGTTAGGCCCTTTTCGTAAGATCGGTATGATTTTCATAAATAATAGATTTTCAATATCTAAAAAAGATGTCTTGCGTAGAGAGCTTGAATACTAAAGCTGAACTCAGCTTTCCTTGACCCAAAAGTAAAGACTGTAATATGTGTGTGCAATCTCTTCCACACATTGTACTGACTTTTATAGTCTGTTTCTTCATTTAGGTATGGCAAAAACTGAGAGAAATGCACTTCTGAGGATGGAATGGTGAAGCCATGATCATGAATGTTATGACTGAGTTGAAATTCGCTATCTCCTTGTCCGTGGTTGGGAAAATATGCCTAAATAGCAGTTTTGGTTTTTGTCAGCCCTATAAGCCTAACCATGGTTCCAACTGCACATGCGCAAAGGACCATTGTTGGTAATATTAGTCAAAAGTAAAGACCCCAATCTTACAAACAGTCCTTGTCTAGACCATGTTTAATACATGTCCAGACATGTTTTGATTTTATTATAGGGAGTCCAAATTTTTCCAGTGACTGAGATTGACACCAAGCGGCAAATGTTACTTACAAACATGAGTATTGTACATGTACTGGGGTCAGGGGGCCCCGACTTTCCATGGTTCAGGGTTTGAGAGAATTTCAAGTTAAAATGCTTCATTCTAAGGTATTCTGAAGGGTAAATCACAGTAAGAGAGGTGTCACAGTTGAAGACTGTGACGTACATGTAGTGGCATCCCTGGTTAACCAGAATCTCATTCCTGTCAGAGGAACTGCTCCCAAGTGTAAGGGCCTCTTCAGTACATCTAGTGCGTCCAGTTTCTTATTATTTTTAGAACAGTGCCTCCAATTGACGCCTGGACGCATGCCTGGCTACAAGCCTGGACTATGTCTCAGAGGCCTTCAACTTTGACCTATTGCAGACAATGCATCTCCATGTGCATGTGCAGCTGGAATCATGAAGGGGCCTATTTGCTTGTCAGGGTCAAAGGCACACAATAGGCATTAACCCACCCCAGGCCAGGCCTCTGTTCAGGAACCACTTTCTTCCTCCCGATGTATCTAGATAGGAACAGAGAAGAACATAGAGAACTTCCCTATTAGTAAAGAGGATGGCCCTCCAGATAGGAGGAAAACTGTTAAGGAAAATTCTAAGACTCATAATTTACTGTATAAAGAAGTCTTTTAATTCACTACTAAAAGGCCCTACAGCTGTAAAAAAAAACAATGAATAATGTTTACGAAGAGTTACTCGTTTTGGTGTCATTTTGATTTAATATACATCCATTAAAGCTTTTGTCAGCACTGTAGCCAATTGATCAAACACTGTTATAAGTCTTGCTTTGTTTTTGTCATGCAGCATGACTAACTTTACAGAGGAAACAAATAACGTCAATGTTGGCATTTTTTTTTACTTTGACTATTGTTTGTATATTCAAACTATGCTAGCAATCATTTGTCCTTTGTAGACAGGTTATCTTAGGTTAAAGCATTAAAGCACAGCAAACTAAGCAGTTTAGTTATCACTAATGCGCAGATTAAGGGTCTAGAAAAAGGGTTGAAAGAATCTTTAATAGCAGAGATTGCCCGCAACTAATTAACTTTGGTTAGAATTATAGGACCTGACGTCAGTCAACTGTCAGTCAGCTGTCTCGTACTGGAACAGGGGTTTTTCTAGAAAAACTATTAACGACTTTGAGTAGAAGACTTTGAGTGGACGACTTTGCGTGGACGACTTTGCGTGGACGACTTTGAGGTACTACGTATATGGCGATAAGTTTCAGGGAATTTTAGATGAAAATTGGACAATCTAAGGCTTTCTGAGGAGGGAATTCATTGTCAGATCTTGACAGGATACAGTTGAAAACTGCAGCCATTTGTATTGAGTTGTTATCATCATCTGTTCTTGGTTCCAGTGTTTGCTCCAAAGTGTTAAGTCCCCATTACAAATCAAGAATTTAGCTCGGCCGACTTGTCGGTATGCTCCAAGTGGGCATGTTCAGCTGGAGTATGGCTGGCGTTTTGGCGATCACGTGGGCTTCAGACAAATTCTTTTTTTCTACTTGTGAAGTCAGGTTGTGAAATGTCATGAAAATGCCATTTTAGCAGCTTGGCTGGCGTTTGTTGGGGCACTTCGACCTCGGTGACCATTTTTGAACTTTTTATGAGATTTTGGAGCAATGCCATGGTAAGAGCATGAGGCAGTATTATATGCCTTTTTTCCCAGGTTAAGAAAAACCCCTGCTGTCACAAATCTACCATCAGCAGGATATAAGAATGAGATGACAGCAGTGATGAAAGTCCAGTCAGGTTGTGAAATGTCATGAAAGGAAACGGATAGCAAAAAATACGGAAGAAGTGAAAACGAAAAGGATGAAGATGGGGTGGGTGGGTGCGATGTCCAACATTTTGATTTCTGTCATTAGTGTAACTGCTTCTTAAAAAAGATTACATAGACCTGTTCACTGATCCCACTGCATGCTGGGAGATGCAGGGCACTATGGGTAGTGCAGGGGGCAACATTCTTAACATACTGAAAATGCAGAAATGCTTGTGGTAGTTTTCGGTTTTCGTGTTGGCTTCTTCATCGCAAACTTAAAACCACCGCAAACATTTTTCCATTATAGTATGTGACTACAGTCTATGGCACTACTGCGAACATTTTCCTGCCAAAGTACAAATGTAAATCCCAGGGAACTTATTTAATAAATGCATTCACAGTATTCCAAACACAGTACACATGCACAGTTGTTTGCCCCCTTGTCTACCCATAGTGCCCCACATCTCCCAGGATGCAATGGGATCCAAGAAAAGATCTCTAATTTTCCCAGATGGTACAAAAAGGGATAAATCCTCTCCATTGGTTGATGGAAAATTTCCCATCAGCCCTTTCAATCCTTACATGAGGTCCCAGTCCAGTCGGATCTCCTCAATCTCGTTTAGCATCTTGTACATCCGCCTCTTGAAGAAGGGTTCGAACCTTATGTCATCCTCAAAGACAAGAACCCAGTCTAGGTTCTTCTCAACAATCTGTGGACAAGACAAACTTAATACTGATCACTGGCTACTATTAAAAGGGCTACATGAAGTGTCACACACGTATCAAGGCCTGTGATACTTATTAAGCAAGAGAAACAGAGACTGTGACTGTATCTGTATGTTTATATTGTAATCTTTTAGTACATGAGCAATGACTATTTTACCGAACATCTGTGCTAGTGTATTAGCGAAGGTGAAACAGTGCATCGAAATCTGCCAAATATTTCAGAGAGCATTCACTGTCTTTTGTCAGGAAATCAAAATTTTCAGTCAAATCTACTGATAGAATTTGTGGTGTATGTATTTGATCTCAAGTAAAAATGCACTTTGGGTTTGGTTGTTGAGTCCTATTTTGTACTTTGGGTACAATGTTGTACAATTTCTATTCTTATTTAAAAATAGAGTACAATGGTTTAAATCAAATAAGATGGAATTTTACTCAGGGCCCTTACCTCCTCCCAGATTTTGTAGTGACTGAGAAAACAACCAATCTCTCCCATGGTCATACTCCTGTAAAGTACCATCACAAATGCTTTATAAATCAATACTACAAAACAACAAGAAAAGATGGCCTTAATATGTAGTGTCATGCATCATTTTGGACAAAAGGTCTGTTTGTATGGTCTTCCAAAGCCCATTTACAAAAGGGGTAACAAAGTTGATAACAACATTTAGTCTAGCATGTGTGCCTGCATGTAGGTATGAGAATAATAGACCCCATTCCAGTTACGACGGCCATTTTCAATTTTCCAGTGTCATTTCGCCAAAACGAGGCAAGGGTGGTAGACATATAGTATACACATGTAGGTCGGCCATCTTCAGTGGTACTTTTGCCCCTCTAACTTGAGAAGGGGTGTAATGACCCGGAACACAGGGTTGTAGCCAGCACCCGTCCTTCAGTCCTTTGAAGAAATTTTGCACCTGTGGACGGAAATTTTTTTTCCCCATTCCGTCCTCTGTGAGCAAAATTTAACCCACAAAATGCAGGAAATGGCATTTCAGAGGGTCTAAATTTCAACATTTTCCTTGGGCACATACATGCCCCTGGACCCTGCTAGGAACGCTGCGCCAAAGCCTTTCAAATCGAGGGGACGGAAAATGATTTCTGGCTGGCTACAACCCTGAGGGTTATCCAAAATGGCCGCCATAATTGGAATGGGGTCTATTATTCTCATATGGGGTCCATTGTTGACTACCTCCTGGACTGTAATTGTTGCAAAAGTAAAAACTACAGCTTGTCTTGAGTACAAACTGATGAGAAGAAAGTTGTTATGTGCTTGCTGTCAGTCACCCACCTGTCAGCCCAAGGGTCCTTATACTCAGGTAGGACTGTCACTCCCATCTTCTTCAACACAGAGGCATTCAGAGTCCTGAAATATGATGATTATAATTAGTTTGTTAGCTATGCAAATAAGATTTCATTACCATGTGATTATTGATCGCTTACTGTCTCTGTACCACGACCATTAAAGACATACCCCACCCACCCCCAGAGTTAGTAGCCTCTTCCATTGACCTCATGACCTGGACTGCCATGTCTGATTAACAGCTAATTAATAAAGGGTTAATGCCCCGCCCCGAGGTGTATATGGTGAGATAATCCCTGGTCAGGTGCGATAACCACCGAATAAACCACCGAGTGAGCGTAGCGAACGAGGTGGTTTATGAGGTGGTTATCGCACCTGACCAGGGATTATCTCACCATATACAACGAGGATAAGGCGGGGCATTAACGTTATTATCATATAGCCTATCCAACTGACAGTTATTTCACACAAATTCCTTTATAACAAATAAACACTTTTATACATTACATAAAAATACATTTGCAATATATATATTGTACAATAGTGTGTATATATAATACAAACCATTAAACCATTTCATCATCATCATTTAACTAATAATTTTAACTAATCATCTGTTTGTGAGATAGCATATCAGCATCAACATGTGGCTTATTTGCAATACAAACTATTAAGTGGAGTCCTGGTACCCCCCCATGCAGAGCCTTTTCACTTGGGCACGACAAAGTATGTATTATAGATACAAAGTGATTTAGGAAGGTACCGGCTTCATCACGTTAGAAAGCAATAATGAAAATGTGTAAAATCAGCATAATTCCTTTTCAAGTATCGATATATTCCCCATGTGGAGCCCCAATTAACATAACCAATCAATCATAATATTTTTGACAGTTATGCATGGTTTACACACAAACAACAGTACAAAAAAATTCATGACTGTCCCCTGTATAATGGTGCGGTCCAAAAAGTGGTCGGTTATTCAAATAACTGACCACTTTTGAGGTTACGGCCTGATAACCCATGGGAAATGGGGGCCTCTGATTGGCCAACTCCATCTGGCTATATGATAATAATTATTCTACCACCTCTAACCTCTACTTCCTGCCACTCTGGTGAGTCTGACATTTTGCAGTCATCTTCCCACTCACTGAGTTCCTGACACTCTCAACTGACAGTTATTCAGACAACTACGAACCCACTAAACACAAATGGACACACCAGAAGCAAAGATTCCATAGACAGAGTCAATTAAGTGTGCATAGATCATCTACATATCATACTTACAGTCCATCTACAGCCTCCATCAGTTTGAAATCCAGTCCTATCTCCTTCAGTGTGTGGACCATTCTTTTCCTCCGCTCTGGTCGTCGCTTTAGGTTAATCACAAAGATCTGCAGATAAGAGTAAAAAAAAAAGGAAGTTTGGAAGGCATTCTGTATGTTATACACACTAACTGAATTTGGAGCTCTGGGCCACATACATACATAAACTATCATCAGCCGCAAAATTGTGCACTACAAACGTTCTATGCAAGGATACCCTTTGCCATTTTCACGGAAGCAAATTACCCTTTCTTCCTCCATAACCCACCTCTAAAATAATATAAGGAGGAAGTTACATGCTGAAATCTTTTTTCATAGAACTACATCAATATGAAACAAGCTCTCGTGATTGCTTCCCGGAGGGTTACAACTTTAAACTTTTCAAGTCAAAGGTGAACAAACATCTGTCATTACAATCCAATACAGCAACCAAAAAATGTTTGAGTGGCTCTTAGAGACTAGTTTTGTGGCTTACGTAAAAATAAAGAGGTGAATGTTTCGTAAAAATGAAAAAGAACCCACAGAACTTTACATAAAAGCATATACTACTAAAACATATATAACACAATTTTAGCCATTGTTGGACATAATCATCAAGAGAACTGAGAGTTTAATGTACCTCGTCAAAGCCCATCTTGGTAGTAGTTTTGTTGGGGTGTGAGATGTAAGCAGACGGCACCAGGGGGTCAAACACATAGCCTTCTGGTGTGTCATGTGCTGTGGGCAAGAAAGACACATTCATGACCTCCCTGTAAAGGCCTTCATTTACAGGAAATTACTCATGGAGAATTCAAGTCGACAAGCTCTGCTCTGTCATGCTAGACAACACTTAGCAGAAATTTGGGGTACCATCCAGGTAGTACAGTACGTTCCTATGTTTGCTTCTGCTACCCGTCTGGGGAACTGTATATTCAAGTCTTTTGGTGGTACGTCAGTTAATGAGCAAATTGAAGAATAGGTTCTAGGGTGATCTTTCGATGACAACAGCCCCTCCCACAAGTGAATGGAGGCGTTTCGGGTGTTGGAACGCCTGCTCGAACGAGCACATGAACCTATTCGCTGATGAAACACAAATTTTTTTTTCCTAGCTCTAACTTTATACTGCTCCATATTAACAGATTAACTTGAAACTCAGGATTTATAAATAGGAGACCACCCTAACACATTCCTCATTACAATCCCTGTAGACAGAGAGTTCAATCAGGATATTTACCAGTATAGAAACAACAATTCTGCAATATCTCAATCCTCACCCTGATATAGACATAGGATGAGATAAACTACTTACACATTTGGTCCAGCAGGATCTGTTTGAACTTGAGTGTTTCCTCGTCGTGGATCATGGTATCATCCAGTGCTGAGGGCAGGTACCCAAACTCCTCCGTGTTCATAATGAACATCTCCATGCCTAGAAAAATGTTGTTGGAATATATATATTATCATTTATTATCATCATTTGATATGTCATTTTCTAGGGATGTCCCTAACAGGGCTGCAGGCGAACTTTTATATCTAGGCGCACTGTGGGCACAACAGAGGGCCGTCCATTAGTATTATGGAACAATGGTGCTCCCTATCATACTACGATTCCAGTACTATCACACCGATTTTGTAACAAAAAAGGTTACAGTAGAAGTCGCTTAATTGCACACCCCATTTGCCAGAGCATTTCGTGCAATAATCCGAATGGTGCAACAAAGCAAAGTTAAAGCTGGACTGCACCACCACAGGATATTGGGATTTCGTGCAATTAACAGAAGTGTATGATTATCCATTGTGCAATTAACTGGCTTCCACTGTATTCTAGTGAATATTTTTTGTCTTCTCAGAATAGATTTTTTTTAATTATGCAAAGGCAAAGTGCTAAAATCTTCTTACACCTGGCACCACTTGCACTATTATACTCTACATTTCTGGGGACATCCTTTCTTTCCTTTTGAACTAACAATTTTTTACACTTAATAACTTAACAAGTTTCCCTAACTTTGGTCTGATTATAATTACTTCAGGATGGCAGCTGAGATTTCTCTGGAAGGATGTTAGTTTTCTTTTGGTAGACGGGGGTATCTTTCAGTGACCCTTGCACCAAATCTTGACAGTGACCTTAACCAAGGCAGTTGTGGAGGTGACAGGCAAAGCAAACTTGTTGAAGAAATCCATCTGTCATGATGATCAATTTGACTTTTGAGTTAATCTATTGACAAAACAACCAAGAAATCAACCAACAAATTTAGACATAGCATTTACCTGCCAGGAATTACATTTTTCCAACAAAAAGGCTCATGCAGTACCTCCTAAAAGTTGCTAGGAGGCAACTGTGAAATCATTACCATAACATTACAACAAAGCAAATGCACACATGCACACAGGAAAACTGCCAGAAATTAATTTTGCAACAAAAAGACCCCTGCAGTACCTCCTAAGAGCTGTTAGGAGGCAACTGTCAAATCATGACCATAACATGTTCAAAACAAAGACAACACATGCATGCATATGCATGCACATGCACACATACACACAGAGGCAAACATAGCCTTCTTGACCAAGATCCGATAATGTCCAAACTGACCTGAAGTTCTAGCTGACCAGGCAAACTGTATGATGTCATCCTCTGGTCCGAAGTAGTCCTCCCCAGGGGAGTCATAACTGAGCTGTCTGGACCCCTCCCTGCGCAGGTCCACCAGGTAGGTGGAGTGCACCATGGGTACAGGGAACACCCCTCTTCTTTTCCTCTCTATGGTCGGCATGTACTCATCAGTACGCATGTAGTAACCCTGTATGGGTCATAGAAGTAGGTTAGTGTCAGGCTTTCAGCTAGGATTTTATAACATATACTATAGGGGCTCCAAATTTCTTAGTGAGTTGCAGTAAATGATATAGGCACTGCTATTATAGGGGGCTACTATTGTAGGGGGGTCCGGGGGAATCCATGTGACCTTTCTTGGTGCAGAGTTTTCAGGAATGTTATCTTAACATGGTGCTTTTCAAGCTATCTTGAGGGGCAAAATTACTGACAGGGAGGTCACAGTAGAAGACTGACTACATATGATCTAGTGGCATCCCTGGTCAATTAGAATGGAAATCCTGTCGAAGGTGCAACAGTCCAAAGGGTTCCAGGGGCATGCTCCCTCTGAAAAGCTAGTTCCTTTATTTTTCGGAGCAAATTTTGCAGGTAGACTCAGCTTGGTGCAATCAATATCTTTATATGCCAATTGCTGTAAATGGGCAAAATTTTTGTCAGGCCTAAGCGTCAAAATTCTGTGAAAGGACGGAAGAACAGATGCTGGCTGGAACCAGACTGATGAAATGGATGGAAAGTGCTTAGATTTGTGTCAGAGGATAAAGCCGGTGGGAAGCCAGCATGAAGGCTGGATCTTTGTAAAGCATGGCTGCTCTATATCAACAATGAGCACCTGTTCCCTGGTAAGCTGGCGGGACGCTTACTTAGAGAAAATCACGCAAGCACGTAGGACGCCTTATAGGGCTGTGTTCTGAATTAGCCAACCAGAATAACCGCAATGCAGTGTAAAATGCCAGCCCATTGGCTAAGAGAGATCTTCAATTCATTGTGATTCCAAAAGAAAACAAAACGATTGAAATGAAAAAAAAGTTTGGCAAAAAAAGTTACGATTTTGGAATTTACTTTGGCATTAGTATCCATTTTGGCAATTTAAATTTTACATCATATTAACCCTCAAACCACCGTATGGGGTCAAAACTGACCCCAGGCGTATATAGATGAGTGCCATTATGTCATTTCTGGTCGAAAACAAATTTCCTTACAGGAGTTTGTTTGTATATATGTCCTATAACTTCTCATACGTTTTTACTGAGATTGGTTCATTGTTGATTAAGTTATCCTCGAAAGTTTATGCATGGTCCAGTGGGGTCAAAACTGACCCCAGCATTTTTTTAAACAGACTTTTGCGACCCACACCGAAACTACTTATGGTAGGATCACGAAATTTTCAGAGAATGATGTAAATGTAAGCCAAAATTATTATAGCAATTTTTGTGCCATTATCATGTTATAAGACGACATTATGACGTCATCTAGGTAAAATCGGCCGCCATCTTGGATTTTGACTGATGACGTCATCATATTAGCATAAATTATGAATATTGAGTCCTGAAATTTACGTTGAATTTTATAAGATGTGATAAACAACTGTTATTTGCCAAGAAAACCTTAAAACTTAAGTGTTTAATACAAAATTAGAAAATTTCGTAATATATTTGTCTGTCAGAATTCCGTTGCCATGGCAACAGGAAAAATGATAAACATACTATGTTCACTGAAAGTGTTTGCTATTAACATTTTCTAAAAAGCTACTAAGTTTGGTGGCCCTAGAATAAGCCATTCAGGCGCTATACGGCATTGAAGCTGGTACAGGCATCAAAAACCTCCTTCCCAGTCTGAATAGCGTTGGTGCAAAATGTGGTCCTCATGTTCTTTTGCATAAATTATGATAATGAGCTAGAATTATTCTCACCTAATCATGTCAGATTGCCCCGCATAGATTAATGAAACTATACATATATACAAATCACAAAAAGATTCACACAAAAAACTGTATTTGTACAATACGTTTTGGGGTCAGTTTTGACCCCATACGGTAATCTACGTCACAAAAAAGCTACGGTGGTTTGAGGGTTAATGCTCAATTTACAGCTGCCTTGTATGGTTTTACAGTGTGGTTCAAATCTTTTGGAAATGGATGAAAATTTGTGTGCATTTGGATGTCATCCATGTCATCAAATCAACATGGCCTCACAAGATAACTGTTGCTTGCCTCATAAAAGTTTTATAGCAGGGTTTTTCCACTGTCTGCATACATACAGGGCTCCAGACTAACTTTTTAACCTAGGAGCGCTGTGCTCCTAACTCCTAAAACTTGGTCGCATCAGCTAGAATCTAGGCGCACCACTATAAAAGGTTGGGAGCACAAGCAAAAGTCTTTTTGCCATACCAAGTATTACTCAGTACTCTTATTGATCTATGTTCTTATTAACCTGGAATAAAGTATCCATGTACAATGCAAAAGACAAAGACACAATTCTGTTAAAAAAAGAATTTGACCTTGTCAAATTGTTGATATTAGATAAAATAAATGTTGATGGAAAAAAATATGAGTCGGAAAACGCAACAATTTACATGTACAACATTTGTAGATAGTGTTTTCCCGGCGACCAACAAAACAAGCGGAATGCAAGCGATAATCACCTTCTAGAATACGATTTTGCAAAGGCTACTTTCATATAGTTATTATGTAAGAAAATAACAAAATTACATAAGTTAGAGTCCTGGTATTTTACGTAAAATACGGCATTAAAGTCAACAGAAAATAGCCCCCTGTTTGGCTGCTCCAGTGACGCACGCACGGCGGGTCATTCACCTCACATAGTAGTATGCAAATTTGTTAGCGGGGAGGATGGAAGGGGCAGGCCAGACCCGGGTGTGTTCACAATAGTTAACTTTGATAAAGTAAGGAAAACAGCGCTTTTCAACTGAGAAAAAAAAAAAGTTTTGCATTTGAAACACTGAAATATATTATTTAGATAGGTAAAATTGTAAACTGGCCATGTTAATTATCAAAACAGTTGCCAAGATGTGACATAATAAAAAAAAGTTTCCCCTAAAGCATCTAGTGAGCTGATCTAGTAGTGCTAGAAACATAGCCACACCCCCTCCTTCTTTGCTTTGAGAGACCCATGCCGCCTGTGTGCCTATGAAATTTGAGATGCCTGTGAACCTTCCAGGAACCTTCAAAGGGGGTGGCCTGGCTGTTACATTTAGCATCTTTACTTGGTGTGGACGATATAGGTTCCTCCAATAAATTGCAGTTTTTTTACGGAGTTAAATTGAATTAGAACAAGTGAAATTGTGGGAGAGGACAATTCTAATATTCTTGCCATGCTTGTGAAGGCTTAAAACTGAAAGATTTTAATTGTTCCAAGGGTGTCTCAAGTTTCACAACAAAGGGCCAGCGGCCAGAAACTGGGGGATTGGCAACAGTTTCTGATGCACATTTTTTGGAACAGCCGGCTGTTACATTTAGCATATTTACCGATGTATTTCAGAAGATGTATTTCAGAAGGTGTGGACGATATATTCCTGAAGTGTCCCTCAAATAAATTGCAGTTTTTTTATGGAGTTAAATTGAATTAGAACAAGTGAAATTGTGGATAGAGGACAATTCTATTAATCTTTTCAACAAAGCCATGCTTAAAACTGAAAGATTTTAATTGTTCCAAGAGTGTCTCCGGTTACACAACAAACCAGAAATAGGGGGTAATTTGCTGCAATTTGTTTGGAACAGCCATAGCAAGTGGCACGTGCTAGCAGGGATGGGGCGGGGCCTTGTTTTTCTGACTGTAATATTTAAATTAAAGCCAGCGGGGCGGGTTCAGGCAACCAGTAGACGTAAAGCTTTGTTTTCTTCAGAGTCGGCTTTGAGGTTTTAACCTCCTTGGTTCTGCCAAGGTTCTGCAACCATTACATATGCGCAGGCATAAATTTTTGCTTGTATTTTTATAGTCACACCGTGCGACCAAGATTTCTATTCTAGTCGCTTTCCTAAAAATTTAGGCGCTATGCGACCAAATCTAGTCGCAGTCACCAGCCCTGAATATGTTGTGGTTATACCTGACACATACTCTGGAACATGCCACGACACCAACAGGTGCTATTTGTCCAACAGTTCAATGACCTGGAGTTATTCCTGTGCCATTAACCAGACTGATGAAAGGTGGACACTGTGACTAACAACTGGGTACTGGTGCAATACACCTTTCTCACGCGGCGGCCATGATAGATCTGAAACGAGTTCAATGTAGCAAACAAAAGGCTGTCCATCATAATTAGCAGTTCGACCAATGGTAGCCTGCCAATTAGGAAATCGACCAATAAGTGAATGGCTGCAAATTCGTTAAAAATTTGCATTATTATTTATTTTGCATCTCTTAAGGGACTAAGGGGTCAGTCTACACTACTCTAAATTGCTACATCTTTCGGTGCATAACACTTCTTGTAATATTTATTATTCTATCTTATATCATGAAAATTTGTGTGGTTTGGGGGAAAACTAAATGGGACCTGATTTTAGAAATAAGTTTTGTCTGTTTGCCTCATTGACCTCTTCTTTGATCTATCATGGCCGCCCCGTGAGAAAGGTGTATGGCAGAGTGTTTGCCCTGCATTCAGTAGTTCGTGAGTTCCATCCCCAGCAGAGTCATCCCAAAGACTTTAAAAATGGTACATGCTGCTTTCTCTGTTAAGCTGTTAGCACTCAGTATTCAGGAAAGTTTATGGAAGTTGAACACACACCACTAGCAGTAGACTAGCCCCCTGCTGTAGTGATTGCATGAAGTTGTGTGGCCCAGCGCTACTGAAATGGAGACGTGCGTCGCCCTATGTGCCATCAGGCACGGGATGTACTTTGACTTTTTTTATGGCTAACAATGTTCTTGTTCAAAGGACAGCAACCCTTTTCAAGTGTAGCGTGCCAGATGTGTGAGAAACAACAGCCTAGGACTTGACCTTGTCCAACTCTTGAACCTATAGTCCAGAAAAAGGTTTGCTAGTCACTGAACAAACTGTGCTATCATGGCGGAAATGAACTGCAGACAAAAAGAAAACATGAAAGAGATCAAGGATTCAGGGTAGTCACGACAGGTGATACCTAATAAGTAGAAGCAGACATGTTGTGTGTGTAGTCCAGCAGTTATCCTCTGGATCTGAAGGTTGGGAGTTCGATACTGGCTGTAGCTGTTCATTCTGCTAGTAATTGTTATTGTCTGTGGGACAGGATGTTAAGCTGTGGTCCACTGCTTGTCATACTTGTCGAAAAGTACAAGTTAGAGGAGTTTCTTCTGTACAATGAAACTGTATATACTGTACAATGTAGTTTCTGTCCGGTCTGCCTAAATACCTCAAACGACCGCAAACGACTCCAATATGCAGTGTACATGGCCATCTGGAAATGATCAATTCATACATTGTTTATACATTCAATTTAAAAAACGCAGCAAGTCCAAAGTATTTATCAGTTATTTTGAGTTAGCCCGCCGTTTCGGGCCACCATATTGGATCGTCTGTGTTAGAAGTCTGCGTGGGGATGTTCTCAACACCTTCTTCAGTCCACAGACGATAGTATAATAAAACTGTGGATGCTGTTGGCTCATAGATTATAGCATAGCACAATTCTATCATTGTCAATCTATAATACCAGTGTACTAACGTTAAGTGTTTTTCAGCCTCAAATTGCGCAACTTTACATAACTGGTAAATGTGCCACACAATGTCGTTGCCCCATGTACACTGCATATTACAGCCATCTGAGGTTGTTTAAGGTCATTTGAGGTGCTTAGGCAGATCCACTTCTGTCTTCTCTTTCGCAACCAGTGGAAGATTAGCTCTTCAAGACTGACCTTTTCCGTCATGCCGCACCAGAAGTTGGAGTACGCGGTGCTGCTCTCTAGCATGGGGGCAATGATGGGTCTGTTCTGTGCAATCAGGAGCTTCAGGGTGCGGGGGTTGGTCACCAGGTTATCAGCATCCATACACTGTCAATCAGAGAAACAGAAACATATAGTCATAACAAATTACATCAATCATAGCAAGTACTGTAACTACAGTCCTCGAAATACCACCTGCATATGGAGGTTAGTGCAGGTAAAATTGGATCTGTGCAGGTATTTCTGATGTCTACCTGCACCTAACCTGCACTGATCTATGCTATGTACAGGGTTTTACACATGAATGTCCTATGATTTAGGCGTATATGGATTGTTATTAGCTGCATTGACTATTTCCACCTATAGAGTATAAATGAAGAAAAAATATCAATTGTATGCCGTCCAGTTTTAGTATGATCCATCCTTCCTAAATTCAGAGTGGTGCAGGTAAAATTTGTCTGGTGCAGGTATGCAGAAAAAAGGATTTCGAGCCCTGAACTACAACACCTAAAAAAAACATAGTTCTGTACTATGTGTTCAGAGGGTAGATAGGGTTAGATCAGTCACAGTTGATCACGTAAGCACTGTCAAAGTCAAAAGCAGACCGATCGTTTGTAGCTTCCTTGCCGGGTAACCAGTAAGTGGTTTCCAGCTGGCAGTTCACACTGTAGAGGTGCCAGGTTTTCTATTAGAGTACATGTATGTGACAGTCCCCATGAACTTGATTGCATTAACAGTACACGGCCACCTAATTTACCATCCAAAATGATGATTGCACTCTTTCGCATTTCCAAGCCTAGAATTGCGCCTGTGCCCTCACAATCCACAGGACTTGATCCAAGTAGGTAACAACACTCAATTTGAGTGTCATTTTAGGTTGACATTCAAATCACTGTCTTACCAATTGCCCTGTAATGAATTTATCTGCACTGTATATAGTGTATATCTTGTAATTTGATTATAATTATTAGGTAATTGGAGCCAAAGTTGAAACATTGGAAGGAGTCCATATTTCCATGTTAATCAGATTAAACCCTTGCTCCCCTGGGCCCCCTCCTAGCTCTGACCTGATACTGTAAATGCAGAAATGTTCGCAGTGGGTTTTTTTTCAAGGTGTTTGCAGTGACCACTTCACCTGGTGAGGAACATTTATCGACTAAAGTTTTTGACTACAGTCTATGGCACTACCGCGTACTTAAAACCACTGCGAGCACTCCCGCTAATGAGAAATCAAATCCCCGTGAAATTAAATGCATTTACAGTAACTACAGGCCTGTGCCAGGCTGATCCAGTCTACAAGTGTCTCAGACAGTTCTGACAGCAGACATAGCCCTCAACCTGACAGCTAGACACAGTCTGGTCCCCATACAAGACAGGAATGCTGACAAAGCTGAAAATACTACAAATCCATATACTTTCCTGGTGGTTTAATTACGTTGCAGAGGGTGTTTTAAATTTGTGCCTGAAACAATTCCATAGTACAGTTGTCAAATGAGGGAGACAAATATGTATTCCCAGTGTCATGAATTCTTGGTGGAGACGTCATGAACAAAACACAGTGAAAGTTTATAGATTTACAGCAGGGCTCGAAATTCATTTTTGGGATAAGGTGCACTGGTGCACCCAGCTTAAAAAATTGGGTGCACCAAAAAAGTTTTGGGTGCACCACTTAAATTTAAGTGAAAACCTAATAATAAAACTTAGTTACAAGCTTCAAATTTTTGAACAAGTACCATCAGTCCATGACAGACATTTTATTATCTTTCTAACACTTAGATGTCAAGAATATTATGTATACTAGTATACTTCGATATCTTTTCATACATAAATGTAAGAAAATATTTGGGTGCACAGAAAATAATTGGGTGCACAGTTCCAATTTTGGGTGCACCTGGGTGCACATGCACCCAGTATTTCGAGCCCTGTACAGTATCAAGATATTTGTAAAAAGCTGACTAAAAATATTGTATATTGTTAGTCAAAAGTGCTCAAGAAGACCACTAGGTCTGGTCTGGTCTGTGTCTACTGAATAAGTGGTCACTATAGACAGGTAATTTGGATGCCCATAATGCAGATAATGGACCACCAAAAATGGTCAAATTGGCCAAGTGGTCTTTATGTAGAGGTGGTCACCAATATAGGCAGGGTATCATTCTACATGTAACGTTATGTCTGTTAGATTAAAAACTAAAAGAGAAATCTGTTTGGATAAAACACCCCAGGTGACGTATTGTAACAGTCAGGCTCAAAGGTTCATATAGTGTGACCTTGTTCTGTGGGAAACATTTGCCTGAGGGAGGCCCTAACCAACACATGGTGTTAATCAACCTAGATGGATACTGTAAATGCAGAAATGTTCTCGGTGGATTAATGTTCGCGGTTTTTGCGGCGGCCACTTCACCGCGAATTTAAAACCACCGCGAATATTTTTCCATAACAGTAAGAGATTACAGTGCATGGTGCTACCGCGAAATTAAAACCACCGCGAAAAGTCTATTTTCCCGCTACCGCGAAATTAAATCCCCGCGAACTTAAATGCACTTACAGTATCTGGGAATGGGATGGAGGAACAATCAGCAGTAAAAAAGTTATATCAGGGAACTCAAACTTGTGATTCTACTGTAATAGCTACATGTAGTTTGTCCAAGTGCAATGTGACTCACATTTTCAGACCAGCACACCAAGTCACCGTAATCTTTATTCTTCTCGTCAAAAAAATCACAATGTTAGCCTGGTATCCATGAACCTTATTCTAGCTGCGTCTACAAAAAGAATAGTCGCAAGAGCCTCTTTAAAAGTGGTGTTTGATACCGTTGGCACTTTAAGGCCCACTTTACATTACGGTTTTCGTGACAGCGGGACTGGCGAGAGCGGGACAGGCGAGAACGGGAGCCCCGTGTAAAGAGAGTTCCCGTCGTCGTAGTCCCGCTATCTTCAAATTCGTAGGCTCAGCGGGAGTCCATGACAACTTCAAAGTGCTTCAACTTTACAATGATAACAAGTTTTTCTTGCCTAGTACTGTAAATGCAGAAATGTTCGCGGTGGATTAATGTTCGCGGTTTTAAAACCACCGCAAACATTTTTCTATCATGTATTAGACTGCAGTCTATGGTGTTACCATGAACTTAAAACCACCGCAAAAAGTCCTTTTTCCGGCTTCCGCGAACTTAATGCATTTACAGTATTTGATTGACACCTGTAGATCTCCAATACAATTAGACTTTTGAAGCGGGAACATGGTGTTACTTAAAATTTCACAAATACTTTCCAGTCAGCACCAGAAGTGACCTCACTGTCTGGTCAAACAGGAGGTGGCTGGGGTCAACTTGTCAGTTGGCTGAGACCAAGAGTTGACCATGACTGGACTTGGAGAGTGGAAAACCTCAGTCAGATGAGTCATCACTCTAGGGATGGGTACCAACTTACAGAAAATTCAGGTCCAAGTACAGTTCTGGTCCAAAGGCTCAGGCCCAGACCTGAACTTATTATACTCAAAACAATGGTCCATTTTGCTAACTTTAGGATTCTGTTAGGTGGAGTATCTGATGTCATCACCATATCTTCTATAAAGGTCTTAAACTTCTAAATTGCACTTAAAAAACAAAGGTACAGTCCAAAAAGACTAATGCTTAGACTCCTTGTTTCCTTGTTTCCTTGTAGCTTTCAGCTATTTCTTCTAATTTCTAAAGGTGAACCAACCATGAAAAAAGACCCCTCAAAAGAGTTTCTCTTTTCTTCGAGTTACTGTAAATGCATTTATTTTTTTAAGTGGGCGGGGATTTAACTTAGCGGTAGCGGGGAAAAGGGACTTTTCACGGTGGTTTTAAGTTCGCAGTAGCACCATGTACTGTAGTCTCTTATTGCCATGGGAAAATGTTTGCGGTGGTTTTAAGTTCGCCGTGAAGCGGCCACTGCGGAAACCGCGCACATTAAATCACCACAAAAGTTTCTGCATTTACAGTATCCTTATGACCTACCCCCCATAGGTATATTATAGCTATGCTCTACTAGTTATCAAGGCCAAGGCTAAGATCTTCTACATCTCAGAGTTCATCGACCCCTGGTAGTGATCATGTGTTGATCACATGCACCCCACAGCACATGAACTATACCATGACCTCCAGTAACCTCAACACCTGTTTAGACTAGAGGCAGCCAGACTAGAAAGGCAGGCAGTCAGTCCAAAGTTGGGGGTATCATATACCACGAAAGGGGATATATTTGCAGTAGTCTTATGTTCACAGTTTCTGCATCAACCAACACAAAATTTTTGTTCTTCTCTTCTGACTACCAGTACCCACCCACCTGCCCACTTGTTACCTCCATGAAAAATGGGGGTATAGTTTTTGGTATGTCTGTCTGTGTCAGACTCTGTGTGTGTGTGTGTGTGTGTGTGTGTGTTTCTTTGTATTTCCAGATATTTGTGCTCACCATAACTCTAGAACATCTGTATGAATTGTAATGATATTTGGTATGTGGCTAGTTATTGGAAAGATGGAGGTCAGGGTCGATTCCGTGCCTCCTACTGTGTGACCTTGGTACTGCAGCAGGACATTTATTTTTTTAATCTTTTGACATGGACATGCTATTGTCTTGTTTCAACTGTAAGCTTAAAAAACTGCACATACTTAAACCTTCTCCTGACTGTGAAAAAATTAAATTCCTACAAACATTTTAAATTTCACAGTACAAATTTTTGACTAGCCTGGACATCATCCAAGATAGGTCTGTTCCCATTTTTCACTCCAGTCTACCAGATCTAACCCAACTTTAAACTAACCAAGATGGCAAACAGCCCATATGTACACCTATATCACCATCCAGACAATGTGGGTGCTTACATACAGAATTCCTTGGGGTTTAGCCAAGCTAGAACCATAGCCTAGACAAAATGTACTTTTGACCTTCCAGGCTGACTTGATCATGTTAAATAACAGTTAATTGTTTTCTTGTCCTCTCAGCTTAATTCCCTACATGTGCCGCAAACATGACCCAGTTATAGTGTATACCTGGTAGGTCTTATGGTTTTGTTATACATTGTACTATATTTGACATAAGGCTTCCCTTTGCAGGGTTCTAGCTAGTGCATTTTAGCGTAGGGGGCCACTACGCTAAAATCTGTAACCCCTACGCTAAAATAAGGGCCACTACGTTAATTTTTAACTAGTGTAGTGGTGCTTTGCTATCATTTGCTTGTTCAACAATGACTAATCAATGTCTGAACAATGAAAAATGATGATATGCCACTCAAAACTGACCCCAAAATCCTAACTTTAACTCTACATCTTCAAATCTCACCGTGGAAGGACCAAGACTCCACACCAATCTCTTGATTAGTCGCTTCGCTACCATGCCATTCCCACTACGCTAAAATAAAATCCTGGCTAGAACCCTGCTTTGTCGGTGTAGATCATTTCACCATTTGTAGAAGTCGGAGAATAGCAAACTCTATAGAAAAAGAAATTTAACTTAAGTTCTGTAACAGTGGGGTTACAAGTGCCACCAAACTGACCATGCAAAACCTGTCTGACCCTTTTGGCATAGTGGTTTAGGCGCTGGGTTTGTGAGCTGGCGATGCAGGTTCGGCGCAGGTTGGAATATCGGGAGCCAGGAGACTGTTTCTACTTGTCTCTTACAGTTGAAACCAATTGAAGTTTCAAAAAGAAAGCTTTCATCATGGTAGCTTAACTCACAGTCATGTTAGGTTCTTCTAGCAATCCTGGTAAAGCAGAAGGTAAAGCTACAGGCCTGTTTTTTATTTCCTGCTCATACATGCCCCAGTGCATACACATGTCAATAATTAGGGCACTAATGAGAATCATGACAGTCCTATCATTTGGGTCAGCATTGACAATGTGAAGACAGGTGCTGTAAATTCCTGGGGACTTTCCTGGGAGGGGGAAAGGTGGCACAGAAATTTGTAAAGTAATGCTGTATGATGCTTTGGTAGTTGGGAGGTTATCACAAACAATAAACATTAAACAATAAACAATAACAAACAATTAATTTGTACAGTAATGCTGTATGAATTGATCATTTGCTAGTTGGGAGGTTATCACAAACCATAAACATAAAACAATAACAAACATTTAAAAACTTTCATTATTTTTACAGAGAAGAGATGATATCCTTCTGCATGATACTAAACATATTATGGACAACGTAGAAGGAATGGGTAGTTGTTTCAGGCTTTTTTTTTTGCCATTCTAATGGAAAAAAGTCCATAGGCAGGGTTCTCCCCAGAATTTTTTAGTATAGTGGAGGGGCTGGCAAAAATAACCCGAACCAATGCGCTGCGCTTTCATGAAAATGGGTTCATTTTGCAATGACAGAGGGTGTTAAATACTACAAGTATAATATATTGTTGTGTTTCCTTTGTTGTGAAGTGGCAAAACGACTATTGTTTTGATCATTGCTCATTCACAAGTTTTTGCAGACAATTGCTGACTGGAAAAGTGATGCCACTTGGCACAAAAATCTGTGAATTGTCATTAATTTTAGCAAAACTAACAAAGAAAATAGGAAAGAAACACACTAAATTTGAAAAATAGTATAGTGGAGCTGGCTGAGAGTATAGTGGAGGGCCTCCCTTATTCCACCTTCTGGGGAGAACCCTGATAGGTGATTTTAGTTACAATGTACAATGTTGTAACTTATTGGGAAATACTGTAGATACCATTTAGGTTGATGGGGATTTAATTTCACGGCAATACACGCATAGGACCTACTGATTACTCTCAATTCAGGCACTCAACTTGAGCAAAATGTGTTGGACAATCCATCTCACTACGAAATATGGGATAAAAAAGAACTTCCCTATACTGTAAATGCAGAAATGTACGCAGTGGTTTTGTATTTACGTTTTTCCCGGTGGCCACTTCATTGCACACTTAAAACCACCAAGAACATTATTCCATTCTAGTATGAGACAACAGAATATGGCACTACCGCGAACTTAAAACCAACGCGAAATCTCAATTTTCCCGCTACGGCGATAGTAAATTCCAGCAAACTTAAATGCATTTATTGTAGATTACGGTAAATCAAACTAGGCTGCCTATACCTTACATAAACGGGGTAAGAAGGCCTCAGTCTCAACTTGATTAAGATTAAGAAAACGTTACTTACAAACATGAAGTCTGCCCATCTTTTTCTGGCATACTCCAGCGCCTGCTGCCGTAACTTGATGACGTGTCTTAGTCTGGTCCCCGACCAGTGGTTGGCTCCTTCCTCGTCTGGGAAGTAGTTGGGTGCATCTTTGTGGTAGAAGTCCACGTGGTGGTACAGGTGCCCTACCCCGTCCAGCCACTCCTGTATTACAGCTGACGTGTTATCTATGTTATGGTCACTCTGGATCCTGGAAAACAGATGGATAGAATGAATGAATGAATGGATGGATGGTGGTACAGGTGCCCTACTCTGTCCAGCCACTCCTGTATTACAGCTGAGGTGTTATCTATGTTATGGTCACTCTGGATCCTGAAAAACAGAAAAATTAGGAGTTAATTTGTTCGATCGGTATCTATTAACGTATGTTCCACCTGCCATAAACAACGAAAAACAATGCAAATATAGATTTAAGTTCTGAAAATTTAGTCCTATTAAATTTGCATAAGTTGCACTTCATTATCTATTATCTCTGTCTAAGCTAACTGCATACTAATATCATGGAAATCCGTCGTCCAAATATCGTAATCTATCTAGAGGTTCTAGAGTTATGCTGACCACAAAAATCCAAAAACACAAACATATACACACACACACACACACAGACAAACCCACACCTAAAAAATATCTCCATGATAGACTGATGTAGGTAAAAAAATCAAGACCATGGCAGGTTAAGAGCAGAATGATGTAAAAACTGAAAATTCTGCTGCAGTCCCAAGGAAAGTTGCCAGGGAGCCCAAAACAACCTTGTCAAGTTGACCATCATCTTGTCATGAAATAAGAATGGATTATATAAGGTCTGTACAAATGTGACTGTTGTCTATTATTTCTATAGATATGCCAGACATACAGATTGGAACTTCAATGGAAGTTGGCAAAAATGGTATCACTGACTCAACTGGTCATGAGCCAAACTGGCACAGACGTACATGTACTGGAGTCTGACAAACATGGTTTTAAATGTTATACTGTTGTATAGTGTGCCAACCTAAGATTAACTAAATGTGGCATGGGGGTTTGGCTGACACCTGAAACCTATTGGGAGTCCGACTGTCTTCTTGAATCTGTACCAACTAGGGAAAAGTGAAGTGTACAACATTGTGAGACACACTTGTTGACAATGAGTGAGCCAAGAGAGCTATACTTGCCAAAATATTCCTTCGAACCTTCGTGATGTAGTACCCTATGCCAGTAGCACTAAATTTAGAAATGCCTAAGCCCTTGCCTACCTGGCAAACTTAGTACATTTACTAGAAGTCAAAAGCAGAAGAGGAGACGCATCAGTTGGTGCCAGGCCCTAGACTGTAGCCTGGGTACCATCCCATTTTTTTAGGGCAGCGAGTGCAAGGAGCCCCTTAGAAATAGGCTGTTACCCAGGCTACCTATATCACACAAAGATGAGTAGGTAACTCAAATATAAACATGTCTTTAAACCATTGAAAATTCCTTTTTGGACGATTTTTTAGTAATCTTGGAAGTTTTCGGGTGACTATGAGTATGAGATAAGAGTGTCTATACAGTCAAACCTGCCCAAGACGACCACCCGGGGGACCGGGAAAAGGCGGTCGATTTGGACAGGTGGTCGCTGACAAGAGTATCGACTCAAAACATGCCCGATGCAAGTATAAATGGTTACCGTTGTGTTTCATGGCAAATAGCAAGCACACTGCACGCACGCAAAGTAGCGAGGTCTTTAATACAACACGCACACTGTAAATTGTAAATTCAACCCCAAGCTTTTATCGAGCTTTTATACGATACAGTGATTTAAAGCTCAATATTTGTACACTAACGTTTTAGACAGTAAGGGAACTTTGATGCTGTCAGTTACCACACAAGTCTATATGCGTCGCTGTGTTCTTGATCGCCGTATCTGAAATAACTACGGTGCATCTTTCGAATTCGATGCCCGGTACGTCCCGATAGCGTACTTACCCACGGGTGAATATACAGAACAGTTGGACAAAAGCGCTCACACAGATCTTCCTTAAAAAGGTATGAGCTGCACAGGTCTTTCTTAAAAACGTATGAGGCTATATACGTTTCAGCATTCGTTCACTTTATAATGCTATAGATTTAAAGAAAAAACGTCTGTAATAACTAAATTCGGATTTTCTTACAACGGATTTTCCTCCCATATTACAGTAGACTGCCCCATTGACCCACCCATTGACCGCCGCAATCTTTATTCTAAACATTGAAAACAAAAAATCGATTAAAACCCTCAATTTTGAAAATAATGCGGTCGTTAGGGGTCCCATTTGGGCCGGTCGCGGTCGCGTTGGCCAGGTGGTCGTTGAGAAAAGGTCGCTTAATGCTTACGTCAATGGGAAAAAAAATCGGGACCGAGAAAAAGCGGTCGAAATGGCCAGGTGGTCGCTGAAAAGAGGTGGTCGCTCGGGCAGGTTTGACTGTACTTGTTGAACCAGTTGGAAAAAATTACCTTTCTCCATCTTAGGGTTTTCAGTGGCCTGTGAGATAGTGAAATGCACCAACTCTACGGTAGTTGAAAGCTGCCCTAAGACACACTCCTCCGCACATTGACCTCTGACCTCCACCGTTGACGTTTTTGGTTGACATCGACAATTGTTCTTGGTAATGACGCTTCGGTTTATTTGTATATATTGTTTGTTGTCCTCTGGTTGTCTTACTGAATGTACACGTTTCGTTTTTGTTATTTATGTAGTGGGCCCCCTTGGAAATCAACTTAAACAAGTGCTTTTAAAAAAGCTGGCATTTTGCCAATGTTTGCGTGTGTGAACGTTTTTTTCTAGTTATTAGAATGTCATATAAATAGAACAGAGTAACTAAACCTGATATTGGCGCATGGAGAGATTCACATATGTGCCTGAATCTAGATCTAGACGCCACCTGTTAAAATTTGCGTGAACTGCAGCAAATTTCACTACACTGCCTGTTTTTGAGTGAGCTCTGTTGCGGGGCATTTTTAAGTTGTTTTTTTTTAATTTTTATTTCTATTCGGCAAAAAAATGAAGCGGCGAATCCGTTAACCAAAGAAATAAATTGGTGTGGCCAAATGGATGTAAAAATTAGTATTTTAATGGTGTAAAAAAGAAAAAAAAAATCTACCTCCCCGGATTCGAACCGGGTGCATTGGTTTAGAATGCGTAAACTTTAACCACTGCGCCAGTGCGAACTTGTTGAAAAAATGCCCGTTTTAACAGGTATAGAAATGTTTGGCATGAATTGAACAGGTCCGTTCATCTCAACATCACTCCATCACAACGGCGACTAGTACTACTATGGATAGAAATGCAAACAAGAAAGAATAAAATTCGTTCGGTGATTTTTATCATTAAAGATCGACAAATCCTTTCAAGTTGACTTTTATCCCCCGAAAAATTAATTTTTCCTCATGTTCCAGGCATCATTTTAAAGCTTGAAATGTGCTCTTTCAACATTCATTCTGCTGCGGTCTAAGACGGCGAAGCGCAAGCGCAGTAAAGTGGGGGTTCCCGGAAGTGTGGAAGCAGGATCCGAAGACCCGACCTCCCCGCTTACACCGACGAATTTCTGGCATTTTAAAAATTTACAAGCAAAATAAACACCTCACAAGAAAAAGAAACTTATATCCTTTATTTTGATGGGTAACTTTACCTCTAGAACCGGATAGTTTTTGTACCGCGGGTGTGGGAAGATGGTAGGAAATTTACGGATCGCCGTACTGCAGAGGGTTTTCGCGGATCAAATTATGAATATTCGCAAGGGCCTCTGGGACGCTATATGTAAGTGTTATGTATATATATTCGATTTATTTGGAAAACACTTCATCTTTATGAATTGCTAATGCATGGTTAAATATTAAAGCAATTATTTGATGATATGCTGCACCAATCTAAGGAATATCATACTTCATTTATTAAATTCAATGAAATATCAGGGGCAATTACGGACCACAAACAATGACTCATGACAGAGCTTTTAAGAAGTATACAAATTCTTAGCAGATACTGTAAATCACTTTATCTTCACGGTACCAAATTTTCACGGTCTGAGAAAATTGAACTTGTTCTCGGAACTATATGTTCACTGTCGAGGCAAGTGCACATGAAAAATGTCTGTGAATTATTTTTTATCGGTAATGATAAGTTCACGTTACAGTCGTCACCGTGAAAACAGTGAACATAACATTACAGTGAAAAAAATCAGGAATTACAGTATTGAACAGGTCCGTTCATCACAACGGCCACTATTCTGGCCTCAGAGCATTTTGCCGCTAAGGCGGCAAAATGCAAAAAAGTTGAAGGGGCTACCCACATGTCTGGAGATGAATAAATAAATAAATAAATAAAAGATGCTTTTGTCCGATTTTCCATACAATTGCACATATTTTTGGCAAATACAGGGAATGCGTTGTTAAGTCTATACGGCTCCTGTCTTTGTGAGGACTTCTAAATACTGTCAAGTTCAAGGACTTTAGTTACAGTAACCACAACTATGTACAGTATGTAAACATGGGGAGAACTGTTGACTTTGATGGCACAAGCTGAGGTGACCTTGACGTGAACTCCTGAACTTCTGGCCATCCATAAACATTACCTCTGTGCTAACAGGAGTATAGGGTTTTCTTCTATCTTGAACACATTGCATTCAGTACAACATATGCACTTGTATATGGAAACAATTTCTGTAAGAACTGTTCTCTTTCAAGTCCTCTTAGCTTAGCTAAGCAATGCTCAGTAACCACTTGGTCCTTTATAGTTTGTATCTTTCCTATGTGTTCCAAAGCATGCAGTGACATACTGTAAATACATCTAAGTTCGTGGGGATTTAATTTCGCGGTAGTGGGAAAAAGACTGTCCATAGTGGTTTTAAGTTTGCGGTAGCACCATGCACTGCAGTCTTGAACTGCCATGGAAAAATGTTTGCGGTGGTTTTAAGTTTGCGGTAAATTTCCAATGCAAAATCCGCGAATATAAAATCACTGTGAAAATTTCTGCATTTACAGTAATGGCTTTTAGATTTATTTTAGAATTTATTGGTCTGATCTTATTTGGGGATATTATATATCCATACTATTTAGCCCTTAATTCGACATAGAGGAAGCATGTATGGAATTTCCAGGTTGACCCTATAGGATACATGTGTCAAGTGTTGGGTTTAGGTTGTGGTCTGGCCTTTCAACTAGAGACATGTAGACTAAACATACAAATGGACACTTAGGACAGACATGGCCCAAGCCTGTATTGGAGGAGACAATGCTGCCATTGTTCTAACGAAGCTGTTCTTTTGCAATGTCTGGACAAAAAGGTAGAGGGGAAAGGAACCGTATTTGCATACAGGGCTCGAAATACTGGGTGCATGTGCACCCAGGTGCACCCAAAATTAGAACTGTGCACCCAATTTTTTTCAGTGGGTGCACAGGGTGCACCCAAATATTTTCTTAGGCTTATGTATGAAAAGATATCAAGTATACTAGTACACAGCGTTCCCGCCAGGCATACGTCTTTACGTCTTTGGACGCATTTTTTTCTGGAAAGACGCACTCGGCTCAGCTGAATGCGTCCATAAAAAAATATGAAAGAAAGGCTGACCTGTACCACCAGTGTACAAAATGTATCTGGAATATCTTTTTAAAAATCTGTCTTTATACGAAGGAATCCTACCTTTACAATTTATACTTCAAATTCTTCACTTTCCGGTCATCCTAGTAGTCTGGGCATGGGGCGGAGCGCGGCACGCTTTACAACTAGCGGACCCATGTGCAACACACCCAGCCACGCGCCAGTCTGAGCTGTCCGTTGCGCAATGTAATTTTTTGTAGTCCGTGAAATACGTCTGACAGTCAGCATTCTTTAACACTCGAAGAAATCTTATGCAGATTTTATATTCTGATATTAACATGATACTTACTTGTCCTCAGTTTCACGTATTTGTTAAAGATTTGTGGGTAATACTAGTATTGAACAAGCAAACTGCTCTGCGCGAGTGCTGCACATCTCAACAAAAGTTCTCACACTGTGGGCAGTTGATTGGCAGTCGGTATCTTTGACAACAGGCCGCTAGCGCCAAGCAGTCTAGATTGGCCACCAGGTCCAAATCCAATCATCTTAATAGCCAATCAGCGTTTGATAAATGTAATGTTGCACTCTGTTATTGGTCACCGGAAAAAAAACAAAAGTTACCGAGTATTAGCGCACGTGACGTTGGTAGCCGCCCGTGTCGTCTGGCAACTTGAGTTTCTTCCCTAGCTGCTAACAAAAAACGGTGCGCGGTAAATAAGTGAAGAATCCAAAACTATACACTTTATTTCTTATTTACAAAATTTCTTTTATTTCAAAAAGACAAAATTTGCGGCAGAAAAGGGGCCGCAATATTGTTGTCAAGCGTCGATCGAGTCGGCTGTGCACTCCGTGGCACATGTCACGGCACGCCCCCCTCCCCAGACGGACCGTCGATCGCAGCGCCGTCTTTCTGGCTACTGCTTCAAGGTTACACCGGCAATGATCACTGCCAAAGAGGCAGCAGATCGTCCTCCTCGAGTAATGTATAACGTTCTTGATCTATTTAAAAAGAAATCCAGCCAAAAATTTCACGCCGAAAACGGGGTTACCTGAGGTCGCAGGAACAAACGCACGCTCGTGGAAAATGACGGCAAGGCCTTGTAAAACCCCACCGATTCAAAAAATTTGACTAAAATCATCGGGCAAAATAGAAAAAAGACACAAAGTGTGATGGCGCCATTATTTTATCGTCTCGGAAAAATTTTTGATGCGGGAGGTCGCAACATCGATCGCACGAGGTAACGTTAGACATTTTTTTTTCAATGACGGAAAATAATTGGCAGAATTTTTTTCACGGGCTGACGGACAGGCTAGGCCGCTAGAGCCCTGTTTCGAAGCATCAAAAATCCAAAATTTTCATATAGATATGTCTGGACAAATAATACCCGGGCCAGATCACGGAAGGCTGATTCCCTGTGCTTACAGTTGTTTTTAATATAACGTATTTTGATGAAGAGGGTGGTCGTCGATAACTGAAAATGGGAGTAAAAGAGGCAACCGACATCCAATCTCAAGTGCATGATTATCCTCTCAAATTGCAGGAAATTGTGTTCTAGAGGGTTTGAAAATCCAAATTTTCCCGGGGGAGCATGCCCCCGGACCCCCCTAGAATGCGAGCGCCTGCGGCGCTCGTCTCGCGCCTCCGGCGCTCATTACGCCCCTCCCAAATATTTGGACGCATACTTTCAAAAACCTGGCGGGAACGCTGCTAGTACACATCATATTCTTGACATCTAAGTGTTAGAAAGATAATAAAAATGTCTGTCATGGTACTTGTCTAATAATTTGAGAGCTTGTTACTAAGTTTTGTTATTATTTTTTCTGACATTCTACTTAAATTTAAGTGGTGCACCCAAAACATCTTTGGTGCACCCAATTTTTTAAGCTGGGTGCACCAGTGCACCTAATCCCAAAAATGAATTTCGAGCCCTCGCATATGTTTATGATGCACTGCCTTTGTGGTAAAAGGTCACCGCATACACTGCAATCATTAAACCACTGTGGATATTTCATGATTTACAACTACAGGGTTCTAGCCAGGATTTCATTTTAGCATATTAAATGGTAATGGCAAGGATGGTGTGGAAGGAGGGTCTTGGTCCTTCCACAGTTAGATTTTGAAAATGTAGAGACTAGAGTAAAAAGTTGGCATGATAAACTATAAAAGGTAATGTGATTTATTACTTACTAAGGACTTACTGTTAGTGTTACTCTGTTAATATCACATGTAATCTGAAGGACCTTTTGGTCAATTTGGAGCTGCATATCATCATTTTTCATATTTGATTAGACATTTTTCAACAAGTAAACAAAGCAAAGTACCACCACACTAGTTGAAAATTAGTTTATTGGTCCTTAATCTAGAGTGGTGGTTCCAAATTATAGCGTAGTGGCCAGTTATGCTAAAAATGCACTAGCTAGAACCCTGATTCATGGTACTTCTGGTGGAATGGCTCACAGCATGCGGAGACCATGCCCTTGAAAACAATGTTACGACAACATGAAACTGGCAACTTGAAACTTCTCGTAAAAGATTTATAAATAAACCAGCTGTTAACTTGTAAATTTGTATTGTAGTCCCAGTCTTACATTGTAAGTAATGAGAAACCAACTGTGCTAATTAAAACAATATTTATATCAAATCAATCATTCAATGGCCCTCCTGGGCAATCTGGGTCAACTTTTCAGTCAAAATTTCACAGTGGGACCATCAGTGTACCAAGACATTTCATCATGATAACATATACAAGTAAAGTATACAAGGCTTGAAATATATTTTAAGACAAATAAGAGGCAGAAAAAAATAATAAACCTTTCTTTTTACAATACCTGTGCAAAGTTCTGGAGTTAGCTGTAAAATTTGAAGTTGTAGCTATGACAAGTCCCAGCTGTAAGGGTTACGATTTAGTTTTGCTGATGTTTTATGTCATCTCAGTTATGAATTTTGATGTTTGTGTATCAGTGCACCTATGAATTTCGAGCCCTGTGTGCTGATTGAAACAATACTTAACTGGCACTCCCACCCTCAGCAGATGTTGCATGCATTGCTACCATGGATTCACATGGACACTGCTATACTGACATTCAGTGCTTTTGTTAGAAAACAGCTGTTGTTGGATTACCATGGTGATTTCTACCTACAAATTACAATGATACAGCTGTGTTCTTCAAACCAACTGACTAGCTTTTACGACTAGTACATGTACTTTAAAAAAACTAATCTTGTGCAAAAGTATTGTAATGACGTGTCTCTTTGGAAATGCCAGCAACACAAATGTGTAGCAATGGACTTTTTATCATGTGACTATCTAAACTCATTGATGCCACAAAGTAGACAAATGCCCAGCCTTTAGTATAACCAGAAACTTCCTGGAGGATGACCTATGCCCTCAGGGGCACAGTCAAGGAAACAGTTCTGGAACTTGAAAGGACATAAATTATCTTGTTAAGTCACTTATACCAAGGATACCCTGGGCTGTCTCCAGGATACATCGTTTTTTTTCCAAAAAACATTATCGGTTCTTTAAGTTTAAGGACCGAAGAAAAAATTGAAAAATTGATACACCTTTCTCAATGGCAGCATTTCCGCCAGAAGGTCCAAAAGCCACATCAGTAATACAATCCACATATATACAACCTGTATCATAATTAATACTTTTTTAATAGTGTACAATAGTAGCATCTTTATGTAGATAACCCTATGAAAAAATATCTAAATAATCTAGGTGGACCTGCGTATCGATACTAGTAGTCAAAACTTAGGTGTATACTGTATAGCTATGATTTTTCTGACACACAAATCTGCGTATAAGCACCGAGTGTTTCGAGTCCAAAATGCAAACCAGGTTCTTCGCCTATAATATTCCACAAACCTTGGTTCCCGATATTACAGCTGGCAGTGTTTTGCACAGCATATTCCACAGACAAATTCCAATACAGGGGTTAACGACCTCACTAAGGAAAAGGTGGTTGCCCTTGGTTACCAGCAGCAAGCACACCTGGCATTTTTCTGGCAGCAGACAGAGAAAAATCTTGGAGTTGGCAGAACTAGGTCAACTGGAAATTTATATTCGCAAGTCTAGCCAAATAAGGGTTGTCGCAGATCCCTTGTGGTTGTGTTGTAGTTGGATTTGAACCAACCTCCTTTGTTTGAAAAAGGCCTTACCGAACAACGTCTGCTGCAGTTTTTGATGTGTCGTAGGTTAATCATATATGCGATGTTCTGGAAGCGTTTCCAAGTTCATTGGAGTTTGTCTGGAACAGACTTTGAGGATGACATCATGTTGTAACAATGTGACAAGGCTTACCGCATAGCCACAAGTCATGCCATGAGTTAATCTGTGCTAACTCCTTTTTAAACCTATGCTGATAATCTAAAAATCTGTTTCCAGCTTACTGGCCCAGTGAGAATCTCATTGCTCCTAATCCTAGACAAACAAAACTACTGTTGATGAAGTTGCAAAGGTTTTTAATTTTGTTTAAGATGTCAGAAAATTCCACATAATTTTCTCCTCCCACACTACTGTTTACTGTAAATGCAGAAATGTTCGTCATAGTTTTGTGTTTGCGGTTTTCGCGGTGGACACTTTACCGCGAACTTAAAACCACGGTGAACATTTTTCCATTATAGTATGTGACTACAGTCTACAGCACTACCGTGAACTTAAAACCATCGCGACTACTTCATTTTCCCGCTACCACGAACGGTTGAATCGCGTAGGAAGAGTGCCCGTGTAATTTTTCTGACTACTACTATATCTGCGCGATTCAACCTCTGCTTGGCGAGTACATACACAGTAATTGGTGTGACTTTACCAGCGTGCAAAATACCCACTTGCACACTTGCACATTGCAACCACTTTTTGCTTGGTGCAACCTACTTCTAAACTCAGGTTGCACAGGGTGCAACTTAGATTTTGACCCTCAGAACTTGATTTTGTTCTCAATTTACTTGGAAGCAGCTCCATTTCATATCAGCCAAAAATGTATGTATTGTACTTTTTTCCCCAAAAATTTGTGAATTGTAGGTGGTGCAACTTGAAATTCCGCTGTGCAACCTAGTTTTTGCCCCAGGTTGCACTGATAAAAGCAAGACTTCAAAGGGATGGCAATATCCAATTCTACATATACAGTCGTCTATAAGTGACCTCTACATAAAACTTGCACACAGTCCTAAAATCCTTTACTGTTTATCTGTTTTTCTCCCCCTCTGATAGACCCTCCTCAAACAAAGCTCTAGTTAATAGACATGTGTGCTCTGTCCTGGATTGTTTGAACGGGTGTTTGCACAGTGTCTATAATCAGATTTACGATCAATCACGGCCAGTCAATTAACTAGGATGCTATAACGGCTTTCTCAATGATCTTGAGAATGTGGCACTTGAATCCTATCCCCACAGTCTGTTGCCCTGAAACTGAACTCAAAGTGCAAGAAACTCAGAACCTCCAGAGTCCAGGTAGAAAAGGAACACACAGAGACTCAGAGAGTGTAGAGTAGAGTGCAGTTCTCCTGTATGCTGAATTTACTGTTAATTCATTTACCTCTGCAGTTTTTTTCCCCACCATATTGAAAGAGGGGAAAAAAAGGAGATTTTTGTGGTGGTTAAACTTCAAATTCAAACAAATCTAGTGCAACGGAAATACATAATTTGGAAATGCATATTCGTTGGGCCATGAATTCAAGGTAGACATGTCTTTATATGGCCTCCTTTGCTCAGTATTGACCATGGTAAATCCTATTTGGTATCACTTCTACTGTTAGCCCTGCAGCTTTGGCTATAGCTAAACAGTCCTAGAATGACAGTAGAGACTGTCACTGGTAGGTCATTGTGAAACAAAACCAAGTTTAAACTTTTCCAGTATTCCTAAAAACAACAACCGACCTAACACACTTTTGCTGTTATCATAGAGATGAGATGTTATCATGACAACTGCTGAGCTGCTAATAAGAATCAGGTCATGTCTGATGCATATACATGTAAGGATGGCATCAAATAATGTAGATCTGTTGTTCTTGTCTGATTCATAGGAAGCTCTTGAAAAGAAGATGGGAAGGAAAATCTAAAAGTTTCTCCTTCTGTGATTCTAACTAACGAAGATTAATGTAAATGCTTCATCTGACAATGATTCCATAAATGATTTGAACAAAGCCTTTCTTTTTAAGCTTTTTCCTGCCCTAAACCCCTGTCTTACCATGGTAACTAGAATTTAAGCCAGGACTTGCAGAGAATCTGTTCATCTTAGATACTAAAGTACCCGCTAGGCTGGCAAACTGTCCCAGCATGACAAAATGTTGTTGTTGTTGTCCTTGTTTATTAACGTGTATTGTTTTGCTAGACGTGGTCTCTTGGTGCTGAATAACACATGGTTCATTATCTAGTCTATTGTCTCTCAAGGTATTAAGCTCCTGGTGCCTCGTGCTTGGAAGTTGCTGGATGTGTTTTAAGGAGTGTGTCTCTTCTTCTTCTTTCGTTTTGAGGTTACCAACTTCAACTTTCTGAAGACCTTTGTAGCCCATAAACTCATTTTTCACTTGAGCAAAGTGAGGAGTCGTGTAAAGTGCCTTTCCCAAGGGCACAAGTTCGGTGACGCAGCATGTCAAATTTGTCCATACTCTCAATGTACTGGGAGAAGGCCATGTACATCTGTTTGTTGATCCTCTGAAATTATCTCCAGCTAATGTGGTGATATTAGTGTCTCTACTGACAAAATCCCCAGAGTGCTTATCTAAGGTTCTCTCCAAGACCTGGATTCTCACATCTCTGCCGGCCCTGTCTAAAAAGTCTGGTGCCCAGGGTACCCCTGTCTGTACAGGGCACTTAGCTTACCGCCCCAGACGGACCCCAATCTGGGACATCTGTGTCTCCCCGGTACCGTTATCACTCCATGCTAGACCGTTAGAAAAACCCTCACGAAGAGTACCAAGAACTCACTCTGACTCAAACCTGACTCTGATCCAGACTCACTATAAATACCGCTGGAGGCTTGCGGAACTTTGATCTGGGAAAAACCGCAAACCGCTCCCGGAAAACAAAAACTCAGCCAAGCGAAACGAAAAAGTTTTCTCCCCTTCCGCGGAAGATGTGCCAAGCTGACAAAATCATAGCGGTTGACCTGGTCGATATACTAGAGCCATGCGGCTGTAAGCTAAGCTGTGTTTGACATTGCACACCTAGATGACCAGAGACAAAACAGATCAACAATAGAGTAGTGTTTGGTAAACAATGGGAAAGAAATTTGCAGACGACGGAACTTACCAGAGCGCCAGTCGGCTTTTCGGGTAGTCCTGTCGCTCCAGGTACCCCAGAGTATAAGGCAGGGAATGCGCCTTATTCCTAGCCAGGATTGCAACAAAAATTGTCGGCCATTGCATCCTTTCGGGATCCAACGATTCTAGCTGTTCAAAGCTTCCCGAAAGTGTCCAGAATATCGGTGTCAGCAGCAAAATCAAACTAAATCTTAGCAGTGAAACGTGTACAATCCCCGAAAACGCCGCCATCTTTTTAGACTCTGCCACTATCTTTCTCGGGGTGTCCTGACCTCTATTTATATCTGAGTTCCATCTGCGTATATACTTTACTGAAGATCAATTTTAAACTAGAAATAATAAATGTATACAGAAAAGGAGCTGAAAATTAGAATTTCATGCTCATTAGATAATATTGAAAATTTAACATTTACCCCGAATATCTGAATAGAATATTCAGGCGCCGTCCGAGAAATGCATTGTGGGATTATATGACGTCTTCGAAATTTGTATTATCATAATTTATGCATCCTTCATTGGGACGCCATCTTGGTTCGCCAACGTAGAGAAAAGACTGAAAGAAAATCCAGTGCCATCCTTGGATAATTCGACGGTATCCGCCGTAAATTGTCTCTCAGACATAAACCCAGAAGAACGGGCCGAGGTAAGGCTGAAGATTTTGTGACATTTTGAAGTATTTTTTTGTCAAAGAACCTGTTATTTGACAGACATCGTTCTCGACACAAAGCCGTCAGATTTTCGGCCTTGGGTGGAGAACCGATCGTAAAGATTGATTGTTTAGGTCAAACTATTGGATATGTATGCTTTTAGAGGACATTTGTTGACTTAGAAGGACGTAACAAGTCGGTTGTGTAACGTCTGGTTGTTCTGCGGAACTTGAAGGAAACGTTCTTTCGACAGGAAGCAACTGTGCCCGATGAGGTCACTTGATCAATCGTCCTGATCGGCTTCAAGTTAATGAGCCAGAAGTGAACCTGTTGTGGTCTTTAGATTTTCTCGCCCAAAACTTTTTCCATAAAGCACATAACTTGTCTGTCACTAAGAGCTCTTGTTGTCATTTCAGAAAACCAGATGACGCATTTGATAAAAATATACAGTATCAATATTATGAGGCGACGGACGCGTCGAATTTCTCGGGTACAAAAATATTTTCCTTGAGGCTTGACTACGTGCGAGACGCTTTGCTGACAGACGGGGAAAAAAAGTACTATTAAGTGATGTTTCTTCAATCCTGGCTGCATAATTTGTCGAAAAAAGATTTGAACACAAAATTAATTTACCAAATCATTTGCTCATGGCAAATTATTGTGTAAATTCTTTAAGGGCGGGTGTGTTGTTTCAAGTCAACTAGTGTACAATTTGGCACGACATATTATGTGTACATTTCCTTGAGTGATTCTAGATTAAATGATTGGATAAACTGTTTATCATAAACATATCTTGTTGATCACAAGCTACATGGCTTCATGTCATCACAAATCGATAGACTAGTTTTTTTTTACAGCAGATGTTTAAAAGGTATGTTTAAGAGCCCTACACATTGGAGCATCTCTCTTTCAAAGATGACAATAAATTATAATAAGTGTTGCTTTGTAGAGATTCATATGGGCTTTAGAATGACCACAGCTGACTCATAATTTAGATATTTATAATATTATGAGGAACACTAGCCAGCCATTGTGTGCAAACCCAACACTTCAGCTAAAATCACAATGATTTATCATTATGATTTTTAGTGATTGGCCCACACAATAATACACATGTTTATGTCAGTTTGATCATAATACAAGTTGTTGCATTTATAGTTGAGTTTGAGTTTATATTTTAATCTCGTAGTTCCCCAGTTGAAAGAAAATCACATATACAGAGGGCCAATCAGTAATGTGGTCCATTGGGAGGGATCTACATTATTTATCTATTGTATACCCCAATTACTCTACTCCCTCATAAATAGACAAAGGTCTGTTACCAGGCTTTGTTCTATATATGAAGTTGGCAGGTCTATTATGGCAAGGAAATGGTCTGCCCCTGCCTGCCACAATACATGTACATAAGACACACACTATACATTTGTAAACACTACAGGGACTAAATTGTTGGAATTTTACTCTGCGACAGCCTTCATGTCAGCAGTGTATGGAAAAATTAACGAATTTCTAGTAAATTTTGTATTGAAAGTGCAACAGCTAGAATAAATGATTTATGTTTGGACAGACATTTTGGGTATGCATTAGACTTGCTATACATATGTGTTCAGTAATTTGCTATACATTGTCTCCATTACAATTGTTATGCAAGAAAGTTGGAATTGCAGGTCGACATTGACGTTAGAATTTATCACATCTGATAGTGGAGAATGCTTGTTTTTTTTTATCTTAATTTTTTGCTCTGATATTTTGGTTGTTTGTTTTTTCAAACAAGGGAACAGGGGCAATGCCCCCTCTTGCACTGACCATTCACCCTGTACCCTGGGGAGCAGATCCTCTGGCAAGCATAAAATTCTGATTGACCAGGGAGCACATGTGGCCACAGCCGTTAACTGTGACTTGTCTGATAATAATTTTGGCCCCTAAGAATGCTTCATTTTAACCTAGAATTATTTTAAAAAACTCCATACACTTGTAGGGATAACCCTATCTCCCCAACTCTGTGGCTCTGGTCAATTGTAGTGCTCCCCCTTTTTTCTAGAAAAGGCCCTGTTTTGGTATTTCAATTGTTCATATTTCTCATGCCATCTTTTGTTTACACCTTATTGAGAAGTAGACATGTGCATCTTCAATCAATGGTCGGTGTTATGAAAGTAAAATGGTGATTATTGAATATCATTCTCAAATCATGTTTGTCTATTGTCCCCTAGTTGCTTGGCTTATTTCTTCATAGCATAAGGTTTCTTTATATAGAAAGGGCCTTGCTTTATCAAGACCTTATTACTATTAGCTCCATTTCTGCTTTCAGTGGTGTTTAACCACTACTAGTGGTTGATACATGGTTGACTTGCAACTTCTGTTAATATGTATTGTCCATTCAACCTAGTCTGGGTTGAATGGACAATACATATTAACAGAAGTTGCAAGTCAACCATGTATCTTTGGGGTCTTTCTAACCATAAGTGAATGTGCAAAATGGCTATTCCTCTCTATTCTCTGCTTTTTTTACTCTTCCCTTCTTGGGATTACATGAAGTCAATTTTCAATGCTTCTTTCACTTTCATGTTGACGAATCACCCCCGCCCCGTGTTCACTTTCTCGAAAATTACTGTAAGTTCACTCTTAAATTGCTTGAAATGGCTGTGACCCTGCGATGTCATCAGAAAATGGTACATGCTTACTGATCTGTGTACTTAAAATCAGGGTTATTCCCAGACTTTGGAATAATGGTTTTGCACCACTAAACTACCATATCAGCTCTGCCTATATTGCTTTTTAAGTCTAGAATGTTTCTTCTCTAGTATCATAATTTTTACATAGGGTACTAAAGCACCCTCATACAGTGCTGTCCCACTCAAGATTTCTGGGAAGAAGCCCAAGGGGACATTATTCTAGTTTTGTGAAATATAACTAAGAAATTAATATGGCACTTGTAAAAACTAAGGAAAGGAGAAGATAGCAGTTTTTAGAAGAAGGATGACACTTAGCTTTCTAAGCTGTAATACATGTTTGAGATAGTCACAGCCATTTTGTCTGACCAAGGATACTTGGTACATGTTATGTTATGGAAAAATTCAAAATTTTCCAGTACAGTGGGCCTAGTTCCAAGTTCTTGTTAGGTGCCAATTTTGTTTGACCTTTGCATAGATAAAAGCACCCAACCCTTCTAACTGCTGTTTGAAATTGATGCAGTGTCCTTCCCTCACTGCTGATAAAACAATATTTTATGAGATGATACTGCTTTTAACTAGCCTGGGTACCTCGCTCCTCTGCTCACTTCTACTATCCGTCTGGGGACCAGCACATTCACACCGTTTGGTGGTAACGTTAGTTCATGAGCGAATTAAGGAATGGGTTCTAGAGCGCTCATTCGATGACAACGGGCCCTCCCGCAAGCTGACAGATGCGTTTCGTCTGTTGGAACGCCTGTTCAAACGAGTGCTTGAACTCATTTCTTAATTCGCTCATTTGTAGGGACGAATCAGCGCCCTTGTCTAAAATTTGGACAATTCCAGGTGTTATGTGGCTGAACAGCAGAGGAGCGACAATATATAGTGTATAAGGAATGTCAGTGAGAAGCAACTGTATATATTGCATAATAAACGTCAGAGCAAACTACTGTAAATGCATTGAAGTACGCAGGGATTTACTTTCGCGGTATCGGGAAAATGGAGTGTACGCTGTGTTTTTTTTTAGTTCGCGGTAGCGCCATGAACTGGTCTTGAAAATTAAAATTGTTTGCAATGAAGTGGCCACCACAAAAATTGTAAACAAAAAACCACCGTGAACATTTCTGCATTTACAGTACTTTTTGAATGGTACCCAGGCAAGCTTTTAACACACAAAGTAACAAGTCTGTTTCTGTGGTTGCAGAAAGAGGCACGTTCATAGGGTGCCGTTAGTGCAGCCACTCGATGACCTTCATTCAGGATGTCCGAGCGCTCGGGGAACACCGCCAAGGGGAAGGATACTGGAAAGAAGTACTCCCAACTCAACCTATACAACACTTATAAGGGCAAGAGTGTAGAGCAACAGAAGACAACAAGTGGGTCTCTTTTTTTTTCCTGGTGGAATCTTGCTGAAAAAGAAACACATTCTGGCATTTCAGCTTGCAGTTAACTGCAATATTCACCTAAGTTCAGTGTTATGACTACAATCAAGCTTGTAAAAGTGACCACTTTTACGTAAGGACCACTTGGCCACTTATGTGACCATCTGTCTACATAGATGGTAGACCAGATTTTATTGGTCCTTAGATACAGAGTGCCATTCTCAGACAGTTATGAATATGCTCTAGATCATGTTCATTAACTGTTCATTACATTGTCTGTTTTCGGCTCTTCACTTTCATAAATACATGTTTATCACACTCCTATCAAAGTGACAGATGCAGTAAAACAACTTACCTTCACTAAGCAGTAGCAGGGCTTGAAATTCATTTTTGGGATTAGGTGCACTGGTGCACCCAGCTTAAAAAGTTAGGTGCACCAGAAAATGTTTGGGTGCACCACTTAAATTTAAGTAGAATGTAAAAAAAAACTAATAACAAAACTTAGTTACAAGCTATCAAATTATTAAACAAGTAACATTTTTATTATCTTTCTAACACTTAGATGTCAAGAATATGATGTATAGCTTTCATGAATTAATAAAGGTGCAAACAAATACTCGATATCTTTCCATACATAAACCTAACAAAATATTTGGGTGCACCCACTGAAAAAAATTGGGTGCACAGTTCTAATTTTGGGTGCACCTGGGTGCACATGCACCCAGTATTTCGAGCCCTGAGTAGTCACTAATAGGTTCTCTTTTTTTCCAGCAATCAAACATGGCTTACAGAGTCTTGGCAAGGTGGGCACCGCTCGTCGGATGCCCCCACCGGCAAACCTTCCTAGTTTGAAAAGCGAAAACAGTGGAAACGACCCGAACGTCAACCTCGTGCCAGCAGGAGGGTCAGGATGGGGTGCTTCAAAGGACAAGGACAGGTCAGAGTTTGTCTAAGTAGAACCACATTTTTACCCTCATGTATGAAGCTTAGCATGAATGCTCATCTGTGTTGGTATGGTCCATATTGAAATTCAAGGTGAGCAAAATTCTTGTGTTGATTGACAGTTGTATGTAGGTGTCAGTTTGTGAGTCCTGAAAGCAGCAGAGTGGCTGCTAGGCACCATGGGAACTCTGACAGGAAGTTAGGTCTAAGGTCCCACATTAAGTTATATCATTTCCTGTCTTTTTAATTTTCTACTCTATCCTTGTCTGAGGCCATTGGGAAAATGTAGTAGACAAACATGACAATGAACTTTTTGAAAAATTGAAAAATATTTTGAAGGGATCTTCAATTTCATGCTGTATATGTCACCAGAAATTATGTAGATTTAGTAAAACTTTGTTGCTTCAATAGATTCTAATATGTTGGTGTTTTGTTCGGTCAGCAGTACTACTTCTTCAGCAGCCAATCAGCAGCCGGAACAGCAGCCGCCGCAGGCTTCACAGCCGTCGGCAACCTCACAGGGACAAACTTCCACAGCACAGAAGGTAGCTGCCCCCCTCCCGCACAGTTTTAGGGTTCTGATAACTGTTATGATCAGTTAAGCATTCAGGCCTGGATACCCAAAATGCTTAAGATGCATGGAGAGATAGAGATGCTATATGGAGTATTTCCTCTTTAGATTGTAGCATAACATTTGCATATCTCTGGTAATGGAGTTGCATACTCAGTTCGACATACAAATGATTCTCAAACACATTGGAGTCTGATACTGTAAATGCAGAAACTTTTTTTTTTCGCAGTGGTTTACTGTTCAAGGTTTTCGCAGTGGCCGCTTCACGGCAAATTAAAATCCACCGTGAACATTTTTCCATGGCAGTTACTACAGTGCATGGGAGAGACTACAGTGCATGGTGCTACCATGAACTTAAACCACTGAGAAAAGTCCCTTTTCCCGCTACCACAAAATTAAATCCCCACGAACTTAGATGCATTTACAGTACTTCTGTTTTTAATCTTATTTTCTTGTTTTTCAGACATGGAAACAGGCAGGTGCAAAACCACCAGAGAAGAAAGGAGGTAAGTTATCATTGTTATGAAAATGTTCATGCAAAATTGATCTTTTTTTCGCCTAAAATGACTTTGGTACAAGCAAATGATGCTATGTTGTTTTGACGTCAACCCCTCCTGTGTTGTAGGTGCTTTTCCGCAGAATTCCCAGTACTTCAACAAAGAATTCCCAACCTTGGGGAAAGAAGAAGAAGAAAACAAACCTGCCAAGGAGCAGCAATATGGCCCTGGACCAAGCCTCCGCCCGCAAAGTTAGTATTTTTCACATTTGCCTAGTGCTGATAAAAAAGTGTATATTATATCATAGCCATTTAGTATGTCTGAGGTTTTTCTTGTGTTTTGAAATTGCATTGAAATAATTTGATACTTATTGGTAGGATCATGAACTAGAGACATAGAGCCGCAGTAAAAATTTAGTATTTACAGTATAGCAGAAGCCGAGTGATTGCACACCCCATTTGCCAGCATATTTCGTGCAGTTATCTGGGTGGTGCAACAAAGCAAAGTTATCCAACTGCACCGCACAACACACAGGATTTTGGGATTCTCTGCAATTTTCAGAAGTGTGCGGTAATCTGTTGTGCAATTAACTGGCTTCTACTGTGATTCATTTACTGATAACCACCACTCGTGTAAATATAGTCGTACGGCAAGGTTAGTGTGTTTTTATTGTTTCCTGGTTCTGATTTTGTTTATTGTTTATGATTCCAGACGAGGGCAGTTGGAGAGCAGGAGGTGGTTCAAACCAGAAAGAACAGCAGCCGAAATCCGATCAGGACCAAGGAAATGGTACACCATCCTCCCCTGGCCCAGGTGGCGGTGGAGGGGCCGCCCCGGCCGGGGGCCCCCCTGCCCCTGGCCGCCCGGGCATGGGGATGAACGGTGTACCTCCAGGGGGACCCCCTGGACCTGGAATGCCACCTTATCCCCAGTATAGAGCAATGCCACCTTATGTAAGTATGAACCATCAATAAGCTAGTCTTCATGTTTTGAAAGGCAGGGTTGGACAAGTTTTCCATCTGTTGTCCTTTTGGGCAAGTACATAAAAAGTATACTTATGCAAACTTCACTCGCCCAAAATTTAAAACACAGCTATAGATTCTTTTTTATAATTGGCACTATTTTTTGTGTTGACCAATGCTTGATCCCATGATTGCAAAAAGTAAGAAGAGTATCAAAGTCTGACTTATAAGAAGAATCTTACTTGCCGGATCGGACAAGTAGGGTAGGACATGCACTTGCCCGATCTGCACTCTCACTTGGCCGGGACAATCAGGCTAGTGGACTTGACCAACCTTTTCCTATTGCAATGAAGTTAATAGAATGTCAACCTTATGATTTAGTACAATACCAGATACAAAGGGCTATACACATTAAAGTGTCTTATCTGGTTGGCATGTGAGCTATTTGAATAGTAAAAAGTGTCTGCTTTAGCTAAGCTTTTCTGAAATATTTTGAGTACAGATTTCTGAGGTTCACATATCCATTTTCCCTAAGTGTTTTGTATGCTTTTTTACAGATGTATGGTCGTTTTCCGCCTGGAGGTTTTCCTCCTAATTTTCCTGGCATGCAAGGAGCCCCCAGGTACCCATATCCCTTCCCTGATGCCCGCTACGGACCACAGGCCCCCGGCCGCGGGCCCCCGCAGCACTCTGGCCGCCCACCGGCAGAGGGTGAGGACGGTTACTCGCGACCGTCGGTGGTCCCGGACTTGAACCAGCCTCTGGACAATGACGATGACGGTGGCTGGGCAGGGGCACAGGAGGAAGTGGACTACAGTGCAAAACTTGTCTTTTCTGATGATGAAGATGCAGAAGCTGGCTCTTCATCCCACAAAAAGTCCTCCAAAGAAGGCTGGTAAGTATCTGTTTAACATTATTTTGTGTATCGGTGCTCAAAATACTTTGTCAACCTGAGTCAATAGCCAAGTTGTGCCAACATTTCAGGTTGCCCCACTTCCAAGTTATTACTATCTTCAAATCAGCTACTTATCCATAATCTTTTCTTCCGTATATATATATATATATATATATATATATATATATATATATATACATATACGTGCATTTTATCTCATCAAGAAATTGATACACGCTTTATGTATATATATACATATACGTGCATTTTATCTCATCAAGAAATTGATACACGCTTATGCATGTACGTGGGGAAAAGCGGTGTTCCAACTGAAAAATTTCTGGTTGTGCCCTGGGTTTAAAATTAAGTTGTGCCAAGCAAAATGTGGTTGCATTTGCAAGAAGGTATTTCGAGCACTGTGTGAATGAGATAACTTCATGTTTACTTTCTTCTTTAAAGATATTACTATTGCCACATGATTGATGTGGTTTTTTTCATGTTTTTTTGCCCATAGGGATGACAGATCCCAGGATGACAGGCCTAGAGAGCGGTCCCGAGAAGACAGAGGACAGGACAGGAGAAAGGACTCCGAGAGCTCTGACAGAAGTGGAAAGGTACATACAAATCAAGGCACAGAAAAACTGTACCTCTGCTACACTATTTATTCCAACTTCCCTTTGTTTTTTACTTCATTGTAGAAAGATGTTGAAAGTAGTGATGCTTGTTCTACATATGGAGTAAAGACCATTTTGTGAAAGAATTGTTCCAATGAGATTGATGTACAGTGCTTTGTGTTTGACCCACAGGACTTAGAAAGGCCTGGTCCACCAAAGGAAGCATGGGCGCAGCAGCAGATGTCTGGCAGGGGACCTCCTCCCCCTGCTGGCCGCATGCCTGCTGGTATGGACCCTCAGGTAAGCGCAACTACATGTATCCTCATCTTTCATGTAGATGTAACAGTGTGGTTTAAGCACCACAAACCGACCATGCCAAATGGCTTTGAGCCTTGGCATAATTGTTTGCGTGCTGGGTTTGTGGTCTGGGGCCTTGGATAGGCGCAGGTTTGAAGTCCGGGAGTCAGGATATTGTTTCTTTCTGTTTCTGCTCCCTATTGCATTGGTTCCATGCCGACACTGCAAGTAACAGGCTAGAAGATGTGCCACGCAGGGATATCGAACTCAGATTCAAGGACAAATCTTGTAAAGAAAAGGGGGAGCAGTGTGACAGTGGGGTTCAAGCACCGCAAACTGACCATGGTACCATACCAAACAACTTCGAGCCTTTTGGCGTAATCGGTTGCATGCTGGGTTTGTGGTCTGGTGGCCCAGGATTGGCGTAGGTTCGAATCCCGGGAATCAGGATGTTGTTTCTTTCTGTTTCCACTCCTTAGTGGGCATGTTTCCATCAGGAAGTGGTGAAGGTTCTGGAGAAAATGTTTATTTCTATGTATTGTTGCAGACGTGGAGCCGAATGCAAGCCCAGTGGGATCACCGTGGACCTCCGCCTGGCTACTATCCCTACCCCTTCCATGGACAGTACAGAATGCCCCCGCCAGGGCCCCCTCGGGAAGGCATGGTGCCCCCTGCCGAGGGGATGGCAACACAACCCCCCAGGGAGGGGGTGCCTGGGCCCCAACCAGGCCAGCAAAGAGTGAGTATTCTCAAATACCACCCACGCATGCACAACTTGTTTCAGTAAGAATTTGTCTAGGAGCTGGACATCCAAACCGGTAGCATTTTTAGTCTCTTAGTTGTAGGAAATGTTAACAGAATTACAACATTTTGATAGACTTTTCAGGGTACCAAAGTAATGGTAGTGGCCCCAGCATTCACTGCAATACACATTTCACAATGCACATCGCAGATGGGTCATTTTGAGCAACACGCATATAGACTTGTCGTTTTGCTTCAACAGTGCTGCAACTGGTACACTTTGATCAATAAATTTTTGATTCTTGAATTGGCTAGATTTGAGTAGTCTGTGTGACAAACTCTGCTGTCCTGGGCTGTAACTCCCCCCTCCCCGCTTATGTTGGGCAGGCTGCTATAAGCAAGATTTAGTCAGGCTAAGTAGTCTGGTAGTGGTAATACCCCCCTCACATTAGGCGCGATTCGATCGGACGACGAGTCTGCGAGCTCTAATTTACGAGGAGGCATGACCCTGATGCCTATGAAGAAATGGCAGAGTTCCCCCCTTCCCGTCAGGGTCATGTCTCCTCGTAATTTAGAGCTCGCAGACTTGTCGTCCGATCTAATCGCGCCTAATGTGAGTGGGGCATAATGTAGACAATAATAGAGGTCTGAAAAAATGCTGACAATTTTGTACCTTTCCCTCCCAGCCACCATACCCCACTCAGCGCTTCCCGCAAGGTGTTCCCCCTGCTCAACAGCAGCTTGAGAAGGATGTGGAGGAAGTTGGGCGCAAGGCTCGCCACAACAAACCCGTGTCTGACGAAGTTGCCGCCGCCATCGAGCGAGCTCGCAAGCGACGCGAGGAGGAGGAAAAACGGGAAGAAGCCGAACGCAAGAGAGCTTGTGCAGAAAAACTGAAAAAGCTTGAAGCAAAGATGGGCTTGAAGGAAGAAAAGGAGGGCCAACAGAAAGAGGGGACGGAGGTAGAGGAAGTTACTGATGAGAATAAAGAGAACATTGTGAACACAGCATCAGTTTCTCCATCTCCCAAACCACCTGCGGAGCCCGCAAAGCCGGAACCTTTTCATGCTGGACCGGAGACGATCGTGAAACGGCCACGGACGGAAAGCGAGAGCAGCCGCGACAGTGGCAAAGGACGGGAGAACTTCATTCCTCCCAGTGAGTTAGACATTCTTCTTGTGTGACGTACAGTAAATTCATTTATTTTGCAGGACTCAGTAGGAGTGGAAAAGAGGTTTTGGCATTGTTTATATCCCTGCTGGAAACAATACCATAGCACTAAAACATATCCGAATTTTCATGATTTCGAATTGGAGAGGTACAGCCAAAAATATAAAAATAGCACCACTTCAAATATTTCAAGATTTATACGCCCTGAAAGCAGTTACTCAAGCAAATGGGTATGTTTTCGGAAGCAGTCATGTTTCAAACAATATTCATTGTTTTTCGTCAGTGACACTGGAGAAATCCTGTTATAAAGAGTTTTTGTATCCTAGCTGTGAATTGGTTTGCAAGAGATCTAGTTGAAGAATTATTTCTTTAGTGTCACTGATGAAAAACAAAGGATGTTGTTTGAAACGTCAGACCGTTTCTATCCAGTTGCTTGAATAACTGCTTTTTGGCATATCTTGGATGGCTAATCTTCATCGACGTTTCAAGAAGTACAGTATTTTGACTTCTGCAATGTGTAGTTATCCTTGATGAGCAAAGAAGTACAAACATGTCAATTTGAGCTTTTATTGTCTGTTGTGCCAGGTGGACAGCAGACCTTTGCAGAGCGTGGACCAGGTGGGCAGCATCCCAGCTACTCTCGACAGTTCCAGAGGAACCTGCCACCTCGCTTCATGAAGCAGTACTTACAGCAGCAGCAACACCATCAACATCAGCACCAGCAGCAACAACAACAACAACAACAACAACAGTCCTCCCAGCCTGCCCAGCAGGAGAGCAGACCTCAGCCACAAGCTGCTGCCCCTGGAGGTACTTGGGATTTTCAATACACCTTTTTCATTCAATGGACATGACAGAACAAAAAGGTCAAAAAGTCAATGAGGCAAACTAACAACAGTTATTTATCGAATAAGCTCACATGTAGTTTTGCTCTATTTTCTGAATATAAGATCAAATGATAAGTAATGTTGTGCACAGGTAGATGTAGCAATTTGAAGTAATGTAAAGATGCAAAATAAAAACATAATAATGTAAATATTTGATGGACATGCAGCTATTCACTCTCTGTTCTTGCTAGGTGCAATGATATCATTGGTTGAAATCCTAATTATGATTGACATCGGCTTCATTTTCAAGAACTTTGTCTTTTTATAAGTGGCCCTTTTTGACAATGACGATTCTGCTTTCTTTTTATACAAGTGCCCCCTCATCACACCATGGGGCCAGCTCCAGGGATGCCGTTTGACCCACGGATGGACCCACGCGATCCCCGGTTGTGGGGACCGCCCCACCATCCGCACATGGGCATGCCTCCACAGTGGGACCCGCGTATGCAACAGAGAATGCAAGTCATGGAGGGCCAACATGTCATGGCACCAATACCTCCGCAAGGTTGGTTCTTTTAAAGTTTGCTATGCAAGTGCCAAATTAAACGTTTGCATATGTTTTACTGGTTCCCTTTCTGTGGTATATTCTGTATGATGGATGTGTAGTTTTAGTTACTGATTGTCAATGTTTTTCTTTCCAGTTATACCACAAAAGAGGATCATGCGACGGGACCGCACAGACAGCATGGGTTCCGGATCGGACAGTCACGACGGCGACCGTCGCACTCCGGAACAACGAGGGCCGACTCCCAACCAACACGAGAGGGACGGCAGAGGACCTCCTCTCCCGCAGGTCAGCGAGAGGCCACAGCAAGAGGAGCCCAAGAGGTCCACGGTACAGCAGGACCCGTTTGAGGAGTCTGAACGTTCTGAGGAACTGAAGCGAACTGATAAAAGAGACCACAAGCGAGACGACTGGAGGTCACATCATGAGCAGCCATCTGCAGACACTCAACAGAATGAAGACTCTCAAAGGAACGAGAGAAGAGCTCTCAAGAGGTCGGCCTCAGCTCTGTCCAATACGTCCAGCCAGTCAGACGAACTTAAGCACAAAAATGAGCCTCCAAAGATGCCTCTTCCTGATACTGCTAAACCTACAGGGGAAGAAGGGATGAAAGACCACCAAGCTAAGAGCAGGGATTCATCCCGCGAAAGCTCTGGTTATAGGCAGCGGCAAGAATACGAGAGACCCAGGGCCTACCGTGACAGGGACAGGTCTGGGCGCCCCAAGCCTGAGCTTCGAGACAGAAGACTCGCAGATCGGGACAAGAAGGACAGTAAACCTGACAGTTCCAGATCCGGCCCCAAGGATTCTGGCAAAGACCGCAAGCAGAAGGACACCTCTGAGAAATCTGCCGAGCCAAGTGCCAAGCCCGTGTCAGCCTGGGAGAACAGAAGCAGAACAGCAGAAGTGGTCAAGAAATCCACCACTGATGAAAGTAAGCCATCAAAGGAGCCAACAAAGGAAGACAACAAAGACAAAACGGAGTCCAAGGAGAACAAACTGCCCCCAAAACCTGACAGACCGACAGACAAACAGGAAAGAATTGAAGATAGACCTGTACAGAGAAGAGAGGACTCCCGGCAGGACTTCCATCAGGACAACAGGCCTCGGAGAAGAGATGACCGCCCAGAGCGTCTGCCCAACCAGCAGCGTAAAGATCGTTCTCGAGACAGACCGCCACGTGATAGGACGTCATCGCGTGGTAGAGGAACTAGAGGACCGAGCTACAGGGGCACGTATCCCGCAGTAAGGGGGAAAGGTCGCGGGCGCGGAGAATACAGAGGTGGACGAGGAGGACCCAGCAGGCCGTTCAACAGTCGAGAAAAATCTCTGGACGACAACGCTCCCAGCGGCAGCTCCGACAACGATGAAGCCCCTCAGCGCAGGAGAAAGCCTGACGAAGTGAGTGATGTTGATAGTGATGTCGAAAGTGCGGAGACCATCAGCGAATCCTCACACAGTGCCAAAGCCTCGCAAGAGGACCTGTCTAGGGATAAGGAAAAGGCAGACAAGGAGAAGTCCGAGAGGGAGGGAGGCAAACACCCAGACACAGTTAACAAAGGGTTTCCCAGAGACAGGGATGCCAACAGGCGAGGCAGGGATGATCGCGGTTTCCGAGCCCGTGGGGAGCCCACCAGAAGAGGGAGGGGCGGGAGTGCGCCAGTCCGCGGCTCTGGCCGAGGCATGCCTAGATTCGGCAGCAGAGGCAGGGGTGGCAGTGCTGCGCCTCCCAGAAATCATTACGAGGAGAGGGACGACAGAGAACACAAAAATTTTGACATGAACAAGAGGGAGGAGGGCGAAGGCAAAGATGACCACCGCCCTAATAATGATCGCCAAAGAAACAGCATGCAGCGTAAGTCTGACGGAAGAGGGCCTCCGCTCCGAGACAGGCCTGACAGGGAAAAGAGAAGGCGACCTCCCCGACCAGAAAGACCGCCTCGGTTCCAGCGCGGCCCTCGCCCAGACAACAGATACCGATCGAACGATAACCGTGGCCAGGGTACCGGCCGCCCCCCTCCCAGGGGCAGCGCTTCTGTCAACAGTCTACCCAATGCCGTGACCAGTAAGCCTCCTCTACAGAGGCAGAACTCCGCAGGACAAGTCGATGAGGTGGAGGAATGGGAGACTGCGTCGGAGAGCAGCGACTTCAACGATAGGAAAACCAAGGACACCAAGCCTGACTCAAAAGATGCCAAGCCCACGTCTGCACAGATGAAGAAAGAGCCCCAAGCCAAACGCACCTACTCCAGCCAGCGACCGGGGAACGAACGGCAGAATCGTCGCGGCGGTGACGGCCCGAATAGAAGGGACGGGGGACCCAACGGTCGCCCTGATAGGAGACCGCCTCGTGGCGATAACAAAGACTCAAACACAGGAGGCAATGGCCCTAACAGAAAGGGACTTCCATCCAAACCACCCGCAAGCAACAGGCGCATGGACAGTACCTCTGGATTGAGTGCAATAGATACCAAGAATGTCAGCACAGTCTACCGTGTCGATGAGATCATACCAACAGACCCAGTGGCCATCCAAGGAGCACTGCGAGACCTCCAGAATCGCAGCAAGAAGAAAGAAGTCAATGGGAAGACCAAACCACAGCAGGAGAAAGTGGACAAGCTGGCTGGGATTGATATCAACAATTATGCAAGTGAGTAGCTTTTATCCTTGATATCTTGGAGTTATCTATAACTGGAAGGCATCGGTATTTGTCTTCAGTGTAATGCCATTCTGATCTCTTCATTTCACTTTTTTAAAACTTTGATCCATTCAGTAGTGTCCAGCTAATCAGCACATGACTTCTACACTTTTTTATTGGTGTCTGCTGACTAGAGGTGGTACAGTGTAATGGCAAAACCGTTTTTCACTTTACAAGTCACGAAAAACCGGACATGAAAAATATCAGTGAACTGGACGTAACTTTGGACTGATTCGAAAATGAACAGATTATATAGAGAATCTTTTGTAGCAAAAAGGACCTTTGTTTTGAGTAACATTGCCCATTCACAAGTTTTCACAGATAATTAGGTCCAGGTTCAGGTCCAGACCTGGACCTTATCCTCTGGACCTGGGCTGTACCTGTTCCCTGCTATACTGCTGACACATCATTGCCTCCTCTACAGGTGTTGTGGTAATCGACGATGTCCCAGAAATGACAGACGAGGACCCGATAGCACTGATGAATGACGAGGGCTTCACAGAGGTCATGTCCAAGAAGAAACAGAAGGCCCTGGCAGACGAGGAGCGCCGGCGCAAGGAAGAGCAAATGCTCCGAGAGGTAAAACCACAGTATGCAATACAAGTTAGGCTTAGGAAAAAAATGTTGTGTTTCCTGTTTCCCTACCAACTCTTGAAAACCCTGCCAACCCTATACTTTCTTTGGGGTGGGCAGTGGAGTCACATAGCTTCCAGTTAGAATTTTTATTCAGCCTGCTTCCTATTGAAGTAAAAACACTTCTTGTCCTATGTAATGGAGGATAAATGTATCCATTATGCACAAAATTAAAGCTTGACATTGAAAGACAAGTGTCCTCATGCATTTCAGTTAACTTTGTTCAACTCTATTGTAATATGTATCACTATAGTTTGGGCCAACCTAAAAAAAAAATTAAAAGAAAAAAAGATAATCCCTACCTACCGACCCTATTTTTTTCTGGACTTGGAACAGGAAACACAACATTTTTCCTAGGCCTTAACATGCTTTCATGTAAAAGAATGCATTTGTCCAGATAGGTTCTGAGCCAATGATGTTGTTTCCTTCCTATTGGCTTTGCCAATTTGAGGACATCATAACTACCACCCTTTTCTGATGGCTCATTTTTTGCTGAATGCACTGCTTGTTTTTAGTAACAGTTTTTAAAACATCATGATTCTGTGGTTTTCAGTAAAGTGCAGAAATTATGCATGAGGACGTAAAAACAACGAATACACATCTTCTATTCCTCAGGCCCTTCAGAAGGCAAGGCAGAACAACATGCACGACAAGGGAGGGAAGAAGCTGCCACCTCGGTTTGCTAAGCAGATGAACAGCACGACCGCCACGACCAATGGACAACCGCCCCTGAAGATAGACACATGGGACGCCAGCCAAGCAGACAACATGACAAAGACTGAAGCACCTGCTGCAAATAATAAAAGTATGATACTTGAGATGGTTATGTTTATTGATACTCTTTGAATAGTTTCAACATTACTAAGTGAAGACTTTTTTCACATCTCTTGCTTTATTTCAATTGATGTTTCGGTCACCTTCCTCCGGGCAATTCTGTCTAGTTCACATTGCACTGCCGCATAGGTGTCACTGCTTACAGATAAGGTCCCAAATTCTGTGCAATGTGAACCAGTTCGAATTGCTGCAAGGAAGGTGACAGATGCCTGCTGATAACTACTGCAATTCTTGGTACCAAACTTTCACAGTCTGAGAAATCTAACTTGTTTTCAGAACTAAATGTTCACTGTGGCTGCAGGTGCTCGTTAAAAAAGCTGGCAATTTATTTGTTATCAGTAATGGTAAGTTCATGCTATAGAACTGTGAAAATAAAAGTACATTGAAAAAAAATCAGGAATCACAGTATCTAAGATGGAAGGCGCTTGGTCTTATCCTGTTGTTCTTAAAATGGTCATGATAAAGATAATAATGGTCTTCCTGTGTTGACAGTGTTTAATACTTCCTTTCCTTTTGTAGATGTGAGGCTGACTCCACCTCCGCCACCATCTGTGAATGCCTGGGACAAGCCCATCTCATCCATCAACGCTCAGTCCCCAATCCCACTCATCTCCAGCCAAACGCCCACAGTCACAACCAGTACACCGTCCACCACTCAGAACCTGCTGAACAAGGCTGTGGGCGCCGAGCGCACGCCCGACAAGAAGGCTAAGATGAACCAGCACGACAGCGGCGTGGATTTGAGCGTGGACTCGCGGGGCTCGTCCCTTTCCTCTTCCCAGCGAAGTTCACCCGAGAACGAGGAACACAAGGCCTCTCAGCTGGGGCTAGACCCAAGCCTGTTGAACCACATCGGGGAAACAGCAGTGGAGAAGGATGGAAAACACTCCAAAGGAGGTCAGGAAGGAAGTACTTCCTCAACACTGGAGCCTCCCAAGCCCCAGAGATCCATGCGTCAAGACAGGGTAAAGGACAGGTCCCTCTCCAACACCAGGTCCAAGTCCTTCGACACCACACGAAACCACAGCGCTGGTGATGGTGGCCCAGAGAGTGGTGCCAAAGGGAAGGAGGGCTTCCCCAAGAAGTCGTCTTCCTTCGATATGGATGATGCCACACAGGTACTGATGGTTCTGTGTAGTGGAGCTAGTCTATCTTTCTATCTGCTTTCCAAACTTCTTACGTCTGTAGTCGTCTACCACTGAAACAGTAAAACGCAGTTTGCACAGTTATCTATCAACAAAACGTGGTTCCAAAATTGAGAAAGAAAGGCTAAAGTATGGGTACCAAACTGCAGCTCTCTCTTCTCCCACTGCTGCATAGGTACCTCCAAGTGAAGGCTCTGTAAAAGCACCTGACCAGACCGAAGGTGCTGTTGATCAATTCAGACCAGACACTCCCAAGGTTTGTTTGCACCCTTTCTCTCCTAGTCTCTATCACGAACCTCTTCTTCTATCTGTTGATCTGAGTGTTGATGCATGCAGCATGTTCCTCTTTCAGGTGGTGTGTCAGTCATCCATTTCTGAAGACAGGATGTATTGTTATGTTGTTGGGGCAGGGTTCAAGCCAACGTCCTTCCTTCCGTCCTTTCCGAATTTTCCTGTTGGGGACAAACAAAAATTTTGCCCATTCTGTCCTCTATGATGGACAAAAGTCGTCATGAAAATATATTACAACTGATGCCATGAAGATTTTGCCCTTTCCGTCCTCTATGATGGACAAAAGTCGTCGTGAAAATATATTAAAACAGATGCCATTGAACCAAGCAAAGTCTACAAGGAAAATTTGCCCCCAAAATGCAGGAAATAGCTTTTTAGAGAGTCTAGATTTCAAAATTTTCCGGGGCGAACATGCTCCCGGACCCCACTAGGATCATTACACCTTCTGCACTCAACAGGATTTCCAGGCTGGCTAGAACACTGTGTTGGAGATAGAAGAATATCTTGTTGAAGCAGCATTGCTAAGAAATAGTCTTTACCCCCCAGGGTGGTGGTGATGGCGACGAGTTGGCGTCCAGCGTGGCATCAACTCTGGACATCAAGCCTGACGTGTCCCTCCTGAACACTGGGTCCCCCCGTCCCGTGGACAAGACCAAGGCTGGCCTCCCCCAGTCCATCCCCATCACCAAGGGTGTGACTGCGGGCATCCAGTCCCCAGTCTCTCCAGCGACCGCTGACCTGACCTTGAAAATGGAGCTCGGAAGGAAGGCTTGGGAGAACCTCCCGCCTGTTATGGAGCATAGTGTCCCTTCGCCGAGCTCTGTCACGCCGTCCAGCAACCAGCCCATGTCCTCCAGCCCCTCCATTGGGGCCTCCATAGGGACCACGGACACCAAGACCTACAGTACCTTCTCCACTGTAGCTGCCGAGGGTCCGGGGGTGGGGAACGTCAGCTCTGATGGAGGGAACACAGGTTCGTGTGAATTTCTAACAATATGAGATCAGATCACATCTTATTCCAAGTTATCAGTTTTAGGCATGATACTCAACAACAAGACACTACAACCTTAACTTGAGAGTTCATCTGTGTTGGTAGAAGTCATTCTTGAACTAGTTTAACTGTAACACAAGAATTGGACTCACCCAAATTTTTGACTGAACAGCACCAGTCAAGGAATGAACAATCCACTGCTGCCGTGAGGTCACGTTATGCAGATAGAACACGTGACTCAGTGAGCAGTGGATCATAGGTTGCAGGCAGTCAATGCCACCCACCATCTCTGTTCAGGGATGGTTGTAAAGCTCTGATGTAGATGCTTCTTTAATCCCTCGAGCAAAAAAGTTTGTTTCTATCTCCAAGATTTTCACTTTGTCCAGTGAGATCAAATGACCTAGTGGTTCTATATGTATTTGTTTAAGACACTCTAATGTTACGTTTGCAAGCACTTCTGGAGAGATAATATTATTGATGATTTCCCCACAGGATCCATGTCTCCTATTGTGTCCATGCCGGTGGCATCAGCTGTGACCACCAGCTCGATCCAGCAGCCCTCCATGAAGCCCAGCAATGACCAGCCCAATGTGGCTAAAGTCAAGCCTCAGCAGTTACAGATAACATCTATGACCTCAGGTAGGTAATGTGTAACCAAGTCAGGGCTCGAAATACACTTTTCAGTCAACTTGCACCTGTGCAAATTAAGCCAAAGGTAACTTGCACCAAAGGAAACTTACTTGCACAACCCAAAATAGTGAACTGTTAACCCCTTATCTCCTCTTCTGAAAATTTGCAAATGTACGTGAGTAAATGGGGATACATACCGGTAAAGACCACATGTTTGGATATTTGTTTTTCCGTAGCGTATTTTATTTTTGGTTTGAAATTGTACAAACTGTTTCATAAAAACTGTGAATTTAGGCTCAATTAAAGACAATTCAATGTCTACAACTCGATAAGATCCATAGATTTCTTCTGGACTCATCCAGTGACATCCATCACAGTAACTAGTCTTAATCATCTCCAGAATGAAGTGATAGAACAACTCAATACAATACATATAACTGGAAAAACCAGTTGAACTAATTAGTATGCAAATGTAACTCATATGCAAATCAAGGTAAGACAGCACCATAGGAATCATTAGCATTGTAGAGATGGATTTGTCTAAAAAAAATAGTTTACCTGGATGTCTAACCAAATTTAGAAATAACAAATTTAGGCTTTTTTTTATTCAGTGTTATTTTCTTTTACCTTTCAATGACAGACAATATTCTCGGTGTGTGTAAGCTTTTTCTAATGTCAGGTATTAGAGGACAAAAGTAACTTGCACTGGTGCAAGTTTGGTCTAAACTTACTTGCACCACACCAATTTTACCTGTACAAACTTGCATATGCATGTGGTATTTCGAGCCCTGCAAGTGGTAAACTGGGCTTCCCTTAGATGTTGCATCAAGGATTAAGAAAGGACTGTACGCTGGGACTACATGATGTTGGCTCTTCTTAGTTCTGTGTCAACTCAATTGAACCTTTTTCTCTCTTGAATCCAACTCGCAGCTGCCTCACAAATCTCCTGTCCTATTCTGCTTTACAGCTAAGCAACTGTCAATTCGCACTGCTCGTCATTGTTTACATGTTGTTTCTTCATCCCTGGCTTTGTATGTAGTCTCTTCATGAAAGAATGATGCAAAGGATAACATGTTTATTAGAAATGGCATAATGATAACAGACAAAAACAGACATTTGCCAGCGCATTTAGTCCAATTATCCAGATCGTGCAACATAGCAAAGTTATTCAGCTGGACCCGCACCAGTATGGGACTTCGGGATTCCGTGCAATTAACAGAAGTGTGCAGTCACCCGTTGTGCAATTAACTGGCTTCTACTGTACAGTGGTTTCATCATGTCCTTTTGTACTTTGCAGGCAGTAGCTCAGCCTCATCTATATCTGGTGGAAACTACCAGGCCCAGTTCTCCAGCCAGGCTGATCAGATGCAGAGTCTGCAGGCCTTCAGTGTGACCAAACCCAGCCAGTTCCAACCATTCTATGCACTGGACACCACTCAGTTGTTGCCCCAGGCACAGGTTGGTCACAGCCTAACATTGCATAATATTTGATTGCTAGAGTGTGATTCAACATACAGGTCCAGACCTTTACCTGTACCTAAACAAATTTGATCAATTATCTGTAAGTTATAAATGTAGCCAACTGTCTTTTTTAGAGAAAAATTGTCACCTTTGTATGAGGATTTAGATATTTGAACCTCAAAACAAAGTTTTATTGATTTTCAACTGCAAGATTATACAATTGTCATCTTTGATTTGGAATTTATGTATCTGTAGCCTTTAAAAGTGGTGTCCTCAAGTGCTTTAGTGTGTTTACGTACAGGTACAGGTACACAGATGTTTAGGTCCGGACCTGTACCTAAACAATTTTTCAGGTACGGTACAGGTACGGGTATTTAGGTACACAGCCCTAATCTGACATTGTGCAACTTGCCACCTTTTTACACTCCAGGTTTTGGCCAGCCTTCAGCAGCAACAGCCTGGCACTGGGTACCAGTTCCCGATGTCCCAGCCTCAGCAGCTGCAACCTCTTCTCAACACCACCTTCCAGACACAGTTGAGCATGAACCAGATCCAGCTGGGGGGCCACCAGACACAGTTGGGAGGCATGAACCAGACACAGCTGGGGATGAGCCAGACTCAGCTGGGGATGAGCCAGGGCATGCAGCCCCCGCCGCCCCAGTCTCAGGCCCAGGAAATGTTCCAGTCTACTGCGATGCAGGGCTTCCGTTCCCAGCAGCAACTCTCGCAGACCAGCTTCTCGCAAGGGTCCATGCTGATTTCCGGTAGCGGAGGACCCCTGATGTCCGCGTCGGCGTTCAAGCCCCCGCAAAACACGGCATCGAATCTCCAGTACGGCCAAACGCCGGTAGGGGCGCAGCCTTCCCAGCAGGTGTTCCTGCAGTACGACCCAACCCAGGCCAACCAGGGCCTGGCGGCCAACACGTCCATCCTGAGCTCGCAGGTGTTGCAGGCTCGTCCAGCGACCCTCCAGCAGCCGACCTCTTTCCTTCAGAACCAGCAGCAGTCCCAGAACACGTACTACACTGCCGCTCCATCCCCATCCAACCAGCTGCAGCAGCAGTCCCTACAGCTGGGCCAGTTCTCCCTGCAGGGGTACCCCAGCACTGCGCAGGCAGCTCCGCAACAACTACACATTCCATTACCCCCCTCGGTGCAGCAGCAGCAAAACCAGGGACTGAAGTCGGCACTGGAGGCCATGGCACCGGGCATTGCCGCCGAGGTCAGTCGGCAAGAGGCCAACGCAAAAGTGTACGGTGTCGGGAAGGACCACGCGGGGAACGCTACGCCGCCTACGAGCTACACGCCGAAGAACGTGACTCCGACGTCGAGTCCGTTCCGCCCCAGCACGACCAGCCCATCGTGGCAGACTGGAACGAGTGGATTGTCTCAGTACCAGAAGCAGCAGAGCCACCTGCGGCACTCCCAGCCGCAGTACCAGCACCAGGCTGGCTTCCCTCCCACAGGGCAGCAGAAGTTCCAGGTCCTCCAGGGAGGAGGGCTTCCCACTCAGCTGGGAGCGACCATGCTTGCTCAGAGTGCGGGATTGGTGCGACCTCAGCAGGCCATGCAGCAGACCATGCTGCAGCGAGCCCCGCATCACAGTGCTTACCCGGCACCCATCCAGCGCCCCACCATCCCCCTCCCCAGCCAGATTCCTGGAGTCATGACTAGTGTCCCTCGGCAGCAAAGGCCTGTGGCAGGGATTCCAGTGATGCATCAGCAGGGGCAACAACAACAGCAGCAGCAACGACAACAACAACAGGGACAATCAGTCCCAGGCACCTCATCTGCCCAGCAGAAGCTAAAGGATGCTCAAGCACGACAGAGAGCTGAGTTGCTGCAGCATGCCCAGAAGTTCCTGAGCCAGCAGGGGAAGCCTCCATCCAAGTCTTCTCCCTCGCCTGGCACCCAAGACGAGAAGGGAGACAAAGCCAAACCAAGTCCAGATACCATGGGTGCTGCCTCCGCTGCAGGCACTAGAGCTGAGGACACCCATGCAGCTGCCAAACCTGATGAAAAGATGAAAGAAGGGAGTGATCACAAGGATGGCTCCAAGTAAATCCAGTCCTCTGCCATGTCAGAGATAGATATAACACTATACAGTATATATATCGAGGCTAGGAAGAGATAACGTGCCATCCCTTGAGGAGGAGGGACTGGTATGTCTTGCAACGGTGAGAAAAGCCTCGGAATGTCCAAGTCGGCATTCAAGACTTTCTTCTTATGAACGTGAGAAACTATCGTGTGTCGTTTTCACTGTGACTGATTACATGTGAAATTTTCATTGTGGAGTTTCCAGTGGATTTCGTGTCCTTGAGGAACCTATCACCGAATTGCTTAAGCTGCAACAAGATGAGAGAGAAGTCACCAACCTGTCTACCAGAGGGTCTTTAGAGGCTGCAAACCCCGTGGTGTTAGAGTGGTAACGCATCCACAAGCTCTCTGAGACATTTGGTGTCAAGAGATATCTGTCAAAGCAATCTTTTAAGAGACTATTGAACTCTGAAGTCTTCTGTGAAGTGGAAGTAAATACAGGCTACATTGCCCCCTTAGCCTAAAGATCAAGCAAGGATTTGACTGTTGAAGAATATGGTACATGTATAAAAGGTAACAAGCTTACTTGCAGTGTTGGTGTAAGCAGTCTATTTTCATCGCCACTGTTGCTTATCCACGCGTGTGTATGTGATAGAACAATTGATGGAGAATTTTGACTTTCCGTTGGCGCCAGTTACGACATGTATGATACGTGCACTACTATTTGTCGAGACGTTCTGCATTGTTGAAGATTTATTTCATGTTAGCACTATGTGATCAGTGTTTGCAAGTATGTATGTGTCAACACTGCCCTTCCATGAACTGGATTTTTGCACTGTTAGTTCATGAACATGCACAGAGAATGCTAGAAATGAAAAATAAAACTTGTGTATAGCTTATAGCAACATAGGAAAAGCTTTATCTCTCCAGGAGGTACCACTTGTTTCTTCCAGTAGGTGGGGAAGAGTGAAAAATAAAACTGGACTGTAGTTAGAAGCATGGGCCTGCCTCGGGAGTCTTGAGTTAAATACACAGTATATCATGTAGCTCAGTTGGACAGACCTGTGGAAACAATTGTTTAGTACCATGTTGAGAATTTATAAATTTTTGGAAATGTATTGCAGTGTACAAATTTCTACATGCTATAAGCGTCAGTCTGCACTAAATAAAGTTACTTAATATGCAGTTTTTAAAATGATGTTTGTCCAGTCAGGCTAACTATTGTTATCAGTGAAGGTTTGAATGTTTCAAGTGGAAGCAGCCTCGTAACCCCTGCTTCGCCTATTGAGTTGGTGAAGTCAAGCTTGCCTAAGCTTGATGTTTCTGACGTAGTGAGAAGAGATGGTGCTACAGTAATTGCTATGGGCCCTACGAACCTTTAAAAAAAAGTGCTAGGAAAACATAGGATTTGGCCCATTTTTAGGTCATATTCCCTGTGACAGTAGGGTTATACCCGAGATTCAGTGTAGCTTTGGAGCAAGAGTGTTCTGCTAATCCACTTTCGGAATGCCTAAGTAACAACCCAGCCATTAGGTTTGGTTAGGTACGCAACACTCTTTAAATCCAAAGGCCAGCATACACAGGGAAGTTGAAGGAACAGCACACATCAATGAAAGATGTGTCTTGTTACTATACAAAATGTTTACTAACTGCTTAACATTAGTCAAAAACCAATCAAGACATCTCAATGGTTGGAACATTTTATTCTGGCCTGCAAAGTACAGACATGGTTTTAAAAGGGCCTGTCAGAGTCTTTCACATTGTTGAAAATTTTTGCACTACCCAGTTACAGGTCTACTCAAAGAAACACATAATAGTATATATAAGTATTACTTATACATTGATAGAATACAAGATTACACAAACAACAGATAGAATTATTGATATTTATGTCATCCCTGAAATAGTCATCTTCAAAGTAGTTAATGACGAGTAACAATCATTTGTTCCTCTGAGTGACCATAGTTTTCAGCTCCTGGAATGTCCCCTGGTGTAGTGACTCCCTTATAGCCGCGAAGAAGCCAAAATAGTGATGGAAGTTATGCCTACAGCAACAACAAAATATTCAAAACATTGAATATAACATGAACAAAAGCTCTATATCAGCGAGGAATAGCAATTTCTTGTACACAATGTATTAAATATCAACGATAAGTGACCATTTTTTCAGGGTAGGAAGGCTTGAAACCTAAATTTCACGATAAAAAAAATACTATATACAAGTATCTATACGCAAAAAATACAGTCAAACCTGTTCAAATGAGCAGATGACTGTCAAAACTATTTTTCCCATTGAATAATCCTGAAAAAATACTGTGGTCTAGAGTGACCACCTGTCATAGTGGCCACATAAACCAGATTTTACCAGACCCCTGAGTGGTCATGGGCAGTTTTAAACCTCCAAGCAGAACCTACGGTAGCGTAAGATAGTATCAAAACTTGGCAAAGGAGTGTGCATTGCCGTTGGCTACTGAAGGCTGGCTACACTCCTTTGCCAGCATTTGATACTATCATGACACTGCTCCGAGATCGGGCAGTTTTGACCGTCTATAAATAGATGTACTTACATCATAAGAAGCACTCTAGCCAGGAGTTCCCCAGTCTGCAGTAGATGGTGGATGTATGCCCTGCTGTGGTTCAGGCAACAGTAGCAGGAACAGCCTGGGAGTACAGGTCTGAAGTCACAGGCACTACAGTGGGACAGAGGAGAGGTAGTGTTTCAAAGATATTGGTATCTCACTGCACTTGAGGCACCAGTGGCATTGTGGGGTTTCTTCACTGCAGCACTTATTTTCTATGATTCTTTACAACAAAGATATTGTGTAACACATAAAAGTATGACATAGAAGGCAACAAAATACTACCTACACACAACTCTTTCAACCTTCTTGCTACACCCAAATACACAAAACGTAAGAAAATTTGTTCATCTCTGCAATTTGTTGAGTAATCTTTTGAGTGCCGTACTGTTGCCCCAAGTGCAGTGACACATTGCCTATGTGCTTGGCATGCTTTTCTACACGCACACATCTCGCAAGTACAATCTAGAACTACATAATTGTGTGTGCTCCAGTTCTATAGTACTTAAAATGTTGAAACTATAGTGGTAACCCCTGCCATTAATTATGACATTCATGTTAATGACTACTGAACTACAAAATTGTTTCAGCCATAAAATTTGAAAAATCAAAACCCTTTTCCAACCTACCGAATCACTGTAAAAGGAGGGCGAAGGTAAAAGCATTTACAAAGTACATTTCAACTGAATGTAGACAAATTCTATCGCAATCAAAATCTCAGTTATTACTATAACATATAATTAGAGCAAACAAACAAACAAAAAAGTTGACTATTGACTTACTACTTTTCTTTGTCATTGAGATCCATCTCAAACTTAGTCCTCTGTGACTGCGTGTCTTCGATTGACCCCCGGCAGTGTTGATTCTCTGTCGTTTCCTGACTGGAATCATCTGGACCCTGTATCATTGTTTCTTCACAAACATCTGTGTGTGATCTTTTTGAAAATGGAAAGACAAGAGCACAGCCCCTCTCTGTAACCTGGTAGGGAAATCTGTACTGAGTTAAGGTAAGGCCTTTGTGATGAAAGAGACCATCTACAACAGAGCCCATCAACCTTCCCGAGACGGGGGCCGATACCGACTTCTAAGCACCTTTGACCCTTTGCTGACATCACACTTCTGGATGTGTGACATAGGCTTTGGGTCATTACAACTTGAAAAGGATCAGAGGACTGATCGAAAACTTGTTGGTAAGCGCTTTATTTTTGTGTATGGTTATAAAGTTTTAAATTGTATCATAAGGCCACACCAATTTAATTTCTTGGTTCACGGATTTTTTCATAAAAAATATGGAGCGAGAGGGCGAATTAAAAATAAAAATAAAAATAAAAATTGTAAAATGGTTGGGATAAAGGTAACGACTAATCCAAAACACAAAGAAAAAAAGTTTTCAGCTTGAAAAAAGTACAAAAACACTATTATTGTACAGTAACAGCACCTGTACCCACACTTTAAGGAGTTTATAATATAAAGGCCAATTTGCTACACCAGAAAGTTGGTGAATGGTTTCATTAATGGTGAAAATTTGCTTAGAGGCAATTTTTATTTTTTTTTCCAAAAAATAGGAGCGAGCAAATCCGTGAACCAAGAAATTAAATTGGTGTGGCCTAATATGTAACTATGTTGCAAAATGGTAGAAAAGTTTTTGGTGACACCTCAGGGGCAAAGCCCATTTGGATTTGGTTTGGAAATGTTCTATGTGTGGTATGATTGATAAGAGATTGGTGTGCACAATAGATATGTGTGTGTAAGGTCATTGGTGCACATACAGACATTTTTAACAAACAAAATCAACGACAAGGATACGAGCTGTCAAAGAAGTCCACACCGCACTCAATAGCCTCCAGAACTTCATCTGAAAGGGAAACAATAATAAGATCAGACCTGCAATTCACTCTTTTCAATTAACAGTTCTTTTAGCCCCTACCACACAATTTTAGCAAGCTCCAGCTATGTAAACGGATCGTCAAGTCAAGCACACGTTTCAACTGAAAATCTACCCTACAACATTATACGGGGTAAATTGGCCTACAAATAAATATCCACAGATCTTTTAAAATTACACAAGGACAGAGTCAGGTGGACTTTGCCCAAAATGTAGTTTTGAGCTAGCAGACTCGTTGGTCAATCAATTTTCCTGCTGTGTGATTGGGTGCCTATTTCCTGCTGAGGCTCCTATACTTCCTTGAAAAGCATTTTTTAGGGAGTGAGTATAGGAGCCAAAATAGTAGATCAGATCACACCCAGGCTAGGTTATTTCTACTGAAGCAAACTTATCTTTGCAAGTAGACTGTATTGATACAGTTATGTCTAGTGATGGCTAGGTTGCTGGAAGGCTCATTTAGTCCACTAAAGCTCATTTCGTATCATAGTGCATGCAGCTAAACTTTATTCTTGGTCCATTCACAACAAAAGAGATACCTGGCCTGCTGACAGCATGGATGATCCTGGGCTTGTCCTCAGGTAACACTTCCTACAAAGTTGACAAAAAAGGGCAAGTTTACTACAACAGACTTGCTTTTCATAGAAAGGTTAACCTAATCATAATGACAACAACATAAATCTAGATCAGTGTTTGTGGTGTTGAGATGTATATTCATTAGCTGCTTTATTTCAATTCTTAGGTTTTCAACAATGTTGTTAGGGTCTAAAGCCTGGTACAACAAATTACCATCCAATAACTTTTATTACCATAACAGCTTTGAGAAGATTTTTCCTGGTTTCTCTCTCCATAGCAAAACTCTGGAAACCATCAAGGACAAAACCTGAAATTGTAAAATTTCAAATTTGTTTATTCTAACATAGAAAAGTTGTCATAAACAGCATGAATAAACAACAGATTGATACAATTTGCAAACATATTGTTTATCTGTTCCATACATATAAGTTCCTAGAACAAGAATAAGAATAAGAGATGTTACAAATGCCAAGTTCTTACCGGCAACAGGTCTATTACATGTCTCCCTTGCAGATCTCAGTCTTTCCTCTAACAGGTCTCCACCTTCTATCACACCTAGAATTTCTGAACCCTTCAACTCCTAAAAGAATGGACATTATTGTTAAATAGCAAATTTCACACAAAGCTTCAATCTTTTAATTTTTTGGTACGCTAAGTTTGTACAGGGCTTGAATCAGAATTAGGAGTTATGTCTATTACAATTATCACTTAGTATCATTTTTGCTTACTAGTAACTCACTCAAGTTACCACAATGTTGAAAGAATATTTCACAACGGCACCACAGTTTGTAAAAAAAGGAAAGTAAAGTGATCTTGATCCACTTTTTGCTCATTGGTCGTGACAGAGAGGACAGACGCTAATGTCCAGTATATACAGGTTCATTGTACCAGGAAATTCCCCTAGCTCTTTTCGACAAGCACAATGAACAGTGGACCAAAGCTCAACTTCCCGTCTTAAGTACTGCAACCCTTTCCGGTAGCGAGTATGTCTGGTGAGTGACACAGCCGGAATTGAACTCACAGCACACCTTCTAAAATGGTATACTAGTTACCTGAACAAATAAAAGCTCATAGCCTGTATGCCAGCCTTGTTGACCTTCTGGCTATTCAATAATCTGCTAAAATATGGCCCTGGCATGAGCTAAAAATTGCATGCTGATCTCAAAAACGTTGACATCTACCTGTGACTTCTGGTGGATTTCCAGACACTGATCCAAGAAGTTTAAGGTCCTGTCAACAGATTTGCGCACCCTCTTATTGGAGGTGTCAGCAGAGGCAGTGTCTCCATCACACAGACACTGGTACCAGTCAGGACGAAACGCTTTCTGTATGGCCATGAAGTCTGCCACCTCTAACTGGGGGGGTGTAAAAAATGCATTTAGCAAAGGTCTGGGAATAGTCTGCAAATACCGGAGCAAAACAAAAAATATATACTGTTAGGCTAGCTCCTTAGGCATTGCCAAAAAATGAAGAAAAAAAATACTGTCGCAGTGGCCCAATGTGTAGAGTGTTCACCTTGTGTTTGGTATGCATGCCCGTAGCCAGGATTTTGCCTGGGGGGTTCGTTTTACTCTTTGGCGGACCAACAAGCGCCGAAGGGCGAGGCGAGCGCCGAAGGGCGAGGCGAGCGGCGAAGGGCGAGGCGAGCGCCGAAGGGCGAGGCGAGCGGCGAAGGGCGAGGCGAGCGCCGAAGGGCGAGGCGAGCGGCGAAGGGCGAGGCGAGCGCCGAAGGGGCGAGGCGAGGCGAGCGCCGAAGGGGCGAGGCGAGAGCCGAAGGGCGAGGCGAGCGCCGAAGGCGCGAGTTTCCTAGGGGGGTCCGGGGGCATGCTCCCCCGGAAAATTTTGAAAATTGAACTCTCTGAAATGGCATTTCCTGCGTTTTTGAGAGATTTTCAAAGGAAAAATCAGAGACACTCACATTACTGCTTCAGACATCATTTTATTCGAGGAAAACAAAAGATTGGGTTCATCAATTATGAAATGGCACATCATCACTTCTCCGAACTTTTAACTGGCTCTGATACCCCATTCAATTTGTATACGACAACCGACACGAAAACTGGATGCTTTACAACGCTCTTGTACTTGAAATGTTTTTCCTCTTAGAAATGGGTGAAACTACATCGTGCCAATCAGCAGGCTCTATCACTGTGTACACCTTTGTTGCACAACAATTGTACAAGATAAAAAGTATGGCATCTACATTTATCAATTAACTACAGTTTTATAGCTTATCTTAACTTGTGTCGGCGCTGTCATCCACAGTCCGCCAAATAAGACTTCCGGGCGCCTTTTACCATAGCAACAGCCAGGCTTGACTTTTTTAACTGCGGTCAGCCACTCTCATTGCCACCCCCGTTAAACTCCAGCTCCAGCCTGCACGGTCCAGCTCTTGCCAGCACGGTCCAGCTCCGGCCCGCTTTGATTCCAGCTCCGGCCCGCACGGTCCAGCTCCGAGCTGGAATGAGTGCGGGCTGGAGCTGGACCGTGCGGGCAAGAGATGGACAGTGCGGGCTGGAGCTGGAGTTCAACGAGGGTGATGGCGTGAAAGTTGTCTTTCTAACGCGTGCCGCGCCCCGCCTCGCTCGGGGTCTTTTACAAAACAGTAGCACGCCCCGGACTCAGGAAGAACTAATTGTAAACCGCAGGGTTCATCTTTACTCTATGTATGTGAGCAATTTTTCTAGGATTCTAGACCCGTTGAAATACAAATTAGTCCGCCTTTTAAAAGTATTGTGCATTGAAAAAACGGACCTTCGAGAAAAAAGCGGACCTTCGAGCCCGTGCGGGGGGGTGCGTCCGCACCCCCCGAACCCCCCCTGGCTACGGGCATGGTATGAAGGGAGTATGATCCCTGGCCGATTCATGTCCAAAACTCTAAATGGTACATACTGCTTTCTCTGCTTAGCACTGAGTATTTATAAAAGAACATGGGAGTTGAGCATATACCACTACTAGACTAGTGGACTAGCTCTCTCCTGTAGTGATCATTGTACAAACATGTGTGGCCAAGGGCAATTGTAACAGAGATGGATGTACATGTATGTACCTTTATCCTACCCCCTGGCCCCCACACTGACACCCCCTTGTTGAAGTTGTATCCCGTTGCCTCCCTCACAGCAGGATCTTGCACAGAGCAGTACAAAAAGAAATCCTACAGAAACAACAGAGACAACGGCAAGGATTTCAGAAGAGGAACACATTACTCATGTGGCTTTATTTCTTGACAGTTAAGGATATTTTTAATGTGAATGGAACTCAAATACAGAATGTACTTTATAATGCTGTAGATTTATAAGATATCATTACATTCCCATTAATCAATCTAAGTCTACCATTCATATTCATATAACTAAAAATGATCTTATGATAAAATATGAAAATCATAACTCGTACCTCCATGCCGGTGAATTTTCCGATTCCCTGCTGAAAGTCTTTAACAACATGATGCTGCTCCGCTCTGAGACACACAAAACGTACAAACAATCTTATCATAGTACAACAATAGTCACCACATGACACTGGATTGAATGTGCATAAAGCAAACACTCATCACAGAATTCTTATCCTGGAGGCCAGCAAACAGTGCTCAACAGCTATGGGTTTTCCCATATACAGTAGTAAAATAGAAGAAAAAATCCTGTATACAAGCCCTCTCGCAGAGACCAGAATGCATGTGCGGCATCAGGATTTCTAGGTTACAATAATTGTCAAAGGTAACGTCCCCGTAAAAGAAAACAACACCCATCTGGACATTGCTAATGTTATGTAAATCGAAACAATGGTTGAGACAAGGACTGTTTTCTTTTATGGGGTCTTCGAAAAAGGAATCGAACCCAATAACCCAGGATCTAGAGTTAGCTTTTACTAGTTTTAGACTAGAGTAGACACTTGTGATATTGTTTTTACACTGTTTGAATCTCTTATGTTACTGCAATTAGCCAAGAATTTGCAATAAACTTTACCAATCATTGACTTGCTACTATAATTCCTGTCGCCATGTATGCGTTCTGATTTCTGTGAAAGGGCTTATGGCAGCTACGTTTGCTCTACAGTCATACACTGTAAACTTAAATAATATATGGCACAGATGACGTCAAATCAATTTAGCCTGGATATTGCTGGTACTCACAGTGTAGGCAATGTGATCTGTACTCCCTCAGGTACGGTGTCCAGCTTCTGTAGAACATCGTACGTCAGGTGTGGTGCTGATCCACACCGCGTGTACAACAGACACCCAGGGAACTCCAGAACCTTGTTGCCATGCCGACCGACTTCTGTGATGGACCCCACCCGACAGCCGTTGACAACGTTGGACAGTAGCACTTTCATCATGGAGTGTTCTATTCAACTGCTTGACACAGTCAAAAGTCCACAATCAAATAAAAAGCCTTTTCACAGAGATCAGAACGCATATGCGGCAACAGGAATTCTAGGTAATATGTCAAAGGTAAAGGCCTCAAAAACAAAACAAAACCGTCTGGACGTTGCTATGTAAATCGAAACAGGGTCTGTTTTCTTTTTCTGGGCCTTTGACATATTGCCTTTATCTTTGACATATTACCTAGAATTCCTGTCGCCGCACATGTGTTCTGATCTCTGTGAAATGTACAATTTGCTTCACAACTTGATACAAGTTATAAGAATAAGTTTTTATAACTTGAGTGCAGCGCCATATTGTCCTTGTCACTTTTATATGTTTATGAATAAAAACGAATACAACTTGTGATTATTGTGCGATACAAAGACATCAGCTTGCAAAACGTTAAACAGCCTCATTACTCAAAAATTGGGAACCTACTGGTAACAAATACACCCGATATATTCAAGAAGGTTTTAATATTATTGAAACCTTCTTGATACATAATATCATTATATATTAAGTAATATTAAAGATGAAAGGTTCCTACGTTGTTTACCTGGCTGAAGTTGCCCCCCTCCCCCTTTGCGTTACTCGGTTCAGCGAAAGGCCCAAATAATAATATTATGTGCTGTAAGGTCCATCTCTTTATAATTTATGTACTAAATGTACTACTATACCAACCATACGTACAGATCAAACTCACAGGACGTCATTAACGTGCTGAAATGTCCAAAAGTGGGGCGTCTACGAAAATCCGTGTGATTTTTTCATGGAAGCGGCCATCTTGAATACTTCCCACTATGCTCTGCGCGGAAGTAAACAATTCGGCAACAACTTTTTAGCCTGGTATCCAGCCGTATTATATATAGCTTCCGAGTCTCTTCTCTGACCTCTCTGGCAATTGCCAGAGAGGAGAGAAGAGACTCGGAAGCTATATTACGGCTGGATACCAGGCTAACAACTTTTGAAGCGTGTAATAGAGTGTCACAGACTTGTGTGGACTCTGTATGGACAGCTTTGTTGCTCTGTTTGGGATTACTTGGTAACTAAACTACTAAGTGTATTTTGACCGTACGTCATAAAACCCTTATATATAGAGTGCGATCCTTGAAGGTAGACAGTACTAGTACAGCATCACAAGCCACCCCTGAGCACACGCTTTTGGACCGTCCCTCAAGATGTTTGAACTCTCCAGTAATAATAGAAGTTATAGTGTAGGTTTTTCTTCATGGAGAGAACATGTACATGTATACAGATTTGCTGACATGGCATCCAGACATCACATACTACCTTACTTATCACGCTTATAACCCTTAACGGAGGGTCCCCTAACTTCGGACGTAATTTTATGAGTTCCACATCGTATTGCACCAGTGTCGATTGTCTGAAAATTGTTGCGCTTTGACTAATGATAAATGAGAGTGGTGGTGTTTGTGATTTTTTTGAGGACTTAACTTAACGTCGTCCATGCGCATTATTTACACGTTAAATCTCAGCCTTTAAAAACAGAAAACCGTTGTTGTGAATGTAATATTCTATTAATGAAAACAAACATGGCTTACCGTTCTGCATAATGAGACTATTCAAAATTCGTCCGAAGTTACGGGCCGCATGCCCAAGTTACGGAACCCTCCGTTTCGAATTCCTGCTAAATTTCTCAATTTTTTTTACCTCTCTCCTGCTCTGTTTCTTACGGACAGGAAGCAGTAAGAACAAATCATAGACAAAGACTGACCAGTAAATAGTGTCAACATTTTTTATTTGAAAATAGACAACTACTAGTATCTAGCATGTTGGAATTGAATCTTCACTCGCATACAGATTAACGTTGCTATGTAGGTTAGAAGGAAGAACTATAAAAAGTTAAACCCGTGTAACATTTTCTAATATAGAACATAAAGATCTGCAACTTCCCAGAAGTCAGACTAAAATTCAAAACATTTATTTATCTATGAGCTTTACAGTCACAAAAGTACCTTACATTTGTTACTTCAAGTTGTTGAAATACCAGATGAAAGTCTTATTCGAAATGTACGGCACAATACATACAAAACCCCATTGTTGAACTACAGCGCAGATTCATACTGCACTTAGTTAAGAAGTTTCTCCCTCCAGTACTCCACCCATGGTTTCTCGGAAGAACTCTTCAGGTTCAGCTCCTCTATTCTACTGATACTGCCATACCTACTCCTCTCTACTTGCTGTGCAGGTGGGGCGCTTTGAGCTCTTGCCTTGAGACGTCTTTGCCTTTCCTGCATGAGACACTCGTGCTTTTGTCTGTACTTTTTACGTATGAAGTCCTGTTCGGCAGGGCTTAGCCGATTCATGCTACCCTTTTGGTTCTTGTCGTCAAATATGTCCAGTTTCTGATGCAACACCAGGATAGTGGGAGGGGTGACCAGTCTTTTCTTCTGGAATGGGTTAGGTTGTGAGATGTTGGTCGCAGGTGGTACACTGGGTGCGACGTTACTGTTCTTTCCTCCCTTTTGCGCAGGTGTTGTTGTTGTTGCGAGGGACCGCACTTCGACTTTCATCGGTGGGCTTCGGTGGGTTTCGTCGGAGCTCGACGACACGTCGGAAATTTCCGAGATCCTGTCGCTGTCGTCGTCTCCCCATGCCGTTCTGTGAACCTGTGGCTGTGCGAAACTCACTCTGCTCTGGCTTCTTGGTGGCATCGCCTGAGAGAGGATACAAGTTATCACAACGTCATTTTTTGTCAATATTTGTTTGCTCTTAAGCTTTTAAGTCGATTCACCCTTTTTTCATTGTCATTTCAATTTTGTAGGTCATTGACCACTATATAGGTATCATTTCCTCAGTATTGACTTAAAGTGGTATTTCACTGCACTTGGGGCACCGGTGCGGCACTGCGGAGTTCGAAAGATTTCTCAACGAATTTCGGAGATAAAGAACGAAATTTCTAACGTTTTGTGTATTTTGTTGTCCTCTAATTCATACGTTTACGTATTATTACGCAATATCTAAATTATGAAAAGTCGGCGAAAATAACACAACAGTGAAGCAGTGAACGAACCCCGCAGTGCCGCACCGGTGCCCCAAGTGCAGTGAGATACCCCCTTTATTTGTCTGTCTGTCGTCTGTCTGTGTGTTTCTGTACTGTAGTTTATGTATAGAGAAGGCAGTGCTGTTCGCATACCAGGCTCTACCAGATGGAGTGAAATCTCCTAGGTCTATTGATCAAGGTTAAAGTTTGGTGACTTTTAAGATACAATTTCTCAAGTCATGTCAGCAAGCCAATGAACAGGATCACATAGACTTTATGATCGCTACCATAGCCCTGATGTCTCTGAAAAAAAAACTATTGATAAACTCACCTTGCTAAGACTGCCTCTGCGTGCCACATGCGGCTCGGACATCGGTGTCTGCGCCCTCTCGGCCGGCCCTTGAGACCTTGGGAACGAGCTCGTAGCCGGCCTAACCAGGGATGTCCGGGAGAACTGCTGCGTCAGCTGCGACCGCCGGGACCGACCCGAATCCGCCGTCTTTGCCCTCTTCGTCTTCCCCTTCTCCTTCGTCACCCTTTGCTCTATCCGAAGTCTCTTCTTTCTTTCTTCTTCCTCCTTCTTGGCTAGCTTCTCCTCTGCGATTTGGCACTGCCTGGCGTAGATCCGGGCTAGCTGGTCTATAATCTTCTCTTGAGCGAGGTCGTACTCGTGAAGATTTCTCCGACGCATCCATTCTACGTGCGTGTACTCTTTGTCTAGGAACACTCGGTCGATGCGGTTCTTCCTCATCTGATCCTCCATGTTTTTATGCTCCTGTCTGCGCCGCTGGGCCTTCTGTTTCTCAAACTCGGCCTCTAGACTCCCTCCCATACTCCGAATCATGATGACTTAGCTGCGTGCTCCTACTGAGTTCCAGAAGACGAAATTGCACTGGTTAGAATCCCGGGAGCCAGTAGACTTTTAAATTTCTCCTCTTGTGTTTCCTCCTCCACTCCTACCGAGTTCTAGAAGACGAAAGTGCACTGGTTCGAATCCCTGGAGCCTGGAGACTGTTAAATCTCTCCTCTTGTGTTTTTTCGTTCACTCCTACCAAGTTCCAAAAGACGAAAGTTCAAGTTCGAATCCCGGGAGCCAGGAGACTTTTAAATTTCTCCTCTTGTGTTTCCTATTTGATTTCACTCCTACCGAGTTCCAAAAGATGAAAGTGCAGTTGTTCGAATCCCAGGAGACTGTTAAATCTCTCCTCTTGTGTTACCTCTTTCACTCCTACCGAGTTCCAGAAAACAAATGTGCAGTGGTTCGAATCCCGGGAGACAAGAGACTGTGTATTCTCTCCTCTTGTGTTTTCTCTTTCACGGCTACCGAGTTCCAGAAGACGAAAGTGCAGGTTCGAATCCCGGGAGCCAAGAGACTGTGTACCCTCTGTTTCATAGGAATCTATTTGCAACTCCCTGAAGGGATTGAATTCCGATTCTATTGTTATTCTAAAGAGATAGCAAACTTGGAAGTCTTTCTGTAAATTTGCCTCCGGTTGCAGGAAATTGAATGTACTTGGGCATCCCTAGTAATGTTGTCAACGAGAGCCGACGTCAAGATTCATTTTCGTAGCGTGGCATGGCAGCATCTGTAGGAAGACATTGAAAAGAAATATTTAGCACAGATCGTATTCCAAAGTGCATCAAAACCATTAGTAATCGTTAGGAATGCACTGGTTATCTCATGTAGAAAGACCTAAAAGCGATATCACGTTGCATGATGTATATGTAATGTCAATGGCAGAATTGGATACATAGAAAATACATTTACTCACGATAGACTGAGTCAAAAACAGTTCCATTAATATCAATCCAAAATAGGAATTAGTAGATACTAGAGTTAACGCACCCTCTAACACTTGGACATTGCACAGGACTGATAGAAATAGGCACCCACCACTTCTAGCGAAAAACTAGAGCGATAAAGACCTTAAGGTTACAGACTCCAATGTAAAAGGGGTTTGTATTTGAAGAGAGAGAAAATGCTGTCGGATACACATGTATGCAACAATAGTTGCCATGGCACGGAGGCGCCATGAATATGCTGATAGGCATGTTTCTACTGTGCGCTACGGTAGTCATGGCGACGCTGACATGCCCTTCTGTGTAAGGCCACACTGACTTCTGTGTAAGGCCACACTGACTTAATTTTATGGATGACAAACTAATGCGCGCGGGCGAAAGGAAAGAAAAATGTAGCAAAAAATGCTGCTGAACCTCGCGGGACTTAGCACCCAGTGCATTCTTTTCCAGGCTTCATTTGTCCTATATATTTACCACTATTAATAGACAATCAACGCCATTTCAATCATGTTTATATTGTCATTCTTGTTTAAAGAGCTAGGGAAAAGGGCACTGTGGCCCCATGCCCTGACCATGTGCCCCCTTACCCTGGAGAGCAGATCCTCTACCCTGGGAGCCAGCCGGCCGGGATCGGGCAGCTAGGACAGTTTATCTACCCTTCTCGATAACTCCTTCATGCTTCAACTTCCCCGGAGCACTAATGTGAGATCTGCGGGCTGAGTGCCTTGGGTCCCCGAACAAAACTCGCTAGCTACCCGGTCCTGTCTGGCTCCCAGGGTGCAGATCCTCTGGTAAGCATGAAATTCTGATTGACCAGGGATGTTATTGGGTGACAAGAGGCGACGGTTTTAGTTTTTTTTTTTTAATTTCTTTTTAAGAACAGGCGAAAATCAATGAGCGTGCGGATGTCATCCATATAATTAAGACAGTGTGGCCTTAAGTGTGTGACAGGAAGATTTAGTGTGCTAACCTATTATCTTTATTCATCTGTCGCAGCGCCTAGTCTCTGTTGATAATAGCTTTCTTTGCAATCGTGACGACTTCTAGAAAATGAATGACTATGAATGATAGGGAACTACACATCATTAACTTGGCATAAATGTCTCGCTGTTTGTATTTGAACAGACATGAAAGGAAACTCAGTCAGTCGCGAACAAAAGAAGTCTGACAAAAAATTCGCGAACTTCGTAAATTCCTGGGGGGCTACTTCATTTAACAGATTGACTAGGTCGTTCCAGCAGAAGATCACCTACTGAAACTGTTGTCGCTGAAAATCACCGAATCACCATAGCATTTACGTGGAATGCGATATGTTAAGCAGTTCTTATTGCACATGTTGTACCTAGTCCTTGTCTGTTATAAAGAAGTATCATTTTGATTGATGTAATTGCCAGCAGTTGCACAAGCCTCCATACCAGTCTTCACGGTGGACCTTTCTTAGGCTGTTTTCTCATTGTAGTTTTTGTACATCACGTTTTCTGATAGCTACCTGCTTTCTGGCTGCCGTACAGCGAAATACCTACTGGGCACATTCTGTGTCTTCACAATCGCCTGAAATCCAGTTTTATCTAATACCATCTTTACTAGTAGTCGCTACCCCGTCATAAGTGGGAACAGACTCAAAGCTAACAAGATACTAGACCGCTATCCTGCAAGCGAGAGGATATGAAAAAGAGTAGCCTCTACCAGGCTCTCCAGGTCGCTGAAAAAATAGTAGAAATTGGCCAAATAGACAGAAAACACACCAGAGGAGTTAAGGTCGCAAACGGGACTCCTCGGCCAAACAACTACTCTGGTGTGTTTTCTGCCATGTCTTTTTGGCCAATTTCTACTATTTTTTTTCAGCGACCTGGGGGAGCCTGGTAGCGGTTAGAAAAAGACTGGCCGACTGCCCGAAACCCCGTAGCAACCAGCAAAAAAAGCCCAGCCATGAAGCCTGACTCGACTGTGGGGTAGGGGCTAGGGTTGCTCTATATTTACCCCCTATGTTTCTCCGCCCCACCCTTGAGTACTTACCGTACCGATATCGATATACAAGATGATATATCAAGGCCTGTACAATAAGCACCAATAGTCCTGTCTATTGGTTACATTCCGTGGAATCGTGTGATCTGCTTGTGTTACATCCGATGGAAACAAACAAAGCTGGCTGATAAACTCGAGTCGTTGATGACATAGTTGTTACGGCGTATCTAATTAATGAGGCCGGCCAGTATGGCGCCATGACGGACCAGGCACGTGCTGATAGTAAAGATGATACTTTGAAACCTGTATGTTGGTCATATGGCCCGAGCTGAAAGAATTTGTCATGAATTCGGGGCACAAAAACGCATGGTCATAGAACACTTATTTGCTATTTTTAATTTTCATCGCCAACGTAGATGTAAAATATCAATGTCTTTTCTTCGCTCATATATGCCATGAATTCAGGTACAAATTAAAGCAAACGTTCACGGGCTATCCTTTTGTTCCATTTAATCGATGGCTATAGCGATATATATTTTGATCGTAGATATAAAATGTTTTTTCTTCGCTTCGCTTACCCGGTGGTTTATTTAATAGTTATCAGTTGCAAAAGCTTAGCTCCTATAGTTTGGTTATAAAAAAGCGACGAGGTCTAGTGTCACCACATACACCCTAGAGTGAGACATTAACTCTTTTAATATTGCATAATAACATATTGCAATTTTGCTTCTAATATTTTCAAATTTCAGGTTGCTGATGTTGTTGAAATGTGAAAGATGTGTGGAGATGTCATCCAATGCCTTTGTATTCGATATCCGAATACTAGTACATTGTATTCGCCCAAGGCAAGGCAACTATCCCGTGTTGGATCTTGGTTGAATACACCCAAAGTTGTGTTTGCTTTGTCACGCTTATTTTACTTTCCTGAAGAAAATGGCATACCACCCTTCGCTACACATATAAACTGTCTATAGTACATGGTGATTTCAGCTACAGAGGTTGTACGCATTGGCACAACGACGTTGTAAAACCGAAAAAAAGCACATTAGAAACTATCGTGTAGAGACGGTATTGTTAGGTGCAAAACCTCCTTGGTAACGGATCTCTTTCGAGAAAATAATTACTATGATCGTCCTCTTTTATAGGACGCTAGCTCTGTGTTACAAAAGACTATTGCTTTAACCTAATCCGGGGTAGAAATTTCTTTGACCAAAAGCTGTGTTCAGCTAGGTCATCACTTAATCTTTAAAGCATGGGAACCGACGGTGTAGTCAGTCCATTTTGTTAGACAAAGCCTCTGACGGACCCGACATAGTGATGGCCCAGATCCGCTAAAAAAATCCATCGTTCCTATATTCCGTTATGCTCCTTGACAAAAATGTCGTTCTAGAGCAAGCTGCTAGGGGCCCCAGGCATACATCACTTCTTCCTTACATCACAAGCCATAAAAAAAACATCTGCCATAAAAAAAAACAAGACCATAGCATGTCCAGGTCAAGAGATACAAAAACTGAAAGTTCTGCTGCAGCAGCTTACCACAAATATCCGGAAACACAAACAAACAGACACACACACACAAAGTTGATCTTTCTGGGTCCCGCAAAATTTCTCGGGGCAAGCTAGAGGTGTAGGCGGGGGCATAGCTCTTTTTGGCCGAGAGGTATAATGCCTCGATTTGGTACAAATGTGTGGTGACTAGGATAGACAAAGCCTCACATCTGCGTATTACCCTACTAAGTATAAGTCATTACAAGCTATTGTTGGTGGTGAGAAATGTTTTGCTTGCGTGCTCAGCTTAATGCCAAACACAAAGGAACGAATTAAGAATGATGACATAGTCTTACAGCGGTTCAGTCCATGATATATGTCTGTTACGGTCTCAATAATACGAGAACAAATATGTACTTTTGTAATATTTTCATGCATAATTCAGATGCATGACAAATATCTATTTCAACATTAAACACATGATGTGACATAAATAAATATCAATTGGATTTACTTTGTCTGCACGTTATTTATAGCATGAATTGTATTCTGCAGTTTCTTTTTTTAGTTCTGCAGGGATTATTGAGTTTTTTATCTGACTATCTGTCCTTTTAGACCACACCTAACCAATTATGGCGTGTCCACTGAAAAACATCTTGGTAAGAATGAAAAAAAAAGCTTTTGTCGTTTCGTGGCTTCTATCATAATATGTCAGATGAAACAATGGAAGGGTCAGACATAAACTTGTTTGTAAAGATAATCTTGGATTTAAGTTCCATAATCTTATAAGTCTCATTATGCACGTAATGACATGTGTATGTATCTTAGGTAGCTATAGCCTGAGTCTTACAAGGGGGGAAATTTAACGTATGTTTTTCTTACCGGGTGGTATCTCACTGTACTTGGAGCACCGGTGCGGCACTGCGGTACTGTTGTGTTATTTGTCGATTTTTTTTTGTATATTACATCTTGCTTTATACGTAAAAGTATGACTTTGGAGACAACAAAATACATAAAACGTAAGAAAATTCGTTGAGTAAGCATCTAAACCACGCAGTGCCAAACTGGTGCCACAACTGCAGTGAGATACCACCTTTAGGTCCCCCACTTTTAACCGTTGTTTCCAAAATTATCTCATTTCTTTTTATATCATTCCAAATGGCAAAATTTTAGTTGCAAAATCTCTCAAGATTCTTTGAGGAACTTGTCTCAAGTTATGCCATTTTCGTCCATTTTCACAATCCATTTAGTTAGTTCAGTTCTATTTAGTCATCGGTTTAAAACAATAGCCCGAGCCAGGCAAGTACGAACAAATATAAATTCGACACCATATTAGCAACATTCTTTCTCAACGTTAAAATAACACTCTCCGATAACAATAAAACTGTAATCCAAAGCAACATACATTCACATTATATGTATCAGTGTACAGTAAACTCTCGTCTTAAGCTTTAAATTTTAATGAGCCCCTGGCTATTAACAGGTGTTTATGAACTGTTTGTTGACTTATACCCTCCATATTGACAAAACATTCTTTCTCGTAGTCATGCAACCACACAGGACGATAATTAGATCTAATCGAAGAAAGAATTCCTTGTAGAGAGAGAAAGATAGTGTAGAGGATACGGAATAAAGGTGTTGTTTATACCGAAACGGGAAAAGGTACTTACCGGTGAAGTTTCCAGGTCGAAAACTATACCATGAACTGTCACACCCAATTTACAGACGGATCCCTGAATAATTGGTCGTTTGGGCGACGATTTGTTTGTTCATTCCTGATCATCCGAAGCTTTTCGCCGGGAAACTTAATTACAACACTCTCTTATCGACTCATAGGGTGCGACAAAATAACAGAGCAGCCAAGACGTGGAAAGTGGGTCAAACCATTCAGAAGTGTGGGAGCGTTAAAAGTATATTTTCAAAGAAAATATGACCCCCTTGATTAAACTATGATATAGTAGTACGACAATAATAACCAGAGTATAGCATTTGATACGACTCAATATCAATTCAGAAACAGCTACTTTAGGAAGTATGAAAGGTAAGCAATATTTCACGAAACCCATCTTTGACAAAATAGAACACTCCACCCATTACAAACACCTGGTGGTAGCGTGGGGTTGGGTTTGGGCTGGTTTCTACCAAACACAATCCACCAGCAGATACAGTTACCCATCTCCATATCAGTTTCACCCAATCAGAGTTCGCTTTCACCCCCGGACGGTAACGTTACCCCTCCCCGTTGTGTGTCTACCTGTGCGTTAGCACGTCAAGGTGTGCCGTACGGCCCGTACCTGTGGCAAAGGTTTTGTTTTGAGCTGACCCCCTGAAAGATGTGTAAGTTGTAGGAGGCAGTGGGTAGACCCCCGGGGATTATATAAACCTACGTTGTCGCACTTTTGTGGTAATAAACAAAAGCTATTTATTTAGAACTTGGAGAATAAGCGGTAGGAGGGACTATGTGGTAAGTCGTGTGTAACGTGTCAATTGTATATGAGCGGTAGATAGACTGTTGTATATCGTAAGCGATATATACAATAGATATATACATATGACTTTTATTTCTGAAGAAAGCAGCTTTCCTAAAAAGTATGCGCCAATTTATGGTCGTTGTGTTTTTGTTTCTTTTAGATAGATAGTCTTGCTCATCTCTCTTACGAATTTCACCAAATTCACTGCTTTGCAGTATTAAAATAAATAAAGTGTTATTGTACTAGCAAATATCGCAATTATTCTACCTTAATTATCTTGATTATATGTGAAATAGTGAATTTTCCACGGGAGAGTAATGGATAGATAAAGGTGTGAAGTTAAGTTGTGTTTGCGGGCAAAATCTTGTTTTTCACGTGTGGCATATATCTAATAGAAATATCTACGTGAACGCAAGTACAACCTACCATAAACACGAACATGTGAAGAAACTGATTGTAGCACAATAAGGGATTGGAGTGATGGCGAGCAAGGTGGTCCGGTAAAACGCCGACGTACAATTCAATCATAAATCGCCAGATGGCGTGCATACACAAGTCGCAGCCAAATAAATGGCTTGGAGCCTGAAACAAAATCTCGTAGCAACTGCCCAGTCTAATACATTTGAATACATTGTAAAGAAACGTTTCGAAGTTAGAGCTTTTTCCACATTTTTTTTAAAAAGCTTCCCCTGAAAAGACGCTATGCGTGAAAGAAATGGCAAATTTTAGCAGACATAGGTCCACACATGGACGGGAGACCTGGCGCATCCCCGTCTAGTAATTAGCCAGCGAAAGGGTTTGTCACCCCGTAAGGGGCGGTATAATCCCGTCGTGTGTAAACATGTGTGATCACCTGGACCGATGATGGTGTCCACACACATGCAGGCAGAATCGTCCTTGGTGCTGAACGCCATCCACATGTACACACCTGTATTATGTGCTCACCACTATCCACACACATGCAAATACACATGTCCCTGTCTTCAACACCTGTTTTATGTGCTCAACACCACCCGCAAACATGGAAAGACACATGTCCCCAGTGCTGAACACAGACCACACTCAGTGTACCAGCGCTGACCAAAAGGAAAGTGAACCCTTCTATTACTCTACTTTACATAGAACATTTGATTATTTCATATAACCACCAAAATATAGACATATATGGTACTCATTCATACGTAAACCTTAATACATATGATAAACAACATACGTAATTATTGCTCTTAACATTTTTTCTTGGTTTACTTTCTGACTTTTCTATCATTTCTTATGGCACATGATGTGGCCTTACGCCTAACTAGCTGGAACATTCAAGGTAGTCTTAGTAAAAAGTGTGTAGAAGTAGATTTTTTAGATAGTATTTGTAAATATGATGTAGTCTGTATCCAAGAAACGTGGCTGAAACATGAAGACAACTTTCATATAGACGGTTACCACTATTTCCGGAGCGACAGAAAACTTAGAAAGCAATCCCGTAGAAATTCAGGCGGGGTAGTTCTTCTCTTTAAACGAAATCTTGCGAAAGGAATCTCGAAATTACATAGTAACAATTCTGACATTATTTGGTGCAAATTAGATAAGAATTTCTTTGGCTTTGACAGGGATGTAATTTTAGGTTGCCTTTATCTACCTCCTGAAAATTCTCCAATATTTGCTACTAAAAAGAATACACTATTTGAAGACCTAACTGCTGACATAGCCAAATTCAACAGCGGGGGACATATTCTACTTCTGGGTGATTTGAATTCTAGAACATCTAATGTACAAGAAAAACTGTTTGATGGTCTTGATGAAAATGCATGTGAAATTCAACTAAAACCAAGATTTAATACCGACACTGTAAATAACAGATACGGCAGAGAACTCATTGATTTATGCTCTGCTGCTAATATGATTCTTGTGAATGGAAGGACTATTGGGGATCTTCCAGGAAAAAACACATGTATAAAATATAATGGCACAAGTACGGTAGACTACTGTATTACTAGTCTACATTTCTTCACATCTGTACAGTATTTCAAAGTCCACGACCCAACCTGGATGTCCGATCATTGTCAAATTTCAGTCTCCCTTAAAACGAATCATTCAAATTTTAGACACAAAACATATGAAAAAACTAATTCATTCCCTAAAAGATATATCTGGGAAGAAACGTCATGTGAAAAATTCCAGGAGGCCCTTCGTTCCTCACAAACAAAAAACGCCATACAACAGTTTATATCAAAACCTTACTCTGCCAGCCAAACAAAACATGTTGTTGAAGACTTTAATAACATCATCAAAATAACAGCTGACTTGTCACTAAAATCTATTCGAGTTTTGAAACGAAAAAAGAAACCTTTAAATAAACCGTGGTACGACCAACAGTGTCGGGATTTAAAATCAAGAATGCGAGCCCTTGCCGCGGAAATTAGGAAATTTCCATGGCGACAAGACAAAAGACAAAATTATGTATACAAAGTCAAGGAGTATAAGAAACTGATAAAAAAGAGAAAAAAACAACATAATGAAGAGAAAATGACGTTCTTATCTAAACTAGCTAAGAAGGAACCTAAATCATTCTGGAAAGAAATCAATAATCTTCGAAACTTAGAAAATGGGTCCAAGGTTGAGACAGGGGACGAAATTTCAATTAGTGAATGGCTTAATCATTTTAAAACAATTAACGCAAACATCACAGTAGATACAAAAGATAAAGAACACGCCGATAAAATAATCAACTCTCTTGAACATGAAACGGATAACCCGCTAGACTTCGAGATTACTGAAGAAGAAATCCAAAACGCTCTGTCTAGTTTAAAAAGCAACAAGTCTAGCGGAACAGATTCAATAATTAATGAAATGCTGAAATATGGCGCACCTCAACTGATACAGCCCTTCAAAAAAATGTTCAACATATTTTTACAGTCCGGACATTTTCCCCAACAGTGGAGCCAAAGCACTCTAGTTCCAATCTATAAAAGTGGAGAAGCATCAAATCCTAGCAACTACAGAGGAATAGCTATTTCTAGCTGTGTCGGCAAATTGTTTACTTTTATCTTGAACAAACGTTTACAACATTTCCTTGAAAGCTCAAATTTACTATCACCTTTTCAATCCGGTTTTAGAAAAGATTTTAGAACAAGCGATAACGTCTTTGTCCTCAAAACGTTAATCGACCAACAGACATCCAAACCTGGGGGTAAGCTATATGCTTGTTTCGTGGATTTCCGAAAAGCTTTTGATTCGGTATGGCGAAACGGACTATTCTATAAACTTTTATCGTTAGGGATAGGAGGTAACTTCTTTAGACTAATAAAATCAATGTATCACAACATAGAATATTGCGTTAAAACCCCACACGGCATGTCACCATACTTCCAGTCATTCTGCGGGGTGAGACAAGGTTGTAACATAAGTCCCCTCCTTTTTAACCTTTATATTAACGATTTCCCGGCCCTATTAAATCCAATATCTTGTGACTCCCTATTCTTAAAAGATACTCCTGTAAACAGCATATTTTGGGCTGATGACCTTGTACTTGTATCGAAATCAGAATCAGGCCTCAAAGAATGTTTGAGGGCACTGGACCAATTTTGCTCTCTGTGGAAATTATCAATCAATAAGAACAAAACAAAAGTAATGATCTTCTCCAAAAATGGGCGGACAGTCAATAACAAACAGTCACCTTTCACATCTCAGGGTCAAACTATAGAGATAACCAACTTTTATACCTACCTAGGAGTGGACATAACACCTTCAGGATCTTTTAGTCGAGCCATAAAACAGTTAAGATTGAAAGCACTACGGGCCTCGTTCAAATTGAAATCATTCTTATCATCTAATTCCAACCCCTCGATTTCCCTAGCTATTGATCTGTTTAACAGCCTGGTTAAACCTATCCTACTTTATTGTAGTGAGCTCACAGGAATAAATGCACAATGCAGAGATCTAATATTCAAGGGGATTCCGGAATGTCAAAATGAAACGACCAGAACATCTATAGCCAGAGTCCTCAGCCCGATATTGGGATCAGAAGTTGATATACTTAGAGTCTCTCGTCTGGGAAATATATCAGAAGCCTCGACTAGTTATACTCGTCCCATTCTTGTTCGATTCAAGAAATACAGTGACAAACTGAACGTGATATACCAGTCAGACACTTTGTTTAGGAACCAGCATATAAGAATAGAACAACCAAAAATCTCATATGAAATACCTGACTTAGAATACGTACTCTTGAATTTCTGCAAAATTTTACTTCATGTACCGAAAAGCTCTGTCAATGCCGCCGTAAGAGGGGAATTAGGAGTATTCCCTCTATTCGTTGACAGTCAAACACATCTGATTAAATATTGGCTAAGATTGCATACTCTACCAAATGATAGGATTGTTAAAAAGGCTTACGACACTTCAGTCGAAGAAGGACATGACTGGGCTACTCACGTTCAGGACATTTTATGCCGACATGGGTTCCAAAATGTTTGGCTTAACCCCGCTGTTAATGCCAAACATTTTGGGAACATATTCAAAGAGCGTCTAAAAGACACGTTTCTTTCTGGCTGGAGGGAACAGCTCAAAAGCACCAACAAACTTAAAACATATTCGAAAATCAAAAAACACTTTGGTATGGAAGAATATCTCAAATCAATTCATAATAGATCATTTAGATACAACATTACAAAACTGAGAATAAGTGCACATTGCTTAGAAATTGAAAAAGGTCGTCACCGTAACACACCAGCCACTCAGAGACTGTGTCCTACATGTCATGAAAATATAGAAGATGAATTCCACTTTGTTATGAAATGTCCCACCTACAGTAAAGAGAGAGAAACATTGTTTAAGAATATTAGAACCAAAACACACATCTCTCTCGCTGGTGCAGAAAGCGATATTTTCCATGTATTGCTCTCATGTTCAACTCATATATCCGTTTACGTAGGCCAGTTTCTTTATAATGTATTCCAAATGCGAGATCAGATTAATCATACATAACTGTACTATTATCGATAATGTTTTGTTGTTGTTTTGTATGTAGCCTCTTAGTACTACTGTCTGTATAGCTATTAGTTGTTATTAATTGCCATACATTGTACCCTGTGCGATTGTTGAGCAATAAATTCATTCATTCATTCATGCAAAAAGACCTGTCCTTGGTGCTGAACACCGTACACACAAAGGCACACAGGTCCCAGTGGTGGATACACACACACACACACATGCTTGCATGCTAGCACGTACGCATGCACACACACAGACACAGACTCAGTGGAACATGTGTCACATTGTGCATTTCTTCAATAAAGGAACCTAAGCATATTGTTTTTCCTACAAAATTATTTTGTTTACCTTCTCTATTTATATTTGGAGTCTGCAGAAGATGTCACTTATAACATTTACTTGCTTTGGCCTAAAACCAGTGATGTATGTAAACCTAGCAGTCCTGCATCTACGTTAGGCCATGTTGATTTGATTATATGGATGACATCCTCTGGGAACTCCAAAACTGATGCGAGCGAGCGAATAAAAAAAAAGTTTGGCCAAAAAAAAAAGTTGCCTTCAGTATGAAATCAAAGTGGCCAGGAAGGTTGAACATAGGACTAAACACACATAGTATGGTATAATAACAGTTAGGTGTAGGGACCAGTACATCATACGGGTGCAAAACATTTTTTTCTTCTTGGACCAATCCGAAAAAAACAGACCTGAAAAAAACCCAGAGGAACAGGTTTTGCCAATTACAAAATGGACACACTATGCCGGCAGCCATTTGGGGTCTAACCGGGGAGCCAAGAAGACAACAAAAGCGAAGTCAAGTAGAGTTTATAGTCAATTGCACCAAGTTTCTACAGTCAAAGGTACAGAGACAGTTAGCCTTTATTACATGGAGATGGGATTTTAAAATGCAGTGGGAGTCCAATAATCCACCAAACACCTTTGTAGCAAAATTGACCAATTACCATTGTTTTGAGTATTACCAGTTCTCAAGTTTTCACAGGCAATCAGGTCCAGGTTCATGTCCGGACCTGGAAATGATCCTCTGGACCTGAATTTTCTGTACTGGTACCTCCCTCAACCAACAATAGATTTTTTTCTTTCTGTCCTTTTACATCTTATTCTTTGACTTTAGATTCATTTTGGCATTCTATGGCATTAGTTATCTGTTTTCTGATACTTTTTTTTCAATTTATGGAATTCTTGTGCTCATTTTACAGCTGCTTTGCACAATTTATTGTGTGGTCGAAAACTTTTTTTTTTTGGAAATGGCCGAAAATTGGTGTGAGCGCGGATGTCATCCATATCAATCAAATCAACGTGGCCTTATAACGTAATGTACATTGCAACAACAAATGTTATGTAAATTGTAACCTTATACAAACCTTGATATAATATCAAGATAAAACAAACAATGTGAAAGGTAGAAAACATAGTGGCTTGAGTTGGTTTTATTGTTTTTCCCCCCTAACACATGGTGAAAAGCATATTGGATTCCGAACTGGCAAGAACTGTAACAATGTATATCAAGCTGCTGAGCCAGTCTAGTTGGTGCAAAATATCCCAAAATATTGTCAATATTGAAGTTGGACTTCAGTGTAACAGCTCAACAAAAACAACACATACATTTACAACAATAGCTCATGCTTCTGCTAATTGTTTAAACATCATAAATGTTTAAATGAACATTCTAATAATACTACATTTTCAGCATACTTGCCAGAAAATCTGCAGTGTTCACAGTTTGAAAAGATGTTTTCTTTCTATATCAATGAAGCAGGCAGGTACTGATGGCCATGTTGGTGTCCCTATTTGCATTTTAGTGGAGAGAAGCTTGTGTTTTAATTGCAGGTTTTTGAGTATGCTCTAGGTATTCTCATACAGGGTGCTACCATCATCTGGAAAGATGGAAGGATGTCTACTACCAGGTATTCTCGACTTAGTAGTCATATTCTTTAGAGTGTCGTAAGATCTGAAAACACAGCTACGATTCACTGGTATACAAATCTGGACACCAACATGGTGTCAGACATAGGGATGACATCATATGAAAATGCTCTCTTTCTCTTCGACCATACACAATGACAATACACTCATCTAAAAGTGTCATGGGCTGACTTAACTGTAGCATAGTTATGAAGACAAAAGGTTCTAAATTTACATCTTGATGTCATGCAGGTTGAATGGACAGGAGAGAGCCGAATAAGAAATGCTGGATGACTGGGAACTTGTTTAGAACCTGTAAGGACAAACAACAACAAAAAAGGAGTGAGCTACGCTACTCAATAACATGCCTGTATAGTGATATTCTAGTTATAGAATACAACACGGTGTATTCCTTATCAAACGAGGTACCAGCCCTCCCACGGGTCAGATCGCCCGAAGGCCGGAGGACGATCCGAACCTGCGGTCGGGCTAGGAGTGATGGTGATGCAGAAAACACTGATTTAATTGCCAAACTCTCATGAAAAAGATAAAATTTGACACATTGTTTCAACCTGCAACTTTATTCTTTAAGAACATCAATTCCAGAAAAATTCGAACGAAAGAAACCCGTTTGCTTGCAGTGGAGTGTGTCTTAATTAATCAACAGAAGCCTGTGTGATATGGAAATCATCACCTGGTCCAGAACACCCATATTGAACATCATCGCAGCCTAGGTATGACATAATTATGTAATTATATAATTATGTACCAACCTGATATAACTATTCATGAAAGTCAGTATATTCTTGTTTGATACCAGTCTTTGTCATTACATTAATCAGGGTTATGTTGCTATACAATAGCGCCATCTACCATTTCCTTTCTGAAGTGCACCCACCTCAGCTTTGTACATCTTGATGAGTCCTGAGTTGACCTTGCCCCAGTAAGGCACACCACTGATGCCCCACAGGGTGTGAGAATGCTCTGCAAACGGTCCCGTCTTCATCTAAACAAGATATAAATATTTCCCTCAACAGATGAATTACGTCATGTATGACGTATATCCTGTGGCAATCCCAAAACCGATGCAAGCACGTCAAAAAGCAAGCATGCAAAAGAAAAAAGTTTGGCCAAAAAAAGCTGCCTTCAGTATATGAAATCTAAGTAGTCCGGAAGGTTGAACAAATGCTAGAACAACCAGTATGGTATGCCAAACTATTCCAAATTCAACTTTGAAAAAAATGACTTTGGCATTGAATTTCGCATTCTTCATTATTACCTGTTTTCATATATTTTATTTTTAATTTCCAGCATATATTTGCTCACTGACGAAAGTCAGTGTCACTGACGAAAACTGGTGGATTCCAGTTGAAACGTCTGACCGTAAATCATATCCAGTTGCTTGAGTAACTGCTTTTTGGCACATATATTTGCTCATTTTGCAGCTGCTTTGTACAATTTACAGAATGGTAGAAAACCTTTTATTTGGATGAAATTTGATGGTTAATGTGCACACAGATTCCATATAATTGAACAAATATGGCGATACCAAAGAAAAAGTTCAGGATGCTTTATCATTAAAATTTGCACACAAACACTTTGAAAATGGAAGAAGTAAAATAATCTTCACACAACTTACAGTGTTGATAAATCTGATACAGTCCAGGAACATGTACTCTGTGTGATGGTGCTGTACTATGTCTAGCTGGGGGAAGTGTTTGGGCTCTATTGTAGGGTGATCTGTGGAGAAGACACATTCTAACCATCATTACATCACAACAAACAATTAAACACACAGATGTACTGTATTATATAGAATGTTTCTCCAAGAAGGACAACTAGTACTTGCGATAACGTATCTTCTTGCAATAATATCACTAGAAATTCTTGTACACATCTTTCACCAAAAAGGCACATGTGTACATTTGTATTGAAAGAATGACACAAATAATAAAAAACTTCAATTTCTATGAAAGATATACACAAATAGCACAGTGAGGGAGAGGGTGATTGAGTGATTGCATGACTGATTGTGTCATTGAGTGACTGAGTGTGTGCGTGTGTTTGAGTCAGTGCGAGACTGACTGAGTTAGTGAGAGTATGCGTGTGTGAGCATGAGTGAGTGAGTGTGAGCATGAATGAGTGAGTTGTGAGCATGAATGAGTGAGCATGAATGAGTAAGTGACATAGTCTCCTACTCATGAGCTGTGAGCTGCCCCAGAGGAAGGGTAGGAACTGGAATTCTTCTTGTCGTGAGCATGAGTGAGTGTGAGTATGAGTGAGTGTGAGTATGGGTGAGTGTGAGTATGGGTGAGTGAGTAATTGACTGGGTGCCCTACTGATGAGCTGTGAGCTGCCCCAGAGGAAGGGTAGGAACTGGAAGTCGTCCAGTCATGAGCATGAGTGAGTGTGAGTATGAGTGAGTGTGAGTATGAGTGAGTGTGAGTATGGGTGAGTGAGTAATTGACTGGGTGCCCTACTGATGAGCTGTGAGCTGCCCCAGAGGAAGGGTAGGAACTGGAAGTCGTCCAGTCATGAGCATGAGTGAGTGTGAGTATGAGTGAGTGTGAGTATGAGTGAGTGTGAGTATGGGTGAGGGAGTAAGTGACTGAGTGCCCTACTTATAAGCTGTGAGCTGCCCCAGAGGAAGGGTAGGAACTGGAAGTCGTCAAGTCATGAGCATGAGTGAGTGTATGAGTGAGTAAGTGACTGAGTGAGTAAGTAACAGAGTGCCCTACTGATAAGCTGTGAGCTGTCCCACAGGAAGGGTAGGAACTGGAAGTCGTCCAGTCATGAGCATGAGTGAGTGTGAGTATGAGTGAGTGTGAGTATGAGTGAGTGTGAGTATGAGTGAGTGAGTGAGTTGGTGAGTGAGTAAGTCACTGAGTGCCCTACTCATGAGCTGTGAGCTGCCCCAGAGGAAGGGCAGGAACTGGAAGTCGTCCAGTCGTGAGCATGAGTGAGAGTGAGTGTGAGTATGAGTGAGTGTGAGCATGAGTGAGTGAGTGAGTCAGTGAGTCAGTAAGTAACAGAGTGCCCTACTAATGAGTTGTGAGCTGCCCCAGAGGAAGGGTAGGAACTGGAAGTCGTCCAGTCCCCAGACTCCCTGACTCCCCGCCGGCTCCATCCTGTACACTGTCTGCAGCTTTCTCATCACCTCCAGATATCTACGCATGTAGAAACCAGGGGATCAGGAGTTGTATATTGTTGTTGCCTTTTATTTCAAACTGTTCCTTCTACAATCACGAATGAAAAGTGATTTTTAACGAGGCCACTAAATTCCACACAAACATCTCCATGTTTACAGACAATTTAGAAAACTATCTTACTCTTTACATCATTGAACCCACACATTATAGAAAAGGTGGGATCCTTTGTCTTCCACTGTCTCAAGAAAAGAAGTCGAACCCAACAAGTTACAGTTTAGCTTTTAGACTAGAGTAGACAAATTCTATACTGTTCTACACGATATGTTTTTCATGTTACCTGGAATAAACCTTGTGCAAGAATTTGCAATAAACTATTATTATTGATATAGAACAGTTATGGTAAAGTGCAACCTGGTGATTCTGGGGGAAGAATCAGTGACTCTGCCAAATGGCATATCTGTCCATTCACTCAAAAAACACTGGGTCCATCATCTATCTATTGATCAATTGACAGTGTCAATCATCTAATCCAAATCCCTGTCTTTTGTCTTGTTTTTGTCAGACTTCATCTTTCAAGTGGCATGTTTTTCATCATATACTTCCTTTAACACTCAACTTCTTCAGTTATTTTATCTCAGAAATAACATATGTCTATAATACTGTAATCATAGAGCTGAACGCACCTGTGAAAAACTCTGAAGACGAGGGCTAGCATGTCCTTTTCTGTGAAGATACGCAGCTTAAAAAGGCAGCACAGAAATGCAGTAAATGCTGCCTCATGTCCTGTATAAGGAACAAATCAAGGTGGGTCTTGTAAACGTTGTCAGTTTTAAAGACTTCACGGTCTCAAAATATGTGCAAAAGGATACAATATCATAGCATTTTTAGATCTTATGCATTAAAAGCAACAAAGGGATTAGCCTTGAACTTAAGATAATATTTTGTTCATCACAGGACTAAGGTTGATCAATGCAATCAGTGCTTATATACTAGTATGGGCTTTGACATCTCAAATCATTGACAGGGATGTTGTAACCAAGTTGTACATTCAAACCTGTACACATGGTCCATGTTTTTTGTGCTGTTTCCATACCTCTGACTCGAGTCTGAGGTGTGCTCTTTAAGAATCTAGATGATGCCACTCTGTCACACTTTGGCAATCCATTGGCCATTACAGAAAATCTTGTTGCGTCTCTGTAACTACAAGTGGTATACAAATTTTGTGTCTATTCTTATGTTTTGAGAGGCAAAGAATCAAATTAAACCATTTCAGGAAGATCAACGAAAATTTCGTGCTGAATAGGCATACAACATTTGCAATTTATGGTGGTCATTACCGAAAAGAAAATTTTCCATCATAAGTATGGAAACAGCAAAAAACATTGCATGCTTTTCTGTCTCTGCCACCAGACTAATAGAGTGCTACCCTCACCTGTGCCATAGTCTATCCTAGTCTTGTTGCCCACTCCCTCTCGTAGGTAAACTGCTATCTCAGGTGCAGCTGTGTGGTACTTCTCAGGGAGCAGGGGCTCAACTAAAGACTCCACATTCTGGAACCAGAGATAACACACAGGTTACAAAATCAAAACAAGCATGACATATTTTTCTGTACAATTTTATGGTGATATCATTGTGTGCTTATCATACACGAACTGTGCAGCTGTGATAAAATCAATTACCTGAAAAAATAATATAACTTTGAAAAAAATGAGACCACTACATACAGATAAACTTCTAAAATATATTCATTTAGGAAGGTACAGCCAATTTCCCTTCCACCACCTTTAACTTCCTAACCGAAGTCAGGTACCTATTTTTACACCTAGGTGTAGCATGACAGGATTAAAACCCAGGACCTTTGGGTTCAAACAATTACACCCTACAGTTATGTCACACAATCCCAGAGTTCACTTTCATTCAACACAAGAAAATTTCAAATTTTCAGTCACAAATCTGTCGACCTTCTTCAGGAGTGGTGATTCAACTTGAGGTAAGCAATTTGCCTGTGTTAAAGGAAGGTTACAAACTCCAAAATGGATGGTACCTAGAGCTGTGTACCTAAAGAAATTTTACTTATTTTTTTTTAGGTGCACGTGCAGGTACAGGGGTTTAGGCACAGGTCCGGACTTATAACCTGTAGTCCTGTACCAAAACATGTTTGATCAAATATCTGTAAGTTACAAATGTAGCCAGCTGTCTATTTTAGTGAAAAATTGTCATCTTTGTATAAAGATTCTGATATTTGAACCTCAAAACAAACTTTAAGTTTTCTTGATTTTCAACTGCAAGCTTACCTCTTCCAGTCTCTGGAACCATGTGCGGTAGGCCTTGTTGCCGAATCTCTGAGGCTGCTCTACAGGAGGGGTCTCGTCCACCCACCTGTCCAAGGTGTCCAGTATACCTAACAACTTCTCTGTTGGCTAGGGACACAAAAGCAATTAACTGATTGTAAAATAAAGTTACAAAGATGAACAAGAGCACAGATCTCATTTCTCCATTAGACATTAACTATCTTGCTGAGAACACTGATCTTTAAGTCCAATTTCAATCAGTTCTTTACGATGATCAGAAAATAAGGTGAAAGAATATGATGTTACTATGTATGTACAGGCAACCCTGTATTACAAGTGGCCACCTTAACACAAAGACCACCTGGCCAACATGACCTGTACCTTTTTGGTGGTCTCTTAGATAATGTTTCCCAATTGACACAAGCATTAATAATGCTGTCTATAGTGACACCTGTCAAAAAATATCACATTTTATTGGTCTTCCTGTGCAGTTTTAGTGGTAGTACGTTTGGCAATGAAATATATGGATGACAGTAACTAGTAAGTCTTACTTCAGAAATATGGCATTCACATGTTCTGGACTTCCCCTTCACAGCCTCATTGAGTGTCAGCACAAACCCCATGTAGTCCCTGTGCGCCTGAGATTTTTGCCACTTCCCCATGTGCATGGGGCTCATGATCTCTCTCTTTGGTACAGAAAACTCGTGTTCCGGAGAACTGCTCTCCGCTCTCTCGTTTTTCTCTCTGCCATCTTCAGGAGGATTGGAGACAGCTGGGAAAAGAAGAAGATCGGTGAGGATTGTTGACTTTTGGATCTGAGTTCAATTCCCTTGGGCAAGACAGTCCAGTGCTAAGATACCTTTATTAGCAGCTACACAGGTTGCCCCACTTCCAAATTACTACTTTTGGCCCAAAACGGGACGTCTAGAATCGCTACCGGCTGGTACCAAACAATATGACCGACAACGCGATTCCAAGTGTCCCGTTTTTGGCCAAAACATTACCGAACATGACCAACTACACTTTGGAAGATTCCTGAACTTTCCAAGATGTCGTCCCGTGAGGTTGAACAGTGAGAAATGTTTGTTTGGTCGGGTTGTTTGGTCGGGTTGTGGAGTACTTAAGTGCAACTTACTAGTAGGCAAGACTTCAGGGAAGCCAGGGACGTGCAGAAAACTGGAGGAAAGAGGTATCTTCATGCGGCAGATACGCAAGAACCATTATCGCTAATGGGCGTTTCCTCAAACGCAGAAAAACAACACAATATATTACATGTAAATTACGATTTTCCTTGCGATGTTGGCCCAGCTTGGCTAAATGTTTACGGCGGGGGGGGGGGGGGGGGTATTAAAAAGGAAAGCTTGCCATCATATGCAGGTACCACTGCACAAGAGGCTTTTTTTTCAGTAAAAAGGTTTAGAAATCGCAAATATACAAAAGTAACAGTCTCCTCTGTCAGTGGTCGTCAGCACTGGATTTCCAGTGCTGAGGCAGCTATGAGTTGTCTACCTCTGACTACCTATTGTTTTTTAAATGATGCTACTTTGCCGCACAAGCAGAATGTGTCGTCCACCTGTAACTACCTATTCTTTGTAAAAAACAAACAAGCGATCTCTTTACCACACAGATAGACCAACTGTTAGTTGTCTACCTCTGACTAAAAAGACATAGATATATCTAAGTCTAAAGCAAATAACTCAGATAGCCATACGGGCGCATGCTACACGAATATTACGTTCAGCACTGGAACGTTCCAGTGCTTTATAAACGTCAGCACTGGAAGCCCAGAGCTGACGTTTTTACAGCACTGGTGTTCCAGTGCTGGTGTTCCAGTGAGGTGTTCCAGTACACAGCACTGGTGTTCCAGTGCTGAAAAGTTCCCGAGCACTGGTAAATCCAGTGCAGAACCCGTTACTTTTGTATATCAGCACTCGGTTCCAGTGCTGACGGCGGTTTCAGCACTGGGTAACCAGTGTTGAATAACCTTTGAACTGGCTCGCCAGCTCTCCGCCGCGAGTTCAGCACTGGTACCCGAGTGCTGACGGCAGTTCAGCACTGGAAAACCAGTACTCGGAGAAGTTCAGCACTGGAAATCTAGTGCTCGCATTGGGTTCAGCACTGGAATTCCAGTGCTGAAGGAGCTTCAGCACTGCAACAAGGCCGCTCAGCACTGGAAAACCAGTGCTGACGTTTCTTCAGCACTGGAAAACCAGTGCTGAGGCCGATTCGACCCATTGATTCAGCACTGGAACACCAGTGCGGAACCCGTTACTTTTGTATATACTTGCTTTAGAAATCTGTGACATCTTGAATCAGAAAATATTATTTAAAGAAAGTCGGCATTATAATACTAGTAAGGCATCTCTTTATGATTTATTCAAAGAAAGTCGGCATTATAATACTAGTAAGGCATCTCTTTATGATATGTATCCTTTATAAATCAAGATATAATAATTAGCACGTATCCGGAGCCGGCCGGCCGGTTACCTCTCAAACTGATCGTTCAAATCGCCATGTCAGTTCTTCTACCTCTTTGAATAAATAATAAATAAATCAAGTGGTGTTTAGAAATCGCAAAATGGCTCGTACAGGGTTAAACAGTGTCATAATCAAAAGAAAACCACGCAAAACTGACGACAAATTTTGTACAAACCTGATTTTTCCGCCATCTTGTTCACGATGAGTTACGCATGCGCACATCACCCACTTTAGTTAGTTTAAGGGACGGTACATTGTACCCTGCGGGAGGGTTCAGGTTAGAAACGTAATAATTTCTGTGAGAAAACAATTTCTAGCTTGCAAATTGCATAAATAAATTAATGAAATTGTCTTTTCCATCAATTTCATGCAAGGCCATTGTTAATTGTGACATCAATGATTACTGTGGCATCCATTCCAATGTGTTAATGGCTTGTCCCCAAATTAAAAGAAGATGCTGAGAGTGAGAAGTACATGTAGCAAGTCTTGGACAGACACCAAATAGAGCAACCGTTAGCCACCAGGTTTGTCCTTCAAATAATCAGCAAAGTTTCTAATTAATTTTTATTTTTAACACAAACACTAACAGTAAATGACTAAAAACACAACGATGAATTACACATTTAGCGTTTAATCTAAATTCTTGAGTGCTCTGTCTCATTGCTGGGTTGCAGAGATGCCCTTAACGTTATTTAGGAGCTGTCCTTATTGTATAACACCTTCATTGCAGCTGCAGATGTCCTTGTTGGTATTACTATTAGACCTGCATGCAACTATCTGTAAGAAACCTCCTTCGATCGTGTGTGTCATAACCTTGCTATCCAACGTCTGCTTGATCTCGGCCTGCGCCCCTCCGTGACAAGATGGATTGTAGACTTCCTCTCTAACAGGAGCCAGGCTGTACGTTACCACGGAACACTTTCCGACAGCTTGAAGGTGATCTGTGGGTTACCCCAGGGGACTCTACTCGGGCCGTTGATTTTCCTTGCGTATATCAACAGCGCCGCACATCAGGCTGCCTCCAAACGCTGGAAATTCGTTGATGACCTGAATTTGTTGGAAATAAGAACCCCCAACTTAAATCCTTCAAGTATGCAGCAGGACTTGAACGACTTGGACAACTGGTCTCGAACCAGCCATATGAAACTGCATCCCAAGAAGTGTCAAGTCATGCATATTCAATTCAGGAAGACCCCGTACCCAACACCTCCTCTCACGATCGACAACACAGAACTCCAACAGGTTGTAGTTATGAAAATCCTGGGTGTGCTGCTTCAGTCTGATTTACGATGGAACTCCCATGTCGACTCCATTTGTAGCAAATCAAGTCGACGTCTGTGCCTCCTCCGCAAACTGAAACACTTTCACGTATCCATCGACGACCTTGTCACAGTGTATGTGTCTTACATCCGACCAGTCCTGGAGTATTGTGCCCCTGTCTGGCATTCCGGGCTCACCGCTGCACTTAGTGACAGGATAGAGAAGGTCCAACGGAGAGCTGTGCGTATTATACTGGGGCACAACTACACGTCTTACACCGATGCCTGTTCTGACTTGGGACTACCTTCTCTACAAGCACGACGTCTTGACCTGATCAAAAACTTTGCTAACTCTCTCAGACAGTCTGAACATTTCTTGCACTTACTGCCACCAGCCAGAGGTGAGATCAGTGGCAGACTGACAAGATCATCCCACAAACTGAACACTACTCGCTGTCGAACTGAACGCTATCGCAACAGCGCTGTACCCTTCATGGTCCGCCTTTTGAACGAGTAATTGTCACCTCAGTGTTTTTGTACCAAATAGCATTATGTATTTTGAATAGCTATATACTGATATTACTGTGTTAAGTAAATTCTATCTTAAATGTTTTGGTAATGACACTTCATTTTATCCCAATACTGTTTTAATTTGTCGGTCTGAAATGCCTTTTAAGAATCTATGTTATTGCCTCGATTTTAACCACTTTGATGTTAACGGTTTGTAATGACAAGTCGCAATTCAGCCGTGTGGCTGCAATGTCATTGTCAATTTGTTGAATTTCGAAATAAACCAGTCATATAAACTAATGCCATATTTGGGCATGAATAATGAATGAGTCCTACAGTGTCATGCTTGGGGCCATCACATGACCCACTCCACTAGCCAAGAAGAATCATTTGACCTCATGCACTGCCTTTTGTCAGAATCATTCTCCCAACATGCTCTGTACTGTGGGGTGATCCAAACCACATGTGTACTGACTGTGTATGATGTACCACAACAAACATGGCATTCTCTGTAATTACAAGAAGTCGTTCCTATGATTATAATGATGCTGAAGACAGCGTGTTTGGTATGAGACAGGACCTCACGGTTCAGAATTTACCCACGAGGCGCAAGAGGTTTGTGAGGCGCCATTCCTACAGTCCTTATGAGGTCAAGGTGAATGGATCTTTCTTCTTTTTCTCTAGTTTAAAGAGGGTCTGCTTGGGGGATCCTGACAACGATTTACGCTGAATTCAGAAGAACCCCCTACGTATTACACTATCAAGAAAGGCAATTACACTAAATTTGGTTGCCACGCTACGAATTACGTAAATAAGATGGTTTTCCCTACGAGTTGTACGGGAAACAAAAATAGGCTGTCTACGCCTTACGGAAAAGAGCATGCAGACCCTCTTATAGAACTGGTTGTCCCTGACCTCTGGGTCATTGGACTATACTACGCCCTAGGGGGGTGTATGCCATTTTGGCCTCTTACAATATGTCACAATACTCTGTCAGACATTGACCAAACATTCTGGACTATGAACATGAAAGTTTTGTTAATTAGGGATTGTGAGTCCTATGTTCTGACAGTCCCCTATGTCTGGGTTTGTCAAGAACATATGGGTGTAATGTTAACATGCATGAAGTTCATGTACTTCTGGCACTAATTTGAACAATGGTGGTCCTTGGCAATTGTAGACCTGTGCAATTTGTTCACTGTGGGTTAAACAATGATTATTGTGTGACTGTGTGGTTTAGTAATATATACACATTGGTTTGCCTCTGTCAGTGCCCTCTGTATAAGCGTCCATACTCCCAGTAGTGTCCGTACCCCCTGTAGCGTCCGTACCCCTGTAGCGTCAGTACCCCTGTAGTATTTTGATTTTTGCTACCTTAGCAATCACTGATTAATGGAAAGCAGGCTATACTGCCTTCACTTGGGATGTAAACATTCTGTATTTAAAGTTTAACTTTTTTCTCAATCGAGTTTTTCTTTTGAATGATTGTTGGATTTTACACATTGGAAACTTTCCTTTCTGATAGGTGAAGACACTTGCCCACCATCACCAATGGAAGGCGCCAGAGTTTTTCCGTGGAGCGAAGCTCCCCCCGGGGAGGATGGTTTCGCACCGGTCCAGCCTGCCCCGCCTGCCTGTCCCCGACCTGTGTCAGACCCTGGAGAAATATCTCCTGACTGTCAGGCCATTGGTAGATGACACTGCCTTTCAGAAGACAAAGCAGGTCAGAAGAAGTCAGTCTCTTAGTGGAACCATATTAAAAATTGTTAACCCTTGAAATATTTGCTGTGTTTTTTATGCACGACCTCAACTGGGAAGTAACGATTTACCAATTTTTATAAAACATGATGAATTCCATGTAATCATTTTTTGGTCATAGCAATCTTCAGTTAAACAACAATGAATACATTCCTGTTCTTACCACATTCATATTTTTTGATATCAATATTTGACTAATAATTGAATTCTGCCTGATTCCAGTTAGTTGAAGAGTTTGGCAAATCAGGAGGCCTTGGTGAGAGTATACAGACCAAACTGAAGAAGAGGGCACAGGAAAGACAAAACTGGGTAAGTCGTAAACATGACTTTTTTTGGCGCTTGGGGCTTTGAGAACAAGGAAATTGTTTGTCACCTATAAGCATTGGCAGAATTTTGCCTAGATGACAACACTTCATCTTGAGGATTATCTTATCTATTTTAAGTGTCATTTGCCTTTGTTTGGAGCAGCCCACTAAGTTAGGAACAGAATGATCTTAGCTAGATTGTTCTTTCTCTTCCTGGTAAACATTTTGTAGAATAGTGTATGTGTATGTGTGTGTGACTTTATTGGCAAAAAATCCTTTAACTAAAGGCTAAAGCTGGAATATGGTTCTTCCTCAAGAGTTTGTTTACAGAAAATTGTTTCTAGAAATAATCAACAGACTTTTAAACAATGTTTCATTTTTTAGCTATTGTATGCAAATGTGCAAATGAGTTTTACTACACATTTCATCTTGGCGTTGTCATCCCCAGCTTGACGATTGGTGGCTTCATACGGCATATCTAGACTACCGTGAGCCTGTTGTCATACATGTGAGCCCTGGGATTGTATGTCCGCCACAGAACTTCTCTGGCAAGGAAGAGCAACTTCAGTAGGGAACCATGACATGCACTTCTGTTGTTTATAGTCATATAGTCATCATAACATGAGCAATACACCAAAATATGTCGGCAGGATTTAAAAAGATTTTTCATTATACCAACAGCATTATAATCTATAGATTTTGAATTCCTGTTTTTTATGACAAAGTGTTTTAAGATAATGACATTCATTAAACACTAGGAACAGCTATACTAGTGTCATTAGGACAGTCATTCAGCACCAGGACAGCTATACCAGTGTTATTAAGACAGTCATTCAGCACCATGGACAGCTATTTTAGTGTTATTAGAACAATCATTCAGCACCAGGAACAGCTATACTAGTGTCATTAGGACAGTCATTCAGCACCAGGACAGCTATAGCAGTGTTATTAGGACAGTCATTCAGCACCAGGACAGCTATAGCAGTGTTATGATGACAGTCATTCAGCACTAGGGACAGCTTTACCAGTGTTATTAGGACAGTCATTCAGCACTAGGGACAGCTATACTAGTGTTATTACAGGGCTCGAAATACTGGGTGCATGTGCACCCAGGTGCACCCAAAATTGGAGCTGTGCACCCAATTATTTTCTGGCACTTAAGTTTGTGTATGTAAAGATATCAAAGTATACTGGTATACATCATATTCTAGACATCTAGAAAGATAATAGAAAGATAATAAAAATGTCTGTCATGGTACTTGTTTAAGAATTTGATAGCTCGTAACTAAGTTTTATTATTCGGTTATTACTTAAATTTAAAGACCAACCCTGTACTATAAAACCACCCAATAAATTCGGCTAACCTAAACTACTAGAGCTCAGTCTTCTGTTGACTGTGGTGGAGTTCACATCGGGGAAGGCTGGCTGAGACCCCTGACCAACACAAGTTTATTTTCAATTCAATTTTGATATTAGGATACTACATAAGGTATTGAAGTATGATTATACATAAAGCTTTACCTAACCCAGAAAATAAAGCAATGAAAATGCTGGCTTGTCTTACTCTGGTACTCTGAGACATAACTGACAGTTACAATTGTACAGTCTACATAGCCCCTGTTGGTACACTTACAAATAGACACCACATTATTAGCCATATTAGACACATAAATATCAGAGCTAATTCAGTTATAAGGAAGATTTTCAAGTTGCAATTATGTTTTGTAGATACAAAAAGACACTTTGATACAAAGTTGGCAAAGCAGAGTTGAAAGTTTCAATTTGAACACAAGGTTGGTTTCCCAATATTTGAAAGTCACTGTTATTAGGACCTCGATTATGTAACTTGGTTACAACTATCTGGATCATTCTGCAGGGTTTGATAGTGTTTCCTTGAAAACCAGTACAGAAAAATATTTGAATTTTTGACCAGTATTTTATGCTAATCTGTCCCTGCCTTTTTTTCCAACGTGTAGACAGTCTGGGATGTTTATTAGTTTATGTATTTATAGGGGTCAATTCACCACTCTAGCTGCTGGGATGGTGACAGTAGGGAGTACTTCCTTAGTGCTTTGCCCAGGGCACACCTGCATGGTCTTTAAGTGGTGCACCCAAAATTTTTTTGGTGCGCCCAATTTTTTAAGCTGGGTGCACCAGTGCACCTAATCCCAAAAATGAATTTCGAGCCCTGTTATTAGGACAGTCATTCAGCACTAGGGACAGCTATACCAGTGTTATTAGGACAATCATTCAGCACCAGGGACAGCTATAGCAGTATTATTAGGACAATCATTCAGCACCAAGGACAGCTACACAATATATACTAGATAGTCATTCTAGCACTAGGGACAGCTATGGTAGCTGAGTGTGTACTGGTAATTCTTCCTCACATATTTTCTCCTGCAGATTTGCTGCTAAGCTTGTTGCTGGTGTGTTGGACTACAAAGTACAAATAGACGAGTAAGTACAAATAGACGAGTGAATAAAAAAAATAAAAAACTGCTGATTTTAGCTTCATAAGTCTTACACAAAGATAGTTGTTTAAGCTGAGTTATGATATTTTCAAGTCAACACTATGTCACATTTGGTGTCAGATTGTGCAAATTGTCACCAAAATATGCTGGTGGTGAATTGTGTGTTCACAGCCAATCCGTGCCCATTGACAAGCTGAGAACTCAGCCCCTGTGTATGGACCAGTATTACAAGTTGTTCTCAGCCTGTCGTCTGCCGGGGGACCAGCGAGACCAGGTGGTGGTGTACGGACCTGACTGTGACGATAGGCCCAGGCACATCGTAGTGGTGCACAACAACCAGGTCAGTCATGGCATGGGATTTTTCATGTTATTTTTGCTGTGTAATGTTCAAGAATTCTGGTAACACCAAGTGAACTCTTATCATTCTAGTATTCTGAGATGACCACATTTGTTGGGTCGTGTGGCACAACGGCAGGGTGTTTCCCTCGGAACCCAAAGGTCCTGGGTTCAAATCCCCTGACAAGCCACCAATGTCATGCCCTTGAGGAGAAAAGCATTTATTATGACTTTCCTCACATTAATGAGTATTAGCTTCAGATAGGGACATCTTTGACGTGTTTGAGGAGAGTCACACATTGAGCAATGTAGTAAGTAGACTGTTGATTTATCATATTTTGCAACATAGGCTGCAGAAAAAGAGTCAATACATTGATAACATTCTAGGATGGATCTGAATCAAGTTGTTCTTGATGTATTTAGCTGTTTCAAGGTAAGACTATCTACTCCTTTAGCTTATGTTGTCACTCTCTGCCTCGCTCATAATAGTATTTGGGTTACGTTGCAGTTCTTCTCTTTGGATGTTTACGATAACAACTGGAAGCCTCTGAGCCAAGACCTTATCCATGCCCAGCTGCAGAGGGTAGTATGTCAGTCAAAAGACCCTGGTGTGCCAGTGGGGATCCTCACTACAGAGAACAGAGACACGTGGGGCAGAGTCTACAAGGTACTCAAGAAAGGTGAATGACAACAATAATGGTTCATTGCTTTTCTCAAATTTTGTACAGACTGTTGCAGCCCATGTTGCAGCCAAAGGCTAAATTGCGTGAGGACTTTTATATGATAAGTAAAATCATTGATAAAATGGTAGCTGTTTTCTCAAATTATCATGGAAGCTGAACTCATCTGTTTTGATCGTAATCATATAATAGAATAGTTGCTGATATTATTTTAAAAGGAGAAATGTTAATCAAGAACAAAATTAAAATACATACTATACAAACCAATTACAACTTTCTCTGCCTAGCAGTCAGCACTTGAGTAGTATGGTACACAACTTTTAGTGGACTTGCTTTTGCTGTAACGCTATAAGTGTGTGGTCCAAGGGCTATAGCAGGGAAGAGTTTATCCTAGAGCCTAATTTGTTGTACAGTCATTGTGCGTTTGCAAACTCAGAGTACACATTCTTCGATTAGTCATACATGTATCGTACAAAATTCTGCTGTGTTCTCTCCAAAAAGGCTATCTTTTTTTCTAAGCTCCTTGTTGGTGGTTGGATCTGTCACAGCCTAAAATTGTATGCAGATCCATGACAATAGTGATAATGCCATTAACTAACTCATATCAGAATGCACCTTCAACAGGGGCAAGGGACTCCATTATCTCAAGCCTGTTTATAACTGTGTCTTGTCATGTGACAGTCATGTAACAAGAGTCAACATCTACCGGGTTGGAAATTAGAGCCAGCGTGTGTCTTGAAAGCTCTCGAAATAGCACACTTTTTCGTGTGAAATTGTTTCAATAATTCATAAACAGAATGCAATCTTCATACCTTGTTCCCAACCTACAGATAAACATAACAAAAGGTCGCTGGAAGCCATCAACAAGAGCATGTTCATGCTGTGCCTGGATCGGGAGACAGACAGGGGGGCGGACAGGTGGACCAGCATGGGTCATCAGCTGATGCACGGGGGAGGGAGTCAACTCAACAGTGGCAACAGGTGGTTTGACAAGACATTACAGGTACATCTACAACTAATGTTACATTCTACATCTAACATCTACATCTAGACTCTACATCTACATCTACATCAGATCTACATCTACATCTGATTCAACATTTACATTCTACATCTACATCTTCATTCTACATCAGATTCTACATTCTACATCTACATCTGCATCTATGCTACGTCTTCATTCAACATCTACATCTACATCTTCATTCTACATCTACATCTACATCTACATCTACATCTACATCTACATCTATATCTATATCTACATTCTACATGTACATGACAGTCCATCTACATCTACATTCTACATTCTACATGTACATCTATATCGGATCTACATCTACATCAACATTTACATTCTACATCTACATCTAAATCTTAACATCATATCTACATCTACTTTTCTACATCTTACATTCTACATCAGTGACTGTCACATTGACTGTCACATTGACTGTTACATTATGCTATACTGCTGTACTGGTAAGCTGTACAAATTGTTTCAGAAGTTTTTAACCAAAGTTTCTTCCCTATGGCAGTTCATTGTTGGTACAGACGGAGCTGTAGGGATTGTCTATGAACATTCACCAGCTGAAGGACCCCCTATCATCGCTTTACTGGATCACATGTTGGACTACTGGTAAGATCATTTGCTGGCAATACAGTTCTCATTCAATTTCTCAATGGCTGTATCTGAATAGCCAGTACAATGTTATATAACTGCTGTAAGTACCGCCTACTGTCCTTGCCAAGGAGCTTTTTGTGACGACATTGGTAGCGTACTTGGCTTGTAATCTGCCGACCCGGGTTCGATGCCGGGTGTCAGCATGTTTGTTTCTTTCTGTTCTTACTCGCCCCTCAAAATTCTACACTGCCCTTCAGTGCAACACACCAGGTTCACAGGCACACAGTAGCCCAGGTTATATTACACTGAATGGGCTGTCACACTTAAACTTTGCACATCTAACCTTTATAAGCATTCGCTCAAAACTTAAATAATTGAAGTGAGGATGCCCTTAGCTTGGTGCCAATGACTTCCATTCCACTACCATAGTTCTGATTATGTACTCTCAAAATCAAAAGCATATAGAATTCGAAATGTCAAACAGTTACTGCATTTAAAGATTTTGAACAATACTTACGACTGGATAATTTGTCCAGTTGCTTGATTTGTCTTGGTTTATGTAATCTTCTTCCTGGATGTCTAACCTTCATCAAATTATGTTATTAAGTTCTGACAAGTACATATCATAATATTAACATATAAAATTTTCATTTTCATTTTTATTTGTCCAACAGCTCTCAAGCCCCAGCAGTGAAAGGACCAAGTGTTCAACCTAAGGAGCCTGAGAGACTAGTTTTCTCTCTTAATGACGGCATAGTACTGGAGGCTATTGACAATGCAAAGCAAAACCTTGATATGTAAGTACAAACTTCCCAATGTAGACAGTTGGAGAATGTCAATCCTTCTCCTTAATTATGTAGAACTGGGCTGTAAACCGGGCTGAGGTCTCCACTTTTGTGGGCGTGGCCTTTACCCATCTGTCTGCCAATCAGAGACTCACGTTGACCTGAATGTTTGCTGTAAATTCTCTGATTGGCACAAACTAAGATGGAAACCTCAGCCCAGTTTAGTAGAGCCCCAAGGTATGTAAGTGCATTATTAAATGTTTGTGGTGGTTTTATGTCAGAGATTTTCGTATTGCCAATTCACAGCAAACTTAAAACCACCGCAAACATTTTTTCGTGGCAGTATTATATAAGAGACTACAGTGCATGGTTCTACCACAAAGGGAAAACCACCGCGAACAGTCCGTTTCCTTGCTACCAACGTAATTAAATCCCCGCGAACTTAAATGCATTTACAGTATATTGTAAAGGCCACAGACAAGGTTCTGTATAGGACATTGAATTATATCTATCATTTTGTATTGAATTGAGTAATTCGTTCAACTCTGAGTTACTAACATTATTATTGTTAAGTTTAGATGCTCCATGAGAGTCAAGTCTTTAACTTGATAATCCATTATGATTTTTTTTACAGACAAGTACAGGACCTGGACCTTCATCTGGTCATGTTTAGGACATACGGCAAGGACTTCCCCAAATCTCAGAGACTTAGCCCTGACAGCTACATTCAGATGGCCATGCAATTAGCCTTCTACAAGTCAGTTCTCTTTACATAATTACATTTATTTCAAGAAACGAAGATTTTGATTGTGGGTTATTGTTGTTATTGGGTGGGCTGACTACTCTTTCTTTGCAGTCACCAGGGGCTGAATTGTGAGTAGCTTAGAACAGGCGGGGCTAAATTGCAAGGGTCTGGAGCGCGCTGCCATTCGGCGCTAACTCAGTTGACTTCAATATGACTGTCTGGGTCTGGAGCAAGGGTGTAGAGCTGCTGCCATATGGTGCTATCTCAGTTGACCTCAATATGACAGTGATTGCCCCAGTTGTGGCCATAGGAGATTGGGATCTCTACCTGTATACTGCATAATTGCTGATTCTGTCACTCAGTTCAAGGAGGTTTAACTTCCTTGCTCAGTTGAAATCCCAGAGTCTTTTAGTGACTCAAAACGTTTTTTAGAAAGTCGAAACTTTTGATCGTGTCAGTTGTATTATTATTAGACCATACTGGATTGACAAAATTTAGGATTATCAAGGAGGTTACCTCCTTGGATTTATTAGAAAATGGGAGACCATGCTACTAGTATCATATCCCTGATCATGATATCTAATAGTAGAATTGACGATTATGAGTTATACATGACTGTCATGTATCATCTGAATCTAGTGTGCCATTTAGTTATCAGTAACCTTGGTTATGAATTTACGTATGTTTCCTTCAGAGTGTACAAAGTTGCTTGTGCAACGTACGAGAGTGGCTCCACACGGATGTTCCACCTGGGTAGAACAGACACAATCCGGTCAGCTTCTGTCCAGTCACTGGAGTTCTGTCAAGCTATGCAGGACAGCACGATCCATGTAAGTCAGAACTAGATAGGCCATGTTGATTTGATGACATATGGATGACATATAAAGATGAGAAGTTGCCTTCTTTATGAACTTTAAGTGGTCAGGAAGGACCAAAAACACAGAGTATACTCAGTCTGAACAAGAGATCCTTCATTTTTGTTTTTCACAACTTCTTCAATGACCTTGCCATTCTTTCCCATTAGTAGACAATATATAATTATGATAAGTGTAGTAGATGAATGTTTAGACAAGGAAGTTTTCATACTATTACTTAATGTCAGACTTAGAAAATACTTGGAGTTGAAACATAGAAAAAGTGCAATTGAGCGATTATAAAACGGACCATGTGATACGAGTAATATGAGTTTTATAATGTTCTGTTTAGTTTGGTATTTTGGTCAAGATTTCTGGCAGAATGGACCCCATTTGATGGCATTTAAACCAGGCGCCGGAGTAGTATTATGTTTAAAACAGCCTCTAGTAATAATAACGAAAATGACATGTATTTAGAAAGTTTTGTATCTCCACTTCCAACCTAAGATTGTGATTTTCCAATAACACTGTTGATTTGCAGCCCTCCAAGAAAGTGGCCTTATTAAGAAGAGCTGTTGAAGGCCATAAAAAGTATGCTCAGGAGGTAGGCATATGTTCTGTTCTTATAAATGATATTTTTGGATAAAATGTGATGTACGAGGGGTGACCAATAAGTCCTCGGCCTCACCCAGAAATAATAAGCACAACTCAGCATAGATGTCAAGTATAAAGTCTTTTATGGATGTGTACCAAAATTCAAATTATTGTGATCATTACTTTGCGGGTGACACCCAGTAATGTTAGGTAAGGGAGAAGAAAAAAAAACTTGGACAATTGAGCTGCGACCTGAGGTGTGTGGGTCAACTTGTGCTGTTGAAAGTCAAACACCCACTTCTTTCTGCTTGAAATAGTGCTTTTCTCGCCACTTACCTTCTAGTTTAAAAAAACCGAATGCCTGGAAAGTAATGACTGCAATGATTTAAAATTTGGAGGATATTGATAAAAGGCTTCATACTATGAAGTTGTGCTTCCAATTCTGAGTTGTGCTTATTATTTCTGGGTGTGGCCGAGGACTTATTGATCACCCCTCGTATGTGAATAATGTGCAGATATAAAAAATTGTGCAGGCATAAGAAAACTCATTGACATTTTATTATTGATACATGTACACATGCAGCCCTAATAGGACAGGACATTAAGCTGTGAGCCACTGTTCCTAACAATTGTCAAAAGAGCTAGGGGAATTCCTGCGGTACAATGAACCTGTAGACACTCAGAACATAGCATCAGTCTTCTCTGTCACAACTAGTGGAAGAGCTTAGTAGCTCAATTGTACAATGAACCTGTAGGCAGTCAGTACATAGCATCTGATTCAGTCTTCTCTGTCACAACTAGTGGAAGAGCTTAGTAGCTCAATTGTTTGTTGATCTCTTTGAGCTAAACTGATTGAAAATCACTTTCAATAGTTGAAGATCACTTTCAATAGTTGAAGATCACTTTCAATAGTTGAAGACCACTTTCAATAGTTGAAGATCACTTTGATAGTTGAAGATCACTTTGATAGTTGAAGATCACTTTTAATAGTTGAAGAGCATTTTCAATAGTTGAAGATCACTTTCAATAGTTGAAGAGCACTTTTGATAGTTGAAGATCACTTTCAATAGTTGAAGAGCACTTTTGATAGTTGAATATCACTTTCAATAGTTGAAGAGCACTTTTGATAGTTGAAGATCACTTTGATAGTTGAAGATCACTTTCAATAGTTGAAGATCACTTTGATAGTTGAAGATCACTTTCAATAGTTGAATATCACTTTCAATAGTTGAAGATCACTTTTGATAGTTGAAGATCACTTTGATAGTTGAAGATCACTTTGATAGTTGAAGATCACTTTCAATAGTTGAAGATCACTTTTGATAGTTGAAGATCACTTTGATAGTTGAAGATCACTTTGATAGTTGAAGATCACTTTCAATAGTTAAAGACCACTTTCAATAGTTAAAGACCACTTTCAATAGTTGAAGATCACTTTCAATAGTGCGTTGTGTTATTTTTCAGACAGTCAGTGGCCAGGGTATTGACAGGCATTTGCTGGGGTTGAAGCTGATAGCTGTGGAGGCGGGACTAGATGTGCCAGACTTGTTTGTGGACAGTACCTACCAGCAGGCTGTGCACTTCAAGCTCTCTACCAGCCAGGTGGGGCAAGTCACCACCGTTATAAAGTAGATGGTTCCACTGTAAAATTAACATTCTTGAACTCTGGATGGTCAATATTGCAGGAGGGGGGAGTTCAGTATGATAGTTCACCTTTATCCGCAACTGTTGAAGCTATATCCATTATTTTTATAAGAACAAGGTATTCAGGGATATCAAGTCGATGGATGATGGTTTCAAACTGCAATATTTTGAAAATAGTGCAATTTGAAACCACCGTCCGCCGACTTGATATCCCTAGATACTTTTATTCAACACAATGGATATTGGTCACCCCGCGAATAAAGGTGAACTAACGTTACATGTATGTCACTTCTAAGAAACAATTATCTTTCTAGTTAGATGCGGTATTGTTTTATTCTGCCAGTTAATTCTAGTGACACTGAAGAAGAGTGATGGAAATCAATCAAAATGTCCTGAACTAATCTCCAAATCTTTAATCCAGTTCTAGAGATTGAATCATCTTTATATGATTATGTGCACCATGCATTTAAAACTGTGAATAAGGTTACAGGTGTCAATTTAGTAAAATATTTATTCTTTCTCACCCTGTATCACTTAGGTTGTTGTAATTGATGTCATATTGCAACATTCATACTCGTTTAAGGTATCAATGTGATGAGTGGTATGTTGTTATTGTTGTTGACATTTGGTGGTCAAGTCCACGACTTGGAGCGTTCAATGGTCTCACCAAATCTTTATGGTTCCATGTATTTGTTTTACACATAGAAGAACATCTTTCTTTCATGCTTTTTTTACTATATGGCTACTTTTTACCACAGGTTCCGTCTAAGTACGACTCTCTACTGTGCTTTGGTCCGGTGGTACCAGATGGGTACGGTGTCTGCTACAACCCAGCCCAGGATCATCTCAACTTCTGTATCTCAGCCTTCAACAGCAGCCGGCAGACAGACACGGGGAAGCTGGCTGCCGCTCTGCAGCAGAGTCTGTTGGAGATGCAGGAGCTGCTACAAACACAGGCTAAACTGTAGATCAGGCAGAGAATAAAGAAACTCTTTTTACACAACCATTGCTTTATTCTCACCGATGTTTCGGTGACCGTCTGCCACCTTCTTCAGAGCAATTCTGACTGGTTGAATCATTGTACTGCAGGACAGGTGTCGCTGCTCACAGTTCAGATGCAGTCACAAAACATAAAGTATTTACATATGTACACCAGCTTTATGCAAATTATTTGCAATGCGGTCCCAAATGCAAAGGACGTGACGGTGTAAAACATTTGCATAAAGCTGGTGTGCATGATTTATGTATCAAATACTTTACGATTTGTGACCGCATCTGAACTGTGAGCAGCAACACCTGTCCTGCAGTACAATGTGAACCAGTCAGAATTGCCATGAAGAAGGTGACAGACGGTCACCGAAACGTCGTTGAGAATAAAGCAATGGTTGTGTAAAAAGAGTCTCTTTATTCATTGATGTACCAACCTGATGAAACTATTCGCAGATGTAGACCAGGCAGTAATGCTGCAACCTAAACATTCCTTTATATGCATGACGGTAGTTCACCTTTATCTGCGGGGTAACCTTTATCTGTGTATATAAAAATCGGAGTATCTAGGAACATCAATTCGATAAACGGCTGTGTCAGACTGGTATGCTGTGAAAATATTGCATTTTGAAACCAACGTCCGTGGACAAGATATCCCTAAATACATCGTTTTAAGAAATAACGGATATAGGTTACCATGTGGATAAAGGTGAACTACTGTTACATGTAAGGCTAACCTACCTGGAAATTGAAGGTTGTATCTAATTGAACAGCAAAAGAAAATCAGTGGAAGGTTTCACAACCATATATTTTTGGCACTGGAGACAATGTTTATGGGTAGCCTCAGTGCTTAAAGTTAAGGGTTTCCACATCATTTACAATATCAATGTTAGTGTCAATGTAAATATTACGTAATATATATGTTATGCATGTATAATTGTACTATCATACATTTAGGAATATTATCATATAGCCAGGTGCCGCGGACCAATCAGAAGGCCCCGTTCCATGTTGATTATGATGCCGTGACACGTAGATTCCGATTGGTCATCCACCGACCGCTGTTGATGCAAATCGAAAAGTAAGGGATATGCAGGCATTGGCCAATCAAAAGGAGTGAAACATATACCAGAGCAGAGAGAATAAGTACAGACTGCAAGGAGTGAATGGCTCCTTCTGTTAACAATGATAGTGAGTTTTGTTGTTCTAAAAAGCCAGAGACTGCAATGTTTCGAATATTTTCTGTGGAAATTTTGGTTGCAAAATGCAATCTGTAATCTCCTTACAAATGTATGTACTAAAAACAAATGTGAGTTTTCAGAAATTCGACAAAAGAATTCACACGTATAGTACCAAGGGATCTTTGCGTCATACAGGAGTTTTCAAGTTTGGATAGGCTATATGATAATAACGTTAATGACCTGTTCTGTTCCTGGCCTGTTCCTCGGTGTATATGGTGTCATAATGCATGGTCCAGGCGTTATGACACCATATACACCTTGGGGCGGGTCATTAACCCTTAAGTATTATAAGAATGATTTGCGGACTCCATGCGACAGGATGAAAAGCAAAACCTGTTTGAATATACAAGTAGAGGGAATTCTTTACGCTTTATTGGCTTTTTAAGACATTGTTTGCACCGAGTTTCTTTTATGCAACAAGGCACAACTTTTTCTATGTAGGAAGTATTCTATATGTTTCATTGGCTATGCTGATTCGGTTTTAGTGTGAAGGCCCTATTACAACTAAAATCTCAAGGCTAGAGAAACGTGGCTAAATAAAATATACAAGCTGAAAAGTTTCAAACATGGTGTGTAACGTTATATTTTGCCGAATAAAACATAAAAAAATATGAAAGACATCATAGCTGTATCTCATGGTTGTATTACACAATTATAGAGAAATAAACATTCCGCTATCTGATTTGTCTACTAGTCGAAATCTCTATAAAGATTAATCTACAATGAGGTTATATACTAGATAGGTTGTAGCTCGTAAACCGTTCGTTTATCCAAGAAACGTTCAAATAGATATCTTGGGTGACATCCTTTCATTAGCGCCACCTATCTGATTGCTATAGGTTGACAGGGGCAAGTGAAAGCCGGAGATGACGAGATCAGCACCAAGGCCATCACCCATATTTGCTTTTTATTTTTCTTCCGCGGGCTCAACGGTAAATCATGGGCGATAGGCCGACTATTTTTTGTTTGAAATCAATGTTTTGCATTGTGTACAATACAATATGAAGACTTCGAAGGAATCCCGACAATCATTGTTTAGAACACGTAGTGAAATAGTAGTACAATATCCGCAGCGACGGTGGCTAAAACTCTAATGACACAGTTTAACAAAGTAAAACTGAAATGCACGAGAGACTTAAATTTTCAATGTCAAACTTTATGAATTTTGTTCATAATGGCCACAAATCAGTGGGAATATTTATCCTTCATTAGATGGGACAAGCAGTTTTTTTACTTATAGTTTTTGGGCTCATCGCCCAGAAAAAGCTAGGGTCAGCAGGTTTTTCTAGGGTTGGTCGGGGAAACAGGAAACATGTTTTTCTAGGCCTAACAAAAACTGACGACTGCAGGTGTTGCTAGAAGGCCCAGACCTATAACGTGTCTTCCTTACATCAAGCGTGCAACGGTCTGTCACAAAAACTGCCAGAAGACAATAGCATGCCCCTTTCCTATGTCAATTTCAGTGCATTTCCAAATCATGTTGTATGTACTATATTTATGTGTGCATATGTGCCCAGGGGCACCTGAAAAGCAGGCAGTAGCCTGAGAGTGTTTTTCCTGGTTAAATAAATAAAATGAAATGAAATGTCCAGGACAAAGGGTACAAAAACCAGAAGTGTTGCTGTAGTACCAACGTAGGGCCCAAAGTCGACCTTAAACTTCGTACCAAATATAATCTCAAGTTCACAACCAAACAAGACTTATTGCTGGTCACACAAACACACACACACAAAACAACAATGTCTCCCTTTTTCACCGGGTATAATAACAGATTCTGAAGTAAGAGGCCATATCGTAGCCTGGGTTTTCAGGCAGTTAGGCTGCCTACGTGATATGAATACATGAGTATCGTCGAGAAGCCTTTGTGTAATAAGTTTGAACTTTGAACTGACAGATGACGTAATGTTGACACCTGTGTGAAACCTGTGGTTGTGCGCGGATATCGGTGGCCGTGTAGGGCTTTTAAAGACGGCCTTTTGGCACAGCACAATTTCGCCGTGTTGCAGTTTATAAGGATATGTGAAAGTAGGCATGTCACACCAAAATTTTGGTTAAGGTCAAAGTTGCTGAAACTGCTTTCAAATTACAGATCAGATTCCTCTGATTACAATGCTTTTTATTGTGTTGAAATCCGACAATGTTAAAATTTTCTAGAATTTTTCAAAGTTGAAAAGTTGGACGTTTCTATTAGAAGAGGCTTATCTATTAGCCCTATGGGAACAGTTGACCTGGACATGGCACCGAAAATGACCACAAGCACACAGTTATTTACACACTTTTTAATGTATCTTCCGAACGCTTTAACAAATGTTCTTCAAATTTTCAGCACATGAAGATAATATTACTGGACAGACTATAATATTGTTTTCTCGACATATCATCATTACTTTGTATTAATTAATCCTAATTAACGCTAATTAATCTACTCATCCACAATAGTACCATTCAATTAATCTGCATTTCTTAAACATGCTACAAGCTTAAGAAAGAACTTCACGTTTCTAATTCAAAGTAAGACTAATCATTTAAAAAATGAAGTATTTTTGTAGTTTTCATTAATTACAAAATATGCAAATGAGGGTTATTACCCTCAAGTACTTCCAACAACACATATAATTGTATCACTTGTCCCTATTTGAATACATGTTCCCTGAAATAAAACTAGACAGTGCTAACCTATATTGCATGTTGACGTAAGTACAGGAATGTATCCACACTTTTAGGAACATCAATAAATAATTAAGAATTTATGCTAATTAGCAATATGCTAATGATACATATATGATGAACATTGGCTTTTAATCACATTTATGTTGTAGGCATACTTAAATGGGTTGTACAGATGTAAATTACATGTTACTTTTAAGAACTTTTAACAATCAAATTCTTAATTAGCAGTTGTCCTAATTAACATCGTAATTAATGACATTAGTAATAGTAAGTGCTAATTAGTATGCATACATGTTTTACCCATTCTAAAAAATAACTGTTTAGTTCAAGTAACTTTCTGATTATTATTAGTAGGTTGCTTTTCTATTCAGTTTCTCTTAACTTAGCTTTTCTTCTTTAAAAATCAAAACAATAAGATCAAATAACTTTCAATGTTCGTCACCAATTATTGCAACTCCAAACATGTCGTGTCAAAACTTGATCTGTTGTCTCGGTGTCTGCAGCCTTGTCTCTGGTGAGCAGTTTTGACAAGTCTCTATTTTGCTGTTTCCGCTGATCTGCCCAGGATATGTCCCTTTTGTGTCAACTAGAAAATTAAAAAAATGATCTCGAAATTAATACCATGCAACTGACAAATTCCGATTGAGCATGGCAATAACCTGTCTGCACGCAACATATCATTTACGATAGTGAAACGTTTTTTTGTTACAAAATATGCCACATCATCGGTAATGATAGGTATTCTACACAATACATAAAATATATTGCCATTCTGCGGTCAAATAGCGCAGAATTTATGATAATATGTTGAATTTATAGCGCAGACAATGTCCGCGGGCGTCCGTGATGTCACGCCCCCCTCCCCCTCCACGGCCGTGCGCGGGCTGCCTAAAAAACTCTCAAATCGCATCGCTAAAGCCACAAGCCAAACTCGCGTAAATAGAAACAGAAACTACACCATGATGATCGCATTATATCTATATTTGTCACTGTGTATGGACAAAATTGCTAAATTCAAGAAAAATGGTAAAAATATCCACTTACTTTCGGAGGTTTCCCTACTCTGGCCCATAACTTCCGCCAGGAATGACGTAGCAAAATTGTGCAACCACTGGAATGAACCTTGATCTCTGGCCTTTCACCTGGAATCATTCCCAGAGTTCTCCGATGCACGGCGGCTTGTGGCTTTTGAGTTGAAAATTGCATCTCCGCCGTGCGGCCTTCGAAATAGCGTGCCGCGCGCGCGGCGTCAAAACGGGGCATTTTTTCGGCTGTATCTCCAACTTTTATGATTTTTAGCTCCTTATTATATGGATATTGTCAACTAAAAATAAGATAGTATCGTAGTCAAACATTCCATAGATTATAGACAACGATTTTGATTGGCATTATTCAAGCGGTTGATTTTTAAGATTTTTTTAAATACATTTACGGCCCCGCGGGCCGCTTCGTTCTAATGCGGCAAGGGGGTAGGTTTGACATGCCTAGTGAAAGCTCCGTGAGGCGGACGCGAACCCGTACCATTTGAGCAAACAGATGACGTAATGTTGCCATGGGCAGTGTGACACCTGCCTTTGTTTAGTTAGACGGCGCATAAAGCTAACCCGGAAGCCAACGCCCGTCCAGGTAAGGAGTTTTAATACAGACGTTCCCTGGCCACAATTCCGCCATGTTAAGGGTCTGTGAGAAACTCCGTGAGGCGGACGCGAAGGGCAGGAGGTACGGACTAGCCCGTGCGGAGACAGGCTATTTCCGTGCCCTGGTGGACGCCATGGCTGACATGGACAGGCTGTCGGAAGTGGAGCTGCTCAAAAGTCTGGGCGACGTGAACTTGGAGAAGGGAAGACTCGGGAAGGACGTAGGGAATTTCAACATGGCCATGTTACTGTACATGGCTGCTGCGGTGCGGTGTGACCATCGGGATCAGGGAGAAGGTATAGAACATCGATACAAATACACGGAGAGGATTTTACACAGGGTGGTGTCAGAGGGGTCACAGGTTAAGGAACAACAAACTGAAGAGACTAATACACCAGCAAAGGTGGCAGAGAAGTTTCAAGACTTGGACAGGAAACGGACTGCCGGTGGTGACACAGACTCTGTGCTGGTTGGATATGCACAGTTGATGGTAGAGGGAATAGTAAACAAGAACAGTATGTTAGAAACAGAAGCGATCAAAAGTCTAGGTGACGTGTACCTAAAAAGAGGAGCAGAAACTAAAGATACTAGAGACCTGACCAGAGCCACTGCTCTGTACAACACGGCACTGGCGCGGTGTCACAACGTTCAGGGAACTGTTGTCATTATCCACCGGTTACTACACGCCGCAAAAATCAGACAACATGTCACGACAACTGAAACCAAGGTGAGTTCAGAAGCTATGAATGGATTGCAACGATATTTGGTATGTTTGGTATGTGGGTTACGTCTTAATTTGCGTAATTGAAATACATGTAACATGTAATTCAGGGCAAGCAGAATTTTAACATCACATAATTTTAATGTCACATCATTATTGACAAAACATTTTTTCCAGTCTTAGTCATAATCAAAAGAAATTATTATGTGCGAAATTCCTTTGTAAATTACATGAACGTCTACTACTAGTCAATCAGATATCAATTTGTATCGGCTCTCATAGAGGTCAACACGTAGGCGAGAACAGAAAGACGCCAGAGGACGAAAGCACCACTTCTCTTCCTTCTCTGTTGCCCCTTCAAGTCACGTCATCGGTGACGAAATTCGTCGTCCACACATGTAAGTAACGTTACAAGGAAGTTTGGTCGGTTCTGTTTGATTTTTATTACCAGGTTTTCTTTATATATCAATTGGCAAAAATTTTGATAGACATTTGTAAGTACAAGGAAGTTTGGTCGGTTTTGGTTGATTGTTTTTGTAACGTTCTGTATATTTCAATTGTCAAAAAAAAACAAACTTACCAGACATTTCTTGTTCCTCTTTAGTGCTCAGGACCAGAATGTTGGAAACGCCACACGGGTTGAAGACGACAAGTTAGTGAACCCCATGGTTCCTTTGTATTTTGTTAGTGCGATGAAACTGTTTGAAATATAAATGACGTTTTGGTATAAATTTTCCACATTGGAATTTTTTCAACTACACAACTTGAACAAAGAAAATTCACATCAAGTAGGGAACATAGTTGTTTGTTTTTGAGAATACCTTGATAACGCTTTGACGGACTTCTGAAGGAAGACCACACAGACACAGACATAGACTTAAATCACACATGGACTTATAGTTAACTTCATTTAATTTAGTAACAGTGTTTCATAGTTTATGTTGTTATTGAAATGTGTCATTACTGTTATTGTTATCTAAAAAAAATGTAAGTCCAGGATTGCGTGAAAAGCAGGTCTACGTTTGACCTGAGTGTACTATGGTAAAACAAATGAAGTGTACTCTGGTAAAACAAATGAAGTGCACTATGGTAAAACAAATGAAGTGTACTCTGGTAAAACAAATGAAGTGTACTATGGTAAAACAAATGTTAAAGTGAAAGTAAAAAGTGAAACGGGGGCATGAAAAGCCTCACATATAACACCCCAACGCTGTTATTTTGTCACATATCATTTCACTGCCATCATATCTTTTAAAATTGAGACAATTTTTCTTTCGTTAATAGGTATATATCCTATCAGAGCTACATCCAGACCGCAGACCGTGACTTGGGAAATGGAGACCTGGACGCAGCAGAGCGGAACCTAGCAGCCGCCCTGAAGCTTGTTCACGGTCTGCATTTTTTACACATTCAGCACGTATAGTTCTCATATAACTTTGACAAGATTTGTCTAAAGTTTTGAAACTGCAATTGCAATTGCAGTTGAACATATGATAATGTTTTCAATGACAATTTAAAGGGCATACTTACAAAATGTGAACAAACATCATCCTTACGCAATTCAATAAAAAAGGCGACCATCAATGGTTGAAGATTTTTAAAAAGTTTTATTTTTTTAAATCCCTCTACAGATCCAAGTAAACCCGACAAGGCTAGAGAAGCCGACTGCCTGTGCAGGTTGGGTGACGTCTACGTCGGGCGAGGCAAGCGGACAGGAGAAGGTAGGACATTCACACAGGCAGCAGCTCTGTATAACGCCTCCATGGCACGGACAGATGGAGACAAACAAAACATGGTGACAAGGCTGCAAGAAACAGAGAAACAGTTTCTTACGAACACCTGTAAAATAGACTGTGAACCGTGTCCGTACAGCACTGCGTTAGATCACATAAAGGAACTGGACAACATGCGCACCCGCGTAAAATCTCAACTCGCAACGATTCACCAAGAGAACAACCCTTATCAGTATGAAGAAGATGATCCCGTCGTGAGAGAAGTAGAGATCAAACGAGCCGAAGCAATCCAGAGCTTATTCAAAAGTATCACAGTTGAAAGACAACACTTTATCCAAGTACTGACAGAAGAATGTATTGCCAAGACCGGTCCTCCTCCATGTAAGTACGCTTTTATCGGACTGGGCTCACAGGCAACAGAACTGGTCACACCCTACTCTGACCTGGAGTTCGCCATTCTTATTGAAGATGGGAAGGACAATGACGTCACACGGCGGTACTTCCTCAACCTCACACACTACCTAAACTTAAAGGTGATCAACCTCGCTGAGACCATCCTCCCAGCCATGGCCATCCCGTCACTCAACGACTTCCTCTCGGAAGACCCAGAGAGAGACTGGTTCTTTGACTCCATAACACCTCGCGGCTTCGCATTCGACGGCTTCATGCCATGGGCTTCTAAGACTCCTTTTGGAAGAGTCGAGACCAAAAACAAACGCCCCATCAGTCTAATCCAAACGCCTGCCAACTTGGCCGAATATCAACATCTCCATATCGCCCTGGCGGAAGGGTATCATCTGTCAGACATCCTCAGACGAGTGACCTACTTAACAGGAGACGAGTCTTTGGTATACGATTATTCGGAGAGAGTAAAGAAATGCTTTGATCATTCCCCTGTTCTACCAAGGTTTTCAGCAGCACTCATACTGAAGGATAATGTTCAGCAAATGAACAATGTTCAGGCATCGGGACAACTGCTGGATGTCAAGAAAGAAATATACCGCTTCCCCAGCGTAGCCGTTGATGTGCTGAGTATTTCCTGTGGTATTACGATCCCCAGTGTGTGGGGAATGATAGAAGAATTGCTCAAGACACGGCGGATCAGTCCCGAAGATGCTCACCACTTGACTGTACTGATCAGCATCTCGGCGGAGCTGCGGTTAAGAACGTACATCGCCAACGGAGGGCAGAAGGACAGACTGTCTCCTCTCGCTGAGATGAAAACCCGGCTGGATACACGTGACATAGATGACACTTTCGTTCAGTCAGTGTTCTACATACCAGACTCAAAAATGCTTTTCAGGTACTACTATACTGCCTTTCCATTGAAAGGATGCATCATAGATACAATTGAAAAACCGAATCCAATCACAGAGATAATCCCAACAGCCATCTTTGATACCTCATCTCTAACAAGGGGCCGAATAACACGACAGCTATTCCATTTAGATGCATCCATGCGTCATTTCGAAGCTGCAATGGAAGAGACTGCCGAAGACGAGGAAAAGCAGTTTGAAATAATTTCTGAAATAGGCGAAGTCTTGGAGAAACGTGGTGACTATGAGAAGGCGATAGGCTACTTCGAAAGGGCACTGAAAGTTGGCAATTCTCTTCCTGAAGACAGCAAGATACGTCCTAATAATGCCTCATTACTAAACAGCATTGGCAACTGTTTTGATGACCTTGGTGATCAAATAAAAGCTATCAGTTATTACGAACAGGCACTTAAGATGAAGAAAGCTATCTATGGTGAGACAACAGCACATCCCGATATTGCCTCAGTACAAAGCAACATTGGATCATGTTGGAGTAAAATAGGCGACTATAGTAAAGCCATCAGTTATCAAGAGCAGTCATTGAAGATGAGAAAAACTATCTATGGGGAAACAACGGCACATGCCAGCATTGCTTCATCATTTCACAATGTTGGTAGTTGTTGGCGTGATCTTGGTGATCATAGGAAAGCAATCGGGTATTATGAACAGTCACTGAAGATGCTGAAAGCTATCTATGGCGAATCATCAGCACATCCCGATATTTCTGCATCACTGGACAGCACCGGAAGCTGTTGGAAGGGCCTTGGTGATCCGAGAAAAGCTATCAGGTATTACGAACAGTCTTTGAAGATGGATAAAGCTATCTATGGTGAAACAGCAGAGCATCCCCACATTGCTACAACGCTGAGCAACATCGGATTATGTTACAGTAATGTTGGTGATCAGAAAAGGGCTATGAGCTTTCACGAAGAGTCACTGAAGATGATGAAAGCTATCTATGGCAAAACAGCAGCACATCCCGACATTGCTGCATTGCTTAATAACATTGCAAAATCGTGGAGCAACTTCGGCGATCAGAGGAAGGCAGTCAGTTATTTCGAACATTCACTGAAGATGAAGAAAGCTATTTATGGGGAAACAAAAGCACATCCTGACATTGCTTCATCATTCAACAACATTGGAACATGTTGGAGTGACCTTGGCGATCAGAACAAAGCCATAATGTATTGCGAACAGTCACTAAATATGAGGAAAACTATCTATGGCGAAACAGCAGAACATCCCGACATTGCTTCATCTCTAAACAACATTGGAGCATGTTGGGGTAAACTCGGCGATCAGAAAAAAGCTATCAGTTATTACGAACAGTCACTGAAGATAAGCAAAGCTATCTATGGGGAAACAACAGCACATCCCGACATTGCTGCATCGCTTAATAATATTGGGAACTGTTGGAATACGCTTGGTGACCACAGGAAAGCTGTCAGGTATTACGAACTGTCACTGAATATGGGGAAAACTATCTATGGTGAAACAGCACATCCTGACATTGCTTTATCACTTAACAACATTGGAACATGTTGGAATGAGCTTGGCGATCAGGGAAAAGCTATCAGATATTACGAGCAGTCATTGACGATGTGCAGAACAATCTATGGGAAAACAACAGCACATCCCAGCGTTGCTTTAACATTAAACAACATTGCAAAGTGTTTGAATAGCCTTGGTGATCAGAGGAAAGCCATCAGGTATTACGAACAGTCACTGAAGATGTGGAAAGCTATCTATGGCAAAACAACAGCACATCCCACCATTGCTTCATCACTTAATAACATTGGAACATGTTGGAGTGATATTGGAGATCAGAGGAAAGCTATGTGTTATCACGAACAGTCACTGAATATGAGGAAAACTATCTATGGCGAAACAACAGCACATCCTGACATTGCTTCATCACTTAAAAACATTGGAACATGTTGGAGTGATCTTGGCGATCAGAGGAAAGCTATCAAATATTACGAAGAGTCTTTGAAGATTATGAAAAGTATGTACGGCGAAACACTAGCACATCCCCTGATCGCTTCATTATTATACAACATAGGAAATTGTTTAAGTTGCCTTGACGATCAAATCAAAGCTATCGGTTATCACGAACAGTCACTGAAGATGAAGAAATCCATCTATGGCGAAACAACAGCACATCTCGACATTGCTTCATCACTAAACAATATTGGAACATGTTGGTATAAAATGGGCAATCCGAAACAAGCTATGGGGTACTACGAACAATCATTGAAGATAACGAAAGTCATCTATGGCGAAACAACAGCACATCCTGACATTGCTTCAACACTAAACAACATTGGGATATGTTGGAATAGCCTGGATGATCAGAAGAAAGCCGTCAGATTTTATGAGCAGTCTCTGAAGATGATGAAAGCTATCTATGGTGAAACAACTGCGCATCCTGACATTGCTGAATCACTTAACAGTATTGGAATATGTTGGAGTAAGATTGGCGATCACAAAAAAGGTATCAGTTTTTTCGAACACTCACTGAAGATGTGGAAAGCTGTCTATGGGGAAACAACAGCACATCCCGACATTGCTTCATCGTTATACAACATTGGGAAAAGTTGGAATGCACTTGGTGATCGGAGGAAAGCTATGATGTATTATGAACAGTCACAGAAGATGAAGAAAACTGTCTGTGGCGAAATATAGGACGTCCCGACATCAACATTGGAACATGTTGGCATAAACTGGTGATGAGAGGAAAGCCGCCATTTTTTACGAGCAGTCACTGAAGATGATGAAAGTTACATATGGTGATGACATGGCACACCCGGAGATTGAGTCAGTGCTGAAAAAAACATTTGGTTATGTAAAACTGCTATCCGCCATTAAAGTAAAGCCGTAAAATCGCGAATCGGCAATCAGAGAAACAATAAAACATTCTGACATTTCTCCATTTTTAGTTTAAACAACACTAGAGCATTTTGGTATCATCGTGGCGATCAGAGGAAAGCTATCGGTTATGACGAAGTTCATTTTGGTGGTAAATGATAGGACTTTCATACTTGTGACATGGATTCATTGGCGTCCCTAAGCCACCAACTGAGCCCCGTCAAATATATGACTGGGTAGATGCGTGATCAGGTCATCAGGTTGATAAGTCACTGGATGCTTACGCGATTCTTTGTACACAAACAAGAACTTTATTCAAGACCAAAGTTAAGGTGGCCATCTGGGCGTATGAGAATCTATCAGAATTGTTCTGAGGAAGGTGACAGACAGTCACAGAAACGTCGGTCTTGAATAAAGATGATCGATAACTTTATGTACTTCAGCACTGATATGTATGTATGGGTTTATTTATTGTACATATATACTCACTGTGTTGGCTACAGGTCGCAGCAAAAGAATAGTTGACAGATACATAATAAATTAAGAAGAGCTATATTCAAACTAGAGTTCCTCGAACAATCATGTAATCATGTCTTTATTCAAGAATTCGAGGTCTTATTCATTCCAATGGCACACGAGTGCATGAACGTTGAAGCAGTTGAAAATTCCATTTTATCCATCTCAACTAACCTTGGGTAGTGTTGTCCACAAACAAACACACCTACATAAACAGCCCGCTGCAGTACCGTAGGAAAACGGCAGGTAAATCATTTTCGAACTTGACCTTCCTTTCCACATCGGCCGTTTCACCATTGCACAACCATATCCATCTTGGCAAAATTGAAAAAAAGGAAGAGAATAAAAGGCACACCGTTTTTGAACTTGCCCATCCTTTCCACAATCGCTACAAACCTACCAAAATTCCACCTACAATTTCTCGTGTTATATACTATTGACGCACATATAGACCCATCGCCCTATGGAATAACCGAAAACATAGCCTTCTTGGCGAGGGCAAGGTCTTAGGTACACATCCGCTACTTCACATGCATCAGTCTCTGCAGCATGGTGGCTGCAGTACCATTAGCAACCGCTGGGGCCGGGTAGAAGTGTGGATTCTGGTTGGCTAGGTGCAGCGTACCGAACAGTGTAACCACGGTGAACAGAATAACCATCTTCCATGGTCCTGTTTTGTGCGGATCTGCCTCCCGCACATACTTCACAATCCTGAAGAATCGAAAGAAAAGAAACAGATAAGTCATCTGCCATTGCCATCTTATCATTTTGATGCTCACTAGCTGGTTTACTCGATGATTGTAGAAACTGGCCATGCTTTATGGTACCGTATACACCTCTGGCAGGTCTACACTATTTTGCGTTGATGTTCGCCATTTTGCTTTTGATCGAACAAATAGCAAAGATAGAGCAAAATTGTAGCGTTCATGAGCTAAATATCATGTTTTGATTGCATTAATAGTACTTTTCATGTATGTGCCATATCTGCAAGACACCAGTGCTATTTTCATAACAGAGTTTTGAATTCCCATATGTAAAGATAGTTTACCTTTAGTTATCCGCGGAGTAACCTATATCTGTTATGTTTTATCAAACTGCAATATTTTTAGGTTACCCTATATACGTTGTGATATCAAACTACAATGTTTTCAACAAATCACACGTCGAAACCAACGTCCGTCGACTTAATATCCCAAAATACCATATTTCTAAAAACAACGGATATAGGTTACCCCTTGGATAAAGGTTGAATAGCGTTACCGTGTATACAGACTTACTTGTTCCACTCTTTCTCATGGCCACGGCGCTGGGCCGGACAGCAGTGGATCTGGAACAGGTGCCATGTATGGTCTATGCTGACTCCGCCAAGGCAGGCTACTGGGACCGCCAGGAAAAACACGGTCTCGCACCAGATCATAGCAACGGTCCAGATAGTGCTGGGGTCCACCTTTCGAACGCATTCAGGAAATCAACAAATACATATATTATGTTAGAGTAGAGATTCCGGTCTGGAACCACCGATTGCCCAAAACAAAAATGTACCTACGAAATAAAAACTTGTTCATGTCGGCTTCCGTACAAAAGACATCCTGATAGTAGTCTCGGCAGACAGAGACTCTGGTCAGGATGCTAGAAATGTGTTGGGGTGGTCTGTTCTTTTGGGAATGTCAAAGGCGGTGGGAAGAGAGGGTTGGACTCCGACGCCCAATATCGATCGTACGCCCCTGCGACCTTGGCAAGGCTATAGGACAACCCCCTATGTATAAATCCTAAATTGCAAGTCGTTCAACCAATTGACATAAAGTGACATGAATCTAACTCAGCTGAAAGGGTCTGTCTTTTGTGAAGTTTAATTTACACGCTACTATCGGGGTCTTTCAGGGTAAAACCGACGATTGCAGTCTAGTCTGGGGGAAATACAATCGACCACACGAATGACCACACGATACTATAAGCATCTAACGGAAAACTAGATTTCTATTCTTTGAATATAAGATACCTCTTCCCATTGGGTGCTGATGACGTAGGTATAGTAGACATGCGCAGCAAGGCTGAACACCGAGATCGAGGCATGGAGAACAAAGTATGTACTGGAGAAACTTCGTAGAGCCTAGAAGAAAGATGTTTGATCATGATTTAAATAATGTATAATGTCAACGACGATTGACAATTGGATCTGAAAATAGCACAGGAAGATTTTTGCCATTCGCGTTTGTTTGTGTTAAGTTAATGTGAAAGGAAAGTACATTTTTTTTCACAGCGAAACATCTCTACACTAGGTTAGCGTACAAAAGCATCAGAAAATTTGCAATTAGCTCTAGTATTTCTTTTGTTCATTAGGTACCTAACCTTATAGTCAACTCGGGCACGGCGAATCCTTTCCCTGCAAGCGTCCACATCCTCGATGTTGTAGTGTAGAAAGGTGCAGACATCTTGAAACTCGGCCTGTGTATTCGGTCGGAAGAAGTACAATAACAATTTTTATCAGCATAGATTTTATAACATTGTTGGAAGGTTCAACATAGGGTTAATGGCCCACTTTCCTTCGACAATTACGGTGCCATACCTTATGACCGAGTCCTTTAACCACCGAATGAACGACCTCATTTGCTTCGCTCATTCGTTGAATTTATTCGGTTGCTATAGCAAATGACCAGGCCACCATATACACCGAATGAAAGCGAGTCATTAACCATTTATTAATTACCCGTGTTATTGGGGAAATGAAGCCTTCTGATTGGTTGTCGAGTTGGTACATCTGTACCTCTTGCTAAACATATTTGCATATAATTGAACGATGTTAAGTGAGAATTGATCAATATGTCCGTTTACATTTTGGTGATGGCATTTACAAAGACCAATGACTTCAAATGGCTGTAAATTTCATATAATTTGCTCTTACCTGCAGAGAGCATTTGCACAAGTTCAGGGCGTACCACAGGACCCCAAATTGCAGAAATGCCAGGCACCAAACCGTCACCCTGACTATCAGAGCCCACTCTCGTTGTTTCAGGAACACAGTGATCACACAAACATCCACAACACCAACTCCGAGCGAGACAACCACGCAGACCACGGCCAAGATCTCGTGAATTCTCGTCTCGTGGAACGCGAGAAACTTCATCCTCCGGTTGATGAAGCGGTGGTGGAAGATTAGCCACCATTTGAAGCTTCTGCAGGACAAGGCATCCAGAAGTGATACCGTGATGGTGACCGCAAGAGGGATGGCCAACCTCGCGAGAAATGTGAGTTTGGAGATGTAGTGTAGAGTTTGTCCCTTGGAGCCCCAAGTGTTTTCTGTGGTGTGAGCGGCGTCCCAAACGAGGACGGCGAGTAACGCAGCCTGCCAGACGACCAGCACACCGGTCAGCACTGCGCGTCTGAGGGACAGTCTTCGGGAGCTGGAGCCTTGGGCCGGAACTGCAAAAGAGGTAACATCGACTATCATACGGGGTTGGACAAGTCCGCTAGCCCTATTGTCCCGGGCAAGTGAAAGTACTGTCCGGGCAAGTGCATGACCTATCCCACTTGCCCGATCGGGCAAGTAAGAATTTTCCATTGAGAGAGATTTTATACTTGTTACCTTCTACAGTCATGACATCAAGCAATGGTCAACATTGAAAAATAAAGGCAATAATAAGAATTCCATTGCTGGAAGTGACAATGCATATATAAAATTGACCATCATTTGAATTTTGGGCAAGTGAAAAGTTGGTTCGGGCAAGTAAATTTTTTATGTGCTTGCCCGATAGGACAAGTGAATTTTAGAAAACTTGTCCAACCCTGTCATAATTCCACCAGGTGCCATAATACCGTCACCTAAAAAAACGTTAGTATAGAGGTCTTCCCAAGATTGTCTTCAATACCGAATGTTAAATATCGTAAATGTAATACAATTCAGATATTTAGGTGTTGAAGACAATCTTGAGAAGGCCTCTATAACAACGTTTTTTTAAGGTGGCGGTATAATGGCACCTGGTGGAATTATGCGAACGTATGTTAAAAAGCCACAGCACGTAAATTGTAAATTATCGAAAGTTTGCTAATCGAAATTTATTTAAGGTTTATTTTAGGCAATGGTATTCTATCTCTCTATTGGTCAACAAGATAAAGAAGGGCTAGATGGCTTTTCATATTCGGTATGTTGTGGCAAAAACTAGAGATAATTAAATTCTGAGGCCCTCGGCGGCAATTTAAAGGTGTGGAAACGGGCTATCGCGCTATGTAATGATGTAATTGGATCTAGGTGAACTGTAGAATATACTAGCACCTAAAAACTGGCCCCAAAATGCCTACGTTTCGAAAGCCATAATGTTCGATGTGCCGCCTAGACTCTGTGCTCAGTATTTTCAACAGTTCAATGGTTGGTTCAATGGTTGGTTCAATAATTGGTTCAACCCAGCCCTTCCAAAGCCCCTTTCATGTGTCACTGTTTGTGGGCCAGTAAAGTAAATATACACCTTAACTCATTATATTCTCGTATCATAAAGATACATCACAAATTGCACAAAAGAAATTTATTTTGTCTTAAAAAATAATGCCACTTTTCATTGAGGTCACGAGTCTTCAGACAAAGTATACAACAGAGATACAGTTTACATCGTGTAGAGTCCTTATAAGTCCAATACGAGGGGCGTTCAATAAGTAATAACTCTGACTCATTTCCCATAGTAGGAGATTAATGAAACTTGGCACAGTTATCAGTCTTTCTCTTCATAGGAACCACAAAGAGTTATGCATTTCTCCCGTCGTTTGTTCAAGATTATCGTCATTATTTATTGAACGCCCCTCGCACATGCACGTAAACAGTAAAAAGGATAATACTCGATAGAGATGTGGTTGGTTATGTTCTACTTCCCGAACTTTTTTCGCTGAGTGCATTTCTATTTCTGTTTGCAGCAAGGAGTGACGGCTACCACAGCGTACATCATGGAGTATGTGGAGACCATGAGCCCACCGGCTAAAGTCACAGAGAAGCGTTAGGCCACACTGACGTCATTATATGGATGACATTCACGCGCGCATCAATTTTTTTTGCGTTTCCGAAAAGAATAGGTTTTGCGACCATAGAATCTTTGTAGGTGTTCTATATTTGTCAGAAAACTGCCTATTTTAGTAGTTGATAACGTAAAGGCCGGTGGGGACTGCATGCAACAAGCGCGCGCGTGTGTGTGTGTGCGTGTGTGTGCGTGCGTGCGTGTGTGCTCGTGTGTGTTTTATGAGTGCGTGCGTGCATGCGTGTGTTTCCAGTACCAGGGTTGACAGATGTTTGCCTTTGTGTGTACGGTGTTCAGCACCAAGGACAGGTCTTTCGTGTATGTGTGTGGTGGATATTGAATACCAGGGACATGTGTTTGCCGCGTGTCTCTGGACCACATTAATTACTAGAGGCGCGTGGGTGTGCATGTTTGTGTATGTGTGTGTGTGTGGAGGGGGGGGGGGGCGTGGTGGGTGAGGGTGGCAGAGGTGTATTCACTTGTGAGTAGACCGCGTTCAGCACCAAGGACGGGACTGATTGCAAGTGTGTGTCTGGTAATACTTGCCCATTCTTTTACACACTGCGCCTTTTCAAAGATAAATTTTGACGATATACCGAGAAGCTGTGGAACGTTAAAAAACGCAGACAAGCAAAATGCATATTTGATTGGCCAGTTACTTCAAGATTTTGTTCAGTCATTAGACGTTACTAGTGTTTGGCTACGAGTTGTACATGGACGCCACCTGGTGATCTATGATTGAATTGCACATTGGCGTTTTAACAGACCTCCTTGCACCCCATTACTTCGATCTCCCAGTGTGTATTAAAGAATCAGATAGAGTCTCTTCACAGGATCATGTATCATTTCTGTGGTCTCTGGTTCTTGTAGATATTTCGTCTAAAGTTTTTTGATATACTCTTAATTTAACGCAAAGGAAGCCTAACAATAATCAACACGGCTATCTAACATGGTCCGCAACATTTGATGTTCCTCTCCCAGTCCCAAACTAGCGCAAACTCGGGAAGGTTAAAACTGCAATATGTCTCATAGACCACTTTTTACCACACGGCCAGTTGAACTGTTCACGGTCTCACAGCGACCCCTAATGATCAAAAAGCAAACTGCAGATCTTTCGTTAACATATGGAAGAGAAATTTTGACGTTGATTGGCCAACGTAGCGTTTATCACTAATATGATTAGACAAACTTAACCAATGACAGACAGGAAAATTTGCTAGACAGTCTAAGATTTACCATAGGTGCCAAACTGCCTCGCTACCATTGGTTGAAATTGGTAACATCTCTTTCTATGAGAATGTTAATACATTAGGCCATGTTGACTTTATTATATGGATGACAGCCATGCTCGCATAAATTTTTCCGGCCGTTTCCGGAAGTTGTCAATCATGCTTTAAATTGTACAAAGAAAATGCAGAAGTAGCAAATATATGCCATAGACAAAAAGATATACATCGGGAAACATATACTAAATCATTGTCAATTTCAAGGTCAAAGAAGAAGATTGTGAAAACAGAAATGTTGTTCAGCCTTCCAGACCACGTAGATTTCATAATGAAGGCAACTTTTTTGCCAAGCTTTTTTTATTCCCACGCTCGCATCAGTTTTGGGATTTCCAGATGATGTCATCGATATAATTGAATCAACATGGCCTGATTGGCTACGAGTTGAGCATGCACGCCACCTGGTGATCTATGATGGAATTGCACATTGGCGTTTTAACGTAAATACAACATGTCAAGGCTGCCGTCCCTGGATGTGAGCCAGACAGTCTTACAGAGATGTGGAGTTTCTAGGACCATCCTAGACTACCCGGCGTGACGTGTGTAAAAATAACCTTATGGCAATACCTTGTCCAATAATGCGGGGTCGTGTGGTGTAATCGGTAGCGCCGACCCAAGGGGTCCCGAGTTCGAAACCTGCCATGTCTCCGATCTTGTGTCCTTGGGAAAGGCACTTATTTTTAACATGGCTTTTCTCGCTTCAAAATGAGGACTTAGCTTTGGTTAGGACCGTCCCTCGAATAGGAGGTCCCGTGTTCGGGGAGAGCCACATCTCGAGCACATTTAAGAAAACACCGCACTTATCGAAAATAGTAGGAGCCCTTCCCGGTGTGAGTGGATCGAACCTTACAGTCTGGTCTCAGGGTTAACATCTTGCAAAGGTGATAGTCACCTGTCTTGTCCACAAATGTGGTAAAACTGAATTATAAAAAAGGATAATTTGAAAAAAAAAATGTATACAAGGTATCAAATCCCTCAGTTTGTAAGATTTTGGCGACCCCTCATGTGCGGAGTTGTTCTTTACAGTACATCATGTATTACAATCGCTTAGAATATTCTTTTGAAATCTGATTTGAAAAAAAAAAGCCTGGTCAAAGATTGGTTTCTGTCTGGCAACCTTGCTCTGTTTTCGGACACTCAGCTTTGACCAAGGCTAGGGGTTAATCTGGGATTTCTTGTGATCCATGTAATCATCCTCTATGTTCTCTGATTACAGATTAAGAGATCTCCGTGGATCAGAGATCTTCCTGTGTATATAGACGTCATGAAAATCTTGAAGTGATAAAAAGACATCAGCTAATATACTTCAACTACGAAGTTTTATTCCACGTTTCGTACAAGCTTTGACACAGAATATATCATCTTTATTATGACGGCATCTTTTAAATCCGTAGAAGCGACGATTTCAGGAAAGTTGAATATTCTACGATAGTAATATTGAATTTTGAGTGCTCTGCTACGCCATGGTGCTATTTTTGCTCATTATAATAAGTGCTTTTTGATATCAACCATATTGTCATTGATATTTCGTTTGAAGGTGTTTCTTGGTCTCATTCGAATTTAGAATGGCGTCCCGCGTCGTTTAAGAATCTTACTGACACTGCTAGTCTGACCTTGTCATCAATAGGCAACTATCAGATACATTTCAAGAGTATGTGACATCTACTATAACATTTACTTCCAGCTGTGCATCTGCTTCCAACTAGTTGTGCCCTATTAGCTTCTCATACATGTTCCAGCTACCACATATTTGATTTTACTTGCTGTCATTATTAGGTACATATACATAACTTTAAACACATTTTATATCAAATTGTTCCTGCCACGATCATGAAAGAAAACAACTTTTTAAAGAAGCCACTAAATTCATCTCAAATTCCCCCATGTTTACAGTACAGACAAAAAGAAAACTACCCTACTCTTAACATCACAGAACCTACACATTATAGAAAAGGTGGGATCCTTTGTCTTCCACTGTCTCAGAAAAAGAGGTCAAACCCAACAAATTACAGTTTAGAGTTAGCTTTAAGACTAGAGTAGACATATTCTATACTGTTCAACACTATTTGTCTGTTTGTTCCCTTTCATCTTACCGGCAATTAGCCCTCGGGCAGAATTTGCAATAAACTATTAATACATAACTTTAATGCTAGGCCACGAGCGAACGCCGATGGAATGGAATATACTTATATATGTGGTCACAATATCACCTAGTCAGCTGGCTATAATGTCCTCATTGTATTACCCCCGTTGCAATTTGAATAAAGCTAGTCTACAGCAACTGAGACGGAGGTCTCTTGGTTCTCACCAGCTCCGTATATGACTGGAATCGAGTGTTTGTCACCTGTTTGTGCCGTTCTTGTAGAAACGGTGCCGTCGTACAGTTGATTATCATCCTCGCTCACTGGGACGGTAGCAATCCCTGCATCTGCTGCAGATGCGTAGAAGGTGGTAGGGTCATCATCATCATCAGTGTCGTCATCTGAAATGTACCAGTACTGATGGGGTAGAGATGTTGGCCTTGGTGGGCCAATTTCGGTTGTCTCGGCTGGGGCCGTCCTGTGGAGAGAGGTATCGATGGTAAGGCGTCGTTGGGGGCCTCGAATGGTGTCTGCATCTGGAATTTCCCAATAGTGAGCCTCGTCAAGTTCGTTTGGCGTCGCCTGGCGAGTTGAGCTCGCGAGGGCGTCCGGTATTTCCCAATAATGGAGATCGCCGCGCTCGTGTGTTGTCGCATGGCGAGTGGAGTTCACGACGGTGTCCGAAATGTCCCGACGGGTGCCGATTTCGTCCGAATTCGGTCGGGGAGCAGAGTCGACTGGGTTGTTGGCCGGTATTTGCCAAAAATGGGAAGCGTCGAGTTCTCCCGGTGTCGGCCGGTTAGGGGAAGCTACGAGCCCGTCCGGGATCCCCCAATTGTGCGGGGCTTCGAATGACGTTGACCTCGGCTGATGATGCGACCTCCCCCGGGCGCCTGTTCTGTTTTGACGTGCAAGATTAGGCTCTGAGTATTGCCGTTGGAGATGCGTGCATCTATATAGCCTGTTAAAGATGAGTAAGTCTTGCAGTGCCACTACCGGAAGCAATGACTGCCTCGTTCTTTTATTTCTACCTCCCGTGGATACAGTCATAGCCATTTGACCTTGACGACGGGTGTCTGTACGGTTGCCATGGAAATGAGAGATTACGTCATTGTTTCGTACAGCCAAACGCCGTTTTCTATACAGGTAGGCCAGGGTAAGACCCAAACAGAACAGACCCAATGCGGTCAACACCAAAACTGAAGTTATAGTGATATTTTGTTTTCCCGACCGATCATCATGTACCACTGTTTTGCTAGTCACCACGGTACTTGTGGTTAGAAGTACTACAGTGGTATTGTACCTGACTGTATTGTGTCCAGTATTGTTGGGAACTTGGTTTTTAGGGCACATTTTGCCTGATGTGATTTCCGTGGGATCGACTCGAAACGAAGAGATGGATACTTTGCCTTGGGCAAGCGAAAGGCACGTCACATTCAAGTTTTCTGGATGTTGACCAGTCCTTTTTTCTTCTATGATTCCTTCCGGACTATTCGACTTGTTTCCCGTTTTTGATGAATGCTCATCGAATACAAGTGCTACGGTCTTGTCTGTGAGATTTCTAAGCGTTTTGGTATCCATGGTTACCACTCTAATGTTAAGACGATCGCTCATCGGCAACGTAATTCCCTTTTCGTGCTTCCAAGCAAGAAGACACTGTTCTTTTGGAGATGCCTCTGATTTAGCCGAAACGAGAACAAATGGTGACGCGACCATTGCCGTCTTTGAGAGAGTCATTGCTCTAGCCGATGACCAACAAGGAGAATGGCCAAAAATGTCATCTTCGGATCCCTTCTCCTTCCATTGTGTGTGATATTCGTTCCCATGAGCAGTATTTGATAAACAGAGCACGTTATTCTCGATGATAGCAGTGACAGCTCGTTTTTGAGGACTTGTATGAAGAAGGAGGCTCCACCGTTTAGTAGCATCAGCGTTGTCGTGGGTGTTTGAGAGTTTCATGACCACGGATGGCCTGAGGTGGTTGTTTAAACCGTGAAGTATCTTAGAAGTCAGACATGTCCGAACCAACCTGTTCCTACTCAAGTCCAAGACCCGGAGCTGCTTGAAAGATCGGAAGGTTTCTGTGGGGATCGTTGTGATGTGATTTAAACCCAGAACAAGTTCCCTTAGCATATCAAGTCCAAGAAAACTAGATCGGTCTACATACGTTAACTGGTTTCCCCAAAGTATCAATTCCCGAAGGGTTGTGAGATCTCGGAAACAACCCGATTCTAGGTGTGCGATTTTGTTGTGCGAGAGAGACAAAATACGAAGATGTTTAACACCTGTGAACCAGTGGGTTTTCAACTCAGTCAGGTTATTGAAATCCAAGTTCAACTCCCTTAATGCGGAAAGGTTTGCGAAGGTGTTCTGTTCTATGTCCGTAATGTCGGTATCAATCAGAGCGAGGTACTGCAATTTTGTGGGCTCGGGTGTGGGTAACTTTGCTGCCGACAGGACACCGAACGGAACACCCCTCACCCCTACCCAATTTGGGTGGCGAAGACATGACACTTCAGGGAGAGGAGAGGGGCCTTTTGAGGCACGGTCGCAAGTAATACAGGGATGGTTGACGTTTCTAGTCTTAAACCAACTGTCCCGAAACTGTAGACGGCCGCCAGAACAGCTTACCCAGCTACATTCGGAGGAACAAGTATAATTCACGTCGACGGCTTGTACCACAACAAACAGCAACCATACCTTCAGAACGCTAAGGTGACGATCCATGATGTTTTGTAGAAATTTTCGGTGGACAGTTCTTCGAAGGATGTCGCTGTACGATACAATGTCGGAGGTAGATATGGTGTGTGCGCTCGGCTTGTTTCTCCAGCGTCAAACTAACAAATTGTGTCGCGACAAGCTAGCCTCCATTTAATGACGCACGAGTTGAATAAATCATACCTCGATTTTCTTCAGGAGATTGCTTGGACACTCCATTTGCGCCAGTGTGACGTCATAGACTAGGCCAGGCGTGATTGGTTTGAAATGAAAACGACAGCTTGATTTCCCGAAAAAAATGGATTCAATCATTCTACATGGGGGGGGGGGGGGCAATATTAATAAGAAACATGAATGAAAAGTACCGTGTTTGCAAAATTGTGTGTATGTATGTATGCATGTATGTATGTATGTGTCTGTCATTTATAGGCGTGCAAACCGTCGCAAAAAATGACTAGACAGCCTTGTAGTGTCTGTCATAAAAATTTCGATAAAGTGTCTATGAAATTGGGATTTCCGTGCATCCGTCTCAAATCCTCTGATCTTACACAAGTCGTTGTCAGACAATCAAATACCAGATTTCAAACCGGGACGGGGAATCAAGGTGTCTTACGGAGGCTTCCGGAGGGTCACAGTCTCTTCCTTTGCTTGACGCTTTCCTGTGACAAACACGTGCCAAACACGTGTCCGGAGAGTGAAAAACACATGTCCGGAGAGTGACAGACACGTGCCGGGAGACCTTGACGCTACGTTACGTCCTGTCGGCACGGATGTCACTTCATGGGGCTAGAATAAAGGTTAAGGTAGCAAAACACAGTATTCATCCGCGATAGTACTAGTAGTGCGTCCGTCTGTACTAATTTGAGTTACTAGTATTCCCTTTCAAAGTCTAAAGCAAACTCGGGCTCTGCAGTTTAAAAAAGCCGCCAGGGGGGCCCAAACTTACATGGCTTACTCCCTGCCCAAAGGCATAGCCACTACTAAAAAATCCTGAACCTGGCACCTGAGGAAAATTTTACCTTCAACTTTGAACCTCCGCTGCAGTACCGTAATTCGCCGCTAAGAGGCCCATTATCGAACTTGACCTTTCTTTTCCCAACCCCTACCTATCCGGCCACCAAATATAATGCAAAATCATCTGCAACGTCTCGAGTTAAGCTGTCCGCAAAGAAACGAACACACACACTCGGCCCGCTACCGCCTTGACAAAAAAATACTACGCCAATCATTTTGAACTCGACCTTCCTTTCCGCAACCGCTACTCAAATACCAAATACCATGAAAGTCCATCCATAGCTACTCTAGTTATATGCTGTTGACCTACATATAGAGACACAACATCATGTCATAACCGAAAATATAGCGAAGGTAAAAAAAAACTGTGGCCACGATTCACTCAATAGCATCCCTGGTCAATCAGAATTTAATGCTTGCCAGAAAATCTGCTCTCCAGAATAAGGGGGCGCATAGTCAGGGCATAGGGCCACAATACCCTTGTGAACATAATCAAGCCCGGGAAAGAATGGACTGGACGTTTAGTCCTGTGGTTTAGCAGTATTTTTTGCTGTTTTTTTTTCACCCTTGCGCGCGCATTAGTTTAGGTGTCTCTAGAGGATGTCGCCCATAGGATCATGTCAATGCGGCCTCATCGAAATGACCAACCTCTGATAAGACATCTTTTCCCCTGGAATAGCGGTAATGATGATTTAGTCCGCAAGGTGACGCTTCTGTATCATTACACCATTGCGATGTGCTGCTGTTTAAAAGTATCATTGAATACAGGGATAGATATCTTTTTTTGGCTGTCATGCCATAAGTTTTATCGCATCAATTCTTGTCACAAGGTTTACGATTTCTAAATCTTAAAATCTTTTTTGCCTACCTTTTTTTTCGTGCGCTCGAATTAGATTTCGTGTCTATATAGAAAGTCATCCATAAAATCTACATGCATGCTGTAGCATGTTCAGAAAATCGGTTCTTTCCATGCGTTGCATTTATGTCTGTTGTCAAGTGGAACTGTTGGGTTTTGTCGGAAATGAGTCACAGATGATATTGCTTTTCACCAAGTTTCACTTCTTTATGTAAACTTATACACCACGTCTTCCTATCATAGAAGCTCATCTGTGTTGGTAGTAATCATAGTACGATGCTAGACTTTCTTCCAACATAAAGGTACACACGGATCAAATTTTCAACGACCACTGTCGCTTTCTTCAGGATCAATATCAAGTCTTCCTCTTTCATGTTTTCGTCAATCTGTACCAGGTTAAGTAGATTTGTTTCACGCTTTCACGAACTCTATTAAAATCTAGCTCAATCAGTGCACAATATTATCCTTTCAGTTTCGTGAAACTGTCTGATCATTTCAGTGGCGATGTCAGAAAGCGGTACCATTACTACAATGTTCTGTTCGTATAGAGCATTATCTAGACTAGTGCCACAACCAAATTGGATGTATTTTGTTAGTTGTATGTGTTGCTAAATAATTATGAAACAGGAACTTTGTAACGGCTGAAACGTGTGCCTCGAAGTCCGACGTAATAAGGGAAGTTAATCACCATACATTTGTGTGCATAAATCCGCAAGTATTTGATTTAATGTTATGTCTAAAAATACTGGTGTGACTTAGATCGACTATGATTGTTCCCATTTCTTTTCTTTCTTGCAAAGGATAATCTTAAGTCAGTAAATAGTTTCATCAGGTTGATAGATCAATTGAACAAAGTTTACTTCGTTACACAACTTTCTTCAATTCTTCAGTAAACGTTTCGACGACCATTTGTCGCCTTCATCAGTACAAAATGATCATACTAGATAATGTTAAGTGTGTGCAGATTTATGATTCAAGGATTTCTTGAGTATGATATAAAGAAGCAATCTTGCCTTACCGTAGTCACGCCTACAGCCACCAAGTCCAGTGATACCATAACGCCCTGCCCGTCCCTCTGTTGTTGGTACTTTTATCAACAGTCCTTCCTTCTCGGTCACAGTCATAGTGGGACGGTCCTCCTCGTCCTGCTGATCACGGGCATCCATGTTCGACCAAGGCCTGTACACTCCTAGCATCACGAACAGGAACCTGATCATTCTTGGACCCTGAACTATGCTATGCCCTTCGCCATCCTCCTCTAACAGGTTTAAGGAAATCTCCATGTCTCAAGATAACATCTAGTTTGCACACGGAGGTACGTTTGAACTATATAGAGTCAGCCGTTCAGGTCAGTTGCTGATGTTGTTTGGTACTGGTAGACTTGCGTTGTGGCGAATGCGAGTTCGAAATGGAGAAGTCCTCCAGTACTATTGCGTTATGTGATGTGTGATGTAATACTTCCGTTACTGTGATTTTGAAACTGCACCTTGCGACATATAATAAACATTTGAGTGACCGTCTACAATTGTGATTCAATTTATTGTCCATACCCTTGTTTGCCATTAAACGGCACGTGTCTTGTCATATCGTTGCCAACTGGTGACTGACCAAAGCTCTCTATTGATATCTTCTTCAAGAAGGTTGTGTTTTGGGTAGCGTTTTAGTGATGTTTGTAACGATGCTTGTGGTTTACAGCTATGCACTGTAGAGGCTATGCACTGAGTGCACAGTCCCCAATACAGACGTCTTCACTTTCAAACCCTGGACATTATGTAACGTTACGGACAAACTGAATAATACAACCGATCTTGTGCCTTGACCACGCACTCACACGACGCACGCACTCTCTTGTGTTTTGACCACGCACTCTCACGACGCACGCACTCTCTTGTGTTTTGACCACGCACTCTCACGACGCACGCACTCTCTTGTGTTTTGACCACGCACTCTCACGACGCACGCACTCTCTTGTGTTTTGACCACGCACTCTCACGACGCACGCACTCTCTTGTGTTTTGACCACGCACTCTCACGACATTCCAGCTAGTCTCTGGCTCCCTAAACTGAGTACGACGGATAATCATCAATTCTATAAAATACTCAATACAATGCAATATTTGGACAGTTACAAACAACTCTTTAATTGTAGTCAAAACTAAGCAGACACACGCCAATCATAACATATATATTACATACATATGCATATATAAAAAATGCCTGTTTAGGCTTTGAAGATGTATGTGCTGGTTATGATAACGATACAATTGATGTAATCACACTACATATGATAGTGGTAATAGCTTTGCCAATATTGTTACTATATAAATGAACTAGAAGATGAACAGCGTTATACATATTAGATTGTAAACATTATCATACATGTTTAACTCGTGCACATAGTGTTGTCTATTCCTTCCTGTATATGTTTGTTATTGCCACACCTATACCTAACCCTTTGAGGCATGAATAAAGGAAATGAAACAAGTGACCGTAGGTAACAAACTCTATGACGTAATTATGGTTTGTTGATGGTGACATAACAATCTGTGTGTATGGTTCAAACATAAACACCGTTCATAACAGTCCCTTTCTGTTCCTGATCATCACGCCTTACTTTCGGTGAGCCGGAACAAAACATACTAGTACTCAACCTATGTCGTATGCAACGCACACGCTCCTCCAAGTCCTAAAAATATAACGTACACAAATTATTTCCTAAAGTTTGAGTTCCCACTGACAATGGCTTAATTCTGTGTATATGCCAAATATATAATTCCCATTCATGAAAACTATCCTTCAATCCCTGGTGCAAATATAATTTCCCTCCATGAACATACTCTTTCTGTCCCTGCTAATTCCCTCTACTTTCGGAGTTCCGGTCACAAAATACACGTTCCTACCCGTCAGATTAAGAACGTGGCCACCCCACCTATATAGTAGTGAATCGCATACAGGACACATCACATCAGCTTATACCAAAAACTTACTTAAAAGCTAACATACCTATCACTGCCAAATTTAAAACACAGCGAAGTCAGCGTCTCAATCGAACGACACCAAATGAAAACAACACAGCTTCACAATGGATACTTGAGACGCACACAACTTTAACAAGATTGGCAATAAAAATATTATTGCCATGACGACGATTGAGGTGAACAACAATACAGCTAAAATCAGAAATAGACTGGAACTTCCCTGTCGCACTATCCCTGGCACAATATACTAGCCCACCTGTAACATAAACCTACAGCCAACAGAAATGTACTATCCCTGGTACAGCACAATGGTCTTCCAATAACCTAAACCTACAGCTGAGCAGTACAGTGTGTAGTGGAAAATAAAATATAAGGAAGAACCAACTGTTTCCAGCACTTCCATCCTTGAATGACTTTCTTGCACCTAACCCACATGGCCCCTACTTCGTAATATTCCAGTCCTTGGATAGTATAATAGGCCTTGAGTCAAAAAGTAGGTCACTGACAGCTTTGGATATAGGCCAGCTGGTCTACAATACCAGGGAAATAGGGGTGACATCTCAAATTATTACATCGATAATGAAAATAGCTACCGCGAAAAAAAAGCTTCCCAAAAATCAAACACGTTTTAACCATAACATGCATATGACTATCAACCGCGCAAAATGTTAACAGTATGCTATGCAAAACCAACCTCAATATTGGAAACGCAAAGCCCGAACGAGATGGAATATTCCGACGAGGCCAACATCTGCTTAGCGATATAATAAAGACACTCACACATAACGCTGTGTTCCACGTGTGTATTCCCTGAACCTTCACATTCCAGACTGGACTCTTCCATTCGTACGGGGAGGGGGGGACTAGGCTATTCTAATCTAAGTAATCTAACAATTACTACAAAGCTTAATTCACAATCAAAAGGAAGACCTGAACCACTATACCGGACGGCGTAGGGGTAAAAACTGAAATTATTACATCCATAATAAAAAAAGCTACGGCGAAAAAAAAACGTGCATCATTTCCCAACCGAGTACAGACGACATGCCAATCCACATGTGATTGCGGCATACGGAACATAGAGATATAGGTGCGAACACTCAACGCACAAAGTGATTTTAACACTCTGTGTTACTGGAGGTTACCCTCCAGTGTCACAGAGCAACAACTTTACACCGACCAATAAAAAGTGAGCTATTCATATTCCATCATCAATTTGTCGCAGATAGGTCTGCAGCCAAGATATCTGATGAAAGTTTAATATTTCATAAAATACGTGTATTCCTTTGTCCAGTGGTGTTGGTACCTGTATCTGTATCTATATAGCCGGTATAATTGCCCTACGGCTTGGTTCTGTACCCTTTTCAGTTTATCTTTCTTGGTATTTTCTGTCTCCACGCTGAATGGGGAGACTTCAGGGAAAGTTGATCGGTGGTTTAAGAGATAGTCATGTATGAATTGATTAGGAATTTAGGAGCATGTCTTTCCACATCTCCATACCTTCTTCGTCGTCTTTCTCTCAATCTCCATTCACGCTCTATCTGGATGACTGTGTCAATGACATATGCTGTTGCAATGGTCAGAACGATTGTCATTGAGGTTGTGCTTTCAAGCCGAGCAATGACTGCTAGGTAAACGAATAATAACAACATCTTCTTCTCATACGGGTCGAGTCGGTCTAGGGCACCGTTGAGCAGAGTTGCTGATTTTCTGTACTGATATGGCCACACTCTATCCATCACCTTCATTATTAACAGGGGTGAAACGCACATGATCACCACATGCTCCCAGGTTGGATTCGATTGTAATATTAAAAAGACGCAAACGCAAATCACAATGGTAGAGAAGAGCCCTATCCAAACCCTCTCGCTACAAGAAAAGTAGAAATTCCGGATTCTACATAAAAGCCCGCCGTTTTCAGAGCTTGCAATTACGTTTTCAGCCATTTCGGGAAACTCGTTGTCCTGGCTGCTTGTCGCAGAGTTTCCTTCACCTATAACAGAAAATATCATCAAGTATTAGATGTGATCAAAAACCTATTGTACCTCACCGGTGCAAACTGGCTGTACTATGTATGTATGTATGTATCATGTATGTATATATATAAAAAACAACCACTAGGGTGATCTACTGTTCCAGGACATAATTGAAGACAAATAAATATTTCTATACACGTGCGCATACACACACACATACACACCAATATTTCTCTCCTCTCTACCTCTCTCTTACATACAGAATCATTCACACACGCACGCACACACCCTTATATACAAACATTATAAGCGTACACACAAAGCCTCACACACACGCACCTGCACACCACCCACTAATATTTTTAGTTGTGCATGAATGAATGCAATAGAATGGCTTACTAGTACTTTTCCTCAGATTGTCGGCGGCAGACTGTAGACCTGCTGAGATAAGTGCCCGTTTCAGAACCTCCACAGTTGCCTGGTTCCCCTTCTCTCGCTTCCAGGTCTGCAACACGTCCATACAGCAGGACTTGGCATCGGGGTTTGTAGATTTACTCTCAATGTTCCTGGTGTCTGGCCATGGGATGCCGAGCCAGTAGGCCAGGTCCTTGTAGTCAGTGCTGACGTCCTCTTTGACGCCATAGAAGTAATCTGATACGTCTGCAACATGTCAACATGAACAATACTGTACAAACAGGTTCGCTCACCGACAGCGTAGCCAAGATGAAATACGTATTAGATGTGATTTTCCTTCAAAAGACGAACTGACAATGTTACATATGAACAGCATGGCACGTAAAGAAAATATCATACCTTTTTCCATTCTTGAAAACGTACGTCCCCTCCTTTTATTTACGCCAATACCTGCAAGAAAAATCCTTTTAGTCATTGTTTGTCCCGCTATTTGTTGCTATGGCTATGACAGGTAGAACTGACCCAGTCGACAATAAGACAACCTTGTCCACGACAGTTGAATCTAGTACGATATATCCTGCAAAGAAAGTCACCAATGTGCTTCGGTAAACCAGTTGTATGTGCGACACACGTAACAGGTACTTTAGTTGTTGTTGTGAGCCATTTGAAACACCCGGAAAGACCCACGAGGTCATAGCGTTCTTTGAGCCACACACTTTACACCTTTGTAAATTATATAGTTAACGTTAACATTTTCCACACCATCCATGTTATTCACAGACATCTATTTGACAATCACACGAAGACTAACCGTTCTGACGAATGCAAAAATTAAAGTTTCACCTTTGAGATGCGAAACGCCAGGTAACGTTACATGGTGTTGACGTGCGTTCTGCCGACAGTTCCGGTTTCTCTAAAGTAAGACAGAAAGGTATGGAAAGTCCCCTTGGGTCACAACATCACTGCGCATGACCGGATCGGGTGTGACGTTTCAAACTCCTCAGCAAGATTTGGTCGAATCTTTATATGTTAACTCTCTGTACAGCCCCGTGTACACACTTGTGTAGTCCATGTTGACAATTGGCATGTCACAAAGTCAAAGACATTGCGATGTTGGCACTGAGCTACTATAATTTATAACAGCAATACAAGCTTAGTTCGCTCAATACAATAGAAGCGACTCTTGATACGATAGAACTCTTTTACGCTTGGGAGTGCAATAAATGCAGCTATTATATCAACCAGTTTCACCAATCAGCACTCAGAAACAATATCAACAGCCAATCAGCACCAAGAAAACTTTTTTCAACCAATCAGAGCCCAGAAAACCTTACCATCACACAACATTAGTCACGTGCAGCACCCATAACATGCCAAATGTTAAAAAAAATCATGAGACGAATTTTGTTTTACCTTCCTTTTATTTATCTTTGAAAAACAGATAATTAAGAAAATGGAACCCTAATACATTATGTATCAGCACCATAAAATATTCATAGATAAATAAATCATTGACTGTAGCCCTGTTTGGAGTACATAACATTAGATACCAAAATATTGCAAGTTATAAATCCTTAAATTACAAAAAGGCCAGCAGAAACTATTAAGAATCAATAAATCAATTAATAAAACAATGCAACCTCTTAGATGTTCAATCATTATTGAAAAATAGATATTGCCTGGTACAAAATGCGGTGAAGTCAATGCAACCCATGATATAACATCTTAAAAATTACTCATTGTAGCAACCCTTATTATGGTTTTATATTAAAGAACATTTTTGGCGACGCCTAAGGGGCATAGCCTTCTTTACAGTATTGTCCTGCTTCCATATGGTGATCCATTGATCCCATTCTAAATACACAAGTACATCCAAACAAGTTTCATATACGGATATGATATGCATAATTTTTTTATTTTTGGGGACAAACATAATTTGTTTCCACAAGTAACCCAAGTAGCAACAATGCTAATTCAAATTAAAAAAAATGGATACTCAGAATACACATGCATGTTGAAAAATAAGCAATCTTATTGCAAATTGTTGCTTTCTTTTTGGCGACACCTCAGGAGAGAAGCTACTTAAAGCGCTTACATCTGATCTGGGGTCTCCAGAGTATTTCAACTGTAAAATCAAGTTTTGGCTGCTTCCATTAAAAACAGCCAAGGTATAACATTGTGTTTACCTTGCATTGAACGCACATAGTTAACATAGTTCAATTCTACATGTACAAAATCAAACATATCTTTGTGTTCTTCTTTTTTACTGCAAGAAACACTCAACTCAGACAAAATTACAGTTGTTAAACAATATTTAAAAAACTACACCAATCAGGACATTGGTTGTCTTGATATCTTACACCATTCAATTTCTATGGCAAACAAATCCAATCCAGATATTTCTTCATCTTCATTGCTACATCCCCAGTCAACTTTTTATCCTACAGAATTTGAGTTTTTCTTCAACTTTGAAAGTGAAATGGTCTTCCCCACATCAAAGCAGGTAGCATGTCTTCCAGAGACCTTTTCAATGACCCCATTGCATGCTGGGAGATGCAGGGCACTATGGGTAGTGCTGAGGGCAAATTTGCATTGTCATGGTAATGCTGTTTTTGCATGCTACATTACCCATAGTGCTCTGCAGATATGGATAAGGACGCTACACTACCCATAGTGCTCTGCAGATATGGATAAGGATTGTCATGGTAATGCAGTTTTTGCATGCTACACTACCCATAGTGCTCTGCAGCTCCCAGCATGCAATGCAATCAAAAAGTTCATTACATATTCCTCATAACACCTTTCATGTACAATACCTGCCCACAACTGTGGAGACACACAATCTTATTAAAGATCCGTTTGGCACAACAGTGTATAAAACAACATTGTAGGGATTTGTGTATGTACATAATGGATGCTTCAAAAGTTGCTAGTAACAATACCCATTTAAAATCTCTTTCTGCGGTAGAGAGAACTGCGCCTCAAAGTTAGATCAATTCTTACGATTATACCAGTCTTTGCTACATACTGTCATTGTATCTGGCTATTGTACATATCAAGTGCATGGTTTATACTACCTGCATGCATACAAGTCAACACATTGAAATAGCTCTTTATATGACCCTATGTATTGATCTTGAAGTTTCAAAACATTAGTCAACTAGCATTGAAACCTACACAGAAAAAGTGCTGCTGTTAAAAATACTAATGGTAAAAAATAAAGTACATAAAAAAAAAGTTACAAGGCATTCGTACAGTCGCCTGCGTCGCAGCCGACCGATGATGATGATGGTGCATCCTAAAAGAGGATCATGAATTGTAAAGTCCTTTGACTGCAAGTAGCTTCAACCCACATTTTTTTTCTATTCTGCTGACATAAATTGCCTTCACCACACATTTTCTTCCTTCTCAGTATCCAAACATATAATCAAATGATTTGCAACAAGAGTACAACATCAACTTGCATAAAATGGTTAAAAATTCCAGCCTCAACTATACATCAATGTACTTGTACAACAACTGTCTCTTCCTTTTATTTATCCTGTTATATAGTGTAGAAAATTTGGAGAACTCTTGAAACTCAACTGGCACACTGTACAAAACTCTTGATGAACTGGTACAACAATGCGATTTCTGAAGAGATCCATTGTTCCTGATATATCTGTCATGTGCATTGTCCTTGCCCTCAGTTCTTCCTCAACAGTGTGGGATGATCTCTAAGCAGATGTTTGTAGGAAAAATCATTTTCGTAGCTGCCCATTCCTACTACAAACTGAGAAAGACAGTTTTTAACAGATATGTGCAGCTAGGAATACTTGTACATAATGACTTAACCTCCAAACATCTGCTTGCTAAAGATTACAACCTTGCTTGGCAGGGCCCTGCTTGGATGGAAAGGAGGTCTGGGTCAAACCATTTGCTTCTTGGGGGTATGAAAAGAGGACATGGATTTCTGTATCTATTTCTGATAAAATGCAAATATTTCTTTACAAATGTTACTTACATGCATCATCAAAGTCTCACACAAAGAAACTGCTTCACGTTTTCTTAAGTCTTTCAATTTTGGAAAAGAATTCCCCTTTGCTTTTACATGCAACAAACTAGAAGCCAAACCTAATAAATCCCTATGTGATTCCATACCATTCTTTACACTGTAAATAACTTTTGGAAGAACACTTTGCTCTCCGTGAAATAGTTGCACACATCCACAAAGCCACATTGTTCTGGAATATATATATATATATCTTTTAGGTCTCCTCTTTTATTAAAATTTTTTGCTTCATACTACACCAACACATAAGCATGTGCGAGGCAGAATGCAACACCAAAAAAAAAAGAAGACAGAGTGGCTTCAACTTGTCCTGAGTGCAAATTTGGCCCAAATCGGAAAGTAAGGAGCTCCACAACAATTAACAGTCTTATTGTAATATACATTTGGCAAGGAACGTATTTTTGCACAGAAACGGTATACCGTTCTCCAATTGTCATGGATGCCATGTTGGAAATGCTTGGCGCAAAAACCTCTCTAACGTCACCATGTTCCACAAGAGTTTTCGTGAAAAATCGTCGTAACAGACAAACGCCTGCAAGTTTTCCATAGCACGTCCCCTCCGATATCAGGTAAACGCATCCAAGTTAACCCAAGAGGGTGCATCTTTGGATTTGGCTTGCTTACAGTCTTTTTTTGGCGATGCCTTAGGGGCGGAGCCTTTTGAAAGTTTCCTACTGAGCATTGCAGCATCTTCCACCAACAGCAGAAAGGCATCTCTGGCGCCCATACGATTTTTGAAATGTGGCAAAAGAAGTACCAGGTCGATGCCCTGAGTGATCGCAACTTGACTTCATCTACTCTCACTTCAAGTACAAAGCCTAAAAGGCAGTGAAGGTTTACCCTGATTCTGGAATGGTACGTTCCTAACTCAAGTTTATAATGTAGACGATAGCCCTTTTTCAGGCATGTGTTAAATGCCTCAATAATAACAGCTACAAACGACTATTTTTCTTTCTACGGTTTACAACTAGCTCTTCTTTGCAGCCATTTTATTGTGGAATGGATTCATTTCAACTGGTCTCTTTATTAGCATCAACACCAGAAATACTGTACACTCCTAAATCTTTTTGTGACTTTTTGATAACCATTTCTAAAAGATCTTGTTTATTATGCTCACCTTTTATTTGGTGAAAGTAAATTTTGAGTATGCAACAATCAGGTGAATGCACAGAAATGTGCTTCTTTTTTTCTAGCAAAATGGACACGTCTTAGGATATGCTCTGTTGTATCTAACTTTCTAAATTGGAGGAGACTGACCTTATTTTAGAGTTGATTTCACTAAAATGAACATCTGACAAAGGCTGTGATAACTGATAGATTCCTATCATAAATAATAATCTTATTATAGAATTATACCAAGTTTTCTTCTAAAATGCAACTGAACTTCTCCACAAAATTACTTAGAAAATCTTTCAAAAGACCAGCAGTGATACCGCTTTGAGTATGTTGAATCTGTCCATCTTGAAGTAAAAAAAATTGCCCTAAAATTATCCTAAGTTTATTGCCTGACACTGTATTTTTATATCTGTATTCTTTCCGCTTAATTTCTCAATTCTTAAAAAGCTAAAAAAAATGTTTCTCTCCTTGACTAATCACACATGACAGGGTGTGCTCCCCCTGCAGAATTTGATACTGATGCACCACACACCACTACTTGTACAAGCCGTCCTGGCGTTGTTGGAAGATGCTAGCCTTGATCACTTTTTAAACAAGCCTGTGGCAGACTTTGTTATAGCAATGCTGCACCAAGGCTTAACACCTAACCAAACCACAACACAAGCCCTATGATGATATCTTGTCATGGGAGATGTCTTTGCCTGTGCTGCACCAACTCTTCATTGGCACTTGGTCCCCAACTTGCGATGCCTGGTCCTGGAACAAAATTAGATATACACAACTCAACAAGGACTATTAATAATAGATGCAAGGTTGGACAAGTCTACCAGTCCGATGGTCCAGGGCAACTGAAAGTGCTGATGGGGCAAGTCTTACCCCACTTGCCCAATCGGACAAGTAGGATTTTTCCATGAGCGAGATTTACTTGATATGACTTGGTGTTACTTTTCAGTCATGGCATCAAGCATTGGTCAACACAGTAAAATAGAGTCAATGATAAAAGAATTACATTGATTGCTGGAAGTGAAAATACATGGAAAAATGTCATTTTAATTTTTGACAAGTGAAAAGTTGGTTTGGGCAAGTAAATTTTTTATATGCACTTAGAAAAATTGTCCAACCCTGAGATGAAATGTAATAGGCAACAAGGAACAGGGGATCTAAATTTAGATAAGCAATAGAAAACATATCAAACATATTACCAACCTTGCTTCAGCTCTTGCCGCAGTGTACTCAAACCACAGGATGTTAGGGATGAGAGTAGAATCTCGAACCATGAAGAGTTCACAGATTGGCCTTAAAAAACAGACACAAAAAGTAAGTAACACAAGCCCTTCTACTCAAAGCATACCCTTCCATCAATTCAACTTGCTCATTCTTCTACTTTCTCAGAGGAGTGAAAAGGCCATTTACATTAGAGCCTATCAACCTTCCCTCAACTGAGACGGGGGCCGATACTGACTTCCAAGCACCTTTGACCCTTTGCAGACATCACATTTCCGGTCTGGATGTGTGACGTAGGCTTTGGGTCATTACAACTCGAAAAGGATCAGAGGACTGATCTAAAGCTTGTTGGCAAATGCTTTATTTTTGTGTATGGTTATAAAGTTTAAAATTGTATCATATTCTTCAATTTTGGTTCTAGAAAAGAGGTCTGGTACTTACCATGCAGCGATCATGGGAAACCATGGGGTCAAGGCCAGCTAAGGAAATGACAAAACAACAAACCTGTAAGTTACCATATTGCCCACAATTAGTAAAACACAGCACAAAGGCAGAGAAATCCATTCCAAACAACAATTACTCAAGAAACTTCATATGACTTTGCAAACAGTCAGACATTTCAGGTAGAATCAAGTACCTTTCTTCAGTGACACCTGACCGTTTCCAAAATCATACCCAGTTGCTTGAGTAAATGGTAGTTGGCATATCTTATTACCTGGATATCAAACCTTCATCAACAACGAGAAATCTATACTTAGAGAATCTTACTTCAATGAAGAAGGATCACCAAACTATAGGCATAGATTGTTGGTTGGTCCTACCAGTACTACATTGAAAGATAAATTTGTAGACTAGACCACAGTGACTATACAATTTTATGCCACTTCTGTAAACTGGGTTCACAATTGATGAGGTGCACCTGCCTTACCTGTACAATGGCAAACCACACGATGCCTAGAGGAATGCCTGCTACAGCACCTGCTGCCACCTGTACTGTAGTATGGTAGCGAAGGTAAACCCTGTGGAGAATTCAGACAGCAGCTGACTTCAAGAACAACTTGTGGAATAGGTAATGAATATATTTGCATTCATACCGTATTCTTTATCTATGGACACAATTGTGCTGCTAGTTTCTACCTTGCAGTAATCTTAAAATTTACCATATAAAGAAGTGACTATTGGTATAACTGTATTGTAAGGATATAGACAGTTTAATGCTAATTTTAGTCAACCTTCCACCATCTTGGATTTGGAGGTCAGAAAGTCAGTTAGAATTCTTTGCTGGCTTTCCAAGGGTATGTCCTTGGTGCTGATTGGCTATCCAGTTGGCACAAGCATATGTCTTGAGAGTAGTGATTGGCTTAGATTGGGGATTTAATCATCAAACTTAGCCTATCAGTTGGCTTATATGGGTCCTGCTACAATGGTATATATTTTTTTCAATACTATCTTGTTGTTTGTTTATTGTCAGGCACTATGGCCCATAAGACCGAACAATTGACAGAACATTTAAAAAAAAAATTTATTTATTTATTTATTTATTAGGATTCTCCATTTGGAGGGTATGGCGAAACAGGTGTTAAGAACACCTTTTCAAAGCCGCCATACACACATGTGCACATGTTCGCACATGTCTACACGCGGCGGGGTTACACCGCCCCTTACGGGGTGATATACCCTTTCGCTGGCTGATACGGTATGGAGGTTCGCCAGGCCTCCAACCGGGTGATTTGAAGTGAATCACCAACTACAGACAGAAGGGTTTGTTCCATCTCACACCGCACCATCGCACGTGTGGGGGTTCTTTAACGTGCATGGGGTGTGACTCTCCCCATACACGGGACCTCCATCTACTACTACTACTAAAATCTACTACTTTTATCTGTACTTACCTACTATAGGATACAAGCATGGACAGCAGAAAGACTCCCACTGCTGTTAAGTGTTTCCACATGTTTTCTAGTAGAGTGCTGGTGTAAGACTGGTGCAGTCTGAAAGATGAGAGAGGGAAAAATGCTTGTCAAAAAAAAAAAAGAAATGCGCATATATGATATTCTAACAGTCTTTACAGTTGTGTTTTTTTCTCTGTAAAAGACATGATGAAAGTTGCTGTTAGTACTATTATAGAACTCTTAAAACTTGTAATGTACAAATAGGGCATTTTTAGGACTCCTGTGAAATCAGAAAGGTAATATTCCAAATAAATGGCTTGAACAAATCATTTTGATATGAGAGAATGCAACAAACTACAAAATTCTAATAATACTTATGTTCCTAAGATGGTATTGCCCCTTATTTCTATTCAAAAACCAGCTTGTCTTTTTAATTTTATACACCACATGACTTGCAACTGCCTTCAAAGTTGTATTTGGTATAAATATGAAAAATGTTTATCAATCTCTAAAACATCATTAATGTTAATGCTACACAAATACTTTGTAACACTAGTTCATATTTATCCACGGGGTAACCTATATCTGCTTTTAAAACAAAACAGGATATTTAGGGATATATCAAGTTGACGGGTGGCGGTTTCAAATTGAAACACAAAAACAGTGATCTCAAAAATTGCACTTTGAAACCACCGTCTGTCGACTTGATACCTCAAAATACCGCTTTTTTTAAAACAACGGATATAGGTTGCCCTACGAATAAAGGCAAACTGGCGTTACACATGTGTAAAATGTTAATAGACAATTATTAACTTTAATGATATACACAGATCCATTGCAAAATATCCAACGAAGATGCTAGAATAGTGGAATTCATACCTCACATACAGGAAAAGGATGATATATGTAGAGAAGAACCACATAAACTGGGCATGGCTGGATGGCATTCCATACTCACTGAAGACTACAGAGTGACCTGAAAACAGAATACCAGTAATATGCATGAAAACCATGTGATACAGTAATAAGAGATATCAAAGACTTAAGTTATATAATTCTACTGTTTCAGTTCATCAATCTATGATATCCATAGCCTGGTATCCAGCCGTATTATAGCTCTTCTGTAAAATACGGTATTTGTGGAGAGGACAGAAGAGGCTCGGGAGCTATAATACGGCTGGATACCAGGCTAGAATATCCAAGCAGACATAGGCAGATTTGTGGCTTTTTTTAAATCTCTGGCTTGCTCAGATGATCACTTCCCTATTCATAATCCTAGCACCCATCTATGCTAACTGTTTGGCCCTTTCATCCTTAATTAACTTGGGTTTCTCTGACTTTTTGTAATGGGGAATCAAACTTCTGAAGCTTTACCAATCAGACCTCTTGCCTATATTTTACATGAATATTCAAATGCTACTATTCACTCAGGTGCAAAACTATTTGGTGATCAGAGGAGCAAACAATTTCTGGGTTACAAGAGGAAATTTTGCTCCTTGTATGTACACATATTTACCTCTGAATGCTCCATATAATAGTTACTCAAGCTACTGGATTTTGAGTTAGGAAATGGTCAGACGTTTCAGACAGCATCCAATGCCTTTCGTCAGTGACGCTGTCAATCTTTCATCAGTAACACCAACAATAGATATCAGATGTTGTCTGAAACATCTCACCATTTTCCAAATCATATCCAGTTATTTTAGTAACTGCTATTTGGTATACATATCTTATCTAATTACTTGGATGTCTATCTTTATTGACTTACCTCTACATGGTCTGGGCTCACGGATGAGGTGCTTTAGGACCCAGTTAACAGCTTCATTCAACAGGATGCCTGCTAGAAAGGATATCTACACAAGAGGGAAAAAGGCATAGTAAAGGCTATATCATTCAGCTTCAGCGAAGTACAGTACATCTTGAAATTTCAGTGACCTGTCTTGCAGTGCGTTACATCTACCATCATTGCCTCCACAAAATTTATTAATCAATGAATGAATGTACCTTTATTGTACATTTTTACCCGACTGAGCTAAGTACAGGTCACAACAAGACAAAACATAAAAAGTATCACAGATCTAGTCTAACATTTGGCTTCATCTCGCTTCTTGGCAATGGTAATGGTGAAAATGTAGGACTGTATGAGTTTAGCTATGGACGGTATGTCAAAACGCATGAGGAATATAAATTTGTCTGTGCTACTCATGTGTCTAAAGTGAGGGAATCTACTTTCTATATATATGTAACTAAATAGAGCATTTCTATCATAGACATACATATTACAATCAGCAATAAAGTGCACTTCTATCTTTTACCATGTTTGAAGTACAAAATTGGCAAATTATGAAACTAAAATTGCCCCCTTTTCCCTCTTACTGCAACATTAAGTCCCAGAGAACTTGAACTGATTTGCAGTAATTCTAGCACTCACACTGCTTCACATAAACTAACAATACAGTCTGCAGAGAAGATGGCACACCTGGCAATCTATTTATAGCAACAGGGGTTATTTTTAGTGACAAGGGTCATTTTTAGTAACAAGGGTTATTTTTAGGTAGGCACCTGGCACTGGTACTGCACTGCAGAGAAGATGCCACACCTGGCATTCTACTAATAGCAACAAGGGTTATTTTTAGTAACAAGGGTTATTTTTAGTAACAAGGGCTATTTTTAGTAACTAGGGCTATTTTTAGCCCACCTGCCAGCTCAGGCAGACACCTGGCACTGGTACTTACATAAAGACAGATCACATGTGCCTGCCAGATCAGGGGCTTGAATAAATTCTCTAAATCTTTGGATGAGTATCCTTGCTGGAAAGCATGTGTAGCAAAATCAGAAATTTCTTCATGCCCTCCATTAAAATGACAGAGAAGGTTTTTATGACTTAAAGACCCCCCCCCCCCCCAAATTCACAACAATTGTTGGTGGGATAGAGTCCATTCCAAGTCACCATGCGGATGTTTGTTGCCATTGTTTAGTACTGATTTTAAAGTTTTGTAATTATATGTCTAGGACATTTGATACTTCAGAAATATTTCTAACACTGTTTCAACTTTATAAATATTTCCCTGGTCCTGTAAAACTTTGGAAATATTCATGGTGTGGAATTGGATACTTCTAATGGTTTTTAAATAATGATAACAGCATTCTACCATTATTTACCATTTTCAACCATTTCATTTCCTACCATTTTTGTAAATGGTTCAGTGGGCTGGGAAGATAGTAATTCACACATCCTTGCAAAGTATGGTTGGGTGCCATGCAACAATGGCCCACCACAAAGGATCCACCAGTGCCCAGCTGTGAAATCTAAAAATATAAAGAGGCAACAATAGGGCTTACTTTTATGGGGGAAATAAACTAATTTTACCATTTGGTAAGATTACAAATTGCAGAGGTTTCACAATTATTCTAAATAAAGATATTTTTGTACAGTTACTTTCAAAATGTTTCTAAAATATTCAAAGGAATTGAAATAGATGAGTATTTTCTTACTCAATTTTTTTAAAAGAATCTAATTATCGTGGCTTAGATATTCTTTTATTCAAAATAATTCAGACTTATTACATGTACAAATATCACCTAAAAATCCTCATGGTGACTTAGAATGGACTCTAATTAAAATTTTAAAGATATTTAGGTTGGGTACTAAAAAGACTTCCATGACTGTCTTTGAATATGAGGAAAAAATGTCACGTTCCTGTTTCCCAACTTACCCTAGAAAAACCTGTTGACCCTGGACATTTTTGGGAGGTGGGCAGTGGATTGACAGTTAGCCTGCTTCCTATTCAAGTAAAAAAACTGCTTGTCCTATCTAATGAAGGATAAATATATCCACAGTACAGATTTGTAACTATTATGCACAAAATTAAAGTTTGACAATGAAAATATAAGTGTCCCAATGCATTCTAGTACATGGGCATATAAATGTATAACTATAAGGGGACCCTTTATGAGTGATTACTGAATTAGCATGAATGGAATAAAACTGTGACTGATATGTTACCGTAAATTCATTTTATTTCTGCATGGATTTAATTCCGTGGTTCATGTAGGACGTTTTTACAGTGCCTTGCAGTTGAAACAACTCTATACATAGTGTAGCACAATAGTTATACAAATGTATCTGCAGTTTTAGTTCCATATCTTTTACTTATTCATAAGCTCCTGACATAGTAAATACAGACAAGTTGATTAGGACTGGCAACTTTCCTATGCATTAAATTCTTTGCTCACCTTATTGAATATTGTAGGCCACTATACAATGTATCATGTGACAAAATGCATAAACAATAAGACCATAGTACATGTGTATGTCTACGACAAATGATTTAAAAAAAAAAACGAAGTGCTGTTCAAAATCAACCTTGATCTTTATTCTTTAAGACCTTTTCACATATCATCACAATCCAACCAGACCTTCTTATTTTAAGCTATTGCTGAAACACACAGACACAGACACACGCACAGACACACACACACACGCACACACAACAATTACTCCATATCTTTTAGTAAGGTTTTACTTATTTATGGTTTCTTCTATCTCCCGACATAGTAAATACAGACAAGTTGATTAGCACTGGCCACTTTCCTATGCATTAAATTCTTGAATCTCCCCCAATATTGTAGGCTATTATATCATGTGACAACCCAGCCCCCCCCCCCCCACACACACACACAGACAGATGTACCAAAAACAATAAAGCTGAAGGTACAGTTACATGTTTTTCTGCATACTTACAGTATGTAGTTCTCTTCTGAACAGCAGAAGGGTTCCAAACCCCACCAAGATGAACACTGGTGTGAGACTGCACCAGGCCAGACCCTTGCCGATCAGGTCCCCTGTCAATCAAAACAAAACACAATCATATCATAAAGTCATAAAGATCTTAACTTAAGTTTTCGCAGACAAAAAGGTCCAGGTTCAAGTCTGGACCTGGACCTGATCCTCTGGACCACTATTTTTAGGGCACAATATTCGAAGCGCATTACTTTCTTTTCACAGCTTTTACTCCCCCAACTGAAGCCAGGTTCCCATTTTTACAACTACGCAAAGCGAGGAAAGTTTTGTTATTTTTTCGAGAGCCTTTCTTAAGGACACAACATCTAACAATAATTGAACCTAAGACCTTAATGATCCTCATATGCCTGCTATGGCGCTACCCTAACCATTTCACAACACTATAAAGTGGATTGTTGATAATAATCAACAAAGACCAATAAAGTGGCAATAACTCTTTACAATGACTTTGACTAGATCTAGAACAGGCAAGCTGGAAAAAAGCTGGGATGGGTTGGAAAAAAAGACATTGCTACATAAATGCAATTAGAAAATTTTTTCTTCAATTAAATAGCACTATTCATCTAATGTGATATGTAAAAATGAATTAACAGTTTCGAATAATAAATATTAAGGATGCTTCATAAAATATGACAGCATACAACTTCACAACCAAATTTTCATATGTTGGTGAGATGAGACAGTATGACTAAGAGGGTGAAACATTTGTTTTCCAAGTTTACGGAAAAAAAGGATTACGTACATGTGCTGTTGTCGATCAGTGCCTTTGCAACTTGTGAAATTACGACATATTTGCAAATATTTTTATTTGTACTGCAGTTTTGTTTCAACCAAGAACTCAAATCACATTTAAAATACCTACTTTCCACTCCCACAAAAAATCAAATCCTCCCCAAAATTAATTTATTTCTAGCACTCGAAGAAAAAATCTTTGCGTCCCCACTACAGAAACCCTACCATCTGTTAGTGTTCACTGCCGAGGTGTTGATCACTTTCCTGCAGGTTGGCCCCTGATTTAGCATGCTTGACCTTAAGCCAATACACCCTGCTATTTTTAGCCATACTGTAGCTATAAATAGACTACACAGCCACACCTTAATAGGGTAGCTGGGGACACTTAGCTAATGAACTATAGCTGTTTGGTGGTGCAGAATACTTAAGTCTATATGTTCAAGTCTCAAGCAGTTGATTCATTGCAAACTGTAATATCTTTCTATACAATCATAAATGCTACTTCAAATGCATTCACTGTCATATTATTACATGGCTTGTGCCAGATGCAAGGAAAAAGCATTTTTTTACATCTTAGAAATACAACACAGGTGAGAAAAGTGCAGAGATTTGCGGTTTCTAACAAGTAAGAGATAAGAGATCTTTTACCCACAAGTTTGCCATTCACAGTTTGTGCCTTAAATCAATGATTGACAAATGTCAACACACCATATAAGGGCATCACCTCACTAGATGCCCTGCATGTCACCTAGGCTAGATCAAAGTTTGAAACCCAAATTCTGGGCGTGTAAAAATCTCTGTGAACTATGCACAATTTTGAAAAAAAAGGGGTTAAATCGTTAAAAAAGGAGGATTTTGAATGAAGGATTACATCATAGTCCAGGTGAACTGATTACTAGATGATCACCTGAACTGCCTGCTTCTTGGAAAGGACGAAAACGTGCATGTGTCAACACCCAATTTTTTTCCACGTGCAAAACAGAGCTCCTCTGAGCTCCCGGAGCGCCGGATCTTTTGCAAAACGTGAGAAAAGTCGTCCTCACCTTCTTCGTACTCCACATGTGTGAGGGAGATGGGTTTCCACCGTGTGGTTTGCTCGGAATACAGGTTTTCTTCTCCCCAAACCGGCAGGCACTCACCCTCCGCAGCCATCCCGATCCTAGCCCTGCAAATCTCGCGAGATCCCGGCAAATGACGGGACTTCAGACGAGACTTCCGGATAGATTTGTCCATTCTATAAAAGGGGAGTTCCGAAATAAGAAGAAAACATTTCCTCTGTGCCTACCATCAAAAGAAGAATTGTGAAATAACACAGTATTATGATATGGATAATTTATCGTACTAAAACGATATGACGTGAAATGAATACTTGACAATGGAAACTTACAAAATGTGTCTAAAGTGAGCACTTCCAAAATGGCTGTCAAGCATGCACTGAGTTTGAAAATTTTGGCGGAGTGTCCCACCACTAAAGCTCGGGTCTGTAAGCTGGTCTTGCCGCACCACACGGTTGACACGCCGGTGTTCATGCCGGTCGGTACCCAGGGCACGCTGAAAGGCATGCTACCCGCACAGCTAGAGGAGCTGGACTGTCAGATCATTCTGGGGAACACCTATCATCTTGGTATGAGACCGGTAGGTGAACGCAAGCTGCTGATGGTCTGAGGTTGTCTCATCAAATTGGTGCCATGGAGTATAAGCCAGTTCACGGTTTATTGCACAATGTGATGCATAATCTGCCGAGGTTGTGAAAGCATAAGGCACAAATAACCACATCGATACTAGACAAGAATTAGACTAAATAATTATGTTTAAAAGTAGTAAGGGCCCGGGCCTTCACCTCAGACCTTCCGCATATGTAACGGGAGGGGGCCATACTTCGACAGGGGTCCAAATTTCGACAGGTTTTAAAAATCATTGTTGCGGAGAAATGTATAGATGCCTGCACATGAGAAGTACACTAGCTGTAGACTAAACCTTGTTGTAAATAACTACAAAGACGGGGTATGTGTCGAAGTTAGCAAGTCCCACAGATAACGATTGAAAAACTTGCTCAAGTTTGACGCCTTCCGAGCAAGTTGACGAGCGAACGTATCGAGACCATGGCCAGGGAAACTCTTGAATTATTCTTCGCAAAATACGACATGTGAAAAAATACCACCACACATAGAAATGATGTTTATTAGCCTTCCGAAGAATAATACCTGTGTTCTGTTCTGCCTTTAACTGGGTTGGATAAACGGAGCTAAAATGATGCCACAATGTTCACGCAGTCGGGGCCCCGCCATTTTACTATCACGCACGAAGGTGGGCGAGCGATGCTCAACACGTTGAACTCAGTCAACCCGTCCGTCGAGCAACAAACATTCAAGAAAAATCGATCCCTACCGACTAAAAAATCCTGTAGCCATTGCTGCTGCCAAAAGACAGGATGAAAAGGCAATCAAGGAAGCCGAAAAGCGAAAATGCCATCACAGTCCAACGTAACAATGCGCTGCCGTTTTGCGGCACGTTGGTCTCACCGTGAGAGGTAAACGTTTTAACACACCGTATTTGAATAAGTCGCGTAATACAAAATATGACCCAAGGCCATATTTGGCACAAGAAAATTATAATGAAGACTTTTAGTGCTATTCTATTTGCATAAGTTGTTTAAAAATGCACGGCGATGGTCTGGTTGTTACTATGTCGGAGTTTGGACCCCTTTTTTGTGTTGGAACGTTCTGCTAGTCAAAGTACAGTGCGGAACGCTACTGTCAAATGAAATATATATCTGTACAGCTTCAATAACAGTTAAATGGATGTATACAAGATCTTAACTTGTTTTTGATGAGTTCACTGTAAAATGTACATTGACAAAAGCCATGCGCATCCACTTAGAACGGGTGTCGAAGTATGGCCCCCTCCCGTTACCTTTAATAATGGTGTAATTTCTCTAAAGCTAGTTTGTTGTACTGGAAGACAAAAGGAAATCTCGAAAAAAAAAACATCCCTGTATTCGATAGTGTTTTTGAAAAATGAATTGACAGATTTGATGATTTATGATTCTTCATAGCTGAAAGAGAGCAGTTACAACAAATTTTCATCAATCAATGACTGTTTTTGAAAAGATACAGTACATACCTCCCCAATTTTCGATGTCAACCAGTACATCATCGTCAGGGGAATGACCTAATCTCAGTTCTCGCGAGAGAACACGAGACTAGGTCAGGCTTGGCAGGTATGTACTGTACCTTTTTAAAAACAGTCATTGATTGATGAAAATTTGTTGTAACTGTTTGCATACGTGACTGATGAACCTCTTCAATGAAAGAGAGCACTAATCAACATTTAAGTTGTTATCAGACTAAATATTTCTATGTCTAGGGTCAGCACAAAGAAACTTGTGTTCTAATAATGTGTGTTATTTGTTTGTTCAGGGACCAGAGCTGCTTGACAAGGCTGACGGCCTGCACAACTTCATGAACTGGAAAAGGGCTCTTCTTACAGTAGGTTTATGAAGTATGATTGTCAAACAATTAAGTTACTTGTGCTAATAAAGGTCCTCTTTCACCGGTCAGCCTTTTTACCGGAAAACAGAGGAAAACACAGTTAAACACCGGAAAACACATGAAGGAGTGTATAATCTACTGAAATACAGTATGTTTTGATGAGTAAACATTGTAACAGTGGTGTTTAAGTACTGCCTATCGTCCTTGCCCAAACGCACTAGTGCTTTTGTGGCGACGGTGATAGCGTTCGTGATTTGTGATCTGCCGACCCCGGTTTGATTCCGGGTAGGGGGCATGTTAACGTTGTTTCTTTCTGTTCTTACTCGCCCCTCTGAATTTCTACAATGGTTCCCACGCCGGCCCTGTGAGTAACAGGCTAGTATGTGCCACACAGGGATGTCGATCTCGGAGATTCGAGGACGAATCTTGAAGAAAAGGGGGAGTAGTGTAACAGTTGTGTTCAAGTACCGCCTATCGTCCTTGCCCAAGGGCACTAGTGCTTTTGTGGCGACGGTGATAGCGTTCGTGATATGTGATCTGCCGACCCCGGTTCGATTCCGGGTAGGGGGCATGTTGTTTCTTTCTGTTCTTACTCGCCCCTCTGGTTGTTTCACTGGTTCCCATGCCGACCCTGTGAGTAACAGGCTAGCGGATTTATTTATTTATTTATTTATTAGGATTCTCCATTTGGAGGGTATGGCGAAACAGGTGTTAAGAACACCTTTTCAAAGCCGCCATACACACATGTGCACATGTTCGCACATGTCTACACGCGGCGGGGTTACACCGCCCCTTACGGGGTGATATACCCTTTCGCTGGCTGATACGGTATGGAGGTTCGCCAGGCCTCCAACCGGGTGATTTGAAGTGAATCACCAACTCCAGACAGAAGGGTTTGTTCCATCTCACACCGCACCATCGCACGTGTGGGGGTTCTTTAACGTGCATGGGGTGTGACTCTCCCCATACACGGGACCTCCATTTAACGTCCTATCCGAGGGACGGATGTTCCACACAGGGATGTCGAACTTGGAGATTCGAGGACGAATCTTGAAGAAAAGGGGGAGTAGTGTAACAGTGGTGTTTAAGTACTGCCTATCGTCCTTGCCCAAACGCACTAGTGCTTTTGTGGCGACGGTGATAGCGTTCGTGATTTGTGATCAGCCGACCCCGGTTCGATTCCGGGTAGGGGGCATGTTGTTTCTTTCTGTTCTTACTCGCCCCTCTGAATTTCTACAACATGACAGGTCGCTATGTTTTGCCACAGAATAATCTACATATGGCCCTGGAATGAAGAAATTGTCAGAAAATGCATGAGGCGACGAGCTGGACCACCGCCACCCGGCGGCCATGTTTGTTTTCATTGCAGAATACATGTTTGTTTAGCGGGGTCTGATACTTTCACAACAAGACAGCTGATACCTACCGAACTTCAGTGCAAAAATCTGTTATATATTGGCATAGATATAATATATATGAACCTACTTGGATTGTGATAAGAATCTGTTTTCTGTATTTCTTAATAAAGCTTGCTTCTTCTAGCCGTCAATGTTACATAATTTTGCACAATCAGCACGTCCAGTCCGCTGGGTGGCGGCGGCGGTCCGTAGTCTCATGCATTTTCTGACGATTTCTTCATTCCAGGGCCATATGTAGATTATTCTGTGGCAAAACATAGCGACCTGTCATGTTTACTCATCAAAACATACTGTATTTCAGTAGATTATACACTCCTTCATGTGTTTTCCGGTGTTTAACTGTGTTTTCCTCTGTTTTCCGGTAAAAAGGCTGACCCCTCTTTCACTACCAACATGGTGTCAGAAGTGGGATTCATGTAATGCCTACTGTTTTGCAGGACAGTGGAGGATTCCAAATGGTTTCCTTACTCAAGCTGGCAGAGATCACGGAGGAGGGTGTAAAGTTCCAGTCTCCTCACGATGGTCGTGAGATGTTGCTGACTCCGGAGCATTCCATGGCGATCCAGAACTCCATCGGTGCTGATATCATGATGCAGTTAGATGATGTCGTCCACAGTACAACCAAGGGACCCAGAGTGGAGGAAGCCATGTACAGGTCAGGACTTGTTAGTCCTTTGTTCTTTGTTAGTTTTATACATTGACATTGAGCACAACTTCCAGTCTACCATTAATTAATGTACATAGTACATGTCTGTTTGCAACATATAATTGGTAAACTATTAAGATGTTATAAACAGGTTTTGAACGTTAAGGACAATATGCTTTAAAACCAGATAGGTGGCGTCCATTCACACCAGGAATGACCTGTACTTTATTGATAAGTGTGGTGGGTTCTTTTAGTTTAACGTGCTTCAAGGTGTAGCTGTTCTGAACAATAACAAACATGGGGCTTCTGCCTATGTCATATTGTAGAGCACAACTTTAACCAAAGTTATATGCTCAAGCAAGTTAGAAAATAAGTGTTAAGTGTCTTTTGCAAGGGCTCAACATTGAGACCAGCTAGGGATTCCAAGTCATAACCTTAGATTCTTTGTCAACAGGGCTTCTTTGCTAACTGTTGGTACTAATAAAATAATATATTTAAATTGTGCCCCAGGTCTATCAAGTATGTTATTTAGAAAATCATTCATCAAAACTTGACCACTCTCAGACATCTAGCAATGGAGCGCCGTGAGTTTTAGCATGTGAAAATGGGAGCCATGCTAGGGCACTGCACCACACACAATGTTCTATCTTTAGTAACAGGGATTATTTTTTAGTAAAGAGGACCATTTTTAGCCCCAAAAAGCTCAGGGAGATGCCTGCAACAGATCATAATTATACATGTGTCTGCCAGAACTGGCGCTGTAGTAAATTTTGATCTCAAATTTCTTCAAATCTCAGGTCTATCCGTTGGCTGGACAGATGTATGAAGGCCCACAAGAGGACAGACTGTCAGAACCTGTTTGGTATCGTACAGGGAGGGCTGGACCCAGAACTCAGGAAAATCTGTGTGCAAGGTTGGTTTACTCTTACAACATGTGCAACTGTCATCTACCATGGTGTTAAACTTTATAGACTATGACTGGTTACCATAGTTACAAAATCCTGAGCTCCTATTGGTTTTTCTAATTTTTGAAATCAGTCACCTGTCTGAATTAGAATTCTGTGCTAAATGGTGCCAAAAAAAACAAATAATAAAGCTTGGACAATGATAATTTGTATCACACGTCATGGTGTGCAATACTAAAAAACGACTAATACGGAAATGTTTGGTCAATAGAAAAATGCTAACTGCTAGATAGTTTTTGATGCCCTGATATAAACAATTTGTGATTTATTTGTGATTTATATCAACATTTGTGATTTCAGAAATGACCAAGAGGGACCTGCCAGGGTTTGCCATAGGGGGGTTGAGTGGTGGAGAAGAGAAGGCTCACTTCTGGAGAATGGTCCACCTCTCTACTGACTACCTACCAAGGAACAAACCAAGATACCTCATGGGGGTGGGGTAAGTACATTGTATACAGATTGCTTTTTTTGGCAACACATCTAGGGTGGAGCCTGCTTTAGAATTTTCAGTGTGTTATTCTGTTTCAGCAATTTCAATCTTGCTATACAAACAGCATGTTTTGACGGACTTCGAGGTTATGATTGTAAGAATTGCACAGAGTGATATACCACGCACAAGAGGTGAAGTCACGGGGAGGGAAACAAGACAAACAAAATTGACACCTTACCAGCACGCACAAAACGATATGCCCAAAGTCCATTACCTTACATTGTCAAGCTCTTGAACAGCAGTGAATAACTTTTATTTAACATTGATGTGTAATTATTATTGTTTTATCATGTTATAAATTGGCAATTTTATCATGTTGTAAATAGGCAACAAAATGTGTATAAGGTGTATGATGCATTCATCTGTAGTGTTTGTAAAAAAACTTTGTAACTGTGAATCTCACAATTCAGCCTGTTGGCTGCCAGGAGTGTTCAATCAATAAAACCAGTCTATATTCATGCATCAAATGGGTACGCTTTAATTTTGTATTTGAGATCTTAAAAGAATAATGCATAAGTGTATTGATCATCACCAATGCTACAGACATTACTGTTCTCAACACCTTTAGATTTCTGATAGTCTTACTCTGAGATGCCCTTCCATATTTAGCTATGCAGTTGACCTGGTGGTGTGTTCAGCCCTCGGCTGTGACATGTACGACTGTGTGTTCCCCACAAGAACTGCGGTAGGTACAAATTTAAAACTTAATACAGAGTAAGCATCATATCCTCTATAACACTACTTGTTTGACCTTTCGTGAGTAGGGCTGTGCACTTCAATGTAAAATCAGGTGCAGGTGCCAGACCAGACCTGAACTATTTGACAAAGTAATCTGGGGTCTCCAAAGATGACAGAAACGTGAAGAAACAGTTAAAAAAGATTATTTAGACTAATAATATGGCATATTATGCAGAGAATCCGTGCTTCTGAGAGGATCTTGATAAAAAAAATTGTCATATTTTTCCAGTGCTATATTTTCATCTTTGTGATCAGAATGACATTTTTATATTTCAAAATAAGTAAAAAAGATACTTCATTGACCTGCACCTAAATGATTTTTGCAGCACTGTATCATCACTATTCCTGACTCACCCCTTGTTTTTCCTCTCAGAGGTTTGGTTCAGCCCTAGTTCCCACCGGGCAGCTGCAGCTGAAGAATAAACAGTATGCCAGAGACTTCCGACCCATAGACGACAACTGCAGCTGTTCCACCTGCTCCAGATACACCAGGGCTTACCTGCATTCCATTGCTACCCAGGAAACTGTAGCATGCCACCTAGTGACAGTACACAATATTGCATACCAGGTGGGTAACTTAACATGAATTTAAAAGACTTTATTCTTGGCATGAACTTGCAATTGAGTGACAGGGCTCGAATTAACCACTTGCGCACCCCTGCTGCGCAAGTAGTTTTCTCTGTGCGCAAGTTGTTCAGAAAGTCAGCTTGCTCCGCGCGCAACTAGATTTTTTGGGTAAAGATAACGATCCTTAAGTTACAGGCCCTTTAGTAAAAAATATCAGAAAATCTGGGCGCTGCTATTGGTAAAATATCTGATGTCCCAACGCTGTGTTTGCAGGGAAAATCACGCAGCAAAGCGTGAAACTTTGACAATGTTTACCAAAACTCATCAACTGCCCAATGTCCTTACTGATAAGTACATGTGTAGGCTTATTTTGGAGATTTTTTTTGCTTGTTTGGGACAATATTGTTGGTGGAATGCGGGAAAAACAACAGCTAGTGTGGCGATGACTATACTGGGGAGGGGCGCACGGTCGGCACTGTTCAACAGAGGTCGCGATTTTTTCACGGTTCATTGAGATATTATTTTTGTTGCAGTCTTTACTTTCAAAAGATCGATAAATGGATGTTGTTTATTGAGAAAAATGTGCTTAATTTGCCCTGCATCTTTTTTTTGTTGTTGATATATTTCTTCAACTGAAATGAACTGTTTTTACAAATAATGGATAAGTAGCTAATTCGGAGAAAGTAACAACTTGGAAGTGTGCAACCTGAAATGCTGATGGCGCAAGTTGGTTTTTGATTCAGGTTGCTGCCTGCGCAACCTGGCTGAAAAAAGTATTTCGAGGCCTGAGTGATGAAGAAAAATATCTACTGTTTTTGGCAGTTTTTGTGGTGTGACTGAAATTGCTGCAACTAGCTAATCAAGTATGTTACCCATTAAGTAAAAAACTGTAATTATATCCATGTCTTTTTGCCGTTGTCCACATCAATGATACAGGCAGGTGCTGACAGCCATATTGGTGTCCCTATTTGCATTTATAGCTCTAGCATTTTTGTATTTGAAAGTTTCCTTCTGGTGTTCTTTTCTTTGAGCTGTAGACATTTGAGATGGTCACGAATATTAAAATGTCCAAAGATGCTTGAGCTATAATTAACTGAAAATGCAAATCGGGACACCAACATGGCAGTAGACATAACATTGAAAACATTGTTTACAGTACCCCTTGTTGACTTCCTTGCTCTGTTTCTACAGATGAACTTGATGAGGACTTTACGACAGAGTATTCTGGAGGGCCGTTTCCCCCAGTTTGTACAGGACTTCATGGACACAATGTACCCCAGCAGAAACTACCCAGTGTGGGTGGTCGAGGCTCTAGCAGCAGTCAACATCAACTTACAAAAAGCCCAACCTCAACCTGACGCCCCTTTAGAAAATATTGCTAATACATGTAGTTAACTAATATCTTAACATTGACAAACAATATTTTTAAGTACTAGTAACTAATAACTTTAAGAAGTACTATCAAGAATACTGGAGTAAGTTCACAGCCTGAAAGAAAGTACTAGTAATTTATTTTCACATCTGAATACATGGTGTATACATGTACTGTCATCCAACCAATGGCTCCCAACCCAAATTTGAACATGAATAAAGCATACTGTCTCTTATTTATAATGTATCCAGAATATAGAACAGTTAACATATTGTGAGCAGACATTCCGTCGAACGTGAACTTAGTTTTTTTCAGTTTTTTTTAATGGAATGTAGATAGTATGGCCTAGGGAAAAATTTTGTGTTTCCTGTTTCCCAACCTACCCTAAAAAAACCTGCTGACCCCAGACTTTTTTTGGGTGGGCAGTGGAGTTACATAGCTTCCAGTTAGAATTTTCATTCAGTCTACTTCCTATAATTGAAGTAAAACACTGCTTGTACTATCTAAATTAAATGAAGGATAAATATATCTATTATGCACAACATTCAAGTTTGACATTGAAAGGCAGTGTCCTCATGCCTACCAACCCTAATTTTTTCAGGACTGAAACAGGAAACACAACATTCTTTACCCTAGGCCTAACAACCAGGTGCTCAGTTAACAGTTTGGTTGCTGTACTTCTGCAGAACAGCCTTGAGTTGAAGCAGGGTGGCATCCGTTCTGATCGCAACGGGATCAAAATGTGTCCGGCTTGCTCGGTAGCCTTCCTTCCGCATGTACTGCAGAATTTTCTGCATCCTACAAAGTAGAAATTACAATAGTTATGTCAATGAAGATTAGACGTTCAGGTAAACAATATTCATAGACAATTCAACCTCTACAACAGGAAAAAACGTTTTGGGGCAATGATAGGTGGCGCCCCTCGAGGGCAGCCGCGGTATTTTGTACCTCTGCCCTGTTTCCTTTGTTTTTATGTCAATTTTACTGTATATCGTATTCTGGAGGCTCTATGCAAGATGTCGTGTTTCTGAGAGCTTGTGGGCAGGTTTGGATTACTCATGGAAGAACTGGGTTCCTGAATCGTCGCAAACAGGAGACTTCGTGTCACGACGACAACACTCAACCTGAACAATGGCCGCCCCACTGAAGTACTCCATGGAGTTCTTAACGAGTCTCCGGCGAGCTGCTACTCCATCTGTGTCAACCTTAAAAGAGCGATTACTCAGCCATGGTCTTCTAAGACGATCCCGACCCAGAGGTAAGAAGGGTGGCAAGAACCTGAAGCGTTTTATCCAAGTTGTGAACACTAGGAGGATAAGCACCCCCCGTCGGGGCTTCATATGCAAATCGTCATGGGACAGTAAACAACACGCTGATCGAATGAGAGTTCTTCAGCAGGTGACCATGATCAACGAGAAAACGCAGCAATATAAGTCTCAGCAAGCTCGTCATAGTTTCCCAACCATGTTACTGTGTAATGCCCGTTCGCTGCTGCCCAAAGTAGACGAACTCGCCGTTGTTGCAGAACAGACAGGCTCATCGGTATTAGGAATCACCGAATCATGGTTGCGTCCAGACATTACAGACAGTGTTGTAGACTTAAATGGCTTCGTGCTGCACAGAAAGGACCGCACTGGTGGCGGGGGTGGAGGTGTATGTGCTTACGTTAGATCCTCTATCCCTCATAGTAGACTTGTTGACTTGGAAGATGATTCGTTTGAGTGCCTGTGGCTTAGGATACGCCCAGATCGTCTGCCGAGAGGGGTTAACAGCATCATCACCGGCGTGCTGTACAATCCTCCACCAGGTACGATAAGGTGCAAACCTGACACAGAAGTCATCTCGTACTTGTGTAAGTCTATCCAGTCTGCAGAGATGAAATACCCCCTGTCTGGAGTGATACTGATGGGGGACACGAACCAGTTGAAGCATCAGCCCCTGTGCACAAGGTGTCGACTGAAGCAGGTGGTAAAATCTCCAACACGAGGTCAGAATCAGCTGGATTCTATATTCACTAATCTGACCAAGTTCTACAACGAACAACCGCAGCATCACCCACCGCTTGGCCAGTCTGACCATCAGCTCCTAACTCTCCCGGGTAGACCCTGGCCAAAGGATCCAGTGTTTGTTCACCGCCGTAGGAAGTGTACTCCTGAGGCGATGCGAGCGCTCGGGCTAGCACTTAACCTTGTAGACTTTACGCCAGTGGAGGAAACCGCAAACGTTGACCAGAAAGTAGAGCGCTTTTACTCCATCGTGTGTCCACTCCTTGACAAGACAGTGCCACTGAAGAAGGGAAAAGTCACGTCCCAAGACAAGCCGTGGATAACCCCACACATAAAGCGCTTGATAGCTGAGAGACAGAAAACCTACATGTCGGGTAACACTGGTGCTTACCAAAAGCTAAGAAACAAGGTTCAACGCTGTCTGAAGTCTGCCAAAAAGTTGTACTACCAGAGAGAAGTGGAAGAACTCAAGCACACAGACTCAAACAAATGGTTCAGCATGGTCAAGTCCCTGATAGGAGTGTCGGCGCCGAGAGGGAGAATTCCTCAAAGCTCAGCTACCGAAGAGAAAGACATGTGCGAGTCCCTGAGCGAACACTTCTCCTCAGTCTGGGCCAACGTACAGCGTTCCATTCCTGATGTTGCGGACGTAGCCAGCCAGCTCTCGGACGGGTTTTTACCTGAACTGAGCATAGGCCAGGTGAAGCTTCAGCTGAAACGGGTCAATCCACGTAAGGCAACCGGGGGGGATCAATTACCACCCTGGCTTCTGACAACCTTCCACGAGGAGCTCGCTCCGATCCTGACGGACATTTACAACAGTTGTCTTCAGAAGGGAACCTTTCCAAGCAAGTGGAAAGAGGAACTTGTCGTGCCTGTACCAAAAACACCTAAACCGAAAGGTCCCGAAGAGTATCGTCGGATCTCCGACTAGTTGTCTTGGCAAAGTGCTGGAGGTCTTTGTCCGTGAGCTACTATTGCGAGACACCGATGACAAAATTCTCAATTCACAGCACGGTTTCAGGCGTGGTAGGTCTACCGTCTCAGCCCTCATACAGACAACACAAGCATGGCATGACGCTGTAAATAGCAATCCTAAAATGGACGTCCATGTTGCATTCATAGACTTTTCCCGAGCGTTCGACAACATTGACCATGGGAAGCTCCTGTGTAGCCTGGCAAGGTTGGGCGTAAGACGAAACCTTTGGGCATGCATCTCTAGCTACCTGAGTGGTCGCAACCAGCGCGTGAAATGGGGAGGATGTGTCTCGGATTCGCGACCCGTTCTAGCTGGCACACCCCAGGGAGGAATATTGTCGCCGACGTTATTTGTCATAGCCATGAACTGTCTGGACGAAAATATCCACCCCAGTGTTACCCCAGTGAAGTATGCGGATGACCTGACTAACTCTGAGTGTCTAATGGGATCACTTCCTGGTATCCTACAAACCTCTATGACTGCTGTAGAGTCATGGGCTGCTTCATACAGCATGGAAGCAAACGCAAAGAAAACAAAAGACATGGTAATAAGCTGCCGCAGAGTTCCAGTTAATCCCCCACCGCTTATGCTGGGTGGCCAGCCAGTGGAAAGAGTCACGAAATTCAAACTTCTGGGAGTTATTGTTACACATGATCTCACATGGAACGAACAAGTTAAAAGTATGGTATCCAAAGCACAACCACGGATACACTACCTACGCCTTGCTAAAAGGGCCGGACTACCCTCTGACTTACTACTAACTATCTATACCTCATTCATCCGGCCAATTGTGGAGTATGGATCACCTGTGTGGGGAGGGCTTCCAAAGACCCTGTCGGATGAACTGGAAAAAATTCAAAAACTCTGCTGCAAAATCATTGGCGTGGACCATCATCTACTCCCTACACTACAGTCCAGGCGACACGAGGCCTCTATGCGCGAGCTGCAGCGGATCCTTAAGGACACTACACATCCCTGCAGACAGTTTCTGCCCCCTGTTGTAAAAACTCAATACAACCTACGTCGCAATGTGGAAATGAAAACGCCACATAGTAAAACAAGTCGACACAAGATGTCGTTTGTACCGCGGACACTAGCCCAAAAAGCTTTATCTAAATGTTGATGTAAATATGTTTTAAGATTTTATATTGATATCTCGCTTCTTTCTCAAATTGTCAATATGTATAACGCTGGTGACTGAAGTGCTATTTTGTGTTATGATATGTTGTGTAAAATCAATGCAATTCAGCCCCTATGGGGGCTGCAAAGTTGATTGTAATAAAGTTTCAAGTTGACTGACATCTATCACTCTTTTATCATTTTAGTGATGCTGAAGAAGAGAGATAGATATCAGGGAATCTCAAAACACTTCAAGTTGAACTATGATTCGCAGGAATGTAAATAGGGAATCTGAAAACACTGCAGGTATGATTCACGGAAATGCAAATAGCGACACCAACACTGGAGGTATGATTCACGAAAATGCAAATAGGGACTCCAACATGGCGCTAGGCAAAGCAATATTTGCATTACTTTGGGGAGTCCTTGCTTTTAGCACAGTGTCTGTGGATGTTGTAGTAGAAGGGTGGGTGTGGTTCCCCATGCTCTCCATCTGTTTTTCTCTTCTTCCATGGGTTCTCTTCAGCTTCTTGACAGTTATCGTCCAAGTCTTCCTCTGTGTAAACAGAGTTTTGATGATTACCAGTCTATACATTCAAAAGATCTAGCCAGGTCATAAACACTATAGACAGGTACAATGCTGTCGAAAATTGCATTGCATTGATCATTCTAATGGGGTACCATACTCCTGAGTGCTGTGGGGGTGGGGTGGTTTATCTGACCCCCTGCCTATGGGCATGACATTTCTTTCTCTCCTTAGTACTCAGCACTTACTAGAAACAGTATGGAATTCAAACACACATCACTACCATTGGACTAGCTCCCTGCTGAGGGACTTGCACAAAGTGTAATCCAAGGGCTATAGAAATGGAGATGGATACCGCCCTATACAACGAAAGGTGATCGTACATACCACTTTTTCCTGCCGGGCACAGGGCTTCTTGAATCATAGTTTTCAGGTGATTTCTTGTTGTTGGACTCACAAGCAAGCCTCTACATGTTGAAAACATTTTCTTCAGGAACTCCAGGTTGAAGACAGGGCCACTCCTAGTTGAAAGACAAAAAGGTGAATAAGAAGTTGTGACAACATGTACAAAAAAACAAACATTTTATTCAATAGGAAGTATTCAATCCATAAGGATGAAATATCACTTGATTAAGATCCCTGTCTTGTATTCAGCTAGAAGAAAGGGTATAGCACCCCAAGGGTGCTGTAATACACCGTATGACTCTACTACTACTGAGTAGATTTATATCAAGTGAAAAGACATGCCACAAATAATCAAGTCAAACTTTTATATACTGTATTTTTAGAGAAAAGATAATTGCAGCCTTACTGATTTCTATCAATCCTAATTTGCTTGGCCACACAGTCTTGGACTGGCGTATGTATCTTTAAATTAGCACTTGCAACTTAAGACATGTTAAGGTCTCTTTGTTGTACCCATCAGATACTCTAGCAAACAGATTCTTTGTAGCAAAATGGACCATAGTCTTGAGTATCGCCCGTTCACAAGTATAGAGATCTTACCAAACTGGTCCCAGCAGCGCAGCAGTCTTACCAGGTGTACCAGCATGGCAGGTGCAGGGCAGCAATGTGTAGCTGTTCTCTGTGGGAAATAGCAATACAGAACTACATATTGTGCTGCATATTCATTTAATTTTATAGAAAATCATATCTATGGTGGGAGGGGGAAGCAGGTTGTTGTTTTGGTGTATTGCAATTGAAACAATTCTGCAGTTGGACTGTATATGCATATTCATTTTGTTATGAGAGTACAGAGCCGTGTCAGTAAAGAAGAAAATAAAACCACTGTAAACATAATATTTACAGTATAAAGGAGCACAATATACATTTTAAAAACGGAAGGGGTGTGCATGGTTCCTTTTCTATCACTGTGACACTAATAGCCTTGATAATACTCTAATAGTTGATATAGTTTAAATCAGCAAAATGGAGGTTTAGAATGCCTCCACCCTTGTGGCATTGCCAATAATACAGCAGAGCAAACTTTCACAGCCTAATAATGTATTTAGAAAACAAATGTACCATTTAACATCCTGTCGTTGGGCTGGAAGACCCTCTCCTGACACAGCTGACAATGGATGACCCCCTGCACACGCTCCAGACATGCATCAGCGTAGGACGGACCCCGCTGGACTCTCACGATGACCAGGAGGAAATGTTCTGCCACCAGGGAGAGGAGAACATCTACACCTTTGTTACACCTGGCTGCAGCTCTATCAGGGATACAAGAACATGACATAACTGAAGCTCTTTAAAGTTGTTATAATCTAGTCACTATTCATACATGTACCACATGCTACACGTATAAAAGATTGGAAAGCTCTAAGAATACTAGTTAATGCTTGTCATGATGTGTGACAGTTAAAACTTTTGCTTATTTTATTTTAAGATATTAGCCTGGGTATCCTGAAAGTAGTTCGCTCCGGTGTCTATTATACACTATATACAGTCACTCCTCTGCTGTTACGTCTGGGAACCTTGACCACATTAACTTCTGGAATCGTCCAAATTTTGGACAAGGGAGCTAATTGGTCCCTGCACACGAGCGAATTAAGGAATGGGTTCAAGCGCTCATCCAAATAGATGTTCCAACACCCGAAACGCTCTCCTTTCCCTTGCAAGAGGGCCTGCTGTCATCGAACAAGCACTCTAGAACCCAATCCTTAATTCTATCATTAACCGACGTTACCACCAAACAGTTTGAATGTGCAGGTCTCCATCAGACAGGTAGCTGAAGCAAACATAGGAGCGAACTACTATCTGGATGGTACCAAGGCTAATAAGGTTTACCATCAATACAACGATCGTTTGTTCAGTGTACCTGACAACAGATGCAAGAATCAACCGGACTGCCATTTCTCTCATGAACTCACTCCTGGTGATGTAGCCATTATAGTGTCTCTGGGTGACGTTTGGGCATTTCCCGTACACGGCACTGGTGTCTGTGGACGTAACGGCCACAATGCCATCCTTCGGGACATTTCTGAAGGCAGCATCTAAGTACTGTACGGAACAGCCATAGGGATCGAGGTGCCTGCAACAACAGATGTCATAGAAATGCAAATAGGGACACCAACATGGCGGTCAGTGCCTGTCTGCTTCATTGATATAGAAAGTGAGTGAAACCACACAATAGTCCTAAGGCTATACAGAATTTATCACAATGAAAATTCTTAAGTATGTAATGAAAGTAGCCAGAGTACCTTGGTCCATAGTTACTACTCAAAAAAAAAAGCTTTTCACTTGCTTACCACAGAGGTGAGCAAGCATCAAGATTGAGCCAGCAGTAACTAAAGAGGATGGTATGAAGAATAAGTTACAATACAAGTGGAAACTTACACAAAATCAAAAGGTCTCTGATGCAGTAACACATTTGCATCACAGCAAACGACTTCAATCTCTGGTTTCTTCATCACTTCTTCATCTTCTCTTCCAGCACTGTTGTCATCAATACTACAACCCTCTTCATTGTTAGTCCTTCCGTCTTGGCTGTCTGTAACACGTTTGTTGTCTTCCGTCTTGACCCTGAAGCCATTTGACCGGACGTTCCTTCTGATGAGAGTGACTGTTTCCTCCTTGATGTCTCCAATGGTCACTTGAGGTCCCTTGCTTTTAAGATACTTGGTCCACAGTATCCCTTCAATGCCTGTAAGAAATAAAAAATGTTCACTAATATCAGTTTTTAAGTAGCATCCCAGTATCCTCCTTTGCAGACTTAAGCAGGACTTTAATTTTTAGATGGAGCTCTGTTTGTGCATTAGAAATTTAGAGCATTTGACTCAAGAGAACCTTAGCCAAAGTTCTCCACTCCACTCCTCCTAAAAATGAAAGCAAGTCTACAATTAGTACAAATACAATATCGTACCTGAAATTATTGTAGTAACACAGATTGGGAAGACAGAGCATATATTTTAATGTGAAACCACTGCAAAAATTTCAAAACTCAGTACAGTGTTTTACCAGATTCATACATACCTGTTGCTCCAAATGCATCCAGACACCGTAGCTGGTCCTTCTCCTCAGCCATGGTAGCAAGTGCACACAGGACCATCTCTCTATGGGTACAGTATTAATACTATAATTATGACATCCACAATGTCCATTCTTTTAAGTTTTAGTTCATATTCAATGAATTGAAATGTCATTTATATAAGTTTTACATAACAACTATATGCAACGTTAGGTGTCCTAAAATCTGGAATTGTAGGTTCAACTTTCATTCCCTTTTTTTATGACGCTACCACTGCCACAACTAGGACAGCCTTATTACCCGCAAGGGTATCGACTGGCTGTGGTTCAAGGTAAAGATTCAAGGTAAAGATTATCTTCTATCTTTCACCTACAACAAAATCAAAGATTTATTCCATCCTTGCCTTGAGGGCTGACGTCACAGTTGAGTTGCGCGGTAGAAGGCACAAAATGGGAAGACGATTTGGGTGTGACTTAAAATCCTTTAAATTAATTAAAATCTTCTTTTTCCTTGAAAATTTTGGCCCAAACTGGAGACTTTTTGGGATAGAAGGAACAGACAATGTCTAATCTTTCCCATTTTGGTCAAAATTTGCTCAGTTTAGCAGTTTAGGTGGCGCATGGAAGGATTTTAGTTGTTGTGTCATATTGGTGGTATCAGGAGAAAACTGGAGTCAAAGGGGAGAGCGGGGATTCCTCGGAGTTTGAGGTGGTTAACCCTCTGTTTTCTTTTAGTTTTTACAAAGATGACCCTTGTGGCTGTCTGGTGGAGAAATTTTTTAAAGATTGAAATTGGGGTTAGTACTTTTCTGAAGCCTTGTTTTAGTGTATTTCAACATGCTTGCCTATGGAGAGGTCCAACTATAATGTCAGCCCTGTACAAAACAACCACCCTCCCTCCCACACACAACAATTTCCCAAGTAAAAATAAGCAGCCAAGTCGAAATTAACCTGTTCATCCTCATCTTAGGGTTGTAGAAGGTTTCCGTCTTCTCTGGAGTTGCGTGGTTTTCTTTTATTTTCAGTGTGACGCCCATTTCAACTGCAACTTTCAACTGTTCGTCTTCAAAACTCGTGCAAGCCGCCATGCTGATAGCTACATACACAGTACAGTGGAACAAACCAAACACGTCGTATAGGGGTGTTCTTTCTTTTATGTTTATCCAATGTCGGACAGAATGCGGGGCATACTCATGATATAGAATACCTTGTATTGATTTTTGTTCATATAATTATGAAGATATTGCGCTGAAAATCATTAAAACATCCCAGACCAGGGAAATTATCTGATTAGAGGCATACTGCTACACGCATGAGATAATCAGGAGTGTAGTGTTGAACTTTGACCCTATGATTTCTGATACTTCCGGGTCAGACATTTTCATGCAGAAAAGCAGCAAGCTCAAGAAAAGGACATCGGCACTGCAAAATGCAGGTAAATTTGGCACAAAGAAAGTTAAGCAGTCGAACTTGATATCACATGTGTCTTTTTCTTAACATTAAGCACAGTTCTTAGAGTTCTTAGCGTTATCTAGCCCCTTTGTTTACTAGAGAGAAACGCATGTGATATTTTCGTGTGTTGATATTCAAGCAGATATTGGGTTCCACTGTATGCATGTTTTTGAGGCATTCTCTCCATCATTTTAGTGGACCATGTCTTATTTTTTACTCTCCATAAACAGTGGATCACTACAGAAAAGGCCAAAAAAATACGTAGTCTCATGAAACACTAAGTAGAACCCGACATCTGCTTGAAGGCTTTGTAGATTATGAATCTTTGAATAAGCCCACAGTGGAATAAGCCCTTTCCAGAGATCAGAACGCATGTGAGACGACAGGAATACTAGGTATCATGTCAAAGGTAAAGGCCCAGAAAAAGAAAACAGTCCTAATGCCTCTACCATCGTTAGATTTGCATAACAATGTCCAGACTGGTTTTGTTTACTTTTTATGGGCCTTTACCTTTGACAATAACCTAGAATTCCTGTCGCCGCACATGCATTCAGATCTCTGTGAAATTTACTAGCATCTTCTTCACTAATTATATTACAAGTTCACCATTGTTATTATGATTTACTTCAGGAATGACACACGATATGGTGATGATCATCACAGAAAGATGAGGGAAGTGTTCACAGTCATCCTTCACTGTTGAAGTCGATATCCTCTAACACAGCAAGATGGAACAATCACCAGTAGTGTTACCAATCAAACAGGAACCAGTAGACTCAACATGTAGCTATAATGGCAATGAGTTCCCTGATATAACCAAACAGGAGATTGCGGGAAGTAGTGGACATAATGAGTCTAGTGAACCTCCCCTTGAAGACTCCGGGGAGGAATGTCCGATACACTGGCAAGCTGTGGAGGGATCGGTGAGCGTTGGACATGCCTCGCGGATCAAGCTACCGTTACGAGGGCGACTGTACGTCTGTAGTGAATGCGAGTACCAGGCCAGCAGAGCCGACGTGATCAAACACCAGCGTCTCCACACGAGGGCGCGCCCGTACGTCTGCCTGCTCTGCAACTTCGCGGGAACTCAGAATTCGCACCTCCGCTCGCACTTCAAGCGTCACCACTCGGCGCCATTGGATGAAGATAACCACATGGTCATCCCGCAGAGTCACTTCATCTGTCAGGAATGCCAGATAATATTTCCTACGCAAGAAAAATTGCAGACGCACTTAGGCAACTCCCACACAAATGAAGAACAAGCTCCAGCAAATAATGAAGACGGAGGGAACACAGAGAATACACAGATAGACTCCCTACAGAAGACCCATGTTGGACAGCAGAATGGAGCACTGGAGTCAGCGAATGATCTTCACAACGTGCTACGCAGAGACAACGAACAAAGAAGTCCTCCAATATCTGACAGTTGTACCACTTCTAAACACAAGACTGTTTCTAGTTCTAATACTGTACATGTACCTCCCACTGAGCAAAGAGTCAGTACAAGCAGTGCACATACTATTCAAAATCAAATGTTGGAAAATGGCATTGAAAGGACCGATGTTAGTCATGACAGTTTCTATTCACAGTCTGTCTTTACTGGTAATCAAGAAAGACAAAGTTCTCTCAGTTCCAAAGAAAGTGTAGCAAACACTCAGTATAGTCTCACACAAAGCAACGCCTTTGAACACAAAGAAAGTGGAACTAGTGAGGAGAACCCTATCAAACACAATGTTACTCAACAGTATGCTGTAGTAGGCACTAGCAACAGTAGTGAGTACAAGTCATTTGCATATGCAAATGAGGATCATGTCCCTCCAAGCTCTAGTGAAGGGTTAGCAACAGTAGGCAGCGGTAGTACTACCAGGGCGAAGAAAACCTTTACGTGTTCGGAGTGCGGTTACAAAGGAGGAAAGAAGGATGTAGAGAAACATTTAACGGTGCACACTGGGTTTCGACCGTATGTCTGCCTGCAATGCGGCCACACAACGGCACAGAATAACCACATGAGAAAACACTTCCAGCGTATTCACCCAGGGCTAGAGGCAGAGTTTGATGTCAGGACGGACGAGTTCTACATTTGCAGCTCGTGTTTGTACTTCTTTTTATCGCGGGAACGTTTTAACAATCATTTTGACGAGGGGCTGTGTGCATGGCCTGACGCAGCTTCAAGTAGCGACGCGATTCTTCCGAATCATGTAATGCTCCCAAATCAAACACTTTTTCCATCCCAGGCTATGGCTGTAAGTACGAATGATTATGAGAATGGACATGACTTTCAAATTTGTGAGACGAGCTACAACGCATTGGAAGAGGGACATCATCTGACGCAAAGAAACAGGCAGAGAAAGAACGCTGATCCAAAGTGTGCTAAGTCCAACGGTACCATCAACATACCTCAAGATGCACAGCCAGATGTGATTAATCAGTTTAGACGCAGTATCAATGTCGAAAACAATTACCAAGAACTCAGGTCTGAAGAAGCGATGTCGTGGTCGACTGAACTATCCACTCACAAGCCAACCGTAACTTCTGTTAGCGATGTCAACCAGCATAATCATGTGACTGTGCCTGCCCTCTCTGAGAGAAGAAGTATGTTGAACAGAACACACTTCAGCCAGGAGAAAGGTCTGTATAATTCTAGAAAAAGAACTTCCAAGGTCTTACAGAAGTGTGGAATGACATCAGAATCATCCAGGACTTCCACCTCTCATCAGAATGGAGGGGCGACTTTTTCACGGGAGGGCACGACTCAAAATCCAGTGATGCCAGGATTTTCCGAGGAGAAGACAACACATGCTGTAACGGACAGGACAGGTGCAATAAGTTCACAAACAGTGGGGAATGCAGCAGCAGTTCCATTACAGTCATCATCAACGGGGTGTTTATCACAGAATTGTGACGAGGACCTGAACAACAGTACAGACACTGACGGCCTATCCAGTGTGCCTAGAAACATCAGGTAAGATTTTAACTAAATACAGGAAATGTTTGAGGTTGTTTTAAGTCACTAACATATTGTTAGCAGTTTTGGCTGTGACCGGTGCAACATTGCAAACTCTAAACTATCCTGAACATTTTTGTTCTGTCTTGTCACCACCTTCCCCTTGTTTAACTTTTTACTGGAGGTGAACATGACAAACCAAGCCCGTGAAAGAATGGACTGGATGTTTAGTCTTGTGGCTTAGCAGCATTTTTTTGCTGGATTTTTATTTTTCACCCAGGCATATTAGTCCTGCAGTCTCCAGAGGATGTCATCCATAAAATTTAGTCAGTGTGGCCTTATGCCAGCACATTCTGCATGACTTGTTAACATTTGTATGTGTACATGTTGATTGTCACAGAAAAGCAGCTAGGAGGTCATTACAGAAATACACCCAGGCCCAGAAGAGACAGAGGAAGACATCTCACCATGAAGCACCGTGCAGCAGTAGGGGTAAACCAATCAAGCCTTTTGTGTGGCACTTCCAAGGCAGGTCCTACATTACATACGAGATCGCAGGGAAAACTTCAAGATCTTTGCCCAAAGGTAGGCACTTATTACAGTGTGGGTAGTTGTCTGTTGTTGCGTGTACAGTTAACGGGTGCCTACTTGTTCATATGGTCCTTGTGGGAAACATATAATCCTTGCGGAAGACATACAATGCACTACTAAAAAGAAAATACAATCCTTACGGGAAACATACAATCCTTACGGGAATCATACAACAATGCTTACGGGAAACATACTGTCCTTACGGGAAACATACAATCCTTACAGAATTCATACGATCCACTACTAATAAGAAACATATGATCCCTACTTATTTGTTGAACCACATGGCATCAGCGGCAAATTCAAAACTTGGGACGGTGTGACAGAAGCTGTGTGTGAACTTCAGATTAACTGATGAAAGACTAGTACAGTCAAACCTGTATTAGGGGCCACCTCTACAGAGGGGCCACCTGTCCATAGTGGCCACTTTTTGTCTGTCCCTTGGGTACTTTATCTACAAGTTACCACCTCTATACAGAGGCCACCTGTCTATAGTGGCCAAATGTGTCCGGTCCCTTGAGTGGCCGCTATAGACAGGTTTGACTGTACTGCTGTCTGAATTTTAAACTTATCCAACTTAGTTTCTTGACTAACTATTGTATTATGTATCTTATTACCTAGATGTCTAACCTTCATCAACATTAAGTATTAAGTGTAAATGTAAATGTATAGATGATACCACTGCTAACTAAGGTTCTCCATCCTAATGCTAGACTGCACTTTTCCAGATGACCGCCAGATGGCGTGCAACTTCTGCCCATACAAGACCAGCAAGAAGGAGCTTTTACGTCTCCACATGAGGAGACACCTCTGGATGTCCTGATGAACCTTGACTTTCAATAGCAACACACATGATGAAATACATTTTACTCCTTCCAGTCAAGTGCAATGGTTAATGAGATACAGACAGCTCAAAGAAGCTCTACTTTAAATTAAAGTAAAGCTTCTTTGAGCTGTATATATCTCAAGTTTTAGCATCTTTTTCTGTATTAGAGTTTAACACAGAAAAAGATGCTAAAACTTGCAGACTGCAGTTATTGATTGAAAACGGTTGATAGACACAATCCCATAAAACGGTTCCAACCCTTAGGTGTTGCCAAATATTGTTTATGCAATCATAATTCAAAAGCTGTGTTTTAGATTTTATGCCATTAAAGTTTCCCTGAGATTTATGAATTATGATAGGGTAATGCATATTTACCCACACATATCAAGTGCCATTAGCATTTACATGGCTTTTGACACATTACAATATTTAAGATTAAGATTGAATGACATGTATACATATGTGGCATGTATTTCAATTTTCTCAGGAAATCTTATTTGTAGGTGTGCACTTTGGAAAAAGGTCCAGATGTTTTTTGATACCTTTATGTAATGTTTATAACTCCAAAATAAAGGAAAAACAACATCACAGTAATATTGGGTGATCTGATTTATTAATCTTTATTGTAATTTCACATTTATACTCTTATATATGACATTGTACCAGTAGTATCAAAATTGATTATGAATTTCACTTTGTTCTGCTAGAAACACTATTGACCATGTATATGAATGCATCACTATTATAAAATGGGATCTACAATGTGCTTGTGTCACTTGGTATATGCAAGTTGCAAAAATCCTTCTTTATTGTTTTATTACAGTCTAAGTGTACAAAACAGCCATAACATTTTATAAATGTTTCCCTGAAGGAGAAAACATATTGTTTTTGTTGCCATGTTCTTTCTCCCAGCAACAAAGGTTTCCGAAAAGGCTGGGATGTACTTTGGCCAATCAGAAAAAAAGAACGGCAGTGAAATAGTCTTAAACAAGTTGATGTCTATTTTAGTGTATTTCAGTGGTTCAAGCTGTCCTTAAAAATGGCCACATTATTTCTTTTTCACCATAATGCACAAAAGAAACTGATTTAAGTGATTTTGACAATAACACTTGCTTATATTTCGTTGTGCGCCCAAAGTGTTTAGAACAAAGAAAACATGTTTAGAAGTAACTTCACATTTGAACTACTGTCTGTCTCTAATGGTAACTATTCACTCTGTAAGTCTATTCCATAGTCTTAAATAATACTGTTGTTAGAAGGAAAGTTCTCCTATGTCTGACAGTGTGAGAGTTAGGAATCTCCAGAGTGGTATGTCACCCACTACACCACTTAGGAACATTTATACATATACATTTGTCTTAAGTCATACTTGATACACAGCCCTACTAGTACTCAGTGTTTCCTTTCCCTTCAAATTGATGATGTAATGATAGTTAACCTTTATCCGCATGGTAACCTATATCCGTTGTTTTTGCAAACTGGCTTTTCAGGGATATGAAGTCAACGGACTTTGGTTTCAAATTGCAATATTTTCAAAACATTATACATTGTATTACAGTCCGTCGACTTGATATCCCTAAATACCCTCGTTTTATAAATAACGGATATAGGTTACCCCGCGGATAAAGGTAACTAGCGTCAAATCTTCGTACAGAAAAAAAAACTACATGATTATCATCCTTTTTCAGTTTTCGTCCCCCTTTCTCTTGGTAGCAGGTCGCATGAAGGGATTTGCTCGCCCTGTCTTCCTTGGTTCGCCCCCGCCACGTTTCTGTACTGTTTCCGGCCTGATATTATTGTATTTCAGCACATAGGACTGACTGCCTTCTCCGCTGTACTTCACGGAATGACCATAATTTTTCCTGATGACATGTAAAGATGGGGTGCCCACGGACGCGCGACTTGCCGATGAAAAAGCGCCTCCATGCGGAATAGTTGCAGACTGCTTCTGGAAATCTGCGCTACCCTTCGCTGACGAATTGGTGGGCAGGGAAAATCTTTGTGAAGACGTCAAACGACCGACTTTGGGTGTGTTTTCGTCGGAATCCATAGACGTTACCGGGCGGTTGTTTTGGTCTGGTAGCTTGTCTCCCTCTTTGGCGTTAGTAGAGAGTAGAGGAGTTTTCGGGGGTACTTCTTTCTTGCGAACGACGCTTGTTTTCTGCTCCTTGTCATGCCAGTGGTACGGACACTGCTGCCTCGACTTGCTCATGTAATACTTCACCTTCTCTTGCAAGGTGGCCAACTGCTTCGTCAACAGTTTCACTTCCTTTTCTCTGGATTCTTCCGATTCGTTCATTTTTTGCAGCTTTTTCTCTAGCTGTCGGATGGTTTTCCCGTGTTCTTTGTCGTGATCTAGTCTTTCCTGGCGAGCCATTTTGTGTCTCTTCTCCGCCACTAGTATGACTTCTGTGACGTCGTTCTCTGTCTGCGTCCAACAAGTGATCATGGGTTTCCTCAGACTCTTGAGTTCCATCGTCAACTCGAAATTTTGCACGATCAGTTCGTCCACCTTCTGTCGAAGCTCCTTTTCCGTTGCTATCGAGTTCTGAAGATCGGCTTGCATCCTGGCGAACTGTTTCGTCCCTTCCTTCGTCGTGCGAGTCTTGTTCCTCACAGAATCCTTCATTTCCTTCACGGTGGCTTCGAGCTTCTTAAGCTTCTCCTTCGCACGGAACTCCTCGAATACGCTGTGGTCTTTCTCCTTCTTGGCTCTGTCCGCCTCTTCTCTCAGTATGGCAGCACACCTCTCTTGAAGAAACGTGACGATTCTAACGTCGTCTGCGTATTTGTCTTTAAGTTTTAGCAGCCTCTGGCATTCCTTGAAGTACTGATCCTTCTCCAGTAGCATTTTTTCTAAGTACTCTACGTACAGTACCGCTCTGTTGTCTACACCCCTTGTAATGTCCAAATAAGCACGTTTCGGCGTCTCGCCTTCGAGTTCCAAAGCTTTAATGTCTGTAGTGATCTGTCGCACCTCGCTCTCTGATATGTGACACTCCTCGTCGGTTTTACGAGCCTGGGAAACTCGGACCTTCAGTTCCTTGTAGAGCTCGCTCAGGCTGGAGTCGCCACCGGAGCTTGTCTCTGGCCCTCCCGGTGAGGGAGTGCCGTTTTCCCGCCGGAGGGAGCCGAGGATGACCGGCGACGTGGAGTGTGTACGTGGATGCGGTGTCGACCGGGACTCCATACCTTTCTGTCCCATGTCGCTGAGAATTCGAAGTTAACTCACTGTCTCACCAACCTGTACGTAGTTGTTATGAATCATAAGCAAACACAGACAACATTGTTCGTAGTATACAGATGACACGTTTGAGTCGTTCCACGTTTGAATCTACGCCCGCCCTGTACCTTATTAAGTCCGTCCTTCCTCGGGGGTAAAATCCAGCACTAGTAGACATGTAGACCAGGCGACGTTACAACAGTCAGTCGCCGTAACCTTGACGCAAGCACTACGCTCCACTGCAAGAGTCAAGTTGGCGCTAAAACGCTCTTTCGACTGCTCACGACTTGTCGATGTTGTTGCAATCTTTCTTCCGCTTTACGCTAGATAGTAGAAACTCCTTCTCTCAATGACCTGCGAAGCAAGTCTGTCACCTTCAATTTATAAGAGTCCTCGTTTGAAATGAAGCTCCTCGGGCCCTTTTTTATAATAGCCGTCCAGGAATTGGAATAGATTCCTACGTAATTATGCTGCCGGCCGTCCTTGATCCAAAATGTGAATATACCTGCCGTAATATCCATCCAACGTGGCGCCGTAAGCTAACGGATTTCCTGTTCAAAACGACGGAAGGCGAACCGACGTCCTGAGACAAACATTCCTCATTACGTACCGTGTACTCAAGGTGTTGTCCCGTCCGTTTCCACTGTTGATATATGTTACTTTTTACTACTGTCACACTTCGCGTCAGACGGCAACAAATTGTTCACTACTTGGTGATCCACAAACGTAACAACAATCCTTATCGCGGGGCTTTGTACACCGGCTCGGCTAATTTGCCCGACGATGTTTACCGAAGCTCTGTCGGAGAGAGGCGGGTGAATCGGTCGCCCCTGGAGACTAATGCCGCCGGTCACCCGTTGTACTGTAGGTCGGACTATTGTGGAGTGGTGCGATTCACCGCCCACGGACCAACAAATCACCTGTAAGCTTTAAAAAGCAGGTAGCTAGCGGGTCGCACTTACCAGGACCTCTCTGCTCTAAGTAGTTGGAATGCATGAGAGCTATTCAGCGTCAGTCGAGCTTAAACTAGGGTTTTCTGATTATACAGATTTCTCTTATTCAAAGAAACATCAAATATTGCAGTCTGCACAGTAAAAACGAAGTATGACATGTTCAAATTTTAGCTTTTAACTGTACAATATATATATATATATATATTCTCGCTATTGCTTCTGCATTTAAAAAATCTAGTATGTATGGCTACTATATTATTCTGGCCACGTACGTTTGTCGTAAGATCGCCGTGCGATTGCAAACTAGCTGAGAGTATCATTGCGGGACGACAGTTGTGTATTTGTCGCATATGCAAAACTAAAAGATGCACAAAAAAGACATCTTAAATCCTTGTCGGTGGTTGGTTCTGTCACAGACACAGCATTCTTGAAAATTCTACGACATCAAACTTGTAAAGGTGGTATCTCACTGCACTTGGGGCACAGGTGCGGCCTTGCGGGATTCGCCGTTCACTGCGACCCTGTCGTGTCATTTTCGCCGATTTTTTTTACAACTTAGATATTGCGTAATACGCTAAAGTATGACTTAGAATACAACAAAATACACAAAACGTAAGAAAATTAGTTCTTTATCTCTGAAATTCGTTGAGTAATCTTTCGAACCCCGCAGTGCCGCAACGGTTCCCCAAGTGTAGTGAGATACCAACGCCAAATGTGAGCACACCGCAGAACTCAACCTTAAAAACTTGACTGAAAAGTATATATATATATATAGAATCACAAAAAACATTATGATTTTTTTTCTGTATTGAGACTTCGACTGGCACATGATGTCTGCCAGGGGATGTTATTAGCCTACTTCAATCGTGACGACCAAATACACAGACGTTATTGTCACTTCACTCCTAATGAGCACTATCCAAACATGTCCGCAGACATTGTGTTTAATGTACGGTAAACATTCTGTAATGTATCGGTAAAGACGGGAACCCCATTACTACTAGTATACGTGACAGATTCGGGCTGAGTGTGTGCGTATAATTCGTTCCAATCATTTCCAGATTTGACTTTGTTGACAAGACAATTATTTTTATGGCGAAATCCTGACTGTTTCCTCCGCAAGTTTTTCTACCCTACCCTTGCCCTCCTCCCCATCTAGGGGTGATGCCTAGTACCTGTACCGGTGAAATTGTTTGAATACAGATTCGTACCTGAACGTTTGATGTACAGTCTGTGTCTGCACCTGAACAAACTAACGCACTAGTGAATACCGTTTTTAGGTACTACAGATAGGTAAATCTACAGGTAAATCTCGTCTCAAAAAGGACAATTTTGATAATACGTCAAATTCTGGCACTTCTTGGAAATCCTGAAAAAGTATGGACCTGAATCAAACTGTATCTGAACATGAATTTACACCGTCCATAATTTAGGCAAACAAAGTTTTCTTTTTTCGGTGCACTAGCTGTAAGGGTAGCTATAAAAGTTTTTTCGGTTTCTGTCAAGAAAAGACATGACTGGGGTCTACAATGTAACGTTATCCATAACTTGAAAATTCATTCCTTTCTGTTATCATTTTTCATCTACCTTTCTCCCTCCAAAGCACTGACAATATTAGACATTTTCTACATTCATGTTACTCCCACTATGTCGTTGTTTAACTCTAACTGAACAGTATGTACCTTTACAACTGTGACCTATATTATGGAGACTATGGGAAAAGATCCTTCGATACCTGTCCATTGTCATTAGAGTACAGGTATTGTTGACATATTCAATAGCTTAGTAATATATCCTATATACTCAATTCCTTTACCCTATTAACGGCAGCTAAGTGGTGATTATTGTGATAAAGACCACCAATTGATAACCATTAGTTTGATAGATTAATTATTAATGTGGTCATTATGGTACCGGAAATTATGATATCAACACAGCTGCTCTCGGAGGAAATTGAGGCTAGAGAAGTTGTTTAGAAAAATCTAATACCAGGGATGTGTTAGTAGCTGATTTCCGGGGACTACATGCTTATTGTGCTGCTGTGAGTTTTTATCTCCATAAAAATGAAGGTGCAGTTTTTAGTAGCCTGTGTCTACACAATTTCTCGCTGGCTGGGGTTAATGACCCTCCTAGGGCGGCAACTGTATGTAGGGCTGGTCGCTAGGAGCGTGATTTTAGTCAGGCTACAGTTTTTGGTGTGTCTGTTTGCTTATGTAAGCGTGTGTTTGCTTGCTTGCTTGTTTGTGTTTCCGGATATTTGTGGTCAACATAAATTAAAGAATGGCTAGATGGATTGTCATGATATTTGGTGTGTTTGGGAAACCCACGGTCAAGTTTTGCTCCCTGGCGTGTGACCTTGATACTGCACCAGAACGTTTTGTATCCGTTTTTCCTGGACAAACTGTGGTCTTGATTTGTTGTACAGATTTCATGTATATATTGAGAGACGTGGGGTAGGTTTTGCAATAAGTACTGGAATAATGTGTTTATTGAAACTGGAGGCAAAAAAAAGCGGAAGTGCAATGTGTACCGCTTAGGGCTATGCAAGAACTAGGTCTATCCATAATACCAAAGTTGAGGAGAAAACATCCTAGGGTTTCTGAAGAAAGAGCGATTACAATGCCGCCTATTGAAGCAACGGTTCCGATAGTGAGTAGAAAATTATTATTGTTACTATAAATTCTAATTAAAAAGAAGTTAACTATTCACAAAAGGCTACATTGATCAAAGCACTGAGAGAGTTGGAGTTCTTCTAAGATAGTTACTATAGTATCAGGGTTCTCTGAGAAGGGGGAAGGTTTGAAAAAAAGTAGGAAATTTATAGTATGTATATCAAACATATTCCGCAAGAAAATCTAATCTATCGTGTACATGTAATCAAGAATGTGCCTTTTAAATGTACCCAGTGAAAACAGTGAAACAGTGAAACGTTATATTACATGTTGTACAAAGCTACCTGTTGTATACTTCTCAACAACGATTTGAGAAGTAATAGAACAATTCCAAGCACTTTGCTTTGTCCTTTCTTATTTCTGTCAAATACTGAACATATTGAATAGGCCCACGTGCCAGCTGCAGGCATTAGACTGAGCTGTCCATCACACTTAACAGCCCAATCAATGGCAGCATAGCAATTGTCGGTGCAACCAATTAGATAGTGGCTCCATGTCCTTCAAATATTGAAAATGATATGCCAAACAAAATCACAAAATTCCACTTTCATTAACAGCAAACGTGGTAACGTTACATTATCTTAAAGAGCAAATTTTCTCACGTTTTTGTGTATTTTGTTGTCTTCTAACTTGTACTTTTATGTACGAACGAACCCTTCAGTGCCGCACCGGTACCCCATGTTTCGTGAGATACCACCTTAACGTTGGAAACAAGGTCGTAACATGTACTTCTAACTATGGTCGTAAATATGAATTTTAGCTGCCTTTAAGTGCCAGGCTTTCTGAGAAAGAACCGACGGCTGCCGGCCTGGCTGGGTGACTGACGTGCCAAACCGCCTCAGGGTTCTCTCTGCAGGACGTGTGACATTTGAAAGGTGAAATGTTTTAGTGAAAGGTTCCCACGGCTCATACTACTAGTATCTTCTGACTGCACGGTTTGCGTTGTACAGGTGATATCTCACTGCACTTGGGGCACCAGTAAGGCACTGCGGGGTTCGAAGATTACTCAACGAATTTCAGAGATAAAGAACGAATCTTTTTCTTACGTTTTGTGTATTTTGTTGTCTTCTTGGTTATACCTTTACGCATTGCACAATATCTAAATTATACAACAACAGCGAAAATAACACAACAGTGCCGCAGTGAACGAACCCCGCAGTGCCGCAGCGGTGCCCCAAGTGCAGTGAGATGCCACCCTAAACAAACACCTGGAGTATTTTAGACAAAAGTCTTTATTTCCTAGAGTTCATTTATTTTTTTTGATTGTAAGGTTTCACTTTTTGTTCATCTTTTCTGCGTATACGTAAGCCATGTCATTATTCTTTGTTAGGTACAAATTGAGCTACGGAAAGATTATCAAAACACCTGGCGCATCTATATTTGCACCTGGACTTTACTTTTCAACGACAATGGTTTCAAACGGACTATTGTACATGTAACGTTAGACCTATAATGGCGTCGTCGAACACCAACAGTTCATACCAGTATACGTACATGTGTATACCCCCTAACTCTGCTCTAACTAATGCAGTTCCAAAATGTTCTTTGAATACAAGTTACTTCAAGCTTCGTGAAGCGGAGGGTATTTGTAAAAAGATTTTGTTTATGTTTGTATGCGGACAATGGTTTGGTTATGTTGCCATGCTCGGATTGTGATGACATTTGGTATGTGGATACATGTTGCGATCTCAATGATGCACGTCGTTTGTAGGCGCCTCCAAGCGACTTTACTTGGTACTGTACGTGCCTGTATTTCTTGTTCTGGATCATGCATTGGTAACAACAAAAAAACTAGTGGTAACGGTCTTGCATCATTTTGATGCGCCATAACTTTTGGTGCCAAGATGAAGTGGTATAATTGCACTTTGAGTCCTCTGCAGTGAGAATTAAAAATGTGCCGAAATGACATTGCTTGAGACACTTCTCGACTATGTAAGTTGTTCAAAGAAAGAACAGTAAAGGCTTCAAACATTTTTTTTACTATTGAATGTCTTGATCAACAACGTTTTCGAGCTTAATGTATTTTTTCGCGGCCCTCCTGCGAATAAACCAGAAAATTCCGAGCGTTGCAAGAATCACCGCGAGGCCGAGGCCAACACCAAGACCTATCTCAAGACCAGGTGCAGGTTCGTGATGGGTTGTAGAAGGAGGCGTCGTCTGATTGGTGGGTGGACCCACAGTGTGAGTATGATTGGCAGGATTGACGGTCGTGTGATTGGTTGGGAGAACTTCGTTCTTTATCTCTGAAATTCGTTGAGAAATCTTTCCAACTCCGTAGTGCTCCACCGATGTGAGAGTGCGGTGAGATATCGACTTAAGATTTAATTTTGTACACATAGATAAATACTTGGTTACACTGTCCTATAGCCCTCCTTTGCGGAATGTTGTAGTACACTAGTCAGCATTAAAGTACATTACTGGTAGAACGGATAAAATATAAACTATGGATTAGTCCTAATCCCCGGGCGGCTTTTCCACAAGAACCAAACATCTTGTTCCCAAGTACCGGGTTACGTTGCCATGACGACCGCACGTCAGTTGTTACATTTGTCAGGTGGCCACTTGACCCGGAAAGTGGACCTGTACCCACCACTTGTGCAGGTGTTTCAATACACACATGTAACAGTTTTATTGATAGCTTCAACAGCTGGTCACCTGCGATCCACATTTCCACGTGTACTTTATTTTTACACAACCACCGGAAACGGAAATGTATAAACGGTCGTTCTCAGGAGCACCAGACGAAGTACTTCGGAGCTTTTAGCTCTCATTAATTTATTCTTCCCATAGACTTCCCATAGACCCACACAGAGGTCAAGGGATAGGTGAGGTCAGGTGAGGTGAGACTTGTATGTTATAGTAAAGGCGTACTTCTCACTATGGTAAAGGGTTAATGCCCCGCTCCAAGGTGTATATGGTGAAATAATTCCAGGTCAGGTGCGATAGAATTCCATTATGTAAGTCTTCACTTAGGCTATCGACATACCAAAAATCAACACCTTCATATTCTTCCATTAATTATGCAAATGAGGTCGTCATAAGCAGGGAGGTCAGGAACTAAGGGTCACGGTTAAAAAAGGAGGGTCCATCCAAGGGCGGTTTCGCTGCTGGATGTCCCTGCGTAGGAGGATGGAACGATTACGGACCACCTAATGAACTAATGATCAGTACTTGTTTCATTATTGTCATTATTATTTATTTATTTATGTGTTTGTTCGTTTAGTTTATCTATTTATTTATTTGTTTGTTCATTTATCTAATTTTGTATTATTGATAGAAATTCAGAGCCATCATTACTTATTGACCCGATACTCCTCCCCTCCATTGAAAAGCGGCCCTGAAAAACTATCTAGTTGAAATAAAAGCAAAAACAAACAAACAAACTAGATCCTTACTTGATCAATCTCGTTTTGAGCTATGGAATGTTTGCTGGATATCATATTTCATATATATATATATATAATATCATACACTGACGATCTCCCACAAGACAACACTGTTAATATTTCCCCTCTCAATTCCGAATACTCTCTATGCGTTTTGGCAACGTTAGCTAAACGCTACATTTCTTTGAATAAAGATATTCTCTTTACACAACCATTGCTTTATTTTCACCGACGTTTTGGTGACCGTCTGTCACCTACCTCAGGCATTGTGTGAAAAGAATCTCTTTATTCAGTGACGTACAAACCTATTTACGGAAATAAATTTCTTTGTTGCACAGTCAAAAGACTCATCTGCCAACGTTTTGATACTCGTTCTGCTACCTTTTTCAGGACCATAAAGACCGTTTCTGTTTCATATCGATAGGTGGCGCTGCAGTAAGAAGACTGCGGTCCCAAACGTGACTAAATTTGTATCCCCCCGACCCTCATCGCGGTTCATGACTACAATATATTTTCTGATCCAAATAGTATGCTATCCATAGTAATGAAACCATCTATTCACGGATAAAATATCAATGAATCTTTAATTGCATGTTCCTGCCCATATGGGCTAAATGCGGCAATTCGATTGTGTCACATGGGATACAAGTACGTGAACAATTGGATAAACAATACATCTGGAGCTATGCTTATTGTTTACATGCATCTTCTCTTTTCTCAAAACAGGTGTATACGAACTCACAGAGTTTTTGTTGTACAATGTTGTCTGTAGCTGCCATTATACATACAGTTCTTCTTTGGTTCACTGACACATCGTGTGTCTACATTGAGAGTCTGGTATAAAAGAGTTGCGTTTAAGAACGCTCTGATATAAAATGGACTTCATTTTCTATACGGTTGGAGTTACAAATTAAAATATACAGAGTCTGTTTTTTCGGAGGAGCCCGGTTGTATCTTTCCATTTCAATTTGTTGGGGATGATCACCGTGTGCGCTAAATCAAGAACTTCTTATTTCTTCTGTCCGTTTAGAACCTCTTCTCTGAAGTCGATGAAGACTTTCACTGCCTGCTGAGTCCGCTCGTTCACCAAGACGTGACCGCAGTCATCAAGGATGTCCAGGCGGCAGTTCGGCACTCCTTCCCGTAAAATGTCGGCGCCAGAGACGTCTAAAACCTAGGAAAATTCAGATACATTGTGTAAATGCGGTAAATACTAGTATGTTTGAATGTTACGATCGTTTTGCTACTAAGTCTTGGCAGGCACACCGGATGATTAAGTTGCATATATCTTGGTGAATAAAAGAAAACAAGAACATAGAATCTGTTGCATGATGCTCATCATTATATTGCGACGACGGTACCAGTCATATTCCGTTACTCCCGCACAATGAAATAGATAAAAGTAAACATAGAAAATAACTTCGATCTCTACAATTTGCTACAGATGTAAAGAGATCTCCTGAGGTTTGATTGATAGACTTTGATTGTTTTGATACAATAAAAAAAATGTAATATTTTGCGTGTATCTTGGCCGATGTACGATATCAACATAGATTTCCAGGGCGATGGTCATTATCATATTCAAAGTTTTGGGGCACAGCGATAATACCAACAACACTTCTATTCTTCTGCACAAATCATGCACAAAATTTAGACTCTTCAAGCGGTCTATTAGACAATGGCATGCAGATTCAAATGTATGTGAAGTTCTCTAATTAGCATTAGCTAATACATGTATATCATTGGATGATTGATAGACTTACGTCATCCTCTCGTCCCCAGATCACATGTGTAGGCGCAGAAATATTTCCCATGCTGCTTTGCAAAACGTCCCATTTCTCTTTTCGCCCAAGTTCATCAGATACTGTACAGGATAAATATGATAAAAGTTTATAATTTTGTTGTCATCAATAGAATTAGCTCATTGATGATCGTTATGGCCAATCTACTTCAGGGGTAAGACAATGAATGTCTATATGCTATATAATTACTGTAACAAAACTCATATACCATCTTCATGGATATAGAATAATAGCTATGTAAATTGCAAATTTTTGAAGCACAACATTAACGCTAGTTCACTTTTATCCGTTGTTTTTAACAACAAGATATTGGACGATATCAAGCAGAAAGGATAGTGGATTCAGACAGCGGTATGGTGAAAATATTGCAAGTTGAAGCCAAGGTCCGTCGACTTGATATCCATAGATATCCATTTAACAACGGATAAAGGTGAACTAGCTAGCGTTAACGTTGAAAAGACAGGCACACTTACACTTCTGGAAAAAGTCATTGTGTGGCGTCCTGTCAGCCAGTGCACAGTACAGGAGCTGTTGCGTTGAGGGTGGGAATTACGGTAACCACAGTTAGCTACAGGATGTGCGATATGGAGATACATGTAGTTATCTCTTTTCCTTTTCTTCTCCCTCAAAAAAGAATGTAGGTATGTCAATTACTAGTACTGCGATTTGTTATCTTACTTTTAAGAAACATATCTTTGTGCACAATATTACCTCTAGATCTGCCGCGCGTTCTGCGGTATAGTTTTAAAGGACAAGAGGTTCCGACTTCCGAGAATAGAACAAAATCCACCGGCAGTACCTTATCTGGGAGCTTGAGTTTTCCGATCTTGTACCGGTACGAGTTGATTTGGGCCATTTCTCGGAAGTCATCTAGTGTCGTGGGCACCAACATGTTCCTACCTTCCAGATAAGCCTTCATCATACGGCTATGAACAGGGGGAACCACTCCTGGGAAGGTCAAGAATTGATGTCAGAAAACGATACGTAAAAATGACCGACTTACGGCGTCAGTAAGACTCAACATCATCGTGAAAAGCTCACAGAAAACGAAGAAACAAGAAGGCCGACTCCTTACGTCACAAACCAACACGGCGGCGCACATGGACTAAACAGGTTTTGTTTTAGCAAGAACAGCACTATTTGTTAGACATGTCAGAAATTCTGCTTTTAGTCAATGGACCAGAGGACAATTGGTACCACCGGGGTGGCAAAAATTCCTTGTGATTTTTTATTAGTAGAAGGCCAGCCCAGTGGTATATATTTTGATGTGATAGCCATTCTTGTATGCTATCAGCAGCCTTCACACTTGTATATCACCATCTATAAATGATATGGAGAACATTTATCATTTACTAAATTGATTCGAATATTTGAGCTTATTATAAACGTGGTGAGAGTACTCTATTTTCACGTTTTCTTATTGTTCACATAACGTAACCATTTTAAAAGTTGTACAGATAGTAGAACTAGGACGGCACACGTGACAATGCCACTGAAAGTGCCGCTTACCGAGTGGACAGAAGAGGGTGAGCAGTGCGATGTTTTTCCGGTAGGTGGCAGCATACAACCCGGCGATCCCACCGCCCATGGACGTTCCAACCAGGTGTAACGGTTTTCGGTCCAGACCGACGGCACAAACAAACTGTACGTTTTCAGGAACAACATACGGTTGAAAAGGACATCACTGATTATTACTCTGTCAATCGACTCTCCAAAGGGGACCAGTGGAGCAGATTGACATTCTCAATAATGCCAGTAGGTTTGAAAAAAAAAAAAAAAAAAAACGTAAATTTTCAGTTCAATTTTCCGTTCAATGCACATTAAATTCATCGGATCTTTAATTGGAAGTTCATCTGTGTTAGTAGAAGTCATTCTTGAACTATTTTCACTGTAATGTCCAACACAAAAATTGGACTCACCCAAATATAGTACCAGCTAGAGGAATAAAGAAGTCATCTACATCAGAGCTTTACAACCATCCCTGAACAGAGACGGTGGGCGCCACAGACCTCCTGCTACGTATGATCCACTGCTCACCGTGTCACGTGTTCTATCTGCATAACGTGACGTCACGACAGCAGTGGATTGTTCATTCCTTGACAAAGACTGATGTTGTTCAGTCGAAAATTTGCGTGAATCCAATTTTTGTCTTGGAAATTACAGTGAAACTACTTCAAGATAGAGAGAGGTAGTCTTTGCCAAATAGTGTGTACAAGTAGCGACCCATACCCTACGTAAGGTGTTTGCCTGGCCCTCCATGGAGAGATCCTGGTTAGGGTTCCGATCAGAGTCACCGTGGCCGGGAAGGTCTAACGTTATGATGTGCAAATTTCGGGGAAGAGCCTGTGGGATGAACAACAAAAGTGACCTCAACATTTGTTTTTGTTTGTTATTGTTTTTTACTGAAACTGAACTAATAAAATAACATCTTTTCCATTGTCAACTAAGAGGGTACTAGTATTTGCATGCCTTTTCGCTCTTTCAGATTATTAGATCAGATTAATTCATGATCGATATTTGGAGTGATAAATCAGCATTTATGACTGAAAATTTATCCGGTTACTAGTCTTGAATAATTTTTGTATCACTTGATTATCCGAGAAAGTCATCGTATCCTGAGTACCATCCTTCGATCGCAGAAACGTTTGTGAAAGTTTGGCGTCAAACTGGAGTCAAACTTTTCTAATGAGCTCAGCACAAATTGGATGGCACCGCATTTTTCTAGCCTCCGTTAAAAGCTTCGAATGGGGCTGTTTTTTATGGTATCATAAGGCTGGTTCACGATTATCAACGTTCTCTTATGTCGGGAAAGGCAGGGAGCTTGCTGAGGAAAGGAGTTTGCCATGGAAGGTCGTTTTGCTAATGTTGAAAATCGCGAACTGGTCAGCTCTATCGTCGACCCGTCTAGAATAAAAACCAGCCACGTTCGGAACCTGCAACGGAGGCTAACATTTTTTTACCTTAATGAAGTTGGCCCATGTGTCCTTTGATGTGGAAAATCCGTGGAGAAAAATGATTGACGGCTGAGTCTCGGTAGGACGTCCCCTCTCAGCGTAGGCGAACCTGTAACCGTCCACTGTCACAAACTTGACCGTAAGTCCAGCCCGCCATATCACCACCCTAGAGTACAAAGAATTGATTTATCTTTATTAAATGGTTTATGTGATCACTATGACCGGATAGAATAAAGGATATCGCAGCCCGCCTGAATTGCATACTTACGGATAATGACCCGCTCAAAAGCTGTGTATTATGCCATAACGCCTGGGCATTTGCTATAACCACTAAATAAAATCAACGAGTGATCGGAGCGAATGCGGTATTTTTTGGAACAAAGAAGCTTAAGCTTGCTACAAATGCTACCCAAGAATCCTTCGGAGTGTGATGTTCGAACGGTTGTAATGTTGTAATGTTCGAACTTTTGTATGATCGTTTCGGGTGTAATTGTGGATGAAAAATAGGAAAAAGATTGTGGGCCCTGGCTCTACGTTTCTTAACGTCACACAAATACCATTTCTTTTGCAATCATTTTTCCATTGAACAGTTATATCACTATCAGCCAAAGATGTAGCTGGCATTGTGATTACTTTTCTGTAGTAAAGTGATGGTCATATAATATCAAATTGATTGATAGACTAACACACTTTCCTGAAAGCATGAGGCTTCTTAGCTAAGGTAAAATAAACGTGTTCGTAGAATCCATATATTACTTTCTGATCGCTTTTATGATGAAGTCCGGTTTGGTGTTATAGATGCAGACCAGTGAGACCAGCGGTACAAGGGTCACGGTGGACGCACCGGCCACGAGTAGTCTCAGGAAGGGGAGGGCGCTCATGTCGGCGCCGTCACCTGGTTACAAAAGGACAGTATAGACATGCTAATCTCCCGGTTTACTAAATGTCCGCATTTAAGAAAGTGTGTGCGTATATAAGGGTAAAACTCCGTGTACGTTTTACATGAAGCCATGTCTCTAACATATACTGTGCAACAAGCGGGATTTCAATGCAACGTTAAAAAAAACAACCAGTGTTCGCGCAGGCGTAGTACGTTCCGGTGACGTGCTTGTGTAACGCTAGTTCACCTTTATCCGCGGGGTAACCTTTATCCGTTGTATATAAAGTCGGAGTATATTTAGGGATATCGAATGTTTTAGACAGGAATGTTATGAAAATATCACCAACATCCGTCGACTAGGCTTGTTTTTAAAAACAACGGATATAGGTTACCACGTGGATAAAGGTTAACTAGCGTTATATATGTAATCTTTATTGACACAACAAAAGTACAGCGACTTTCTTAAGGCCTTTTGAATTCTATACATGCATTCTATCAAGTGTTTACAAATGGAGCAACAAACACAAGGGACGAAATATGATCGCTACTCTTATGGTACAGAATCCCTCGGTATAAAGAAAATTGTGACATAAGTATACATTGTAACAGTTAAACGTATCATAGTGTTGCTTGGTTGTACAAGATTTGGCAAGCACACTCACTCATGATCGCCTGTAAACTCATTTGTATAGGCCGCAGTCAATGCCCAAATAGCAAAATAAACATTGCAAATCCGTTAGAAGTTTATGATAAACTAGTAAGTACATACTAGTATGTGGTTTCTAACGTCACTAACGTATAACATGCAAAGAAATTGGTCGAAGGATACGTCTCATGCTATCACCCAAAGCAGAAAGAAAAACATGGCCACTTACCACTTTGGACTGACATCTATAAATCCACCACGTAGGCCACTGACTCAACAGGTTTCTTCTCAAGGCTAAATCCGGCCGAATTAGTAGGAAAGGGGTTCGTGCCAAAAAACGGTGACAGTCTGGTGTGGTGAACACGTAAAATAGACTTTTGAACCCTGCCCTATAGCTATGTAAACAAAGAGCACATGACTTCCACGTGGTGATTTAAAACTCGTGATCTTCGATCCCACGTAATCGGATGTAGCGTAAGGTGAAACTCTGGAGTGTGATAGAAAGAAAGAAAAAAAAAACAGCACAAAAGTACGTTATGCGCCTGCCAGAGAAGCCCAAATCCCGCAGTAAATAGATCAATCAATCAATCAATCAATCAACTATCGATCAATCAAACAATCGATCCTTCCATCGATCAATTAATCGTTCAATCAATCAACCAACCAATCGGCCAATTAACATACCTGTCAAACGATCGCTCGATCAATTCTGTTTGTACCATTTTCACAGCCACCTTACATTATGAACCAAATTAATATAGAAGATCATAGAAGGTATTGGCACATTCTATAATCGTTTAACTCATCTATAAAGTATAACGTTATTACAGTACATACTTGCGCACCCAGGTATCCAACCCTGTTTTAGCTATGTGGACCCTATATACAACACCAGTGCACCAGAACCCCCGACAACTTCCGGACCGATTTTTGTTGACACCTTATGCACAAAGATTGGAGGGTCATACTCATAGGATCCGATATCACACGTCTACGTGACTACGCCCTAAAAAAAAAAATACCACCCTGCTCGCCCCTATCCTTTAGTGGACTATTCCAAATATGACCTTTAACCTATAACACGTGGTCTTGTTGCAGCTGTAGTGTCGGAACAAATCTCCGAGTTTTCTACACTTGAAAAACTATATCTTAAGATAGATATTGGACGAGAAGGATATAGCTCGTCCCCTAGAGTCTTTTTCTGGGATCAATGGCGCGTAAGAAGAGCGGGAAAAGGGTAAGGTTGTCTTTTATTTCTAGATGTTGGATGAGGAGGGAGGGGGGCATGTAAAAAATTATGCTGCTTCCACGTGGCTTGCACGTGTGGTGGTCACCAATCATTCCCGATGCTGTAGACTGGATGTCCCCGTGATCTTTTTACCTGCCTGAAGCAAAAATAACCCTACCGGTTTCCACAGTGGGTGGAGGCAAAGTTTTAGCTACCTTTCAAACTTTCTGAAACCACGGCACCTGCACGACTTTCCTCACTTCACTCAGGTGAAAAAATGAGTACCTAGCTCTGGCTAGGTCCGTCCCTCGAATAGGATGCTAAATAGAGGACCCATGTTCCTGAAGAGCCACACACTGAGCCACTCTTATCAAAAGAGTAAGGGGTTTATCCTGGTGTGAGTGGATCAAACCATTCCAGCTAAATGGTGTTGGGAATTTTCCTGTGTAGCCTTGTAACACTTGCTTCCCCTATTAAGTCAGTTAGATGAACTTACCAAAGCTTGATGTTTCTGACTTAATAGGGAGAAGACTAGATGCTGCTACTGTGAGTTCTGTATCTGTATCTACATAGCCGGTATAACGGCCCTTTGGCGTAACACACCAGCTACACTAGAGTGTTGTTCATATCACTGAGCAAACTCGTTAAAATATAAACGCTGTGGCTATTGACACACTCAGTGTGCCAATAGCCAAACAGGCTATTGACACACCGAGATGCCAGTCAGCCAATCAGAGCTTGTAACATGCCTTTCCGGCAATATTTTACACAAGCAATAGTTGATTAGACATTGTTCGGAAGATTAGACATTGGAATCTTTGAATCTTGGACGTATTCAAGTTATGCCCTACATCTGGATACCTAATAATACAGCGTTCACCGGAAATTCATGATACCAGCTACGACCCGGTTCGAGTCCGTGCCGGAGTTTTTTAAATTTTTTTTTTTCAATTTTTCTTGTCCCTTTTTAAACATCCATTTGATATAAGAATATTTTATATATAAACAACTTTTAAAGTTTCTGTTAACAATATAAAACAAAAATAACACTGACCACAAAACATGTCATAATTTTCGGCCGTGTGGTTCCGGCGCTATCGGCAGCGACTCGGAAGAATATTTCTTTCACATTAAAAATAATGGAGGTAAAACAACAACTATAACTTCGCTTCCTTAGTGATATAAGGAAGTTCTATTCCGAAAATTCTCCAATATGGCAGGAATTAGTCGGTAAACACAGCTGAAAACGTGTTCCTAACCGATCCAACATGGCTGCCATGATCACATGCGGTGACAGTAAAACTAGCACCCTATATGATAGCAGATTCCGATGTTTAAAATTGTGCCGTAAACACGTGAAAAAGATCGTATTTTGGGTTGATAATGGACACAGGATGCCATTTGTATTTTTCAGAGTGTTGATTGTCAAATATAATCGTAAGATTTCCTCATTTTAGTGGTTTCTATCACTGGGTGTGTCAATAGCCTAACAGGCTATCGACACACTCAGTGTGCCAATAGCCTAAACAGGCTATCGACACACTCAGTGTGTCAATAGCCTGTTAGGCTATTGACACACTGGGTGTGTCAATAGCCTCGCTCAAATATAAAAACTGTTTTGTTTTCCAGAAGGGGAAGGCCGCCAAGCAGGCCAAGCAGAATGCTGAGTACGAGAGGGAAGACCTGAAGAAGGCTCCTCACACGTTTGTGATCGCCAGAGGCAAGGTGGGGAACAACGTGGGCCAGCTGGTCAAGGACATGCGTAGAGTCATGGAGCCTTTCACTGCTTCAAACCTCAAGGTATTTTTGTTTCGAAAATAATTTCATTGGGTTGGTAGAATGTAGGATATAGGCAGGCTTTTAGCTATGATTTTATTATAGGGGGTCCAAATTTTTTGGTGAGTCGCAGTAAGTGATATAGGTGCCACTATTGTTTGAGGGGGCCCAGGGGCATCCACCTTCCATAGTGCAGAGTTTTTGAGAATTTCAAGTTAAAATTGTGTACTCCAAGGTATCCTGAGGGGCAAAATTACTGTCAGAGAGGTCACAATAGAAGACTGTGACCACAAATGACCTAGTGACATACCTGGTCAATCAGACGTTCATGCTTGTTTAAGAGAGGATCTGCTCCCCAGTGTAAGGGCATCTAGTGTGTCCAATTTCTTGTTATTTTAAGAAAAGCGTTTCCAAATGACACCATGCTTGGCTGAAAGCCTGATGCTCCCATAGTCCTCTACCCTCAGCCATGAGTACTAGTATGGGACTAGGTAAAGGTGAATGAGATTCGAACCCTGAACCTTTAGATTCTAAGTCACCAGGTATCAGTATTCCTAACATCAGAGATAAGAAGTTGTTGACATCTTTGTCTTCAGGTGAGAAAGAAGAATGTCCTCAAGGACTTTGTTGCTGTCGCTGGTCCCCTGGGAGTGACTCACCTGGTCATCTTCACCAAGACTGACAAAGGAGTCAACATGGTAGGACCACTTGTATATCACTACCATGTGCTATTTACTAAAATGGATAGAAATATATATGGAAGAAAAAAACACCAATTTTATCTGCAACCCTGTACAAATGACCACCTCTACAAAAGGACAACCCTGACAATGTGACCACATTTTTCCTAAAAAAAAAAACACTTCTGAAGTGAATAGTCATTTTCATTGAGGAAGGCAGTAGTGGTATTGAAAATTTAATTCATGTTCACCTAGTGTTGGAAGAAAGTTTGGTATTGTACTATGATTAGTATCAACTCAGATGAGATTCAAGGATATAATTTTTCCAGTTGACACAGGAATTTTAATGTCCACGTAGTCCAGATTTTACTGTCTGAGTGGCTATCCTGGGCAGTTTGACTACTGTAAATTTGACCATACAGTTGACCATAAGGCCACACCAATTTAATTTCTTGGTTCACGGATTTTTTCATAAAAAATATGGAGCGAGAGGGCGAAATAAAAATGAAAATAAAAATTGTAAAATGGTTGTGGTAAAGGTAATTATAAGGGCTAATCCAAAACATAAAGAATAAAAGGTTTTCAGTTTGAAAAAAGTACAAAAACACTATTACTGTACAGTTACAGCACCAGTTTGTTTAAAATTACAAAAGTAGTGTCAGTTTTTATGTTTGTCCCATTCTTCATGAATGAAAAATATGACTACAACAATAATACCCACATTTTAAGAAGCTTATATAATATGAAGGCCAATTTGTTACACCAGAAAGTTGGTGAATGGTTTCATTGATGGTGAAAATTTGCTGAGTGGTAATTTTTATTTTTATTTTTTTTCCCAAAAAATAGGAGCGAGCGAATCCGTGAACCAAGAAATTAAATTGGTGTGGCCTAAGTCAGAAACTGCAGAAATAATTGGATAAGATGTCCATTGGAATGATCACAAATACTAACCTTGATGCTGGACAAATATTTGGAAATTTTTTCATGGTAGAAAAAGGAAAATGTTATAAATTTTCCTTCAACATCTCCACATACACCTTTGACGTGTGTGATAATTGATGTTTTTTTTGTAACTGAAAAAAATAGTCGGTCAGTGTACATGAATCAATGATTGAATCATACAAGGCAGATGTAGATACATGTATAACTTAGCTTTTAAGTTGTATTTAGGTAATGTTTCATATTCTAATGATTCAGATTGAGTTTATTTAAACAAACTATTTTGTTTCCTAGAAATTTTCACGTCTACCGAGAGGTCCCACCCTGTCCTTCAAAGTTGACAGCTACGCGCTGTGCAAGGACGTGCTGTCCACGCTGAAGAGACAGCAGACATACGCTTCCCAGTTCCAGCACTCTCCGCTACTCGTGCTCAACAACCTAGCGCGGGAAGGCATGCACTTCAAACTCATGTCCACCATGTTTCAGAACATGTTCCCTTCTATCAACATCCACAGGGTAAGGAATCTCTGTCAGGGATAGATGTTGTAGCTGGTGTTGAATACTAAAGTTTAGGAATAGTTGTGAATCAGGTAACAATTCCAGTGCACAGAAAAAAAACATGAATTGAAAGAAGAATGTCAGCAAAACCTAATAGTAATTACAAGACTCTTTTTAAAGCTTGAATGTGACATTTTATACATGTAGGTCGCTTAAAAATTCATAAAAAGTAATACAACAAAGGTTTTACTAATTTTCCTCTTAAATGTAGTTTTAATTAAAAATGTAGTTTTAATTAAAAAATGTAGTTTTAATTAAAAAATGACCATGTTTACATTCACAAATACCCATGGTGTATCCACAGTCAAAGAATGTGGTGCACAGCTCCAATTTTGGTTGCACAAAAGTGCATTTAAAGATTGCACTACATGTACTGTCTTGTAAACTTGAAATATTCCTCTATCTATATATATGCAATTATCAGAAATGTTATGTTTTATGCACAGCTCACTAACTTTTCACATGGCCTGGACATACAAGTATTCACTTGCACTGCTATAATCCTGTTTTTTTCCCTTTAGTTGAAGCTCAACACCATCAAGAGATGTGTTCTCTTCACCTATGACCCCGACACAAACATGGTGGACTTCAGACATTAGTAAGTTTTACTGTATACTACATTTTTATACATTTTTATGTGTATACTGACACATTGATGGCACACATTATGATTTGCTGAATTAGGGTAACTTGTCAGTTGGAGATGTTTAAACTGACTCTTCTGAATAACTCCACAGCAAGTAAATTATATGGTTGACATCTTCTGCAGACTGCTTAAAAAATGAGGTAGGGTGAAAAAACAAGATAAGGCCACACCAATTTAATTTCTTGGTTCACGGATTTTTTCATAAAAAATATGGAGCGAGAGGGCGAAATAAAAATAAAAATAAAAATTGTAAAATGGTTGGGGTAAAGGTAACGGCTAATCCAAAACATAAAGAAAAAATGTTTTCAGCTTGAAAAAAGTACAAAAACACTATTATTGTACAGTAACAGCACCTGTACCCACACTTTAAGGAGCTTATAATATAAAGGCCAATTTGCTACACCAGAAAGCTGGTGAATGGTTTCATTAATGGTGAAAATTTGCTGAGTGGTAATTTTTATTTTTATTTTTTTTTCCAATAAATAGGAGCGAGCGAATCCGTGAACCAAGGAATTAAATTGGTGTGGCCTAAGTAAAAAAAAAAGAAAAAGAAGAAAAAGACAGACAAAAATTAATGAGCGTGTTGATGTCATTCATAAAATTTACTTGCTGTGGTCTAAACTGAATCCGAGTTTGAATTATGCATGCATGAGGTCAGAGGTGAAAGCCACTAACTTGTAAACAGTTCTTGTTTAGACAATGCATGTCCAGACATGATGTTTTGTTTATGTCTCAGGGGCCTTCAAATTTGATAACGTTTTACTTTAGTTTTTTTTTTTTCCTCCTGTCGATTGGACAGATGAGGAGGCAGACAGGCTATTTACCTGTTTGCCTTGCCTGCACATGACTTTTTATGGTGAAGGATGGGTGTGCAATTCCTTCTCCACTCTCTCGTCTACTGGAGCACTAAGTCTCACAGGGGCAACTGTATGCAACGTGTGAGGCGGCCCCAGCAGATGCAGCTTTGTTGTTGGGAGTATCCGTCTCCTAGGAGGACTTCCAACCAAGGATGTAGGGGGTTCCTCCTACCCCCGACCCGTGTGCCATGGCGGGTGCCGCTCATGCCCGAACATGCCCCTAAGGCCTGTCTTGGCCACATAGCCCTACCAAGCCACACAAGGCCACTAGATACTCATTTTCACCTGAGTTAAGTGAGGAAAGTCGTGTAAAGAGCCTTTCCCAAGGGCATGCATGGTACACACTGTGAACTGGTTTATTTGCTCTTCCTCAGTAACATCAAGGTCGTACCAATCGGCATGAGTAGGGGGGTGAAGAAACTGCTCCAGTCCAAGGTGCCCAACCTCAAAAAGTACGAGGACGTCAGCGAGTACATCTTAGGGTGAGAGGACCAAAGATTTCTTCTAAAAATGTGTACAATGATAAGTATTACAACATGTTGCATATTACATTGAATTAGAGCATATATTTTTGTCATTTCATGTATAGATACACATGTACAGGTACATGTAAGTGCATATGCATATAGTTATGAATGTATAAAGAATCAGGGCCAGAGGCGGCGGCAGCAAATTTCTTTTGTGGGGGCAAAATATTGGTGATAGATTTGTGAGCATGTTGTCACGTCCGGTGTTCTGCCTGGCTTTGCCGAGTGGAGTTCATGTCGTGACATCACAGACCGCCTACCGTGACGACGGACCCTTTCACTAATTCTCATAAGCCTGCACGATGACACGGACCAAGCATTCCCCTTCCTGTTCTTTGTTCTATTCTCGGTAAAAGACATGGTAAGAGGGATATACCTTTTACCAGGAATAAAACAAAGAAAAGGAAGGGGGATGCTTGGTCCGTGTCAACGCCGACGCTCCCCCAATACATTTTCACCATGTCCAGCGCTTTAGGTGCGAGCCGTCGCAAGGGAGGTTTGGGAAAATTTAAAATCTGGACCCTTTGACCATTTCCTGCCTTTTTTGGGGCAAATTTTGCTGGTGGACTAGCTAGGTTTATGAAATTTCTATTGGTGAAAAAATACACATGGGTTTCAGCTTGATTTGGCATGGCCCCCACAACATATATTCACTGTGTCCCGCCGCCACTGAGGGCTCAAAATCCTTTTTTCTGCATACATGCACTGGAGCAGGTAACATTGAAAATTACATGCACCAGACAAATTTTACCTGCATGCACCACTCTGGGATAAGGAAGTATGGATCATACTAAAATTGTTAAGGAACCATTGCAGTTGATAACAATCCATGTACACCTACACCATTTATGTATAAAACCAAATACATGGACCAGTGCAGGTTAGGTACTGGTAGACATCAGAAATACCTGCACAGCTCCAATTTTACCTGCACTAACCTGCATATGCAGGCAGTATTTTGAGCCTGGTTTTCTAGATATTTCAAAGAATTTGATACCTGAGCAGTTATACTATATAATATCTGGATTAAACATAGTACCAACATGTGTGATGTCAATGCTTGCAATATTTTATTGGCAACACCTCAGGGGTGGAAACCTTTCTGAGAGTGAGGCAGAGCCTGATGGTGACCAGAATGAGGTTGACCTGCCACAACAGGTCGCAGGTCGAGGGAACGAGGCTTCGCAGAAAAGTGCCATCAGACTTACAGAGGTCGGTAAAGATACATTTTATTCATTGTTAATACCTTTTTATTTCTTAAAGATACGATCTTAATGAAAACAAAAGGATAGAAAAAATAGTTTCAATTTCATGAATGTTATACTATACATACATGTATTAATTAGGATGTTAAGTTTTACTATATACCTTTATTTTGTATTTTGTGTAAAACATGTAGTTGCTGCCATACACCTGTACAATTGCCATTCAATAAAGTTCATCAGGTACATGGAGGCCAATTTCTATTGGGAATGGTATTTGATGCTTCACATAAACTGCCCATATAGTGTGCATGTTGGTGTAATATTGTATTTCAATATGGTTTACTTAGAAAATGATGTTTTTCAGGTACAAAGATTAAACCTTGATTTTTCACCTTTTAAAAAAAATTTAAATTCCTAGATTGGTCCGAGACTGAGACTCCAGCTGGTAAAGATAGAGGAAGGGCTGTGTGAGGGAGACGTCATCTTCCACCAGTTTGGTAAGGAGACTTAGGTGAAAGCGTATGTGAGACTGAGGTTTCTTGAACTAGCTATAGTTTAGCTCAAGTGAACTCAATAAACTCTAGCATTTGGACTAGTCTTCCACTAGTTGTGACAGAAAGGATAGATACGTGTAGTATTTACAGGCACAAGTCATCATCACAGTGTGATGGACATCCAGCAACAACAACAACAACGTGTGCACTGAACCAGGAAAATTCCCCTGTACTAGCTGTATGTTTTTGAGAAGTACGATAAACAATGGATGATTGCTTAATGTGGTGCTTGCATGTAACAATATTGATAACAGGCTTCACCAAAGGAGGCCATGTATTTACTATGGTGAAAAGTTTCAAGACCTTTTGTTATTTTTATTTCAGTGACAAAGTCAGCAAAGGAGATAGAAGAACTCAAAGAAAGACGGGAGGAAAAGAAGTAAGTATCTTTTAATAAAACTTTCATCTAGGATAACTGTCAACCATGCTGACTTCTCACCCTGTCTGTTTCCATATTATCGGTAAACAACTTTTAAGAAGGAAGTATTCAAGGAATGGTAGAGGTACATGTATACATGTTAGTCTAAATTATTTTGATGACATTTTATACTACTAACTATGCTGTAACTATTAACTGAACTGAATTATGCTGTATACTGAACTCTGAAGTAAAGCAATTTTTTAATCCGTTTGCCTGAGATGAAAATGCAGACAAGAACTTATCTTTCAATGTTCCTTCCCAGAATGATCAAAGCACAGAGGAAGGCTGAGCAGGATGCAAACATCAAGAAGAAAGAGCAACTCAAGGAGGAGAACAAGTAAGTCAGGATGTACCCTTTAAGAGCAGTTTATTCTTCTGACAATGACATAAATGCTGACTTTTATTCTTTTCATTGTTATCAAAAGAAATGTGTTTAATTTGCAGGCAATTTGTACACAATTTGCAGAAATATCTGCCTGGTGTAGAAAAGTGACAAAACAAAATGGCTGATCTATGATGTCACAAACCATCATGGCGGCACCTATTGACCTGTGGGTAAAACAGAACAGGTTTTGCTTCTCAAATCTGTAAGGCCCCTTTTCTACGAGACGGCAATCGCTATGCACTCTCACTGCGACCTAAATAGGATATGTGTAACTATATCATACAGTATGTAAAAGTGTGACTGAGAGGACAACAAAACACAAAAAGTGTAAAAAAATTTGTTTCATTTCTATGCAATTCGTTGAGCGATCTGTAAAATTGTAGGTCACAGTGAGACCGCAGAGAGAGCGCTGTCCTATTGGAAAGGGGGTATAATGACACATGTTGGCATGAAAAGTATAAATATCCAGTATATATGGATGCAGGCTGTCAGCAGTGTGGAGGTATAGTGCTTACACTTGCATGCTTTTGTCTCTTCAGGCAGCGATCTCTGGCAGGGATAAAGAGGAAGCAGAAAGACAATACAGCAGTTAATGAAGGTAAGTATCTAGTATAAAACTACCATATATACAAATGTAGCCTGTGTTGAATTCTAGCTCCAGTTCCCCGTGACGCTATGTGTTCCATCAATAGATAATTAGTTGTTTGGCATTTGAATATTTACCTTGAGAGCCGTCATTGCCAACATGACCTCTGGCTTGGCCTGAATCAGGTAGATAGAATGAGTTGCTAACTTTACTCTCAAATGTAGTGCATTTCTACTAGATGAAGAGGTATTGGCAGAAATGTGGAAAAGTGATGGAAGAAATTTCATTGAAAGACTGCTATGAAGAAGCATGGAAATTGGCAACACAAAAAATGTATATGCATAAACTTTGATAGTTAGCCTGACTAAAATCGTGCTCCTAGTGGCCGGCCCTACAATTGCCGCCGCCTTAGGAGGGGGTCATTAACCCCAGCCAGCGAGAGATTGTGTAATCACAGGCTATGCATAAAGTATACTTACTGTACACATGCATGTTGTATTATGATGTAATGTCATACATTGGGGACCTTTTCTACTCTCTACAGAAAACCCTGAGGACTCATCTGATGATGACACAAAGTACTACAGGCAGGAGGTTGGGGAGGAACCAGATGCAGGTAATATTGTTAAAGAAGAAATACAGCTTTGCATGCAAGTGAGAGGCCAAATGTTGTAAAAACATGAATCAGGGCTCAAAATACTTTTTTCTGCATACCTGCACTGGTGCAGGTAACATTGAAAATTACCTGCACCACTCTGAAGTTAGGAAGTATGGATCATACTAAAACTGTTCAGGTCCCATTGCTATTTTTCTTTCTTTTATACTTAACCCTATTCAGGGGGGGGGGGGCTTTGAGGCCCGCGGCAACTTTGATGTCCTATAACGCCAGAACGGCTTACGCTAGAGCCACCAAATTTGGTGAGTTTTCCTAAAATATTGTTGGCAAAAAATTTGCGAAGTTTGAAAAATTTTCCATTTTTTCGTGTTGCCATGGCAACCGTTTGTTGACAGGCTGTTTTGCCAAAAATCACTATTTTTGGTTCTAACAATGTATTTTTCATATTTATTTGTTATATTACTGCTATTTTGTAACATGAATAAAATCTTATATTATTTAGCATATCTTTCATAATTATATATGCATAAATTATGCTAATTTGATGACGTCATCAGCCCAAAATCCAAGATGGCGGACCGTATGGTAAGATCAATAATAACAAGCTAATTATCCCTTAGAATTTGTAACTACCTGGTATTTTTTCATCAAAAACCATCTAAATGAATGAATTTAGTCTATTTCCATTGCTCTTTGTGATTATTTGTTGCAAAAAAAAGATTTTTAAAAATTCAAGGTGGTGGATATAATATGGCGGAGTCCAACTCGTATCTTAGATGTGCATGACGTCATCTTGTGACGTCATTTTGACGTTATCGATGTTGCTATTGGCAACACAAGTCGTAATAAACATTATTATTCTGTTATCTGCACTTGTTGTTACATTTTTTTAGCATAACTTGAAGTTTTCTGAGAAAAACCCTTTTTTCATGGGTCCGGCCAATATAATCAAATTGATGACGTCATAATTACGTCATCTTACGTCAACGTAACGTCAAACGTCATATACTTGTCAGATATTATGTTGATATCATGTCCTGAAAATTTGGTGGCCCTACGGCACGTCGTTTTAGAGTTATAGGACTTAGAAGTGGAGGGCCTCAAAAGCCCCCCCCCCGGTCCAGGGATGACCAAAAAAGCCCGGTCTGAATAGGGTTAATAGGTGGTAACAGTCAATGCAGCTAATAACAATCGACATACAACTACACCATAGGACTGTCCGACATTTATGTATAAAACCCAGTACATGGACTTAGGTTGCAGGTTAGGTGCAAGTAGACACCAGAAATACCTGCACAGCACCAATTTTACCTGCACTAACGTGCATATGCAGGTGGTATTTCGATTTATTAGATTAATATGTACACACCTGTACTAGTTATTTGTTTGGTTAATTTTTGTGAAGAAAAGATGATTGACACATCCCGGATCTGCAACAACCAAAGGATGTCTTAGTTTCAACTTGAAGTCAGCTCGCTACAGTATTTGTTCAAAGTTAGTAGTCAAACCTGTTCAAGTAACCACTCCTACATAAGAACCATCTGGCCATTGTGACGTCTTTTTGGCCGTCCCTTACAAAATGTAGGTACTATTTCCCATAGACACAAGCATTAAGGTGTCTATTGTGGATTGCCCTCATATTTATTGTGTGGGTAGGTCTTGATGACACCTCAAAATGATTATGGTTCCCCTAGCAGCTTTCTAAGGTACTGAAGCAGAACTTCCAGTTTTGGTATTTCATGTTTTGGAAACGTTATGGTGATTTTTTTTAGTGTAAATACTACTAGCTATTGTTTATTATTGATTTGACTAATAGCTTTGAGAGACACATAGAGATGTGCAACTAGCAAGTATCTAGCCTTTTCACTCTAACGTAAGGTTACCAGTTTACGGTCGAATTATGGAAAATGATTATTGTTCTGAAATGCCTTGGCAGAATTAAATATTTATCCCATTTAAAGAAACAGTAGTTTGTCTGTTAAAAAAGTGCATGGTTATTTATTTCTTCCCTCCATCTTTGGCTGTGCACCAGCATGTAATAATGGAGAAATTGGCATGGCAGTAAGGATTGTTCTAGGGTGACCAATTATTGGTCACTTGACTCTTTCTCCTTGTACTGCTCTACCTATAAGCACACATATTCAACCATTTGCTTCAAAATATTACGAAAGTGATGAACAAACAAACCATGGTAAAATTTTTGTGTCTACCCCACCATCGCCTGCAGTAGCGCCGTAGTGATAAAATGAGGTTGGACCGCCGATTTTTCCTCAGTAGAACGTCACGTTAAGTCAACCCAGGCACCATGGGCCCATGATCTTTCATGAAAATTGTGCAATATTCATTGCAACTGTTTTCAATGTGAATAACATATTTATAGTTTTATTATTATTGACTAATGTTTGCATCACTCACTCACTCACTCATCCTCGCCGCATATCAGACTTCGCTGAGGCGGGCCGTCATCGCTCTTTGTTTGCATGTTGCACCTTGAAATACAGTCATGTCGTTAACTGACCGTTAATTGGTCCTGCACGTAAACTGGTAACCTTACGTTATACAATTCAATGTATATGTGAACATTGAGTTGGGATTATTGAACTAGTTAAACTGTTATATCCAACACAAAAATTGGACTCACACAAATTTTCAACTGAACAGCACCATTCTTTGCCAAGGAATAAACATAAAAAGCTGGTGCTGTTCAGTCAAAAATTTGTGTAAGTCCAATTTTTGTGCTGGATATGACAGTTTAAGTAGTTCAAGAATGACTTCTACCAACACAGATGAACTTTCAAGTTAACATTGAGTTGGGTTCCAATGTTGTTGTTTTTTAAATTTTTTTCCTATTCAGACTTAATGCTGTCACGAACATCAAAGAGGAAACCAGGCAGGCCAGACTCCTCTGAGAAAAGAAAGAGGCCAAGGAGTGAAAGTCGGCCTCAAGGCGCCCACGGAAACAGGAACTTCAAGAAGCAGAGGAGGGAAGGACCGGGAAAGCCTGGGTTTAAAGGACAGAAGGGGGGGTTCAAAAGGAAACAGTTTGATGAGGGGAAGGGAACCGGAGAACAGAAGAAGTTCTGGCCAAAAGGGAAAGTGTACAGGGTCAAGGGAACAAAAGGACCTATGAAGGGGAAACGTTCAAGATAATAGTATTGATGTTAGCTTGAGAGTTCATCTGTGTTGGTAGAACTACTTTAACTGTAATATCCAACACGAAAATTGGGTTCACACAAATTTTCGACAGAACAGCACCAGTCTTTGCCAAGGAATGAACAATCCACTGCTGCCGTAACGTCACATTATGCAGATAGAACGCGTGACTCAGTAAGCAGTGGATCATAAGTTGCAGGAAGTCTATGGCGCCAACCGTCTCTTTAGGGATGGTTGTAAAGCTGTGATGTAGATGGCTTCTTTAATCTCTCTAGCAAAAAAGTCTGGTTTTATGTGCAAGATTTTAACTTTGTCCAGTGATACAGAATGACTCGGTGATTCTATATGTATATGTTGGAAAACGACAGCAGTGGATTGTTCATTACTTGACAAAGACTGGTGCTGTTCAGTCAAGTGGGTGAGTCCAATTTTTGTGTTGGATTAAACTGGTTCAAAGAGTATTGATATTACTTGATAACATGGTTTGCCCAGCCCTTGATTCCTTTCCATCATATAACACTACCTTTCCACTAGAGGCTGTGATGATTTGACAACTCATTCAACAAGTCTCTCAGATAACAGTTTTGTCATGTTTTATATGTTTTGTTGTCTTTAAAATCATACTTTTAACCTGAGCATCATACTGAAGCAAGTATGCTAGTTATTGGTCACATATACGTAACCTATAATCAAAGGTTTCCCAAATCCAATTTTGGTCACTGCATGGTCTCTTAGCAATCATTTTCTAGTGAAAAAGGGGCCTTGAAAAAATCTTGAAGTAATCTTTCTCATGACTTTGTCCATCATTAGATGTTAACAAGATTCTTATCTGTCAAATAACGTAATGATTTTGGAACATGAGCCAAATAAAGATGATTTGAGATTTTGATCCGTTTGATGTAGATTAACTACAATTGTAGAGAAAATATGATAGACACATGCAAAAGAGAAACGAAAATGAAAATTAGATATTATTGTATTTCAAAGACATGCAGCTACAACAGAATAATGTCAAACACAGTAGTTGAGTTTTCATATTTATGACCAATAAATATTGCTATTATTTCTCTGTATAATTTGTCTATGATTTCAAAATATGATAACCATTTAGGTTCCTTAAATGTCAAAGTCCTGAGCTTGCAGATGTGTCTTATGTGACAGAGGCCATAGCCAGTGCTGTAGTGCTGACTTGTAGTTTTTTTTTTCTATTTGCTTTTTGAACAGACGATGTGGAACTGCACTCATGTCAGTGTTAGGTATAGTTTAACTTAGTATTTTCTTGTACCAACCCAACCCAACCCAACAGAAGTCAGGTGCCCATTTGGAACCTGGGTGAAGTGAGGAAGGTCGTGTGAAGTGCCTTTCCCAAGGGCACAACGTCGGAGACACGGCAGATATAGAACTCGGGACCTCTAGATTCCGAGCCGAACGCTCTACCAGTTACGCCACACACGACGCCACTAGGGTTTTGCCACGGTGAATGTTGACCAATGGGAGTCAGAATCAAAGTTAGGAATATACAGAGCCAAAAAATTTTATATACAGTGGAAGCCAGTTAATTGCACGTCGGATAAACGCACACTTCGGTCAATTGCACGGAATCCCCCAATTCCGTGGTGGTGCAGTCCAACTGGGTAACTTCGTATTATCGCACACGCCGGATAAATGCACGGAATTCGCTGGCAAATTGGGTGTGCAATTAAGCGGCTTCCACTGTACCAACCCAACCCAACCCAACCCAACCCATCAGAAGTCAGGTGCCCATTTGGAACCTGGGTGAAGTGAGGAAGGTCGTGTAAAGTGCCTTTCCCAAGGGCACAACGTCGGAGGCACGGCAGATGTAGAACTCGGGACCTCTAGATTCCGAGCCGAACACTCTACCAGTTACGACACACACGACGCCACTAGGGTTTTGCCATGGTGAATGTTGACCAATGGGAGTCAGAATCAAAGTTAGGAATATACAGAGCCAAAAAATTTTATATACAGTGGAAGCCAGTTAATTGCACGTCGGATAAACGCTCACTTCAGTGAATTGCACTGAATCCCCCAATTCCGTGGTGGTGCAGTCCAACTGGGTAACTTCGCATTATCGCACACGCCGGATAAATGCACGGAATTCGCTGGCAAATTGGGTGTGCAATTAAGCGGCTTCCACTGTATACAACGTGATGTGCCACCAAGACATTAAACGCTCCAGCAAGGTATCTCAATAATTTTTGAAATCCAAACGACTTTCAACAATCAATGAATGACTTATTGAATCAGATTCAAGCATCACATTGCATCATCATGACGTCATAATGTCTAAAATGAAGACAACGGTGAAATGGAGTTTTCCGGGTCCCCGACTGTCGGGGTGATTCACATAGTTTTCAAGCATTGTAGATAATTAACAAGTAATTCTTAGGAGTCAAATGGCTTTCTACTCTGTCGACGATTACTCCTATAAAATTCAAGTGTTAAAAGTAACGAACATTCCAAACGACTTTCAACAATCATTTATTGACTAAATCAGATTCAAGCATCACATTTAACGCACATTACATCATCATGACGTCATAACGTTTGCGACCAGCTCTGGCTTCTTCTCTGGTTATATTTGCCCAATTTCTACTATGTTCCCAGTGACCCGTGGAGCCTGGTAGAGGCTACCACTTCCATACGGCCTCATACGGACTTAGATATATATGCACGTGTAAACCCGGCTTTAGGAAGCTTAAGAACTTAAAGCAATACACAGCCATTCTTTACGAATTTAATGTTGAGCGTTGCCGCCAACATACAGCAAATTCTTATTCAACCTGCAGCTGGATAGCATGCACAATTTGTGGTAGAACTAAAAACTTGTTCAGGCTGTTGACTGTGAAGGGAGAGAGACCTTCAGTAATTCCATTTAACACTCGGGGCACGACTGTCCAACTAAGCCCATAGGAAAATGTCATTCTAAATATAGGGAGGCACGGTTGCTATCTTTCATACCAATGAGGTTTTCTTGTTCGCACATAATGAAAGTGTGCCATTGTCACAACCAAGGTCAACAAACAGGGGTTGAGTGTGAAGAGAAGCTTAGACAGGACAGTGGAGAAGCAAGTAGACGTGCTTGGGGAGATATTAAAAACATGTATCAGAAAAGAGGGGAGGGCGTTGAGGCACCGACCAAAGAAAAAAAAGAAAAGAAGCCTTGGAGGGAGGTATAAAAAATCACCCACCCGTCTATTATAACTAACTATATATGGGGTATACCGTTGTAAAATCCTCTGGGCGTTAATAATGATAATAATCATGACTGCAAACTCATGCCCGAAGGCTAATTGCAAACAGCGTGGTATACATAATTGTAAACTCAACAAAGCCGAAGGGACATGATATTTATAGATGAACGGGAAATAACATCTATTCAAAATCTACTTCAGGTCTACTTAATCTGTTTGATAGGTTTGACTTCTTTTCCGTTAATTACTCCCGACGTCTTGTCCATTATTTTCCCTTCGTAGCCCGTCAGGAGGTTAAACAGGACACCTGGGTATGCTAATTAAGCAATGATTGACAGGCCGCTGGCACGACCTTGACACTATGGTCGTTCTCTGGGTGATCGCGTTGACAGGGGAGCACGTAATTCACGGAAAAGTTCGTCAGATGTCAACCAATCACAGCGTGCGGGGCGACTTGAACCGATCAACACGTACAGGGAGGTCATGAGAAGTGTCCCTGATTGACTCGGCAGATCGCTGACTGAGGCAGATCCACAAGGTCGGGGAAGGAGAGTCATTTTCCGGTCAAGGGCAGACGCCAGAGTGAAATTGTGAAGTAGAAAGCACAACAAGTAAAATCCTTGAAAATTCTCTTTTGAATTAAGAATTTGGGCCCAACTTGGAGACTTTTGGGGTTAGATGGAAAAGGTATGGTCTCAGCTTTCCCAGTTTTAGTGCCAGGTAAAATCCTTGAAACTCTTCTCTTGCCTTGAAAATTTGGGCCCAACCTGGAGACTTTTTGGGTTAGAAGGAACATGTATGGTCTAAACTTTTCCATTTGGGCCAAAATTTGCTCAGTTTGGCAGTTTTATAGATGGCGTGCGAAATTTTAGTTGGTTGGGTCATAGGGGTGGTACCAGGAGAAAGCTGGAGTCAAATTTTAGGTTTCTTTCAAAGAGCGAGCATTCCTCTGAGTTTGAGCCGATCAACCGCCTCTTCTTGAATGTTTATAAAGATGGCCATTGCGGCTGTCTGGTGAAGAAAAATTCTTCAGATTGCAATTGGCGTTAGATATAGTGCTTTTCTAAAGCCTTCTTTCAGTGTATTCCTATGGACAGTCCTAACTTTGATATCTACCCTCCAACAATTCTCACAAGTTCTGATCGGTCCACGTGGATTAGGTCATATCCACAATCATTGCTTTCACGACAATTTTCGTACCCATGTATGGCGTCTGTTTTCGTCACTCAGATTGTAAAATAAACCACACTGTAAATCGTACAAAGCAGCTGCGAAATGTTTGCAAGTATGTGCCGTAAATTAAACTGACAAAAAATCGAAAAGAAGATACTGATGTCAAGATATTCCAGGCACAGAACTAGCAGCATTGTCTTGGATAGAGCAACCAGCGGTTCTTGTCTTAGATGACCATCTTGAAAACATCTTAAGATGTCAGTGATCTAGAGGACGTTTCTTGGCATTCTTGTCAAGACTGTCCGCGTGCGACAATGTTGCCCCGGTCGGTTTCTGCTCAACTCATTCTAACCTCCAGGGGATGACAGGGCCAGTGAACCGCCCAATACAACTGGTATGTCTTACAAATTGTTTTGCAACTTTTTTCTCGGTGTGCGATTTAGGAGGGAGAATCCAAGAACAGAAACGTGTAGGGGTGACAGGGATTGTTACAAAGATGAAAGGCGGGCGAATAAATCCCTGAAAATAAACCAAAAGTTTTCGCTAGGGGAAACACACGCCATCTGCACTGCTTTTAAAATCGGAAAAACAAGATCACCCATACAGATGATTCAGCAACCTTATTTGAGGACGCACTATTGTTGGTACTGTCCCCTTCTTGGCTTCAGGAATCCAGTTCACCCGTGCCCTTGAGGTGTGGCACGTATAACTGAGAGACACAGCGGGCAGAGAGAGATCTGAAGCCAGAGCTCGCCTGATAACATGGCATGGGCGGTGTTTCTCCTGGTCGGGTCCGTTCTAGGTGTTACGTGCGCCGTCACAGCGCAACAGACGAACGTTACAGGTAAGTCTCCTGCCTTTCCCCATTTGGATAACCGATATGTCAACAAACATCTGATTCAGTAGGAGAAGCCGGGCAGGCTGTACGTGTGAGTGAATCAGTGGGGTATTGCTAAGGCATGGGGTTGAAAGCCGGAGCCCCAATCACTCTTTTCATAGCCTTCTTTCTATGATACATGACATGGTATAAAGCTCCCGGACCGAAGTCAGGTACACACCTGGGTAGGGTGCGGAGAGTCGTGTTTTAGTATTACTGGTAACCGCTGGTTCAGACTTTTCGCTTGCTAACAACAGTTGGCACCTAGGCTAGTAAAGTGCTCTTCCCAGGGCACTTTAGGCATTCAGGGGTTTCAAACCCAGTACCTCTGGGGCATCTTGTTCGGATATGATTAGCTGCTACATTGTACGGAACACCTGCAAGGTTTGTCTTTTAATTTTGGCAACCAAAAGGCACAACGACTTTCGACCGATCTACTTCAAATCAGAAAATACAAATAGAAGATAACTCTTTTAATTCTGTGTTACTGTAGGAATTGTCACGTTTGCCATCACGTTTCACAGTGACCTCAGCGAGAAACCAAAGCGAACATAATTCAAATGGGTTCTTAACTCCACAAGAGGTTGTTATTTTCCGACAGATATCAATTTCAGGCAGTAAAACACGCATGCTACTTCACATTGTACGAGGGGCGTTCAATAAGTAATGCCCCTGACCCATTTCCCATAGCAGGAGATTAATGAAACTTGGCACAGTTATTAGTCGTTCTCTATATAGGAACCACCCAGAGTTATGCATTTCTTCCATCGTTTGATGCAGCTCTGGACACCGTTTTTATAGAGGACCCCAGATTGGTCCTCCAACAGATGCCTCATCAATGGCAGAAGAGGGACGACCAGGTCTGGGAGCTGTTTCCACAGACTTACGGCCATGTTTAAATTCACGATGCCAGCGTTTTATAAGGTCATATGATGGGGCATCATCATCATAAGTTTCTTTCATTTCATCAAAAGTCTTCTTTGGTTTGCGTCCTTTCAAATACAAAAACCGGATCACTGCGCGACACTCAACTGGCTCCATTTCACACTTGTTCCATTTCACGCCTGACTCTGTTCAAACACCAGTACATCAGAAACCTCAATTAGTTCAGAGCGGTTTTTTGCAACATAATTCATAGAGATATAAATCATTACACATGCAAAATTTCATTAAGATCAAACAACTGGAAGTGAGTCAGGGGCATAACTTATTGAACGCCCCTCGTACGATAAAATACCCACTAGTCTCGCGTACATCAAAAGCATTCAGTATTGTGCTAAACTCCCCAAGTACTCCTTAATTCAATTAACTAAGCTCAGGCTATGGATGAATACAATGTGTCTGACATGGCCTGACAAATGTTCGGTTACAAAACCAATTTGAGGAGCGATGTTTAAAACTGTTGTTTTGTGTTGTTGATGTCTTCCTTGTGAACCATTGACGGTCTTGGTGTGCACGTATGTATGAATGACGCCCGTCAGATTTTAACGATGTTCCGGTCGACACGAATCACAAGTACCAATGTACTAACCTGACTAAAATCGCACTCCTAGCAGTCGGCCTTACAGTTGCCACCACCTAGGGGAGTGGGTCTTTAACCCCAGTCAGCGAGAGATTGTGTAAACACAGGCTAGCTCTCTAAAGGCGGTATTTCTGACTCATGATCACTGCACTTGGGGCACCGGTGCGGCACTGCGGGGCTCGAAAGATTACTCAACGAATTTCAGAGATTAAGAACGATTTTTTTTACGTTTTGTTGGTAAGTGGCATCTCAACGGATTCGAACCCACAACCTCAGGGCTATGGGTCGAACACCCTCTGCCGTTGCGCCACACAACCCCTGTAATTGGATACAAACCGAAGCGTCTGACCGTTCCAAAGTCATATCCGATTGCTTTGGAAATAACACAGCTATTTGATGATCCCCGTTTTCACCATTTTGTTACAGGTGACATCGGTTCCAGAACTATTGTTGTCGGCTCCATAGAGGTAACGTTTCGCTTTATTTCGAGTATACTGATAGTATTACATATCTGGTACATAACATGATTCCAAAATGTTTCTCCATCTCACGTCGTTAAAGGCTACACATCCAGGTAATAAGATATGCCAAAAAGCAGTTACTCAAGCAACTGGACATGATTTTGGAAACGGTCAGACATTTCAGATAGTATCCACTATCTTTCGCCAGTGTCACTATTTTTCGTCAGTGGCACTGACGAAAGATAGCGGATACTATCTGAAACGTCTGACCGTTTCCAAAATCATATCCAGTTGCTCGAGTAGCTGCTTTTTGGTGTTTCTCTATCTCATTTCAGCTGTGAACGGACTTTAATTGGATCTTATGATCGAAACCCACCTTTTCTATAGTGTCAACTTTTAGAATTCAAAATTACGGGTATTTCGCCATAATTAAAGAAGAAGAAGAAGAAGAAGAATGAAGACCTTTATTGCACATTTTTGCCCCACTGGGCTAAGTACAGGTCACACGGTAAGAATCACATATATGTAACAATGGAAACAATCATACACATCTATATATGCAGATGTGCGTCTAATCTATTCTATGACATTCGACTTCCTCTCACTTCTTGGTAATTGCATAAATGTAGCTAGCTGTATGGTTGGTTAGAGTTGGTTTATCAAAAGCTGTCAGGAATATAAATTTCTCTTTACTGTTCAAGTGTCTAAAGTGGGGATATTTACTTAACACATAGTCAAATAAAATGTTCCTTTCGCTATCATACAAAGGGCAATCCATAGCAAAATGTACTTCATCTTCTACTTTCCCTAAACTACAAAATTGGCATATTCTTAGCTCTAGAGGAGTGTGGTTATGTCTTCCTGATTCGATTCGTAATTTGTGGCAACTGATTCTTAGTTTTGTGATGGTAGATCTGTGGCGTACATTGGCAATCTTCAGATATTCTTCTTCTTTATAATATTGTTTTAATAGTCTGTATGTTCGTAGTTTGTTTTTTGCAGTCGCAACTCTTTTATCGTTGTGGATTTCAGATAGAAAGGTCTGGAAATAAATATCTTTTAAACGTTGATAGATTGATGAAATAATTTGAGGTGTACTTGAGATTGTTGACTGGGCGTTTTGCCAGACGAAAGCATAGCCACATTTCTCTCGAGTGTTACGTACATCAGAAGCCCAACATTTAGCACCTGATGCTTCTAAATCCATTTGGCACAAGAGAGCATCTGCTTGAAGGCTGTCAGCTGGCACATTCTTGCTAAGTCGAATGAAATACTTGATGGTATTTAGGGAGGCCTCCAGGTGAATGGGGTACCTCCCTAGTTCTGCCTGTGCTGCGAGATTACTAGCTGTTTTGGGGAAGAAAGGCCAACCTAAAGAAGAGATGCCATGTACCACCGATGGGATACACACTGAAGATATTCAGGGATATATTTGAGCACGGCCGGGACCCGGGTTCATTTTAAATCAGGGACCCTGTAACTAATAGACGCCGCGACCTATATAGCTACCCGTGGGGAATACCGAGGGGTACCCCCGGTATCCGGCAGTCGTACGGGACAAATTTGTGTCTTCGTAGCCCGACCGGGGCTCATCCCTGACGGGCACCGGTGTAACTGGGACCTAAGCCTTACATAACGCCAGTCTGTCTTGTCATCACCAATGAAGACTACAGTCTAGGAAACTTTGATCTCCTAAATATTTCTCCCTTCAGCATCCCGGCTTCCTGTATAAGAGAGACGATGGCACGTACGAGGGTTTTCACAAGGACCTCCTGACGGAGCTGTCGGGCATCCTCGGGTATGACTTCATTATCAAGGAGCCGGACGACCAGAGGTACGGTTACCTGCAGGACGATGGGACCTGGGCCGGCATGGTCGGCGAGCTCATCAGGGGGGTAAGGAAAACACTATATACAACGCTATAGACAGTTCATCCTCCTACGCAGTGTCTCCAACGGCGGTTAGCAAGCGCATGTTAAAAGCACATTGGTGTCACGCGCGCGAAAGTGACAAAAACCACCTGTTGTGTCAATATAACTCTTTCCTCGTTAGGGTTTGACGACCAGGTACGATGACATGTAGAGTGGACTATGTTTATTCTATCCTTCTAGTCCCCATGTGCTATGGCGGAGTGCTACGAGTCTACTCAGAGTGAGGTAACTGAGGTGTCTGAAAGTAGTTCAGAACAAGGCCCCTAAGGTGCTAAGCATTTACCAGAAGCAGAAAACATCTGGATATACAACATTCCTCTTCTTTTTTTCTTTTCTTTTGGCAGGGCCCCTTTGCAGATTATGACCTTAGCATTACCTCTGTTCTTACAGGACATGGACATGGCTCTGGGGTTGACCATCACCTCCGTGAGGGAAGCAGACATCGACTTCAGTACCGTCGTGTTGGACGAACGTCTGGAGATATTGGTCAAGAGGCCTTTAGCTGGAATACAGGTCGGTTATACGATCCAGGCTAAGGCCATGTTGACTTGATCATATCATGACATATCCAAAAACTGATGAGAGCGTGCGAATAAAAAAAGTTCGAAATTATTAATGGTCAGGAAGGTTGAACAGATGACTGATCACACAGAATATAGTATATCGTTTGTACATTTCAGAATATGGTTGAAAACTTTTATTTCATTTTTGGAAACGGCCGAAAATTGATGCGCGCGCGGATGTCATCCATATGATTAAATCAACTTTTGATTACCCATTCATTGACAAAAACAGTCGTTGATCAGTCAAAAAAGTTGTTAAAGTTCAATTTCTTTTGTTGGAAATTACAGTTCAACTTTATTCTGAAAACAGAATATCCGTGAATAGTTTCACCGGGTTGGTGAGATACAGAATAACTAAATTCTTCGTTCACAACCATGTGTTATATTCAACTGACGTTTCGGTGACCGTCTGTGTAGGGCAATGCTTACTGGTTCATGTTGCCCTACAGCTACAGCTGTAGCTACATTGTTAACGACCACTGTATATCTGTAAACACTTTACGTTTGGGTCCACATCTGTAAGAAACGACAAGCAGTGCAATGTGAACTGCCCTGGGGAAGATAAAAGACGGTCAAAGAAACATTTGCAAAAATTATTATAGGTAAAATGGTATTTTTCAGATCGCAGGCAGGGAATGGTGGAGAGCCGTCATGACTATCCCTGTATGGTTTATGGTCATTGCGTCGTTCCTCCTGAGCGGCATCGTCCTGTTCGTCATCATTCGGGTCAGTCCGTACGAGAATCGAGCGTATTCGGCAGAGGTCGGCGAGGCGAGCCGGATGTCGACCTTCGGGCACAGCCTGTGGATCTGCTACAGCGCGATGAGCTGGCAGGGGGTGGACTACTCGCCACGCTCCGTCTCCGGACGATTTCTCTTAGTCTTCTGGTTCGGCTTCATCGTGTGGACACTCATCCTTTGTACTGGCGCCATCGTGGGCCTCTTCATCCCCGGCCCGAGCGCTCCCCCCATGGCCCCCGTGCAGTCGTTCGATGATCTGGCGGCAACCGACGAGATCCGTCCGGCATTCATCAGTGGTGGAGCGACCGAGTACACGTTCAAGAACTCTCCCTTTGCATTCTACAACAATCTTCATCAGAAGGCAATCCTGGTGAGTAATACGGATGAGGGGGTAAGGCTGGCCCGCGAGGGAGGGGTCGCCTTCATCGCAGAGTCGTCGACGGCCCAATTCTACAGCAACCGGAAACCGTGCGATCTGATGTCCGTACAGGGGGGCAACACCTTCACGGCAAGGCCCCAGGCCATCGGACTACAGGCGGGTTCCCCACTGAGAGAGCCGCTCAACAACGCCATATTGCAGCTGAGGGAGAGCGGCAACCTGTACGCTCTGTACCAGAAATGGATCGTGAGTGTGACTTTTCCTTTCCCGGTTATGTTTAGGTCACAATTTGAAAAAGGCGCCCATTTGGACAGTTTACGGGCTTTTTTTGCACTTTTGAGCGTGACCCCTACGGGGCCTACACCCCCGACTGTCACCGGCGCAATTGTGATCTAAGTATTAAACAGGCTTTTCGTTTGACGTCATCTGTGCCAGTTTAGATTATAGTGTACGACCGTTAGGCATACAAAATGCATGATGCTATTGGCACCCGACACACAGACAGCATCGTGTCTTTGGAATCTGTTATGGATATATTACGCTGATTGTGACCTATTTGATGAAAAACAATTTTATAGTTACTTATGTATATAACTATATCGATGATTGTAAATAGTACAAACTGTCGATTGTTCCAAGATACACATTGTAATTGTGTATTCATGGTAAACATTTGATAAGCCAACATAGAATTAATTGAAAACAAGAAAGGTAACATTTTCAATCAATGACATGTCTTTTTATATAATTACTGTCACATGACCAAGCCTAACACACTACTGCTCTGCTTACTAACTCCTACACAATCATATAATTATATACGTTATACGGTGACCAGCCCCTCATTTTTCCTGCCACTTGCTACATAATGTAATCGAACACCACAGGTTGTCTGCTGCTTTACCAGTGACAATGATGACAGCCGTCTGATCCAAGGTCATTGAACTAATTTGTTTGGAGAAAAAGAAGAAGAGAAAATCAAAATATGGCCCTATTTAAAACATTAATGATGAATTGTTGTGTTTGCAGTATTCTGAAAAGTGCCCTCGGCCCGAACGTCACCCCGAGGTTTCCTACGGCCATGTTAATCCAGTGGACTATCGGGACATCATGCCGATGTTCATCGAACTTGTGGTGGCCGCCATCTTGGCGCTGTGCATCATGGGAATCGAAGTAATATGGGATAAGCGCAGGTCTAAGGTAAGTTTAGAGCCTTCAGGTGTCTCAGCTGATTGCAAGAACGTCTTCTTTGATGTTGTTCGATTTTCATATAGTTTCAAACAAAGATAATGTGATATAACGTTATGTGTATGATTATTTTTATGTGCCCTTTTCTCCATTGATGAGCTATATAGTGACCCTTGATCTTAGCAGCTCCTTACTCGTAAATTGATTTTGTTACACAATTCATTTGTATCAACTGTGCAAGAGGCGGTACCTGGCGATATCTGACAAAACTGCACCCTTTCCCTTCGTATGTCCTCCAGCCCACAAAGAAGACCGATGCAGCACCTTCCGGGAACTCAGCCGACACCAACGTCTGAGCGGGAAAACCCATACAGCCAGTATTTTCCTGGAATATCTGGTCGTCTGGGTGAAGAAAAAAATCTTTCAGGGCCGCTGACTGAGAACCATGATATTTAAGAAAAGCGTAGAAAGTCGTTGTACAAGGATTCTTCCTAAATGTACTTTGGGTATCACGAGGCCTGCTAACTTGGTGGAAAGTATCGACGGAGCTAAGATATGCTATGAAGTCGACTTTTTGTTCTACTCGTCGACGACTAGAATGAATAGGCGGAATCCGATACAGATTTGAGCTGAATAAACGGGACAGTGTGCTCCTCATTGATATCATAAAATGTAGAATTTAAGTACTTGCTGTCCACTATGTACACGTAGACGACCATATAGCAAAGAGTTAGACCTACCCTTTTTGGTATATGTAAAATGGCAAAATTTTGTGACTGTAGTTGCATATTTATATCCGAGTTTGGCAATTTCGAGGTTTATTCCTCATGGTGAACAGTGCTAGTGCCATAGTCACAAGTGTGCAACTAACCTTCCTTAATCGTGAAGCTGTAGCTCTATCATATCAATACAGAAGCTATCGGCGGATTCTTATAGTGATTAACACAGTGGTTAACGTTAATAAAGAACAAGTCTGATGATAACATTACAATCGATTATGTGCTATTCACTTTTTTCACTTTATTATTATCTCAATTAAAAATTGAGATATTGTTTTGGGTGTGTCTGTGTGACTGTGTGTGTGTGTGTGTTACTGTTTCCGGCTTTTTGTGGCCAGCCCAACTTTAGAACCTCTGGATGGATAGTAATGATATTTCTTAAGTGGATAGAGGTTGGGAAGACGAAGGCCAAGGTCGATTTTTGGCTCCCTGGTATGTGACTTTGGTACTGCAGCAGAACTTCACCATCAAAAAGGCTATTGAACTACTTTTTAACACTAAAAAATCGCTTTAAAGAAACCTACATTGGGGAGACTGAGAGATAGATCACTTAAGACCAGGTTCCTTGAGCACAAACGCCCGAGTTTAACCACCTCAGAAGTTCCCAACACATACATATTGAGTCTCTGGGTCATTCAGTCTCACTGGATAAAGTAAACATCTTGGACACAGAACTAGACTTTTTCGCTAGACACAGAACTAGACTTTCGCGACGAGAAGCAGAACTCCGATTGGAAGCTCTGAGGAAGATGACAGATATCGAAACGTCAGCAGGTGAGAAAAACTGGTTGTGTTGAATGAATGAATGACTGGTTTATTAGCGCCAAACAAGTGGCAATATACATGTACATATCATTGCAGCCATACAAGGCCGAATTGGTGTATGATACGTATACATTTGTTTAAAACTTCATTAAGACTCATTCAACAATGATACAATATAAAGTAGTGTGCTATTTTTTAATCTTGATGATCTGCATTTAAACTGTGTGTAGTTGTCCTTTGTACGTAGTTCCCTGCCATGAACACTTCCCCGTTTCGGGGGTAACCAGCCAGAGAATAGTGGACACTTCGACACAGACAATGCAAATTTCAAGCAAAGACTACGGCGTCTCAGGTAAAGGGAAGTAAGTGACAGCTGTCCTAAGGCTCTGTCGTAGCCAGCGTAGTGTCTACCTAGAATTATTCTGCACGTTCTCTTTTGTACAGATTCAATACACTTTGACTGGAGAGCAGTGAGACCTGGATGCCACACTGGGCAAGCATAATCTAACACTGGCCTTACAAACGCCACAGACGTGTTAAAGAAAACTCTCTTAAAAGTCCTATCAAAGAAGCCATCTACATCAGAGCTTTACAACCATCCCTGAATAGAGACAGTGGGCGCCAAAGACTTCCTGCAACCTATGATCCACTGTTCAATGAGTCCCGTGTTTTATTTGCATAACGTGACGTTCCGATAGCACTGGGTTGTTCATTCCTTGACAAAGACTGATGCTGTGCAGTCGAAAATTTGGGTGAGTCCAATTTTTGTGTTGGAAATTACAGTTCAACTATTTCAACAGTTGGAAATTACAGTTCAACTATTCCGATGTAGCTATACGTGGCCGATGTAGGTGGCTCTTTTGCGGCGAGAACACAATCCCAAACGTGGTTAAGTTTGTACCCCTCCTCCTCTCTGTTCATCACTGGGGGTGACCCAATTAATACGAAGTATAGGAATAAACGGAATTGTAAAATGTCCATGGGTATTGTTGCAAATTGTAATCTATTTGACCCTATTTTTATTTCAAGATAGCAGCAAATTCCGCTGGTGCGAAACTTTATCGAACCCCGCTGATAATTTTACGTGCGTCACGCTTTAACCCTCATCCGACCGTATGGGGTCATTTTTGACCACAGGCGTATATTTTTATCTGCCATAGCAACATTTTTTATCGGAGAAAAAATTCCTTCCATGAATTTGTTTGTATACATGTCTTACAACATCGACCAATTTTTCACCGAGTTTTGACCATTATTGTATAAGCTATACTTGAAAGTTTGTGTCTGGTTCGGTGGGGTCAAAAACGACCCCAGCCAATTATGAATCACTAATTACTTAAATATCAAGAAATTTCAACAGAATAACGGTCATTTCTAAGCATTGCTATTACAGCAACAAGTTATATTTGCTTAGATGAGTAAACACCGAATATTTCGAAAGAAATATAGTGTTTTAGTGTAAAATACAGTTTTTCGACATTCTGCATAAATTATGATAATAAGCACTAATTACCTATGCTAATGAAAGTGAAAATGTTTCTAATTTATTAGGAAGCGATATATGGACAGAAAGTGCAGAAGGAACTAACAAGAAAGATATTTGTGGGAAAATAGACAAGAGTTATTCTATGTATGTGTTTAGGTGGCGGACTATGGTGCATAATTAAGTAATAAATTCGTAACACTTCACAAATATTGTATCTTTTCTTGTCAAATAACATGGGTATGCTATCAGTATTGTTGTACCATCAAAATTATTGTTTAAAAATTGATAAGACAAAATCACTGCTTAGTAAGTGGAGTATGGTAGATTTTTAGAGCAAAAGATGGTTTCCCTTATTTTCTCCATAAATTATGATAATGAGTCATAATTAATGAAACGAAAACTTGTCAAAATATTTTTCAAAGATTGTTGAAACAGTAAATGCATAATAATGACAAAATAAGCCAGCAGAAATACGTCAATGAGCAAAACAAAATGGGGTCAAAAATGACCCCATACGGTCAGATTCGTCGTAAAAATGTATCGGTCGGATGAGGGTTAAGGTATTGTAACAAGTACAGTACTAATTTTGAGAGAAAAGCTGGCATTTTAGCCATGGTGTACGTGTCATGGAATTTGAAATTAGCAATCCATTTTGGTGTCTCGGAACACAGAAGTTATATATAGGACGTTCTTGTCAATAAAGTGTTATTCACTTCACCGAAAAAGCAGCTATCTACTGTTTAGATATGATTCTAACTCCTTTGTCATCAACTCACCAAGACAGCAAAATTTGGTGATAATACGTAAGTTATATCATACATATACAATAAGATTTATTTTGTTTGTAAATGTGAATACCCACTGATCATGAAAAGGCAAGTAACAAAAATGTCGGCTACCTGCAGACGTGTATGTTCCTTAACGCTTCGAATCCTCGCCTTCTCCGGACGTGTGTGTAGATGCTCTTGGCGGACACGCCCGCGGGAACAGCCCTGATGGACAGGAGGGTGTTGGGGCGGCGGTCCGCTGGATTGGCCGCTGCCGGGGCCCGAGAAAGGGGACCGGGTTGGCTCTGCTTGCTCGGGCATTTGCACCGTACTATGCAGGTTTAGTGTATAACTTTACGTGAATGATACCTTAATTAGTCTGACGACGCAAGACGACATTTACGTTTGTTTGGGATGATAACGTGGCATAAGGTGGTACGAATGACTGCTTGTTTCTGGAAATTTTTCCGCACATGCGTAGTCGCATCATCTGAGTATTCCCTGGGCAATTTATTTTGAAGCAATTGTCATGTGATCTATTGATATGAAAAAGACAAGACCTTTGCTGCTATGTATCTAACATTTCCCATTTCCGTCAATCTGTTTCTTTTAGCAAAGGAAACACTGTCATAATCTATGTTTAAAATACGCTTATTTGTTTTATGCCATATTATGGCAAATGAGAATAATTTGTTGACGTTATAGATTTTAATCCCACTATGTTGCTGATGAGAGCAAACTTAAGAACTAGGAACACTATGTTTATGTTTTAAATACATTTTCGTTTCACTTGTAAAGACAATAATATATATTAATATATATATATATATATATATATATATATATATATATATATATATATATATATATTCATACATATATATACGTGAACTTTACATAATCTCTTAGATTGCTCTTTAGGAGGTAACAGAAGGGGTTTCTTGTACGTAGACTTATTGTGTAATAAAAGTAATCTTTTGTATGAGGGTTTTCATTTATTTGTGTGCTTTGTATCGGGTTTAGGGGCGGGTATCGGTACGGTACAAAACCGGATTTTCTTCTTGGACCGGTCCGGAAAAAGCGGACATGAAGAAAATCATTGGCCGGATGTTTGACCGATTTAAAAATGTACCGGCAGCCCTTCACGTGTTTTGGGGCTTAAATGTCCAAGCAAATAACAAAAAGCAAAGTAGAGTAGAGTTGATAGTCATTTTCAGCAAGTTTCCAGAGTCAGACTTGGTCTCACATAGGGACGGTTAGAGTTGTTTGTATGAAAATATGATTTTAAAACGCCAATGGACGTCGAGTACTCCACCTAATAGAATCCTTTGTTAGCAAATTGGACCATTGTTTTGAGTAAAATACGTTCACAGATACCTCTTGAAATAGTTGAACTGTAATTTCCAACAGGCAACACAAAAATTGGACTCACCCAAATTTTCGACTTCACTGTATCAGTCTTTGTCAAGGAATACTGCTGTCGTAACGTCACGTAATGCAAATAAAACACGTGACTCATTGAGCAGTGGATCATAGGTTGCAGGAAAGAAGTCTATGGCGCCCACCGTTTCTATTCAGGGATGGTTGTAAAGCTCTGATCTAGATGGCTTCTTTGATCCTCTAGCGAAAAAGTCTAGTTCTGTGTCCAAGATTTTTACTTTGTCCAGTGAGACTGAATGATCCGGAGACTCAATATGTATGTGTTGGGAAACTTCGGAGGTGGTTAAAGTGATCTATCTCTCAGTCTCCCCAATGTAGGTTTCTTTAAAATGTTTTTTAGGGTTAAAAAGTAGTTCAATAGCCTTTTTGATGTTCTTTTGGTAAAGTTCTGCTGCAGTACCAAGGCTACATACCAGAGAGCCAAAAATCGACCTTGGCCTTTGTCTTCCTAACCTCTATCCACTTAACAAATATCATTACTATCCTCCCAGAGGTTCTAAAGTTATTCTGACCACAACTATCAAACACACGGACACACACACAAAACAGTATCTCTATTTGGAGATCATGGAGATTATGAAATGAAAAAAAAGTGAATAGCACATAACGGATTGTCATGTTATCATCAGACTTGTTTTATTATCAACGTCACGTACATATGCATGGATCTATGTGTTAATCACTATAAGAATCCACCGATAGCTTCTGTATTGGTAAAATTGAACTACAGCTTCACGATTAAAGTTACTTACACGTACATGACTTGTGACTATGACACTAACACTGTCCACCATGATACTGCTGGCATGACATGAGGAAACCTTGGAGTTGCCAGACAAACTTTGATCTAATATGCAACTGCAGTCACAAAAAGTTGCCATTATACACATACTCAAAAGGATAGGTCTAACTCTTCTTAGTATAATCGTCTACGTGTACATGGTGGGCAGCACGTACGTAAATTCTCCATTTTATTATCTCAATGCGGAGCACACTGTCCCGTTTATTCTACCCGAATCTGTATCAGATTCAGCCTATTCATTTGAATTCTAGCCGAGTGTCGACTTCATAGCACATTTAAGCTCCGTCGATAATTTTCACCAAATTAACTGGCCTCGTGATACCCAATGTACATCCAGAAGAATCCTTATACAAAGAATTACTACGCTTTTCTTAAATCTTATGGTTCTCAGCCAGCGGCCCTGAAAGATTTTTTTCACCCCGATGACCAGATATTCCAGGAAAATATTGGCTGTATGGGTTTTCCCGCTCAGACGTTTGTGTCGGCTGAGTTTCCGGAAGGTGCTGCATCGGTCTTCTTTGTGGGCTGGAGGATATATGAAGGAAAAGGGTGCAGTTTTGTGAGATATCGCCAGGTGCTGCCACTTACACAGTTGCAGATAATTTGAAGTACGCTTGGATCAACATGTTTTCTGCCTATCATGTGACGGCTGTCAGACTTTGGCAGTGAGTTAACTTTACAATCTACCAAACGGACTTCTGCTTAGCGATTACCCATGCCCCATTCAGAATCGCATCACTATGGCCATGTTGATTTGATTATTTGGATGACATTCCCCGGGAACCCTAAATGCGTGCGTAAAAAACGTTTGGCAAAAAAAAGTTGCCTTTGCTATGAAATTTAAGTGGTCAGGAAGGTTGAAGAAATGACTAAACACACAGAGTTTGGCACACCAAATTATGTATTCTTCATTTTTCCTTTTCACATATTCTCTATGATCTAGAGAGCGACATTGACATCTATGATTTAGTTAATATACTTTTCCGATTCTTCCCCAATCTACCGTACATTACTCATTTTATAGCAACATTTTCTTTCAAAACGAAATTTGATGCTATACAGATGCTATCCCTATAACCAAATCAACATGGCCTAATATCCAGGAAAGACCATGACTTCAATGGATGAATCAAATAGTGTAACAAAGTCCATTTACGAGCAAAGAGCTACAATGGTCAAGGGTCACTATAGCTCAATCAATGGAGAAAATGGCACATAGAATAATCATATATTACATACATCACATTATCTTTGTTTGAAACTATATTAAATCGACCAGCATCAAAGAAGACATTCTTGCCATCAGCTGAGACACCTGAAGGCTCTAAACTTACCTTAGACGTGCGCTTATCCCATATTACTTCGATTCCCATGATGCACAGCGCCAAGATGGCGGCCACCACGAGCTCGACGAACATCGGCATGATGTCCCGATAGTCCACTGGATTAACATGGCCGTAGGAAACCTCGGGGTGACGTTCGGGCCGAGGGCACTTTTCAGAATACTGCGAACACAACAATTTATCATTTATGTTTAATAGAACCTAATATTTGGGGGGGGGGGGGGCGTGTCTTATTTCTCTTCTTCTCCAAACAAATATAAAGGTCAAAGACCTTGGATCAGACGGCTGTCATTATTGTCACTGGTGAAGCAGCAGACGCCCTGTGGTGTTCGATTACATTATGCAGCAAGTGGCAGGACATAATTTGAATTGGTGCTAGTCACCGTATTTATGATTGATTCAATCTATTTTATGTTGGCTTATCAAACGTTAACCATGAATGCACAAACTAGAAAGACACAATTACAACGTGTATCTTGGAGCAACAGACAGTTCATTGTATTATCTAAAAGCATATATTCTAATTGCTGATGATCAGATAGGTAACAATCAGCATAAAATATTCATGATAGATTCCAAAGACACAATGTTTTTTTTAATTTATTTATTGATCTTATAGAGTGGCCCCTTCAGCCCTGTTGTTTGTGTGTCAGGTCAGTAATAATCAGTGTATTGTCTGAAATCATTGTGAATTTCTTATCATTATTTTACAAAAAAGAATACGGGATTTGAGCATTTTGTGTGCTTAACGGACATACATTATAATCTAAACTGGCGCAGATGAATTCAAAGGAAAAGCCTGTATATGCGCCGGCCCCTAGGGGTCATGCTCGAAAATGAAAAAAAAAAAAACAGCTTTTAAACTGTCCAGCTGAGCGCTTCTTCCAAATTGTGACCTAAGCATAACTGGTCATAGAAAAGTCCCGCAACACTTACAATCCATTTCTGGTACAGAAGGTTCAGCTTGCCGCTCTCCTTCAGCTGCAAGATGGCGTTGTTGAGCGGCTTTCTCAGTGGGGAATCCGCCTGCAGTCCGATGGCCTGGGACCTGGGATCTGTGAAGGTGTTGCCCTCCTTGACGGACATCAGATCGCACGGCTTCCGATTGCTGTAGAATTGGGCCGTCGACGACTCTGCGATGAAGGCGACCCCTCCCTCGCGGGCCAGCCTTACTCCCTCATCCGTATTACTCACCAATGTTGCCTTCTGATGAATACGGTTGTAGGAATCAATGGGAGAGCTCTTGAACGTGAGATCGACCCTTCCAAACCTGATGAAGACTGGACGGATCTCGTCGGTTGCCGCCAGATCATCGAACGACTGCACGGGGGCCATGGGGGAAGCGATCGGGCCGGGGATGAAGAGGCCCACGATGGCGCCAGTACAAAGGATGAGCGTCCAGACGACGAAGCCGAACCAGAAGACGAAGAGAAATCGTCCGGAGATGGAGCGTGGCGAGTAGTCCACCCCCTGCCAGCTCATGGCGCTGTAGCAGATCCACAGGCTGTGCCCGAAGGTCGACAGTCGGCTCGCCTCGCCGACCTCTGCCGAGTACGCCCGATTCTCGTACGGACTGACCCGAATGATGACGAACAGGACGATGCCGCTCAGGAGGAACGACGCAATGACCATAAACCATACAGGCATAGTCATGACGGCTCTCCACCATTCCCTGCCTGCGATCTGAAAAATACCATTTTACCTTTAATCATTTTTGGAAATAAAACTAAATTAATTGACCGTCTGTTATCTTCCCCAGGGCAGTTCTGACTGGTTCGAACTGCATGTAGCTATATAGGTGTCGTTGCTTACAGATGCGGACCCAAACGTAAAGTGTTTACAGACATACAACGAGCTACAGCTATAGCTGTAGGGCAACATGAACCAGTCAGAATCGCCCTACACAGACGGTCACCGAAACGTCAGTCGAAAAAACAACACTTAGCTGTGTATAATGGAGATAGTTATTCAGCGTCCTACCAACCCGATGAAACGGGTATACTGTTTATCTTGCCAGAATGTTTTAGGCTTGTACGTCTGTCTGTGAACAGCATAACTCGAGAAGCCTTGGATGGATCCTGATGACATTTGGTTGGTTGCAATTGGTAGGGTTGGGAAAACGAAGGTCAAATTTGATAGTCGACCCCCTAGCGGCTTCCTAAGGTACTGCAGCTGAACTTCCATTTTCGATAACTCTTTGACTGATCGACTCCTGTCTTCGTCAAGGAATGGATAATCAACTGCTTCGGTCACGTGATGTAGATAGCACGTCTGAAGGTCGTATCTCACTGGACTTGCTGCGGCACTGCGGGGTTCGTTCACTGCAGCACTGTTGTGTTATTTTCGATGATTTTTCAGATATTGCGTAGTACGTAAAACTATGACTTAGAAGAAAAAACGCACAAAACGTAAGAAAATGCGGTCTTAAATTTATCTCTGAAATTCGATGAGTTATCTTTCGAACCCCGCACTGCCGCACCGGTGCCCCACGTGCAGTGAGATACCGCCTTGACTATGTACATGCAAGTTGCGTAAGTTGCCTTCTACCAACACAGATGAACTTTCAAGTCAAGATACCCTTTTTTGTTTATCTTAGCCTGGATCATACATGTATAAACCGACCTGCATTCCAGGCAAAGGCTTCTTGACCAATATCTCCAGACGTTCGTCTAACACGACGGTACTGAAGTCGATCACTGTCTCCCTTGGGGAGGCTATGGTCAACCCCAGAGCTATATCCATGTCCTGTAAGAACAGAGGCAATGCTAAGGTCATAAGTTGCAAGAGGCCCTGCCAAAAAAAGAAAGAAAGAGGGGTCTCGGATATCCATATGCTGTCATCAGGCAAATATGCCTAGCACCTATGGGCTTTAGTCAGAACTACTTTTAGACACCTCACTCTGAGTAAGCTCGTAGCTCTCCGCCATATCACATGTAAACTAGAAGGATAGAATAAACATAGTCCACTATACATGTCATCGTCCCTGGTCGTCAATCCCTAACCAAGAAATAGTTACATTGAGCCAGAGGACACAACACAACAGGTAGCTTTTGTCGCTTTCGTGTGCTCGACGCCTACATGCATGTGGCCCCGTGGGGTCCGCCCTCAAGATTTTTTTTTCAAACTTGCAATTAAAATCAACCCGGGACTCGACAACAAATAGACACCGTAACCCGATAGTGAAAACACCACGGGTACAAACGACCTATATTTCTGTACAATCAGAGCTTTGGCTCCGCCTAAAACACGTCAAAGACACCCGGAGTCAAACCCATGCTTTGTTCACCGGTTGCCCAACTGTGTCTATAGCGTTGTAAATAGCGTTTGCCTCACCCCTCTGATGAGCTCGCCGACCATGCCGACCCAGGTCCCATCGTCCTGCGGGGAGCCGTACGTCCCATCGTCCGGCTCCTTGATAATGAAGTCGTACCCGAGGATGCCCGACAGCTCCGTCAGGAGGTCCTTGTGAAAACCCTCGTACGTGCCATCGTCTCTCTTATTCAGGAACCCGGGGTACTGAAGGGAGAAAACATTTAGTAAGAAGGTCAAAATTGCCTAGACTGTTATGTATACGTAGTCTCTAATGGTGGAGACAAGACAGACTGACGCTATATGTAAAGGTGAACTCTCACTGCACTTGGGGCACTGCGGGGTTTGTTCACTGCGGCACTGTTTTGTTATGTTTGCGATATCTAATAATTTAGATATTGCGTCATACGTACAAACATGACTTAGAAGACAACAAATTGAACAAACGGAAGAAAATTCGTTCTTTATCTCTGAAATTCTTTGAGTCATCTACGAACCCTGCAGTGCCGCACCGGTGCCCCAAGTGCAGCGAGAGTCCACCTTGAGGCTTAGGCCCGGGGGCCGGCCGAGTAGGCAACGAAAGTCACAGAAAGTAAAGACAACAGTTTGTGTACATATATGTGTTCCTTGATAAGCACTATTTTTCGTTTCCGCAAACATTTTGGAAACGGGGCCCGGTTTGGAAGGCTACGGTCATGATTGGGAAACGGTTCCCGACCAAGACGTTTACTGGTTATTTATCTGCACTTTCAGTCGTGACCCCTACTTGGTCCCTTTGGACACACCGCGGTAGCTCTGAGTTAAAAATCACCCCGGGGCCCAGTGACGTATATAGACGCCGTTACCTAATCGTGGAAACACCGATCGAGAGGTACCCCGGCCTGTGGTATCTGGCAGTCTACCGGGACGAATTCGTGGCTTTTAGAGCCCGCTCGGGGCCCTGACGGCTACCGATGCATTAAAGGGGTCCTATACTCCTGAAGGGAATGTTATTTTCCAATAGATTAGGTATCAATGAACCCGCTATCATCAGTCTTTTTGCAGAATTTTGCTCGTGGTGCATTGCGCGAGGTACGTTTGTAGATCTCACTAAACCCATGCAGACCCTTCCCATCCATTTCCTATACGTATAGACACTTAAGCTTCCTTCACCGTGAATATTTTTGGCATAAATGAGATGTGTACTCCAAGACGGTTAATTGTTCACAATACATCAAACCTTTGCACAATATTGAATGCTTTTTGATGTACGCGAGACTAGTGGGTATTCTCTGTCAGTCAGGTTCTTTTTGCGTAGATAAGTGTCATAGTCTGTATAGACTGACTGACAGAGATATATGAAGTATCATGCATGTTTTACTTCCAAAAACTAATATCTATCGGAAAATAACACGCTCTTGTGGAGTTTAGGACTCTACGACGGCCACATTAAAAACGGCGTTTGAACACCTAGGATATCTTTAGTGTGTGTTCCACCTGAGATGCTTAATTAGCAGATCTTCTTTAAGTTGGTCTTTCTTTCATTGTGGCGATATTTAGATACCCGGCGGAACTGTAAAAGTTGACGCTACAGAAAAGCTGGGTTTCGATCATACGATCCAATGAAAGCTCGTGAACAGCTGAAATGAAATGGAAAAAAACATTCTGGAATCATGTTATGGACCAGATACGTATCAGTATACTCGAAATAAAGCAAAACGTTACCTCGATAGAGCCGACAACAATAGTTCTGGAACGGATGTCACCTGTAACAAAAGAGTAAAAACAGGGGGTCATCAAGTAGCAATGTAGTTTCTCAAGCAACCCCAGGTCACTGTGAAAAACGTCAATGAAGTTGTGACCATTCCTACAATAAAGTAGAATTCAAAGAGCTATCTTCTATTGGTATTTTCTGGTTTGAAGTAGATCGTACGAAATTCGCTGTGCCATTCTGACGACATGGTGCAGTGGCAATACTCAAAATTACAAGTTTGGAGACCTCACATCTCCATGAAATATTCTGATTATGCAAATGACTTCTCCATAATATATGCTTACTTATGTACACCTATAACAAATTGACACAAGTCAAAATGTCGGCATTCGAATCATTCGCTGTACCAATTAGAAGAATTATGGACCTTTTGCACACCCTCACACTCAGGGTTGACAATCACGGCAAAGCCTATGATATCACCCCTGACAACTCAGCCACAGTATTCGGTTATTAGGGGTGCCTTGCTTATGAATATTAATGAGCTTGCCCTTATATGGGCAGTCAGCCGTTGGGGATCGGGCGTCGGCATGGTGAGCAAACAAAGCCATGGTAATACGTAACATGATTGGCTGATAGCTTCCCAGCGGCCTTTGCGAGACAGCTTGCGACAACAACAAGCCCAAGAAAGGCCTATTCTCTGATTGGTCGACAGCTTGTTTGTGGCGACAATCATAATAGCCACTGATAGGGCATGGGATAGCAGGGCCCCATAAGGTAATGCCGTTGGGGACCGGGCGTTAGGAGGATGCTTTTGCATCGATTATGCAAATTAAACTCATTTACATAATTGGCATCTACCGATATTCCACCTGCCACGAACAACGTATATAACATGTACTTGAATCCTATAATGGAAAACACGGCAAATATAGATTTTCGTCATTAAATATGCAAGCTAAATGGCAATTTGCATAATTTGCATTTCATTATGTACATCTCTGTCAAAGCTACCTGCTTACTAAATATCATGAATATCGGTCGGTCCTTTGTTCAGTAATTGTCCTTGGAAGGTTTTGACAAAAATGCCCCAGCAGTTCCAGAGCAAGCTGCTAGGACTTTCCGCACTCCACCCAAGTGTGAAAATGGGTACCTGACTTCGGTCCAGGAGCTATATGTATCAAAAAGGCTATGGAAAGAATGGTTTGGTCTCCGCCTTCCAGCGCCACGCCTTAGTAAAGCCCCCTTTACAAATCAAGAATTTAACTACGCCGACTTTTCGGCACTTTCGAGTATGACCGGCGTTTGGCCGATTACGCGGGCTTCGGACGATTGTGAGCAGCTCGGCTTGCGTTAACGTTGGGGGCACTTCCAACAGAGTGTAAATTCAGCGATGCCTCGGCGACGATTTTTGACTCGGCGGCGACAACTTTTTATGAGATTTTGCATTGGTCTATCGCAAACTTCCTGTTAATATTATATTTCTGGGTGCCCGTCGACCCAAGTCATACCCTACATGTTTCCAAAACTCAGAAGTTGAAGTTGAAACAAATGTTAGTTTTTACAGGGTTAGTCCATTTCTAATTCGACTGTGTCCAAGAGATGCTAGAATATCATTATATAATTAATATCATTATGTAAATTATAATCATTAGCCGTCGTTGGATAGACGTCGCCCGATGTTGAAATTCAGCGAGCTCTGACCAATCTACAAATTTGGCCGGCGTTCTCATGAATTGTAAATCCACTGGTTCACTCACCGTACAGCCTGCCCAGGTTGTCCTGATGTTTGTTGACTTACGAGTAACTATCATCCAAATGGGAAAATAATATACAGTGAAAGTTTTAAGCCATCCAATCTATAAAGACAGACAAGAGACGTACCTGTAACGTTCGTCAGTTGCGCAGTGACGGCACAGGTAAAATTGAGAACGGACCCGACCAAGAGAAACACCGCCCATGCCATGTTGTCAGACGTCAAATCTTTCTCTATCCGCTGTGTCTCTCAGTTATACGTGCCACACCTCAAGGGCACGGTTGTATTGGATTCCTGAAGCCAAGAAGCGGACGGTACCAACAATAATTTGTCACCAGTATGGGTGATCTTTTTTTCGATTTCATGAAGTTGTGCAGAGGTCATGTGTTTCTAATCATCATTGGACGACAGCGAAAACTTTTGGTTCCTTTTCAGGGATTTATTCGCCTGCTTTTCATTTTTGTAGCATATTCTATCACCCCTACGTTTCTTTGTGGATTCTCCCTCTTAGAATCGCACCGAGAAAAAGCTGTCAAACAATTTGTAAGGCATACCAGTGTAGTGGGAGGTACAAGCCGTGTCAACCACAGGGGGTTAGAATGAGTTGAGCAGAAACCGACCGGGGCATGTCACACGTGGACAGCTAGCTCGGGATCGGAAGTCTTGACAAGAATGCCAAGAAACGTCCTACAGATCACTGACATTTTAAGATGTTTTCAAGATGGTCATCTAAGATAAGACTTGCTGGTTGTTCTATCCATTGGACAATGTTGCTAGCTCTGTGCCTGGCTTTTCTTGTACCCAATATTATCACGTTGGCTGTATAGTGTGACATATTGGACTTCTTATCAAACTAATGGCTTATATGTAAGGCTACAGCAAGTAAATTTGATGGATGACATCAGCGCGCCCTTGAATTTTCGCCTGATCTAAAGTACTTTTTTCCACTCGAGAAAGTACAAAATAGGAAAATATATCGTGTGGTAGCCTTGATAGTACTTGTAGAAGTGTTAATAGTGAGGAACATGTGGCCATGACCGTAGCTGTAGGATAACAAAAAAAGACAGAATTATGCTATCCTGCCAAATGAAGCCATTTGGAGACCAAAATTAAATTTCTTGGCAGTTCAATACATGTACCTTTTAACTTACTAGGTTCGAACAATCCATCCAGCCATATCATCCAGCCACATAGCCTGAGCTATCCTGATAAACCACAAACACTATTATTACAAAAGCCACCAAAGACATAGCCTTCTGGGCAAAGGTAAAGAAACACCATTTCCTTATCGTGTAATAAGATTCCCGGTTTGATTTTAATTGTGAGTTTGAAAAATGAATCTTGAGGCCCAACCCCACGGGGTCACATAGGCGTCACTCACACGAAAGCGACAAAAGCTACCTGTTGTGTTGTGTCTTTTGGCTCCTTTCTTGGTTAGAGTTTGACGACCAGGGACGATGATATGTAGAGTGGATTATGTTTATTCTAGCCTTCTAGTCTACATGTGATATGGCGCAGTGCTACAAGTTTACTCAGAGTGAAGTATCTGAAAGTAGATCTGACTAAGGCCCCAAAGGTGCTAAGCATTTGCCTGATGAAGACATCTGGATATACAATAAATATTCCTCTTTCTTTCTTTTCTTTTCCTCTGTTCTTACAGGACATAGACATGGCGCTGGGGTTGACCATCACCTCCCCGAGGGAAGCAGTCATCGACTTCAGCACCGTCGTGTTGGACGAACGTCTGGAGATATTGGTCAAGAAGCCTTTAGTTGGAATGCAGGTCGGTTACGCATGGTCTTTTTAGCGAATGCCCACAAACGCCCACTCTAGAGAAGTCCGCGCTGCACGAATCTCATTTTTTTTGCTTGGAATATGTCCACGTTGTGCTCCCATGTATTAATCCTGAGTTTCAAGTCAATCCATTGACCCGAAGTGACATAAATCAAAGTTTTCGATTCTCGATGCTCTTTTTAGCGAACGCCCAGCAAAATGTCTTTTTAGCGAATGCCCACTATATCCACAAAAATATCGGCCGTCGCGCAACGACACCTAAACCTACCGCCACAAACATGTTCAAGATGGTGTCCCATTGATGTGTACGGAGTTTCCATGCTTTACAAGCATTTTAAGTCCCTGTTTTTGGTCAAAATGTACGGCGACGATGCTACCATACTTTAAATATAGCAATTCAAAATGGCGGGCACTAGTCATGTGACCTCCTTGCGGGACTGTTCTATAAGTATCGCGGGAGGGACTGTTGTAGCATAGCTTCTCATACAACCATTTTAGAGTGAATTCTGAACAAGATTTTCATTTCATAGTGCTATCATCTGACTGATATTTACAATGTGGTCATTTTTTCTGTGCTATTATTACCCAGGTTTGAGGAACTTAGTGCAAATTTGGATATTGATTCACCTCAGTGCCCAATTAATGTACAAAAGGCTCAGACACATTAGTGTTATAAACCTGAATAGGGGCAGGTAACCAATACTAGAAAAACATAGCTATTTATTATTAACAATACTATTTACATTATAATAATAACTCTTCACCAAACTGGACTTTTCTTATCTTTATTTATCACAGAAACATTGTTACAATGAGGATTTGATTAGATGAGTATCTGTTACAGTGTGTACAAACTTATTTCAAATACAAAAATGTATTTCGTTTCACTTCCTAAATATTTTTAAAGTATTGGAAGAAGTTGACACATAAACAATATTAATTGCATTATTTATGTGCAGTAAAATGTGACCACATGCTATCAATAGCCTAATAAAATGTTGGAACATGGCACAAGCGGGCTCCCCTTCTGAGTACAGAAAGGAAATGTTTTATAACATTTAGTTATGACGTAGAAAATTTCAATTGTAAAATGTACCTTTATTAACATTTACAAACAAATTGTTTTTTCTCTTCTTAATAAATGACAACAATACAGGTAAGTAAGGTGTGTTTCCTTTTATAACAGGCCAGGTAAGACGCCGTACAGGTAATTAAGGTGTGTTTCCTTTTATAGCAGACCAGGTAAGACACCGTACAGGTGAGTAAGGTGTGTTTCCTTGACTACAGACTAGGTAAGACACCGTACAGGTGAGCAACGTGTATTTCCTTTCATTACAGACCAGGTAAGACACCGTACAGGTGAGTAACGTGTATTTCCTTTGATTACAGACCAGGTAAGACACCGTACAGGTGAGTAAGGTGTATTTCCTTTGATTACAGACCAGGTAAGACACCGTACAGGTGAGTAACGTGTATTTCCTTTGATTACAGACCAGGTAAGACACCGCGCAGATGAGTAAGGCGTCTTTCCTTTGCCTATAGACCAGATAGGGCATTATACAGGTAAGTAAGTTGCTTTACTCACCTGTTTAATACCTATCTGGTCTATAGGCAAAGGAAAGTTGCTTTACTGAGCTCACCTGTATAATACCCTGTCTGGTCTATAGGCAAAGTAAAGACATCTTACTTACCAGTATAATGGCCTATCTGGTCTATAGGCAAAGGAAAGACACCTTACTCACCTGTTTAATGGCCTATCTGGTCTATAGGCAAAGGAAAGACGCCTTACTCATCTGTATAATGGCCTATCTGGTATATAGACAAGGGAAAGACACCTTACTTACCTGTATAATGCCCCATCTGGTATTTAGGCGAAGGAAAGACACCTAACTTACCTGTATAATACCCTATCTGGTCTACAGGCAAAGGAAAGTTGCTTTACTCACCTGCATAATACCCTATCTGGTCTATAGGCAAAGGAAAGACGCCTTACTCACCTGTATAATGACCTATATGGTATATAGGCAAAGGAAAGACGCCTTACTCACCTGTGTAATACCCTATCTGGTCTATAGACAAAGGAAACACACCTTACTCACCTGTGCGGTGTCTTACCTGGTCTGTAATGAAAGGAAATACACGTTACTCACCTGTATGGTGTCTTACCTGGTCTGTAATCAAAGGAAATACACGTTACTCACATGCACGGTGTCATACCTGGTCTGTTATAAAAAGAAACACACCTTACTTACCTGTATGGTGTCTTACCTGGCCTGTTATCAAAGGAAATACACGTTACTCACCTGTATGGTGTCTTACCTGGTCTGTAATCAGAGGAAATACACGTTACTCACCTGTACGGTGTCTTACCTAGTCTGTTATAAAAGGAAACACACATTACTCACCTGTACGGTGTCTTACCTGGTCTGTAATCAAAGGAAATACACGTTACTCACCTGTACGGTGTCTTACATAGTCTGTAGTCAAGGAAACACACCTTACTCACCTGTACGGTGTCTTACCTGGTCTGTAATCAAAGGAAATACACGTTACTCACCTGTACGGTGTCTTACCTAGTCTGTAGTCAAGGAAACACACCTTACTCACCTGTACGGTGTCTTACCTGGTCTGCTATAAAAGGAAACACACCTTACTCACCTATACGGCGTCTTACCTGGCCTGTTATAAAAGGAAACACACCTTACTTACCTGTACTGTTGTCATTTATTAAGAAGAGAAAAAAACAATTTGTTTGTAAATGTTAATAAAGGTACATTTTACAATTGAAATTTTCTACGTCATAACTAAATGTTATAAAACATTTCCTTTCTGTACTCAGAAGAGGAGCCCGCTTGTGCCATGTTCTAACATTTTATTAGGCTATTGATAGCATGTGGTCACATTTTACTGCACATAAATAATGCAATTAATATTGTTTATGTGTCAACTTCTTCCAATACTTTAAAAATATTTAGGAAGTGAAACGAAATACATTTTTGTATTTGAAATAAGTTTGTACACACTGTAACAGATACTCATCTAATCAAATCCTCATTGTAACAATGTTTCTGTGATAAATAAAGATAAGAAAAGTCCAGTTTGGTGAAGAGTTATTATTATAATGTAAATAGTATTGTTAATAATAAATAGCTATGTTTTTCTAGTATTGGTTACCTGCCCCTATTCAGGTTTATAACACTAATGTGTCTGAGCCTTTTGTACATTAATTGGGCACTGAGGTGAATCAATATCCAAATTTGCACTAAGTTCCTCAAACCTGGGTAATAATAGCACAGAAAAAATGACCACATTGTAAATATCAGTCAGATGATAGCACTATGAAATGAAAATCTTGTTCAGAATTCACTCTAAAATGGTTGTATGAGAAGCTATGCTACAACAGTCCCTCCCGCGATACTTATAGAACAGTCCCGCAAGGAGGTCACATGACTAGTGCCCGCCATTTTGAATTGCTATAGTTAAAGTATGGTAGTATCGTCGCCGTACATTTTGACCAAAAACAGGGACTTAAATTGCTTGTAAAGCATGGAAACTCCGTACACATCAATGGGACACCATCTTGAACATGTTTGTGGCGGTAGGTTTAGGTGTCGTTGCGCGACGGCCGATATTTTTGTGGATATAGTGGGCATTCGCTAAAAAGACATTTTGCTGGGCGTTCGCTAAAAAGACCATCGAGAATCGAAAACTTTGATTTATGTCACTTCGGGTCAATGGATTGACTTGAAACTCAGGATTAATACATGGGAGCACAACGTGGACATATTCCAAGCAAAAAAAATGAGATTCGTGCAGCGCGGACTTCTCTAGAGTGGGCGTTTGTGGGCATTCGCTAAAAAGACCCTCCCTCGACGTTGGAATGCAGGTCGGTTATATATGATCCAGGCTAAGATATACAAAAAACGAGTATCTTGAATTGAAAGTTCATCTGTGTTGGTAGAAGTAATTCCGAATAAAGAACTGTATATGTTGAATTTCCAACCAGGAAGTTGAATGACCTTAATTGTCGACTATTGTCTTTGTCATGGAATGGGCAATCCACTACTTCCACGACGTCACGTCATGTAGATAGCACGTATCTTTAAACAGAGATGGAGGGCGCCATAGACTTTCTGCTTATCCAACTTACACATTGTCATGGTGGTATCTCACCGCACGCGAGGCACTGGTGCGGCACTGCAGGGTTCGTTACTCAACGAGTTTCAGAGATAAAGAACGCATGAATAACTACTGTAAATGCATTCAAGTTTGCAGGGATTTAATTTCGCGGTAGCGGGATAAGAGTCTTTCGCGGTGGACTTAAGTTCGCGGTAACACCATAGACTGCAGTCTAATACCAAAATAGAAAAATGTTCGCGGTGGTTTTAAGTTCGCGTTGAAGTGGTCACAGCGAAAACCGCGAACAGTAATCCACCGCGAACATTTCTGCATTTACAGTACCTCCATTATACACAGCCTAGTGTTTTTTTTTTCAACTGACGTTTCGGTGACCATCTGTGTAGGGCGATTCTGACTGGTTCATGTTGCTCTACAGCTATAACTGTAGCTACATTGTTCAGATCAAGTGACATATGCTATGAAGTCGACTTTTTGTACTACTCGTTGTTGACTAGAATGAATAGGCGGAATCTGATACAGATTCGGGCAGAATTTAACGGGACAGTGTGCCCCGCATTGAGATCATAAAATGGAGAATTTACGTACGTGCTGTCCGCCATGTACACGTAGACGATTATACAACGAAGAGTTAGACCAATACTTTTGTTTGGCAACTTCGTTCATTCATCATGGTGGACAGTGCTAGTGTCATAGTCACGAATGTGCAACTAACCTTCCTTAATCGTGAAACTGTAGCTCAATTATACCAATACAGAAGCTATCGGCGGATTCTTATGATAATTAACACATCGGTTCATGTGCGTGACGTTAATAATGAAACAAGTCTGATGATAACATGACAATACGTTATGTGCTTAGCATGAAAGTTAACATCTGTGTTGGTAAATGACTTTGTGGAAAAGACTAAACTTTACGTAACCAACACCAAGTTAGATTGGGACTTACCCCAAATTTTCAGCCGACTCCATCAGCCTTGTTCACGGAATGGACCCGTCTGCTGTAGCTTTCGGACGTGACGTCAGGGACACACGACTGCAACAGAGGGTCGTAAATGCCAGATAACCTGTGTACATCCGTGCTCACCGTCCATCACTGAACAGAGACGGGGGCGACACGTGTTATCTGGCATATACGACCATCTGCTGCAGTCGTGTGTCCCTGACGTCACGTCCGAAAGCTACAGCAGACGGGTCCATTCCGTGAACAAGGCTGACGGAGTCGGCTGAAAATTTGGGGTACGCCCCAATCTAACTTGGTGTTTGTTACGTAAAGTTTAGTCTTTTCCGTTATGTGCTATTCACTTTTTTCTCTTCATTAAAATGGGGATATTGTTTTGGGTGTGTCTGTATGTGTGTGTGTTTCCGGATATTTGTGGTTAGCATAACTTTAGAACCTCTGGAGGGATTGTAATGATATTTGGCAAGTGGATAGAGGTAATAGGAAGACGACGGTCAAGGTCGATTTCGGTCCCTTGGTATGTGACTTCACCATCAAAAAGGCTATTGAACTACTTTTTAACACTGAAAAAAATCAATAAATGATCATTAGAACAACATGTTAACAGCGACATTAAGATTTATTTTTCCACATTGAATAAAGGATACATAAATCGCTGAACATAAGACCGTGAGGTGAACCAGTATGATTTCTATAGGATGTAGGGATTACTCCATCACAAATACCAGAAATGTATTTCTTCAATGTATGTTATTAACTCTTAACTTTAAAGTTGATTTGGCTGGTGCTTATTGAATATGTTTGTTACTCTTAGTACAGTTTGGGGATTTTAACCCTGATATGCCCTTGACTGTCAATTATAGAGCCAGATCCCTAAAGAACCATACTGGTTAACCCCTTACAAGTTTAGTAGTGTATAGAATTATCAGGCCTCGGCAAATACAAAATAACACATGTACCTCGGCATTACATCGACAACTGACGTAAGGTGTGCCAAAATTGTTTGGCCAAAGCAAGTAGCTTTTATGGATGACACCACTGTGCATATTGCTTTTAGCCAGATTTTGAGGAAAACAGAACATAAGTATTTTTACTCTCCATGCCAGTGAAGATCAACATACCGAAAGTTTTAAAAAAGGGTTGTAAACATCTATCACTTTAATTACAAAATGTCTTTCGTACCGCAAATAGGAATTTGCATAATTTATGCGCACTGCTTCTTTTATTCGCTTTCTAATGGCAGAGTTAATTTTTTTGTTGGTAGTTACGGGAAGTATTAAAGAAACCTAAGAGTTTGAAGTTACAGACAGGTGTGGAGAAATTCCTTGCTATTATGAGTTTTCTTATTAATATTGTCATATAGAAATGCTCGCATGATTATGTTGAACCTTTTAGATCTTAACACTTAAAACATTCAAAATCATTGCCTTTTTGGTTGAATTACCATGTTTTATCACCACAATTCTTTTTACAAGGTTTCTTGTCTTCAAGTCTTATTTTTCCCCACCTTGTTTTTTTTTTTGCCTGAGTGCTTTAAACGTGGTGTCTCAAGAGGCTGTCATCCATGAGAAGTCTTGTTGCGGCCTTAACAACTTAACACTTAAGGCTAAACAGACATTGGGAGTGATCAAACATAATTTGTGAGCATCATCAGTGCCCTGCAAGGATAAAATGACTTGCATACACGTCACTAATAGACCAAACCTAGAATATGCCACAGCAGTTAGGGATCCATGTACAAAGAAAGACAAATATTAACCGGAAAGGGTACAGAACTACATGTAAACTACCATATTCTGTACGAATAACTACAACATTGGTCCTAGTGTAACCGATTAATTACAGTCAATATCACTCCAAAAAATGTTCAGGCTATGCACGATGTACAAAATGACTGATAAACTGGTGGATGTACCAACTATTTACTATATCCAGTGCAATGTTAACGACGGGATACAACAATGTTGGAATGATATGATATACTTCACAGTATCTGGCCACACGTAAATCTATATGCCAAATACTGAATAAATGATACATAAACCACTGAATACAAGACCTTGAGGTGATCCAGTTTGATTTCTGTGGAATGCAGGGTTTACTCCATCACAAATACCAGACATGTATTTCTTCAGCCTCTCTTCTTAATTCTATTTGCATTTTAAGCTTTATTTGGCTACTATAGTATACGAGTTAAGTATGTATTCCAGCATGGAAATTTTCACTTCTATTTGCTTCTGATGTATTTTGTCCATATGTATAGAGCCAGATCCCCCAGTAACCATACTGGTTAACCCCTTACATGTTTAACATTGTATAGAATTACTAGGCTTCAGCAACTACAGGAACCCACTAGAACTCGTGCCTGTGCTTTACATATTTCCATTTAGGCCACATCAAGTAAATTTATGGATGACATCCTATGCAGACTGCAAAAATAATGAGATAGGGCGAAAAAAAACAAGATGGTTAATTTTCCTAATAGACACCATAAACATTGTGACAAGAATTGAAGTGACAAAACATGGTAGCACAGACAGCAAATCATCCATTCCTGTATTCAAGACGTGTAGCAAAGTGACACTCATGTGGTAGACTGGTATCACTTACCAAGTTGGCAACTACGCTCATGACTTCCAAAGTGGTGCCACTTTTGCAACAATCCAACTAGTTTCACTTCTACAACTACAGCCTTGGCTACCCAGCTAGTGTCACTTCTACAAGTACAATCACTAGAATACGCATATTTCCCATTTTGGTACTTTCTCATCATATTGACCATCTCCGAAGAAGAAGAAAAAAGTTTTTTTTTCTGAAATCAGGCGAAAATTAAAGCGCGCGTGGATGTCATCCATAAAATTTACATGCTTTCGCATTAGAAAGTTTTTGGTCCAAATGAGTGTAATGCATCAATATTTGTTCTTCCTCCTCTCTTAATTATTCTACTCTGTGATAATCTTTAAAATTAAGCTTAGAAATGTTAACCATCTACTATCCAACCACAGCCATTTCTAAGTCTTTCAGGCTGTCGTCATGTTCTGATTTATACTTAGTTTATTAATAAGCATTCTACATTTGCATTCCTCATTCATAACTAGCCATAGCATTCTATGTTTCATGTATTTCATCAATCATTTACTCCACGGATTGACTGTTGATATTTCTAAATTGTTATTCTTTAATGTATCTTATATTTCTACACTTTATTTAGATTAGCATTAACTTAGATGAGAGGAGGAGGGCTTTGTACAAGCCATGTAGGCTTCTCCAGCACTTTTATGTACTTTTCTATAATTTATTGTTTTGTTTTTATGTGCAAAATAAAGAAATAGATAAATACATCAATAACTGGCCTCAAGTAGGGTGCATTTGTCGATAAATTATTAACTATCGTAAGGCTACACAAGCGTTGGGTGTGATCAAACGTAATTTATGGGGAAAAAGTCACGATTTTCGGCATCAACCTCTACTTTGAGAGTAGGCAAGTTCAGCAAAGATAAGATTAGGTACAAACACATCACTAGTAAGACAAAATATGCCAAAACAGTATCATTTCCCTGTAAAAAAAGCCACAGACTAACGGGAAAGAGTACAACCAAGCTGACTTACAACGTTCATGCAACGTCCTGGTCTTGTCCCCAATTGAAGACAAATCTACCGTGGATGTCACTCAAAGGAGGAACAAAAATGTCAAGACTTTGCATGATATGCCAAATGACAAATAAATCGGTTGACATACGCTCGTATCAACTACTTAGTACCTAGGTTGGAAAATAAATTTCGGAAAAAAACTGCTTCCGTGCCACGTACATGCCTACGAAGCTTATGTTTTTGGCAGAAGGACGGTAATATAGTAGTGACTATACAATTGAGTTTCCTTTTCTTTCCTGATTTCTAACCATAATGGTAAAATTCAGCTAGAATATTTGATTTGATGTTTTCTTACTAAAAATGTGCAAGTCAATGTGACTTATATAAAGCAAATACAGCATATTTTACTCGGGAGAGTCACCTAGTATTCTCATGCCCAATGCACACCGAACGAAGGCATGTCAAATCTCAGACCATTAGACTTCCGTACAGTGACATTTTTCTATGCACATGTACATTTTTGGTACTGAAATACTTCTGTCAGGAGTCCAACATATTTTTGGGTCTGAATATAGCAAAGCTCTCCAAATCATTTTTAATTGGCGTGAGTCAAAAATGCTAGTATGGTCATTATGCTCTACGCACCCTCTTAGAAAATTTACCTTTTACACTCGGACACAAAATGACTAAATTTACATTTTAGGTTTGAAAATGGCATAGAAACCTCATTAACATAATTCCATAGGAAATTCAATAAAATAATTCTCAATGAAAAAAATAAAACATAATGTATTTCACTTCTATCTGCATATATCCATGGTATGGTGTGGAAGAAGTTATTAGGATCAGAACTATAGGCTTATAATATTCACTGTACTTAGAATTTACTTGTACATGTACCACTGTCAACCATTCTACACTGGATTACAGAAAACGTGATGTCTTATCACATGTAAAGGTATGGAACAATGCACTTACATTCAGATGATCTTGTTTCCACTTTGTTCTCATCTGTTGATTCTGCAGTTCTTCTACTGTAATGCGACTGTTCCTTGCCCGGTTACTGTGTTCTGTAAGCCTGTGGGCCACAGGCTGTGGTAGTCGTTGTAGCATCTAAGTGTCCTGGCTGTATTCAGGGTTGACTGTATCTCTTGTGTCCAGGATTCTACCATGCCATATTTGGACGTGGTTTGTCAAACACGAACAGTTCTGCTGTGTGTTGGTCCGGTGCGTCGTTGTCTTGTAGACAGATGTTGTCCAGGTTAGCCTCTGTGTCGAGTGTTAACTGAGGAGGGGTACCCACGGTTTCATCCCTGGGCTGAGCTGAGGATAGTGCTGTGAATCCGTGGCGTTGTATGGGTGGAGCATTTTCCTGGTCTTGTGAATGATCATTGAGATGTGCTGGTGGTTCTCTGTGTATGTCTACTCGTGCGGTGAAGCTCTGTGGAAGTTTAGAAGAAGTGTTTGCTGCATTGCCTTGCCCATGGTCATTGAGAGTTGGTTCTCTGTTTATGTTTGCTCGTACGGTGAAGCTGTGCGGATGTTTAGAAGAAGTGATTGTTGCATTGCCTTGTCCATGATCATTGAGAGGTGGTGTTGGTTCTCTGTGTATTCCTGCTCGTACGGTGAAGCTGTGCGGCTATTTATAAGAAGTGTTTGTTGTCTTGCCTTGTCCATGGCCATTGAGAGGTTGTGTTGGTTCTCTGTGCATTATGTCTGCTCGTACGGTGAAGCTGTGCGGCTATTTATAAGAAGTGTTTGTTGTCTTGCCTTGTCCATGGCCATTGAGAGGTAGTGTTGGCTCTCTGTGTATGTCTGCTCGCGCGGTGAAGCTGTGCGGATGTTTAGAAGAAGTGCTTGCTGTCTTGCCTTGTCCATGGTTATTGAGAGGTGGTTTTGGCTCTCTGTATGTCTGCTCGTACGGTGAAGCTGTCCGGATGTTTTGAAGGAGGGCCTGCTGTCTTCTGTCCTCGCTCTCTGGGAGGTGATCGTTTCTCTTTCTGTACACCTGATAGTCGGAGAGGTGGCATGGAAGGGGTACCTTCTGTCTGCATCATTTTTGAGGCACATCCAGCTCCATCTGTACTGCTTCTAGCCTTGTTAGTGTGACGAGTTGTGCTGGAGGTGTCTTCTTCTATCTGTGTCAGCCTTGAAAAGGGTGGAGCTTCTGCCACTTCTATTGTAGATCCCCCTTGTCCACGGACAGGCCCACTGAAGACGGCCATCTCCAAGTCTTGCCTCTGTTGACCATGGGGTGGTGGTGCCTGTGCCACAGGAGCATTGCTCGGCCAGCCAAATGTCTCCCTCAGTGCTCTGCGGAAGTCTGGCATCCTGAAGCTGTAGACGATGGGGTTGACCATAGATGACAGAGTCGTGTAAAGCAGTGCACCGATCCGTGTTATGATTGCATTTTGTTTTGTAGGTACATTCTGACGACTCGATACAATCATAAGGACAACGGTTCCACCCCACACAGCTAGGCTTATGACATGAGGTGCCAACTTTTTGAAGGCCCTGGTCTGGTAGAGCCACAGGTGACGGTTTTCATCCCTCTGCTGTTGTTTTCTTGCCTCTTTGAGGATGGCGACGTAGCAAATGAAGATGACGAGGGCAGCCAGGCCAGCCGATCCTGTTATGATATGTTGAAAGACATCTGTTGGACCAGCGCTGTCTTCCTGTAAACCACACTGCGAGGTAGTGTCGGGATTCTCCAGGTTTTCGACGGCTATGTATGCGACCCGTGAGAGCAAGGAAATGGCCAGGACTCCAACCATGGCAACAACCACACGCTTTGTGGTGACTTTCTGGTGGTAGTGCAGCGGTTGGCAGATGAAGAAATACAGTTCCATTGCCATCAAGACGTATGTGCCACTCATGGATGATCCAAAAAATCCAAAAAGCTGTCTCCGCAGTCGACATACCGTTTGGCTGTTGCTCTTATCCGTCTGGAAACTTAGGTAGATATCTGTTGGAACCACGCAGCACATGAAGATGATGTCGTATGCCGCCAGGCTGCACCGAAGGTAGTTAGAAGGCTTTTGGAGATACTCCTTCTTGTAGACCAAGTAGAGAACCAGCAGGCCACACCCCACAGCCACCACCAGGCTGAATATGAGGTACGCAGTCTGGAGACCAAGAGACGTCGAACCCAACGATTGGGCGACATTCCAAGCGGAGAACTGGTCGTCTTCTGCCATTTTTGTTTCATAGCCAATCTACCGACCAGTCAACTTGTCTATCACCAAGAACGGTCTACATTTGAAAGAGTTAGCTTGGGTCGTGATGAAGTAAAAAGCAACCACCTCTCTCCAGCAAATGCTAAGAGTAAACTGATACTTTATCCTTGAGAAAATATATTAAATTCATCAATGTGGGTGTTTCCAAAACATCTTAGGGAAAATGTTATCAATTACCACCCTGCATATGGAGCATTCCTCACAATAAACTTGAATAAAGCCTCATTCATGCCTCTGACGTCAAGCACTCTTCAAGAATTTTCAATACGTCTGATAATTTCCGCATCTAGGGAGTTGGCTTCTTGAAGTCTAAGAAAAACTGCAGTAGGATCAGTCAAAGTTACCCTGACATAAATATTCTGTGTTGAAACAAAGGTGCACTTAATATACAAATTATTGTATTAAGGTATTATACATCAGGAAATGTTGTTACAGAGGACGACTATTCATCGAATTCTTGGCATAAGATGTTCTTAGAAGTACCTCAGCAATAATTTTCTTCAAATGAGCCATTAGCCTACGGTCCCTTTTTTTAAAGCAAATGCAGAAAACACTTTCTCAATGTTCTAGATTGTGTAATATTTTCCTATGAGAGAAAGATTGCTTATGACTAGAATACAGTCCTGTCATGTAATTAAAATGGTAATCACTCCTTGCCATCAATAAGTGTCAAAGATCATCTTTATGCAAAGAATTCAGAACCTCGTACGTACTGCGGGCTTCATTGACGTACTCTGGACAAAGAGATACCTTGGAGAAGCTAATAAAAATTTCAAGTGGCACAGGTGTTGGATATCATAATCATAAGCACCGGACATTTCACTCTGCTTGATAGACATATTCAATTTAGCTGCTTCTCAACACAAAAGACTTGCTTCGAATGATGTACATAGTATGCATCGTTTTGCCACAAAACATGTTTTTGCATATTTCCCTATTCATAGCATTTACAAAGGACACGCGTGCATGTGTGTAGAGAGAGGATCTACAATCCCACCATAATTCAGAAGAGGAAACTTTGTATGAAACTTTCTAGTACATGGACGACGGGCTGATTTACCGTTTTGTTACTGCTAATTTCAATAAGGTCTTTATATTTTATATTTTATAATTGTTTTCCAATGTTTAGCATACCTAAGCCAAAAGTATGCTGATGACGGATTTGACAGTGGCATAGAGTAGGAAGTATCTGTCTGATGATTCGAACATGATAAATCATGTCAAACCATGACACAAATATGACACATCACTTTTCGGGGGTGACAAACGTTCCCGTTTCATTTCAGAGTTAAATTGACAGATTGGTGAGTGTTTTGTGATCTTAAGTTAAGATATCTCTGTTTTGTTCTCTCTAGCTATGTGAAGAGGTTAGATTTTTCTTTGATGGTACGTCAAGTGATGACACATTAGTTTCCATTTGTGTATTGTTGTGTATGTATTTGATTTCTATATCTATTTGTGTTACACCTAGACGATCTTCGTCAGCGAAGAAAAGCCGAGAGAGAGAGACCTCCGGGTAGCCATGTGTAAGAACAGCATACATGCGCAGAACATTTTTTAACAGAGTAATGTTAACGGATGCGATAAGGCGAAACTACAATAATTCAGCATAATGTGTAGCAATAATACAAAAAGCGCAAAGTAAACTAGCGATGAATGTGTTAAAGACGAATACATTATTAATTATGACCTGGCTTTTCGTGAGCAATACAAGAAAACTACTTGCTTATCACAAGTAATCACCTATATTTCCTAGCGTTTAAGACACTGGACGTAACAACTTCACCTCCTTCTGATCCTAAAGGACAGAATTTGTTTTGTTTTTTTACCGATCCTGACAGACAGAATTTTTTTCATGTCTACTACTCATTTTTTTCATGTCTACTACTCATTGCAAAGTCTATACAACACGTGACATTTTTAAACGAGTTATTCATACCCCTTTCTCTCTACGAACCCCCAGGTAAACGTCGTCATGGCTACCATGAGACTTCAGAGTGAATTCACTGACTAGCACGAACCCTAGTCACGGAGGTATTGGCTGTACGCTCATGCACCCAAGAAAAATGAAGGTCACAGCAAAAATGATAATAAAATAGCAAGAATCACACAAAAACACCTGATACAAAACACACAATTAAATGAAAGCTCTCATATAAAACATTATTTTCATTCCATAAGGCTACGTACAAGAAATGCCTTCTGTTACCTCTTACACAGCAATCCAATGGGTAATGTGAAATTCAAAATATAAATGTCTTTAAAAGTGCAACGAAAAACGCATCTAAAACAAAACATATATCTGATAGCTTACCAAACATGATCAAAAAGGCACGAAGTCTTTTCAAGATTGTTTCGAAGCCTCTCTCTCAATATGTTACAAACAAACGAAGAAGACGATTAATGTATAATTTGTCTTGAATAAAATGTGCGCTGTTTAAATTATGATTTTTCATCTTTGGTTTTTTATTAATTCATTTTTTCACATTTTGTTGGCACCTCGCCTGACGCAGGGCGTGTGTTCTTTCTGTCCAGAAACATGACAAGTCGCACCATGCCGAGAGATCAGCAGCAGTCCCAAACTGGTGACACAGGTAGGTACATTTTCCTGACAGCATTAAGCCGAGGCATGAAGCTCGGAAGGTGCATTTTTATGTTGATATTTTGCTCTATCACCGTGCTTGTATGAGCGGTAAGTGATTCCATTACCTTAACATATGGACCAAGTGCGAATTACGATTAGGGCGTGGTGCAATGAGGGGTTGCATCAAACATTTCGGATGTTAAGCCCGTACATGGGGAGCATCAGGCACTAAAGTTCGTCCTCGGTCGTCGAACCTCTCCACGTAAAAGAACCGACCATACTTATTCATAAGAGTAGGTGTGTCTCGCTGAAAGCATAACCAGTTTGGAACCCCGCATCGCTGCTCAAGATGAAATGTTCTTTTAAAAGCCATTAATATATAGTATATGAAATTTTGTGATATCACAAACAATTCAAGAAGCCAGGATGCTTAAGCAGTGTTTTCCTCCCAGAGGTATGTTTTCCCCGTACCCCGAAGCAAGTTTCCTAACCAGTCAGTACATTTACTGTGACTTGGTCACCAGTCATCATAGGATTAACTTACGAAAAAAAACCTCAAGTCTGAAGAATTATTTTTCGATGGTGCAATATGCAATAACAATTTGCCACAGACGCGTTTGTATTGCTCATGAAATGATACCATCATATTAATTGAATATCTGTATTTGTAGAAATAATGTTGTATTTTGATTTTATACGATCTTTAAGCGATTATTCTCCTGAATACATACCGCTGGTGCCATTTTGACTTTTTAATTTTGCTCCAGGCACCACACCCATGCAGGAGCAGCAGACTGATTGGCAGGCACGTGCCGACGCCGCTGCCCGTGAACCCAACCCTATGTACGCCCCCGGAAAAGGTAGTTTTTTAAGCCCGCATACGGCGTACTTTCCTTATCTTGAATTTTAGACTTTTTGCCGTATTAAGTATGTGGTGAATTTTGTAATCTTTTCCCAGGCACCACACCCATGCAGGAGCAGCAGACTGATTGGCAGGCATGTGTCGACGCCGCTGCCCGTGAACCCAACCTTATGTACGCCCCCGGAGAAGGTAGTTTTTTAAGCCAGCATACGGCGTACTTTCCATATCTTGAATTTTAGACTTTTTACCGTATTAACTAAATTTATGTGGTAAATATCGTATTCTTTATAACCCAATGTACGCCTACGGTGTAATATTCATATCTCGATTTTAGATTTGTTTACCGTATGTGATTCATTTTGTAATTTTTGTCCAGTCGGCACACCCTTGAAGGAGCAACAGACTGATTGGCAGGCACGTACGAACGCCACTGCAAGTGAACCCAACCCTATGTACGCCCCCGGATCCGGAGAGGGTACAACTTTTCAAGTCTGCTTGTGGCGTCTTCAACTTGTCTCGATTTTACACTTTTTACTATGTGCAGTATGTGGTGAATTTTGTAATTTTTCTCCAGGCACCACACCCATGCAGGAGCAGCAGACTGATTGGCAGGCACGTGTCGACGCCGCTGCCAGTGAACCCAACCCTATGTACGCCTCCGCAGAAGGTAGTTTTTAAGCCAGCATACGGCGTACTTTCCTTATCTTGAATTTTAGACTTTTTACCGTATAAACTATGTGGTAAATATCGTAATCTTTATTACCCAACGTACGCCTACGGCATATTATTCATATCTCGATTTTAGATTTGTTTACCGTATGAAGTATGTGATTAATTTTGTAATTTTTGTTCAGTCGGCACACCCTTGAAGGAGCAACAGACTGATTGGCAGGCACGTACGAACGCCACTGCAAGTGAACCGAACCCTATGTGCGCCCCCGGATCCGGAGAGGGTACAACGTTTTCAAGTCTACCTGTGGCGTCCTCAACTTTCATTCTACACTTTGTGACCGTATGAAATATGTGGTTAATTCAGTAATTTCTCCCCAGGCGCCACACCCATGCAGGAGCAGCAGACTGATTGGTGGTCACGTGCGGGCGCCACTGCTAGTGAACCCAACCAAATGAACTCCTCCGGAGAAGGTAGAATTTTATCAAGCCCGTCTCTAGCGTACTGTTCTTGTCTTATCTTTTATACTTTTTGCTGTATGAAGTGTAAATTTTACAATTTTTCTCCAGACATCACCACAAGTTCACCCATGCAGCAGCCAAAGACCGATTGGCGGTCAATTGCGGACGCCACTGCGAATATACCCAACGCTTCGTACGTCTCAAGAGCAGGTATTGTCCTGCTGTTGTCTTTTCCATGTCTTGCTGTGTCTGGTCACATCCATCTTACCATTGTCTTACGATTAAAGGCTGATTGCATTCCTGAGAATTCATGCAATATTCAGCAATCCTGTTACAGAAAAGGTTGTCTTAGATCATTGTTTCTGCTGTCTTAGACTGCTTGAAAATTCTACGACATCAAAATCGCACGACAGTCCACTTTTAATGTAACTGCATAGTTAGCTGTCGCAGAAACAAATCTAATTTCCAAATCAATCGACGCCATCTTGATTTATAAAACATCAACAAACGGGCCAAAAAGTTTAAAGAGCACATCATGCAACAATCAAATCATTTTTTTCCTCTGACAAATTGCTTCGCTTCAAGAAAATATATTAAGTGCCAAATCGTTAAATCTGACCGGTATTTATTGTTTAGTTGTTTCAAAAAGTGTAATATCAACAAGATCAGCTTGATATTTGTAAGATTCTTAACGTGCTATTGATCTTTGTCAGTATTTGTCGTTACTTAATAACAAAGATTGGCGTTGGACCTTAACAAATTTGGGCAAATCTGACGTTTGTGTTTATAAAATACAGTTCAGAGCTTTAAAAAGCATTCACAGTTTTAAAAGCTATTGTTTTCAAACAGACCGCACGTATCCGGGTGGAGCAATCGGCCGCGATACCTTCTGTAGCTTCATCCTTTCCCACCGCAGCTGTATGGCCAGCGGCATTGCCATGCTGTTAGGCCTGGCCGCTGTGGGACTCGCCCCTCTGACGTTCATCAATAAAGAGGTAAACACCCAATTGTAGTATTTTAGAATCTACTGAGTCTATCATGCCCAAACGTTCTATCATGCCAAAACGTTCTGCTTTGATATCTTTTTATTACGTTTCGTATTTTGTATATACAGCTATGCGTTTACAGGGGATATCTAAACTGTCCACCACCTTTGACGCCTTGAAGCGCGACCAAAACGACATGCGCCAACTGTACACCGTTGTTGACGCCTTGATGCGCGACCTAGACGACATGCGCCAACTGCCCACCACTGTTGACGCCTTGAAGAACGACCAAGACGACATGTCCACCACTGTTGACGCCTTGAAGTGCGACCAAGACGACATGCGCCAACTACGTACCACCGTTGACGCCTTGAAGCGCGACCTGGACAAGGAGCTAAACCGAACCGCCACCTTGGAGCAGCGTCTTCACGTGATGAGTATGACGTTGCGTAAGTTGGGATTCTCTGTATGGAACAATATCATTTGTTTAGAGACTGGAAAATTTGAGTAATGAGTACTATCCTTTACTGTATCAAAAAATTCATGTACAGGATTTTTTTGCATCTTACTTTCATCAGTACATGTAATGTACATGCATGGCTTGCGTACATGTCAGCTGTCATGTCTTAACATAGCGTTTTACTGACTCACATCAGTGCTGTTTTAGATACTTTCATGTTTGTATCAATAAAGACACTGGACAAGCTGATATAGCTGGCCTAATCACTAATTACAGTTCTTCAGCACCAAGGAAGTTATGCTGGTATCCAATGAAACTGCACAAGCTAATAATCACAACCGGGAGGTATGGTCTTCTCGTGAAGTAAATGTATTGATTTGTTATTGACGGAGTTCTAGAATATTTTCAAAATCACAAATGTCTATCCCTTCCTCTTAGTTGATCAATCTTTTTCAGCATCTTGTCCTAAAGATTACGCAGTGTTCCGTGGAATTTGCTACAAGGCCTTCAACACATTTAAGACCTTCAGGAATGCGGCCGCGACCTGTGGTGAAGATGGCGGCACCCTCGCCATGCCCCGAGACGCTGAGACCAACGCATTCCTGGTCTCCTTGTACAAGTCCGTGAGCGACAAGGGTGCCTTCTGGTTCGGCCTGCATGATCAGCGCGAAGATGGGAGCTTTGAGTGGGTGGATGGTTCTGCACTTGGGACCTACAGCTCCTGGGCTTCGGGAAACCCCAACGACGCTAAGGGCATCACGGATTGCGTTCTTTACGGCAATTTATTGCGGGAACACAAGTGGGTTACCTTCCATCCATGCAGCCGTCCGTTTTACTTCATATGCCAGGCTTTTCCAGGTACTTCTTATAACTGTAACATTACCTGAAACCCTTCTGTCTAGTAAACATGACACTGTGTATTTTGTATTCTCGATACTAGCACGTTAGAGCATCGGAGCTCTCGCCACAAACCGTGTCAAAACGCACTGGTCATTCCACACATCTCTTTTATTTCTTTTATTATTTTTTTCAGGACGTCCATAGGTGACAGGCGCAACTCTCTTCACCACTGCCCTGCAGCTCACCGACCATCGGCAGTAAAACTAACCAGCAAAACGTAAATCCTGGTATCATGCACAGGAATAGTTCCAAGAAGCACCTATCTGTATGTATCTGTACAACGGCTCTCCACATTTAAATTAACCCGTTAAATGTAAATCCTGGTATTATAGCATGCCAATGTACCCCCATTGCAAGTCGATGAAGGGTTAGACCAGACTTTTCAGACTTTGCATGGAAACATGATAGTACAGGACATGTTGTACCGAAAACTGTTTTCCACTCCTGGCGGCCTTTTTCTTGACCAAAGCACCCGAGCATAAATTAATCCTGCTGCACAAGAACAAATCCTTCTTTTTCTTCCTTCAGTCGGTTAGCTGCAGCTAGTTGTTTTGCTTCAAAAGATATACACCTTTCTTACGCAGCGGCCATGATAGATCGAAATCGAGGCCGATGTGGCAAACAAGGCTGTCCATCATAATCAGCAGTTCAACCAATGATAGCTTGGCAATTAGCAAATCGACCAATAAGAGAATGGCTGCATGTCCGTCAATTTTTGGCATTATCATGTCCGTCAAATATTTGCATCATCATTTTTATTTTGCAACAAACTTCCAGCCCATCAAACAGCTCCCCCCCCCCGGCGCCCACGGTTATATTGCACCTTTAACGCATGGCAGAGTTTTGAACAAAAACATAATCTCTCTCTCTGTCTGTCTCTCTTTCTCTGTCTCTATGTCTCTCTCTCTGTCTCTGTCTGTCTGTCTCTGTCTCTCTCTCTATTTATCTCTATCTATCTATCTATCTATCTATCTATCTATCTATCTATCTATCTATCTATCTATCTATCTATGGTCCAACCAAAGAAATCTCATTAAAAAGCCTTTCCAACGATACAACGTCTATCCGGGGACTCCGAGAAGCTTGACCTCTGGACTCTGCTACTATGCATAGCCACTCGACTGTACATGTTCAATGCCACTTTATTTCTTTAAATAAAAAGAAGCTATCTAAAAAAACACCCGATTCCAACGATTATATTTGGTGTTCTTGTGTACCTTGTAAAACCTTTTTCATGTTTATACCACCCAGACATTCGCCTCCCCCCTCAGGTCTTTCACTCGAAAATTAGTCTGCCACTTGCAGAAAAACAATGTGCCATTCGCGCACGTCATACCGCGTCATCCCTCCAAATATGGGAAAGTTATCCTTACTTCTCCTCAGACTAATCATGGCATTATTGTCCATATTCATGCACCTTGACGTTAGCTGTTGTACTGTTCGCCTGTTGTCTGCACAATACGGTCCAAATGTACGAGCAAGCAGAGCCGGTCCGGTCCCCTTTCTCCCGCCCTGACAGCGGCCAAACCAGCGGCCCGCCGTCCCAGCCCCCTCCTGTCCATCAGGGCAGTTCTCACGGGCGTGTCCGCCATGGCAACGGTACTTCTGACAAATGCCCAGGAGACCAAGAAACGTCAACAGACACGTACGAAGAAGCTGAGGCGGTGAAACGTCATGCGGCGTACAAGTCTGCAGGTAGTCGATGGTTCTGTAACTGGCCTTTTTTGCAGTGATACATATATCTTGCAATTTTCACAATAAGAAGACACAATATCATGTAATTACTCAGTACTCAACATTTAGTTTACAACTGAGAATTATGTATTGTAAAATGTTGTAAAACTGAGAATGATGCATTTCTCATAGACCGCACGTATGCAGGTGGAGCAAGCGGCCGCCGTGCTCGCTGTAGCTTCATCCGCTCTCACCTTAGCTACATGGCCGCTGGCATTGCCGTGCTGCTAAGTCTGATGGCTTTGGGATTCGCCCCTCTGACGTTCATGAATAAGAAGGTAAACACCTTTGTACAACAAAGCTATGTTTAAACATCGTTATGCTGTTTCTATTTCCCTTCATTTTTTTTTTGGCATACGTATGATACTCTGGTTTTCCTCGTCAGGAAATATCTCAACTGTCCACCACTGTTGACGCCTTGAAGAGGTACCAAGACGACATGGTCACCACTGTTGACGCCTTGGCACGCAACCAAAGCGACATGTCCTCCACTGTTGACGCCTTGAAGTGCGACCAAGACGACATGCTCACCACTGTTGACGCCTTGGCACGCAACCAAAACGACGTGTCCGCCACTGTTGACGCCTGGAAGCGCGACCAAGACGATATGTCTACAACTGTTGACGCCTTGAAGCGAGACCTGGACAAGGAGCGCAGCCGAACCGCCGCCTTGGAGCAGCGTCTTCACGAGATCAGTAAGACGCTGCGTAAGTTGCCATGTGTACTATTCCTAATGGTCTATCATTTGCCAACATCATCAGAACATAAGGGCAGAATTTTGGGCACTGATTATCATTATTCCATTGCACGATCCAATTTGAGCCCAATTTCCTTCACCAATAGTTCACATGGCTGCAAGATGATTTGTATCAATAAATAGAGTCTGTCCTCACCAAAGTTTCATCTAATTACAATGAAGGTTTCTTGACATTGTGTCATGTATTTAACAGAATGTATTGATGCCTCTAATGATCAGTTATGGTACATAATGTGAAATGTTGCACAATAAATGGTAACGTTAAATGTATGAAATACTGTTCTTGTATGTTAAGACTGACTGAATATGCATAATGTGAAGCATCACAAATGGTGAAATAAGTGAAGCATCACAAATGGTGAAATATGTTCATCTGATGAAGTAGGAATTGTGATAATTTGTTTTTAATGAAATACCAGAAGACTTTAAATATCACCAAAATTTGCTGATGACTGCTTTTTTCCAGTGTCTTGTCCTGAAGGTTACGTATACGCAGACTTCCTTGGAATCTGCTACAAGGCCTTCAACACAGAGAAGACCTTCAGCAAAGCGGCCGCGGCCTGTCGTGAAGATGGCGGCACCCTCGCCATGCCCCGAGACGCTGAGACCAACGTCTTCCTGGGTTCCTTGTACACGTCCGTGAGCGCCACATCGTCCTACTGGATCGGCCTCCACGATCAGCGCGAAGAGGGGAGCTTCGAGTGGGTGGATGGTTCTGCACTTGGGGCGTACCATTTCTGGGAATCGGGACAACCGAACAACTCAGGGGGCCGCGAAGATTGCGTTCTTTACTTCTCACACTGGTCCCTGAATTTGAAGGGCAAGTGGTACGACTATCGATGCGACTCGGTGCAACGCTTCATATGTCAGGCTTTTCCAGGTACTGCTTATAGCACTTCTTGAAACTCTTCTCTCTATTAACTAAACTCAGTACATTAAGAACGGTAGACCATCATTTCCATAGTTATAAGCCATGTCAAAACATATCATCCCACATCTCATCCCTACCAAATGTCGTTCCTTTTTCAGGACGTCCATAGGCGACAGGCGGAAATCTCACCACCACCGTACAGCGGCTCTCTGGTTATTCGGCAGTAAAACCATTAAAAAACGTACGGTAGAAACTGCAATTCAAAAAATAGTACAAGTATCTGTAACGGCCTGTATCTGTGTGCAACTGATTTCCGTACCGAAACTAGTAAAATGTAAACACTGGAATTATAGCAATGAAAATGTGCCCAAATAGCATCTCGCACAACGGTAGTCAAGCCTCAGTTTTCACACAGAGAAAATGTACATTATATTTTTTGCATTAAGACAGGAGCTATTTTACGTGAAGAACATTTGCAAAGAAGTTTAATTAGCTCCTGGTTTGGCCGTCTTAAGTTCATTTCTGTTTTTTTTTTATTATGTTTCCAACAAAATGCTGAACAATGCTGACTGGACAAACAAAATGTAAGCGATTTTAAAAAAATCACATTACTTTTTATAGTAAGCTGATTTACTTTTCTCGCTTTTCTTGTAGCAAATGTACGAAAAACAAAATGTCAGAATTGGAACTGCTCTTATTAACTGGTGGTTGTTTCTTTGCTAGAAGCTTTAACCAAGTTACAAAGATTTTCTTGCTGTATTCCAAAGATTATAAAGTGTGCTCATTTGGGCCTGGATTGAAAAAGAATCCAGATTGGTGAAACCGATCTGTGTAACCGACTGAATAAAAGTTGTAAACGGGAACTATACGGCTCCGGCTGTCTTACTGAGGGGTGACTGTGGTGAGGATCAGTCCATATATACTAGTTATCTTTATTTATCTATCTTTATTGCAAACTTATGCCTAAAGGCTAATTGTAAACAGCGTGGTATACATGATTATATACTCAACAAAAAAGGAACATGATATTTATAAATAGCATCTATTCTAAATCTACTGAATGTAGAAACACATATGTTTCATATTTTTCAATGAATAAGGATATAGTTATAGTTATTGTTATCAAACCTTTGAGTCATGAAGGCCTGTTGCATATGGTGTGTATGCGGTTGAGCTGAGCCATTATGGTAGCAATTTTTCATGGGTATAGACATATAATATAGTAACAGAAAATGTTGTTTCGAAAACTGTAGTAGAGTTCTGTCATGAGTAAAACACAGCGCAAGTTGCCATGTGTACTATTTGTGTTTGGTCTATTATTAGCCAACATCATAAGAATGTAAGGGCAAAATTTGGGGCACTGACTAATATTTTTCCATTGCACGATTTAATCTTTTTCATCAATAGTTCATGCGGCTGCAAGATGATTTGCATCAATAAATTGTAATTCATAAGGTTATATTAGTTACAGTAGAAACTGTACATTGTTTTTACCGTCTTTCAGACCTTGTATACATAGACATTAGCTATGTAAGAATATTGCACCTGTAGGTTTTTCCCCATAATTTTTCTTATTTTTCAATGAATATCGATTATGAACATTGGGTAGATTATTTTAAATCTTTTATTCTATGGCATATCATCTGTTAGAGTCTACTAAATTCATTTGTAGAAGCGCCCATCAGAGCATTACAATTTTGGGTGTCAGTAATTTGATTTGTCTGCCTAGGATTGGTTTGTAAACAGTTCATGTCTATATCAATTGATACACAACTTGCATATCCGTTGATATCCTGACCAGTAGCATTAAAAGCTTTGATGTCAAAATTTTCTGATTGCTTCGCACACAGTCATAAAGGAAGGGCCTTCCTGAATTTTTTGGTGTTCAAAGCGAGAAAAGGTCACGTACTTGAAAAATAAGCACCTTCAATGACGCCCTAATTAATTAAGCTATACCAGGCAAAACGCATAAGAGCCGACCATCTGTCCATATTTAAGGTGGCATCTCACTGCATTTGTGGCACCGATGCGGCACTGCGGGGTTAGTTCATTGCGGCACTGTTTTGTTATTTTCACGATTTTTAATAATTTAGAAATTGCGTAATACGTAAAGGTGTGACGTAAAGGGTCACAAAATACACAAAACGGACGAAAAACCGTTCTTTTTCTCTGAAATTCGTTGATTCATCTACCAACCCCGCAGTGCCGCACCGGTGCCCCAAGTGCAGTGAGAGTCCACCTTTAGCAAACGTATATAAACACTCTCAGCAGGTACATGTTAATCACAAATCAGTTGTGTACAACAGCACTATGGCCCCCATTTCAATCCTCCTTTTCGCTCTCCTGCGCTATTCTTCCGCCAATGTGGCAGTGGGTTTGAATGAAATCGAAGTGACTGAACCGGGGATATCAACTGGTTCTTGCCAGGCCCTTGAGTACCTGCTGGTGTATACAAGCAGACAGGACCGCCTAGAGAGTGACTTGGAAGAGCTGATGAACAGAACGGACATCTTGGACAAGCAGTGCTGTACTGGACAAACCGCGGTCGGTGTTTTTCCTTTCTTCTAACTGAACGAACTGATTTTGAAAACGCTGGCCGTGCGAGAATTTGACAGGGGTGTATACGTAGAAGTTGTACTTCTCGGCCACGGTAGTAGTATTAAGCTGAATCCCTCATTCAGTAACTTCGCCGCGCGGCTTTCGTGCGGCAGTAAAAGTTTTAAATGGTACGCTTTTTTGTGCATTACATGACAGGGTTCGGTTGATAGATACGTTGGATTTTGTGATTTGATACACTAATGATTCTAAAATTGTTTTGGCTTATATTGTGATACCGTAGAATATAAAGTATCATGTTACATCGACAAGAAACAAATATAGCCTGGATACCATCCGGAAAGCAGTTTGCTCCGACGTTTATTATACACTATATACAGTCGATTCTCGCTCCGAATTTCATCTATCATACACTATATACAGTCGCTTCTCGCTCCGAATTATATTATACGCTATATACAATCGCTTCTCGCTCCGAATTTTATTATACACTATATACAGTCACTACTCGCTCCGAATTTTATTATACACTACATACAGTCGCTTCTCGCTCCGAATTTTTTTATTATACACTATATACAGTCGCTTCTCGCTCGGAATTTTATTATACGCTATATACAGTCGCTTCTCGCTCCGAATTTTATTATACGCTATGTACAGTCGCTTCTCACTCCGAATGTTATTATACACTATATACAGTCGCTTCTCGCTCCGAATTTTATTATGCACTATATACAGTCGCTTCTCGCTCCGAATTTATTATACGCTATATACAGTCGCTTCTCGCTCGGAATTTTATTATACGCTATATACAGTCGCGTCTCGCTCCGAATTTTATTATGCACTATATACAGTCGCTTCTCGCTCCGAATTTATTATACGCTATATACAGTCGCTTCTCGCTCCAAATTTATTATACGCTATATACAGTCGCTTCTCTGAGCTATAAAACATAGGACTGAACTACTATTCGGATGGTACCCAGACTACAACAAATACGGATCTGGCTCTAACAGTCCAGTTTTTAATAGTCCAGTTTTTGCTGCTTAATAACTTCACGAACAAGAAAAACATAAATGAATATTTTGTGTTATCCCTCCACAGATATTGATGTCTGGTCTCCAGACTATGGTTAACGATCAGGCTGCCACAATTCATCAGCTGCAGAGTATGCTGAACCAACTTTCAGGTACGTATCATTAATTTATCCTCTATTATTGTCATTCACTGCGTTTACTTTTTTTGATTTCGGATGAAATGGCATGTGACTCCAGCGTAATAGTTGCATCATGCAAACCGTGAACACAAAACGCGTGAATAAGTTAAGGGAAGGATATCTATCGTTACGAGCATCAGAAGCTTCAGTTTGGTGCATCATTGTCTTCGTATATTAGACAAGCTGAACGGTCCCCGTGACTGTATGGAACTGTTGACGACTGGACACGACACCAGCGGTGTGTACACCATCTACCCTGATGGAGGAGGGAAAAGTCCTGTTCACGTCTACTGTGACATGGACACTGACGGCGGTGGATGGACGGTAAGACTTTACTGTCATTAATGATCATTACCCTGAAATCACAAGTCAAAGGTAGCGGCAAAAATTTAACCAAGGCGAATGCATGGTATCAACTTACCAATGTCTTTTTTTTCAGCTGTTTCAAAAGCGTCAAGACGGTTCAGTCAACTTCTACCGTGACTGGCATGAGTACAAGACAGGGTTTGGTGACCTGAGGGGAGAGTTCTGGCTAGGTATGCCAGCAATGCTAAATTGAAATCATATTTTGGAAGTCATTACTGTAAACACTTTTGATTAATGATGACCTGGTCTCTTCGTTAGCCTATGTGCATTCTCAGATGCGCACAGACTAACGTATTTTCCTGTCTGAATACAACAAACACAAAACATTGTGTACACGAAATGCAACACGTTGTTTAGTTTCCATGTTGAAGACGGTTTTGTCTTCCAGGTAACGACCACCTCCACCGCCTGACGGCCCAGGATGTGTACGAACTGAGGGTGGATCTGGAGGACTTTGAGGGTAACACGGCCTACGCCAAGTACAGCATCTTCAGGGTGGAGGATGAGGTGCACAAGTACAGGCTCACTGTGGAAGGGTATTCGGGCACTGCAGGTGTGTCTTGCAGCTACTTGTTTCTTCCCTTATTCTGTCTTTATTGGAATTAGAACCATTAAAGGGTTGTCTATTTTCCTTGAACGCTCAGTTCTGCCAACTTTTGCTGCTGTACAGCAGATAGATGGTCGAAATGGAATTTTTCATTCAATAATCTTTCTGTCGATTCCTATCCACATACAAAAAATCATGTGGATCCATCCACAACTTCTCGAATTGTTCTGTCCACGAAAAAGCTAACACACACACACACACACACCGCCACTGCCACCATACTAAACGACACAGAAAACGTAACCATAATACTCCAAAAAGGTGATAGGCTCTTCCATCTGTGTTCATATTTGCCACATCACTATAGGTGACGCCATGACCGACCCAGCCCATCCTCACAACGGCATGTACTTCTCTACAAGGGACAGAGACAACGACATCCATTTGACTGGCGACTGTGCAGAAGTTTACAAAGGCGCATGGTGGCATGAGAGGTGCCATCGTGCCAACCTGAACGGCCTGTACCTGGGCGGGGCTCACCAGTCCTTTGCGGACGGTGTAAACTGGAGCCCATGGAAGGGATACGAATATTCCTTGAAAACTACCGAAATGAAGATAAGGCCTAACTAGGCCAAAACATGTTCTTTAAAAAGGTTGACACAAAGTCCCTTCTTCAGCACACATCATTACAAAAAATTAATAAAGTCATGATCAAATAATCAGCAGTTCGTGTTTCATTTTTCTACGCAGTCCTTATTACATGAAGTTACCTTTCACTAACTATAGCTCTGCAGCAGTGAAATACACAATCCTTTGTGTAGAAATATTAATGTGCTGCTGATATAATTCTGGGAAAAGTTTTCCAGCACAAATAATGACAATGGACTATCCTACATTATCAACGAGACATCGTCGACCATAACCACTGGTCCATAACCGCTGGTTATTGATATTGATACTCCATATGACCACTAATTGCGAGGTTCCTATTGGTTCACTTTTCAATAACGTTACTTACAAATGTTGACCAATGTCATTTATTCGATTCTAAGGATCTAAGGAACTTTCTGCTGTAGGCAGACTTATATGAGTAACGTTACAGTGATTAATAGATGTAGTAAAAAAACGCTTGTCTTACTCTTGTGTCAGTTTATGACATGATAACGTGACATAATAATGACTTGACGGTGTCATAATGCATGTTTATGGTCGTTCAGTTCACCAGTGAGAGCTTTAGTATGATTTAGGGGTGTGGATATTCTAAGTTCCTGCCTAGAATTGCTTTGTAAACAATTCATTAAAACCTTATCCTCAAAGTTCGCTAATATCATGAGCAGTAGGATGCTAAATACATTCGAATTTAACATTCCCCGATTGTTTTGCAAACATTCATTGAGGAGTTGCCTTTTTGAATTATTCCGTGTTCAAATATTTACATCAATCAAGATTAGGTCACACACTTGAGACATACTTTCAATGACACTGTAAAACGACAAGAGTGGACCATCTGTCCATAGTAAGTTGAAGTATATAAAGGCTCTACCCTGAAGGTGCACTCTCACTGCACTCGCGTCAAGCTTGCGTCACTGCGGAGTTCGAAAGATACTCAACGAATTTCAGAGATGAAGAACAATTTTTCTTATTTTTTGTGTATTTTGTCGTCTTCTAAGTCATGCTTTAACATATAACGCAATATCTAAATTAAAAAAATCGGAGAAAATAACAAACCATTGACGCAGTGATCGAACACCACAATGACGCAAGCTTAACACAAGTGCAGTTTTAGCCATTTTTTGCACCAAGCAGTCGTTATAACGTAGCATTATGGCTCTCTTTCCGCTTTTCGCACTCCTGCGCTATTCAGCCGCAAATGTGGAAACTGGTCTGAGTTCGAGTGAAATCGAGGCCGGTGTTACCACCGGTTTTTGCCAGGCCAATGGGTACTTGGTTGTGCTCACCGGCCACCTGCAGACTGATATTGAAGAACTGAGGAACCAGAACTGACGCCCAATCCAAAATCTAAACGTTTCCTTATCAAGACCTACCCAAATACTATAAATGTCAATACAATCCATCCAAGCGTTCTTGAGTTATGTCTTTTAAAATGACAGAAACATGCAAATGGAGATAAGACAGATAAGACGAACGTATAAAAGTAACAACAAATATAGAAGCGGTTAAAGAATTAGAATACATGTAACACCAAAAGCAACAATGTAAGATTAAAAAAAAAACCTTTGGGGCCAATGTATCAGAATAGAATAAAGCAAACAATACTGTTTTGCATATCTGTTTTGCATTTCATGCAGAGATATTTTGAAAATACATTCTACTTTATCAGGGGATTCTGTATGATCAAAGCATTTAAAGAAATCTCACTCTTTTTTTTCTAATTCCCAACTGGAAATGTAACACCTACTTAACCCCCCTAGTCCATGTCATTCAGAGCTGACCCCCCCCCCCCCACACACACACACACACCCTATAGATACCACATGAAGCTGTGTGTAGACTCAGGCCTGTGTTAGCAAATACTAACGTTGCCGGATACCACGAGTAGTCTGGTGCCCAGTTTAAACATGAAGTAGAAAATGATCATATGCACATTCTATCCCATGAAAATTGGTCTGTGAGGTGAGATTGATGATCAATCTCCACCAAGAAATAATTCTTCAAAAATTGACAAGGTAAAAGACATGGTAAACACACACACACACACACACACACACACACACACACACACACACACACACACACACACACACACACACACATCATAAATACCACATGAAGCAAGCGGTGTGTAGACTCAGGCCTGTAGTTAGCAAACACTAACGTTTCCACGAGTAGTCTGATGCCCAGTTTAAATATGAAGTAGAAACTGATCATATGCACATGTTATCACATGAAAATTAGTCTGTGAGCTGAGATTGCTATTAATCTCGACCCAGAAATAATTCTTCGAAAATTGAAAAGCTGCTTGTACCAATCATTTCTGTCCCAAAAGTTGACCTATTTTCTTGTGAAGGGTCTAGACAATTACTTTAACATTGTTGCAGGCCAGGTACCATATTTTCTGCAGCAACAAAATCCAGACGTCAAGCCTTTGTCGTTTGGAACGGTATGCTGATCCACCCGCTCCTATGTACACTTTATAGCACAGATTTTGTATCTTTGGACATGGCCTTCTAACGATTAGACATTCAATTTTTCGTTTGTCTTGTCTTGTGGTGCTCAACAGTGACACGTACGACATCAAGTTTCCTCGCTGTTTCAACACCAGATTTTAAGTCAACAACTCTCAGCACAAGAACACCAGGCCACAATCTCTGACGTACCACAGACGGACAGAAGATAACACTTCCGTGAATCAGGCAACTCAAGGAGGAGCAATGTCTGGAAGTACCGTAGAGCCACGGTCCATGCAGATGCAGCTGCGGGACGTCACTGTTTATCACACGTCTGTAGCAGATACTATGGCTGAGGGTGTTTATGAGAATGATGATGATGTGGCTGATGGTGTTTATGAGAATGATGATGATGTGGTTGAGGGTGTTTGTGAAAATGACGATGATGTGGCTGAGAGTGTTTATGAAAATGATGCTGATGTAGCTGCTGAGGGTGTTTATGAAAATGATGATGATGTGGCTGAGGGTGTTTGTCAGATAACGTAATCTTCTTGACAAAGGTAGGTAATAGACTCTTCCATCGGTGATTTTTTGTCTCATTTCTAGGTGACGCCATGACCGACCCAGCCCGTTCTCACCACGGCATGTAATTCTCTACAAGAGACAGAGACAATGATCCCACTCTACTATCGACTGTGCAGAGGAGTTCAAAGGTGCATGGTGGTACAACGGTTGCCACTATGCCAACCTGAACGGCCTATACCTGGGTGGGGTTCACCAGTCCGAAGCAGATGGTGTCAACTAGTATCCGTGGAAGGGTTTTTACTTCTCCCTGAAAACTAGCGAAATGAATTCGAAGATAAGGCCTAACTAGGCCAAACACATGCTATCAAAGAAGGTTGATACATATTCCCTTCTCCACCACACATCATTACGGAACGTTGAATAAAATGGAACAATCAGCACAACGTACTGTTGCCAGTTCTCATGATTTCTTTACCCCAGTGATAACTCATTTTGTTCAATTGAGCATGTATCTATTCATGGAAGATTAAAACCGTCCTGATGGTCGCTTTTGTTCGTTCATAGGAAAAAAGATACAAGATAAGAGTAAAGGTCAGACGAAATGTAGAGATTACAATATAGAAGTCATCTTCCGAAAACATGTAGTACTAATAAATCCGGACAGGATTTGGAAACACGATTGAACACACCTCGTTCTGATTGTATTCTACCACATTCGCTTAGTTTTCATAGACGTGAAGGGTTCGCCGCCGAAGGCTAAAACTATAGCACTGTCTGCTAGGTGTGGTCAAGACAGTAAACGGGAAACAAATGATAACTTAAAGGTACGTAATGATTGGTCAAAATGTAATCTGCACATCTTGTAATTACCTCAAAAACAACCAAAACGAAGAAAATAGACCAAACTGAAATAACGTCGTGTCAACTGGCAAAATATACATACGTTCGTTGGTGATCATTAACGTAGTTGCAAAGTCCGAAAGATCCAGCTTGCATTGCTATCACAATTTGTCTCGTCATGAAAAAAATATCTGACGATTGTCGTCTTATGCAAGGAAAGTAAACGTTTGTGGGAATAGCACATCTGCTTCTGTACTTTATTCGACACACATCTGCCAGACATTCACCAGAAGCAGTCATTTCTGTCACGCTATCATGGCTGTCCTTATGCACCTTGTCCTGGGTATTCTACTGCTGCACCAGGGCAGCTGTCAGTTTGATTTCGGTTCAATCGACCTTTCTGGAACCGTCTCTCCGATGGAGTCATCTCTAGCATATGGACAACTGCTGGAGTACGTGGAAGGACTGAAGAACGACACACAGCGATGCTGCGAGGCACAATGGACGGTAAGTCTCCATATGGTGTGCAGCATTACACAATATGGATGTCTAGTAAGCATATTACTTTAAAGTCTTAGTCATCGCAAGACTGCAACAAGGTAGCTTTCACAGTTATAGTTTGGTTCCGTGATTCTAATTTTGATGAATGATTTCAATATGCCCGTCATGCTAAATACAACAATAATGACCCAGAAACCCAATCAAGGAGACTTTTTTTACCATGAACATTGTTCGTATAAGGAGGTAATAGTCAGATATAACCAGTCCTATGAATTACTTGGTCAGTAACGTTACAATGCCATGTTCCGAATGATAATTAATTTTACTACTAGGTATGGACCGAGGATCAACAGCAGTACTTTGCTGGCCTACAGTCCATTGTGGATGACCAGGCTCTCGTTATCCAACAGCAACAAACCACCATCAACCAACTACAAAGTCTTCTGAGCCAGCTATCAGGTACCTAGGTTCATTACATTGAATTTCTGATGATCTTATGATCATTATTTCTCAATTTGGAAGTCGACAACTGCTAAATGGGAACATTTACATGGTATACAGTAATGGTATATGACAACAGGTATATGAAAATACCAAGATGCTGAGTTAATTATATATATATATAACACACTAGATGACCTCATACCTCCATTAAACATTTAAAGCATTGGTAGATTTGTTTCTTCTTAATATGCAGATAAGCTGGACGGTCCCCGTGACTGTATGGAACTGTTGACGACTGGACACGACACCAGCGGGGTGTACACCATCTACCCTGATGGAGGAGGGAAAAGTCCTGTTCACGTCTACTGTGACATGGACACTGACGGCGGTGGATGGACGGTAAGACTATACTTTAAATACTTGCCGTCTCATTTGGGCGGAAGAGATTACAAGTGTCCGGGGACTTATATTTTTACTAGCGCTCCATTTTGTAATGACAAGGAGTTACATGCCAGTTTTCAAGTCTGTCAATCTGATCAATCTACGATATATCATGTCTATTCTAACATTCTCTGTGGTGAGATAGAATACCGAAGCTAATACATAGGTTTGTATATTTGTGTACTTATACTTCTAAGGCTTATCAAAGCATATCCGCATGTGTGTCTAAATCTGCAGCTATTCCAAAAACGTCAAGACGGTTCGGTCAACTTTTACCAAGACTGGCAGGCGTACAAGACAGGGTTTGGTGACCTGAGGGTAGAGTTCTGGCTAGGTACGGCTATGACAGTAACATTTTAATTGCAGCAACATGTACAAATATTAATTACTTTATATACACATTTGAAATGGCTATCAACAGCAGAGGCAAGTGTTCTAGTCCTGCGTATGTATGATATATTCAAGTGGATACAGTCTAACAAAATCCTCTTTTATTCAGCTGGTTGTAACTGGTAGAAGGAAATTGTGTCATGTAAAGGCAACATTTGCTTGTAGTCTTATCACTATTATGTTTTATCTGCTAGGTAACGACCACCTGCATCGCCTGACGGCCCAGGATGTGTACGAACTGAGGGTGGATCTGGAGGACTTTGAGGGTAACACGGCCTACGCCAAGTACAACATCTTCAGGGTGGAGGATGAGGTGCACAAGTACAGGCTCACTGTGGACGGGTACTCGGGCACTGCAGGTGTGTGTATTAGGCTGAATGAAACACATGACGACATTCCCTTTCAAAGGCTCAAACAAAATTGGCTCCTGTAGTTCCATACAAACGGTTAGGGGGCTAATCTCTACCACAGCCGAAGCACTATCTATCAGTCAAATAATATGGTCGACGTCATAGCAATTCCGAAACACGAGACAGGAAAACATATTTTCTGTTGCAGTAAAAAAAAAACTTAAAATGGCTCCAGTTTGTCCATGATCTAAATTGTACTTTGTTTTACCAACACCTACAGTACACACATACTAAATATCTTGTGGATGTATCAACAGCTTCTCGAGTTATGCTGTCCACCAAGAAAGAAAAACAGACCATCCCAGACAATAGACCATTCTTCTTTATTTGAAGGTGATAGATAACCTCTCCCATCATTAATCATATTCCTAGGTGACGCCATGACCGACCCAGCCCGTCCTCACAACGGCATGTACTTCTCTACAAGGGACAGGGACAACGACATCCACGGCACTGATCACTGTGCAGAAACATTCAAAGGCGCATGGTGGCATGAGAGGTGCCATCGCGCCAACCTGAACGGCCTGTACCTGGGCGGGGTTCACCAGTCCTTTGCAGACGGTGTCAACTGGTATCCATGGAAGGGCTATGATTATTCCCTAAAAACTACTGAAATGAAGATAAGGCCGAACTAGGCCAAAAGATGTTCTTAGGAAAGTTGACACAAAGTCCTTTCTCCAACAAACATCATTACGAAACATTGAATAAAATGAGCACAACGTAATGTTGCCTGTTCTCATGATTTCTTTCACCGTCTTATTCACCATAGTGATAAATGGATTTTTTATTTGAGCATTTATCTATTAATGGAATATTCAAATCGCCCTGTAGGTCGTATTGTTAGTTGATAGGAAAAGTGGTACTAGGTACTGGTGAGAAAAAATGATCAAAGTCATAATTCCGGACAAGACTTAGCAGTAGGAACATATCTCGTTCTGATTCTATTCTACCGCATTCACTCAGTTTGAAGGGTTCGTCGCCGAAGCCTAAAGCTATAACAATGTCTGCTGAGTGTTGCCAAGACAAAAAACGTGAAGAAATTGCTAAAGGTAACTGATTGGTCAAGATGGCACATCTTACCTCAAAATAAAACAACCAAACGAAGAAAATAGACCAATCGGCCAGAAGTAACGCCGCTTTAACTGGGAAAATATTCATACGTCTAGTATGACTTGGTAATTATTGACATAGTTGAAAAGTCGGAAGATCCAGCTTACATTGCTATCACAATTTTTCTCGTCTTTAAAAATATCAGACCATTGTTGCCTTTTGCAAGTAAAGTAAACGTCTGTGGGAATAGAACATCTGCTTCTTTGCTACACTTCTACGCAAATTTGCCAGACATTCGGCAAAAGCAGTCATTTCTATATCTGACACGCTATCATGGCTGTCCTTATGCACCTCGTCCCCCTTGTTCTACTGCTGCACCAGGGCAGCTGTCAGTTCGATTTCAGTGGAATCGACCTTTCCGGTGGAGTAGGAGAACACGTATCTGTGACAGAGTCTTTTCTAGCATATGGACAACTGCTGGAGTACGTGGAGGGACTGAAGAACGACTCACAACAATGCTGCGAAGCACAATGGACGGTAAGTCTTCAGTAAAAATGGTCTGCAACGTTACTCAATGGCTATATCTAAGGACATTAGATTATATAGTCTTGGTCATCGCAAGTCTGAAATAAGTCAGGTTTTACAGTTATGCTTTGAACAAATGGTTCCATAATTATAATTTTGATGGATGATGCCCATAAGCTTGACATGCGTAATGCAATGCAATGATAAATTCGAGCCATTGTTGATCAGGTAGTAGAGTACTATATGTCTATTGTAGTGGGTAAGTTGCCTCAGATACAATATCATGTTTGCCCTCACTTGCCTAATGTTAACCAAACCCAGTTTTGGGGAACACCACAGGTGCTTCTATGTGCTACCATGGCCCTGCGACACACTGAGTAGAGTTTTATGGTCAGTTTTCCCCCTTGCAACGTATGGCTGTCTTTTTTTCTTCATTTTCCTTCTTTCTTCCTATTGGATGGACTATTGCTGATGCTGTGCTCACGTTTCTAGCTCTGGAACGAGAACCAGCAACAGTCGTTCAGCAGTCTACAGGGTAATATCAATGCCCAGTCCAACATCCTTCAGCAACAACAGGTCACCATGCAACAGCTGCAAGCTACAGTAGACGAACAGCTTATCATCAATCAACAACAACAGGCCACCATGCAACATCAACAGACCACCATGCAACAACAAAATGCCACCATACAACAACTGCAGGCAACAGTGGATGACCAAGCCAACGTCATTCAACAACAAGAGACTATAATTCAGCAGACTCAAACCCTCCTAAGCCAACTTTCAGGTTCCTTATATTCCTTTTCATCAAAGTGGCTCTAATTCACAACTCTATAGCAAAATAGTTCTATATCGTCTGAGGAATGATTTTCAATTATTTTCTCTATGTGAAGTTTATCCTAAGTTTGGTGCGTCATTGTCTTCCTATATTAGACAAGCTAAACGGTCCCCGTGACTGCATGGAACTATTGACGACTGGACACGACACAAGCGGTGTGTACACCATCTACCCTGATGGAGGAGGGAAAAGTCCTGTTCACGTCTACTGTGACATGGACACTGACGGCGGTGGATGGACGGTAAGAATGTAGCTAATACAAAATACATGTATGTCGTTTTAATATATATATACGTATGACTAGTTCTTAGAACGATTGAATACTGATCATCTTAACCAATGACTGCATAATCTTTTATCATGATAATAAGGACCAATGTCATATTAATATTTCTCTCTGTGACGTCTTCACAAGCAAAGAAAACCTTGCACTGCCTTACGGAAAACAGCAGTATATCAGTATCTCAATTTAGCTGATATGATCATAGAAGAAAAGGATATGAAAAGTAAGCAGGATGTTAATGTTACAGGTCTGGGGCTTGGTGGCACAACGGTAAGTTGGTAGAAATAATAATGACCAGGCAATTTTTTTATTAAAGCGTTCTCCTGTAAACTATATTGCAGTTATTCCAGAAGCGACAAGACGGTTCTGTCAACTTCTACCTTGACTGGCAGGCGTACAAGACAGGGTTTGGTGACCTGAGGGGAGAGTTCTGGCTAGGTATGGTAGCAATGCTAAATTGAAATTATCTATGGAAAATCAGTACTCCGAGACTATTTCTTAGATTGTAAATATGTCTCAAACATAAAAAATGGACAAGGACACGTAAACTCTAAGACTAAAGTATGTTCCTACCTGAACACAATAGACACAAAACATTTTATACACGAAATAGTTTCCATGTTAAAGACGTCTTTGTCTTTCAGGCAATGACCACCTCCATCGTCTGACCGCCCAGGATGTGTACGAACTGAGGGTGGATCTGGAGGACTTTGAGGGTAACACGGCCTACGCCAAGTACAACATCTTCAGGGTGGAGGATGAAGTGCACAAGTACAGGCTCACTGTGGAAGGGTACAATGGAACTGCAGGTGTGTGTCCTAGCCTGAATAAAACACTTGAACGTCTAAAACAAACTATCAACGATTTGTTTATTGTTAACGTCTGAATCAAAACAAACTATTGGTAGTCTCAAATCATATTACTTAGCCGAAGAGCAAACTACCACTAAAATAATATCGTCGACGTCAAAGCACGTCCAGAACACAAAAATTAAGTCACAACTTCTCGATTTATGCTGCCAACAACTAAAGAAACACACCATCACAAAAATAACAACGAAACATTCTTCGTGGCAAGGGTTATAACCTATCCCATTACTGGTCATATTTCTAGGTGACGCCATGAACGAACCAATAGGTCCTCACACCGGCATGTACTTTTCTACAAAAGACAGGGAGAACGATCCCCAACCTGATGACCATTGTGCTGAAGTATACAAAGGCGCATGGTGGTACAATAATTGCCATCATGCCAACCTGAACGGGCTGTACCTGGGCGGGGTTCACCAGTCCTTTGCAGACGGTGTCAACTGGTACTCATGGAAGGGTTACAATTATTCCCTAAAAACTACTGAAATGAAAATAAGGCCTAACTAGGCTAATCAGCATCAAAGAAGGTCGACACAAAGTATCTTCAGTAGAAATAAAATCAGTACCATATACTCTTTGTGTTGGTGTATGTTTATTTTGCATAAAATTACTATATACGGTTGGCAGCTGTCGGGATTTCTTATTATTGTGTTCATAGGCAAAGCAAATAACAATGGGCAGATTGTGTCATGAATATGGAATACAACACGGTATATTCCGTATCACCCGAGGTACAAGCCCGACTGCGGGAAGGATCTCCCTACAGCCGAAGGCCGGAGGATGATCCGACCCGCGAGAGGGCTGGGGCTGGGGCCGAGGGTGATGCGGAATACACCGTGTTGTGTTTTATTTAAGTCAGACCTACCTGATAAAACACATATTTCAATGCGAAATGCACCAGAAGCTGAGAAAATGTTGTCTCCTCGAACAAATGATTGTAACAACAGCAATTCTAACGCCAGAATCCGGTATTCGAATTTTCAACCTTGCCGTATTCGGTCCGTTCGAAATAGTTCGATTTACTCGAAGGAAGCCTGTGTGATACAACTTAGAACCTGTGTGATACGGAAAGTTATCACACGGTCCGGAACACCCGCATCGAGCGTTTTCGCGTCACAGGTATGACATAATGATAATGACAAACTAAACATGGTGAACGTGGCCATATTCTTTTAAACGTTATTTCGTACATGTACGCGATTGATGCATTTATGTGTATATAAAAGACTCCCATGATATTTAGCGTCTGTTTTAAAGAATAAAGTTTCAAACATTTTAAAAAATGATTTCATACATCATACAGATGTAAATTTCATCGATTTGAAATTTACTATTTGACAAATATGGCCTTTGACCTTCATAACCTCGCGTGCGACACTGTCGTGACCCATCCTATGAGAACTCTACAGGTGTTTCTATGCTTTATTGCAAATATACGTACATGCCAACCACGCATTAAGTAGAGCTCTGCTAACAACCTAGCTTGTCACATCGCCATGATCGTCCTTTCCATCGCCGTCCTTGTTCTACTGCACCACCTCGGCAGTTCAACAGCACAAGTCGGTTCAGAGGTTGCTGAAGGGTGGCCGTTGACTGAAGTTGGAGAACACGTCACCCTGACTGGATCTTGTCTGGCATATGGAGAGCTTCTACAGTACTTAACTAGACAGGACAAGCTGGAGAGCGAGTTAGAGGCACTGAAGAACGAGACACAGCAATGTTGTGAGGGCCAATGGGCGGTATGTCAATATTCACCATATATTTTGACTATATCAGTGTCAATGAATTCATTTTCGAGAAGTAATAATGTTAAGTGGGCTAGAGAACAGAGTACTGTAAATGCAGAAACGTACGCTGTAGTTTTATGTTTGCGGTTTTAGCGCTTGCCATTTCACCACGAACATTTCACCACGAACACACCATTACAGTATATGACTACAGTCTATGGCGCTACCATACGCAACTTAATACCACCGCCAAAAATCCATTTCCCTCTACCGCGAAAGTAAATCCCCGCAAACTTAAATGCATTTACTGTATACATTTATCTACAGTAAATGGCCGTAGCTTAGGCTTTTATAGTCGCCTTATTCTGTACCTTTTACTGTCATGTGGTGTTTTATTATTTCAAAAAAGACACAAATACTTTATTCTGTTACATATGATGGGCTTCACAACACATTTCATAAGTGGAGCTGTATTGCAATTCCTTCTTTTGGGTAGATAACAATGTGTTGCTTTGATATTCTTAGCTCTGGATGGAGAACCAACAGCAGTCTTTTGGCAGTCTACAGGTCAACGTGGAGAACCAAACCAACACTCTTCAGCAACAACAGGCAACGATTCAGCAACTGCAAGTAACAGTGGGTGACCAGGTCAACATCAATCAACAACAACATGCTACCGTGCAACAACTGCAGGCAACGGTGGGCAACCAGGTCAGCATCAATCAACAACAACAGGCTACCGTGCAACAGCTGCAAGCAACAGTGGACAACCAAGCCAACATCATCCAGCAACAAGAGGCCACAATTCAGCAAATGCAGACCCTTCTGAGCCAACTTTCAGGTTCATTTTGATGTCCTTTCCTTGAATACACAATTCTTTTAAGAATTGTCAAAACGTCGACGACTTGATGTAATCTAACACTCATCTTATCTAAAACATTGTCTTTATCAACTAGATAAGGTAAACAGTGCTCGTGACTGTATGGAACTGTTGACGACTGGACACGACACCAGCGGTGTGTACACCATCTACCCTGATGGAGGAGGGAAAAGTCCTGTTCACGTCTACTGTGACATGGACACTGACGGGGGTGGATGGACGGTAAGAATGTAACTTTCTTTTTCAGATACGTGGTGATATGGTATGTGAATATGTGGGTTAGTTATCTTTCACCCATATGTCAATATTTTTATTTCAGCTGTTCCAGAAGCGCCAGGACGGTTCAGTCAACTTCTATCGAGACTGGCAGGTGTACAAGACAGGGTTTGGGGACCTGAGGGGAGAGTTCTGGCTAGGTATGGCGACAAAAAAGGTTAGTTTTATGAATGGTTGGAATTGATACTTACTTTGTAAATCATTATTGCATGTGACGTGTTTTGTGTTTCTTGGACGTCAGGAAATGACCACCTGCACCGCCTGACGGCCCAGGATGTGTACGAACTGAGGGTGGATCTGGAGGACTTTGAGGGTAACACGGCCTACGCCAAGTACAACATCTTCAGGGTGGAGGATGAGGTGCACAAGTACAGGCTCACTGTGAGCGGTTATTCGGGTACTGCAGGTATGTGTCTTAGCCTAAATGAAACACACAAAGACATCAGTTCAGTTCAAATCTCATATGAGGTGCCTTTAAAGATGTCCGACCATGCATCTCTATCTAGCATGGCGGCAAGCAAATTGTAGTCAAAGACATATTCCTCCAAAAAATATAGGACCCACCTGTGATTTACAACATACAGCATACCCAATAGTCAAAACAACACGATAGTTGCTTATCTCGAAATATCTGTGAGTGATTTGGAAGTTGATACATCAGGGAGAGTTGTGCGTAGTTCAGACTCATGTTGTTGAGGGTTTTGTTGTCATAAATATCAGTAAAATGCTGCATTATATGAACGCCTTGCTAAAGGAATGTCTAATAGCTTTGAGATATGCTGTTTGGCACATCTTGAATTGATTCAGAAGTACATGTATCAGGAAATAACAGTATACAGAGCATATTACAACAAATGCAGTAAAATTGGACCCCACTAACCAATCTAGAAAAATCACTATAACCAATCTAGAAAAATGAATTAAGGTAAGGGTAAAGAAATGGATATCACTAACTCGTTGTCTTGAGTTTAAGATGTCAGCCTTATTTTCAGGTGACGGCATGACCAATCCTGACATGAGTCACGACGGAATGTACTTTTCTACACGGGACAGAGAGAACGATCAACACGCTAGTGTTGATTGTGCTGAACACCATACAGGCGCGTGGTGGTACAATATTTGCTACCGTGCAAACCTGAACGGCCTGTATTTGATTGGGGCTAACCCGTCTAACGATGGCATCCACTGGGTGCCTTGGAAAGGTTCCAGATATTCCCTGAAAACTACTGAAATGAAGATACGACCTAACTAGGCCAAACAAACACAACAAAAACTCTGTACACGAATATAATAAAGATGCACTCTCACCATACTTACGTCAAGCTTGCGCCACTGCAGGGTTAGTTTACTGCGTCACTGTTTTGTTATTTTCTCCGAGTTTTTATAATTTAGATATTTCGTAATACGTATAAGTGAGGTGAGGTGAAAAGATGACTTTGAAGATGATAATATACACAAGTAAGAAAATTAGTTCGTTATCTCTGAAATACGATGAGTATCTTTCGAACCCCGCAGTGACGCAAGCTTAACGCAAGTGCAGTGAAATCGCATCTTAAAGCACACAGAAAAATAAAGCACCATACTGGACTTTTATGTGAATTGTGTACGTCATGTGTTGAATACTGTATAACCAGTCTTGAAGTAAAATAAATTGGATACCGTACCATTGGTTGTTATTTTGACACTCACTCTCCCTGGACTAACTCAGCTCAGTGTAAAACAATTTACTACTTAAAAAGCTGTTTCAACCTCATAACCTCATGTGTAAAGAACATAGTTACCTACCACATGCCTTGAAATCACCACAGGTGTTTCTGTGCCATTCTACGCACATGACGTTACTCAGTTGCCTTTAAGTTTAATACCTGTTGTGGGCCGAATTTGTGCTCCACGAGATTTTTTCCGTGGTGTTGTGCATAAGCATGGAGTTAGCTACACAGGTTTGTGTTGACTATGTTGGCTATAAGTACGACTAACATGCCCTCTCTGTTAGCACAGTTTATTTACACTTCATAATAGATATTGTATTTTGAGAACACCACAGGTGTTTCTGAGCTACTTATGTACACTTTATTTACACAGGTATATAATTTATATAGACTCCAAACGAGTGAACCTTTACAAGTAGCTATTCTGTCACGTCGCCATGACTATCCTTACCACCGCCACCGTCGCCCTTGTTTTCCTGCACCACCTCGGCAGTTCAGCAGCACAAGTCGGTTCGGAGGTTCCTGATGGGTGGCCGGTGACTGAAATTGAAGAACACGTCACCCTGACTGGGTCTTGTCTGGCATATGGAGAACTTCTACAGTACTTAACTAGACAGGACAAGCTGGAGAGTGAGTTAGAGGCACTGAAGAATGAGACGCAGCAATGTTGTGAGGGACATTGGACGGTATGTCTATAACTTTAATCCTAAATTTAAAAAAAAGCTGTCAAAACCAAGATTTCCTTGTATCTTCTGTATCCTTGTATTCACACATCTATGATATACTTGTACTTGTGGACTTGTATTCCTTACAACAGTAGACAGGAATGCGTTGAAACGTTGTCTGTAACTACGATGTATGTCTTCGCTGTCAGTAACGTTTGTTGATTTTTGAGGACAAATAATACCTCATCTTTAGCTACTACAAGGACGTATTTGGTTAAGTGTTGGGGGTCATGCATAGTAGTAAGCTATTTAGCAGTCTATTTTGTAGTCACGAGTTATCCTGTGTTGATATTTCTAGCTTTGGAACGAGATCCAGCAACAGTCGTTTAGCAGCCTACATGGCTAGTAGTATGCTGATAGTATTCTGCAATACTCTCGTCTGACCCCCTCAATTCATCTGACAGTAACTTATGTACCTACTCCTTACAGCTCTTCCCTCTCACAATCCACAAACTGTCAAATTCTAGACCATGTGTTTAACTACATTTCAAAGACTAGATTGTTAAGCCAGTCTTGTGTTTGTAATGCCGTTATCTTGTTTTTAGTGCGTTTCATATTGTAACCTTTACAATTATTACGATTTTCCATTGATACTGATTTAGCCTATTTTGATGCCAATCTCTGTTATTTGCTGTATTCACAAGTTCCCTTTGTTAACTCTGTCTGCTATGTGTTTTTGTATGTTTGTATAAGCAGAAGACTCATATAAGCATATGTTCTTTTTGTCTGATGCTCTTTAAATCAAGTGAATAAAATAAAATAAGATAAATAGTATTCTGCAGTCTATTTTGTAGTAACACTCAATCCTTTATTAATTTTCTAGCAACAGTTGTTTAGCAGTCTACATGGCAACCTCAATGACCAGTCCAACATTCTTCAGCAACAACAGGCTACCGTGCAACAACAACAGATGACCATACAACAACTACAGGCAACAGTGGATGACCAAGCTAACATCATTCAACAACTTTCAGGTTCCTTTTCAATACCGTTTTTGAGCGATGCATACAAACCACAACCACAACTACAGCAATATATTCTATGTCACATAGGTAAGGGATAGATTTTAAATGACTTTATTGTAAGGTTTATCCCATGTTTGGTACATCATTCTCTTCCAATATTAGACAAGCTGAACGGTCCCCGTGACTGTATGGAACTGTTGACGACTGGACACGACACCAGCGGTGTGTACACCATCTACCCTGATGGAGGAGGGAAAAGTCCTGTTCACGTCTACTGTGACATGGACACTGACGGGGGTGGATGGACGGTACGGATGTATCTAATGCAATATATGCCATTTTTATTCACATGTTACTAGTCTTCTGAAATATTCAAGTCAGTTCATTTCATCCAATAGCTCTGTTCGTTATTATATCTATGATCATCATCATCGTCATAGATTTGCACGGATATTTCTCTGCGGCTTTTTTTATAAAAACCTTGTACACATACAGTACCCTAGTACAACAGTACATCACGTTTTCTCTTAGAAAAAAGGTACAAAAATTGCTAGCATATTGATAAAGATGTTTTCTTCAACTAATAGAAGGAAAACATGGCACAGCTATAAGTATTTAAAAATTTCCTTCGAATCAACTTCTACTGCAGTTGTTCCAGAAGCGCCAAGATGGGTCAGTCAATTTCTATCAAGATTGGCAGGCGTACAAGACAGGGTTTGGGGACCTGAGGGGAGAGTTCTGGCTAGGTATGCTAGCAAAATTTAATCATAAACCTCAGTACAGTATACTTGTATCACAATCATGTTTCTAATATGGTAAATATCTTAAGTATAAGCTTTTTCCAATTACATTATGATATTTAATTGCACAGTATCTTAATGTAGAAACAAATTATGTATAACGTTTCGTTAAATTCCTATTTTGAAGACGTGTCGATCTTCTAGGAAACGACCATCTGCACCGCCTGACGGTCCAGGATGTGTACGAACTGAGGGTGGATCTGGAGGACTTTGAGGGTAACAAGGCCTACGCCAAGTACAACATCTTCAGGGTGGAGGATGAGGTGCACAAGTACAGGCTCACTGTGGAAGAATACTCGGGCACTGCAGGTGCGTCTTGCTGCTACATGTTTCTTCTTCTATTCCGTCATTATGTCTTAACCCGCATTCGAAAACAATATGTGGATCCATCCTAAACTTCTCGAGTTATTCTGTCCATAATAAAAACGAACAGACGGACACACACAAACACACACCACCGCCCCAAACGGCACAAGAAAGGTGATAGGCTAGGCTCTTACATCAGTGTTCACATTTTTCACATCACCAGGTGACGCCATGACCGACCCAGCCCGCCCTCACAACGGCATGTACTTTTCTACAAGAGACAGAGACAACGATCCACACTCTACTGCCGACTGTGCAGAAATATACAAAGGTGCATGGTGGTACGAGAGGTGTTATCGTTCAAACCTGAACGGCTTGTACCTGGCCGGGGCTCACCAGTCCGATGGAGACGGTGTCAACTGGACCCCATGGAAGGGCTTTCACTACTCCCTGAAAACCACTGAAATGAAGATAAGGCCTAACTAGGCCAATTAGATGTTCCCAAAGAAGGTTAAAACAAAGCCCTTTCTATACTACACATCATAATAGACAGTTATTATGAATAAAATTGAAAAATCAGCAAAACCTCGTGCTGTTGTCAGTTCTTATCATTTGTTCGGCGATTTCTTGATACCATGGTCATAGGGTTGCTTGTTTGTTTGCTTTCTTGCTTGTTTGCTTTTTTAGCCTTCGTTTATTTGGGGAAGACGCAAATCGTTCCGCTCTTTGTTATTTTAGGTCATATGAGAAGAGGTACTAGGGTCAGAAGGAATATGCAGATTACGTGACTGAACTTGTAATAAATCCATACACACATTGTCTTAGTAGATTCGGACAGGACTTGGAATCGTATTCACATCTCGTTCTGATATAGCATTCAAACTTGCACATTAAAAATTAGTTTCATAGACGCGAAGGGTTCACCGCGGAAGCCTAAAACTAAAGCAATATAGCTGCTAGGTGTTGCCAATACACTAAACTTGAAACAATTGCTATAAAGTTAAATGAAGTTTATATGGCACATATAAACTTAGCGTAAAACAACCGAAGGAAAAAAAATAGACCAAATGGAAATAACGTCTATATGTATATATCTACATCATGTTTGACCTTTCTGGCCCAATGTTAACATAACCCAGCCTTTGGGAACACAACAGGTGCTACCATGCTATCATCACGCAAATAATCCAGCGGCACACTAAGTAGAGGTTTTCCTCAGTTTTCCCCTCGTCGTCACGTATGGCTGTCTTTGCCATCTTCGTCCTTGCCCTGCTGTACGAACTCAGCAGCACGGTGGCCCAGGTCGTCTCTGAGGAGCCTGTTGGGTGGACTGTGACTGATGTTGGAGAACACGTGTCCTTGACTGGATCTTGCCTGGCATATAGAAAACTTCTACAGTATCTAAACAGACAGGATATGCTGGAGAGCGAGCTGGAAGGGCTGAAGAACGAGACAAAACAATGCTGTCAGTTCCAGTGGACGGTACCGGTCTATCGCACACCTTAAATTACACACTGGTGGAATGGAATTCTTTACATGCATGCTACATATGATTGTATTAAAAACGTTGACAGTGAGGGTAGCGAGCCTATAAAAATTCTGACCACTACTTATCCCCGCGACCCTACCTCGGCTTAGAGGATTAACCATATCTATGATGTAGTTGTTCTCTGTTAGTACAGTATGGTAATGTTTCATTACATGTGATATCGCATCTCTAAGCTGTTGTATCTGGTTAAGTGTGTGTGAAGGGGGAGGGGGCATAGTAGTAAGTTACTCTGAACTCTATTTCTTTTCAACACTTTATCGTGTGTAAATGTTTCTAGCTTTGGAACGAGAACCAACAACAGTCGTTTAGCACTCTACAGGGCAACCTCAGTGACCAGTCTAACATCCTTCAGCAACAAGAGGCCACCGTTCAACAACTTCAAGCTACAGTAGACGAACAGGTCAACATCCTTCAGCAACAACGTGCCACCATGCAACAACTACAAGCAGCAGTGGACAATCAGATCAACATCAACCAACAGCTACAAGCAACAGTGGATAACCAGGTCAACATCAATCAGCAGCAACAAACCATCGTGCAACAACAACAAACGACCATGCAACAGCTACAGACAACAGTGAATGACCAAACCAACATCATTCAGCAACAAGAGGCCACAATGCAACAGATGCAAATCCTTCTGAACCAACTGTCAGGTTGCTGTCCAATGCCTTTTCTTATAATGAATCTTGTCCAAATCTGCAGCAAGATGATTCCATATCATGTACGTAAGCGGAAATATTTCGAATGGTTTTATTGCAGAGTTAATCCTACATTTGCCACATCATTATCTTCATATATTAGACAAGCTGAACGGTCCCCGTGACTGTATGGAACTGTTGACGACTGGACACGACACCAGCGGGGTGTACACCATCTACCCTGATGGAGGAGGGAAAAGTCCTGTTCACGTCTACTGTGACATGGACACTGACGGGGGTGGATGGACGGTACGGATGTAATTAATACAATATATGTCATTTTCAGGTACATGTGACTAGTTTAAAACATATTCAGTTCATTTCAACCAATTGTTGTGCTCGTTATAGTATCTATCATCATCATAGATTTGTATTGATATTTCATTAGTTCAGACCTTTTCGTAAACAAAGTAAACTTTGTATAACCTAAGGAGGGCAACAGTATATCACAGTTTCTGGTAGAAGAAAAGGTATGAGAAGTAACTAGCATATTTGAGGTCTGACGCTTTCTTCAAATAATAGAAATAAACCCATGTACAGCTTTGAGTCATTTTGCCCTCGTATCAACTTCTATTACAGTTGTTCCAGAAACGTCAAGATGGGTCGGTCAATTTCTACCAAGACTGGCAGGCGTACAAGACAGGGTTTGGTGACCTGAGGGGAGAGTTCTGGCTAGGTATGCTGGCAACATTTAATTGAAACCAATTGTATACAGTAAGATTGTATCGCGATCGTATTTCTAACCTTGTAAATATTCTACTGTATAACCCTTTTCCAATCACAGGTATGATATCCAGATGTACACAGACTATTTGCATTTCTATCTAAATGTAGAAACAATTTAATTTGTAAAAACACCATTTCGAATACGTTTTTGTCGTGTAGGCAATGACCACTTGCACCGGCTGACGGCCCAGGATGTGTACGAACTGAGGGTGGATCTGGAGGACTTTGAGGGTAACACGGCCTACGCCAAGTACACCATCTTCAGAGTGGAGGATGAGGTGCACAAGTACAGGCTCACTGTAGACGGGTACTCGGGCACTGCAGGTACGTAATTACACTGCATAATTTCATCACTGTGTTGACTGATTGCAAGCGCTCTATGTCACAGGAAAAATACGATGGCCGTCGACAACAATGTTTCGAACATACATTTACCATGTTCAATTGTTTTTGTTTCTTATTTTCAGGTAATGCAATGACAGGCTCAGTCCATTCTCACAACGGCATGTACTTTTCTACTCGGGACAGGGAAAACGACATCCACCCTACTGATAACTGTGCTCAAGTTTACAAAGGTGCGTGGTGGTACAGTGATTGCCACCGTGCAAACCTGAACGGTCTGTATCTGGTTGGAGCTCATCCGTCTACTGCAGATGGTGTCAACTGGTTGCCATGGAAGGGGATTTACTACTCCCTGAAAACAAGTGAAATGAAGATAAGACCATTCTAGGTTGACATAAATGTAGCATGTAGCGTCTTGTAAAATTCCAGAAGAATGATCCACATAGAAATAAAACATCTTGATAGACCTGTGTGCATTGTCGTGTGCGTCTCCTTACAACTGATTTGTGCATACAGCGCATGGTACCATTCCTGCTATATCTTACGTTAGCCATCTTCCACAAGTAAGTGATTCATCCTTGATGTACTTATTTTGTACCAAGAGCTTATATGTATTAGTTATTTTTCAATAGCTGGACTTCAATAAATTGTAACATATGTAAATAATCACAGATGGAACATAAGCAGATACCAAATATGCTAATGAGGAACGGATTTGCATAATATATGCGAAAATTGCAAAAGCGCTTAATGATTAATTATAGGAATGCTATACTTGTGACATGTGTCAATGATGAACATGCACCATACATAAATCATGAAAATGTGCAAGTCGTTTGCATAACACTTACAAAAGGTCTTAATATTTCATGGAGGTGTGCGGTCGCCGAACTTTAGTTATTCTTAAATCATCGCTATGTGTAATTATAAGGTTACTCATCAAATATATGTTTGACCTCCATAGCCTCGTATGCAAAGCATAACATTATACAACTCATCCCTGGGAACACAGCAGGTGTTTCTGTGATATCTACACATATATAAATAGATATATACCGCAACGTCTCCAGTATCCGAGCAGTCCGGACGTACTGGAAGAAATAAAGAACGAGCCACAATGATATTGTGAGGGACAATGGAAGATATATAATAAATCTTAGTGGCTTGTTATTATATTCCTTGCAATATCGCGCGCGCGAGACAGGACTGTTGGCTATATGTAGCATCCACGTGTCCTCCCTGTTAGCTTTCTATTGACTTTCCTTACATAACAACTGATATCTTGAGAACACCACTGGTGTTTCTGAGCAATTTATTTACATACCGTCACATATATACCCAAGACGAGTGGACCTTTACCAGCAGCTTTTCTGTCACGTCGCAATGGCTGTCCTTACCATAGTCGTCCTTGTTCTGCTGCACCAACTCAGCGGGTCAGCAGCCCAACATGGCTCGGAGGGGGCTGGGGTATGGCCCGAGAGTGAAATTGGAGAACACGTCACCCTGACTGGGTCTTGTCTGGCATATGGAGAACTTCTACAGTACTTAACTAGACAGGACAAGCTGGAGAGCGAGTTAGAGGCACTGAAGAACGAGACTCAGAAATGCTGTGGGGGAACAGTAAGTCTAATAGATGTTCCCATCTTAAAACTGTCTTCTATAGGTAACGTAGTGCTACCAAATGGCGTCCGATTCGTTCAAAACGCCATTTTTATTACACACTCATGCAGAACACGTGAGATGAGCCAAATGTTAACTTGTCTTGATATATCAGTCATCTAGAAAGAACAATACATGGCCTGTTATTTTTCTCCATGCTGTGCAAGCACACATTTGAACTGAGGTCTACATTGACGAATTACGCTAGCGTGACCTATTGCCCTTCACTTGAGCCTTTTTTACTTCTGTGCACACAGTTTGAAAGACTTAGACTCGACGAAGTTTCATCGTAAGTGGCCAAAGTTTTCAAATCAAACACCTTAAAATAACGAGATTACGGTTTATTAGCGTTCCTGCTATTCAGAAAAAGGGAACGAAGTGCATAATGTCCAATCGTATATGTGATACGTCAAGCGTGATACCTACATGTAGACATAGAGGACACGAGCTCTTGTGTCGCTGGATACAGACTTACTTGGTAACATGAAGGATCTTATAGCATTGCACAGAGAAAAGAATCACTAATGATCATACTCGTTCACTCTTTCTTTCTTTCAACTAGATATATATATGTGTGAATAACCCAAAGTGAACGACAGAAGGTAGTGCACGACATATGGTAGCGCTACATTATTTACCTCGCATCGCACTTTTGAGAGCAACGTACTAATATATAATACCTTAACTTGAAAGTATTGTAACCTTGATAGTATCACCGAACCCATTCCTATGTCCTGTAGCACCAAGCCAGCGCTTTCCAGCAACAGCAGGCCATGGTTGAAGAGCTGGAAGCAACAGTGGGTGACCAGGCTAACACTATGTTACAGCTAGAGGATACAGTCAACAACCAGGCCAACACCATTCGGCAGATGCAGACCCTTCTGAGCCAATTATCAGGTTCATTTCCAATATCTTTCCTTATTTTCTGTTTGCTTTTTGACAGACGAGGAAGATGTGGCACTGCACTTAAGTTAGCAATTTACAGAACAGTGCCACATACACAGTACAAACATAAGGTAGTCTTTTCTTCTACCTCCCAGTCCAAAGTCAGGTACCCATTTTTACACCTGGGTGAAGTGATGAAGGTCGTATAAAATGTCTTTCCCAAGGGCACAACGTCAAGGGCACGACGAGTATCGAACTCGGGACCTCTAGATTCTAAGCCGGACGCTCTACCAGTCACACACGACGGTATATCTTTCTTTGATAATGGTTCCAGTTTCTCAAGCTAATACATACACCTTTATACACACAACTTCAAGACAGGCTAAGCGGTCCCCGTGACTGTATGGAGCTGTTGACAACTGGACACGACACCAGCGGGGTGTACACCATCTACCCTGAGGGCGATGGCAAAAGTGCTGTTCATGTTTACTGTGATATGGACACTGACGGGGGTGGATGGACGGTGAGATTGTGTTATCTTTTGAAATTTGTCTTTATGCATCAATCGTTAGCACCATATCATTTTCCCCAGGACGTATTTGAAACTAGAATTACATTTGAGTTGTCGTTCTATGCATTGGACCTCTAGATAATCAAATTAAACTTTCTGTTCGCCGAGGGGGCATCTAAAGAGCAATTTTACCATGATAGGCTCACGTAGATTGTTTGGGCTACAGACGTTATACACAACTAATCACAGCCTTTCTAAAGCATATTCTTGACAATATTTGCATTTGCAGCTGTTTCAAAAGCGTCAAGACGGTTCAATGAACTTCTACCGAGACTGGCAGGCGTACAAGACAGGGTTTGGTGACCTGAGGGGAGAGTTCTGGCTAGGTATGCATATGGTTACAGAACATTTGACAAATGGTTGAAGTGGCTACTTTCTTTGTAAAGCATTATTGCATGTGACGTGTTCTGCGTTTCTTGGACATCAGGCAATGACCACCTGCACCGCCTGACGGCCCAGGATGTGTACGAGCTGAGGGTGGATCTGGAGGACTTTGATGGTAACACGGCCTACGCCAAGTACAACATTTTCAGGGTGGAGGATGAGGTGCACAAGTACAGGCTCACTGTGGACGGTTACAATGGCACTGCAGGTGTGTGAGTTGCTACTACTGGTACTAGGTAGCTATTTCTTCTCTCATACTAGATAAAATCCATCTGACGACCCTAACCCAAACCATCTCCCACTAATATGTACCCGTTTTAGAAGACATCCTACTTTTGGCAGAATTCAATACAACTTATCTCTTATGCCCTGTTATCTGTATATTTTTTTTGTATCAGTCTAAGAACGAAGAGATGACAACTAAAATTGAGTTGACTCACATCTATTTCGGCTGTCGTGCCATGTTTGGCGGAGTGATGCAACCGTATTTCCGGTATTACAAGCTTCTTACGTTACAGTTATGTGCCTGATGATACATGCTGCTCTAGCTAGGTGGCGGTTCAATTTGCCTTATGAGAAAGTTGTGCGGATGCTAATTGTATTATTGTAAACACCTTCCAATCATGTGTTTAAGAGCTGTGATATCGAGAAAACATTTCCAAAAGCTGCCTTTGTTTTTCCAGGTGACGCCATGACCGACCCAGCCCATCCTCACAACGGCATGTACTTCTCTACACGGGACAGAGAAAACGATATCCACCAGACTGAGCACTGCGCGCAACAGTACAAAGGTGCATGGTGGTACGAGAAATGCCACCGTGCAAACCTGAACGGCCTGTATCATGCTGGGGTCCACCAGTCCTTCGCAGATGGCGTCAACTGGTTCCCATGGAAGGGCTACGACTATTCCCTTAAAACTACTGAAATGAAAATAAGGCCTAACTGAGCCAAGTAACCGGGATCACAGAAGGTTTACTCAAGTTCCTTCCCGCTTATCGAAATTAAACAGTTAGTACCATATGCTTGTGTTGGGTCTCATGATTACCTACATGAAAACTGGCCATGGAGGCATTGTTTTCAGCATGTCTGTGTCTGTTTGTGTGCATTTATGTGTATTTGTGGTAAGCATAACTTTATGAAACTTTGAATGTATTGCGATGATATTTTGTAAGAAGACGAAGGTCAATATCAGCTATTGGCCTCCTGGCGGACGTCCTTGGTACTGCAGCAGAACCAGAGAATGTATTATTGTCGGTTATGCTTAATGTGAAACTTATAAACGAAGTCACGGATTTACCCAATGCAAATACATCGCCGGCCGGATTTGTGTTGCATTGTCGTATTCGAGTAATGATCATGGATTTGTCCGGATTCGTTCGGAAACTTTCCGGATTCGCCACGATGCACGATTTCGGATTCGTCGTATTCATTAGGATTTAAGGCCATTTTGTGCAATGTCGCGTGGCCTGGAAACCCTCGTAGCTATAGGTTTCTTAAGAAATCTAAAGCAATGCATGGTTTTCTGTATGGATACATCGAATCGGTTGTAGGTTATTGCCCGACAGTCACCGGGCAAGTACAGGATTTGAATTGCTGTCGTATAGAGCCACCCAGTACTGTACAATGGTGTGGAAAATCCGTTTTTGTCTATCTATGTTATATCTGTACGGCGATTTCTTAAATTTTGTCTCGAATAACTTGAGAATATATACACTACAATGAATTCATCATCATATTGTCTGTACAGTTTTCCCAAAGCACATTTAACGCCATACACAGTGACCTCTCAAGGGACCTGAAGAAACTTATCACAAAGGAACTTAATGAAATTGGAAAAATCACAAAACAGTGGCCACGACGACCAAGTGATCATTGTACAAAGAAGATTACTACTACAGGTTTGACTATACATACTACAGAATCTATTCCGATAGTTTGAACTACATAACTGATACAAAGATCAGCGTTCAACTGCTAATTTGCATACATAAGTACTGTAGGTGTCGTTGACCGGGCGTGGTGGGGAGTGTTGGGCATCTTGAACCATATTTAGATCATATCATGATCTCATATTCTCAGATAAAAATATCTGCATGTCGTAATATTCGGTAGCCGAGAAAAGTATTTAAGAGCGATGGTCGCGGTGTGCTTGTCAGAGATCAGCTTTGTGTCGCCACAGAGGTACACAGGACGTCCCTACACACAGGTGGTACGACGAGTCTACCACACCACACATCAAGTTGTTGACAGGGTTCCCCACAAAGCACCAGGCACTCTTGGCACCAAGTAAAGGTATGATTAAGATAAACTTTTTCCATTCTGAGGAAATACCAGCGTGAGACAATAACTTTACATGTCCATTAATAATGACACCCATGTTCACCCTTCATGGTGTAACGTTAGTTCACCTTTATTCGCGGGGGTAACCTATATCCATTGCTTTAAAATAGTATTAGGAATATCGACTGGACGGATGCTGGTTTTGAATTGCAATGATTTGAAAATGATTTGAAACCACAGTCCGTCGATTTGATATTCCTAGATACCCTATCTATAAAAAATTATTTAACGAAACGGATATAGGTTACTCCGCGGATAAAGGTGAACTTTAACGTTAGAGAGACGGCTGACTTTTCTTGTAGTAGTGACAGTAGTGTAAGTGTTCGTATTGACTATTGACTATTGTTAATATTGTAGAATTTCGGCGCTAAATCTCCATTCAGATTATCGACTAACATTTACAAGTATTTTTTTTTAATATATTCGCGTCATTTTCCATATCACTAGAGTTGTAAACAACACAAAGGCAAGCCTCGCGAGGTCCCTTGCTTTTCGGTGGCCTACCAAGACTGATCGCGAGTGTCTCTATCTGCTTCTGAGCTGATCAACATGGTGTATATCTTCGGTACCCGGCTGTTCGGAGCCTGTGACTACTTCACTGTGGAGGGGCAAGAGATGTTCGTGCGAACGTTATTCTACCACTTCCAGTTCATGCCTTGTGCACCCGAGGAGAGGTAATCTTAGTCATATACCTTAGATTATGTTTTAGGTAGCGTTTGTTTGTATGTTTGTAGAAGACCAGCATAACTCGAGAACACTATTGATATTCGGTATGTGGGTAGGTCTTGATGAGACCTGGAAACGAATACTAATAGGTTTTGGGGCCCCTAGCGGCCTGTTACGATACTGCAGCGGAACTTCCGGATTTAATATCTCGGGTTCTGGACATGCTGCGGCTATGATTTTTGAGTGGAAGTCAGATCTTGATGCCGAGAGTAAGTGGTACAGGTCTGGACCCTCTAGCAGCTTGTTTGGAAACTGCAGTGTCAGACTTTGAAAGGGAATAAGGGGTTGACAGATTGTCATGATTTTTGGTATGTAGATAGCATACAAAGGGATGCTTCATATTATTACATATTAAGATATTTATTATGCAAATTGGAGTCTAGTTCAGTTTAATTATAGGACCATTGCAACATGTGACATTTGTAACTAAGAAAAAAGAAAAATATTGATATATTATGCAAAAGAAAGACCTAATTTGCATTATTAATGAGAAAAGCTATAATGTCATTATGGTAAATGACGGGAACTTCTTACTTGTAGCATTTGCAAATTATATACAGGTGAACATCGTTAAACATTAATTATGCAAATGAGGTCAAAATTTGCATAGAATATCAGAAAATGCGATGAAGGCCTTCTTTCCATAACAATAACAATAACATAGATTGCGTACGTCTGTTGTTTGGTGGAAGAGATCACGTTACATAATTTATGCAAGTGAGCATGATTAATGACAGACACAATAAATACAGCTGTTGTAAAAGATAGAATCATTTGGCGAAGGTATAGGGTCGACGAAAAAAGTTTGTTCTAATGTTGACGTACATTATTCCCTCTTTTATTTGATTGTACAGTTTGCTGTTCGTGGGAGGCGGAAGATCTATTGAACTACCTAAGGTGGTGGGCAGGTCGGTAGGATGGGCGTGGCTTCGGTACCTGGTCTGGGTTTCCTTCCTCATAGTGACTATTCTGGCTGTCCTCTTCCGAGTAACTACGGTAAGCTATTCCATTAATTGTGTCATCAGGTTGGTAGACCAATTAAACAAAGTCTCCTACGTTACACAGCCTTCTTTAATTCTTTTACAAGTTGTGTAACGGAGAAGACTTTAAAAATGGTTAGCTATTATAGGTGTTTTTGTTGCATTGTTTCAGGTTCTAGTATACCTTGTAGAACAATTATGAAATTCTCATCATTTCCCATCAAGTAAATATAGCACTGATTTCTTCTGGGACATTGGGGAAAAATGATCATACATTATGCAAAAGATTAATGAAATTCCGAAGAGTATATATGGTTCTGTAGTTTTATTGCTAAATATATTATGTTATATCAAAGTGTGGCATGCACTTACTTCAGGAAAAATTCTCTTCCAAGACCTAACTGTGACCTGGCCATGGGCACTGGTTGCGCTGTCCCCAGTGATTCTGGTCCTTGCCATCTTTGTCACCTTCTACAAGCCAAAAGCCAGCGAGAAAAGCAAGCAGCAGTACCTGAACGTGATTGGTCAACATCGAGCATGCGCAGCCACTGCCCCATCTGGGTCTGCATAAGGATGCCCATGTCACACCTGCTGGTGTCCCAATGACCGGGAGCTCCACATTTCCCCCATTGTATCATGGCAACGGTGTACAACATTCTGCTATCTAAGTTGTCAGCTAGAAATAAACGGAAAATCTTTATTGACACGACAAAAAGTAAAGTTACTTTTGTATGGCCAACTATAATACACCCGATATTACGATATTATTATTATTATTATAAACTACAGCAAAAAAGAGAGAAAGAATACAGGATATATCTTACAATTCTACTAATTAAACAGTATATGATAATAAGATTCCACTAGTTAAACAATATAGGATAATAAGGAAGAACTTCTATGCAATCAGGTGGGGCTAAACGTGCCACTATCTTTTCTAATCACAAAGCAATCTTTTGTGTATCAACCTATCTTAGCATTATGAGAGCTCTTGGATCCTAAACTATAGTCAAATCTACTTCTGGTATCTAGAATCTTGAAATCTGTAGTATTTAGACATAGGAATGTGAATGACTTATTGCGTAACATATCATACATAGGACACTCCATGACGTGTAAGTGTGTCATCAGGTTGGTAGACCAATTAAACAAAGTCTCCTACGTTACACAGCCTTCTTTAATTCTTTTACAAGTTGTGTAACGGAGAAGACTTTAAAAATGGTTAGCTATTATAGGTGTTTTTGTTGCATTGTTTCAGGTTCTAGTATACCTTGTAGAACAATTATGAAATTCTCATCATTTCCCATCAAGTAAATATAGCACTGATTTCTTCTGGGACATTGGGGAACAATGATCATACATTATGCAAAAGATTAATGAAATTCCGAAGAGTATATATGGTTCTGTAGTTTTATTGCTAAATATATTATGTTATATCAAAGTGTGGCATGCACTTACTTCAGGAAAAATTCTCTTCCAGGACCTAACTGTGACCTGGCCATGGGCACTGGTTGCGCTGTCCCCAGTGATTCTGGTCCTTGCCATCTTTGTCACCTTCTACAAGCCAAAAGCCAGCGAGAAAGGCAAGCAGCAGTACCTGAACGTGATTGGTCAACATCGAGCATGCGCAGCCACTGCCCCATCTGGGTCTGCATAAGGATGCCCATGTCACACCTGCTGGTGTCCCAATGACCGGGAGCTCCACATTTCCCCCATTGTATCATGGCAACGGTGTACAACATTCTGCTATCTAAGTTGTCAGCTAGAAATAAACGGAAAATCTTTATTGACACGACAAAAAGTAAAGTTACTTTTGTATGGCCAACTATAATACACCCGATATTACGATATTATTATTATTATTATAAACTACAGCAAAAAGAGAGAAAGAATACAGGATATATCTTACAATTCTACTAATTAAACAGTATATGATAATAAGATTCCACTAGTTAAACAATATAGGATAATAAGGAAGAACTTCTATGCAATCAGGTGGGGCTAAACGTGCCACTATCTTTTCTAATCACAAAGCAATCTTTTGTGTATTAACCTATCTTAGCATTATGAGAGCTCTTGGATCCTAAACTATAGTCCAATCTACTTCTGGTATCTAGAATCTTGAAATCTTTAGTATTTAGACATAGGAATGTGAATAACTTATTGCGTAACATATCATACATAGCGCATTCCATGACGAAGTGAAATTCATTTTCAAATAGCTTTGGGCAGATGGGTAGAACTCTGGTCAGGGGCTACATTGTGGTATCTTCCTGTTTCAATAAATGACATGCATGATAATCAAACATCCACATTAGGCAGCATGTGCCCTTCATTTGTTGCAACGTTTTTTTTTCTTCTTATTTTCTTTGTCGGGTCCATTTTCTATCATGCTATTCTCAAAGATAAGGCCACCAAACCCAATATTTGTAATTCGGTGCCACATATAAAAGTAGCAATAAGTAGTAAAGTACTTGAGGGATGACTCTTCTTATTGCGTGGAGTAAAGAGTGTGTTGAAGTAAGTCCTCCAGAAATGGCCGCATCACATGATGCCAGGCAAACGCTGAAATAAAACACAGTAAATCCAACAAGAAATATGTATGGTTATTAAATGTATCTATATGTAGTATGGGAAGGGAATTTCTTACCGAAAGAAAATCTAATCTATCCTGAATTCAACGTGCATGTTCTCCCCCCTAACCACAAAATATGTCATTGTCATATCAATCATATCAATTAATCATGCCATATTTTGATGATCAATATTTCTTTCATATAAATACTAGATATATTCCAAAGTTAAACACCATTGCTTGTTACAGTTAGGGTCACACAGACTTCATGTCTTGGTGTGCAGGTTGAAAGAAAAATAATGCTTGACTGACTGAGTGTATACATAGACGATAAATATGAAAAGAGAGTCTGAGGGGATTTTTTTTTACCTCGCCAGTTTCAGGGAAGGTATATCAATAATCAGACAGTATCATATTTTCATACAAACTGGAGGTACAACAGAGGCCGCTTATTTTCACGGCCTATTTGCCAGTGAACTTCGTGCAATTGTCCGGCTGGTGCAATCATGCGAAGTTATCTCGCTGGACCGCACCGGCTCGTGATTTTGGGATTCCGTGCATCTAAGAGAAGTGTGCGTTAATCCGTTGTGCAATTAACTGGCTTCTACTGTATTGTTTTCGATGTGTGTGTGTGTGTTTGCCTGTGAGTCTGCTTGTATTTGTGGTCAGTTTAACTTAAGAGCCTTTAGCTGGATGGTGGTGGTATTTGATAGGAAATACTCAAAGATAACACTTAGCCTCATGTGCAAATAGGGTATGAGCCGGTCCTTGAGAACTTAACAGATGTTTCTATTAAGCTATACATACACACACACACACAAGCACGTATACGTCTACTGCACACTACGTAGAAGTTCACCATCACCTTCACATCGTCATGAATGTTCTTTCCATCTTCTTCCTCTTCCTTCTGTGCCAACTCAGCAACACAGCGACTCACGATCATGTTGGTTTGGAGGAGTCTCCCGGATCAACTGTGGCTGATGTTGAAGAAAACGTTTCGTTGATTGAATCTTCCCTAACATATGGACAACATCTACAGACCTTGAACCAGCAGTTGGAAGTACTGAAGAACGAGACACAGCAATGTTGTGAAGGACAGTGGACGGTAAGTCAATGTTCTAAAAACAGCTGGTGAAGATAGCAATGCGATAATTGTATGCCCTTTATTTGTAGCAGCAGCAGTAGTAGTAGTAGTAGTTGTAGTAGTATTAATAGCAGTAGTAGTGGTAGTAGTAGTAGTAGTAGTAGTAGTAGTAGTAGGCTGGTTTATTAGTTTCACAAATACAGATATGACCCTAAATAAAAGCAGTCTTGCAGTCGAAGAGGCTGAATTGTGCAGCTTTACTATCACAGCAGCAGCTTTTATGCAAACACGAATTATAACTAGACCTAACACAATTCATGAAATATATTTAGAGCTTTTGTAAATTTTATGCAAATGTATACACATGGTGATGTTCATAATTAACAGGGTACAGGGTACACATGTCACAAGTATACAATTCCCATCATTAATCATTAAGCGTTTATTGCAATTTTTGCATATATTTTGCATATATCTCGCCAACATCGTACAACAACATCAGGACATCCTGGAAGAGCTACAATTAAGCGTGTATAAACAAGAGAACGTCAATCAACAACAACAGGCCCAGATTCAACAACTGAAATCAACGATGTATGACCAGGCAAATCTCATTCAGCAGCAAGAAACCAAAATGCAACAAATGCAGACACTCTTGAACCAGTTGTCAGGTATGATATCAGTGTGTTTACTTGAGAACAGATGTAAACTTTGAACCTAGAAAATTCAATGTAAACTTTTAACATAGAAAATTCTATTCTATTTCATGAGTCATATTAAGCGGTGGTGTTCGTCCAAGTATACCACCGTTTCAAAGGAATCCAACATCACATATGCTGATAAGACAACATGATTCTTTCATTGAGCCTACATTAAGCAAGTTCAAAGCCTAAATTCATTTAAGTCAGCTTTGAAAGACCTAACATAGTTTCAGTACTGAGTAGTGACCTCTGACCTCCCAAACTGTTGACCTTGGATCGGATTATGATTTTGATTTATCTATGTTTGTCATGTTTCAGTTGTATTTATATGTTTCCGACGTATTGTCTACTTTCTCTCTGTAAGTTGTTTTTATTTCCTTGTATGTATATGTGAATACTGGGCCCTATTGAAAACCAGTGTACTAGCACTGAATAGGCTACCCAGGTGTATGAAAATAAACAAACAAACAAACAATATGATTTCGCGAACTCAGACAAGCTGAACGGTCCCCGTGACTGTATGGAACTGTTGACGACTGGACACGACACCAGCGGGGTGTACACCATCTACCCTGATGGAGGAGGGAAAAGTCCTGTTCACGTCTACTGTGACATGGACACTGACGGGGGTGGATGGACGGTATCAACTTCAGACTATATCTTTACCTATCTATCTGGTGATTATTTTGTGACAATTTTGTGTCAATCTGTTTGAACTAATCACTGCAATGTTAATTGTACATAACTTGACAAGTGCATTCTCAAAGTTAACGACCAATGTGCTCTATCTTTCCAGCTATTCCAAAAGCGACAAGACGGTTCAGTCAACTTCTACCGAGACTGGGAGGCGTACAAGACAGGGTTTGGTGACCTGAGGGGAGAGTTTTGGCTAGGTATGGTTACCACTCTTATTGGATGCTATATATATAAATGTTCATCGTATTGAAATGCTGCTGCCTCTTTTACGTCAATTAAAACTTGTAACACTTTTTACTTATTGTTTTAGGCAATGACCACCTGCACCGGCTGACTGCCCAGGATGTGTACGAACTGAGGGTGGATCTGGAGGACTTTGAGGGTGACACGGCCTACGCCAAGTACAACATCTTCAGGGTGGAGGATGAGGTGCACAAGTACAGGCTCACCGTGGATGGCTACTGCAGGTGTGTACTTCACTTGCGAGCTTTCCTTAGTTGACGGGATTAAATCCGTTAAGACACATGAAACCCATGCACAACAATCTCTTTTGTCCTCTTCAACTGGAAATGAATCTTGTTCATTAAAGAGTATAGTATTCTCATTCTCTCTTTTTATCTCTTTTTAAGTGTCTTCTATACGTATATAAGGAGGAATGGTGCGTTTAGGAATGGTCTAAGAGGTGGGCTTTGATCGTAACACGCACAGCTATCGCAAATATTTCTGTTGCATTGGCATGAAAGTTTATCTGTGTTGGTAGTTAGCGTTGCATACTTTGACTTGAATCTTTGTTCCAACTCAACAGAGACGGTGGGCCGTTATAGACTTTTAGCCATAGCACTTTTGACACAGTCACACAGACACACGCTGACGTCACTTGTAAGTAAGTTCACGTTACGTGGCCACTTGAAGTTCGATCGATGGAGCCTGCCATAGTGAATTCATGACACTAGATGCGCTAGCTTCTTGTGTTTGAAAAACGTTCTAATTCTGCATTTCAACATCCCTTCCCAGGTGACGGCATGACAGATGAAGTTAATCCTCACCACGGCATGTACTTCACTACACAAGACAGGGATAACGACATCCACCCTACCGATAACTGTGCCCAAGAGTTCAAGGGAGCGTGGTGGTACAGTAGCTGTCACCGTGCCAACCTGAACGGCCTGTACCTTGCGGCGGGGCAGCAGTCTCAGGCGGACGGGGTCAACTGGAAGCCTTGGAGTGGTTACGACACTTCGCTAAAGACTACTGAAATGAAAATAAGGCCCAACTAGAGAAAGGACGCCGAAAGCGTAAACCATAACCAGGGCAACCTCGCTTCCTCTATAGATATGATTTGCGTTCCTTTTGAAAGATAATACATCATCTCATGACAGGCCCGCTAGCCTGGGTACCATCCGGGCACTCCGGGGACTGCAGCTAGTGTAAGAAGCCCCGGTAGTAATCGGATGGTACCCAGGAATGCCGCCTGTACATTTCAAGTAATGGACCTGGTGTACCGACCTCTGATCCATCCTCCTCGATGGTCAGCCGTCTGCCAATGAGGTACTACCCCTAGCGTTGTTGGAGGGAAGGCTACTGACCAATCACGTTGCCTCTTGGCCGTAGGTGGCGACGTGATTGGTTGGTGACGGCTTGCCAGCACTAACGCAACGAGAGGGGCGGCATACAGGCCCCTACGTCAGTGTCAATATTATGTACAAGCGGCGGGACCAGCATGAGAGGATGAGAGTAATAAGGTCGAAGCAAAATGTACTAGATGGATTATCGATATCATGGTTCATGTTTGAAATAGGTCCGGATCGTCCTGCATGTACAAGGAAAATAGAGTAACCGTAGACGTTTATGAAAATAAAGTACTGATGTCAACAAGCATGCTGCTGTTATTGCCTCTTCTCCTTGTTGGTAACACAGAGTAGAGTTGAATCGGTATGCTCCAAGCAGGGGTTTCGGTTGGGGAATAGTAGTGGCCGGGATTTCTTGTGAGGCTTACATACTTCAGTCGTAAGAAATCCTAACTTCTACTATCCCCCGACCGAAACATCTGCCTGCAGAATATTTAACCAGTGGCGTACTGATGGAAAGATCAAGACAACATAAGTTACTGCGTATCCGTCCCCATTACCGATTCACTGTAAGTGTCCTCTTATCTTACGGCACGGGCACATTCGTCGTATGGAGCAGTACGATTTTATGTTGTTGGGTTCGAAAGCCCAACTTTATGACAAAGTACCATGTATCTTTTCTCCAAGCAGAGGTTGGGACGGAGGGGTGGGGGGGGGGGGGTAGTGGCCTGGCTTTTACCGCGAGCGAGCCAGTGCAAATCCAGGCCACTATCCCATCAACCTACCCTCTGCTTGGAGAATATCGTATCTGTAACCTTTGTCACACTGCAGAAAATAGATATTTGCATGACATTTCATATGCACGAATACACATAGAGCGTGAGAACTGAACACCTGTTATCAAAACTACTATACTATATATCCCATACGAAGATCACTACATTCTGACAAGGTCTGTGCAAGCCGCCATTTTGTACACCGCCATTATGGCCACTCTCTTGTTCCCAATCCTTGTAATGGGGCTGCTTTATGTAAGCATTACGGTATCCTCTAGTACATGGGATACTGCTGACCGTGATCTGGCTGTAGATGGCGACACTTCCTCGTCAGCTCTGTCCTGCCAGTCGTTCCAAACCCTGTTGCAGTACGCCAACAGACAGAACAGTCTAGAGAACAACATGGACGAACTGCAGACGAGAACGGACGCCCTGGAAGAACAATGCTGTGGGGGAGAAACAACGGTGCTTTACTTTGCATTTTTCAACATTCTTAACGTTGTCTTATGTAAAGAAAAGGATAAACATACTTTTCAAGGTTGACTGCTTTGTGATGCTGGGCTTGCTTTACCGATATTTTCTATTTGTCAACATGTATACTATCTACAGAAATGTAATGTACGCTTTTATTTAAACGTAAAAGGGAAGACTGTTTTGTGATGGTGAGCTCGAATATCAGAACGTTACATATGGTAAATGATGAAGCCTTTTTCGTTCCAAGACAGCGTCATACTTCTACAAAATCCTGAAAATTGACAAATGTTGTCATCTTTGGCCCTTGCATACATATGAAGAGGTTGCCTAAATAACTTTAGCAGGGTAATACAGATGCAGAGTGCATGATGCTAGTTTTATTATGTCCATGGTTCTTTTTTGTCGTCTCACATATCCAACGTCTATTGGACAGCATAACTCTTACGCCAGTATACAGTCCATGATGGAGGAACAGGACAGCACGATACAGCAACATCAGAACATCATACAGCAACAGGCTGTCACCATTCAACTCATGCAAACTCAGCTCAACCAACTAGCAGGTATCTTATGCCAAACGCACAAAATATTGATAAGCTGCCAGGGAACCCAAGCCTACACGACTTCTTCTGGACACCAAAAGCTATCTGCCACCAAAATATCAAAATCATAGCATGTCCAGAACAAACGATTCACTAATAAGGTGAATTCATGATGTAGTACCAAGGTCGCACGCCAGGAAGCCCAAATCAACGTGTCTTTTATCATGACGATCCATCCAGAGGGTCTTACTAAGTCAATGCTGACCACAAGTGCCCGGAAATACAAGCAGACGGAAACAGAGACAGGCACACACACACAGACAGACACACCCCAAATAATACCTCATCTTTTCGATGAAACAAACTTTAGCAACCATATGATTGTTAAGTTACAAAAAATTACAGCATCAAGGATCACATATGTTGGTCACAATCCCAGACAAGCTGAACGGTGCCCGTGACTGTATGGACCTGTTGACGACTGGACACGACACCAGCGGTGTGTACACCATCTACCCTGATGGAGGAGGGAAAAGTCCTGTTCACGTCTACTGTGACATGGACACTGACGGGGGTGGATGGACGGTAAGCCTTGTTGACAACCCCCCTCTACAATCCCACCCTAACCCATACCCAATAAATAGTTTATCTAGCATAAACTGGACTTTCCCATTCAACGCTATATTCCACTGTTCAAAGACCATGTATATTCATTCTTCCACATATATTTGCTCATTCCGTACTTGAGATTAAGTATGTTGTTCGTATGTAACAAAAGAAGCTCTTTTTCTACGATTTGCAAATGTAAAGAATATACAACGGCTCGTGTTGGCACATAGGCATATTTACACAACTTGTAAAAGATAAGACCAACATAATGATGACTTAAATACACATCTAATTGTTCTTTGTGACACATCTACAGCTATTTCAGAAACGTGAAAGCGGACTGATCAACTTCTATCAGGACTGGCAGGCGTACAAGACAGGGTTTGGTGACCTGAGGGGAGAGTTCTGGCTAGGTATAAGCATTTTAGAAGATTCTAACCTATACGTATACATAAATACATCCTAATCTTATCTCATACGTTTCCGAGCGGTACAGTGTCCACACCAAACAATTTGCTCAGTACACAGTGACCCCTGCTATTTACACATATGTTGTTCCTCTATAATTGCTTATAAAAACAAATTATAGATTAAGTCTTATCTAAATATTCAACCCCTGTCACACATATAAGCGACCATGGCTCACTGACCTTCAATATGCCTGGTTCCAGTTAGGCGGCCATTTTGGATTTACACTAGGATTGGCAGTTAGTCGTGAATAAGGTCATCTGAGGATCTGCTTTGGTCTGTGAGCTTGTTTAGTAGTTTATAAAAGTCGTCGGCGCCAGCCGACTATGACTTTGGAAACATCAAGGTAGGCAAATTGATATTCGTCTTGAATGCGATCACAGGGGAAAACTAGAGCTAGATGTGGGAATAACTAGAAGAGGATAGCTTTCAGGCTACTCTCCACCCAGTGCCGATCTTGGGAATGGAGTGGTCGGGACGAAAAAATCAGGTCCCGAATGTGTGAAATGGGCTAAAAAAAATGTGTAAATTTAAACCTACGCTAGAGGTAAAAAGACGTCTTTAATCATTGGACTATGTACGCCATGTATTGTGTTGGCATTAGAACACTATCCAGTAAACTACATCTATTTCGATTGCAGGTAACGATAACCTTCATCGCATAACGGACCAGGGTGTTTACGAACTGAGGGTCGAGATGGAGGACTTTGAAGGCAACTCGGCCCACGCTAACTACAGCATCTTCCACGTGGAGGACGAAGTTCACAAGTACAAGCTCACCGTAGAAGGGTATACCGGAAATGCAGGTAAGGCAACGCGGAGAGAGGAATGGCGTCACATAACAAACACTCGATCATATGACACACAAAACTCAAATACCTTAAGCGAATATTCTATCGTCCTGGACCTGATCCTTTGGACCTGAACCGGACCTGGACCTGAATTTTCTGTACCGGTACCCAGCCCTATAGTGTGTGCACAAACTCAGAACAAGAGGGCGGAATACATTCGGGACCTAATGATGTGGTCATAACTCATTAACATAATGCTTTCGTCATACCTTGCTTACATGACACTGGCGTATATTTTTTAGGAGATGCCATGGCTCATCACAATGGGATGTACTTCAGCACCAGGGACAGGGACAACGACATCCACGGTGGGGATTGTGCCGGCCAGTACAAAGGTGCATGGTGGTACGGTGTCTGCCATCATGCCAACCTGAACGGCCAGTACCTGATCGGCTCTCATCAGTCCTTCGCGGACGGCGTCAACTGGTACCCGTGGAAGGGACACAACTATTCACTCAAGACTACTGAGATGAAGATAAGGCCAAACTAGACAGGCAATTCCACAACGCTGTCTTCACGCAAAACAATCGGTATAGGGAGTGCATTATTGCATTCTGTACAATGTATCTAAACAAAATAAAGATGTTTTAAACATTCTAGTTTGAAGTTTCTCTGTTTGTATAATTCATCATAAAAATTATCTTTACCTAGTTTCCTTGACCAGTACATTCCAAAATTTGAGTATTTCGCTATCAATTGTGAAAAATAGTCCTAATTTGCATGCATAAGTTGCCTTTCATTGTGGACATCTGTCACCCCGTATGTCATAAAATCAGTCGTTATATAAACTGACCACAAATATACGGAAAGTCACACACACACATACACAGAGCAACACAGGCATGTCAAAAACAATACCTTCATTTTACATGGAGGTAAAAATGAGGTACATAAGAACCATGACTTCAAGTATATAAAATGATAGCAGTAATCAATGTTACGCCCACCTTTACAGACGAAATAGAACAGTCCACTTTATTCGGATCACTGCGTTGTAGTGTTTAGTGCGTTCTTCAAGCATGAACAAGTGTTACCAACTATAGGGCCACATATAAAGAGTAGCAAAGCAGCCGTCGTCTGAACTCTACAAAATGGGGAAGGCGTTGACTGGGAAGTTTGCCCTTGCTGTGGTGATCCTCTATGGGACAATGAGTGGCGGATTCAGTGAAGGTAGGGTGAAATGCATAATTACATCAAGGATGGTAGACTATGGAGCGAGATGTGAAAAATCCAACAAAAATGTCGGCCGATAAATTCTCCTTTTAGATACTGGTAAACCAGGGGTAGTGTTCCGGGTTGGGTAAAGGGTACCGTTTTTGCTGTACATGGACGTTTTTTCTAACATTCCGCGAAATAAAAGGTTGACCGTGTGGTACGTCAATGTACCGGTCTGGCGTAATCTGTAGCGCTTTGGGCTCAAGCCCAAGAGGTCTTGAGCTCGAAACCTACCGTCACCGTTCTTGTGCCCTTGGGAAAGGCACTTAACACGACTTTCCTCACTCAGGGGAAAAATGAGTAGCGAAGCTGTCCTGTGTTCGAGGAGAGCCACACCTCCAACCCACCGCACTTATCGAAAACAGTAGGGGTCCTTCCCGGTGGGAGTGGATCATACTTACAATTGGAGTGCCTTGTGTACGTGCTATAATGACCATCGTCATGATCGTTGGCACTAACGGAAGAAAGAAAGGAAGGAGAGTGATGTGCCCACCTCCTAAAAAATTGTACCATAGACACAGTGCTATAACAACCTAATGTGCATACTAACTTGAGTGCAAGGACACATTCTTATTGTCTTGTTGAAAAGCAAATGAAATTTCTAAAAGAAATCAAAGAAGATGCCATGTAGTATTCTTTCAAGGAGGTTACGTTAGGTCCAAGGTAAGGTGGTATTTCACTGCACTTGGGGCACCGGTGCGGCACTGCGGGGTTCGTTCACTGCGGCACTGTTTTGTTATATTCGCCGATATTTTTTATAATTCAGATATGGCGTAAAAAGTAAAAGTATGCATTAGAACAGAATACAGTAAACGTAAGAAACTTCTTTCTTTATCTCTGAATTCCATTAAGTATCTTACGAACCCCACAGTGCCGCGCCGGTGCCCCAAGTGCAGTGAGATGCCATCTTTACATTTAGCGATATAAAACGACACGGAACAGGATATGCGCCAACAATTTATCAAACTGCATCGATCGACTGACAGATTGGCGTAAGAAAAACCGTGCACTCAACTACCATAACAAGTACCACAAGTGTTTTGCGTCTAGCTTTTGTTAGGAACGACTTAACACGACTAAACAATTAGCTAACGAAACAATCCACAGCAGTGGTTTTACTCAAAACCAACCACGCAGACCTAAACGGATACAACAGCCCACTGTGTTAGTTCGTGTACAAGAGACAGTTAAAACTTAAGGACCAAACAATGGAAAGAGTTAGAGTAACAACTTTATTTCTGCACCAATCCATAAAAACTTATTTGTATGATATGTTTGTTGTAGAAAAAATCATACTCGACCTCTTAATACAAACTATTTAATCCGTACGTCTTTTGCGTTGACGTCGGTCTTTATTTTGTATTTGCATGCTATTTGCCATTGACGTCAACACTTATGAAGAATCACAATTTATGATTTTTGTGCACGTACTTTAAGAACCGACTTATTTTCATATTAAGAATAGATCTACTTATTATTCATATAGCGTCTACTACTATGGATTCGAGGACAATGTCACTACATGTATAGTAGGGGTGGGTACGGGTAAGGTGCACCGGTACAAAACTCTTTTTTTTTTCTTGTTGAAAAAACAGACCTACAAAACTCAGTGACCGGATTTTGGACCGATTAGAAAATGAACAGATTATACCGGCACTACGGCGGCGGGCACTCACGCGTTTTGAGGCTTATTGGTCCAAGAAAATAACAAGAGCGAAGTAGGGTAGAGTTGTTAGTAATTTTTATTATACAGTTAAACTTGGTCTAAGTTAACCGTGTCACTAAGCTTTGTTTATTATCGAACGATAGGATACTCCATTAAACAGATTCCTAACTAGCGAAATGGACTATTGCTTTCAGTATCGCCCATTCACAACTTTTCACATATGATTAGGTCCAGGTTCAGGTCCATACATGGACCTGATCCTCTGGACCTGGACCGCACCTGGACCTGAATTTTCTGTACTGGTCCACCAAGAGAGGAATCAACTGGTGCCAGAGTAGATGAATCAGGGCCACAAAATTGGTATCACAAGGGGAGGGGTAGTATGTCATTTCCGTCAAAATTCAAACATTATGGATAAACTAAACTTTAATTGACCAACACTGGAAATAAGTAATATTGTAGCTTCCGGAACGTGACACATGACTTCAGCAGAGGGTCGTAAATGCCAGATAACCTATGTCGCCCCTCGTCTCTATTCAATGTTCACAATTGGGGGTAAATCCCAACTTATTTGTAGTGTTGGTCAGTTAAAGTTTAGGTTATCCATAATGCCATTTACCAACATAGATTAACTTTCATGTTAACATTCAAATGTGTTTATGGTTACCACTAACTTTTATTTAGACAACGTCACATCCCCTGAAAAGCCCGATATTATCCGTCTACATGAAGATCTGTTTGTGAAGAGCGGCTACAACTCCCACGTCCGGCCCGTGCGAGACTTCAGACAACCCACCGAAGTCACTCTGGATCTGGCGCTGGCTCACATCGTAGACTTGGTGAGGAAACCATCTTCTTATGCCTGGCCCGCTTGTATATACAAAGCAACGACCCTGGCGTACCGGCTATGCGTATCGTGTTTCTCCCTGAGATGAGGTAGCACTAGCCAATCACGTTACCGCTCATGGTCAAGAGACAATGTGATTGGTTGGTACATCTCCCGTCTGATTGGTTAACGGCTGACAAACGCTTACGCTGATGACATACAGGTCGATGCTTCACAGATGCAAGCCTGACCTGGCTCGAGAGAAAACAGATAACTAACTTTAGTGCATACAAAATTGATCGATGTTTGAGAAATTGAAGAAGTTATTTTCTTGTACCTCCGAGTTATCACTTAATGTCTCTTTTGAGTAGCAGAAGATGAATCGAAAATCATCAGGTATAAAATACAAATGACTTGTCTTAATTACCAGAAAATTTTTGCGAATCATAAAGTTGTGCAACGTTAGTTCTTTATCATGTAAAGTCTTTGTATTACCTACATACATTACTGAAATTTCAATAAATATACTTTCCCATTGTTTTTAACAGGACGAGAAGGATCAGATTTTGAAGGCAGAAGTATGGTTAAGAATGGTGAGTTTGTAACAATTATGACTAATTACTAATTACTATGTCCCTTTCGTGTTTGATTATTAGCGGAGAGAGAGAGTGAGGCTGACGACTAAGTGCAACTCTCCCTCACTTAAATCCATGTCACGAGCTAGTCAAGACATCACGTGCACTAAGGGCAAGGGATTTTGATTATTGTTTATACACATAATAGTAGAAAAGACAATAGCTCATGCAAAAAGAAAATATACCGGGAATATAGGGGTTATTTTTTAAATTATTACATCGATTATAACAACAACTACCGCGGAAATATGCATCATCGCGCAACTAAGTGCAGATGACATGCCAAACTACATATGAATGCGGCAAACGGAACATAGAGATACAGATGCAAACACTAATCACATCTACCGATCACAATACTCTGTCGTCAGAGGTTACCCTCCGTCACAGAGTAACAACGCAGGAATACGCTCTACAGATCAATTTTAATTTGTATTAGGGCATGCCTATGTAGCTCAACTAATAGCGGCCTCACAGTTAAGCTCCTGATTGCAATTAGCTGTTAACCGTTTCAATCCATCCAAGATAGAGTATTTTGGGGAGGTGTTCCCGTCTTTGGAAAGGGAGGTAAAATGCGGGTCCCATGTTCGTATATGACCCCTGTTGTATGGTTAAAATAGCGCTATTCATCTTCTATCGCTACGACGACCATTATTGCTTACATAGGCGTGCGCTACTAGATGTATAGTTGGTTACAGTTGGCTTGGCCACCACCCATGTAACAAGTGGTCTGGTCCACTAGTGGTTACGTCATGTACCCTTGTATATCCACGATCATGAGTCCGACGTTGTCAACATGTGGTGTTCCTTGAATTGCGCCTCCTGTCGTCCTTGAGTTGACACTGCAAGCGTTCAATAGTGACAATGCACTTCGCGTTGTTTCAGAAATGGACCGACGAATTCCTGACGTGGAATGCAAGTGGGTACGGCGGGATAAAGGCCATCGCGACGCAAGCGGAGAGCATATGGAGACCAGACTTATTCCTTTACCACAAGTAAGCCATTGACTATACCCAGCATGTTTTACACCAGACATCATATTGTTACGTATACGGTATACCTACATGAAAAATTGAGGAACTGTCTTTTGCTGTGCATGTGTGTGTGTGAGTGTATGTGTGTTTGTTTGTTTGTTTGTGTGCGTGTGTGTGTTACTGTGTATGTGTGTGTGCGTGTATGCGTGTGTATGTATGTGTGTACATGTGTGTGACTGTGTGTGTATGTTATTGTGTGTGTGTGCGTGTGTGTGTGCGCGTGCGTTTCCGCATATTTGTGGTCAGTGCATATAACGACTGATGTCTATAATATACGATGTGACAGAGATGTCCACAACGAAAGGCACCTTATGTAAATTAGGACTTTTTTTCATAACCGATGGCGAAATTCTTTAAGTCCAGTGCATTCCACATTAGGACTACATACATGCAACATGTTTAAAAAGTATGGCAGATGCGACATTAACTGATACAATGCAATGCAAGTAAATGTGTAATTTGCTTAACAAATGCCATAATCTAAGTCGGTGTGATCTTAGTTAAAAAAGGATAATCATGAGTTGGTCGTCATATAGAATATTGACACTTTGATTGGCTAACTTCTCTCAGTGTTAACGACGAGTTTGACGGTTGGCTTGAGGATGTCGTCATGATCTCTTCTGACGGCCTCGTGGACTGGAAAGCCCCCGCCGTGACCATGTCTGCCTGCCTGGTGGACGTGTCCGACTTCCCGTTCGACAGGCAGGAGTGTCCGCTGAAGTTCGGCTCGTGGAACCACGACGGACGCCATATTGATTACTTCAGCAAGAACGACGTGGGAGACCTGGCCAACCTAATCCGGTAAGTCCCATGACCTGCAGACATAAGACGGGTATCTAAGAAATTCAAGTCGTATCAAATTCAAAGAAGAATTTGTATGGCCATTGGCTATTAGTTAGCATCTAAGCGTGGCCCTCTCTGCCTCAGGCAAAACGTTGCATCCCTGTCCCCCTTTTTACCGGTACTTCCATGGCTGTTACTCCAATGATCTCACACTACTTGTCCCTCCACTGAGATCTTTTCAGTGCAATACTAGATTTTCTTCAAACTTACATTGCTATACTGTTCAATTGCCGGTTTCAAAGTCCTTCTACGGTAACAATTTCTTTCCCCGACAGCTAAATTATGGAACTCTCTCGACAACTGTTTCCCTCCTGTCTACAACCAATCAACCTTCGAAACAAAGGTCCATCTCCTTGTACAATTATTTCCAACTTCTTAGTTCGTTGCCTTGAAGTGGTCTGACCTTGCTCTGAACAATCTCCTTAAAAATCTCAAATTTGTTGTTGCGAAGCTGTAACAGTATTGCTTCCAATTGTTCTGGTACCAATCAACTAAACCTTCAGTAATTTGTTATCTTTGTCAACTTCTATACGTATTCTTTTATTTCTACTTTGATGCAATGAATTTTTGTGCTTCATATTCCTTTTATATATACATGTATATGTATCTTCAAAGACACGAATGTAGCCTCGGTGTTGTTCTATTCTTTGTAATAGAAATACTTGTCTTATTTTTTATGATTTTAAATTTGCCACGGGCATCATTTACTACATTATTGTTAGTTGTGATAAAACGTTTGTATCACTAAAAAGATTTATGGTATCTAGATTTGAAAACTATGTATCTTGTTTTTTGCCCTCCTTTTCTTTTTCCGCGCACTTACATTCGATCTGGAGTCTGCCATCTACAAAATTTACTTGAGGTGGCCTAACTTCAGACTGAAACTTTTTCCATTCCTTTCATATACTAGAAACGCAGAGTGGGATGTGACGAAATTGGTCGCAAAGAGAAGCAACCCTCTGTACAACGGAGTTCCGTACCCGGACGTGACCTTCACCATCCACATGACCCGGCGATCCATGTTCTACGTCATCAACATGTTTCTCCCCTGCGTCCTGCTGGCCTTCGTGGTGGGGGCGACCTTCTACCTGCCGCCCGACTGTGGGGAGAAGATCTCGTTCGGCGTGGCGGTCCTGCTGTCCCTGGCGGTGTTCCAGCTGCTGGTGGCGGAAACCGTGCCTCGGTCGGAGAACATCCCGGCAATAGGTACGGAGTAACGACTGTTCCCACTCCAATGTGTAAAGCTAGTTCACTTTTATTCGCATAGTAACCTATATCCGTTGTTTAAGAAAACGAATCCCGCAGTGCCGCACCAGTACCGCAAGTGCAGTGAGGATGTTTAGGATTTTTTTCACAACCTCTGAAACTCATCGTAACATAAGATTCAATGATGGCATTATGTCATCTTAGTTACCCTGCATTCGCTAAATCATACATTTTCATACGGGGGCCGATACCGACTGCCAAGCACCTTTGACCCTTTGCTGACGTCACACTTCCGGTCTGGATGTGTGGCATAGCCGTCGGGTCATTTCAGCTTGAAAAGGGTCAGAGGACTGATCAAAAGCTTGTTTGTAAGCGCTTTATTTTGTGTACGGATGTTAAGTGAAAAAGTGCAACATACATTTTCTACTTCTACACAGGTCGGTTCATCTTCGTGTCACTGGCCCTCATGGCGCTCTCCCTTCTGTCCACCGCTTTCGTCATCACGTTGGGAGACTCCGTCCAGGACAGCAAACCGGTTCCTGACTGGGCGCGGAAGGTGTTCCTCAAGTACGCCTCTAAAGCACTCCTCATGGGGGACCAATCCAAAAACAAATGGGAGGCACGTTTGTGCAACCCTCCATCCAAGCACGTGGAAAACGGCGAGATATACAGTAACGGCATTCCTACCGACACCAAGCCGAAACCAACGGTTTATCTCCCGGCTAAATCAATCCTAAAGACCGCGGCATCGACGAAGAAGCAGCTGGAGTGTCTACTGCAAATCCAAGGCGCTGTTGAGGAGATCTCCGGGTACCTGAAGAAGATGGATATGGTGAAAACCATCCACAATGATTGGAAGACTCTGGCGTTAGTGGTGGACAGGATCTTCCTCGTTTTATACCTCATTGCCTCTGTCATCACCCTCGTGGTTACCTTGCTCAATGTCAATGGGAACAAGTGACCGTAGATAACATACACTGTGACGTATTTATGGTTTCCGCCGCATCAGTTGCAACAATATATTTGTTATTGACAGTCCTAAAGAGACAAATACCGACGAACAGCAAGAAAATGAAGCCCTGGTATTACTGATAGCTTTAGAGGACAAAGTGTGTAAACACTGGCACTGACCAATGTAATGTGGTAGGAAGTCAGACTCGAGCATGTGTTTAGGGATTGCTCTACTGCGACAGCTGTTCTCTACATTAGACCATATATAACCCGATATATCTGCTCGGAGATAAGCTGATTACCAACCCCCCAAACCACATGGCCTGTTCCAGATTACCAGTAATATAGGGGTGATTTCTTAAATAATTCCATCGATTATAAAAACAGCTACCGCGTAAAAAACAACGTACATCATCGCGCTGCTGCGCGTAGACGACATGATAAACTACATACACATCCGGCAAACGGAACATACAGATGCGAACACTCATCACATTGGACAACAACTCTGTCGTCGGAGCCATCACAGAGTCAGAGTAAAAAGTGATATACTGCAAGCAGTCATCAGGCCATGATGATTCAATTTATATACATCAATGTTCCTCTGTCTAAAATCCACCATATGTACAAAGCACCTGCCAAACGAGCAAATAAATACCTTATATTGTAAAAGGAATATCAGAAAACGGACTCGTAAAAATGTTGTAAAAAGTCAATTCCAAAGTCAATGAAGTGATGTGGAGATGTAAATCAAAGACCAAAAATGAAGAACCTACTGTTCGGTATACCATCGTTATGTGTATTCGGTGAGTTCAGTAATTTGACGCATAGTCGGCATACATAGCAATATGGCGGATAGCGCCCACAACTATGGTGGATATACGAGGGGCGTGCAATAAGTAATAGTCCTGACCCACTTCCAGTTGTCTGATCTAAATGAAATTTTGTATGTGTAATAATTCATATCTCTATGGGTTATGTTGCAAAAGACAGCTCTGAACTAATTGTGGTTTCTGATTTACTGGTGTTTGAACTTAGTCAGGTGCGAAATGGACCAGGTGTGAAATGGAACCAGTTGAGTGTCGCGCAGTGATCCGGTTTTTGTATTTGAAAGGACGCACACCAAAGAAGACTTTTGATGAAATAAATGAAACTTATGGTGATGATGCCCCATCATATGACCTTGTAAAACGCTGGCATCCTGAATTCAAACGTGGCTGGAAGTCTGTGGAAACAGCTCCCAGACCTGGTCGTCCCTCTTGTGCCATTGATGAGGTGTTGCCATGTAGAAATAACCCCCTTTATGGATAATGGGATAGTCCGGGCCGACACGCATGCGTCGGGGGAGTAGCCGGGAAAAGGAATAAAGATCAGTTCACGTCGTCTCAACTCCAGTCTCCTAGTCGCTCTTGTGTCACCTCTGGGCTCCCTAAACATCATCTAAAGTGGACAGAACGAGGGTAACAAAATGGAGGTTCCACCGAGACCAAAAGTTCCAGGAAAAACGGAGCGGATGGCGCGGTAACAGCCCGTGAAGTTTGAGAGAAGCGGCAAGAGAGAAAGGTCGTCTGACGGAAGTTCCCGCCGAAACGGTCACGTGACGCGACGGAACGTGGGACGAGAGGTCAGAGGTTAGTGTCTCAAGTATCACAACAAACATGGCCGCCTCCATGAGACGAGAATAAGTGGGGAGGGCGACCGTACCGATAAGAACTGTTGTTGTGGGAAGAGATACAAAGGGAAGAATGGCGCAAGGTGGAATCAAAATGGAATCGGTAGAAGAGTTAACAAGATCAGTGGAAGAATTCCTACGTCCAAAACAGTCCACAACATCTGATGTGAAGCCTAAGAGACAGTCTGATATGACAGAACCCAGCGACCCTCCACAGTTAAGCGGGCCTTATCCCCTCCATTCCCAGACGCCACCAGGGCTCCAGCTGAATAAGAATAGTGGTGAAGTCACCGTGAAAGAGTTGGTTGATGCCACTACTCACCTAGCAAATGTTGTCACGGGGTGTTGCACAGAGGTTAAGAAATTAGGAGGAAGGTTGGACCACCTGGAGTCACCTGAGGGGATTGACACTGTAAGGAAGACCCTATGGAACACTAACACTCGATCAGTTGCTGGAGGGATTGACACTGTAAGGAAGACCCACTGGAAGACTAACACTAGACCAGCTGCACCTCACCATGTGAGCAGGAAGGAGTTCAAAATAATCGGCCAGGTGGGTACCCTCAGCTTCAAGTCCCTCACGTACCAGGTCAACAGTGGCCTGAAGCAGGGATATACAGAGGAGGAGGTCGTCGACGCGGTGATTAGAGCCATCCCAGCAGAATCAGCCCTCCGTTCTTACCTGGAAGGTAAGGAAATGGACTTGGAGACAGTCGAGCAGGTGGTGAAGGCCCAGTGTCCACAGTGTACAGCGACTGACCTGTATCGTAAGCTGAGCATGGGGAAACAGGCAAGCGAGGAGTCTCCCCAGAACTTCCTGATGAGAATGATGGATCTGAGGGACCGAGTTATAGAGGCTAATGAAGAAGAAGACGAGTTGTACAGCGCAGGTCTTGTGCAGGCCATGTTCCTGCGGGCAGTCCTGACTGGCCTGAGTGATGATGCAATCAGGCTGGAAATACAGCCTCACCTCGACCGGAAGTGTGGGACCACGGATGTTGAGCTGTTGGAGAAAGTGGGCAGAGCAGTGATTGACAAGCAGGAGAGAGAGGAGAAGAAGAGAAGTGCTGCCAGAGCAAACACGACAGATACAAATACTTCTCGTACTGGGATCAATGTGGTGACAGCAAGACCAAGAAGGCTGTGCGACCAATGCTGGCAGGCACGCGCAGAGAGATGCAACCACTGCTTCGTGTGTGGAAGAACCAACCACCAAGCCAGGGAATGCCGTAGTCAGGCTGCTCCCCGGGGAAACGAGTCCAGGGCCCTCCCAAGGGACGGGGAGTAGCCCTGAAGAATACCACGCAGTCCCACCACCCACCAGTAGATACTAGAAGTAGAACAGAACCAAAGAGAACAGAGCAGAGTCAATATACCGGTAATGTCAATATGATGTCATCACGCTTAACACCCAAACAAAGAGGAAAGTTAACCAGGCTGGTTGGAAACAAGTGCCTTGTCTCTTGTCACTTAGAGGACGTACAAACCCAAGCGTTATGGGACACGGGAGCTCAAGTGAGTATCATGACAAACAAGTGGAGAACAAAATACCTGCCCAAAACAGAAATTCAGCCATTGATCGACATACTGGGAGGAGTAGACTTCAACTTACAGGCTGCAAACGGCACCAACATACCATATGATGGCTGGATCGAAGTGAAGTTTAAAATGGTTAGCGAGAAAGACACACCAGAGCTAACTGTGCCATTCTTGGTGACATCAGATGACAAACAGGAGCACCCAATAATTGGCTACAACGTGATTGAGGAGATGCAGAGTGTGTGTGCCAGGAACGGCTGCTCCGGAGCTGCTCTGCTGTCTCAGGCGGTGCCAGTAGAAGCTGGAGAGGCAGAGGCGCTGGTCTGCATGATGGAAGATTTTAGTAAGACAAACTTGGTGAGAGTAAGGGTTGGCCGGAAGAGAATCAAGATACCACGAGGAGCCACTGTCCAGGTTAGATGTAGAATTCCTACAGGTTCAGTGGAAGAGAAACAATCTGTCTTGTTTGAGCCAGATATAGGAGGGAGTTGGCCCACGGGCTTGGAGGTGGAGTCAGTACTCACAAGGGTGAGTTCAACTGGTTTGATCAGAGTGCCGGTAAGCAACCCTAACAGTTATGATGTCTACCTTCCTGCGAGGACGGTCTTGGGTCAGATAGAACCTATCAGATCAATGGTTCCAGTTGATGTGAGACCAGTAAATGACAGCCATCAGCAAACAAAACAACCAGCTCAAGTCAACACAGTCCAGGCAGAGCAGGATGCACCTGATGAGTTGTGGGACCCTCCAGTTGACTTGTCTCATCTGAGTGAAGAACAGAGGAAGATAGTGCGACAGATGCTTCGTGAGGAATCGGGGGCATTCTCCAGAGATGAGTCCGACATTGGCAGCATGGAGGGGCTCAAGTTAAACATCAACCTGACTGATAAAGAACCAGTTCAGAAGAATTACGTGTCAATTCCCACCCCACTGTACAAGGAGGTTAAGGAATATATCGAAGATTTGATTAACCAAGAATGGATCCAGAAATCCAAATCACCATATTCATCACCAATGGTGTGCGTACGGAAGAAGGATGGAGGAATGAGACTATGTATTGATTACCGGGCACTGAACGAGAAAACAGTGCCAGATCGCCAGCCCCTCCCGAGGATTCAAGATGTGCTCAACAGGTTGAAGGGAAACACATGGTTCTCTGTACTGGATCTAGGAAAGGCGTACCATCAGGGGTACATGGAGGAAGAAAGTAGGAAATACACAGCATTTGTAACGCCATACGGACTCTATGAGTGGGTTCGCGTCCCCATGGGATTAAAGAACGCGCCTCCAGCATTCCAACGGCATATGGAAGAAGTACTCGAGGGCTTGAGCCATGAAATATGCGAACCGTATATGGATGACACCATGGTCTACAGCGAAGGCTTTGAGTCACATGTCGAGCGCATCAGGAGAGTGTTGCGCAGGTTCCAGGAACATGGCTGTAAGTTGAAGCCAAAGAAATGTGTGATGTTCCGACGACAGGTGAGGTATGTCGGGAAGCTAGTCACTGCAGATGGGTACACGATGGATCCAGAAGATACAGCAGCAGTCAAGGCAATCAGAGACAAGAAGCCCACTACTGTAGGAGATGTACGACGGGTGCTTGGGTTCCTCGGGTACTACAGGACGTACATCAAGGACTTCAGTAGAATTGCTAAACCACTGTACGACCTGCTGTCGGACAGTGCTGCGAAGCAACCAGTCCAGTGGACTGAGGAACACCAAGATATCCTTAATCAACTGACAGAACAACTGACCAGCCCACCTGTGATGGCCTACCCTGACTTTGAGAAACCATTTATCCTGCACACAGATGCATCAGCCAATGGTTTGGGCGCAGTATTATATCAACAGCAAGAGGGCAAGCTCCGGGTGATTGCATATGGTTCACGGACACTGTCACCGGCAGAGAAGAATTACCACATGCACTCGGGGAAGTTGGAGTTCTTGGCTCTCAAGTGGTCCATTACTGAGAAGTTCCGAGACTACCTGTACTACGCCCCATCTTTTGAAGTATATACCGACAATAATCCACTCACCTACGTTCTGAGCACGGCCAAGTTGAATGCGACAGGTCACCGATGGGTGGCAGAGTTGGTGGACTATAACTTCAGCATCAAGTACCGACCTGGGAAAGCCAATGCAGATGCAGATGTGCTGTCAAGAGTACCAGGTCCAGGAGATGCTGAGCGGTTTATGGCTACCTGCACAGAAGAAGTGAGTGGTGATGTACTGAGTGCCACCACCCAAGCCATGCAGGCAGTGGATCAAGGAGATGCCACATGGATAAGTGCTATCACTACGAACATTGACAGTCTACCACCTGAAGACAAGAGTGCAAGTATAGGACCATTGAGCAAGAAGGAGATCGGTGAAGCGCAACGTCGGGACTCGGCCATTAGAAAGGTGATAGAGCTGAAAGAAGGGGGGAGGAATCCCACTACCCGAGAGAGGCAAGACAACTCAATTGGTACAAGAGAATACATGCGGGAGTGGAAAAAGCTGCAGATCGATGATGAGGGCATTCTCCGCCGGAGAGCTGGTCCAGTACTGCAAGTAGTGCTCCCGAAGGAATATAGAAACATTGTGTACCAAGAACTACATGACAAAATGGGCCATCTGGGAGCAGACAGGGTTGTCAGCCTGGCAAGACAACGGTTCTACTGGCCAAAGATGCAGAGAGACATAATTGAATACTGTACCTCCAAGTGTCAGTGCATTAAGCGCCGGAAGCCAAACATTCCAGACAAAGCCCCACTTACTAACATCATCACCACTGAGCCGCTACAACTGGTGTCCATTGACTATGTCCACCTTGAAAGGAGCAAAGGTGGCTACGAGTACATTTTGGTGGTTGTGGACCATTTCACACGGTTCGCTCAAGCATATGCAACCAGGAACAAGTCAGGGAGAACAGCGGCAGAGAAGCTCTTTAATGACTTCATCCCTAGATTTGGGTACCCTCTCAAGATTCACCATGACCAGGGAGCAGAGTTTGAAAATAGGTTGTTTCAACGCCTACATCAGCTGAGTGGAGTGTCGCCCTCGAGAACAACCCCGTATCACCCCCAGGGAAATGGTCAGGTGGAGAGGTTTAATCGGACTTTGCTAGCGATGTTACGTGCTCTCCCAGAATTCCAGAAAACAGATTGGAAGGCGTCTCTTAACAAAGTGGTTCATGCGTACAACTGCACCCGACATGAGAGCACTGGGTATTCGCCTCACTTTCTGTTGTATGGACATCACCCCCGCCTGCCAGTGGACCTTATGTTCGGGATTGAAGACAAGGAGAATGAGGTTCAATCATATCCTGAGTATGCCAAGAAATGGAAACGTGGCATGCAGGAGGCCTACAGGATTGCGAGTCAGCATGCCAGGAAAACAGGTGCAAAAGGGAAGAAGCAGTACGACAGAAAGGTGCACGGTCTCAGTTTGTCCAGTGGTGACCGGGTCCTTGTTCGAAATATGACGGACAGAGGAGGACCGGGCAAGTTGCGTTCCCACTGGGAGGACAAAGTCCACATCATTGTGAAGCAGAAGGGGAAAGATATTCCAGTGTATGAGGTACGCCCAGAATGCAGAGAAGGAAGGTCAAGAGTGTTGCATAGAAATATGCTACTACCGTGTGACGGACTGCCTCTAGAGGTTCCAGTGGACAAACGGAGCAAAGGGAAAACACCTCAAAGAGAGGACAAGAGGAGTGATAATGAGGAAGAACTTGCAGACAACAGAGTCGAAATTGGAGCTGAACAAGAAGACCAGAGAGGAAGTACAGGTAGTGAAAGGGATGAAGAAACTGATGGTGAAGTTGAGTCTGAGGACCAGCCCTGTGTGTCTCAGGGTGCTGAGGAGGTTCCAGACCCAGCAGAAGTAGAAGAGAACAGACCAAGACGAAATAGGAGACCACCACGGACTCTCACGTATGATGTAGGTGGCCAACCAGGCTACTTGAGAGTACCAACGGTGAACACAGTAAATGCAGCAGAGTGGAATGTGGGGACACCATGGCCACTGAACATGTGGAACGCGGGAGCAGGGCATCCCGGGCAATTATATCAGTCGTGCCTTCACTGTGGACAGTTAATACCGATGATTCGCATGTATGAGCCCAGCTAAGGGGATGGAGTACCTGTTATTCGTGTGGACTGTGAACTGCAGTGGATTACTATTCTTGTGGATTACCTGCTGTTATTGTGGATATTACTATTCCTGTGGATTACCCGCTGCACCAGTGCCGCTGTGCCTGTGGATTACCCGCTGAATGAGAAGAGTCTCATGGGACAATTATATTGTGGACAGTAAATGCAAGGTTATTGTGGAAAATCATTCCATATTTGAGAGACATGTATGTTGGTTATTGATGGATAACAAAGAGACTGATGGATTCCAGTTGTGTGGACTCTGCAGGACTTCCAGCTCAGAATTTAGACCAGGCCTAATGTTGTGTTAACTGTTCTAAAACAGTCAGTACGTTGGAGCTTCTGTTAGTAGCAGTGAAGCCAGTTTATTGAAGATGCTATCTGTGCCAAAGTTAAAGATGTTATCAGTGCCAAGGTTAAAGATGTTATCGGTGCCAAAGCTAAAGAAAAAAAAAAAAAAAGAGGCTAACGCAAAGGAGAATAGAATAGAATATATCCTTTATTTTTCGTAGTACTAAACAACCATATATATGTGTTCATTAATAGTTTCTTATTGTTATTGTTATTGTTCCGAGATGACTTTAAAAGAGGGGAGAGTGTTGCCATGTAGAAATAACCCCCTTTATGGATAATGGGATAGTCCGGGCCGACACGCATGCGTCGGGGGAGTAGCCGGGAAAAGGAATAAAGATCAGTTCACGTCGTCTCAACTCCAGTCTCCTAGTCGCTCTTGTGTCACCTCTGGGCTCCCTAAACATCATCTAAAGTGGACAGAACGAGGGTAACAGAGGCATCAGTTGGAGGACCAACCTGGGGTGTCCTACAAAATCGGTGTCCAGAGCTGCATCAAACGATGGGAGAAATGCATAACTCTGGGTGATTCCTATGAAGAGAAAGACTAATAACTGTGCCAAGTTTCATTAATCTCCTGCTATGGGAAATGGGTCAGGACCATTACTAATTGCACGCCCCTCGTAGCTCCAGTCTTTTCCGTAAGAACCGTGAGATTCTACCTTCCTGGTCTCTCAGATTTCACAATGAAGGCATTTTTGCCACCTTTTTTTTCTGTATGCTCGCCTTGGTTTTTTGGTTCATATAAGATGTCATCTATATGATAACACTAGGGGGAATTGCGATGTTGTAGAAGTTTCATTTGCTTCTGCACTGAAATGCATAAGCTAATGCTTGGTGATCTTTAGAAGGTTGTAAAGCATAAACATTTTAGTTGAGCGAAATACCTAATAATGTTGGGCTTGACAACAAAAATGACTTACAAGATGTGCAATAGGGAATACTGAAAACTGAGCTTTGTGTATGCTACGACGTAGATAAGACAATACAAAGTACAATTACCTACCTTTTCTTTATATAGTAGTTAGTAAATGACTGAGAAATATGATAATGGTGTACTATAATATGCAATTGCATGATGTCCATTTGTACCGTTGTAATTGAAATAAAATATAAGGAAGTTGTATTTGTAACAAAGCTTGATTCATCGAAAATTCAAGACGCCTATTAAATGTGTAAATTCACAATGCCCATGTGTACCTTACTTTGTATCTGTAGAACATGTTGTGCAGTTATGATTTAAACTTTTATCATTAGAGTCGATTCCGAGTCACCGCGAGGGTTGCCATTGTCATCATTTACAAATGGTTTCAATTGTTTTCAATTATGTGTCCAGGAGATTTTATACTTTTGAAATATTTCTAATGCTATTTGAACTTTCTAAATATTTTCCCAGGTGTGTAAAACCTTTGAAATATTCACGATGTGAAACAGAATACTTCTAACAGTTTGTAAATAATGGTAACGGCATTTTGCCATTATTTACCATTTTCTACCATTTTTTGTAATATTGGGTCAGTGGGGTAGGAAGAAAGTAATTCACACATCCTTGCAAAGTACGGTTGGGTGTCATGTCAATGGCCTACCACAAAGGACCCACCAGTGCCCATCAGTGAAATCTAAAAATATACCAGGCAGACAAAAGGAGCTAACTTTTATGGGGCAATAAATTAATTCTACCATTTGGCAAGGTTAACCATTTTTTGTAAATATTTCTAAAAGTGAAAGAATCCTGCAGATGTTTGAAAATTATTGTAAATAAAGAGATTTTTGTGTGATCTCTTTCAAAATGTTTCCAAAGTATTCAAAGGAATTCAAATAGATTCAAAATTCCATATTAATATTTTTGAAAAAATTATAATTGTTGGAGCTTAGATATTCTTTTATACAAAATAATTACAACTTATTACAATCATTGTCTAATAACCCTCATGGTGTCTCGGAATGGACTCTATGATAACAATATGAAATATAACATACCATATGTTAAGTGTAGAAAAACGGAATCATGGAAGTAAAAGTGGCTGTTTTAAAATACCTTTCTGCATAATAGCGTCAAGGCAAATGCACATAATAAAGATGGAGAAGACATCTTAATAATGAGGTTGTGGGTATTTTCAATAAACAGCGAAACTATACATGAATGTTATGAATTATCATAGTTACTTTAATGCGGTCCCAATTGCAAATCGTGCTCACTCACCACATAGGCCCGCAATAATACCAACAGGTATACTACACAATAGAATGAATGAATGAACTTATTGCACGACATTTGTACATGGTACAATTGTAAGGCAACAGTAACAAGTCAATTAATACAATGATACTCGTCTAAGGTCTATAACTACATACATGTATAGTACAGGGATGTGAACATAAATGGCGTATTCACATGGTGTAATATGCGAGTTAAACAAGTCAGTCTGTTACTGTACAATAGATGACATTCAAAAACGCTGGCAGATTTTCTTGTACATATTGTTGTACAGTTGAAGTATCGGTCAAGTCCAAATTTCTGGATAGTTACAAATAGAACATTGATACCAAAGTATATCACAATAGATACAACGTTGTTTTAAACTTTAAACTATACTATTATATAGCTATAACACTACCTTGTAGGCAACAGTCTGAATGTGTTGGCGTGTACAAATAACAGCAGTGCATTTTAATTGTAAAATCAAATATTCTATTTACAGTATGGTTCTTCTCTGTATAGTTAAAAACACACTACAAACAATAAATGTGCAGCACTTATGTAGGGGTCAGTTACAGTTGATATTTATGCACCAGTACTGATCCATATTCATTAGAGCGTGAATGAACGACTGTCAGTGTTTATCAATCGATGTCTTTGATGTACCCTTTTATCATTTTGATCATTATTGTATTCTTATGTATAACGTTACTTGCAATTAACCTTCGGGCATGAATTTGTAATAAAGTTATTATCATGTTAGCTGGCAGAATTATGAATTAGGACTCTATGACTTGTGACACAAGGAGTGCTTTATTTGTATTGTATTTTATTGTATTGTATTGTGTTTATTGTATTGTATTGTATTGTATTGTATTGTATTGTATTGCATTGTATTGCATGGACCGACTATTCTCTCTTCGCAGGCAGGGGTTGAATTGCAAGGAGCCTACAATAGCCGGGGCTAAGTCGCAAGGGTCTGAAATGGCAGCCTGTATGCCTACTGACCTCAATACGACAGTAGTTTCCCCAGGTGCGGCCAGGGACTGTAGTATCGCACGTGTGGTGGGTTCTTTAACGTGCCTGGGGTATGGCTCTCCCGAGACACGGGACCTCCATTTTACGTCCTATCCGAGGGACGGCCCTAGCCTAAGCTAAGTACTCATTTTCACCTGAGTAAAGTGAGGAAAGCCGTGTCAAGTGCCTTTCCCAAGGGCACTAGATCGGTGACACGCAGCCGGATTCGAACTCGAGACCTCTCGGTCCCGAGGCAAACACGCTGCCGCTGCGCCACGCGATCTCACGATTTATGGCTTCTGACACAGGAAGTGAAGATTGGCATGAATGTTGGGCACATCCAGGACCAGGATGTTAGTGAATTGGGCTTCCTGCAGCATGGATACCGCCAGTTCCTGCCCCCACATGTTACCCAGGCCCCTCCCCCCGAAGTACAGCGACACGGGCATGCAGTGAAGCAAGCTGGCGCCGTACAGCATCGGGGCCGCTGGGTTGTCCAGGTTTTCCGCTAACTCCTTGTGGCCTCTTATGTCGACCATGGAGAACAGACCCTTGGGCTTGAGCGTGCGGTAGATTTCTCGGAGCACGCCCTCCGGATCAGCCTGGTCGTGTATGGCGTCCCAGGCGAGCACATAGTCGAACGAATCTGACCAATAAGCGGGCAGCTTAATCAGATCCTGCACCTGGAACGTAGTGTTGACCAATCCGAGCCGGTTACTCTCCGCGGCCGCCCATTGGACGGGTTCAGAATCGAGGTCGGTGGCGACGAACGTGCTGTTAGGGAAGTGCTGCGCTAGGATGAGGGTCGGGATTCCCCTGCCGCACCCTGCGTCATGGACCCTGATACCAGACTCTGAATGGGAGAAGATCAAGAACCGTTGATTATTGCACAATGAATTAATGAACTTTTATGTCAAATTAACAGGCAAATGCAAATGCTTGACTGGTCGCATTTCTGTTTCTGACTGAATTCTACAGACCAGTAGACCTCCACTCTTGTTAGGGCAAGGCGCTTTAGGAAATAGCCAATCAGCTTACAGGATATCGTATTGCATTGACTATATATATTGGCAAATCAGACTACAGAGTTTAATAGCCAATCAGCTTACAAGGCATCGTTTTGAACTAGCTAGGTTGGGCGAATCCCAGTGTAGTTCATTGTTGTACTGGCCAATCAGCTAACAGGATATCATATTTCAGTAGATACCTAAGTTGTATTTCTCACCCAAACGTTCCTTCAGTCCCGGAATCGTCGGTACAAAGTAGTCCACCAGGTTATTTTCCATCTCCTGTTTCCTCATGTTTGCCAGCCAAGCTTGCAACCCAGGATACGCCGAATATGGCACACCTAAAGGGAGGAAACAACACACCAACAAGACAGAAATGCTAGTAACAATACATGTAAATGCTATGGTTTTGATCGATGTAACCATAACGTACCTCTTTGTAGAGAGTGTGGCCCCCTACTCTTTTAATAGCCGAGGATAGCAAAGGGGTGGATTTAAAGGTAGCAGAAGACAGTTAACGTTTTTGGCCTATGGGGATTCCGCTGACTATAGTTAAGGACCACAAGTTTATTGATATCGATTCTGATAAAATCATAGTAGGATGCAGTTTTCAAATACGACAAACTAACGTGTTGAAGTCGAGAGTATAACCTACAGAATTTCTGAAAACAAAAATAATTATGGTTTTGAAAGATTTTACGCCCTATCTTAAATGGGGTAATGCCATTAGTACTAATGCGGGGCCATGTGGAACTGCAGCCGACTCACCGAGGCAGTCACATGTAAAGGTCGCGCGCATTGATACGGGAAATGGGCAAACATCTTATACATACGATTTGAAGGTTGACTCATTATACTACTACATAGCAATTTTCATGCCCCACTGTCTTCCGCGTTGCAGTGTTTACAAACACTTCCAGATTTCGGCCGCACTACTTTTTTTTACCTCCGGGGGTCGCGGAAAAATACTGTGTTCTGCGACCTTAATGCCGACTATCCAGACCTTCATCGCGCTATAAGATGATCTGTCATTTGCTGTCCTCAAGTTCTAGTAGGCCTCAAGTCTGTCCTGTTGTAACATGGCTATCCTCTACCGACCCTTGGTCTGGTGATTTGATCGAAAATGTCTCTATATATAGCTTCCATCTACGCTAAGTAACCCACCCTTAGGTCATTCCCGCATTAATACAGATAACGTTTCATACGGACCCTTCGAGTCTGGTTTACCCTTCTCTAAGATACTGTCCCTGTGTCTTCCTGCTCTTAGAATGTTAACGTTGTTCTGTATAATAATTATAAAAATCTTTTTTTGCAAGTTCATGCCCTTGGGCTAAGCTAAGAGATATATGTAAAGAGATTGTATACTTAACAGAGAATGAAAATGTGATTTATCAAATCAAAAGGGAAATAACGCGTACGTCTAAATCTAAATTTATTTCTACTTAAGCAATTTGATGGGTTTGACTTCGTTTCCGTATGCAGTGGGTCGAGACAAATTGTCCAACATTTTCCTATATAAAGGGGTTGGATGACTTAAGCAAGAAGATTGTTTTTTGTTGGTCAGGAAGGTGAGAAATGCTTGGGAAAGTTTTGTACATGTAGATTGCAAAGAAAAATACTGACCCTCAGGTCCGTCCAGCATGAAGCAGTCGGTCACATCCGTGGCTACCCCGGCCAGCAGCCGCAGGAACTCCGGCATATGGGCCACGTTCTTCCCGGCGTGCGGCTGCAGAACCGCCCGGCGGTGCGGCGGGAGGAAGTAGGTCCGCTGCCGCCTGTCGTACTCCACGATCCGGGCCGTCACCATGATGGCCAGCCACTCACGGACGTACCTGTCAAAATATCACAACTACAGCATGTACAGAAAAAAAGTTATCAAAAATGAAGATTTGCTGCAGTACCTTAGGCTTGGGACGCCACTAGGGGCCCAATATCGAACTTGACCTTCATTTTCTTGACAACCACAGCATCTCCAGAACAAGAGTTATCAAAAAAGGAAGTTTTGCTGCAGTACCTTAGGAAGCGGCTAGGGGGACCATTATCGAGCTTGACCTTCATTTTCTTGACCCCTACTCACCTACCAAATATCATCAGGATCCATCCAAGGCTTCTCGATTTATGTTGTAAACTGACAGACAGACATACACAGACACAGAAAGACACAGACAGACAAACACGATCAAAACATAACCTTCTTGCGAAGGTAGAACCGGAGGTACAACGTCTGCGATTTGCTAGATAAACGAATGCGGCACGTTCATATCTGGCCTGACAAAATTACGTTTGTAGCTGTCTTCCCACTCATAGTACTGACACAACTAAAAGCCTTTATCATTCAACGGAAAAGGACCCGCCTGATATTCAGGTATTTGCTTTCTTACACTTTTATTTATTTATTTATTTCTGTTTTCTTTATACAGGGTAGACACACTCAGTACTTTGCGCACTGCTTTCCAGGCGTGCCCTGTACAGAATAACATACACAAAATAGCATAACAAAGAAACTAAACAATGAACAAACTAAAGTAACAATATATACATAAACATGAATCAAAATCGTAACTCATTAATCAAAGTTAGTGCCGGGTCAGGAGGTCAGGGGTCAGCAGTGATTACCATTTCTTAGCAGTTTCTTGAGCGACAGAGCAGAAGTGGCCATGCACTTTAACCGTGGGCGGCAACTCGTTCCATGAAAATGCACCCCTGTACTCAAATTTCCTACGGCCAGATTCAAGTCTGACTTTCGGTAGTTTTTTTTTGTTTTTATTCAAACATTTAAACAGAAATACAGAGTGACAAAAGGGGGCGCACTCAAGTGCAAGACTTATTTTGACGCTGCCCCTTACATAAAAAAGCATACATATTTTACAGAGAGAAATCAAGTACAAATGAAAAGCAAAGGAAAATCACATCAGACAGAAAATAATACATTGTACTTAATATTTTCGGTAGTTGTAGTGATAGGTTTGAATTAAGCCTTGTTGAGTATGTGTGAGATGTTCTATTAAATATTTGGAAGTACTCTGGTAACTGCCGATGGATTGACTTGAAGACGGTTTGCAGGAGATGCATTTTCCGACGAGATGCCAGAGACGCTTTCGGGCGTTGCTTTTACGTGGCTATTTTGCGGGCATAGCCGGGCCCCTGGATTTTTTTTTGCTCGCATCTAAAATCAACTAGAGAGCTGTACGTACGTAGCACATATGCATGTGAGTACGCCTGCATACGATAACGTGGCAATCGCACAGAGATCGTACGTTGTAAGCACGTACTGTAACTCACTTACCGCTTGCGCAACGAACGATACACGCAACCGCTCACGGCATACAGACCACATACTCATTACCTTAAGCAACCATGTGAGTGACGTGCGTTGAGACGTACTCCCTCCCAGCTTTTGCCACGGACAAAAACCACGTACGGTGGATTGTGCCCTTAGCTTTAGGGATACATTGTTTTACAAGACCCAAGGTTTTGTAGAAATCTGGGGGGTTTGTACTGTGGTATCATCTTTTCTGAAGACTTCGCCTCATTCGTAGTGCCCCCACCCCCCCTTAAACAATCACCTTTCCTTCATGCCTGCAGCTTCTGCTATCTGCGCGGATGTTCGTGGCCCGTCTTGCTCGCCCAACCTGACGAACAGACCCGTACGCACGCCCATGGCTACCGCTAGGGTTACAAACCCGGACGAGACCGTTGTGGTCAGCCTTAGGGCGAACTGCTCGGTCGTTTCCTCAGTGCTCTGGTCGTCCGCCATAATGTTTCTTCCAGAAAACACGTCTATAGATAACCGGTTGCGCGAGTTGGACTTGAACTTTAACACGACTGGTAAGATCGCAGCAACGTTTGACCTTTTATTGCAAAATGCTGCATCATTGTGTGTTGCGCCGTTTAGCGGGACGTTATATACTGCAGTAGACTAGGCACCCTGCAACTCCACCAAGGTGTGAACCTTCCTTCTACTTCAAGTATGCCAAAAAGTAGTTACTCAAGCAACTTGATATGGTTTTGGAAACGGTCAGACGTTTCGGATAGAATCCACTATCCTTCGTCAGTGACACTGACTTGCTATCCTTTGAAATCCAAATTGTCTTCAGCCTGACTTCGCCTTACCTTTGTTTTCTTTGGAATCCTTATTGTCTTCAGTCTGAATTGTCTTACAACGTTTCCTATTGGACATGTGAAATTGTCTTTGTTCATAGTTAGAGTATAAAAGACCTGTTTCTTCCAGGTCACTTCAGTGTCACTGACGAAGGATAGTGGATTCTATCCGAAACGTCTGACCGTTTCCAAAACCATATCCAGTTGCTTGAGTAACTACTTTCTGGCGTATCTTATTACCTGGATGTCTAACCTACATCGACGTACTTTAAGTATGCTTTGTACATGGTTCATTTCTTGCCTTTACCTTACTCTCACCCTTTGATGTCGGCTCTTCCTATCATTGTGAAGCAGAATTCGAAATTGTTGGATTGCTCACTCACTAATAGGGAACGTGAGCTATTTGTTTGACTGTTTTTTTAAATACAGTCAAACCTGTATTTGTCATTAATTTGTATCAAAACAACTTCCCTTCCCTTTACAAGATAACTACAAAGTATGACAAAGGCAAATATACAGACAACATAGTTTATTTCAAGGTTAGAAAAAAAGTAATTGTTGACTGATCACAAGTTCATGTCAAGCAATATATCTTCTTCATTGGATGTCAAACAAAAGTTCAATAAATTCCTTCAACACAGTCATAACTGAAAAATTCTCTGAACAACTATATAATGGTGTACCTGACTATATAATATAAATATCATGCAGCATGCAGAGAAATGATGACTTGAAACTACATCTTTTAAAATCTTCCTAGTGATCAACTCATTTGTTCTTTTGCACATAGCAAATCTTTTGGACTTTTTGGTACAAAACAAGGAGAATATCACAGTATTCCCAGTAATATTCAGTAAATTACAGTAATTACTTATACATGATGGCACTTTTATAAACTCACATTTGAATCTCAGCTTCACTATTACAATCTCAACATTGAGTATTTTGGAAACATTTGCTAACATCCACCCCAATGTCCCTGGCAATTACACAATGTTTTTGTCTCTTATGAAATTTTTGGCGCACACCTGCATCAACAGTTTTTTATTGCATGTACAGTATGATAAATTGATACTACATCTTGTATTTTACAACCCTCAAACATATAGCATACCAAAACGGCACATGATTATTTGAAGAGGAGAGAGTACTTAAAAGTTAAGTAAGCTCCCATAGAAATACTCATGGTACAATTGGCACAACTCATTCATATACTCAATGAGCCAATCTCAATGCATACAGACAAAACTATAGGCTATAGGCTCTCTCAATGTTTGGTACTCTATAAGGGCCCAGTCACAGTATATCATGCAATTTTAGTACTACACCAAACTGAGAGCATTCTTAAGAAAGCCATGCATGTGTCTTAAAAAAGTCAGCTGTATTGTTACATAAAAAGCTGTCCTAGATACTTTTCTGCAGTTGGTTCTGTCACAGCCTGTTTGAAAATACTACATGTATACACTGTAATACAGCATCAAAATTTGACGGATGCGACCATACCAGTGTTCTAGCCAAACTGAATTTTTTCTGTCCCCTTGATTTTGAATGGAAATCCTGTTGAAGGCGCGACAATCCGTGGGGGGGGGGGGGGTCCGAGGGTATGCTCCTCAGGGAAATTTTGAAATCTCAACCCTCCGAAATGCTATTACCTTTATTTTGAGAGGCAATTTTTTATGGTAGACTCAGCTTGGTTCAATCTTTTACAGGCCATTTTTTTTGTCCATCACATTTTTGTTTGTTCCCAGCGGCAAATTCCGTCAATGGACGGAAGGACGGGCGCTGGCTAGAACCCTGGACCATACCCTACTAAGCAGTGTCCCTACACTATAACAGCCTGGTTCACTTCTTCTTCTGTGCCTGGTACATTCTCATCTCGTCCATACACTGTGTGAGCAGGTCTCCCAGCTCCTTGTTTATGGGGTGGTCCTTACCATGGGTCACATTCAGGATGTGTTCAGCCTGGACAGAAAGAAACATACACGTTAGTGTTAATAGTAGCCTGCATTACACAATCTCTCACTAACAGGGACAAAATGGACTGATCCTGTCTATGTTGGCCAAAAAACTAAGAAGAAGTCAGTGGGTATTATCAGCTAAATACCAGCGGCAGCCAGTTTTGTCATACTAGGCTAAATGCAGTTTTTGACGGAACTGTCCGAAATAGAACAAGAATTGAATGGGGGCAGGGCTTTGGGATCGGTCCATTGGCCTCCCCATTAAAACTTCCTAGTTCTAGGGTGCCAGTCAGTCAAGCACAGTTAAGTCTGGTAAGAAAATCAATCGAGTTAGTTTTATAAGTTTCCGTCACACATTATGGTGTGTGGGGCAGTACCCATCTCCATTTTACAGTACAGCCAATGTACAGTTGCAAGTGCAAGCAATTTACTACAACAGGGAGCTATAGACTACTAGTTGTTTGTTGTGTTCAACTACAAGTACCATAATCTTTCTCAAACAGCCAAGTGCTAAGTGCTAAGGAGAGAAACAAGTTTTGCAGTTTTGGGTATGACACGGTCCGGTTTTCATTGCAAAGCTAGAAATCCTTTGCATCAGTCATCAAAATCATCATCATCATTATTTTTTTCTTAACAGATCTTAAAATACAAACAGCATTACAACTACATATCTTAGTTGAGTAATAATCTGACGGATAATGCAAAAGGGCTCACACAGTAAGAACATATACCCTTACCATCTGTAGTGCCTCCAGTGCAGCCAGTCTTTTCTCCAGGTACAACAGCAGTTTGCCGATCCTCATGTACTGGATACCCAGACTGGGGTGGTAGGCTGGGAAGTGGACCCTATAGAAGACATGGAACAATACTTAACATGTTATCTTCAACATAACAAACATTCTGCAATGTTACTAAAAGATGGTATCAAATTCCAGTTCAAATTTTACCCTGTAACTAGTGGATACTCAAGCAACTGGATATGGTTTTGCAACCTCACTCAACCCTCCGACACAAACTGGTACATCCAAAAGACAAACCACAGAAAGGTACTAAGGCCAATGTAATCTACAGACTCAAATGCGAGGAACCAAACTGTAACAACACATACATTGGTGAGACTAGTCGTCCACTAAAAGCAAGATACCAAGAACATTGCAAACCGAAGGCCAACGGCTACTCTTCTGCTATTTTCAACCACCTAGAACACAACCAAGGACATTCCTTCAACCTCCAATCTACCGACATCCTAGACCGTGAAGCCCGCTGGTTTGAACGGGGAGTTAGAGAGGCCATATATGAGAGAATATACAATCCCACCCTCAACAGAAAAGGGGGGCTACGTATGGAACTTTCGGGCACTTGGGACATAGCACTACCCCCCCCCCCCCGCCAACAAAACTTTTAGCTCCTGTAACTAGAACAACAGGAGCTAATTGACTCATTTGCATTAACTGTGTCTTAGCCTTGCTATCCTTTGAAATCCAAATTGTCTTCAGCTTGACTTTGGCTTAGCTTTGTTTTCTTTGGAATCCAAATTTTCTTCAGTCTGAATTGTCTTACAACCTTTCCTATTGGACATCTGAAATTGTCTTCATTCATAGTTAGAGTATAAAAGACCTGTTTCTTCCAGATCTCTTCAGTGTCACTGACGAAGGATAGTGGATTCTATCCGAAACGTCTGACCGTTTCAAAACCATATCCAGTTGCTTGAGTAACTCTTTTTGGCGTATCTTATTACCTGGATGTCTAACCTACATCGACGTGTAACTAGTGGAGAATTGGCAGCCAAAGCACAACTTCAATGTGCTAAAGAAACAGTTGGCTAATCTGTAAAGTTTCTATAGTCAAATTAAACATATCATTGTTATCATGAAGATAGTATTTCAAAAAGCCAGTGGGTGTCGAATACTTCACCAAACAAATTCCTTTGTATCAAAATGGACCATTCTTTTGAGAATCGCCCTTTACAACTTTTCTCAGAATATCAGGTCCAGGTTTAGGCCTGATCCTCTAGACCTGAACCAGACCTGGACCTGAATTTTCTGTACTTGTACCCATCCCAGCCTATGACTGTACAACTTGGAAGACTCACTTGTACGGTTCGATAGTCTGCAGCGCACATCGGAGCGCCCTGTTCCACTTGCGCAGGACGACAGCCTGGTCCAGGGCCTTATCCAGACACTTCAGCACAAACAGGTGATTGTTGTGTAACACCTGCTGTTGTCTCTCCAACAGTCTCTCTGCTAACCTCAGACCTTCCTTAGGTTCTAAACACAACAAATCAGTCTTAATCCCTCACCCCTCACTGTAGGCTATATTTGAGGTAAACATTTATAATGTGTGTGTTTGAGATTTGAGATGACAACAAAGTATGATGCACAGCTTTGACATAATACGCTGACCTCCACGGCTTCTTTTGACTTTTTTGGTTTTGACATTTGAAAGATTATGGACTTGAGTAATGGACACTGGTTTTGTTTTTTGCCTCGGTTTTAATGTAATATACTGTATGTTGTCCACTGATGTCTTAACTTTGACTAAATGCAACACATTTTGTCTTGTTTACATGTAATTTCCCTTAGAAATCAACAGCTCAACTTTCAACAAAAGTTGTAGCAATCACCCATCCATCTTGAGATAAAATAAATAAATGATACCAACAATGCAACTTACAACAAATGGAGTCAAATTCTTTTCTTTTGTATTATTGAAGAAATACATGTCTTACCTTGTCTCTGGTCTGCACTTGTGATGGCAGCCAACATCTCCTCAGAAAACTGGGTGACCTTGTCCACCTCCTTCCAGAACTTTGGGTCCTTCTCATTGTCATGGTCACATGCCTTACAGGTCTCATAGGCACCATCTGTGTGGGAAACATACTATTAGCTAGTTTGCAAAGCTCTGTCATACAGCAGACACATTTGGAACACTTATTGGGATTCTAATATATGACTGAAGGATACACATACAAAACCCAATTGAAACACCAATTACTCCACCATTAAATTACCAAGAAACACAACAGAAACACACACAGAGTTTTGACTATTGAACTGAGGTTTGAGCTAGTATAAATGGCATTTTGGACACCATGTTTTCTCAATTAAAGTTTGAACTTGTTTTAAAAAACATTTTCAAAATCCAAAAGGTGCCGCAAGTTGTTGCCGAAATCAGAGCACATACTTTATTTGAGATTATGGCATGGATAAATGGGAAAAGGACATAGACCAATGTGGTGCTACAGTTCTAGGAAGGATGCAAAACTATATACACATTGTGTTTGTGTACAACATTTCTTTTACTATGACGCTAATTGATTTGACTTTAAACTTGCGGTAGGCAGTCCGCAAGATTGTACAGGCAATGCTAGTGGGGAATACTAGCATTTTTACAAATTTGAGCAAGGAAATTGTACCGTAGTCCTTGATTTATGCAGAATTACTTTGGGAAATGAGAAGAAAATACAGTTCAAGATCAGTAAAGGTGGGGTGCATCTATGGATAAACTACAAATACAAATTTAGTTATCGTGACACCATTCAATTCCAACAACAGTTTGATAAATTGACTAAATTGTCATCTTACCAACTTGGATGATGACTTTCTTGCAGTTGATATTCCCACATTTGACAGCCATCATCATCCCATCCTGTAATATGGGAATAGAAAAAATCATTTCAGTCTGTTCACTGTCTGGTGTCCGTTCCCCTGTAATGTCGGTACGTATCCACTGCAGTGTCCGTACCCCAGTAGTGGCAAAACCTCCAGTAGTATTCGTACACCAGTAGTGTCCTACTCCCCATAGTGTCCATACAAAATGACTGTGACAGTAGTGTCCATACCCCCAGTAGGGGAAGGGGAGGGTTCCTACTACCTGATTAGGGCCGAAAAGCTGAGTTATTGCGGTTATCCCAGAAGTTTTGCCATTATATATTCTTGTTGATGTTTTTTACTGCTGAGATGACAGGCTTTCATTAATGAGGGTATGTTTGTGTGCCAGTAACATCAGAATTCAGAAAGTTCAGTTATCAACAGTCACTTTTTCCTCTTTTTTGTATACTTAACCATTGTTAAGATGCTGTATATTGAATGACCGATGTCTGCCCATACCTTTGTCTGGTCCTGACACCTGGGACACTTGCAGGTGAAGTAGTACTGCTGTAGCAGCTGCTGTTTCCTGACTGACGACATGGCTAGCATCTCAACATAGCTGATCAGTAACTAGAAAACAACACAACAGAAAAATATAAGATAAAAAAGAAATAAGACTGCATCTTCTTAGCTGATTCAATCTATAAATTCTCACATCCTATAAAATCGCATCCTTACTGACGCCCCCCCCACACACACACACACATACACAAAAAATTGAGAAGTAACTTTCAATACATCAATAACTTGTTAAATCTTGTTAAATCAACCTACCAACAAACAAACAAACAAACACAAGCAACATATAACATACAACGTTGATGGAATCTTATCAACAGAATATCTCCCATTGAAAGAAATGCAAAACTTGTCTCTTTAAAAAACAAAAGATAACAGGACCGTAAGTTATGCTATAGTGCCAAGGTCACACACCAGGGTGCCAAAACTTGATCTTGAACTTTGTCCTCTCAACCTCTATCCACTACCAAATATCATTACAATCCATTCAGAGGTTCTAAAATAATGCTGATCACAGACAGACACATGGAAACATAGACACACCAAAAACAATACTTCTGTTTTTCATGGAGGTAATAAAAATCCTACCTCCTCTCCTGGCTGTATGTTCTGGATAGCCCGTACCTCCATTCTCAGTCCATTAAACACAGCAACACAGTTGGGCTCACAGGAGTGGTTGAACAGGGACATTCTATCAAATTAAAAAATAGTGTTGTAGAAATTCATAACAAAATGTCTTGGAGAAGACAACAATCCCAGTTATACATAGTTTTTTTTAATGGCTTGAGCACTACTACAATTATAGTGACACTGTGTGTAATATCAACAGGATTTAAATGTACTAGTATGTAGGTGCAGCCATGAGCCATCAGCTTCTATTTGTCTACAACATTGGATCAGAGCCAACTCAGATATACAATTCTCCAAGTATGCTATCAAAATTTTTCTATTTTACACCCTGGTAGGCTGCCCAACTACAGATACACATCAGGACAAACACACACACCAACTGATTCCATAATAATAATGTCTAATGATTTGTATATGAATAAAGGATTCATGTAGACCATACCATAAAGTAGAGAACCAAGGAGCTTACTTTGGATATATACCAATACCAATGTACTGCATCTCAGGATCACAGATGGAGAAGGTGTTGCACGTCATCTGTGTGGACAAACAACAATGGGAAAATTTCACTTTCGTATTCAGCATATCGGTAGATTGTCACAAATCATCATACTTCATAACATCAAAGTTTTCTCTAAAGTGGGAGCTGATTCTTTGGCAAGCATAAAATTCTGATTGACCGGAGATATCTACTACTGGTCAACATGTTACTGTATTCTTCAGTTGTGACCTGTCTGACAGTACTTACCTCCTCAAGAAGCCTTAGACTGCCACATTTTTCCTTAAAATCCTCCTAAAAAATGCCACATAGGGAAAAACCCACACCTCCACTCCACTTCCTTGCAATGACCCCATATAGGTTTTCTACAAAAATCCGTGGCATTGTATAATACATTCATGTAAAGCTCTTTAATAATTGAGGTTTTAAACATCATTAAGGAGATCTTACCCTGCCAAAGAGCTCAAAGATCTCCCTGGCATCATCCATGACATCCTTCCCCACGTACATCCTCAGTACCACAGCCAGCTGGGCAAACATCTCCTTCACATTCTCAGGCATCTCTCGCAGATCTAGAGAAAAGATGAAGAAACATTATAAACTCTCAGATTCCAACAGATCTTTTATCTTTGCCTCTGTGAATGGAGATTTTGTTTTTGATGTGTCTGGATGTTTCTGATGGTGTGTTTGTAGTTACATGTATGTGAATACAGTAGGATACACAAGAAGTAAGTGGGGAATTGTGTCACATGTGACAGCATGAGAAGTTCAAAGGTGGTAGGACTATTCAGTTATAAGAAATGACAGACATTCCAGGTCATGGGGTCAATGGAAGAGGCTACTAATTTACAGGTAGGTACATATTGATGTCGGTTTGTCTGTTTGTGTATTCATTGACGTTCCATAAGTTAGTCACTTTCACATTCACACTTTGAATTAGTCTACATACAGTGGAAGCAAAATACTACTCATGAGGCCAAATTTTTTGCAGACCAATATCAGTATGTATACAAACATTTGAATATGTCTGCTCTGAGATATTCTTTTTTTTTTGTCAATATAGAAAATTTTGTATATTTCACTCACTTGACTGCAGCTCATCAATGGAGTTTCCTGGTACACCAGGGCCGTCTGTTTTCTGTTGGAACAGAAAAAAAGTTACTTACCCCCGGTAAAAGAAACTAGTAAAAGTTAATACCAAAAAAAGGACTAGAAGTCGGAAGGTTTTGGCTAAGATTGGGTAACAGGACACGCAAAATTTTCCTCAGCCTATGTGTTATTCAATACAAAGAAAAATGGGGTTTATCTTTGAAAAAAAAATTTTTTTGAGATAAGTGCAAAACTTACAGTTTTGTTGATGATGCGTGCAATGAGCCTGATACTGTCTGTTGGTGTTTCTGGCTTGACTGTCTTGATGGACTTGCACTCAGACTTGTGTTCCGTCCAGGCTGCTTTCTGAAAATCAAGAATCATAATCATTCCACCACGCTATAATTTGTAAATGCCACAGCAAATGAGAACTATTACACTATTACACTTATTTTCCACTTGTGTATTGGTTCTTTGCTAGTACTAACTTGTGTAGCAACGTCAAATATGGGAAATGTTGATACGAAAATTCCTTCAAATTACATGTGGTGTAAACAGAATCAAGTCCTCTCATTGGTAACCTTAAGTTAGAATGAAAACTTTTTTACAAATTTTCAAAAACCCCTCACCATGTAAGGGCCAAAGAATTTTAACGTGAGGGAGCCAATTTGATGTCAAAAGTCAGCATACTAGTATAAAGATAAACATTGTTTATTGAACACAAACTAAAACTATGTGAACTTAGTAGAGTAATACTTCACACGTGCAAATAAAAGCAAAGTCCAAACCTTACCTGGCATTTCCCATCACAGTATCTGGCAAACTTACAGCCAGAGCATCTGGACATGTCATCTTTTCTGTACATCCAAAAATATCAAAGAAATTCAACAATCATTACAATGGAAATAAGAAAACTTTAAATACTAAAGCTGTGAACTGATCACTAATAGTATTACTATAAATGTACCAATGCACCAAATTTCAAATAATATCTTTGCTAGAGTTCTTTTATTCTTGTGAGACATTTCCAATAATATATGTAAGACTTCAATGAGCCAAATTACTTCTGGTACTACACTAATAGTGTATTCTTACATTCAGCTAATGTTACAAGTACAACATGTACTGGGCTGTTTGCTAAGTTATATCTATTGTGCTGATATTTAGATGGTGTTTATTCATTGTTTTAATCTCAAAGGTTGGACAGCATATAATTCTTTTAATCTGCAGTGTACCAGAGAGGTTCTATATAACCTCATTGAATGTACTTTGTAATATTGAATGTGTGGTGTATGACACCAACAACTGCTGTCTGTTCTCCATTTGTATTACATTGTGGTAATTCAAATTAAATAAGAAAACCATACATATATAATTTCTGGTCTTGCTGCCCTTGAAGTTCAACATTATTGAATGTGGAAGGATAAAAGTTGTCAGCCTTTAAAGGCCTTGATAGCCATCATTATAAAAGCATAGTACAGGCATGCTGATCCAAAAGTCATAACAAAGTACAATACATGGTGACATTCAGAGGTTCTAAAGCATGGGCTTTTAAACTACTCTAGTACTATAGGTTCAGCTTCTTCTTCCCAGTTAGTGATGTTGATAACATAGCTTGAAATGTGAACATGCCCAACCGTTTGTCTGATTGGCACCAGTCACATCTGCACAGTGCGCATGACACGCGTCAAGGCTGGACCAACACTTGTGACATTCCGCAAATTCTCTTCCAAATTTGGGTCCACGTGTGTTCTAGAAGCCACTGTCAGCTGTCGCACTACACAGACCCTAGATCTTTCTGGAAGCTTCTCTAAAATCCCTCCACAATCTAGCAAAATTTTCATTTGTAAAACCAAACAGAAGTACATTATAGATTTCTACTCTCATGAAAAATAAATATTGTGTCGTCTGCTACTGAGCTGTTTGTCGCACATGACTAAATTTCAAGCAAGAAGATATACTGAAAGATATGTTAGGCAAAATATTTTGTATATAATTCAATCAAGATTGAAAATCTTAAATCCATACGGAACAACATGTAGGGCTTAACTTCCTATATATAATACGTTATGCGAGCAAAAACTCAAGAAAAGAAAATTCTATGACAGATTCTACGATACGCCCCCCTCCCCATTCGCACTTGGTGAGATTAAAGTTGCCATACCTTGCGAAGCAAAAGTCGCAGCGCTTTCCTCTCTCGCTGTTACAGAGGACATAGGCGTAGGGGTCGGCTGCCCGCACTAAGTTCCCCGGTTTGAAGACTTTGGTGGCACAAAGGCCCCTTCCTTTCTCTGCAGACGAAAATATTTCCACTCCATCCGCCATCTTGGTTTGTCTGCCTCGACTTGGTTTGGATTCCCAAAGGGAGTTCCCAGGACGGCACAAACCAAAATAAACTTAGGGGTGCCAATAATATAAAAATATATTTTGTGTATAATCATGTTTAATGCTTTGACCAGAATACCATTTCTAGCTAAAATATTATCTAGCAATTTGATTAGTTCGTCAAGAAATTAAAGAGACCACTTTAGATAGCGTAATAGTTTATGTTCTTATGGGGATAATCAAGTGGAATAAATGGGGTGAAAGGTCAACCTTTAAAGCTTTTTTCCCCAGGACAAGAATCCACCTTTTCGGCTGCAGTTTTGTGGTCATATACAACGTTCTGTTATCATTTATACGTACAATTTCACAACCAAGGGGCCATTGACATCATATATAAGTCAGTGTCCAAGCGATTTTTCGAAGTCTGTTGTTATAAGTCATCAGATGCCCCTGTTTCTTCAGAAAATATGTGCACCCCCGGGCCCCCCTCCCTCTTCAGCTTGTAAAAAGTAACTTCTTGATTTTCAACAAGGAGGTTGAAATTTAAAGACAACGCTAGTATCAGGTTGGCTTTCAAAAGGTTAGTAATTTTTATAACCTAGATCTTTAATAATATAAAGTACTTTTAGGTAGATGAAATTTATTAAACTTAGTAACAGAATACGTATCAGTAGTAACAATAGCACCGCCAAACCGACCATGCCAAATGGTTCTGTGCCTTTTGGAGTAATCGTTTGCATGCTGGCTTTGTGGTCTGGTGGCCCGGGATCAGCGCCGGTTTGATTCACGAGAGTCAGGATATTGTTTCTGTTTGTTTCTACTCCTTTCATATGCCAGATGTGTTTTGTTTATGTTTTCAACTCAGTATGATGTATACTATTATTATGCATGTGTAGTTCAAACCTTAAAGTGGTTTATTGGTTTCTCTTCTCCAGATGGCAGGTACCCTGAACCCCCCCACGGCTCGGAGCAGCCCGCAGCGCTCGTCACGTGTTAGCCTGCCTAGACAGCTACAGCAGCAGCTGAACCTACAGAGGAATTCTGGCATGTTCTGCGACATAACGCTGCAGGTGCGTAACAGTGTAACTACCAAGCCGACCATGCCAAATGGCTCTGGGCTCTGAGCTTTGTGGCATAATCGCTTGCATCCTGGGTTTGTAGTCTGGTAGCCCGTGATCAGCGCGGGTTTAAATCCCGGGAGTCAGGATATTGTTTCTTTCTGTTCCTTTCTCAGAATCTCACATTGGTTCCCATGCCGACCCTGTAAGTGAGGCTAGAAGATGTTCCACACAGTGATATCAAACTCGGAGATTCAAGGACGAGTCTTGAAAAGGAAACGGGAGTAGTCACTACTGTAACATGGGGCTTGAGCACTACCAAACCAACCATGCCAAACGGGTCTTGGCCTTTTGGCGTAATTTTTTGCATGCAGGGTTTTTTGGTCTGGTGGCCCGGGATCGGCACAGGTTCGAATCCCGGGATTTAGGACATTGTTTATTTCTGTTTCTACTCCTTTCTTACAGGTGCAAGGAGCAAGGTTCCCCGTACACAAGTGCGTCCTAGCAGCCTTCTCCCCCCACTTATCCCTCTTACTCTCTAACAGTGACAGAACGGTGGTCGAACTGAACACTCTCACAGAAGTAGGCGTGAGAGCGGTAATCGACTTCATGTACACGTCCGACTTCGTTCTTACGCAGGACAACATCGTGGTGATATCTGCCGCGGCGTGGTACCTACAGATCACCGAACTGAGCCAAGACTGTCAAATGTACCTTATGAAGAACCTACACGGAGGAGGGGTTGGTAGTGCTAGTCAGGAGAGACAGCGTTGTTCAGATACTTCTGTACAACAAGTGGCAATGAATAGTGCAAACAACATAAGGTGTGACAACACGAGCAGAGCACAAGCTTTACAGGCCAATATGCAGGCATCACAGCCTTCACAGCAAGAATCAAATGTTTGTACGCCTACAGAGAATGAAGCACAGCAGTTCTCTGAAGAATGGTTTGACGAAGAAATTCACAAGTCTCAGAGTCATGGTGTACAGGAAAATAAAGACAGACCTGGTACCAGTAGTTGTAGTAGTGTGCAGCAACTTGAACAGGTGTTCAAGCCAATGCAAGAACCTCACAGTTCTATATCTCAAAGTCATGGTGTTCTGGAAAATAAACACAAACCTAGTACGAGTAGTTGTGGCCAGCAACTTGAAGAGGTGTTAAGTAAACCAATGCAAGAACCTCACAGCTCTATATCTCAAAGTCACGGTGTTCTGGAAAATAGACACAGACCTAGTACTAGTAGTTGTGCCCAGCAACTTGAAAAGGTGTTTAAACCAATGCAAGAACAGCCAATGGGGACAGAGGAAAATGATGTAATCACAATCAAGGATGAGGATGATGAAAGTATGAGCCCATTTACAACAGAGGAGGGTGCTTACAGCTTTGACTATGGTGCCAGCAATGCTACCGGTACTCTTGCACTACCAGAATACGGGATTCCTTTCTCAACTCCTTTAGAACACAATGTAACAAGTGAAGGAGTTGTTGTAACAGCTCAAGGTAATCAGGATGTCTTTCAGAGAAACCTTCCATCACATACTGCTGTAGGGGTAAGTCAAGATCATGCAGCAAGACCTTTTGAATGCGGCCAGTGTAAGTTCAGGTTCAAGATGCTGTGTCACCTGAAGACTCACGTGAGAATCCACACGGGGGAGAAGCCTTACCACTGCGTGGTGTGTCCGTCACGGTTCACCCGCAAGGATCACCTGACGCTGCACCTGCGTACACACACCGGTGAGAGACCCTATCAGTGTCCGCTGTGCCCGAACAGCTTCGCACAGAAATCTTCCTTAAACATGCACGTGGCAAGGAGACACAAGGACACTTCATAGACCTACAACTGTTCATAGTATTCTGTAGATTAACCAAGGACACTTCATAGACCTCATAGTATTCTGTAGATTAACCAAAGACACTTCATAGACCTACAAGTGTTCATAGTATTCTGTAGATTGACCAAGGACACATCCTAGACCTACAAGTGTTCATAGTATTCTGTAGATTGACCAAGGACACATCCTAGACCTACAAGTGTTCGTAGTATTCTGTAGATTGAACAAGGACACATCCTAGACCTACAAGTGTTCGTAGTATGCTGTAGATTGAACAAGGACACATCCTAGACCTACAAGTGTTCATAGTATTCTGTAGATTGAACAAGGACACATCCTAGTCCTACAAATGTTCTTAGTATTCTGTAGATTGAACAAGGACACATCCTAGACATACAAGTGTTCATAGTATTCTGTAGATTGACCAAGGACACATCCTAGACCTACAAGTGTTCGTAGTATGCTGTAGATTGAACAAGGACATATCCTAGACCTAAAAGTGTTCATAGTATTCTGTAGATTGAACAAGGACACATCCTAGTCCTACAAATGTTCTTAGTATTCTGTAGATTGAACAAGGACACATCCTAGACATACAAGTGTTCATAGTATTCTGTAGATTGAACAAGGACACATCCTAGAGCTACAAGCGTTAACATTCTGTAGATATTCTGTTAGTATTCTGTAGATTTACCAAGGACATATCCTAGACCTACAAGTGTTCATAGTATTCTGTAGATTAACCTAGAACGCATCCTTGGGAAGAGGCATGTAAACAATAGTTCTAGTGATAGCATAGCTCCTGATATTGTGTCTATCCAATTGTTTACTTGTAATATACTACTAGTAATAGTATCTATTCTTTATATTTAGTATTTCATGTAATACTATCGAATCACTGCATTTAGCCCATGAGGGCAAGAACATGTACATTTTGTAAATAAAGATCATCGTGATCGCATTATTGCATCAGCACCGGTACAATCAGTAGATACGTCTACGCTTTCCTGCACATATTCGTCACATGAACGTATACTATAGGCATATGCCTTTTTCACATAAAGATGATATCAAAGAACACTGACATATTTTCGTGCAATTATCCAAAAATGATGACTTTTCCTTGTGCAGATAAACAATGGAGTGAATGGAAGCCGGGTTTGAGATTTGGGGATTCTGTGCAATTGACCTAAGTGTGCTGTTATCCGATGTGCAATTAACTGGCTTGTACTGTGTATCATTTGTAGCACTAGCTTTTACATCTTTTGCGTTTTCTTTTTGACTAAAGACAGTATCTCTCTGGTGCTAAAAGAAAAATCTTTTGTAGGACTGTTTTGGTATCCTTTATGTTGTCGTAAACTAAAATATCATAGAAGTATCATGGATGCAAGTGGCTGTTGACGTAATATTCACTGGATGTGTTGATAATCTCTGCAAAGAAAGTTGCAGTTGAATACAAGTTATTTTGCTCTTGTCTTCGTCTCCCTTCTCCCCCCGCCGACCCCCCCCCCCCCTCTTCCCCTTCCTTCCGCTCTGCTTTTTTGTTCTGGCATATTAAACTCCGATCCGCTAAAACTACTACCGCGTAAAACTACCGGATGCGAAAGATTACCCCGGCGGGGGAGAGTTTCATCTATCCCGCAGAGAGCCTTGCCACTCCACGGTAGACTTGATACCAGGTTAGCGACTAGGTGTAATCAAACATTTCATCACACATCCTTGTTGTGGTATTTTTTTCTAAGTTTTATGTAAATATAAAACGCCATTCATCCTACGCATACACTGACATTGTCAGAAGTCAAACTGGCGTCAACTGCAGAGAAAGACTAATAACTGTACCAAGTTTCATTAATCTCCTGCTATGGGAAATGGGTCAGGTGGATTACTTATTTAGTTGTTTTCTAGCCCCTAGTAGGTTCTTGTTTTCGTCAGTGTCACTGACGAAAACTGGTGGATGCTAGTTGAAACGTCTGACCGTTTTCAAAATCATCTCCAGTTGCTTGAGTCACTGCTTTTTGGCACTGTGTCCTTGGTCCCTCTTCAAACAAGAATGGCAATACGAAGATGGTTTAACTGGTGATGATTGTCTCTTACGGTCTTACTGGAGATGATGAACATAAGTCACACCAAGGGAAATAATTTAGATGTTTTAAGAGGGGCATTTAATAAGTAATCCACCTGACCCATTTCCCATAGCAGGAGATTAATGAAACTTGGCACTGTTATTAGTCTTTCTCTTCATAGGAACCACCCAGAGTTTTGCATTTCTCCCATCATTTGATGCAGCTCTGGACACCATTCATGTAGGACATCCCAGGTTGGTCCTCCGACAGATGCCTCATTAATGGCAGAAGAGGGACGACCAGGTCTGGGAGCTGTTTCCACAGACTTCCGGCCTTGTTTGAATTCAGGATGCCAGCGTTTTACAAGGCCATATGATGGGGCATCATCACCATAAGTTTTTTTTCATTTCATCAAAAGTCCCCTTTGGTGTGCGTCCTTTCAAATACAAAAACCGGATCACTGCGCGACACTCAACTTGCTCCATTTCACACCTGGTCCATTTCACACCTGACTCAGTTCAAACACCAGTAAATCAGTAACCGCAATTAGTTCAGAGCTGTTTTTTGCAACATAACCCATAGAGATATGACTCATTACACATGCAAAATTTTATTTAGATCAGACAACTGGAAGTGGGTCAGGTGGATTACTTATTGAATGCCCCTAGTAGGTTCTGTGGTTAAGCAGCAGAACGATTTTTCTTTTTTTTTCGCCCGCGCGCATTAGGCCATGTTGATTTGATTATATGGATGACATCCGCGCTCGCACCAATTTTCGGCCGTTTCCAAAAAAAAAGTTTTCGACCACACAATAAATTGTGCAAAGCAGCTGTAAAATGAGCACAAATAGTCCGTAGATTGAAAAAAAAGTATCAGAAAACTGATAACTAATGCCATAGAATGCCAAAATAAAGTACAGAAAATTCAGGTCCAGAGCATCATTTCCAGGTCCGGACCTGAACCTGGACCTTATTGTCTGTGGAAACTTGAGAACTGGCAATACTCAAAACAATGGGAATTGGTCAATTTTGCTACAAAGGAATCTGTTTGGTGGATTATTGGCATTTTAAAATCCCATCTCCATGTAATAAAGGCTGTCTCTGTACCTTTGACTGTAGAAACTTGGTACAATTGACTATAAACTCTACTTGACTTCACTCTTGTTGTTTTCTTGGCCCCGGTAAGACCCCAAATGCCTGCCGACATAGTGCGTCCATTTTGTAATTGGCGAAACCTGTTCCTCTGATTTTTTTTCGGGTCTGTTTTTTTTTCGGATTGGTCCAAGAAAAGTTTTGCACCCGTATGATGTACTGGTTCCTTCACCTAACTGTTGGTATATCATACTATGTGTGTTTAGTCCTATGTTCAACCTTCTTGGCCTCTTTGATTTCAACTGAAGGCAACTTTTTTTTTTGGCCAAACTTTTTTTTTTATTCGCTCGCATCAGTTTTGGAGTTACCAGAGGATGTCATCCATATAATCAAATCAACATGGCCTTACTTTTGGGGTCTCCAGAGGATGCCATTCATAACATTAAGTCGGTGTGGCATAGGTCTAATGCTGATAAATGAAGACAAATACGCAATCTTTGTCTATCACTATTTATTTCATGCTTCCTGGTTACATGGTTATAAGTATTGTAGCTTAAAGATTTTATGGTCTTACGAGAGAAAGGCACATTGGCAATGCATGGAAATATGCATCTACTATACGAGATATTCTCCAAGGAGAGATTAGGCCACTGGAATGTATGGTTTTTGAGGAGGTTTTTCAAAGCAAAGACACGAGAAAACTGCCTCCCCATGCCTTCTCGGAGCTTCTAGCGTGTCATTTGACCCGAATCAACTAGTTCTCATGCAGGCGCAGTAAGAGTAAAATCCATAGAAATAAGGGAGTTTTTATCTCACAATTTGTGTTGGCGGAAATTTGACGTCATAGTGGAGGGTTTCTCCATGTTTCTTTATAAAACAAAATTTCCAACTGCCCACCATGTTTTTGGTGTCTTTTTTGGCGATGCCTCAGGGGCGAGCCAAATGGTACATTAATGGCGTTTTTGTCGGGCTCTCTAATTCTTATTAGGCTTTCTTTTCATCCACCAGTCAAATCTTTACCTTAGCTGGCAGACAAAGGAAAACCTGACAAAATAGAAGGCCTGACAAATACGTTGGACACTTAGCCGGAGCCTAACCTCTGCTTGGAGAGTATAGCACAATAGCGGAACCACCAACAATATACTGGCCAAGAATACTTTGCACAATGAGTTGGTTTCACTTAACAACATGTCTGTTGGTCCTATATCAAATACATTGTACTATAACGTCATATAATTGGAAAGCATAATCTATTATCATCTACAAGACGGTGTAAGGTGTCATTTTCAACTTCTACTGACAAGTTTATTTTGACATCTAATATAAGAAATTCGTTATTGTTATAATTTCAAGAAATCCGTGTTATATTGTTTTGCATGTTATGAAGTTTCAGAAGTAACTGATATGGATCAGGCCTATTCTTTAGGAAGCTATAAGATTTTTGTCATAGGGTTACGTCATTGACTTTGGGGGGGGGGGGGGGTATTCAAAACAACTGTTGGTGATTGCGCTATCATAGTCTTTGACCCAGTCAAAGTTTAAACGGACCATTGTGAGTTAAATCGGCGTCATAGTCAAGTTTAGTGTAAGGAAAAACAGACTAGCAGTTAAGGTAGGCCAAAAAGCAGCAGCTATACTGAAGCGACTGGATGTGATTTTCGAAATGGTCAGACGTCTCAGGTACCATCCACTTACTCTCCAAGCAGAGGTTAGGCTCCGGCTGTTTTTTTTAACGTTTTTTAGTTGTTTTTATCGGGCTTTCTATTTTGTCATTTTTTTTTGCTGTGTCCGGCCTACACAGCAAAAAAAAATGACAAAATAGAAAGCCCGATAAAAACGACTAAAAGAACGTTAAAAAAACAGCCGGAGCCTAACCTCTGCTTGAAGAGTACCATCCACTACCTTTTGCCAGTGACACTGAGGACTTCTGATCTCCTCAGTGACACTGGTGAAAGATAGTGGATACTATCTGAAATGTCTGGCTGTTTCCAAAATCATATCCAGTTGCTTGAGTGACTGCTGTTTGGTGTATCTTATCATAGTTATATATTATATTAACTGGATGTCTAGGCTATTGACGTATGCAGTTAAGATACTTTAGTGAATAAATTTACCTTTCTATGACTCGTATTGCACTAACACAATGTCTTGTGAAGAAAAGAGTTAAACTGTTCTCATCAATTTCTGATGATAAACTTCCGGATACATAGATTCTTGCAAATAAATATTAAGTATTCTTTACGATATGCCTTAGCTTCTTCGTCATCTTAAAGAAGTCCTAAACTCCATAAGAGTGTGTTATTTCCCGATAGGTATTTATTTTATGAAGTAAAAACACGCATGCTACTTCATATTGTATGATTAAGTACCCACTAGTATCGCGTATACATCAAAAGGCATTCAGTATTGTGCCCCCCCCTCCCCAACTTCTCTTTAACTAGAATTACGTTTCTAGTTTGGTGACAAAACCAATTTTCAATGTTAAAAACTCTCCGAGTCTTATGCGTTATGTAATATCTTGTGAACAATTGGCCGTCTTGGTGTGCATATCGCCCCTTATTTATGCCGAAAATATTCACGATGAAGGAAGTGTCTGTACGTATAGGAAATGCATGGGTAGGGTCTGCATGTGAAATTTTGCAGGCTGCTAATTTGGAATAAACAACACTCCCTTCTGGAGTTTAGTACCAAAAGATTGATCCTTTAATATGATAATATGTGATGACTTAAAGAAAATTGATGATATGTTATGATGTGATATAACATATGATATGATGATGATAATGTAATGCTACCATTGTCCTATTTGTAGCGTGATATGTAATAGTATCTATATAATTTATCTAAAATCCATTGGAATATAGTCAGAATTGATGACTGATTGTTAAAAGGTGCATTTGGAACAGATCTATATGTATTTGCCTTCCTGTTCTTATATTAAGCCTTGCTAACAGATATTGTTCTGAACCTAGAGTCATGTTTTTATTAATGTTTATTCTAGATTAAGTAGAATAAGAGCTTTTGGTGCTACAGAATAGCGTCACTATCTTGGTACAGATTCTTATATTGCAATCCATACTACAGTATGGGATTGCAATATATTGCTATATTGTTATATTGCAATCCCATACTACAGTATGGATTGCAATATATTGTTTTTGCTTCGTTTCTTCTTCTTCTTCTCCTGTCAAATCTTCAATTGGATTCAACTTTTTCATTTTTGGGCCAACTGAGCTGAAATTTGGCATGGAGGTAGGGATAGCAAATACCCCCAGACTTTTTCTCCACTTTTTTATAGAGGCCTTAGAAATTATGATATTTAGGGTTTTTGGTCATTTTTAGATAAAATATATATATTTTGGGCCCCTGTGCCCTGGTATTAAACCCTAATGACCTGCAATTTGGTACAGAGGTGCATTGGACATAAGAGTACAGGTACTAATCAACACTTTCTTCATAGACCACTTCAAAAATTATTTATTTGGTTTTTTTTGGCCATTTTTGACTAAAAATGTCTATTTTTGGCTCCTATGCCCTTGTAAGCAAATGTCGGCCTTTCTAGTTTTAAAATCATTTTAAACAATGAGGGTTTTTCAAGTGGAATACATCTGTTTAATCATGTATTGTGCTACTATGGAAGGGTTTCTGTAGGTAATTTGCATGACTTAGGGGCGCAGTCATCCTAATAGGGTCGTAATAGGGTCAATAGTGATGGAGATCGTTGTCTCAGTTGGAGCCACTGTTGGAGCCACTGTCGGGGCCACTGTCGGAGCCACTGTCGGAGCCACTGTCGGGGCCACTGTCGGAGCCACTGTCGGAGCCACTGTCGGAGCCACTGTCGGAGCCACTGTCGGAGCCAATGTCGGGGCCACTGCCGGAGCCACTGTCGGAGCCACTGTCGGAGCCACTGTCGGAGCCACTGTCGGAGCCACTGTCGGAGCCACTGTCGGAGCCACTGTCGGAGCCACTGTCGGAGCCACTGTCGGAGCCACTGTCGGAGCCACTGTCGGAGCCACTGTCGGAGCCACTGTCGGAGCCACTGCCGCTTTCATTACTGCCGCTACCACCGTTGCCTCCGTTACCGTTGCCACCACCGTTGCCTCCGTTACCGTTGCCACCACTGTTGCCTCCGTTACCGTTGCCACCACCGTTGCCACCACCACCGTTGCCAGCTGTGAATTTACATAAAAGACAGAGATTAATCAAGTTTTATGTTTCTAGCTTCCATAATCATATTCTACAATCAAAGTTTTTAATTACATTATGATGAAGGAACTTTGTTTTTGGACCATGTGTTCCCTTACCCTGGAGAGCAAGCAGATCCTCTGGCGCATGGCAAGCGTAAAATGCTACAAGCTGGATCTCATGTGGCCCCTTTTTTCCACATTTTAGGCGAACTCATTCTAGAATAGGTAAAAATCAATGCGCGCGCGGATGTCATTAAAAAACTAAGTCATGTGGCCAGCAACATAGGGAACGCTTTACAAACAAACATAGGGAACGCTTTACAAATAAACATAGGGAACATTTGTACACTGTACGTTAATAAGTTATACGTACGGCACTGGTCCTGTAGTATTCGGTTGTAAAGAGCACATGGGTCGGTGTCGTCGAAAACATTGGGGGGGATCTCAGCGATGTCCAAGAGCACTGCGCTGTTCACGGGGTCTCCAACACCGACGCTGTACAGGGTGATCCCATCGTCTCGTGCTGCGTCAGCTTCTGCGACGTGGTCATCCAGTGGCTAGAAAGAGTTGGAGAATTCGGAGGGGCGAGTAAGAACAGAAAGAAACAAACATGCCAACACCCGGGATCGAACCCGGGGCGGCGGATTGCAAATCCAACGTGCAAACCACAACACCAAAAGCTCTAGAGCCGTTGGCATGGTCAGTTTGGCTGTTACACTACTCCCCCTTTCTTTTCAAGATTCGTCCTCGAATCTCCGAGATCGATATCCCTGTGTGGCACATCTTAGCCTGTTACTCACAGTGTGGCACATCCGCTAGCCTGTTACTCTCTGTGTGGCATATTTCTAGCCTGTTACTCACAGGGCCGGTGTGGGAACCAATGTAAGAATTCGTCATCAGCGAGTAAGAACAGAAAGAAACAAACTTGCCGACACCCGGGATCGAACCCGGGTCGACAGAGTACAAATCCAACGTGCAAATCACAACACCAAAACCTCTAGAGCCGTTGGCGTGATCAGTTTGGTATCGCTTGAACCCCACTGTTACACTAGAGAATGAAAAAGGCTGTATAAAGTCTGTACATAGGCTCTGTATTTGCTGATCACAGTAGGGTCATTATGTGTATGGGAGGTTAACTCTATACTTAGGTGAAGGAAAAGGCTCTTTACACGACTTTACTCCTTCCTCGTTGGTGTCAAAATGGGTATCTGACTTTGTTTGGGGAGGGAAATGGCGGTGGGAGGAAAGAGAGATGGTTTTAACCTCCATAAAAGTGCCCTGGACACAGTCACAGTAGATAAAAATCTACTTGGAAACGCCATGGAACTGCTTTGACCTATTTATTCCCCAGACATGTACTACAGAACAAAGTATCTATAGGCCGACTTAAGTCAGTGAGCTCAAAGTGACATGGCATTTTTTTACCATAATACGCCTGAGTCTAAGAGATTACGCAAGGTTCGCAGATTTGCCGAGCACCATTAGATATAACAGCATAGTTTCGGGGGGAAAATTAAGCTCGACCCTGGCAAAATTCTTATAAGTGGTAAATGATTGGACTTTCAACTAGTAGTTAAATTTGTAAATACTTTTGGTAATTAATGCAAAAGTGCCATAACTCCTCTAAGTAATGACTGGACTTTCGACTGTGTAAGTTAGTTGAAGGTATACATAACCAAGTATAGATTATATAAATGTGGCATTGATTTTCATAGTCCATTCAAAAGTGTCATGATCCATGATTCTCCTACGTGGTAAATGATTTGATTTTGAACATCGTGACCTGTGTGAGTTAGTTACACAACACGCAACCGAGCATAGATTACCTAGATGTGAACAATGATATTTTGACAATATTTCAATTTGAAAGTACTGTCGACTTGATATCTCTAATTAGCTAAGTAAATTTGTACCATGGATAGAAGTGAACTATCGTTATACAAAGTAGAAGAAAATATCATACATAGCCTTGGATGTAGCCGTCAGTCAGAACTACCGCCACTCGACGAGCCCCATTACGCCATGTCAAAGCAGTCTAAAGAAAACAGAACAAGAAACTGTGGTTAGAGAAAACTTTCCTTTACAGGGCTCGAAATACCACCTACATATGCAGGTTAGTGCAGGTAAGATTGGAGCTGTGCAGGTATTTCTGGTGTCTACCTGCACCTAACCTGCACTGGTCCATGTGCTGAGTTTTATAGATAGATGCCCCATAATGTAGGTGTATGTGAATTGTTATTAACCGCATTGACCGTTTACACCTATCATTTATTTATTTACCTATTTGGGTATAAAAGAAAACATAGCAATGGTTCCTCAGCAATATTAGTATGATCCGTACTTCCTAAATTCAGAGTGGTGCAGGTAGGATTTGTCTGGTGCAAGTAATTTTCATTGTTACCTGCACCCGTGCAGGTATGCAGAAAAAAGTATTTCGAACTCTGCTTTATAGCTGATTCTCTCGGGGTTCAGGCGCTTCCAATCCAGTTCATTGAAAACCAGAGAACATTCCATAAAAAATATTCACGGCTACAAGCTCTTTCACACTTCTGCGTAAGCATGCGCGGCGACAGGCATTGTGGGTAATATGCCTTAGGTGAATGCCCCTAAGTTGCCACTATGCTGGCAAACAGTCCTTACTTCGTCCATTTCTCAATTTGCATAATAATGTCCAGATGTTCTTTGTTTGTGTCTCAGGTGCCTTCACTTTTGACATTTATATACTATCAAAAATTCCTGTGGTTGCGCATGACTACTCGCAACTATGAATGTACTTATTGCACATTTACTATTTTATAGATCGGCATTCTTACCGTGTCTCTCATGTAGCGAATAGCCGGGCCGGTTCGGCTTATTCCCCCCTGCTGCATCAAGTAGTGGAGGTCAGCTTCAAGTCCCAGGTCACCAATTGTGTACTCGTCCAGACCGATTTCCTTCCTCGCTTCACAGTTGTAAAGAATAGCTCCAACCTATATCATATTCGGAATGAAAGGAACATTAGTCAAAGCACTCAGTTCACCTTTATCCGCGGGGTAGCGTATTATCCGTTGCTTTTAGAAACGGGATACTTAGGGATATCAAGTCAACAGACAGTGGTTTTAAATTGCATTTTTTTTTCAAAATTAGCAGAATGAAATCACTTTTCGTCCACTCGATATCCCTAAATACCCCGTCTTTATATATATAGGCTACACCAAGGATAAATTAGGAACTCTAGCATCACCCCGGATGATACTGAATACACTTGTATTCTATATCTTCCATGGTCATACCTGGGCTGTGCTAACGTTCGACACGGGTGATCCAGACATGTCCTTATTTGAGGACACCGATTTTTGTCAACTTCTGGGGCATATGCATTTCGAACTCAAGCTACATTTCCATCACTTATAAGTGACGAGAAGAAGCCGAACCTGTGTATTAGAGTGGCTTTAGAACCTATGTTTTAGATTAGTATTAGGTGTCCTCTGAAGCCGGGCATCGTTTGAGAAATAAAGGTCTTCAATCATTCATTCATTAACTCAAAGTTAGTAGCCTTTCTTCTAACCGACTGCATGTGGATGGGTTGGGATTTTTGGCAGTTAGACACTGTTTAGCCTTGGATACTGTTTTTGGCCCCGATATGCTTGGAGATTGAAGAGAACTCGTTAAACAAGAAAACTTTTGAAATAAGCTGGCCGGTGCATATTTTGGAAAGAAGGCCTGGATGTTAAACAGAATCACATGAAAAGAGAGCGGTTAAACTTCAAAGTCTATTTTCTGTCAAAAGGCATTTTAACGTGGGATTTGTTACAGAAAAGAAATACTTCTAGAAGTGAGATTCGAACCCATGCCTACAGGACCAGACTGAGAGTGAACGCAGCACCTTTGACCGCTAGGCAATCCTGACTCGGTCGCATAACAAACGCGTTTGGAAGTGGCCTTTAAATGGCTACACTAAATTGACAAAATCCGTCCTCCTACGCAGAGACATCCAACAGCGAAACGGCCTGTCCGGGTGTACCCTGCCCTTTCACCCCCCCCCCCCCCCCCAAGCAGCTGTCAGCCAATCAGAGAAAAGGCCTTTCCGTTTTCAAAAGAGGCCTCGCATGTATAAGGGTAAGCTCATTAATATTTATAAGCAGGGCGGTCAGGAACTAAGGGTGACGGTTGAAAGAGCAGAGTACATCCAGACAGGCGGTTTCGCTGTTGGATGTCCCTACGTAGGAGGATGACAAAACCATGGATCCATTGATTCAAACAACCATGAAGGTTTCAATCGGCTCATAGCCGGTGCGTACAAAAAAAATGTAAAAACTGACTTACTCGGTCATCAAACGAGTTGATGCATTGAGTGAAGTCGACCATGTATTGCTTGGTGTTCCCAAACAAACTATGGGGGATGCTGGAAGAGTCATCTTGGACAAGAACTATGTCCATGAAGCAGTCCATAGTCCTGGGGTTACCATCCCGACACTTGGTACAGATGTGGCGGTGTTTATCTGCAGTTGAAAAATATGAGCTTATAGTAGATAATCAAGCTTTTAGACAGTTCTCTAATAAGTGTATCTTATGATAACGTTATGTAACGAGTAAACATATATATATAGAGAGAGAGAGAGCGAGAGAGAGAGAGAACTTATGAGAGAGAAAACTACTTAACGTTATAGATAGATGGATAGATAGATAGTCTATTTATATAGATATAGAAAGATAATTAGATAGATAGCTATAGATATTGACACAGATATTCAAAACTCTGCAACTGGATCATAAAACGGTCATTACAATGAATAACGATTCTGAAAGTCTTACCGCAAATATATCGCTTTCGGGACTGATCTCATAGTCCCAACCACCTCCATTATTACGCAGGATTGCACAATAAAAAATCAACGCCAAAACACATGGATCAGGACATGCCGCCTTTCTCTCATCGGTCGAACTGCTAATTACCATGCTATCATTGGTTGAACTGCTAATTTTGATGGACAGTCAGGATCGGTCTATTATTGAATCATTGGGACCTTACCTGAGACCTGGTAGACCTCCATTGCCCCATCCCCGCCTCTGCCGACCGTGTTCTCACAGCCCGTGGCAGGTCCGCCATCGTCGAAGTCGTCGGGCGCAGTGGCAGACGAGCGGCACCGGCCGTTTGCATCTAGCCCAAACACGGTGTAACACATGTGACATGCGGCCTGGAAACACTTCTGAATGGCGTTTGCCCGTATGGTCCAGTCGTTGCCATTAAGGCGTGAATCCTGCCCCTCTATGGACGGCAACCCTGACGGATTCCAGCAACCCAGACTGTTGTACTGATGGCCAAGAGTATTGGCTTGTTCTGTAAGATATAAGAAAGTAGAAGCATGTCCATGGTTCCGAGTACGCATGTGCAGCGACAGGAATTGTGGGTAATATGTCCAAGGTGAAGGCCCCTGACTCGTAAACATTTCTCGTCTACACCATTGTCTTGATTTCCATAACAATGTCTAGACGTGCTTTGTTTGTGTCTCAGGGTATTCACCTTTTTAACAAAGTCTATTTCGCCAATCTCCTCCCCATTATTATATTTTGTTGATATGAAATAAACCCGTTTTTAAAATAACGTGAAACGAAAAATGCAATTCAAGGCCACACCAATTTAAATTTCCCGACCCAATTTTTTCCGATTTGGAAAAAAGGTTTTCCTATTGCAGGCCTTAAAAAAAACAATTCCGGGGGCTGATAAACCTATCATAGAGCTTCTTTGTAGCCACATGATCAGAACAGAGGTATCAAATCAGAGGATTAGATTCATTGGATAAATCGTGCCATGAAAAGCTGAAAACTTGAATACTAAAATTGTTTTTTTTTTTGTTTAATATAAGTTAACGCCAGACAATTTTTTTTCGACCGACCGCCCCAATATTTTTCTGCAAAAAAAAAAAACAATCCGAGAAGCAACAAATTAAATTGGTGTGGCCTAACATTAACATAATGTTCCTAGTTCTTTAGTTCATTCTCATCTGTAGCAAAAGAGGGATAACAAGCTTTAACATTAACAAATTATTCTCATTTGCCATATGACAGTGTTTCCCGTTCTGCAAGAAGCGAATAGAACGAAATGAAACATGAAGCATGCAGCAAAGGCATTTTCGTTCCAAATGAATCACTCAGAGACGTTTTCAAAACGAAGTCCTCAGGGAATCTACAAATGATGCTTCTTTGCACGCGTAGAAAAAAATTCCAGCAATACCTTTTATTTAATTCAGTAATTCCGGAATTCTTGCCAAACGGACACTCTACTATTAGCCTAGCCCCTTAGGCGTCGCCAAAAATTACAATCCTTTCAGAGGCTCCTATTAAAGTTAGGCTGACAAACATCCGGCAACGCACATCCGCAAACACAACGATCGAAAATCAATAACCCCCCCCCCCCCCAAAAAAAAAAACAACACCTGAACGCCTGCCTGCAAAATATTTTCATTTTCAATCAGACCAAATTCCGGTCCATTAATTTCTTTCAGGGCCGTTTTTTCCGGACCGGTCTGTTTCATCGTACCGGAACCCACCCTAACTAGAGTACCACGAAACACATACCTTTGCCAAATAATCAAGGCTTTTATGGATACTGCCTTTATTCGGGACTCTGAGTCTAAGGTCTCACTCATGTAGTACGGAGTACCTAGCCAAAAAGTAAACGACAGGACGGATGTGTGGTGTGAACGGTTGTAAATTGCCTTTTAATTATCCATTCCAACTTATGTCAAGCGTCAAACTGAGGAAAACTTGTTTGTAATTGTAGAAACTAGCAAGAAAAGTTTGACAGACATGCACTACGTAGGACATGCACATGCCTGGTAATGTTCATCTGTACATAACTTCCAAATGCTACAAGTAAGGAGTTCCCGTTATTTACCACAATGATATTATGACATTTTCTCATTTATTATGCAAATTAGGTCTGTATTCTGCATAATGTATATAATAAATATTCTTCTCTTTCTCAGTTACAAATGTCACATGTTGCAATGGTCCTATAATTGAATTGAGCGTGTTTAGACGATTTTTTTATGAATTATGCAAATTAGATTCCAATTTGCATAGTTAATATGTAATTATAGGAGGCAACACTTGTTTATGACCACTACCTATCCATCAAATATCATTAATATCCATCAACAACATGTCGAGTTATGTTGTTTACAGCCAAACGCACTTACGTACAAATCTCCCTGGGACCAGTAAAAAAGCCACGTACACCATTTTTGAACTGAATTTTGCTTTTTGTAACCCCTAACTATCCGCTAAATATCATTCATATGGACAACATCTCGAGTTATCTTGTTTACAGACAAACTCACATACGTACAAAGCTCTCTGGGACCAGTTAGAAAACGCCACGTACACTATTTTCGAACTGAACCTTGTTTTTTGTAACCACTACCTATCCACCAAATATCAACAAGATCCATCAACAACATCTCGAGTTATCTTGTTCACAGACAAACGCACTTACGTACAAAGCTCCCTGGGGACCAGTAAAAAAGCCACGTACACCATTTTTTAACTGAATTTTGCTTTTTGTAACCCCTACCTATCCGCTAAATATCATTCATATCCATTAACAACATCTCGAGTTATGTTGCTTACAGCCAAACGCACTTACGTAAAAATCTCCCTGGGACCAGTAAAAAAGCCACGTACACCATTTTTGAACTGAATTTTGCTTTTTGTAACCCATAACTATCCGCTAAATATCATTCATATCCATCAACAACATCTCGAGTTATCTTGTTTACAGCCAAAAGCACATACGTACAACGCTCCCTGGGGACCAGTAGAAAACGCCACGTACACCATTTCGAACTGAACCTTGTTTTTTGTAACCCCTTCCTATTCACCAAAGATCATTAATATCCATGGACAACATCTCGAGTTATCCTGTTCACAGACAAACGCACTTACGTACAAAGCTCTCTGGGACCAGTAAGAAAACGCCACGTACACCATTTTTGAACTGAATTTTGTATTTTGTAAACCCTACCTATCCGCCAAACATCATTTATATCCATCAACAACATCTCGAGTTATCTTGTTTACAGCCAAACTCAATTACGTACAAAGCTCTCCGGGACCAGTAAGAAAACGCCACGTACACCATTTTCGAACTGAACCTTGTTTTTTGTAACCCCTTCCAATCCACCAAATACCATTGATAATATCCATCAACAACATCTCGAGTTATCCTGTTCACAGACAAACATACTTACGTACAAAGCTCCCTGGAGACCAGTCTAGTAAGAAAACGCCACGTACACCATTTTCGAACTGAATCTTGCTTTTTGTAACCCCTACCAATCCACTAAATATTAACAATATCCATTGACAATATCTTGAGTTATATTGTTCACAGACAAACGCACATACGTGTACATACAAAGCTCCCTGGGGACCAGTAGGAAAATGCTAGGTACACCATTTTCGAACTTCTGGAACCTTACAAAAAAGCAAAATCAAACTTTTCTTTCACTACGTAAAGGAATCCTCGGTACTCACGGCCAGTTGTTCCACCGATGGTGGCGACCATCACGAAAGTAGCGAGCAGAGCTTTCCACATCATGTCGGTTGTGAAGAAACCTGCGTATAAACAGAAGAATACTGATCTTTTTACAGTGGGGGTCCTGTGGCGTAACTTTGGGGCTTTTGGCCCAGAACCCTGGGTTAGAATCCTCCCCTGCTACCTATCTTGTGTCATTGGGAAAGGTATTGTACACGACCTTCTCACTCCACCCAAATGGGTACCTAGCTGACTTCGGTTGGGGAGGTAAAAGGCGGTGGAAGGAGAAGGTTGGAATCCATCATACCGTGTCCCGGACATAGTGGATAACAACCACTGCCCCTGCGGCCTATAGCTAAAAAGAGCTATGTGACTATATATTTACTTTTTTATGAAACAGTGTTTTGTCTTCCCTATCACGTCCTGCCATCATCAAAACACGCATGTAAAGCTCTGATTTTCAAATAGACACTCAAGAAATGACTTGATTGTTACAAAATGCATTTAGAAACTCAAATATCATGCACTACTATGTTCGTACGGCAAAAATCATACAAAATAATAGTAACGGTATAAATACTTGAGACAGGGAGCGTTTCTTACCGGCTGAAGTTTGTTGGAAAATCAAGTGAAAGACGTTCAGATGATTCGAAGGTTGATCTAGAATACGGTCAGCTGTTGCTGTTCTTCGCGGACCGCACTCCCTTCTCTCCACAACACACGGACCGTTTCAAACGACAGCCCCCGAACAAATGTGCGGGACTGTCTGGTACAAGCCGTTACGAGACGACACCAAGGACTCTTCCCATTGGTTCACGTAACACCGTCATCAGTGAATTTCATCAGGCTACGTCTTACGAGAAGACGTGGCAACAATTGGCAAGAGGCGATTGTCATGAGAACAGTTTACCCATAGTGCTCTCCCATTTCCCAGCGTGCAATGAGGTCCGTGAAAAGGGCCAGAAATATCTCTTGTCGCTACGGCGCTGATACAATAGTTCACTTTTTGTTTGGACAAACAAAATAGCCATCCGGATCTGCTATTGAGTATGATGTCATACAATGTACCGGTCTGGTCGTCTAGTTGTCTATTCTGAAATAAAAGCATATCACTGAAGCTGCAGTACGCTAGCTCAATAAATCTTCATAAATATAAAATGAAGCTTTTTACGCTTTGCTGTCATACTTGTACGTTTAGCATGATACTTCTAGTATAAAAATCAAGGCTAACACAAAACAAATGTAGGACTCAGTGACGTCGCCAACATGCAGAAGTCCAGTGTGGCGACAGTATATAAACAGGTCGTAGTAAGACATCTAGGGTGATTGTTCTTATATCTTGAAGATAACAATACAATGTCCTTGGTTGCACGCCTAAGTGTGATGTCTGTTCTTACTACTCTCCAAGCAGAGGTTAGGCTCCGGTGTTTTTTCAACGTTTTTTTTAGTCGTTTTTATCGGGCTTTCTATTTTGTCATTAGATTTTGACAATACAAGATACAATACAAAATAGAAAGCCCGATGACAATGACTAAAAAAACGTTAAAAAACAGCCTGAGCCTAACCTCTGCTTTGAGAGTATGTTCTTACTGTGATGCGGAAAGATGGCTTCATACAGATATGTTATATTGAACGCTCGTGTGACGTCACCTCTAGAGCGCATTTTACGATAAAACATTGCTGTCAGGGAAGTCAACTAAGATACTGTAAATGCAGGAACTTTCGCGGTGGTTTAATGTTCGCGGTTTTCGCGGTGGCCACTTCACCGCGAACTTAAAAACACCGCGAACATTTTTCCATGACCGTAAGAGACTGCAGTGCATAGTGCTACCGCAAAGTTAAAACCACCGCGAAAATCATTTTTCCTGCTACTGCGAGATTAAATCCCCGCGAACTTAAATGCATTTACAGTATTTGAGAGAAAAGGTGACACCACAATGGAGATCACGACAATGTTAACGTTGAAAGATTTAATACTGTGAGATGTCTGGATGTCTGAAAGACTGAAGAGACGGTTAAGGGCTCGTTGAGAGATCGTTTTGGTGTGCCAAATATACTTATGTTTCTTTGAACCTTTGTTTATTCATGAATGAATGAATGAATTTTATTTGCTCAACAATCGCACAATATACAATGTATGGCAACTAATAACAACTAATAGCTATGCAGACAATAGTACTAAGAGGCTACATACAAAGTAACAACAAAACATTATCGATAACAGTACAGTTACCATAGCACATCCAGTTCAAAAGATCCAAAAAAACGAATTTCTGATGCAGTATCAAGGTCACATACCAGGGGGCCCAAAATTGACCTTGACCTTTGTCTTCCCAACACCTACCCATATATCAAATATCATTGCAATCCGCCGAGAGGTTCTTGAGATATGCTCACTACAAAAATCTGGACACACAGATAGACACACAGACAGACACACAGACAGACACACACACAGACACACCCAAAACTATATCTCCATTTTTCATGGAGATAAATATAACCTCCATTACATTTCATGGAGGCAAGAGAGATGTGTGTTTTTGTTCTAATATTCTTAAACAATGTTTCTCTCTCTTTACTGTAGGTAGGACATTTCATAACAAAGTGGAATTCATCTTCTGTATTTTCTTGACATGTAGGACACAGTCTCTGAGTGGCTGGTGTGTTACGGTGACGACCGTTTTCAATTTCTAAACAATGTGCACTTATTCTCACGAGAAGCTCATACTGGCTTGCAGATCATGAGGTCCGAAACTTTGTTGCGGTCTGCGAGTAGAATAAACAAGGAGCCACAAGATTTCATCAACAATATCCTGGTCCATGTCAATAACGATGAATGTTGTTTGCTTTCTGTAAATGCAAAGTCCTATTAACTTCTGTTTTACGATTGTATCATGGTGATTTTGTATGTTTTCTGTAAATGCAAACTCCTATTAACTTCTGTTTTACGATTGTATCGTGGTGATGTTGTATGTTTTCTGTAAATGCAAACTCCTATTAACTGTTTTCACTACGCACACGGTGCCACTATCAGAACCATCGCTGACGTAAATGGTTATCGATCTGATGATGCTTTGTATCCTTTGAAGCACGCACGTAGGCGAGCAAGGCTTGAAATCCTTTTTCTGCATACCTGCACTGGTGCAGGTAACATCGAAAATTACCTGCACCACACAAGCAAATTTTACCTGCACCACTCTGAATTTAGGAAGAATGGATCATACTAAAAATTGTTGAGGAAACTTTGCTATTTTTTCTTTCATACTTCAATATGTGCTAACAGTCAATGCAGCTAATTACAATTCACATACACCTACATTTTATTTACGTATAAAACCCAGTACATGGACCAGTACAGGTTAGGTGCAGGTAGACACCAGAAGTACAGGCACAGCTCTAATTTTACCTGCACTAACCTGCATATGCAGGTGGTATTTCGAGCCCTGGCTAGAGATACGTATAAGAGATACAAAACGTCGAAAGTTGGATCTGTAAATGCAGTTACTGTACCGGGGATTTAATTTCGTGTGCGTTTGTTTTTCTAGAGTCTCGTGTAAATGCTGACTATAGCCTGGGTATCATCCTCCGTTGTAAACCGCTGGATGAATCTTTAAGTTAGAAAGATGAAAACAAAAGTTTGAGACAGTGGTTTTTTACTCACTACATGTCTGTGTATGAGTCTGTGAAGAGACACTGACTTTATATTTTATGGATCATATCCTATGAAGACCCCAGAACTAATGCGAGAGGGTGAAATAATGCAGCAAAAATATATTCAAACAAGAGTTCGGAGACCTCTTGCTTCTCTGAAATATTCAGATGGTGTGTGATTGGGGATGTTGCGTTGTTGTTTGGAGGGAGGGTGGAGAGGTATGAAGTGTATGTTGGGGTTGAATGAAAGGGTGTGAGAGGGGTGACAGAGTCGGTTCCAAGTTTCTGCGAGGGTTGCCATTGTCATCATTTGCAAATGTTTTCAATTGTTTTCAATTATATGTCTAGGAGATTTTATATTTAAGAAATATTTTGAATGCTATTTGAACTTTCTGAATATTTTCCCAGGTGTGTAAAACCTTTAAAATATTCACGATGCGGAACAGAATACTTCTTAAAGTTTGTAAAGAATGGTAACGGCATTATGCCATTATTTACCATTTTCTACAATTTTTTTTGTAATATTGGGTCAGTGGGCTAGGAAGAAAGCAATTCACACATCCTTGCAAAGTATGGTTAGGTGTCATGTCAATGGCCTACCACAAAGGACCCACCAGTGCCCATCAGTGAAATCTAAAAATATAGCAGGCAGACAAAAGGGGCTAACTTTTAAAAGGCACTAAACTAATTCTATCATTTTGCAATGTTTACCATTATTTGCAAATACTTGTAAAAGTGAAAGAATCCTGCAGATGTTTGAAATTATTGTTACCTCCATGAAATTTCATGGAATGGAGGTTATATTTTCTGATATGTGTCTCTGTCTGTGTAGATGATTACTCAAGAACGGCTGGATGGATTGGTTTCATACTTTTTGTGTTGGTGGGATGTGATGAAAGCTCGAATCGATGAGATCTTGGGAGCCGTATCTGTCGTTATAATCGATGTAATAATATCAGAAATCACCCCTATATTTGATATATATTGGTACAGGCATCGTGCTGTATGTGTTTGTTAATGGGCTTAGCTGCAAGCAGATAGTGAGGTGACAGCTGTTTGGGGAACCCCCAGTAGTTTTATTTATGTCTGCTTAGGACTGTTTGAAATATTTGTAACAGTTGGCACAGTAGTTACCTCCATGAAATGTCATGGAGGTTATATTTTCTGTTATGTGTCTCTGTCTGTGTACAAGATTACTCAAGAACGGCTGGATGGATTGGTTTCATACTTGTTGTGTTGGTGGGCTGTGATAAAAGCTCGAATCGATGTGGTTTTGGGCGCCGTATCTGTCGTTATAATCGATGTAATAATATCAGAAATCCCCCCTATATCTGCGATATATTGGAACAGGCATCGTGCTTAAAGTGTTTGTTAATGGGCTTAGCTCCAAGCAGATAGTGAGGTGATTTGTATGACAACTAGCGCTGTTTGGTGAACCCCGAGTTTTTTTAATATGATAATTAGTTTTATTTATGTCTGCTTAGGATATCATGGAGATGTGAAGCGTAAGTATAATTGTAAGAAGTTGAGGTACATTTAACGGTAATGCTTAATAGGTATGGATGTCTCACATACTGTACTGCTGATTTGAGTGACATGGTGATTAAATGCCATTAGGTCCTCTCATCTTAGATGGGTTGGGTGTCAGAAGTTTTATGGGCGATACAGATGTTCTGATTTCGTTACGATAAGGGACAGTTGTCTCTTTCGTAGCCAATGGTACTTGTTTTTTAGCGGACGGGGTTGGCGCCAAGTATTCATCTTACAGTTGATGTAGGGCTATCAGAGGAAAGTGTGCATCTCATTTTTGTACCGTGTGAACAGCTGATGTTATGACATATTGGTGGAAAATCAAATCACCATCTGACTAAAGTTGGCCACATCCCTTCTTCTTTCTGAGTTTCCCAACTTCCTCCCACCACACCGCTCTGAGGCACATAGTCGAACCTCAATAATGCTGACAACCTTAGACAGTTTAAATGCCAAACATCAAGCTTAAGGAACACCACGCTACCATATGCCGTCGACCTCTTAAACGCACATTACACAATTAAGTGTCACATTTTAATAATTACTAATCAGATGGACATCCTCTGTGTCATTAAATAAATACACCACTACTTTCCCATAACATTTATAACCATTACTCTCAAATACAACCGACTATAAACATACATACCATCCACAAAAAAGCAATAGATATTTCATGGAGGTATGAGGTCCCCGAACTCTAGTTAATAAAGAGATTTTTGTGCGATCTCTTTCAAAATGTTTCCAAAGTATTCAAAGGAATTGTCTGAAAACCCTAATGGTATCTCGGAATGGACTCTATGTCCGTGGCAGAGCTGATCTCTTTGTGTCAGACTTTTTATTCGCACGCTCGCGTCAGTTTTAGGTTTCCCACTGTATGTCATCCATATTATCAAATCAACGCGGCCTCATTGTTATCACGAAGATCACGGGGAAACAATTTTTACTGGCGGACCAAATATATTAGAAGGGTCGTTATAAATCGCTGTATGTTTTCCCCAACCATTTCAGAAACATGTTAAGACTCTTTTTTTTCTGCTTGATTACTAACGAAGCGGCTAATTATTGATGAACTGGATCCATGCAACCCAGCCATTCTCTCCTCTCTTGTCCAGGTTAGATCACGCAGTGTTCTGGGTACGAGACTCTGGGCATCCAAAATGGTGGACCGATCAAAATACACAATGAGAATCGCATTTGTTCTGTTTAACTTGATATACTTGGATACCACCTGCAGAAGAGGAAGGCTTCGCCTGTTGTGGACTATATATGCTATATCAGGGTTACATTTAGTAACTTCGGGCAAGTGGTATCGTCATTTTTCGTCATTCCAATGGAAAATAGTGAGCAAAGATTATCTTCATAGAGTACGACATGAAGCCTGGTGCTACACAAATGCCTGAGGTGGGTGCCTTCCTCCTTACAATTTATCAAATGTCAATAGAATTATCCACGTAATGGGCTGTTAACGTTAATGAAAATGTATGCGTTGCATACTACAGCTATGTAACATTATCTGCATGTAGAATTTTTATGTCACGCTCCGTCGGATGATTATTGTTCTAGTTTACCTTGTAAGCCTTCTCATATTAGTTAGAATGCATGTGCGGCGACAGGAATTCTAGTTAATATGTCAAAGGGTAAGGCACACAAAAAGTAAACAGTCCTTAAATTGTCTTGACCATTGTTTCGATTTGCATAACAATGTCCAGACGGGTTTTGTTTACTTTTTGTGTGCCTTACACTTTAACATATTTACTAGAGTTCCTGTCGCCGCCGACATGCATCCTAACTAATGTGAGAAGGTCCCCAAAGTCCCCAAAACGTGCTAATTTTGTAGAAAACGGTACTTCTGCACATGCGTCTTGCTTTGCCGCGAATTCGAAATCTGGCAATATGACCATGATATGACTGCTATCCAAGCAGAGGTTAGGCTCCGGCTATTTTTCAAACCTTTTTTGTTTTGTTTTTATCGGACTTTCTATTTTATAATGTTTTCTTGATGTCTCACAGCCGACAAGAGAACAGTAAAAAGGAGGGCGTTATTATTGAGGGCGTCAATATATTATATATTGGTCACTTCAGCTGAGTCTGCTAAGATGGACAATACAACCTACATGTGCCTCCTGCAAATAAAGACTTGTTTCTATTGATAAACCGTGTTCTGTTCATAATGCCAGCTTTATAGTCCTGTGGTTTAGCATCATTTTTTTCTTTGCTGGATTTTATTTTTCGCCCTCTCGCATTAGTTTTGGGGTCTCCAGAGGATGTCATCCATAAAATTAAGTCGTTGTGGCCTTAGCAGTAAGAAGATTTAGAGGGGACATGATCGCAGTCTTTAAAATTATCAAGGGACTTGACAAGGGCACCCTCTTTACTCCATTGTGCACACCCTACAACACCAGAGGGCACCACTTGAAACTAACTCTCTATACCTCGCAGTAAACTGGAAGCCCGGAAGAGAGCCTTTCCTTAAAGGGTTTTGGAGCCTGGAATGAACTCCCTTTGGATGTTGTAATCCAGAACACAGTGAAATGCTTCAAAAACAAGATACTGACATACATTGAAGCCGTGCTTGACGGAGGAGCGACAGTGGACTACCCGCCTTCCAGCTCCTGATCGCGGAGGCACCACAGTCTCTGCGGTTCAGGGGAATTCAGGTAAATCTCTACGTCAGTCTTCACATAGCGGTTCAATATGTTTCAGAAGTGGTTGCGGAACGACACTGGGATTTTGAACAGATTTTAAATAGAATAGAATTTAGAACACTGTAATTTGGGTTCAAGTCGCCAGGCCGTTATGTTTATGCCAATCTGTTTATGAGTTTATGTGTGGGCATATATGCATCAGTCTTGTCCTAAAACGTCAGAACAATCCAAGGGGGTCAGAGTGGTCTTGAAGCAATTATAAGTATAGTAAAAAGCATTATCATAGTTGTGGAATGACGTAGTCTGTTTCTTCCTGTCCTTTGGTGTACAGTTTAAAATGTAGTAAAGAAAAGGCTTTCACTATTACGCATTTGATATAGACACGGAAAAATGTTGAAGAATTTGATTTCATATCTGCCAGCTATATGCAAACTCACAGTTGAACTCTGTGATCCTCTCCAATAAAACGGGGTAACATAGAAAGATACTTCAGGTTCAACTTGTACGTGTGAGCCTTCGTACTTTTTACGCCACGCCCACTTCCTGTGTTTGCGCTTCAGTTAAAAGGTAGCAGAACACAGTGTTTCGCCTATGGGTATTCACTGTTAAGGACCCCAAAGTGAGGAGGTTCGAACCTCAAAATTCATAGCAGGGTTCAAAAGTAATTAACAAGAATTGGATATGTTCAAGTTCATGATAGAATCTAGAAAAATGTGAATTTCTTTCTGCCTCTTCTATAAAAAAAAACGCTTTCATTTGACCCCCAGCGGAGGTCAACATACTGCAGCCGACACACGTAGGTAGTCTGGAACCGGATTCATCCCCAAGATTCTACCCAGCCAAACAAACATCGTAACCCAAGTCATACAGCCACACAACTAACGTAATCCTCTACTACCCACCATAGTTTTCGACTCACTGACGTGCACACGTTATTTCAAGACCTGCGACGCCCAGACTACCACAAGGGGTCGCCCATAAATATTGTTCTATACGACCTTACAAAAATACCGCAGGGTCAGAGTTCAATTCTGACCGGAGGTAGGTTTTATACAGGATGTGCACGATAGTCTTCCGGCGGGTCAAACTTGGTATCATTCGAAAGGTGCCTTGGTAGGGAATTGTAAGCCACAAACCGCAAAATTATATTGTGCATTGTTGCCGAGATATTCTCGAGTATAGGTTTACCTTAGTTTACCGCTACGTAACCCATACGCGCGTATATACGCTTGAGTTTCCAAAATCTTCAAAGTTATTCCGGCGGGTCAAACTTGGTATCATTCGAAAGGTGCCTTGGTAGGGAATTGTAAGCCACAAACCGCAAAATTATATTGTACATTGTTGCCGAGATATTCTCGAGTATAGGTTTACCTTAGTTTACCGCTACGTAACCCTTACGCGCGTATATACGCTTGAGTTTCCAAAATCTTCAAAGTTATTCCGGCGGGTCAAACTTGGTATCATTCGAAAGGTGCCTTGGTAGGGAATTGTAAGCCACAAACCGCAAAATTATATTGTGCATTGTTGCCGAGATATTCTCGAGTATAGGTTTACCTTAGTTTACCGCTACGTAACCCATACGCGCGTATATACGCTTGAGTTTCCAAAATCTTCAAAGTTATTCCGGCGGGTCAAACTTGGTATCATTCGAAAGGTGCCTTGGTAGGGAATTGTAAGCCACAAACCGCAAAATTATATTGTACATTGTTGCCGAGATATTCTCGAGTATAGGTTTACCTTAGTTTACCGCTACGTAACCCTTACGCGCGTATATACGCTTGAGTTTCCAAAATCTTCAAAGTTATTCCGGCGGGTCAAACTTGGTATCATTCGAAAGGTGCCTTGGTAGGGAATTGTAAGCCACAAACCGCAAAATTATATTGTGCATTGTTGCCGAGATATTCTCGAGTATAGGTTTACCTTAGCTTACCGCTACGTAACCCTTACGCGCGTATATACGCTTGAGTTTCCAAAATCTTCAAAGTTATTCCGGCGGGTCAAACTTGGTATCATTCGAAAGGTGCCTTGGTAGGGAATTGTAAGCCACAAACCGCAAAATTATATTGTACATTGTTGCCGAGATATTCTCGAGTATAGGTTTACCTTAGCTTACCGCTACGTAACCCTTACGCGCGTATATACGCTTGAGTTTCCAAAATCTTCAAAGTTATTCCGGCGGGTCAAACTTGGTATCATTCGAAAGGTGCCTTGGTAGGGAATTGTAAGCCACAAACCGCAAAATTATATTGTGCATTGTTGCCGAGATATTCTCGAGTATAGGTTTACCTTAGTTTACCGCTACGTAACCCATACGCGCGTATATACGCTTGAGTTTCCAAAATCTTCAAAGTTATTCCGGCGGGTCAAACTTGGTATCATTCGAAAGGTGCCTTGGTAGGGAATTGTAAGCCACAAACCGCAAAATTATATTGTACATTGTTGCCGAGATATTCTCGAGTATAGGTTTACCTTAGTTTACCGCTACGTAACCCTTACGCGCGTATATACGCTTGAGTTTCCAAAATCTTCAAAGTTATTCCGGCGGGTCAAACTTGGTATCATTCGAAAGGTGCCTTGGTAGGGAATTGTAAGCCACAAACCGCAAAATTATATTGTACATTGTTGCCGAGATATTCTCGAGTATAGGTTTACCTTAGTTTACCGCTACGTAACCCTTACGCGCGTATATACGCTTGAGTTTCCAAAATCTTCAAAGTTATTCCGGCGGGTCAAACTTGGTATCATTCGAAAGGTGCCTTGGTAGGGAATTGTAAGCCACAAACCGCAAAATTATATTGTGCATTGTTGCCGAGATATTCTCGAGTATAGGTTTACCTTAGTTTACCGCTACGTAACCCATACGCGCGTATATACGCTTGAGTTTCCAAAATCTTCAAAGTTATTCCGGCGGGTCAAACTTGGTATCATTCGAAAGGTGCCTTGGTAGGGAATTGTAAGCCACAAACCGCAAAATTATATTGTACATTGTTGCCGAGATATTCTCGAGTATAGGTTTACCTTAGTTTACCGCTACGTAACCCTTACGCGCGTATATACGCTTGAGTTTCCAAAATCTTCAAAGTTATTCCGGCGGGTCAAACTTGGTATCATTCGAAAGGTGCCTTGGTAGGGAATTGTAAGCCACAAACCGCAAAATTATATTGTACATTGTTGCCGAGATATTCTCGAGTATAGGTTTACCTTAGCTTACCGCTACGTAACCCTTACGCGCGTATATACGCTTGAGTTTCCAAAATCTTCAAAGTTATTCCGGCGGGTCAAACTTGGTATCATTCGAAAGGTGCCTTGGTAGGGAATTGTAAGCCACAAACCGCAAAATTATATTGTACATTGTTGCCGAGATATTCTCGAGTATAGGTTTACCTTAGCTTACCGCTACGTAACCCTTACGCGCGTATATACGCTTGAGTTTCCAAAATCTTCAAAGTTATTCCGGCGGGTCAAACTTGGTATCATTCGAAAGGTGCCTTGGTAGGGAATTGTAAGCCACAAACCGCAAAATTATATTGTACATTGTTGCCGAGATATTCTCGAGTATAGGTTTACCTTAGCTTACCGCTACGTAACCCTTACGCGCGTATATACGCTTGAGTTTCCAAAATCTTCAAAGTTATTCCGGCGGGTCAAACTTGGTATCATTCGAAAGGTGCCTTGGTAGGGAATTGTAAGCCACAAACCGCAAAATTATATTGTGCATTGTTGCCGAGATATTCTCGAGTATAGGTTTACCTTAGTTTACCGCTACGTAACCCATACGCGCGTATATACGCTTGAGTTTCCAAAATCTTCAAAGTTATTCCGGCGGGTCAAACTTGGTATCATTCGAAAGGTGCCTTGGTAGGGAATTGTAAGCCACAAACCGCAAAATTATATTGTACATTGTTGCCGAGATATTCTCGAGTATAGGTTTACCTTAGTTTACCGCTACGTAACCCTTACGCGCGTATATACGCTTGAGTTTCCAAAATCTTCAAAGTTATTCCGGCGGGTCAAACTTGGTATCATTCGAAAGGTGCCTTGGTAGGGAATTGTAAGCCACAAACCGCAAAATTATATTGTACATTGTTGCCGAGATATTCTCGAGTATAGGTTTACCTTAGTTTACCGCTACGTAACCCTTACGCGCGTATATACGCTTGAGTTTCCAAAATCTTCAAAGTTATTCCGGCGGGTCAAACTTGGTATCATTCGAAAGGTGCCTTGGTAGGGAATTGTAAGCCACAAACCGCAAAATTATATTGTGCATTGTTGCCGAGATATTCTCGAGTATAGGTTTACCTTAGTTTACCGCTACGTAACCCATACGCGCGTATATACGCTTGAGTTTCCAAAATCTTCAAAGTTATTCCGGCGGGTCAAACTTGGTATCATTCGAAAGGTGCCTTGGTAGGGAATTGTAAGCCACAAACCGCAAAATTATATTGTACATTGTTGCCGAGATATTCTCGAGTATAGGTTTACCTTAGTTTACCGCTACGTAACCCTTACGCGCGTATATACGCTTGAGTTTCCAAAATCTTCAAAGTTATTCCGGCGGGTCAAACTTGGTATCATTCGAAAGGTGCCTTGGTAGGGAATTGTAAGCCACAAACCGCAAAATTATATTGTACATTGTTGCCGAGATATTCTCGAGTATAGGTTTACCTTAGCTTACCGCTACGTAACCCTTACGCGCGTATATACGCTTGAGTTTCCAAAATCTTCAAAGTTATTCCGGCGGGTCAAACTTGGTATCATTCGAAAGGTGCCTTGGTAGGGAATTGTAAGCCACAAACCGCAAAATTATATTGTACATTGTTGCCGAGATATTCTCGAGTATAGGTTTACCTTAGCTTACCGCTACGTAACCCTTACGCGCGTATATACGCTTGAGTTTCCAAAATCTTCAAAGTTATTCCGGCGGGTCAAACTTGGTATCATTCGAAAGGTGCCTTGGTAGGGAATTGTAAGCCACAAACCGCAAAATTATATTGTACATTGTTGCCGAGATATTCTCGAGTATAGGTTTACCTTAGCTTACCGCTACGTAACCCTTACGCGCGTATATACGCTTGAGTTTCCAAAATCTTCAAAGTTATTCCGGCGGGTCAAACTTGGTATCATTCGAAAGGTGCCTTGGTAGGGAATTGTAAGCCACAAACCGCAAAATTATATTGTGCATTGTTGCCGAGATATTCTCGAGTATAGGTTTACCTTAGTTTACCGCTACGTAACCCATACGCGCGTATATACGCTTGAGTTTCCAAAATCTTCAAAGTTATTCCGGCGGGTCAAACTTGGTATCATTCGAAAGGTGCCTTGGTAGGGAATTGTAAGCCACAAACCGCAAAATTATATTGTACATTGTTGCCGAGATATTCTCGAGTATAGGTTTACCTTAGTTTACCGCTACGTAACCCTTACGCGCGTATATACGCTTGAGTTTCCAAAATCTTCAAAGTTATTCCGGCGGGTCAAACTTGGTATCATTCGAAAGGTGCCTTGGTAGGGAATTGTAAGCCACAAACCGCAAAATTATATTGTGCATTGTTGCCGAGATATTCTCGAGTATAGGTTTACCTTAGTTTACCGCTACGTAACCCATACGCGCGTATATACGCTTGAGTTTCCAAAATCTTCAAAGTTATTCCGGCGGGTCAAACTTGGTATCATTCGAAAGGTGCCTTGGTAGGGAATTGTAAGCCACAAACCGCAAAATTATATTGTACATTGTTGCCGAGATATTCTCGAGTATAGGTTTACCTTAGTTTACCGCTACGTAACCCTTACGCGCGTATATACGCTTGAGTTTCCAAAATCTTCAAAGTTATTCCGGCGGGTCAAACTTGGTATCATTCGAAAGGTGCCTGGTAGGGAATTGTAAGCCACAAACCGCAAAATTATATTGTGCATTGTTGCCGAGATATTCTCGAGTATAGGTTTACCTTAGCTTACCGCTACGTAACCCTTACGCGCGTATATACGCTTGAGTTTCCAAAATCTTCAAAGTTATTCCGGCGGGTCAAACTTGGTATCATTCGAAAGGTGCCTTGGTAGGGAATTGTAAGCCACAAACCGCAAAATTATATTGTACATTGTTGCCGAGATATTCTCGAGTATAGGTTTACCTTAGCTTACCGCTACGTAACCCTTACGCGCGTATATACGCTTGAGTTTCCAAAATCTTCAAAGTTATTCCGGCGGGTCAAACTTGGTATCATTCGAAAGGTGCCTTGGTAGGGAATTGTAAGCCACAAACCGCAAAATTATATTGTGCATTGTTGCCGAGATATTCTCGAGTATAGGTTTACCTTAGTTTACCGCTACGTAACCCATACGCGCGTATATACGCTTGAGTTTCCAAAATCTTCAAAGTTATTCCGGCGGGTCAAACTTGGTATCATTCGAAAGGTGCCTTGGTAGGGAATTGTAAGCCACAAACCGCAAAATTATATTGTACATTGTTGCCGAGATATTCTCGAGTATAGGTTTACCTTAGTTTACCGCTACGTAACCCTTACGCGCGTATATACGCTTGAGTTTCCAAAATCTTCAAAGTTATTCCGGCGGGTCAAACTTGGTATCATTCGAAAGGTGCCTTGGTAGGGAATTGTAAGCCACAAACCGCAAAATTATATTGTACATTGTTGCCGAGATATTCTCGAGTATAGGTTTACCTTAGTTTACCGCTACGTAACCCTTACGCGCGTATATACGCTTGAGTTTCCAAAATCTTCAAAGTTATTCCGGCGGGTCAAACTTGGTATCATTCGAAAGGTGCCTTGGTAGGGAATTGTAAGCCACAAACCGCAAAATTATATTGTGCATTGTTGCCGAGATATTCTCGAGTATAGGTTTACCTTAGTTTACCGCTACGTAACCCATACGCGCGTATATACGCTTGAGTTTCCAAAATCTTCAAAGTTATTCCGGCGGGTCAAACTTGGTATCATTCGAAAGGTGCCTTGGTAGGGAATTGTAAGCCACAAACCGCAAAATTATATTGTACATTGTTGCCGAGATATTCTCGAGTATAGGTTTACCTTAGTTTACCGCTACGTAACCCTTACGCGCGTATATACGCTTGAGTTTCCAAAATCTTCAAAGTTATTCCGGCGGGTCAAACTTGGTATCATTCGAAAGGTGCCTTGGTAGGGAATTGTAAGCCACAAACCGCAAAATTATATTGTACATTGTTGCCGAGATATTCTCGAGTATAGGTTTACCTTAGCTTACCGCTACGTAACCCTTACGCGCGTATATACGCTTGAGTTTCCAAAATCTTCAAAGTTATTCCGGCGGGTCAAACTTGGTATCATTCGAAAGGTGCCTTGGTAGGGAATTGTAAGCCACAAACCGCAAAATTATATTGTACATTGTTGCCGAGATATTCTCGAGTATAGGTTTACCTTAGCTTACCGCTACGTAACCCTTACGCGCGTATATACGCTTGAGTTTCCAAAATCTTCAAAGTTATTCCGGCGGGTCAAACTTGGTATCATTCGAAAGGTGCCTTGGTAGGGAATTGTAAGCCACAAACCGCAAAATTATATTGTACATTGTTGCCGAGATATTCTCGAGTATAGGTTTACCTTAGCTTACCGCTACGTAACCCTTACGCGCGTATATACGCTTGAGTTTCCAAAATCTTCAAAGTTATTCCGGCGGGTCAAACTTGGTATCATTCGAAAGGTGCCTTGGTAGGGAATTGTAAGCCACAAACCGCAAAATTATATTGTGCATTGTTGCCGAGATATTCTCGAGTATAGGTTTACCTTAGTTTACCGCTACGTAACCCATACGCGCGTATATACGCTTGAGTTTCCAAAATCTTCAAAGTTATTCCGGCGGGTCAAACTTGGTATCATTCGAAAGGTGCCTTGGTAGGGAATTGTAAGCCACAAACCGCAAAATTATATTGTACATTGTTGCCGAGATATTCTCGAGTATAGGTTTACCTTAGTTTACCGCTACGTAACCCTTACGCGCGTATATACGCTTGAGTTTCCAAAATCTTCAAAGTTATTCCGGCGGGTCAAACTTGGTATCATTCGAAAGGTGCCTTGGTAGGGAATTGTAAGCCACAAACCGCAAAATTATATTGTACATTGTTGCCGAGATATTCTCGAGTATAGGTTTACCTTAGTTTACCGCTACGTAACCCTTACGCGCGTATATACGCTTGAGTTTCCAAAATCTTCAAAGTTATTCCGGCGGGTCAAACTTGGTATCATTCGAAAGGTGCCTTGGTAGGGAATTGTAAGCCACAAACCGCAAAATTATATTGTGCATTGTTGCCGAGATATTCTCGAGTATAGGTTTACCTTAGTTTACCGCTACGTAACCCATACGCGCGTATATACGCTTGAGTTTCCAAAATCTTCAAAGTTATTCCGGCGGGTCAAACTTGGTATCATTCGAAAGGTGCCTTGGTAGGGAATTGTAAGCCACAAACCGCAAAATTATATTGTACATTGTTGCCGAGATATTCTCGAGTATAGGTTTACCTTAGTTTACCGCTACGTAACCCTTACGCGCGTATATACGCTTGAGTTTCCAAAATCTTCAAAGTTATTCCGGCGGGTCAAACTTGGTATCATTCGAAAGGTGCCTTGGTAGGGAATTGTAAGCCACAAACCGCAAAATTATATTGTACATTGTTGCCGAGATATTCTCGAGTATAGGTTTACCTTAGCTTACCGCTACGTAACCCTTACGCGCGTATATACGCTTGAGTTTCCAAAATCTTCAAAGTTATTCCGGCGGGTCAAACTTGGTATCATTCGAAAGGTGCCTTGGTAGGGAATTGTAAGCCACAAACCGCAAAATTATATTGTACATTGTTGCCGAGATATTCTCGAGTATAGGTTTACCTTAGCTTACCGCTACGTAACCCTTACGCGCGTATATACGCTTGAGTTTCCAAAATCTTCAAAGTTATTCCGGCGGGTCAAACTTGGTATCATTCGAAAGGTGCCTTGGTAGGGAATTGTAAGCCACAAACCGCAAAATTATATTGTACATTGTTGCCGAGATATTCTCGAGTATAGGTTTACCTTAGCTTACCGCTACGTAACCCTTACGCGCGTATATACGCTTGAGTTTCCAAAATCTTCAAAGTTATTCCGGCGGGTCAAACTTGGTATCATTCGAAAGGTGCCTTGGTAGGGAATTGTAAGCCACAAACCGCAAAATTATATTGTGCATTGTTGCCGAGATATTCTCGAGTATAGGTTTACCTTAGTTTACCGCTACGTAACCCATACGCGCGTATATACGCTTGAGTTTCCAAAATCTTCAAAGTTATTCCGGCGGGTCAAACTTGGTATCATTCGAAAGGTGCCTTGGTAGGGAATTGTAAGCCACAAACCGCAAAATTATATTGTACATTGTTGCCGAGATATTCTCGAGTATAGGTTTACCTTAGTTTACCGCTACGTAACCCTTACGCGCGTATATACGCTTGAGTTTCCAAAATCTTCAAAGTTATTCCGGCGGGTCAAACTTGGTATCATTCGAAAGGTGCCTTGGTAGGGAATTGTAAGCCACAAACCGCAAAATTATATTGTACATTGTTGCCGAGATATTCTCGAGTATAGGTTACCTTAGCTTACCGCTACGTAACCCTTACGCGCGTATATACGCTTGAGTTTCCAAAATCTTCAAAGTTATTCCGGCGGGTCAAACTTGGTATCATTCGAAAGGTGCCTTGGTAGGGAATTGTAAGCCACAAACCGCAAAATTATATTGTACATTGTTGCCGAGATATTCTCGAGTATAGGTTTACCTTAGCTTACCGCTACGTAACCCTTACGCGCGTATATACGCTTGAGTTTCCAAAATCTTCAAAGTTATTCCGGCGGGTCAAACTTGGTATCATTCGAAAGGTGCCTTGGTAGGGAATTGTAAGCCACAAACCGCAAAATTATATTGTGCATTGTTGCCGAGATATTCTCGAGTATAGGTTTACCTTAGTTTACCGCTACGTAACCCATACGCGCGTATATACGCTTGAGTTTCCAAAATCTTCAAAGTTATTCCGGCGGGTCAAACTTGGTATCATTCGAAAGGTGCCTTGGTAGGGAATTGTAAGCCACAAACCGCAAAATTATATTGTACATTGTTGCCGAGATATTCTCGAGTATAGGTTTACCTTAGTTTACCGCTACGTAACCCTTACGCGCGTATATACGCTTGAGTTTCCAAAATCTTCAAAGTTATTCCGGCGGGTCAAACTTGGTATCATTCGAAAGGTGCCTTGGTAGGGAATTGTAAGCCACAAACCGCAAAATTATATTGTGCATTGTTGCCGAGATATTCTCGAGTATAGGTTTACCTTAGTTTACCGCTACGTAACCCATACGCGCGTATATACGCTTGAGTTTCCAAAATCTTCAAAGTTATTCCGGCGGGTCAAACTTGGTATCATTCGAAAGGTGCCTTGGTAGGGAATTGTAAGCCACAAACCGCAAAATTATATTGTACATTGTTGCCGAGATATTCTCGAGTATAGGTTTACCTTAGTTTACCGCTACGTAACCCTTACGCGCGTATATACGCTTGAGTTTCCAAAATCTTCAAAGTTATTCCGGCGGGTCAAACTTGGTATCATTCGAAAGGTGCCTTGGTAGGGAATTGTAAGCCACAAACCGCAAAATTATATTGTACATTGTTGCCGAGATATTCTCGAGTATAGGTTTACCTTAGCTTACCGCTACGTAACCTTACGCGCGTATATACGCTTGAGTTTCCAAAATCTTCAAAGTTATTCCGGCGGGTCAAACTTGGTATCATTCGAAAGGTGCCTTGGTAGGGAATTGTAAGCCACAAACCGCAAAATTATATTGTACATTGTTGCCGAGATATTCTCGAGTATAGGTTTACCTTAGCTTACCGCTACGTAACCCTTACGCGCGTATATACGCTTGAGTTTCCAAAATCTTCAAAGTTATTCCGGCGGGTCAAACTTGGTATCATTCGAAAGGTGCCTTGGTAGGGAATTGTAAGCCACAAACCGCAAAATTATATTGTGCATTGTTGCCGAGATATTCTCGAGTATAGGTTTACCTTAGTTTACCGCTACGTAACCCATACGCGCGTATATACGCTTGAGTTTCCAAAATCTTCAAAGTTATTCCGGCGGGTCAAACTTGGTATCATTCGAAAGGTGCCTTGGTAGGGAATTGTAAGCCACAAACCGCAAAATTATATTGTACATTGTTGCCGAGATATTCTCGAGTATAGGTTTACCTTAGTTTACCGCTACGTAACCCTTACGCGCGTATATACGCTTGAGTTTCCAAAATCTTCAAAGTTATTCCGGCGGGTCAAACTTGGTATCATTCGAAAGGTGCCTTGGTAGGGAATTGTAAGCCACAAACCGCAAAATTATATTGTACATTGTTGCCGAGATATTCTCGAGTATAGGTTTACCTTAGTTTACCGCTACGTAACCCTTACGCGCGTATATACGCTTGAGTTTCCAAAATCTTCAAAGTTATTCCGGCGGGTCAAACTTGGTATCATTCGAAAGGTGCCTTGGTAGGGAATTGTAAGCCACAAACCGCAAAATTATATTGTACATTGTTGCCGAGATATTCTCGAGTATAGGTTTACCTTAGCTTACCGCTACGTAACCCTTACGCGCGTATATACGCTTGAGTTTCCAAAATCTTCAAAGTTATTCCGGCGGGTCAAACTTGGTATCATTCGAAAGGTGCCTTGGTAGGGAATTGTAAGCCACAAACCGCAAAATTATATTGTGCATTGTTGCCGAGATATTCTCGAGTATAGGTTTACCTTAGTTTACCGCTACGTAACCCTTACGCGCGTATATACGCTTGAGTTTCCAAAATCTTCAAAGTTATTCCGGCGGGTCAAACTTGGTATCATTCGAAAGGTGCCTTGGTAGGGAATTGTAAGCCACAAACCGCAAAATTATATTGTACATTGTTGCCGAGATATTCTCGAGTATAGGTTTACCTTAGTTTACCGCTACGTAACCCTTACGCGCGTATATACGCTTGAGTTTCCAAAATCTTCAAAGTTATTCCGGCGGGTCAAACTTGGTATCATTCGAAAGGTGCCTTGGTAGGGAATTGTAAGCCACAAACCGCAAAATTATATTGTACATTGTTGCCGAGATATTCTCGAGTATAGGTTTACCTTAGCTTACCGCTACGTAACCCTTACGCGCGTATATACGCTTGAGTTTCCAAAATCTTCAAAGTTATTCCGGCGGGTCAAACTTGGTATCATTCGAAAGGTGCCTTGGTAGGGAATTGTAAGCCACAAACCGCAAAATTATATTGTGCATTGTTGCCGAGATATTCTCGAGTATAGGTTTACCTTAGCTTACCGCTACGTAACCCTTACGCGCGTATATACGCTTGAGTTTCCAAAATCTTCAAAGTTATTCCGGCGGGTCAAACTTGGTATCATTCGAAAGGTGCCTTGGTAGGGAATTGTAAGCCACAAACCGCAAAATTATATTGTGCATTGTTGCCGAGATATTCTCGAGTATAGGTTTACCTTAGTTTACCGCTACGTAACCCTTACGCGCGTATATACGCTTGAGTTTCCAAAATCTTCAAAGTTATTCCGGCGGGTCAAACTTGGTATCATTCGAAAGGTGCCTTGGTAGGGAATTGTAAGCCACAAACCGCAAAATTATATTGTACATTGTTGCCGAGATATTCTCGAGTATAGGTTTACCTTAGTTTACCGCTACGTAACCCTTACGCGCGTATATACGCTTGAGTTTCCAAAATCTTCAAAGTTATTCCGGCGGGTCAAACTTGGTATCATTCGAAAGGTGCCTTGGTAGGGAATTGTAAGCCACAAACCGCAAAATTATATTGTGCATTGTTGCCGAGATATTCTCGAGTATAGGTTTACCTTAGTTTACCGCTACGTAACCCTTACGCGCGTATATACGCTTGAGTTTCCAAAATCTTCAAAGTTATTCCGGCGGGTCAAACTTGGTATCATTCGAAAGGTGCCTTGGTAGGGAATTGTAAGCCACAAACCGCAAAATTATATTGTGCATTGTTGCCGAGATATTCTCGAGTATAGGTTTACCTTAGTTTACCGCTACGTAACCCTTACGCGCGTATATACGCTTGAGTTTCCAAAATCTTCAAAGTTATTCCGGCGGGTCAAACTTGGTATCATTCGAAAGGTGCCTTGGTAGGGAATTGTAAGCCACAAACCGCAAAATTATATTGTACATTGTTGCCGAGATATTCTCGAGTATAGGTTTACCTTAGTTTACCGCTACGTAACCCTTACGCGCGTATATACGCTTGAGTTTCCAAAATCTTCAAAGTTATTCCGGCGGGTCAAACTTGGTATCATTCGAAAGGTGCCTTGGTAGGGAATTGTAAGCCACAAACCGCAAAATTATATTGTACATTGTTGCCGAGATATTCTCGAGTATAGGTTTACCTTAGCTTACCGCTACGTAACCCTTACGCGCGTATATACGCTTGAGTTTCCAAAATCTTCAAAGTTATTCCGGCGGGTCAAACTTGGTATCATTCGAAAGGTGCCTTGGTAGGGAATTGTAAGCCACAAACCGCAAAATTATATTGTGCATTGTTGCCGAGATATTCTCGAGTATAGGTTTACCTTAGCTTACCGCTACGTAACCCTTACGCGCGTATATACGCTTGAGTTTCCAAAATCTTCAAAGTTATTCCGGCGGGTCAAACTTGGTATCATTCGAAAGGTGCCTTGGTAGGGAATTGTAAGCCACAAACCGCAAAATTATATTGCATTGTTGCCGAGATATTCTCGAGTATAGGTTTACCTTAGTTTACCGCTACGTAACCCTTACGCGCGTATATACGCTTGAGTTTCCAAAATCTTCAAAGTTATTCCGGCGGGTCAAACTTGGTATCATTCGAAAGGTGCCTTGGTAGGGAATTGTAAGCCACAAACCGCAAAATTATATTGTGCATTGTTGCCGAGATATTCTCGAGTATAGGTTTACCTTAGTTTACCGCTACGTAACCCTTACGCGCGTATATACGCTTGAGTTTCCAAAATCTTCAAAGTTATTCCGGCGGGTCAAACTTGGTATCATTCGAAAGGTGCCTTGGTAGGGAATTGTAAGCCACAAACCGCAAAATTATATTGTACATTGTTGCCGAGATATTCTCGAGTATAGGTTTACCTTAGTTTACCGCTACGTAACCCTTACGCGCGTATATACGCTTGAGTTTCCAAAATCTTCAAAGTTATTCCGGCGGGTCAAACTTGGTATCATTCGAAAGGTGCCTTGGTAGGGAATTGTAAGCCACAAACCGCAAAATTATATTGTACATTGTTGCCGAGATATTCTCGAGTATAGGTTTACCTTAGCTTACCGCTACGTAACCCTTACGCGCGTATATACGCTTGAGTTTCCAAAATCTTCAAAGTTATTCCGGCGGGTCAAACTTGGTATCATTCGAAAGGTGCCTTGGTAGGGAATTGTAAGCCACAAACCGCAAAATTATATTGTACATTGTTGCCGAGATATTCTCGAGTATAGGTTTACCTTAGTTACCGCTACGTAACCCTTACGCGCGTATATACGCTTGAGTTTCCAAAATCTTCAAAGTTATTCCGGCGGGTCAAACTTGGTATCATTCGAAAGGTGCCTTGGTAGGGAATTGTAAGCCACAAACCGCAAAATTATATTGTGCATTGTTGCCGAGATATTCTCGAGTATAGGTTTACCTTAGTTTACCGCTACGTAACCCATACGCGCGTATATACGCTTGAGTTTCCAAAATCTTCAAAGTTATTCCGGCGGGTCAAACTTGGTATCATTCGAAAGGTCCTTGGTAGGGAATTGTAAGCCACAAACCGCAAAATTATATTGTGCATTGTTGCCGAGATATTCTCGAGTATAGGTTTACCTTAGTTTACCGCTACGTAACCCTTACGCGCGTATATACGCTTGAGTTTCCAAAATCTTCAAAGTTATTCCGGCGGGTCAAACTTGGTATCATTCGAAAGGTGCCTTGGTAGGGAATTGTAAGCCACAAACCGCAAAATTATATTGTACATTGTTGCCGAGATATTCTCGAGTATAGGTTTACCTTAGTTTACCGCTACGTAACCCTTACGCGCGTATATACGCTTGAGTTTCCAAAATCTTCAAAGTTATTCCGGCGGGTCAAACTTGGTATCATTCGAAAGGTGCCTTGGTAGGGAATTGTAAGCCACAAACCGCAAAATTATATTGTGCATTGTTGCCGAGATATTCTCGAGTATAGGTTTACCTTAGTTTACCGCTACGTAACCCTTACGCGCGTATATACGCTTGAGTTTCCAAAATCTTCAAAGTTATTCCGGCGGGTCAAACTTGGTATCATTCGAAAGGTGCCTTGGTAGGGAATTGTAAGCCACAAACCGCAAAATTATATTGTGCATTGTTGCCGAGATATTCTCGAGTATAGGTTTACCTTAGTTTACCGCTACGTAACCCTACGCGCGTATATACGCTTGAGTTTCCAAAATCTTCAAAGTTATTCCGGCGGGTCAAACTTGGTATCATTCGAAAGGTGCCTTGGTAGGGAATTGTAAGCCACAAACCGCAAAATTATATTGTGCATTGTTGCCGAGATATTCTCGAGTATAGGTTTACCTTAGTTTACCGCTACGTAACCCTTACGCGCGTATATACGCTTGAGTTTCCAAAATCTTCAAAGTTATTCCGGCGGGTCAAACTTGGTATCATTCGAAAGGTGCCTTGGTAGGGAATTGTAAGCCACAAACCGCAAAATTATATTGTGCATTGTTGCCGAGATATTCTCGAGTATAGGTTTACCTTAGTTTACCGCTACGTAACCCTTACGCGCGTATATACGCTTGAGTTTCCAAAATCTTCAAAGTTATTCCGGCGGGTCAAACTTGGTATCATTCGAAAGGTGCCTTGGTAGGGAATTGTAAGCCACAAACCGCAAAATTATATTGTACATTGTTGCCGAGATATTCTCGAGTATAGGTTTACCTTAGTTTACCGCTACGTAACCCTTACGCGCGTATATACGCTTGAGTTTCCAAAATCTTCAAAGTTATTCCGGCGGGTCAAACTTGGTATCATTCGAAAGGTGCCTTGGTAGGGAATTGTAAGCCACAAACCGCAAAATTATATTGTGCATTGTTGCCGAGATATTCTCGAGTATAGGTTTACCTTAGCTTACCGCTACGTAACCCTTACGCGCGTATATACGCTTGAGTTTCCAAAATCTTCAAAGTTATTCCGGCGGGTCAAACTTGGTATCATTCGAAAGGTGCCTTGGTAGGGAATTGTAAGCCACAAACCGCAAAATTATATTGTGCATTGTTGCCGAGATATTCTCGAGTATAGGTTTACCTTAGCTTACCGCTACGTAACCCTTACGCGCGTATATACGCTTGAGTTTCCAAAATCTTCAAAGTTATTCCGGCGGGTCAAACTTGGTATCATTCGAAAGGTGCCTTGGTAGGGAATTGTAAGCCACAAACCGCAAAATTATATTGTACATTGTTGCCGAGATATTCTCGAGTATAGGTTTACCTTAGTTTACCGCTACGTAACCCTTACGCGCGTATATACGCTTGAGTTTCCAAAATCTTCAAAGTTATTCCGGCGGGTCAAACTTGGTATCATTCGAAAGGTGCCTTGGTAGGGAATTGTAAGCCACAAACCGCAAAATTATATTGTACATTGTTGCCGAGATATTCTCGAGTATAGGTTTACCTTAGTTTACCGCTACGTAACCCTTACGCGCGTATATACGCTTGAGTTTCCAAAATCTTCAAAGTTATTCCGGCGGGTCAAACTTGGTATCATTCGAAAGGTGCCTTGGTAGGGAATTGTAAGCCACAAACCGCAAAATTATATTGTACATTGTTGCCGAGATATTCTCGAGTATAGGTTTACCTTAGTTTACCGCTACGTAACCCTTACGCGCGTATATACGCTTGAGTTTCCAAAATCTTCAAAGTTATTCCGGCGGGTCAAACTTGGTATCATTCGAAAGGTGCCTTGGTAGGGAATTGTAAGCCACAAACCGCAAAATTATATTGTGCATTGTTGCCGAGATATTCTCGAGTATAGGTTTACCTTAGTTTACCGCTACGTAACCCTTACGCGCGTATATACGCTTGAGTTTCCAAAATCTTCAAAGTTATTCCGGCGGGTCAAACTTGGTATCATTCGAAAGGTGCCTTGGTAGGGAATTGTAAGCCACAAACCGCAAAATTATATTGTACATTGTTGCCGAGATATTCTCGAGTATAGGTTTACCTTAGTTTACCGCTACGTAACCCTTACGCGCGTATATACGCTTGAGTTTCCAAAATCTTCAAAGTTATTCCGGCGGGTCAAACTTGGTATCATTCGAAAGGTGCCTTGGTAGGGAATTGTAAGCCACAAACCGCAAAATTATATTGTACATTGTTGCCGAGATATTCTCGAGTATAGGTTTACCTTAGCTTACCGCTACGTAACCCTTACGCGCGTATATACGCTTGAGTTTCCAAAATCTTCAAAGTTATTCCGGCGGGTCAAACTTGGTATCATTCGAAAGGTGCCTTGGTAGGGAATTGTAAGCCACAAACCGCAAAATTATATTGTACATTGTTGCCGAGATATTCTCGAGTATAGGTTTACCTTAGTTTACCGCTACGTAACCCTTACGCGCGTATATACGCTTGAGTTTCCAAAATCTTCAAAGTTATTCCGGCGGGTCAAACTTGGTATCATTCGAAAGGTGCCTTGGTAGGGAATTGTAAGCCACAAACCGCAAAATTATATTGTACATTGTTGCCGAGATATTCTCGAGTATAGGTTTACCTTAGCTTACCGCTACGTAACCCTTACGCGCGTATATACGCTTGAGTTTCCAAAATCTTCAAAGTTATTCCGGCGGGTCAAACTTGGTATCATTCGAAAGGTGCCTTGGTAGGGAATTGTAAGCCACAAACCGCAAAATTATATTGTGCATTGTTGCCGAGATATTCTCGAGTATAGGTTTACCTTAGTTTACCGCTACGTAACCCTACGCGCGTATATACGCTTGAGTTTCCAAAATCTTCAAAGTTATTCCGGCGGGTCAAACTTGGTATCATTCGAAAGGTGCCTTGGTAGGGAATTGTAAGCCACAAACCGCAAAATTATATTGTACATTGTTGCCGAGATATTCTCGAGTATAGGTTTACCTTAGTTTACCGCTACGTAACCCTTACGCGCGTATATACGCTTGAGTTTCCAAAATCTTCAAAGTTATTCCGGCGGGTCAAACTTGGTATCATTCGAAAGGTGCCTTGGTAGGGAATTGTAAGCCACAAACCGCAAAATTATATTGTACATTGTTGCCGAGATATTCTCGAGTATAGGTTTACCTTAGCTTACCGCTACGTAACCCTTACGCGCGTATATACGCTTGAGTTTCCAAAATCTTCAAAGTTATTCCGGCGGGTCAAACTTGGTATCATTCGAAAGGTGCCTTGGTAGGGAATTGTAAGCCACAAACCGCAAAATTATATTGTGCATTGTTGCCGAGATATTCTCGAGTATAGGTTTACCTTAGCTTACCGCTACGTAACCCTTACGCGCGTATATACGCTTGAGTTTCCAAAATCTTCAAAGTTATTCCGGCGGGTCAAACTTGGTATCATTCGAAAGGTGCCTTGGTAGGGAATTGTAAGCCACAAACCGCAAAATTATATTGTACATTGTTGCCGAGATATTCTCGAGTATAGGTTTACCTTAGTTTACCGCTACGTAACCCTTACGCGCGTATATACGCTTGAGTTTCCAAAATCTTCAAAGTTATTCCGGCGGGTCAAACTTGGTATCATTCGAAAGGTGCCTTGGTAGGGAATTGTAAGCCACAAACCGCAAAATTATATTGTACATTGTTGCCGAGATATTCTCGAGTATAGGTTTACCTTAGTTACCGCTACGTAACCCTTACGCGCGTATATACGCTTGAGTTTCCAAAATCTTCAAAGTTATTCCGGCGGGTCAAACTTGGTATCATTCGAAAGGTGCCTTGGTAGGGAATTGTAAGCCACAAACCGCAAAATTATATTGTACATTGTTGCCGAGATATTCTCGAGTATAGGTTTACCTTAGTTTACCGCTACGTAACCCTACGCGCGTATATACGCTTGAGTTTCCAAAATCTTCAAAGTTATTCCGGCGGGTCAAACTTGGTATCATTCGAAAGGTGCCTTGGTAGGGAATTGTAAGCCACAAACCGCAAAATTATATTGTACATTGTTGCCGAGATATTCTCGAGTATAGGTTTACCTTAGTTTACCGCTACGTAACCCTTACGCGCGTATATACGCTTGAGTTTCCAAAATCTTCAAAGTTATTCCGGCGGGTCAAACTTGGTATCATTCGAAAGGTGCCTTGGTAGGGAATTGTAAGCCACAAACCGCAAAATTATATTGTACATTGTTGCCGAGATATTCTCGAGTATAGGTTTACCTTAGTTTACCGCTACGTAACCCTTACGCGCGTATATACGCTTGAGTTTCCAAAATCTTCAAAGTTATTCCGGCGGGTCAAACTTGGTATCATTCGAAAGGTGCCTTGGTAGGGAATTGTAAGCCACAAACCGCAAAATTATATTGTACATTGTTGCCGAGATATTCTCGAGTATAGGTTTACCTTAGCTTACCGCTACGTAACCCTTACGCGCGTATATACGCTTGAGTTTCCAAAATCTTCAAAGTTATTCCGGCGGGTCAAACTTGGTATCATTCGAAAGGTGCCTTGGTAGGGAATTGTAAGCCACAAACCGCAAAATTATATTGTACATTGTTGCCGAGATATTCTCGAGTATAGGTTTACCTTAGTTTACCGCTACGTAACCCTTACGCGCGTATATACGCTTGAGTTTCCAAAATCTTCAAAGTTATTCCGGCGGGTCAAACTTGGTATCATTCGAAAGGTGCCTTGGTAGGGAATTGTAAGCCACAAACCGCAAAATTATATTGTACATTGTTGCCGAGATATTCTCGAGTATAGGTTTACCTTAGCTTACCGCTACGTAACCCTTACGCGCGTATATACGCTTGAGTTTCCAAAATCTTCAAAGTTATTCCGGCGGGTCAAACTTGGTATCATTCGAAAGGTGCCTTGGTAGGGAATTGTAAGCCACAAACCGCAAAATTATATTGTGCATTGTTGCCGAGATATTCTCGAGTATAGGTTTACCTTAGCTTACCGCTACGTAACCCTTACGCGCGTATATACGCTTGAGTTTCCAAAATCTTCAAAGTTATTCCGGCGGGTCAAACTTGGTATCATTCGAAAGGTGCCTTGGTAGGGAATTGTAAGCCACAAACCGCAAAATTATATTGTACATTGTTGCCGAGATATTCTCGAGTATAGGTTTACCTTAGTTTACCGCTACGTAACCCTTACGCGCGTATATACGCTTGAGTTTCCAAAATCTTCAAAGTTATTCCGGCGGGTCAAACTTGGTATCATTCGAAAGGTGCCTTGGTAGGGAATTGTAAGCCACAAACCGCAAAATTATATTGTGCATTGTTGCCGAGATATTCTCGAGTATAGGTTTACCTTAGTTTACCGCTACGTAACCCTTACGCGCGTATATACGCTTGAGTTTCCAAAATCTTCAAAGTTATTCCGGCGGGTCAAACTTGGTATCATTCGAAAGGTGCCTTGGTAGGGAATTGTAAGCCACAAACCGCAAAATTATATTGTACATTGTTGCCGAGATATTCTCGAGTATAGGTTTACCTTAGCTTACCGCTACGTAACCCTTACGCGCGTATATACGCTTGAGTTTCCAAAATCTTCAAAGTTATTCCGGCGGGTCAAACTTGGTATCATTCGAAAGGTGCCTTGGTAGGGAATTGTAAGCCACAAACCGCAAAATTATATTGTGCATTGTTGCCGAGATATTCTCGAGTATAGGTTTACCTTAGTTACCGCTACGTAACCCTTACGCGCGTATATACGCTTGAGTTTCCAAAATCTTCAAAGTTATTCCGGCGGGTCAAACTTGGTATCATTCGAAAGGTGCCTTGGTAGGGAATTGTAAGCCACAAACCGCAAAATTATATTGTACATTGTTGCCGAGATATTCTCGAGTATAGGTTTACCTTAGTTTACCGCTACGTAACCCTTACGCGCGTATATACGCTTGAGTTTCCAAAATCTTCAAAGTTATTCCGGCGGGTCAAACTTGGTATCATTCGAAAGGTGCCTTGGTAGGGAATTGTAAGCCACAAACCGCAAAATTATATTGTGCAATTGTTGCCGATATTCTCGAGTATATTTACCTTAGTTTACCGCTACGTAACCCTTACGCGCGTATATACGCTTGAGTTTCCAAAATCTTCAAAGTTATTCCGGCGGGTCAAACTTGGTATCATTCGAAAGGTGCCTTGGTAGGGAATTGTAAGCCACAAACCGCAAAATTATATTGTACATTGTTGCCGAGATATTCTCGAGTATAGGTTTACCTTAGTTTACCGCTACGTAACCCTTACGCGCGTATATACGCTTGAGTTTCCAAAATCTTCAAAGTTATTCCGGCGGGTCAAACTTGGTATCATTCGAAAGGTGCCTTGGTAGGGAATTGTAAGCCACAAACCGCAAAATTATATTGTGCATTGTTGCCGAGATATTCTCGAGTATAGGTTTACCTTAGCTTACCGCTACGTAACCCTTACGCGCGTATATACGCTTGAGTTTCCAAAATCTTCAAAGTTATTCCGGCGGGTCAAACTTGGTATCATTCGAAAGGTGCCTTGGTAGGGAATTGTAAGCCACAAACCGCAAAATTATATTGTACATTGTTGCCGAGATATTCTCGAGTATAGGTTTACCTTAGCTTACCGCTACGTAACCCTTACGCGCGTATATACGCTTGAGTTTCCAAAATCTTCAAAGTTATTCCGGCGGGTCAAACTTGGTATCATTCGAAAGGTGCCTTGGTAGGGAATTGTAAGCCACAAACCGCAAAATTATATTGTGCATTGTTGCCGAGATATTCTCGAGTATAGGTTTACCTTAGCTTACCGCTACGTAACCCTTACGCGCGTATATACGCTTGAGTTTCCAAAATCTTCAAAGTTATTCCGGCGGGTCAAACTTGGTATCATTCGAAAGGTGCCTTGGTAGGGAATTGTAAGCCACAAACCGCAAAATATATTGTACATTGTTGCCGAGATATTCTCGAGTATAGGTTTACCTTAGTTTACCGCTACGTAACCCTTACGCGCGTATATACGCTTGAGTTTCCAAAATCTTCAAAGTTATTCCGGCGGGTCAAACTTGGTATCATTCGAAAGGTGCCTTGGTAGGGAATTGTAAGCCACAAACCGCAAAATTATATTGTGCATTGTTGCCGAGATATTCTCGAGTATAGGTTTACCTTAGTTTACCGCTACGTAACCCTTACGCGCGTATATACGCTTGAGTTTCCAAAATCTTCAAAGTTATTCCGGCGGGTCAAACTTGGTATCATTCGAAAGGTGCCTTGGTAGGGAATTGTAAGCCACAAACCGCAAAATTATATTGTGCATTGTTGCCGAGATATTCTCGAGTATAGGTTTACCTTAGTTTACCGCTACGTAACCTTACGCGCGTATATACGCTTGAGTTTCCAAAATCTTCAAAGTTATTCCGGCGGGTCAAACTTGGTATCATTCGAAAGGTGCCTTGGTAGGGAATTGTAAGCCACAAACCGCAAAATTATATTGTGCATTGTTGCCGAGATATTCTCGAGTATAGGTTTACCTTAGTTTACCGCTACGTAACCCATACGCGCGTATATACGCTTGAGTTTCCAAAATCTTCAAAGTTATTCCGGCGGGTCAAACTTGGTATCATTCGAAAGGTGCCTTGGTAGGGAATTGTAAGCCACAAACCGCAAAATTATATTGTGCATTGTTGCCGAGATATTCTCGAGTATAGGTTTACCTTAGTTTACCGCTACGTAACCCTACGCGCGTATATACGCTTGAGTTTCCAAAATCTTCAAAGTTATTCCGGCGGGTCAAACTTGGTATCATTCGAAAGGTGCCTTGGTAGGGAATTGTAAGCCACAAACCGCAAAATTATATTGTACATTGTTGCCGAGATATTCTCGAGTATAGGTTTACCTTAGCTTACCGCTACGTAACCCTTACGCGCGTATATACGCTTGAGTTTCCAAAATCTTCAAAGTTATTCCGGCGGGTCAAACTTGGTATCATTCGAAAGGTGCCTTGGTAGGGAATTGTAAGCCACAAACCGCAAAATTATATTGTGCATTGTTGCCGAGATATTCTCGAGTATAGGTTTACCTTAGTTTACCGCTACGTAACCTTACGCGCGTATATACGCTTGAGTTTCCAAAATCTTCAAAGTTATTCCGGCGGGTCAAACTTGGTATCATTCGAAAGGTGCCTTGGTAGGGAATTGTAAGCCACAAACCGCAAAATTATATTGTGCATTGTTGCCGAGATATTCTCGAGTATAGGTTTACCTTAGTTTACCGCTACGTAACCCTTACGCGCGTATATACGCTTGAGTTTCCAAAATCTTCAAAGTTATTCCGGCGGGTCAAACTTGGTATCATTCGAAAGGTGCCTTGGTAGGGAATTGTAAGCCACAAACCGCAAAATTATATTGTACATTGTTGCCGAGATATTCTCGAGTATAGGTTTACCTTAGCTTACCGCTACGTAACCCTTACGCGCGTATATACGCTTGAGTTTCCAAAATCTTCAAAGTTATTCCGGCGGGTCAAACTTGGTATCATTCGAAAGGTGCCTTGGTAGGGAATTGTAAGCCACAAACCGCAAAATTATATTGTGCATTGTTGCCGAGATATTCTCGAGTATAGGTTTACCTTAGCTTACCGCTACGTAACCCTTACGCGCGTATATACGCTTGAGTTTCCAAAATCTTCAAAGTTATTCCGGCGGGTCAAACTTGGTATCATTCGAAAGGTGCCTTGGTAGGGAATTGTAAGCCACAAACCGCAAAATTATATTGTGCATTGTTGCCGAGATATTCTCGAGTATAGGTTTACCTTAGTTTACCGCTACGTAACCCTTACGCGCGTATATACGCTTGAGTTTCCAAAATCTTCAAAGTTATTCCGGCGGGTCAAACTTGGTATCATTCGAAAGGTGCCTTGGTAGGGAATTGTAAGCCACAAACCGCAAAATTATATTGTGCATTGTTGCCGAGATATTCTCGAGTATAGGTTTACCTTAGCTTACCGCTACGTAACCCTTACGCGCGTATATACGCTTGAGTTTCCAAAATCTTCAAAGTTATTCCGGCGGGTCAAACTTGGTATCATTCGAAAGGTGCCTTGGTAGGGAATTGTAAGCCACAAACCGCAAAATTATATTGTGCATTGTTGCCGAGATATTCTCGAGTATAGGTTTACCTTAGCTTACCGCTACGTAACCCTTACGCGCGTATATACGCTTGAGTTTCCAAAATCTTCAAAGTTATTCCGGCGGGTCAAACTTGGTATCATTCGAAAGGTGCCTTGGTAGGGAATTGTAAGCCACAAACCGCAAAATTATATTGTGCATTGTTGCCGAGATATTCTCGAGTATAGGTTTACCTTAGCTTACCGCTACGTAACCCTTACGCGCGTATATACGCTTGAGTTTCCAAAATCTTCAAAGTTATTCCGGCGGGTCAAACTTGGTATCATTCGAAAGGTGCCTTGGTAGGGAATTGTAAGCCACAAACCGCAAAATTATATTGTGCATTGTTGCCGAGATATTCTCGAGTATAGGTTTACCTTAGTTTACCGCTACGTAACCCATACGCGCGTATATACGCTTGAGTTTCCAAAATCTTCAAAGTTATTCCGGCGGGTCAAACTTGGTATCATTCGAAAGGTGCCTTGGTAGGGAATTGTAAGCCACAAACCGCAAAATTATATTGTGCATTGTTGCCGAGATATTCTCGAGTATAGGTTTACCTTAGTTTACCGCTACGTAACCCTTACGCGCGTATATACGCTTGAGTTTCCAAAATCTTCAAAGTTATTCCGGCGGGTCAAACTTGGTATCATTCGAAAGGTGCCTTGGTAGGGAATTGTAAGCCACAAACCGCAAAATTATATTGTACATTGTTGCCGAGATATTCTCGAGTATAGGTTTACCTTAGCTTACCGCTACGTAACCCTTACGCGCGTATATACGCTTGAGTTTCCAAAATCTTCAAAGTTATTCCGGCGGGTCAAACTTGGTATCATTCGAAAGGTGCCTTGGTAGGGAATTGTAAGCCACAAACCGCAAAATTATATTGTACATTGTTGCCGAGATATTCTCGAGTATAGGTTTACCTTAGCTTACCGCTACGTAACCCTTACGCGCGTATATACGCTTGAGTTTCCAAAATCTTCAAAGTTATTCCGGCGGGTCAAACTTGGTATCATTCGAAAGGTGCCTTGGTAGGGAATTGTAAGCCACAAACCGCAAAATTATATTGTACATTGTTGCCGAGATATTCTCGAGTATAGGTTTACCTTAGCTTACCGCTACGTAACCCTTACGCGCGTATATACGCTTGAGTTTCCAAAATCTTCAAAGTTATTCCGGCGGGTCAAACTTGGTATCATTCGAAAGGTGCCTTGGTAGGGAATTGTAAGCCACAAACCGCAAAATTATATTGTGCATTGTTGCCGAGATATTCTCGAGTATAGGTTTACCTTAGTTACCGCTACGTAACCCTTACGCGCGTATATACGCTTGAGTTTCAAAATCTTCAAAGTTATTCCGGCGGGTCAAACTTGGTATCATTCGAAAGGTGCCTTGGTAGGGAATTGTAAGCCACAAACCGCAAAATTATATTGTACATTGTTGCCGAGATATTCTCGAGTATAGGTTTACCTTAGTTTACCGCTACGTAACCCTTACGCGCGTATATACGCTTGAGTTTCCAAAATCTTCAAAGTTATTCCGGCGGGTCAAACTTGGTATCATTCGAAAGGTGCCTTGGTAGGGAATTGTAAGCCACAAACCGCAAAATTATATTGTGCATTGTTGCCGAGATATTCTCGAGTATAGGTTTACCTTAGCTTACCGCTACGTAACCCTTACGCGCGTATATACGCTTGAGTTTCCAAAATCTTCAAAGTTATTCCGGCGGGTCAAACTTGGTATCATTCGAAAGGTGCCTTGGTAGGGAATTGTAAGCCACAAACCGCAAAATTATATTGTGCATTGTTGCCGAGATATTCTCGAGTATAGGTTTACCTTAGCTTACCGCTACGTAACCCTTACGCGCGTATATACGCTTGAGTTTCCAAAATCTTCAAAGTTATTCCGGCGGGTCAAACTTGGTATCATTCGAAAGGTGCCTTGGTAGGGAATTGTAAGCCACAAACCGCAAAATTATATTGTACATTGTTGCCGAGATATTCTCGAGTATAGGTTTACCTTAGCTTACCGCTACGTAACCCTTACGCGCGTATATACGCTTGAGTTTCCAAAATCTTCAAAGTTATTCCGGGGTCAAACTTGGTATCATTCGAAAGGTGCCTTGGTAGGGAATTGTAAGCCACAAACCGCAAAATTATATTGTGCATTGTTGCCGAGATATTCTCGAGTATAGGTTTACCTTAGTTTACCGCTACGTAACCCTTACGCGCGTATATACGCTTGAGTTTCCAAAATCTTCAAAGTTATTCCGGCGGGTCAAACTTGGTATCATTCGAAAGGTGCCTTGTAGGGAATTGTAAGCCACAAACCGCAAAATTATATTGTACATTGTTGCCGAGATATTCTCGAGTATAGGTTTACCTTAGTTTACCGCTACGTAACCCTTACGCGCGTATATACGCTTGAGTTTCCAAAATCTTCAAAGTTATTCCGGCGGGTCAAACTTGGTATCATTCGAAAGGTGCCTTGGTAGGGAATTGTAAGCCACAAACCGCAAAATTATATTGTACATTGTTGCCGAGATATTCTCGAGTATAGGTTTACCTTAGCTTACCGCTACGTAACCCTTACGCGCGTATATACGCTTGAGTTTCCAAAATCTTCAAAGTTATTCCGGCGGGTCAAACTTGGTATCATTCGAAAGGTGCCTTGGTAGGGAATTGTAAGCCACAAACCGCAAAATTATATTGTACATTGTTGCCGAGATATTCTCGAGTATAGGTTTACCTTAGCTTACCGCTACGTAACCCTTACGCGCGTATATACGCTTGAGTTTCCAAAATCTTCAAAGTTATTCCGGCGGGTCAAACTTGGTATCATTCGAAAGGTGCCTTGGTAGGGAATTGTAAGCCACAAACCGCAAAATTATATTGTGCATTGTTGCCGAGATATTCTCGAGTATAGGTTTACCTTAGCTTACCGCTACGTAACCCTTACGCGCGTATATACGCTTGAGTTTCCAAAATCTTCAAAGTTATTCCGGCGGGTCAAACTTGGTATCATTCGAAAGGTGCCTTGGTAGGGAATTGTAAGCCACAAACCGCAAAATTATATTGTGCATTGTTGCCGAGATATTCTCGAGTATAGGTTTACCTTAGTTTACCGCTACGTAACCCCTACGCGCGTATATACGCTTGAGTTTCCAAAATCTTCAAAGTTATTCCGGCGGGTCAAACTTGGTATCATTCGAAAGGTGCCTTGGTAGGGAATTGTAAGCCACAAACCGCAAAATTATATTGTACATTGTTGCCGAGATATTCTCGAGTATAGGTTTACCTTAGCTTACCGCTACGTAACCCTTACGCGCGTATATACGCTTGAGTTTCCAAAATCTTCAAAGTTATTCCGGCGGGTCAAACTTGGTATCATTCGAAAGGTGCCTTGGTAGGGAATTGTAAGCCACAAACCGCAAAATTATTTGTACATTGTTGCCGAGATATTCTCGAGTATAGGTTTACCTTAGCTTACCGCTACGTAACCCTTACGCGCGTATATACGCTTGAGTTTCCAAAATCTTCAAAGTTATTCCGGCGGGTCAAACTTGGTATCATTCGAAAGGTGCCTTGGTAGGGAATTGTAAGCCACAAACCGCAAAATTATATTGTGCATTGTTGCCGAGATATTCTCGAGTATAGGTTTACCTTAGTTACCGCTACGTAACCCATACGCGCGTATATACGCTTGAGTTTCCAAAATCTTCAAAGTTATTCCGGCGGGTCAAACTTGGTATCATTCGAAAGGTGCCTTGGTAGGGAATTGTAAGCCACAAACCGCAAAATTATATTGTGCATTGTTGCCGAGATATTCTCGAGTATAGGTTTACCTTAGTTTACCGCTACGTAACCCTTACGCGCGTATATACGCTTGAGTTTCCAAAATCTTCAAAGTTATTCCGGCGGGTCAAACTTGGTATCATTCGAAAGGTGCCTTGGTAGGGAATTGTAAGCCACAAACCGCAAAATTATATTGTGCATTGTTGCCGAGATATTCTCGAGTATAGGTTTACCTTAGTTTACCGCTACGTAACCCTTACGCGCGTATATACGCTTGAGTTTCCAAAATCTTCAAAGTTATTCCGGCGGGTCAAACTTGGTATCATTCGAAAGGTGCCTTGGTAGGGAATTGTAAGCCACAAACCGCAAAATTATATTGTACATTGTTGCCGAGATATTCTCGAGTATAGGTTTACCTTAGTTACCGCTACGTAACCCTTACGCGCGTATATACGCTTGAGTTTCCAAAATCTTCAAAGTTATTCCGGCGGGTCAAACTTGGTATCATTCGAAAGGTGCCTTGGTAGGGAATTGTAAGCCACAAACCGCAAAATTATATTGTATTGTTGCCGAGATATTCTCGAGTATAGGTTTACCTTAGCTTACCGCTACGTAACCCTTACGCGCGTATATACGCTTGAGTTTCCAAAATCTTCAAAGTTATTCCGGCGGGTCAAACTTGGTATCATTCGAAAGGTGCCTTGGTAGGGAATTGTAAGCCACAAACCGCAAAATTATATTGTACATTGTTGCCGAGATATTCTCGAGTATAGGTTTACCTTAGCTTACCGCTACGTAACCCTTACGCGCGTATATACGCTTGAGTTTCCAAAATCTTCAAAGTTATTCCGGCGGGTCAAACTTGGTATCATTCGAAAGGTGCCTTGGTAGGGAATTGTAAGCCACAAACCGCAAAATTATATTGTGCATTGTTGCCGAGATATTCTCGAGTATAGGTTTACCTTAGCTTACCGCTACGTAACCCTTACGCGCGTATATACGCTTGAGTTTCCAAAATCTTCAAAGTTATTCCGGCGGGTCAAACTTGGTATCATTCGAAAGGTGCCTTGGTAGGGAATTGTAAGCCACAAACCGCAAAATTATATTGTGCATTGTTGCCGAGATATTCTCGAGTATAGGTTTACCTTAGCTTACCGCTACGTAACCCTTACGCGCGTATATACGCTTGAGTTTCCAAAATCTTCAAAGTTATTCCGGCGGGTCAAACTTGGTATCATTCGAAAGGTGCCTTGGTAGGGAATTGTAAGCCACAAACCGCAAAATTATATTGTACATTGTTGCCGAGATATTCTCGAGTATAGGTTTACCTTAGTTTACCGCTACGTAACCCTTACGCGCGTATATACGCTTGAGTTTCCAAAATCTTCAAAGTTATTCCGGCGGGTCAAACTTGGTATCATTCGAAAGGTGCCTTGGTAGGGAATTGTAAGCCACAAACCGCAAAATTATATTGTGCATTGTTGCCGAGATATTCTCGAGTATAGGTTTACCTTAGCTTACCGCTACGTAACCCTTACGCGCGTATATACGCTTGAGTTTCCAAAATCTTCAAAGTTATTCCGGCGGGTCAAACTTGGTATCATTCGAAAGGTGCCTTGGTAGGGAATTGTAAGCCACAAACCGCAAAATTATATTGTACATTGTTGCCGAGATATTCTCGAGTATAGGTTTACCTTAGCTTACCGCTACGTAACCCTTACGCGCGTATATACGCTTGAGTTTCCAAAATCTTCAAAGTTATTCCGGCGGGTCAAACTTGGTATCATTCGAAAGGTGCCTTGGTAGGGAATTGTAAGCCACAAACCGCGCAAAATTATATTGTACATTGTTGCCGAGATATTCTCGAGTATAGGTTTACCTTAGCTTACCGCTACGTAACCCTTACGCGCGTATATACGCTTGAGTTTCCAAAATCTTCAAAGTTATTCCGGCGGGTCAAACTTGGTATCATTCGAAAGGTGCCTTGGTAGGGAATTGTAAGCCACAAACCGCAAAATTATATTGTGCATTGTTGCCGAGATATTCTCGAGTATAGGTTTACCTTAGTTACCGCTACGTAACCCTTACGCGCGTATATACGCTTGAGTTTCCAAAATCTTCAAAGTTATTCCGGCGGGTCAAACTTGGTATCATTCGAAAGGTGCCTTGGTAGGGAATTGTAAGCCACAAACCGCAAAATTATATTGTAATTGTTGCCGAGATATTCTCGAGTATAGGTTTACCTTAGCTTACCGCTACGTAACCCTTACGCGCGTATATACGCTTGAGTTTCCAAAATCTTCAAAGTTATTCCGGCGGGGTCAAACTTGGTATCATTCGAAAGGTGCCTTGGTAGGGAATTGTAAGCCACAAACCGCAAAATTATATTGTGCATTGTTGCCGAGATATTCTCGAGTATAGGTTTACCTTAGCTTACCGCTACGTAACCCTTACGCGCGTATATACGCTTGAGTTTCCAAAATCTTCAAAGTTATTCCGGCGGGTCAAACTTGGTATCATTCGAAAGGTGCCTTGGTAGGGAATTGTAAGCCACAAACCGCAAAATTATATTGTACATTGTTGCCGAGATATTCTCGAGTATAGGTTTACCTTAGCTTACCGCTACGTAACCCTTACGCGCGTATATACGCTTGAGTTTCCAAAATCTTCAAAGTTATTCGGCGGGTCAAACTTGGTATCATTCGAAAGGTGCCTTGGTAGGGAATTGTAAGCCACAAACCGCAAAATTATATTGTGCATTGTTGCCGAGATATTCTCGAGTATAGGTTTACCTTAGTTTACCGCTACGTAACCCATACGCGCGTATATACGCTTGAGTTTCCAAAATCTTCAAAGTTATTCCGGCGGGTCAAACTTGGTATCATTCGAAAGGTGCCTTGGTAGGGAATTGTAAGCCACAAACCGCAAAATTATATTGTACATTGTTGCCGAGATATTCTCGAGTATAGGTTTACCTTAGTTACCGCTACGTAACCCTTACGCGCGTATATACGCTTGAGTTTCCAAAATCTTCAAAGTTATTCCGGCGGGTCAAACTTGGTATCATTCGAAAGGTGCCTTGGTAGGGAATTGTAAGCCACAAACCGCAAAATTATATTGTGCATTGTTGCCGAGATATTCTCGAGTATAGGTTACCTTAGTTTACCGCTACGTAACCCTTACGCGCGTATATACGCTTGAGTTTCCAAAATCTTCAAAGTTATTCCGGCGGGTCAAACTTGGTATCATTCGAAAGGTGCCTTGGTAGGGAATTGTAAGCCACAAACCGCAAAATTATATTGTGCATTGTTGCCGAGATATTCGAGTATAGGTTTACCTTAGTTTACCGCTACGTAACCCTACGCGCGTATATACGCTTGAGTTTCCAAAATCTTCAAAGTTAGTTCCGGCGGGTCAAACTTGGTATCATTCGAAAGGTGCCTTGGTAGGGAATTGTAAGCCACAAACCGCAAAATATATTGTACATTGTTGCCGAGATATTCTCGAGTATAGGTTACCTTAGCTTACCGCTACGTAACCCTTACGCGTATATACGCTTGAGTTTCCAAAATCTTCAAAGTTATTCCGGCGGGTCAAACTTGGTATCATTCGAAAGGTGCCTTGGTAGGGAATTGTAAGCCACAAACCGCAAAATTATATTGTACATTGTTGCCGAGATATTCTCGAGTATAGGTTTACCTTAGCTTACCGCTACGTAACCCTTACGCGCGTATATACGCTTGAGTTTCCAAAATCTTCAAAGTTATTCCGGCGGGTCAAACTTGGTATCATTCGAAAGGTGCCTTGGTAGGGAATTGTAAGCCACAAACCGCAAAATTATATTGTGCATTGTTGCCGAGATATTCTCGAGTATAGGTTACCTTAGTTTACCGCTACGTAACCCTTACGCGCGTATATACGCTTGAGTTTCCAAAATCTTCAAAGTTATTCCGGCGGGTCAAACTTGGTATCATTCGAAAGGTGCCTTGGTAGGGAATTGTAAGCCACAAACCGCAAAATTATATTGTACATTGTTGCCGAGATATTCTCGAGTATAGGTTTACCTTAGTTTACCGCTACGTAACCCTTACGCGCGTATATACGCTTGAGTTTCCAAAATCTTCAAAGTTATTCCGGCGGGTCAAACTTGGTATCATTCGAAAGGTGCCTTGGTAGGGAATTGTAAGCCACAAACCGCAAAATTATATTGTGCATTGTTGCCGAGATATTCTCGAGTATAGGTTTACCTTAGTTTACCGCTACGTAACCCTTACGCGCGTATATACGCTTGAGTTTCCAAAATCTTCAAAGTTATTCCGGCGGGTCAAACTTGGTATCATTCGAAAGGTGCCTTGGTAGGGAATTGTAAGCCACAAACCGCAAAATTATATTGTACATTGTTGCCGAGATATTCTCGAGTATAGGTTTACCTTAGTTTACCGCTACGTAACCCTTACGCGCGTATATACGCTTGAGTTTCCAAAATCTTCAAAGTTATTCCGGCGGGTCAAACTTGGTATCATTCGAAAGGTGCCTTGGTAGGGAATTGTAAGCCACAAACCGCAAAATATATTGTGCATTGTTGCCGAGATATTCTCGAGTATAGGTTTACCTTAGCTTACCGCTACGTACCCTTACGCGCGTATATACGCTTGAGTTTCCAAAATCTTCAAAGTTATTCCGGCGGGTCAAACTTGGTATCATTCGAAAGGTGCCTTGGTAGGGAATTGTAAGCCACAAACCGCAAAATTATATTGTACATTGTTGCCGAGATATTCTCGAGTATAGGTTTACCTTAGCTTACCGCTACGTAACCCTTACGCGCGTATATACGCTTGAGTTTCCAAATCTTCAAAGTTATTCCGGCGGGTCAAACTTGGTATCATTCGAAAGGTGCCTTGGTAGGGAATTGTAAGCCACAAACCGCAAAATTATATTGTACATTGTTGCCGAGATATTCTCGAGTATAGGTTTACCTTAGCTTACCGCTACGTAACCCTTACGCGCGTATATACGCTTGAGTTTCCAAAATCTTCAAAGTTATTCCGGCGGGTCAAACTTGGTATCATTCGAAAGGTGCCTTGGTAGGGAATTGTAAGCCACAAACCGCAAAATTATATTGTGCATTGTTGCCGAGATATTCTCGAGTATAGGTTTACCTTAGTTTACCGCTACGTAACCCATACGCGCGTATATACGCTTGAGTTTCAAAATCTTCAAAGTTATTCCGGCGGGTCAAACTTGGTATCATTCGAAAGGTGCCTTGGTAGGGAATTGTAAGCCACAAACCGCAAAATTATATTGTACATTGTTGCCGAGATATTCTCGTATAGGTTTACCTTAGCTTACCGCTACGTAACCCTTACGCGCGTATATACGCTTGAGTTTCCAAAATCTTCAAAGTTATTCCGGCGGGTCAAACTTGGTATCATTCGAAAGGTGCCTTGGTAGGGAATTGTAAGCCACAAACCGCAAAATTATATTGTACATTGTTGCCGAGATATTCTCGAGTATAGGTTTACCTTAGCTTACCGCTACGTAACCCTTACGCGTATATACGCTTGAGTTTCCAAAATCTTCAAAGTTATTCCGGCGGGTCAAACTTGGTATCATTCGAAAGGTGCCTTGGTAGGGAATTGTAAGCCACAAACCGCAAAATATATTGTACATTGTTGCCGAGATATTCTCGAGTATAGGTTTACCTTAGCTTACCGCTACGTAACCCTTACGCGCGTATATACGCTTGAGTTTCCAAAATCTTCAAAGTTATTCCGGCGGGTCAAACTTGGTATCATTCGAAAGGTGCCTTGGTAGGGAATTGTAAGCCACAAACCGCAAAATTATAGTGCATTGTTGCCGAGATATTCTCGAGTATAGGTTTACCTTAGCTTACCGCTACGTAACCCTTACGCGCGTATATACGCTTGAGTTTCCAAAATCTTCAAAGTTATTCCGGCGGGTCAAACTTGGTATCATTCGAAAGGTGCCTTGGTAGGGAATTGTAAGCCACAAACCGCAAAATTATATTGTGCATTGTTGCCGAGATATTCTCGAGTATAGGTTTACCTTAGTTTACCGCTACGTAACCCTTACGCGCGTATATACGCTTGAGTTTCCAAAATCTTCAAAGTTATTCCGGCGGGTCAAACTTGGTATCATTCGAAAGGTGCCTTGGTAGGGAATTGTAAGCCACAAACCGCAAAATTATATTGTACATTGTTGCCGAGATATTCTCGAGTATAGGTTTACCTTAGTTTACCGCTACGTAACCCTTACGCGCGTATATACGCTTGAGTTTCCAAAATCTTCAAAGTTATTCCGGCGGGTCAAACTTGGTATCATTCGAAAGGTGCCTTGGTAGGGAATTGTAAGCCACAACCGCAAAATTATATTGTACATTGTTGCCGAGATATTCTCGAGTATAGGTTTACCTTAGCTTACCGCTACGTAACCCTTACGCGCGTATATACGCTTGAGTTTCCAAAATCTTCAAAGTTATTCCGGCGGGTCAAACTTGGTATCATTCGAAAGGTGCCTTGGTAGGGAATTGTAAGCCACAAACCGCAAAATTATATTGTACATTGTTGCCGAGATATTCTCGAGTATAGGTTTACCTTAGCTTACCGCTACGTAACCCTTACGCGCGTATATACGCTTGAGTTTCCAAAATCTTCAAAGTTATTCCGGCGGGTCAAACTTGGTATCATTCGAAAGGTGCCTTGGTAGGGAATTGTAAGCCACAAACCGCAAAAATATTGTGCATTGTTGCCGAGATATTCTCGAGTATAGGTTTACCTTAGCTTACCGCTACGTAACCCTTACGCGCGTATATACGCTTGAGTTTCCAAAATCTTCAAAGTTATTCCGGCGGGTCAAACTTGGTATCATTCGAAAGGTGCCTTGGTAGGGAATTGTAAGCCACAAACCGCAAAATTATATTGTGCATTGTTGCCGAGATATTCTCGAGTATAGGTTTACCTTAGTTTACCGCTACGTAACCCTTACGCGCGTATATACGCTTGAGTTTCCAAAATCTTCAAAGTTATTCCGGCGGGTCAAACTTGGTATCATTCGAAAGGTGCCTTGGTAGGGAATTGTAAGCCACAAACCGCAAAATTATATTGTACATTGTTGCCGAGATATTCTCGAGTATAGGTTTACCTTAGTTTACCGCTACGTAACCCTTACGCGCGTATATACGCTTGAGTTTCCAAAATCTTCAAAGTTATTCCGGCGGGTCAAACTTGGTATCATTCGAAAGGTGCCTTGGTAGGGAATTGTAAGCCACAAACCGCAAAATTATATTGTACATTGTTGCCGAGATATTCTCGAGTATAGGTTTACCTTAGCTTACCGCTACGTAACCCTACGCGCGTATATACGCTTGAGTTTCCAAAATCTTCAAAGTTATTCCGGCGGGTCAAACTTGGTATCATTCGAAAGGTGCCTTGGTAGGGAATTGTAAGCCACAAACCGCAAAATTATATTGTACATTGTTGCCGAGATATTCTCGAGTATAGGTTTACCTTAGCTTACCGCTACGTAACCTTACGCGCGTATATACGCTTGAGTTTCCAAAATCTTCAAAGTTATTCCGGCGGGTCAAACTTGGTATCATTCGAAAGGTGCCTTGTAGGGAATTGTAAGCCACAAACCGCAAAATTATATTGTGCATTGTTGCCGAGATATTCTCGAGTATAGGTTACCTTAGCTTACCGCTACGTAACCCTTACGCGCGTATATACGCTTGAGTTTCCAAAATCTTCAAAGTTATTCCGGCGGGTCAAACTGGTATCATTCGAAAGGTGCCTTGGTAGGGAATTGTAAGCCACAAACCGCAAAATTATATTGTGCATTGTTGCCGAGATATTCTCGAGTATAGGTTTACCTTAGTTTACCGCTACGTAACCCATACGCGCGTATATACGCTTGAGTTTCCAAAATCTTCAAAGTTATTCCGGCGGGTCAAACTTGGTATCATTCGAAAGGTGCCTTGGTAGGGAATTGTAAGCCACAAACCGCAAAATTATATTGTACATTGTTGCCGAGATATTCTCGAGTATAGGTTTACCTTAGTTTACCGCTACGTAACCCTTACGCGCGTATATACGCTTGAGTTTCCAAAATCTTCAAAGTTATTCCGGCGGGTCAAACTTGGTATCATTCGAAAGGTGCCTTGGTAGGGAATTGTAAGCCACAAACCGCAAAATTATATTGTGCATTGTTGCCGAGATATTCTCGAGTATAGGTTTACCTTAGTTTACCGCTACGTAACCATACGCGCGTATATACGCTTGAGTTTCCAAAATCTTCAAAGTTATTCCGGCGGGTCAAACTTGGTATCATTCGAAAGGTGCCTTGGTAGGGAATTGTAAGCCACAAACCGCAAAATTATATTGTACATTGTTGCCGAGATATTCTCGAGTATAGGTTTACCTTAGTTTACCGCTACGTAACCCATACGCGCGTATATACGCTTGAGTTTCCAAAATCTTCAAAGTTATTCCGGCGGGTCAAACTTGGTATCATTCGAAAGGTGCCTTGGTAGGGAATTGTAAGCCACAAACCGCAAAATATTGTGCATTGTTGCCGAGATATTCTCGAGTATAGGTTTACCTTAGTTTACCGCTACGTAACCCTTACGCGCGTATATACGCTTGAGTTTCCAAAATCTTCAAAGTTATTCCGGCGGGTCAAACTTGGTATCATTCGAAAGGTGCCTTGGTAGGGAATTGTAAGCCACAAACCGCAAATTATATTGTACATTGTTGCCGAGATATTCTCGAGTATAGGTTTACCTTAGTTTACCGCTACGTAACCCTTACGCGCGTATATACGCTTGAGTTTCCAAAATCTTCAAAGTTATTCCGGCGGGTCAAACTTGGTATCATTCGAAAGGTGCCTTGGTAGGGAATGTAAGCCACAAACCGCAAAATTATATTGTACATTGTTGCCGAGATATTCTCGAGTATAGGTTTACCTTAGCTTACCGCTACGTAACCCTTACGCGCGTATATACGCTTGAGTTTCCAAAATCTTCAAAGTTATTCCGGCGGGTCAAACTTGGTATCATTCGAAAGGTGCCTTGGTAGGGAATTGTAAGCCACAAACCGCAAAATTATATTGTACATTGTTGCCGAGATATTCTCGAGTATAGGTTTACCTTAGCTTACCGCTACGTAACCCTTACGCGCGTATATACGCTTGAGTTTCCAAAATCTTCAAAGTTATTCCGGCGGGTCAAACTTGGTATCATTCGAAAGGTGCTTGGTAGGGAATTGTAAGCCACAAACCGCAAAATTATATTGTACATTGTTGCCGAGATATTCTCGAGTATAGGTTTACCTTAGCTTACCGCTACGTAACCCTTACGCGCGTATATACGCTTGAGTTTCCAAAATCTTCAAAGTTATTCCGGCGGGTCAAACTTGGTATCATTCGAAAGGTGCCTTGGTAGGGAATTGTAAGCCACAAACCGCAAAATTATATTGTGCATTGTTGCCGAGATATTCTCGAGTATAGGTTTACCTTAGTTTACCGCTACGTAACCCATACGCGCGTATATACGCTTGAGTTTCCAAAATCTTCAAAGTTATTCCGGCGGGTCAAACTTGGTATCATTCGAAAGGTGCCTTGGTAGGGAATTGTAAGCCACAAACCGCAAAATTATATTTGTACATTGTTGCCGAGATATTCTCGAGTATAGGTTTACCTTAGTTTACCGCTACGTAACCCATACGCGCGTATATACGCTTGAGTTTCCAAAATCTTCAAAGTTATTCGGCGGGTCAAACTTGGTATCATTCGAAAGGTGCCTTGGTAGGGAATTGTAAGCCACAAACCGCAAAATATATTGTGCATTGTTGCCGAGATATTCTCGAGTATAGGTTTACCTTAGTTACCGCTACGTAACCCTTACGCGCGTATATACGCTTGAGTTTCCAAAATCTTCAAAGTTATTCCGGCGGGTCAAACTTGGTATCATTCGAAAGGTGCCTTGGTAGGGAATTGTAAGCCACAAACCGCAAAATTATATTGTACATTGTTGCCGAGATATTCTCGAGTATAGGTTTACCTTAGCTTACCGCTACGTAACCCTTACGCGCGTATATACGCTTGAGTTTCCAAAATCTTCAAAGTTATTCCGGCGGGTCAAACTTGGTATCATTCGAAAGGTGCCTTGGTAGGGAATTGTAAGCCACAAACCGCAAAATTATATTGTACATTGTTGCCGAGATATTCTCGAGTATAGGTTTACCTTAGCTTACCGCTACGTAACCCTTACGCGCGTATATACGCTTGAGTTTCCAAAATCTTCAAAGTTATTCCGGCGGGTCAAACTTGGTATCATTCGAAAGGTGCCTTGGTAGGGAATTGTAAGCCACAAACCGCAAAATTATATTGTGCATTGTTGCCGAGATATTCTCGAGTATAGGTTTACCTTAGTTTACCGCTACGTAACCCATACGCGCGTATATACGCTTGAGTTTCCAAAATCTTCAAAGTTATTCCGGCGGGTCAAACTTGGTATCATTCGAAAGGTGCCTTGGTAGGGAATTGTAAGCCACAAACCGCAAAATTATATTGTACATTGTTGCCGAGATATTCTCGAGTATAGGTTTACCTTAGTTTACCGCTACGTAACCCATACGCGCGTATATACGCTTGAGTTTCCAAAATCTTCAAAGTTATTCCGGCGGGTCAAACTTGGTATCATTCGAAAGGTGCCTTGGTAGGGAATTGTAAGCCACAAACCGCAAAATTATATTGTGCATTGTTGCCGAGATATTCTCGAGTATAGGTTTACCTTAGTTTACCGCTACGTAACCCATACGCGCGTATATACGCTTGAGTTTCCAAAATCTTCAAAGTTATTCCGGCGGGTCAAACTTGGTATCATTCGAAAGGTGCCTTGGTAGGGAATTGTAAGCCACAAACCGCAAAATTATATTGTACATTGTTGCCGAGATATTCTCGAGTATAGGTTTACCTTAGTTTACCGCTACGTAACCCATACGCGCGTATATACGCTTGAGTTTCCAAATCTTCAAAGTTATTCCGGCGGGTCAAACTTGGTATCATTCGAAAGGTGCCTTGGTAGGGAATTGTAAGCCACAAACCGCAAAATTATATTGTGCATTGTTGCCGAGATATTCTCGAGTATAGGTTTACCTTAGTTTACCGCTACGTAACCCATACGCGCGTATATACGCTTGAGTTTCCAAAATCTTCAAAGTTATTCCGGCGGGTCAAACTTGGTATCATTCGAAAGGTGCCTTGGTAGGGAATTGTAAGCCACAAACCGCAAAATTATATTGTACATTGTTGCCGAGATATTCTCGAGTATAGGTTTACCTTAGTTTACCGCTACGTAACCCTTACGCGCGTATATACGCTTGAGTTTCCAAAATCTTCAAAAGTTATTCCGGCGGGTCAAACTTGGTATCATTCGAAAGGTGCCTTGGTAGGGAATTGTAAGCCACAAACCGCAAAATTATATTGTACATTGTTGCCGAGATATTCTCGAGTATAGGTTACCTTAGCTTACCGCTACGTAACCCTTACGCGCGTATATACGCTTGAGTTTCCAAAATTCAAAGTTATTCCGGCGGGTCAAACTTGGTATCATTCGAAGGTGCCTTGGTAGGGAATTGTAAGCCACAAACCGCAAAATTATATTGTACATTGTTGCCGAGATATTCTCGAGTATAGGTTTACCTTAGCTTACCGCTACGTAACCTTACGCGCGTATATACGCTTGAGTTTCCAAAATCTTCAAAGTTATTCCGGCGGGTCAAACTTGGTATCATTCGAAAGGTGCCTTGGTAGGGAATTGTAAGCCACAAACCGCAAAATATATTGTACATTGTTGCCGAGATATTCTCGAGTATAGGTTTACCTTAGCTTACCGCTACGTAACCCTTACGCGCGTATATACGCTTGAGTTTCCAAAATCTTCAAAGTTATTCCGGCGGGGTCAAACTTGGTATCATTCGAAAGGTGCCTTGGTAGGGAATTGTAAGCCACAAACCGCAAAATTTTATTGTGCATTGTTGCCGAGATATTCTCGAGTATAGGTTTACCTTAGTTTACCGCTACGTAACCCATACGCGCGTATATACGCTTGAGTTTCCAAAATCTTCAAAGTTATTCCGGCGGGTCAAACTTGGTATCATTCGAAAGGTGCCTTGGTAGGGAATTGTAAGCCACAAACCGCAAATTATATTGTACATTGTTGCCGAGATATTCTCGAGTATAGGTTTACCTTAGTTTACCGCTACGTAACCCATACGCGCGTATATACGCTTGAGTTTCCAAAATCTTCAAAGTTATTCCGGCGGGTCAAACTTGGTATCATTCGAAAGGTGCCTTGGTAGGGAATTGTAAGCCACAAACCGCAAAATTATATTGTGCATTGTTGCCGAGATATTCTCGAGTATAGGTTTACCTTAGTTTACCGCTACGTAACCCATACGCGCGTATATACGCTTGAGTTTCCAAAATCTTCAAAGTTATTCCGGCGGGGTCAAACTTGGTATCATTCGAAAGGTGCCTGGTAGGGAATTGTAAGCCACAAACCGCAAAATTATATTGTACATTGTTGCCGAGATATTCTCGAGTATAGGTTTACCTTAGTTTACCGCTACGTAACCCATACGCGCGTATATATACGCTTGAGTTTCCAAAATCTTCAAAGTTATTCCGGCGGGTCAAACTTGGTATCATTCGAAAGGTGCCTTGGTAGGGAATTGTAAGCCACAAACCGCAAAATTATATTGTGCATTGTTGCCGAGATATTCTCGAGTATAGGTTTACCTTAGTTTACCGCTACGTAACCCATACGCGCGTATATACGCTTGAGTTTCCAAAATCTTCAAAGTTATTCCGGCGGGTCAAACTTGGTATCATTCGAAAGGTGCCTTGGTAGGGAATTGTAAGCCACAAACCGCAAAATATATTGTACATTGTTGCCGAGATATTCTCGAGTATAGGTTTACCTTAGTTTACCGCTACGTAACCCATACGCGCGTATATACGCTTGAGTTTCCAAAATCTTCAAAGTTATTCCGGCGGGTCAAACTTGGTATCATTCGAAAGGTGCCTTGGTAGGGAATTGTAAGCCACAAACCGCAAAATTATATTGTACATTGTTGCCGAGATATTCTCGAGTATAGGTTTACCTTAGCTTACCGCTACGTAACCCTTACGCGCGTATATACGCTTGAGTTTCCAAAATCTTCAAAGTTATTCCGGCGGGTCAAACTTGGTATCATTCGAAAGGTGCCTTGGTAGGGAATTGTAAGCCACAAACCGCAAAATTATATTGTACATTGTTGCCGAGATATTCTCGAGTATAGGTTACCTTAGCTTACCGCTACGTAACCCTTACGCGCGTATATACGCTTGAGTTTCCAAAATCTTCAAAGTTATTCCGGCGGGTCAAACTTGGTATCATTCGAAAGGGCCTTGGTAGGGAATTGTAAGCCACAAACCGCAAATTATATTGTACATTGTTGCCGAGATATTCTCGAGTATAGGTTTACCTTAGCTTACCGCTACGTAACCCTTACGCGCGTATATACGCTTGAGTTTCCAAAATCTTCAAAGTTATTCCGGCGGGTCAAACTTGGTATCATTCGAAAGGTGCCTTGGTAGGGAATTGTAAGCCACAAACCGCAAAATTTATTGTGCATTGTTGCCGAGATATTCTCGAGTATAGGTTTACCTTAGTTACCGCTACGTAACCATACGCGCGTATATACGCTTGAGTTTCCAAAATCTTCAAAGTTATTCCGGGGGTCAAACTTGGTATCATTCGAAAGGTGCCTTGGTAGGGAATTGTAAGCCACAAACCGCAAAATTATATTGTACATTGTTGCCGAGATATTCTCGAGTATAGGTTACCTTAGTTTACCGCTACGTAACCCTTACGCGCGTATATACGCTGAGTTTCCAAAATCTTCAAAGTTATTCCGGCGGGTCAAACTTGGTATCATTCGAAAGGTGCCTTGGTAGGGAATTGTAAGCCACAAACCGCAAAATTATATTGTGCATTGTTGCCGAGATATTCTCGAGTATAGGTTTACCTTAGTTTACCGCTACGTAACCCATACGCGCGTATATACGCTTGAGTTTCCAAATCTTCAAAGTTATTCCGGCGGGTCAAACTTGGTATCATTCGAAAGGGGCCTTGGTAGGGAATTGTAAGCCACAAACCGCAAAATTATATTGTACATTGTTGCCGAGATATTCTCGAGTATAGGTTTACCTTAGTTTACCGCTACGTAACCCATACGCGCGTATATACGCTTGAGTTTCCAAAATCTTCAAGTTATTCGGCGGGTCAAACTTGGTATCATTCGAAAGGTGCCTTGGTAGGGAATTGTAAGCCACAAACCGCAAAATTATATTGTACATTGTTGCCGAGATATTCTCGAGTATAGGTTTACCTTAGCTTACCGCTACGTAACCCTTACGCGCGTATATACGCTTGAGTTTCCAAAATCTTCAAAGTTATTCCGGCGGGTCAAACTTGGTATCATTCGAAGGTGCCTTGGTAGGGAATTGTAAGCCACAAACCGCAAAATTATATTGTACATTGTTGCCGAGATATTCTCGAGTATAGGTTTACCTTAGCTTACCGCTACGTAACCCTTACGCGCGTATATACGCTTGAGTTTCCAAAATCTTCAAAGTTATTCCGGCGGGTCAAACTTGGTATCATTCGAAAGGTGCCTTGGTAGGGAATTGTAAGCCACAAACCGCAAAATTATATTGTACATTGTTGCCGAGATATTCTCGAGTATAGGTTTACCTTAGCTTACCGCTACGTAACCCATACGCGCGTATATACGCTTGAGTTTCCAAAATCTTCAAAGTTATTCCGGCGGGTCAAACTTGGTATCATTGGTAAAGGTGCCTTGGTAGGGAATTGTAAGCCACAAACCGCAAATTATATTGTACATTGTTGCCGAGATATTCTCGAGTATAGGTTACCTTAGTTACCGCTACGTAACCCTACGCGCGTATATACGCTTGAGTTTCCAAATCTTCAAAGTTATTCCGGCGGGTCAAACTTGGTATCATTCGAAAGGTGCCTTGGTAGGGAATTGTAAGCCACAAACCGCAAAATTATATTGTGCATTGTTGCCGAGATATTCTCGAGTATAGGTTTACCTTAGTTTACCGCTACGTAACCCATACGCGCGTATATACGCTTGAGTTCCAAAATCTTCAAAGTTATTCCGGCGGGTCAAACTTGGTATCATTCGAAAGGTGCTTGGTAGGGAATTGTAAGCCACAAACCGCAAAATTATATTGTACATTGTTGCCGAGATATTCTGAGTCGGATAGGTTACCTTAGTTTACCGCTACGTAACCCATACGCGCGTATATACGCTTGAGTTTCCAAAATCTTCAAAGTTATTCGGGCGGGTCAAACTTGGTATCATTCGAAAGGTGCTTGGTAGGGAATTGTAAGCCACAAACCGCAAAATTATATTGTACATTGTTGCCGAGATATTCTCGAGTATAGGTTTACCTTAGTTTACCGCTACGTACCCATACGCGCGTATATACGCTTGAGTTTCCAAAATCTTCAAAGTTATTCCGAGGGTCAAACTTGGTATCATTCGAAAGGTGCCTTGGTAGGGAATTGTAAGCCACAAACCGCAAAATTATATTGTACATTGTTGCCGAGATATTCTCGAGTATAGGTTTACCTTAGTTTACCGCTACGTAACCCATACGCGCGTATATACGCTTGAGTTTCCAAAATCTTCAAAGTTATTCCGGCGGGTCAAACTTGGTATCATTCGAAAGGTGCCTTGGTAGGGAATTGTAAGCCACAAACCGCAAAATATATTGTGCATTGTTGCCGAGATATTCTCGAGTATAGGTTTACCTTAGTTTACCGCTACGTAACCCATACGCGCGTATATACGCTTGAGTTTCCAAAATCTTCAAAGTTATTCCGGCGGGTCAAACTTGGTATTCGAAAGGTGCCTTGGTAGGGAATTGTAAGCCACAAACCGCAAAATTATATTGTACATTGTTGCCGAGATATTCTCGAGTATAGGTTTACCTTAGTTTACCGCTACGTAACCCTACGCGGTATACGCTGAGTTTCCAAAATCTTCAAAGTTATTCCGGCGGGTCAAACTTGGTATCATTCGAAAGGTGCCTTGGTAGGGAATTGTAAGCCACAAACCGCAAAATTATATTGTACATTGTTGCCGAGATATTCTCGAGTATAGGTTTACCTTAGCTTACCGCTACGTAACCCTTACGCGCGTATATACGCTTGAGTTTCCAAAATCTTCAAAGTTATTCCGGCACGGGTCAAACTTGGTATCATTCGAAAGGTGCCTTGGTAGGGAATTGTAAGCAACAAACCGCAAAATTATATTGTACATTGTTGCCGAGATATTCTCGAGTATAGGTTTACCTTAGCTTACCGCTACGTAACCCTTACGCGCGTATATACGCTTGAGTTTCCAAAATCTTCAAAGTTATTTCGGCGGGGTCAACTTGGTATCATTCGAAAGGTGCCTTGGTAGGGAATTGTAAGCCACAAACCGCAAAATTATATTGTACATTGTGCCGAGTATTCTCGAGTATAGGTTTACCTTAGCTTAACGCTTACGTAACCCCTTACGCGCGTATATACGCTTGAGTTTCCAAAATCTTCAAAGTTATTCCGGGGGGTCAAACTTGGTATCATTCGAAAGGTGCCTTGGTAGGGAATGTAAGCCAAAAACCGCAAAATTATATTGGTCATTGTTGCCGAGATATTCTCGAGTATAGGGTTTACTTAGTTACCGCTACGTAACCCATACGCGTATATACGTTGAGTTTCCAAAATCTTCAAAGTTATTCCGGCGGGGCAAACTGGTATCATTCGAAAGTTGCCTTGGTAGGGAATGTAAGCCACAAACCGCAAAATTATATTGTACATTGTTGCCGAGATATTCTCGAGTATAGGTTTACCTTAGTTTACCGCTACGTAACCATACGCGCGTATATACGCTTGAGTTTCCAAAATCTTCAAAGTTATTCCGGCGGGGTCAAACTTGGTATCATCGAAAGGTGCTGGTAAGGGAATTGTAAGCCACAAACCCGCAAAATTATATTGTACATTGTTGCCGAGATATTCTCGAGTATAGGTTTACCTTGCTTACCGACGTAACCCTTACGCGCGTATATACGCTTGAGTTTCCAAAATCTTCAAAGTTATTCCGGCGGGTCAAACTTGGTATCATTCGAAAGGTGCCTTGGTAGGGAATTGTAAGCCACAAACCGCAAAATTATATTGTACATTGTTGCCGAGATATTCTCGAGATAGGTTTACCTTAGCTTACCGCTACGTAACCCTTACGCGCGTATATACGCTTGAGTTTCCAAATCTTCAAAGTTATTCCGGCGGGTCAAACTTGGTATCATTCGAAAGGTGCTTGGTAGGGAATTGTAAGCCACAAAACCGCAAAATTATATGTACATTGTGCAGGATATTCTCGAGTATAGGTTTACCTTAGCTTACCGCTACGTAACCCTTACGCGCGTATATACCTTGAGTTTCCAAAATCTTCAAAGTTATTCCGGCGGGTCAACCTTGGTATCATTCGAAAGGTGCCTTGGTAGGGAATTGTAAGCCACAAACCGCAAAATTATATTGTACATTGTTGCCGAGATATTCTCGTAGTAAGGTTTACCTTAGCTTACCCTACGTAACCCTCGCGCGTATATGCTTGAGTTTTCAACAAGCTTCAAAGTTATTCCGGCAGCGCGGCGTCAAAACTGGTATCTTCGAAAGGTCCTTGGTAGGGAATTGTAAGCCACAAAACCGCAAAATTATATTGTGCATTGTGCCGAGATCATTCTCGAGTATGGTTTCCTTAGTTTACCGCTTACGTAACCCATACGCGAGTTATATACGCTTGAGTTTCCAAAATCTTCAAAGTTATTCCGGGGGTCAAACTTGGTATCATTCGAAAAGGTGCCCTGGTAGGGAATTGTAAGCCACAAACCGCAAAATTATATTTGTACTTGTTGCGAGTATTCTCGAGTATAGGTTACCTTAGTTTACCGCTACGTAACCCATACGCGAGTTATACGCTTGAGTTTTCCAAAATCTTCAAAGTATTCGGCGGTCAAAATTGGTATCATTCGACAAGGTGCCTTGGTAGGGAATTGTAAGCCACAAACCGCCAAATATATTGTGCATTGTTGCCGAGATATTCTCGAGTATAGGTTTACCTTAGCTTACCGCTACGTAACCCTACGCGGATATACGCTTGGTTTTCCAAAATCTTCAAAGTTATTCCGGCGGGTCAAACTTGGTATCATTCGAAAAGGTCCTTGGTAGGGAATGTAAGCCACAAACCGAAAATTATATTGACATTGTTGCCGAGATATTCTCGAGTATAGGTTTCCTTAGTTACCGCTACGTAACCATACGCGAGTATATACGCTTGAGTTTCCAAAATCTTCAAAGTTATTCCGGTCGGGTCAAACTTGGTATCATTCGAAAGGTGCCTTGGTAGG